>OX451735.1:193621200-194974745 GCA_948472305.1 Vicia faba
AAAAAAACAAAACTGTAGGTGCTAAGATTCGAACCCATGATCCTGAGTGACTTTTCACCATGGTTGAAACTTTCAACCGTAGTAGTAAAATGGATAGCACGCTACATACAACAACGGTTATATTAAACAACCGTGTTATATGTCTAATAATAAAATATTAAAAATGTAGCAGTAGAACAATAACAACAATAACAACGAGTTTTGAACTCATGACTATGCACTACTTTTTACCACTGTTGGAATTTCCAACCGTGGTGAAAAGTGGCTTAAAATTGAAAATTAAAAAAAGCGTCCAAAAATGAGACATTACCTCGGTTAACAAGGAGGATGTTGTAATATTGTTTTACGAAAGAGGTATTTTCCATAGTGTCGTACCGTGAAAAAATATAGAGTCTCCACCGAACTTTATTTATCCCGAAGGAAGGGAAAATATCGAGAAAACCCCAAAAGGAAGGATAATATGGTCTTACGACCAAGAGAAAGGGTACAAAAGTCGGTTACGCAAGGGGAAGGTATTATCACCCCTCGCGTTTGTGGTACTCTACAGGATCTACTTTTGTTGTTCTAATCAAAGGGTGTGTTATATCTAAACTTACTTGCTAAGGGAATGCATGCATGAATTGCTTAAGGAAAAAAGTAAAGTTTTAAATAATTGTGCCCGCCGCGGTTGTGAACCTTTGTGCCTACGTATTCTCTCCGTGCAATGAGAGATCAGGGCACTCGTAGTTAACCTCAAAGAATTTAGTTTGCTGGTGTTTTTTTATGGGTGACGAACCCTTTGGAAAAGGTTTTGAGTTACGCTCTCAAGGCAAGATGCCACACTTAGTTGGTTTGTATTTTGTTATTTCCAAAAGTGTTTGACTATGACTAAGTGTTTTTGAAGTTTTGATTAAGAAAAAGAATGATTTAGTCCTGATAAATGCAAAAGAAAAAGAAAAATGCTAGGGGGAGCTAAGCCTAATGTCATCATGCACAGTGGTCCTAAAATCAGGATTACGGGGAAATTCTACTTAATTGTAGTCATGCTTGGTTTTAAATCATAAGGTTTAATTAATTCAATTTAATCAAGAGATTAAAATTGAACTAAAAATCCTAAGGGAACATGTTAAAGTACACAAGCAATAAACAATATTTCAATTATCAATCTTCAAGCACTTTTATTCGATCAACATCACACAAAAAACATATACAAAATATGGTGTTAAACTTGATTAAAAAAAAGATCAAGAATATGAAAAAAAACTTATTAGATCCTAAAATACTTCTAAAAATCTAAGGCATTTTTGTGTTCCACTTATCTAATTTTATTATCACAAAAATGTGAATTAAAAAAGTCTAAAAGAAGATAAAAAAAACTAAATTCAGAGGGGGTGAGATTCAGGACAGGGTGTGCGTGTGGTAATTAGAATCAGGCACTAGGCCCACACAGACATGTCCAGGATAATTTTTGTGCTCACAAGCTTTTAGTGTGTCCAAAAAAATGATAATGGGCTTGAGAGAGGGAGTATATGCACAAGAAATGATGATCAGACCCAAAGTTTTACTTTTTGTTTCAACAACAAATCCAAATCACCATCAGATTCTTAGTTTCAATTTATTAAAAAATAAAATAATTTAGGGTTAAATAAGTTTTTGGTCCCTCTAAATATTTCAAACTTTATTTTTAGTCCCTCAAATATTTTCCTTCAAGGATTGGTCCCTTCAAAATTTTCCGTCTGAATAATTGGTCTCATACGTCAAGTTTCACTAATGACTTCCTATGTGGCAAGACAAGTGGATTAAATAATTTGTTTTATATATTTCCATGAAATACATCGTGTATATTGGCCCCTTATTAAAGATGATTCACATGCTATTTGACCTAATTACTTTCCTTTCCTCCTTGTTCACATTCTTCTTCATGAAAACCCACAACACAAGAGTTGGTTCAGTGGCTCATCTTCTTTCTTCTTTCATCTTCGTCCACCTTCAGCTCCATAACATAATGTCTTATGCTTCAGTGAAATCGCGAGTTGGAAAGTTCTGTGGATTTCAGGTTCGGATGGTATCGTATTATTGCAAGAATGAACCAAATAAGGGTAGGTTGTTTTAGAGATGTCCTTATTGGCAGAGTTCTGATACGTGTAATCTATTCATATGGGATGAAGATCTTGGCATAAAATCCGGAAATGAAGATGTTACCATTAAGAACTCAGGGTTGGAAGCCATGGCATCTGTGGGATATATGAAGTCCTTGTATGAAGATTCAAGAAAGAAGAACAAGAACTTGAAGACCAAGTTGAAAACTAAGAAATTTCATGGAAGACTGAAGATGATGTGTCTTGTTGTGTCATTTATGATAAATGTGTATTTTGTTATCAACTGTAGTTGCTGAATTGTTTAATGTAATGAGAATGTACTATGATTGTAGGTCTTGCTTCAATTTACTTTATAAATGTACTTGATTGTAGTTGCTAAATTGTTATCAATTGTAGGTGTTGAATTGTTATTAATATTGTTTGTTACGATTAAGTTTACATAATTTTCAATATTTGGTATAAAAAGCTTGTAATTTGACTGTTAAGTGCATAACAAAGCACATACTGAGACATGAGTACAATAATAATACTGAGACATAAGTGCATAACAAAGCACATTACAAATCACATACTGATACATTAGTACAAAATACATTAAAGGTTCAAATTGCATAACAAAGCAAATTACAAAGTGCATAACAAAGTACATTACAAAGTGCATAGAAAAACACTTGGTTCATAATACAACATACATTTATTTCATAGTACATAACAAAACACTAGGTTTATAAGACATAAGGTTCAACCAAACACATTTGTGTCACTCTTGAGTTTTCACTGAGTCATGCTCTTCTGGATGTCATCCCATTTCTTCTTTCCCCTAGCACTGCCAATAGTTGATCTTTTTCAGGTATTACAAATGGATCATTTGGATCCCTTCCAGGTCCCTCTGTATTCTTTGTCTTCAAAGTCCTAAGTCTGTCACTCTTTCTAATTGGAGATGCAATGATCTTTGACTTTTTTTTTGGTGATATCATAATTTTCACATGTTATGACAACATAGAGTTATCAAGGTAAAAAAACATAACATGCCAAATAAGTCTATCTAAACAAGTTACAAACTTATAGGGTCACTCATAGTTGGGTTGACAGCAGGTTTAGCAAGTTTTGATACCTTAGGATATGTACCAATAAAGGTTTTGGGACCAGGCATATTATTCTTTGCAGGACTAGTATCAATTCTTAATGGTGGAATATCTAGCATGTCGTCATCATTCAACAACGCCTCTAACTCATCAGGATCTATACCATAATACATTCTCAATGCCTCAGATGACGTAACAAAATTTTGTGCAAGGGTACCCCAGGTTGAGTAGGTGTCACATCAGTTTGTGCATGGTTTTCTTCAGGTTAAGTAGCATGACTCATATTTCTTGCAGTTGGTGCTTAAGCTTCATTTCCTGCAGTAACCTGACTCCCATTTACTGCAGGGGCCTGACTCCCATTTCCTGTAATAGCCTTTAATTTCTTATATGTGCCTCCTTTTTTGGTTGTACCTTTTGGCCCACCCCGCATCCAACATAATTGTAACAAGTCATTGAAAATTTTATATGATTTTCTAATGTAAATTTTTTGTTCAGTTTGAGTTACTAACCCATTTTTTGGATCCTGCAGTAGCCACATTTTGTGTTTAGCTTCCTTGGGTGGGTGCAACATCTCTTGGAAGTTCACCTTCAACAACTGCCAATTGTTTGTTTTTCTTACATGTCCTTGTATTGTGTCCATATTCCAAGCAAGTCTTGCACCTGTGGCTTGTGTCCTTTTCCACCTTTGGCCATTAATGGGAATGATAACTTCATTGTAACATGAGACATAAGTAGACTTATGGTAACACTTATGTACATACTTAATGGGATTATCTACCTTCCTATGTATGGCTGCAACAACATGTCTACATGGGATCCCAACCAACTCCCAAAAGTTACAAGAACAAGTATATTTTGCCAAGTCTACAACATAACTTTCTGTGAACATTACATGACTTATTTAAAATGTTAATCTACCTCCATATATCGGCAGCCAATTAGAACTTTTTTCTATCTCCATACCTAACCTTCTAAGTGGTTTAGACACGATCTCTCCTTTGTAATTTTCTACCTTCTCCCTAAGAGTGGCAAACGTAGCCATAAGATAGTTCCTAATCCACTCAAACATGGTAATTATAGGTTTATCCCTTTGCATCAAAATAGTAACATTAAATGATTCACTTAGGTTGTTCAGAAGAACATCACACTCAGAGTACAAGGGAAAGGCATGTTTACACCACTTATTCTTGGGAATATCATTTAGCCATCCAAAAGCATCTGGACTTACCCCCTTAATTTGATTCATCTTATCCTCGTGAGCTTCAGAATAGGTTGCCTTTGTTGCATCTATTATGATATCTTTGTATAGTGTACCACCTCCAAACTTCTTCTTGAAGTTAGCATATAAATGCCTTAAGCAAAACCTGTGTTCAAACTCAGGATATTCTTCCTCAAATACATTTATCGGTCCCTGTATATACATGAAAGTGACATCAATAAGTAACATTAAACACTAAATTAACAAGTAACATTAAGCATACCTTTTGCTGATAAGACATAACATACCACCTACTATCAGAACTAATGTCTTCAAGAAGTAACTTAAAAAACCAACTCCAAGAGTCCCTAGTTTCATTCTCTACAAGCTCAAAGGCAAGTGGAAGATACTGGTCATTGGCATCCCTACTGATAGATACCAACAAGATTCTGCCATATTTTTTTTAGGTGACATCCATCTAACCCTATGAATGGTCTACATCCAACCTTCAATGCTCTCTTTGTACCATTAAAGTACATGTAGCACCTTTCAAACCTAGGTGGCAAACCAGAAATGTTCAACTTAAATGTGTTTCCTTTAGATGCCCTCCTCAATTCAGCTCCATATGACCATAGTGTGATACGGTGAGAGAACTGACTTGAAGGTTTTGCATTTGATCGCAAATGTTGTGGTTAGCAAGAGTCTCCACCGACTTTTCTTTTATCCAAAAGGAAAGGTGAAAAAGCACAAGAAAGACCTTTGAGATTATTTCTTGAGTTCGGGGGGTAGATTATGAAAAGGGAAGGTATTAGTACCCTTTTCATCCATGGTTATCCACAGGATCTTAGTTACTTGCTAGATCACTTTCTTTTTGTTTGAAATTGTGCTTTGTGTGGTTTTTGAAAGTATTTGTAAAGAGGCCATTGTTTAGGTAATCTTTGTAATGATTCTCGTTCGTAAGAATGTATACAAAGATGTTTGATCTTTTGAAAATGTTTTCAATTTTGCAAGATGTTTGAAAGTGTATATGATTGTTTTGAAAATAGCAAGGATGTTTTTTTTTTTGAAATGGAGCAAGTAATTAGGAGCAATCTACCTACTCAAATGTCTTTCTTTTTCATTTTATTTTCCTTTGACATTGTTGTCTTACCATTGATTTGGTAAGCAACCCTATCTTTGGATGTAAACGGGACGGGCGTGGGTCATCGTATAACCATGATTAGCAATATTGCAAGGTATCTTAACATTATTTTTGAGGGACTAAGATCATTTGTAAGGCAACTTAGATAGCATCATCGAGAGACTATGATCTTGTATTTTGCTTATTTTGCTAAGATATCTCACATGCGTAATATGGCCATTTTTGTAAGGCAACAAAGTGGGTTTACCCTAAGGGTGTATGTGTGCAAATGTGTTTATTTACACGCATTGATTTGTCTTTGATTAGGGTTTTCTATTTGGTTGGTTTTAATCTTTCCATACAAAACCCTAATTACTAGCATTTGTATATAAAGTGATAAATTGCGGGAATTAAAATTACTACGCTATTACATTATTTAGGGGAGGGGTGTACAAATTACAAATGGGGATTTGCAAGAAAATAAATCTATTTATCTATTACAACCATATTGAATTGCATAAATATACAAAATGAAATGAATATAATATACAAGTATAAAAGAAAAAGAAATTGATTTATTTTGGATTTTTGTTAAGAAAATGTTTTGGCCTTAATCAAACTAAAGGGTGATGATCAATTGGTCCCAATTAAATTTAGGGAACTAAACCTAATTTTTAAAAGAAAGAAAACTGATTTAGAAAAGTATTTTTTAGGGTTTTTGTGAATTTAATTAAAATACAAAAAGGTTAATTAACCAAAATAAGCCTAGGTTCTAAATTTATTTTAATTTTCAAGAAAATAATAAAATAATACATAATAGTCAAGATTTATTATCTAAGTATATAAAAAAAGGAATTAATTTATTAAAGAAAAGTTTTTTTTATTTCTTTTGATTTTATAAGACAAAATAAACTAAATAAATGTAAAGATAAAAAACATTTTTGGATTTTTATTAATAACTATAAAAAATATTTATTAATAATAATAATAATAATAATAATATTAATAATAATAAAGAATATAAAATAAAAATAAAATATGAAGAGAAAATCAGGGAGGTGTGAAAATAGAACAGGGAGTTAGTGAAAGCAAAAAGGATGGAAAGCCCAAAACTGGGCCCAGGCACTATAAAGAACAAAAAAAAGTTGAAAAAAAGTATGAAAATGACAAAAGGCAGCGCGCTGGGTGTTGAACCCACGCCCTCTTGGTCACCAGCACGCTGCCTTACCACTGGGGTGACTATACATCCGTTAATTAAAATGAAACAATAAATACATGTTACAAATCAAGTCCATGCCCTGATCTTCATCTTCAACCTCACGCCCCAGCCAGACAACCTGCAACTTCCTCATCTCTCAACCAAAATGGAAAATATGAACATGAAAGTTATTCCATTTTTTCTCATGAATCCAACCATATAAATCATGTAAGCTAACAATCAAAGATGAAGATTAATTTTGCTGGCCCTAAATTGGAACCTAATTTTTTAAGAAAGTTCAAATCTAAAATTCTCTACATACAATCAATATAAATGAAAACTATGAACATGGTCAGTTTTAGAGCAATGATATCTACATTTTATCTTCACAAATCAGAAACAAATGATGCTTGTATGAAGAGATAAAAGTTTGAAAACTTACCTCTTGCAGTTGGAGTCGTGAATGGAGTTTGAGCAGCTTTGGAGATGGCCTGATGATCTGTTTAGCTTGCTTGGACCTCCTTAAGTGTATTCCAACTCTTACTTTGCTTTGATAGTCCATGAATCTCCCTACTCAAGTCAACATGCAAGCTTTATATTTGAAAATGGTGGATAGTGATGGAGGGGTTACAGTCTTGAAACAGGGGCCTGGATCACTTGTGTATGATGTATGTAAGTTGTTTGAATGATTAAGAATCAAAATGCACGAGTGGAAATGGAGATGGAGAGTTTTGGCTCAAAACTGTCAAGTTGAGCAGTCTTGTGCAGCAAGGGTGTTTGGGAGAGTTTTAGAATGCTTGAAATCGTGCCTTAGCTTGCAATTGACTTGTTAATATGTATGGAAAAGATTAGAGCACAAAACCACTCAAGGCTTTTGAGTTATAGGGTTATGGCTCTATATCTTGCTTTTGAAGAAAAGTGAAATGACAAATCTCAAATGTTATACAAGCATGTCCTGAGCTTCTTAAGGCCTTAGACACCTTGCTTTTGGATTATAGGGTTTGTGTGTGTAGAAAGAACAAGTTAGAAGCTCAAGACAAGTTGACTTTGTGATTAAAGCAACTTTTCAAGAATGGAATGATAACTTTCTTCCAAAAATGGTAAATTGGCTTGGACAATGCTTGGAACACTTGGATAATAGCTCAAAAGCAAGTGTAATCTTCTGATTATAGAGAGATCTTGAGGTTTAGAAGCCTGCAAAACAAGATTGTGCAGCATAGGTTTGAAATTGGATTTTTGTTCATCACAAAATGCCTTGTAATTCAAGTGACAAAACACCAACTTTATCTCTTCGATTCTCCCTACTCAAGAATGATCTCAAGGAGTTCTTGGACATTTTGGAAATCTTGCAATGTGCTCTACAACCCATCTTTGAATTGATTTTTAAGATTCCCCTTGGAACTATGTGAAACATTGTCACGAAGTTAGGTCAAAAAATCTGCCTAACTAGGGCAAAACTTCATTGTCTTTTTTAGTTCATGAGCATGTATTCATAAAATTATAACTTGAGATCCATGCACTTTTGGAAGAAGTTGTATGAATAAAAGTTTTAGATTTCATGGATATCTACAAATTTCATGTTGGAATTTTCCTTTGAATCATCTTGCATCATAATGAAAAAATTGCTCAAAGTTATGAAAAAATAAGAAATTTTTAACACTTAGAAAATTTCTAAGTTTAGAAATTTGGATTTCCAAAATGAAATCTTGATTTCTTGATTTCTTTATGAATACTTTTCATATCTTGACATATTTTGATGAATTGTAATCTTTGACACTAGATTTTGACCAAAAAGTCAAAGTTTGACTTTTCAGTGCACAGTTGACTTTTGACCAGTTGACTGAAAATTCATCTGTCAATCAATTGATCTTGAGAAAGGTTTTGAGCCATGTCATTAGTTAAAAATGGTGCAATTGGAATCTTGAGATCATGCCTTAAACCAATTGATCATTTGCTAGGTCAAAAATAAGAAATAGCCCTTTCCCAGTCAAAACCCTAATTTTGACCATTTTGCCTTTTTAGAGATTTGATCAAATTTCTTGAGGAATTATGGTCCAAACTTGATCAAATGATACATATGAGTCTAAAATGTTGATGTGGATAAAAAATTATGAAGTTTGACTGTAAATTGGCCATGGTTGACTTTTTCCCCAATACAACTGATTTTTAGGTCAACTGTTCAATTGACTGATCAAAAGTGTGATCCAAGGCTTGAAACTTGACATGAGTAATCTTGGGGGTCCATAATTATCCATGAAAGTCATATGGGGCATTGGAAGTTCAAAAATCCTTGTGCAAACTTAAACCCTAATTTTGGTCATCAGTGCTTAAGGAGATGTCTTGAGCTGATCAAACCCTAGTACAGTCTTGAGCCCAAGGAGATCTTGTGAGCAAATTCTTGATAAGTGAGAGGGAAAATTTTGGGGTACAACAGCTTCCCCTGTTCAATCTTATTAAGCCTGATGAGTTAGATTGACAAGTTTTTCCATTCGTGATTTGATGGTGGAAGATGATTGGACATTAGAGTGCCCAGAAATTTGCACTCGACGATGTGATGGTAGAGGGAATTGGCTTAAAGATGCCATTTGGAGAGGTGATAGAAAGTTGTAGGATATGGGCTTAAAGATGCCATTTGGAGAGGTGATAGAAAGTTGTAGGATATGAGCTTAAAGATGCCATCCAAAAGTGATTGTTTGTATTGCAATTTGTAAGCTGAAAGAATGAGTATCAGAATGGCGTCCGTGTCTGGAACGTATCTGAACTGTATCTGGGAGCTGATTTTGAATGATTATCAGAATGGCATCTGTGTCGGGAGTGTATCTGAACTATATCTGAAAGCTAGTTTTGAATGAGTGTCAGAATGGCACTTGTGTCTAGAGCGTATCTGAATTGTATCTGGGAGCTGATTTGAATGAGTATCAGAATGGAATTCATGTCTGGAGCGTATCTGAACTATATCTGAGAGTTGAATCTGAATAAGTATCAGAATGGAGTTCGTGTCTGGAACATATCTGAACTATATATGAAAGCTAATTTTGAATGAGTTTCAGAACGGCATCCGTGTCTAGAGCGTATCTGAATTGTATTTGGGAGCTGATTTGAATGAGTATTATAATGGCATCCGTGTCTAGAGCGTATCTGAACTGTATCTGAGAGCTGAATATGAATAAGTATCAGAATGGCGTCCGTGTCTGGAACGTATCTGAACTATATCTGAAAGCTAGTTTTGAATGAGTGTCAGAATGGCGTCTGTGTCTGGATCGTATCTGAACTGTATCTAAAAGCTGGATCTGAATAAGTATTAGAATGACGTCCGTGTCTGGAGCATATCTGAACTGTATCTGAAAGAGGCTCCGAATGAGTATCAGAATGGCTTCCATGTCTGCAGCGTATCTGAACTGTATCTGAAAAAGAAGTCTGGATGAGTATCAGAACGGCATCCGTGTCTGGAGCGTATCTGAACTGTATCTGAAAAAGAGTCTAAATGAGTATTAGAATGGCATCCGTGTCTGGAGTGTATCTGAACTATATCTGAAAGTTGAATCGGAATGAGTATCAGAATGGCGTCCGTGTCTGGAGTGTATCTGAACTGTATCTGAAAACTTTGAACATCGTTAATGGTAGGTGTTAACCTTATCCTGAAAAGGGTAAAATGTTAGCTAAAATGCAAAGTCATGTTTTATGAAATGCATGGTATAATGAGTTTGCGCTATCAATGTTTATGATATATGTATGCGATGTATGTGCATGCAAGCTAATCTTCTACACTACTGTTGGATTGGGGAAAATAAACCCCTGACTATTGTTGAGGATACAAAAGTCTTCATGTCTTAAAGTTGAAGCGTTGATGAATTTCCGTTTAGAGAAACAAACTCTGTTGTAAGGGAAATGCCATGTACTGCTTGTAAAATCTCGTTGGGAGATCCTGAGAAATTGAATGACTTCTACTGGGAATTGATAATTGGAAGCTTGTTCCGCTGGGAATTAAACGGCAAATTGTTGGGGATTTATGGAAATAACTTAGAGAGATTTCCCTACCTCTTAAAGCCATTAGTAATTGTCTTTTATTTTGTTTATTTGTAAATAGTAATTATGTTCAAATGCATATGTTCAACAATGAATCATTGGACGTTTTTGTAAACAAAACACAAGAGTAAAGAAAAACAGATACTTTTGCACTTTCAAAGGAATATCTTTGTATTGACTTTGAGTAAGTATTTTTGTACAGTGAGACAAACATTCTAGTAAGAGAATGCCGTTGCAAAAAAAAATGAAAATTTTGATACAAATAAAAGATAGTTATGTGCAATAATCCCATGGGGTTCCCATTCTGCTATAGCCTTCGTATCTCTGAGCATCTTGTCTATTTGTTGCTTTGTCCGAAGTTGATTGAATTGATCAGAACCTCTGAGTTTGCAGGTTGTCTATAAGGTGATCCAACGAGACATAGTCATACGCTTTAATTCCCCAACTTTTGCCTGGACCTCCCTCTAAGGTTTTCAGTCCACCGGGAAACCCTTTTTTGCCCAAGTCGCCCTTTCGGGTTTTCAACTTGCCGGGTGTACATATTTTTTTTGTTTTTGTCCCTAATTTTTGCCCGGACCTCTTTTGGTTCGCCGGGATGCCCTTGTTTTGCCTAGGTGTGTCAACCTAGTGGGTCTCTTATGCGTAGTATCTTTTGACTATGTCTGCATTCGCAGGGTGCGGCAGGTCGTCGCCATCCATGGTAGTCAAGATCATTGCTCCACCAGAGAATATATTTTTGATTACAAATGGTCCTTCGTATGTAGGAGTCCATTTGCCCCTGGGATTACCTTGTGGCAGTATGATGCGTTTGATCACTAGATCCCCAACTTGATATACTTGGCGTCTGACCTTTTTGTTGAAAGCCTTGATCATCCGTTTTTGATACATTTGACCATGGCAGACAACCGTAAGTCTTTTCTCATCAATCAAATTCAATTGATCAAGTCGATTCTGGATCCAATCGTCTTCATTCAGACCTGCATCCTTCATAATTCTTAGAGAGGGGATCTAAACCTCAATAGGCAAGACGGCTTCCATGCCGTATACCAAAGAATAGAGTGTTGCCCCGGTCGATGTGCGAGCTGTAGTACGATACCCGTGGAGAGCGAATGGTAACATCTCGTGCGAGTCTTTGTATGTGACTGTCATTTTCTGTATGATCTTTTTAATGTTCTTATTTGCAGCTTCGACAACACCATTCATCTTTGGCCGGTAAGGAGAAGAATTGTGATGTTGAATCCTGAATTGCTCGCACAAGGCGGTGATCATAGTGTTGTTGATATTTGTACCATTGTCAGTGATGATCCTTTCCAGGATACTGTACCGGCAAATGAGATTTTGCTTGGTTAAACGGGAAACAACATTCTTGGTAACGGAGGCGAAAGAAGCTACCTCCACCCTCTTTGTAAAATAGTCAATGGCCACTAGGATGAAGCGGTGTCCACTGGAGGCTGTTGGCTTGATTTCCCCAATCATATCAATCCCCCACATAGCAAAGGGCCAAGGAGCCGTCAAGACATTCAGAGGAACCGGAGGTACGTGCACCTTGTCAGCATACACCTGACATTTATAGAAGGTTTGAGAGTGTTAACAATCTGCTTCCATGGTAGACAAGTAATAGCTTGCCTGTAGGATTTTCTTTGCCATCATATGCCCACTGGAATGGGTGCCAAAAGTGCCTTCATGTAATTCAGCCATGATCCTTTCAGCTTCAACCTTATCTACTCATCAAAGTAACATAGAGTCATGGTTGCGTTTGTAAAGAATGCCATTACTAAGGAAGAATTTAGCAGAGAATCTCCTTAAGATACTTCTTGACTTCGTGAAACCAAGGCTGGTCCACTACTTCTTCAGTATTAATCTCGTGACAGTGCGCTGGTTCCTCCATTCGTTCGATGGTGATCTGGGGAGCCTTGTTATCCCAATTAAATTTAAACATAGATGACATTGTGGCTAGAACGTATGCTAGCTGATTTTCTTCTCGCGGGAAATGCTCGAAGGTAATCTTCTCAAAATGTGGTAGCAACGTTAAAACACGTTCTTTTAAGGGATAAGGTTAAGGTGTTTGGTGTCCCATTCCCCTTTGATCTGACTGATAACCAAAGCTGAATCTCCGAATACATCCAAGGATTTGATCCCCAAGTCTATGGAAGCTCTGAGACCAAAGATGCATGCTTCGTATTCTGCCATGTTGTTTGTACAATTGAAGCAGAGTCTTGCGATAAAGGGAGTGTGACACCCTTCCAGAGATATGAGTACAACATCGATACCATTTCCAAGTGAATTAGATGCCCCATCAAAGAACAGGGTCCATCGGGATCCTTGTTCAGGTCCGTCATATGGCCTGAATTCTTCACAGTTATTTACCGTCATGATGTCTTCATCTGGGAATTCAAACTTCATGGGCTGGTATTCTTCCACAGCTTGGTGAGCAAGGTGATCAGCTAGTACACTGTCCTTTATAGCTTTCTAGGTAGTATACTGTAAGTCATATTCCGTCAGGATCATCTTCCATCTCGCTATTCTCCCAGAGAGAGCAGGTTTCTCGAAGATGTATTTTATCAGATCCATTTTAGATATCAATAAGGTAGTATGGGTCGACATATACTGTCTTAGCTGGCGAGCAGCCCATGCCAGAGTGCAGCAAGTTTTCTCGAGCAGTGAATATCTTGTTTCACGGTCGGTAAAATTTTTGCTCAAGTAATAAATAGTGTGCTCTTTTCGGCCAGACTCGTCATGCTGCCCCAATACACACCCCATTGAGTTTTCTAAAATAGTCAGATACATGATCAATGGTCTTATCTCGATCAGTGGCATCAACACAGGAGGCTCTTGTAGGTATTGTTTGATCTTGTCGAAAGCAACTTGGCACTCGTCATTCCATCTGACTACCTGATATTTCTTCAATAATTTGAAGATTGGTTCACAAGTATCTGTCAGGTGAGAGATGAATCTGACAATGTAGTTCAAACTCCCCAAGAATCCTCTGACTTCCTTCTTGGTAAGAGGAGCAGGCATCTCTTGTATCGCTTTTACCTTGGCAAGATCTACTTCAATACCTTTATTGATGACGACAAAGCCTAAAAGTTTACCAGACCGTACCCCAAATGTGCGTTTGTTTGGATTCAACCTCAGCTTGTACTTCTTCAGTCTCTCAAACAGTTTTTATAAGTGATCAAGATGCTCTTCTTCTGTTTGAGATATGGCTATCATATCGTCCATGTAGACCTCTATTTCATGATGTATCATGTCATGAAATAAAGCTACCATGGCATGTTGATAGGTTTCCCCAGCATTCTTTAGTCCGAATGGCATCACCTTACATCAGAAAGTGCCCCACTGCGTGACAAACGTTGTTTTCTCCATGTCCCCGGGCGCCATTTTGATTTGATTGTAACCTGAGAATCCGTTCATGAAGGAAAACACTTTGTGTTGTGCCGTATTGTCAACTAGAATATCAATGTGAGGGAGTGGAAAATCATCCTTAGGGCTTGCCCTATTCAAATCTCTGTAGTCCACACACATTCTCACTTTGCCCTCTTTCTTGGGCACAGGAACAACATTGGAAACCCATTGGGGATAAGAGGTGACAGCCAAGAATCCAATGTTGAATTGCTTCATGACTTCTACTTTAATCTTTTCTGACATATCAGGCCTCATGCGACGAACCTTTTGCTTTACTGGCGGACAATCCTCTCTTGTAGGTAGATGATGTACCACAATATCTGCATCAAGTCTCGACATGTCTTCATACGACCAGGAAAAGACTTCAACATAATCGTGTAACAACTGAATCAGACGCTCCTTGACACCGGGTTCCAGATTGGCACCCATCTTGACCTCTTTTTTGTCTTCTTTGATACCTAGGTTGATTGTATCCACGGGTTCCTCGTGAGGATGAATGGTTCTCTCTTCTTGTTGTAGTAGTCTGGCAAGTTCCCCTGGTACTTCATAATTGTCCTCACCTTCGTCTTCGGCTTGGTAAATTAGATTCTCAGAGTCACAAAAGGCCATAGCAGTATCATTACGCATGGGATCCCGAATGGATGTATACCTGCATTGTGAGTGTGAGTGTGTGTAAGGGTATATCTATCTTTGAAAGAAATGAAAATGTAAAAAGAAAAACAATGAGCACCAAAGTTTGTATGCGAAAACGTCCATGATTCATTGATGTCATATGAAAATGAGATAATAACCTTACAAATGGGCCATTGTGCCTCGGGTAAGACACAAGGTTTTAAGAGTGCGAATTATTTTAATATTACAGATCCAACAAAATGTAAAGATAGATTACTGTGGGATAAAAGTGATTGGGATAAAATCTATAGCCTCCCAGTTGTTGAGTCCTCCACTGACAGTTGGGAATGTCCAGTCCTCCAAGTCACAACTATTTTCATCATCTTCTACGGTGTTGTCCTTGCGGTTGCTGATCTTCAGGGGTGGTCCTCCGGCACGAGCGCATCGCATAGCCTTCTGGGAACCTGAAGTGAAACCCAGGCCAAACTTGTCAGACTTATATGGGATATCTAGGAGTTGTACTCAGATAGTGCACCCACATTCTTCTACCACTGCTTTGGCATCCTTCAGAGATGAAATCCGGAGTGAAGGCCTTGTAATCTTGGGAACAGCCTTGGTTACTGCCACATCTTGTGGGACCTCTTCAAAGTGTTGGAATGGAGTTTCAATAAATTCACCATCTAATTCCACATATCTGAAGGAATTGAGATGGCTGATCATATACTCTTCTTCTCCATGAACGATGATAATCTTCCCTTGAATTGGATATTTTAGCATTTGGTGCAATGTAGAAGTAACAGCGCCAGCATTGTGAATCCATGGTTGGCCTAGCAAGCAAGAATATGAGGGACGAATATCCATTACATAAAAAGTTGAATCAAATGTTTGGGTTCCAACCTTTTTGGGGATATCCACTTCCCCATGCACCATCCTTTTCGAGCCGTCAAAAGCCCTTACTACTATGTTGCTTGGCTTCAATGTCAATCCCTCACAGTCTAGCCTATCAAGAGCTTTTTTAGGCAATACATTCAGAGACGAGCCAGTGTCCACCAAAACATGAGCCAGGGTTGTGCCCATACATTCAACTGAGACATGCAATGCCTCATTATGCTTCCTTCCTTTTGGCGTTAAATCAGCATCCGAAAAACCTAGACCTTTATCTACAGTCAAGCTAGCTACGCAGTCTTGGAACTGATTGGTAGATGTCTCTTGAGGTACATGGGCAGTTTTCAGGAATTTTACCAAGGCTTTTGAATGCGCCTCGGAACATAGTAGTAAAGCCAACATGGAAATTTTAGAGGGAGTTTGCCCCAGTTGTTCAACTACATCATAGTCGCTTCTTTTTATGATCTTTAGAATTTCCTCCATCTCTTTCCAGGAGGTCTCAGAGACATCCAATGACTGAGCCTTCATCCGGACAGGCTCAATCAGAATACTTTTACCTCGAGTCTCGGTTAACTCGGCAGCAAGAGTGTCAGTAGGAATGATAACATGGGTTGTAACAACTTTGTTAGTTAGAGTATTAGTGGAGACGATTGTAGGACTGAGAATAGCCTTTGGAGGAGTAACAACAGGAATGATCACGGGTCCAGAAACTACTTTTAAGGGAGCAATTTATGGAGAGAATATCCTTCCGCTTCTGGTAATCTTGCTAGTTCCTGCAATATTACTGATATCAGAGTCAACCTTCTCAGAACTTGAATCTTCGGTGGCTGGCCAGTCTTGCTTGATACCGTGGTAGTAGACATCCCCTCCATAATTCCATGGTATGGTTTTGTCTGACGAATACAGGACTGGTCCATGCATTGTAATTATCAAAGGAGTTGCTTTCGGAACTGATATAATTCTAACGGGTATTTTGGTGGAGACCCTGGAAGAATTGGCAGAAATGGTAATGATAGAGACATCTTTAAAAGGAATAGGTGGAACAGAAGTATTTTCAAAAAAAATTTCTTTGTTATCTATTAGGTACTAAATGCTTGTTTTCAACAAAGGACAGCTGGTTGGTGAGGATAAACAGAAATGACAAACTTCATCACAGCCCGGGAACACACCGGCATTCAACAAGTTCATTTTAATAGTAAGGAGTGGGGTCATAAGCTCATCAACTAAAGTAAAAAACATATCTTCCTCAATGGCGTTGGTATTATGGCCATGTTTGGGCATAGGGGCAGAAATGACGTTTGGCTTTTCGAGCACATCGAATTCAATCTCTTTCGCTTCAATGAGGTCTTGTATTTTGTTCTTTAGAGCCCAACAGTTATTAGTGTCATGGTCGGGACTTTCAGAGTGGTATGCACAACGGGCATTAGGATGATAGTAAGGAGATGTTATGTTAGGATTCTTTGGAGTTTCTTTCAAGGTCACTAGGTTGGATCTTAACAGATGTGGCAATACCTGAGATAGGGTCATGTTAATTCTGGTGAATTGTCTGACTGGTCTTTCCATCCTTGGTTGGTTGTTTCTTTGCTGATCAGGCGCAGGCTTAGGAATCATAATATCCCCCACCATTGGAAGACGTTCGTCCCTATCTTGATTTCTCTGAGGATAAATGACAACCACTTCTTTCTTTCCGATAAATGGCTTCCTTATGGCAGAAGAGGATGTATCTTTTTGAATCTTTCCACTATTTATCCCGGCTTCTACCTTTTCTTTGGTCAATATCAGTTAAGTAAAACCTGCCGATGAACTTCCAATTAAATGATTGAAGAAGGGACCAGACGAGGTGCCCAAGAACATGTCTACCAACTCTCTCTCAAATAGAGGGGGTTGAACTCTTCCGGCTAAATCTCTCCATTTTTGCGCATAGTCTTTGAAACCTTCATTGGAAATCATGGCCATACTCTGGAGTTGAGTACGGGTAGGTGCAAGATCAATATTGTATTGGTATTGTTTGTAGAAGGCTGCAACAAGATCTTCCCAGTTATGAACATTGGCTCTTTCTAACTGGTAAAACCAATCAAGTTGAGTTCGAGACAGGCTGTCTTGGAAGAAGTGTACCCATAAGTCTTTGTCAGCGGTATGGGGATGGATTTTCCTCACATAGGACCGGAGATGCATTTTAGGGAATGAAACTCCGTCATATTTGGTGAACACAAGTGCTTTGAATTTTGGAGGAATGACAATCCCTGACACTAAACCCAATTCCTCAAAGTCCAAGCCAGGAACTTTTTGGATTTCCATTGCGCTCAACTGCTCTTCGAGATGTTTATACTTGTCATCAGCTGGAGGGTATTGTTCTTCAGAATAGTCTTCTTCTTCCTCTTCCTCTTTCGATTCTGACGGGACAACTATTTCTTTGCCTTTACCATCTTGATTGTCTCTCTCACCGGATGTCGTTGCAAAGTCTACGGTCCTTCTTGTCTGCCGATGAAATCTTCTTCCCATGTTTAGGACTCCGGTTACCTTCTTTGTCTTATTTTTCTTCTCCTCAGCCAGCAAAGTCTTCAACTCTTCTTGTCCTTTGGCTAGGGTCAAGAGCAACTGTTGAAACTGTGTATTCTGAGCTTGGAGGTCCTTCACTGTTTGCTCGAGATCCATCTTACTGAAATAAACAGTAGAGAGATGAGGAGACTTGTTGCAAAAGACCTGCTTATGTTATGATGAATGGTATATGCATATGTAATGATTTCAAGGATTTCAAAGATTCAAATTTGTTTTAGACAATAAGGAAACACACGTTATATTAATAAGTTAAAGCTTGAGTACATCAATGCCTCTTGGGCTTATAAGGAAGTACAAAAGCTCTAAGATAAAAAGGTAGTGCGCATCCTCTTTGGCGCAATGTAGGAATTTAGAGTCTGCTCCTCATGAAGTAGCCTAGTGAGTTCCAAAACCTTCTTCTCGCTCGCATAGAATTGGGCTTCGAAAGTATCTCGCTCCCCCTTGAGTTGTATCCAATCTCTTTGTAGGTCTTCAAGAGAGGTAGGCATGTCAGGGTGTAGGATAGTGTATGGAACATCTCCTTCCATGACAGGCTCAATGATTACCGGGAGAATGGAGGGGTGAGACATCATAAGACTCTGAGCACGAGTTCGTACCCATTTGAGGTAAGGCTCAAGAGGGATGGAATTTGTATGTCCCAAAGTCTGTCTATCCACCTTGTTTTACATCCTCCAAGTTCGGATAAATCTTTGGCGAAGAACTTGATCGTCGTTGTCGTAGTCAAATACCAAACCTTGAATCAGCATCTCATGCGGGCCATCCCTTCGGGAAAACTGTCTTAAGACTAAGCAAGGGTTGTAGGTGATTCCTCCCCTAATGCCAAGTAAATGGACATTAGGGAATTATCCATAACGGTCGACAATGATAACATTCTCTTTGGATCGGGAGCACCAATGAATGTCCGAATGTTTGAGTGTCATCAACCTTTGTGACCACCTTGAACCTTGCTCATTTTTTAATACAGATTGGGGAAGATGAGAAATAAACCATCTTGCCAAGAGAGGAGTGCAACACATAAGGACACCTCTTTTCCTCATTGTGCAAGTGTGAAAAGAGTGTAGGATATCTCCTAGTAATGTAGGCACCGGGTTGCGGGATATGAAGATTTTGACGGCGTTGACATCTATGAGTTGGTTAGGATTTGGAAACAAAACCATCCCATAGATGAGGAGAGCCACAATTTCCTCAAAGGCTTGCAAATCCAAAGAGTTCCAACATCTTTGGGCTTTCTCGAACAAGAACTTCGCTAAGAAACCTTTGAGACCACTCCTTGTTTCCCAATGAGTTGTGATATCAGATGAGTGCAAGTGTAGAGCTTGAGAAATCTCTTATAGCTTTGGGTCTCTTTCTGTACCGTTGAAAGGTAGTTGATTGAGAATTGGAATCCTCAAGAGTTTGGAGAATTCTTCCAGAGTAGGCACAAGTTGATAGTCGGGAAATGTGAAGCAATGGTGTAAAGGATCAAAGAACTGAAAAAACACCTTCATCATGTCCTCATCTGTGTTGGAGGTAACCAAGTTGAGTAGGCGACCATGTATATAAGTGAATGGAGATTTTTCAGGAATCCTTGAAGCTATCTCCTTAAGTTGTGGAGGGATCCTTACAAGATTGACTTGAATAGTTTTCCTGCGAAGCGAATCCATATCCTACAAAACAAGAACAAAGATGAATCCCAAAATCCTTGAAATGGTTAGTGGATGTATATGGGGTTCATGATGTTCATGATGTTATGTACAATTATGCATATACAAACAAAACAAACAAATCCTTAGGTTTAGGCTTACATGGAGTTTTATAGGTAAGTACCCTCTTTAAGTTTAGTTGGCTTAAACCTGTCCTAGTAATAGTAACCGGGTTCTAAGGAGCTCAATATCACTGGTTTGTTTCCTTGGTCATTGTTTCAGCACAAGCCTCTTTAATGGCGACCGAAATATCCCAAGAAACCAAACCTCAATGAGTGTAGTATCGAGTATCTACCAACTTAGGACTACACCAAAGCCGGTCATCTCACTACATCCTAAAGGCCAAGTTGGTCAAGTAAAGGTTCTAAGAGTTCATTAGTGCTTTATGACATCACTCAGCGGCCATGTATTCTATTTGATTAACTCAAAGGCTATCGGTACCCATAAATATGTCGCACTAACGTAGCTATTGCTTAGACCATGTCGGTATACCCCGCACATTTTCCACAATGTATTGCTACTTACCTATAATGTGTCCCAAATCCGGGTAGAGGATTCAAACCCAAACAAAGAACCATAATGTAAAGCATACAAGTCAAACAATGTAAGCAAATAAATGTGATTTTTCCCTAAGGTAACCCCACTTTTAGAATTTTCTCCAGCTGAGTCTCCAGTTCTGTGATACAGTGGGAGAACTGACTTGAGGGTTTTGGGTTTGATCGCAAATATTGCGGTTAGCAAGAGTTTCCACCGAATTTTCTTTTATCCAAAAGGAAAGGTGAAAAAGCATAAGAAAGACCTTTGAGATTATTTCTTGAGTTCGGGGGGTAGATTATGAAAAGGGAAGGTATTAGCACCCTTTTCATCCATGGTTATCCATGGGCTCTTAGTTACTTGCTAGATCACTTGCTTCTTGTTTGAAATTATGCTTTGTGTGATTTTTGAAAGTAATTTGTAAAGAGGCCATTATTTAGGCAATCTTTGTAATGATTCTCGTTCGTAAGAATGTATACAAAGATGTTTAATCTTTTGAAAATGTTTTCAATTTTGCAAGATGTTTGAAAGTGTATATGATTGTTTTGAAAATAGCAAGGATTTTTGTTTTGAAATGGAGCAAATAATTAGGAGCAATCTACCTACTCAAATGTCTTTCTTGTTCATTTTCTTTTCCTTTGACATTGTTGTCTTACCATTGATTTGGTAAGCAACCCTATCTTTGGATGTAAACGGGACGGGCGTGGGTCATCGTATAACCATGATTAGCAATATTGCAAGGTATTTTAGCATTCTTTTTGAGGGACTAAGATCATTTGTAAGGTAACTTAGATAGCGTCATCGAGGGACTATGATCTTGTATTTTGCTTATTTTGCTAAGATATCTCACATGCGTAATATGGACATTTTTGTAAGGCAATAAAGTGGGTTTACCCTAAGGGTGTATGTGTGCAAATGTGTTGATTTACATGCATTGATTTGTCTTTGATTAGGGTTTTCTATTTGGTTGGTTTTAATCTTTCCATACAAAACCCTAATTACTAGCATTTGTATATAAAGCGATAAATTGCGGGAATTAAAATTACTATGCTATTAAATCATTTAGGGGAGGGGGTGTACAAATTACAAATGGGGATTTGCAAAAAAATAAATCTATTTATCTATTACAACCATATTGAATTGCATAATATACAAGGAATGAAATGAATATAATATACAAGTATAAAAGAAAAAGAAATTGATTTATTTTGGATTTTTGTTAAGAAAATGTTTTGGCCTTAATCAAACTAAAGGGTGACGATCAATTGGTCCAAATTAAATTTGGGGAACTAAACCTAATTTTTAAAAGAAATGAAATTGATTTAGAAAAGTATTTTTTAGGGTTTTTGTGAATTTAAATAAAATACAAAAAGGTTAATTAACCAAAATAAGCCTAGGTTCTAAATTTATTTTAATTTTCAATAAAATAATAAAATAATACATAATAGTCAAGATTTATTATCTAAGTATATATAAAAAAAAGGAATTAATTTATTAAAGAAAAGTTTTTTTATTTCTTTTGATTTTATAAGACAAAATAAACTAAATAAATGTAAAGATAAAAAATATTTTTGGATTTTTATTAATAACTATAAAAAATATTTAATAATAATAATAATAATAATATTAATAATAATAATAAAGATAATAAAGAAAATAAAATAAAAATAAAATATGAAGAGAAAATCAGGGAGGTGTGAAAATAGAACAGGGAGTTAGTGAAAGCAAAAAGGATGGAAAGCCCAAAACTGCGCGGTAAAGAACAAAAAAGTGGAAAAAAGTATGAAAATGACAAAAGGTAGCGTGCTGGGTGTTGAACCCACGCCCTCTTGGTCACCAGCGCACTGCCTTACCACTGGGGTGGCTATACATTCATTAATTAAAATGAAACAATAAATGCATATTACAAATCAAGTCCATGACCTGAACTTCATCTTCAACCTCACGCCCCAGCCAGACAACCTGCAATTTCCTCATCTCTCAACCAAAATGGAAAATGTGAACATGAAAGTGATTCCATTTTTTTCTCACGAATCCAACCATATAAATCATGTAAGCTAACAATCAAAGATGAAGATTAATTTTGCTGGCCCTAAATTGGAACCTAATTTTTTCAGAAAGCTCAAATCTAAAATTCTCTACATACAATCAATATAAATGAAAACTATGAACATGGTCAGTTTTAGAGCAATGATATCTACATTTTATCTTCACAAATCAGAAACAAATGATGCCTGTATGAAGAGATGGAAGTTTGAAAACTTAACTCTTGCAGTTGGAGTCGTGAATGGAGTTTGAGCAACTTTGGAGATGGCCTGATGATCTGTTTAGCTTGCCTGGATCTCCTTGAGTGTATTTTAACTCTTACTTTGCTTTGAAAGTCCCTGAATCTCCCTACACAAGTCATCATGCAAGCTTGATATTTGAAAATGATGGATAGTGATGGAGGGGTTATAGTCTTGAAACAGGGGTCTGGATCACTTGTGTATGATGTATGTAAGGTGTTTGAATGATTAAGAATCAAAACGCACGAGTGGAAATGGAGATGGAGAGTTTTGGATCAAAACTGTCAAGTTGAGCAGTCTTGTGCAGTGTTGTACCCCAAAATTTGCCCTCCCATATTCTTCAAAGAGTTGCCAAGTCAAGCTTCAAATTCCCCAAGGGTTGCACAGTGCAAGAGTCTCCTAAACAGTCCAGATTAGGGTTTATGTTCTGATCAAGAAAATGAAGTTTCCAAAGGTCCAATCAAGTCTCACATACCTACAAATATGGTCAAGCATCCTCATATCAAGTTTCAAGACTTTCAGCACAAAATTGCACAGTCAAAACCCTAATTGCACTACAGTCAACTGTAGGGGCAAAATGGTCATTTGGCAGTCAAAAGTTCAAATTTTTGGTCAACATCTCATTTTGAAGCCACAAACATCATTTGATCAATGCTTGATCATGATTCTCAAAGCTTGGCTCAAAAATCATCAAAATGCAAAAGTTTCCTTATTTGGACAGCTGGAAAAGTCAACTGTAAATTTACCAGGGCATAACTTTCACATGGATTATCAAAAAAATTCCATCCAAAGCTCATTTTGAAGAGAAAGACATTTCCTACAACTCATCTTCATACTTCAAGTCCAAGAAATGCTCTCACAAAAAGTTATCAATTTCAACATTATAGGTCATTTTCAAAAGTCAACAAAAAGGGACTTTAAGTCAAAGACCATAACTTGAGATTGGTAAATCAAAATGACATGGGAACAAAGGCATTGGTTAGAGGACTCAAAGACCTTTCCAAAATGTCCAAGAACATGAGAAAAGCTTAAAAATTGAACAAGTTATGCCTTGTAGAAGTTGGGAAATTTTTGGATATTTTGAAAAGTCAACATTGATTCAAATGACCTAAAATTGCTAATGGGCCCATTTTTCCTCCATAATTCATCATTCCAAGCATGTGCACGACTACTTGGCCCAAAGGGAAGTATTTCTTCATTTTTTATTTATTTATTTGAATTTTTATTTATAATAATTCATTTAAATCAATTAAATATATGAAAAATATTTAACTTAACCTAACAAATCTTTTTGCACATGTAATCTACTCAATAATTCGTGCATAATTCAATATGGAAAGATTTGGATTGATTGGATCATGATTGGTACAAAATTGCATGAAAAAGATTGGAAAAAATATGCTTGAAAATCAAATCTCAAAAGTCATGAATACAAGAGATTTTGATCCAATTTGTTGACCTAATCTATTCTATACATAAGCCTGAACGAAAACCTAATGCATTGGACCCTTGAAGCTGCGCAGAAACCAATTGCAAAACTTGAAATTTTTGTTAAGAAACTCAAAACTGAAAACCCTTTTGCAGGTTGATTCAAGGCACGATTGTTGTTTCATTAGCTTGCTGAAGGTCCACTGAACGTTTCCCAATCAAAAACATTCCTCAGAGCTTAAAGAATTGGTACAATGAACCGGACCTGTGCATGAAAAAGTTCAGAGTCGTGCATCTCAATCCATGCATTTTTTGTGAATTTTAAAGCTTGATTCATGTTAATTACTTTGTTCTGAAGCTAACCCAATGATTTGATTGAATTATTATGCATTGTGTACGATTTCGCCATTGTCAATTTTTAGGGTTTTCAGGATTCCAAATTAGGGATTTCAAAACAAGGAAAAATTGGAGCATATGAATTAGACCATTCACTTCAGCATACTCAGGCGATCTTAAACCCACCCTCGCGCTCAATTTATGAGTGTCTGAGGGCTAATCGCTATTTTCCCTAAAGATGCCTAAGAGAACGCATGAAAAACCGTTGCCATGTTTTATTATGTTTCAGGAAAATAAAACCCCATGAAGAAGATGAATTCGTGGCCAGCCATGATTGGTCTTTTTAAATCAGCGCGCGTTTTTTTATGTTTTTCATGCCACTAACCAATTTTTATTTTTATTATTCATTCGCTATTATATATACAACACGCGCATCTGGCTCCACTGGCAAGCATAAGGATTGGTCAAGTACATGACCTGGGTTCGAGCCCCAGGTTTTCACTTTCTCAATATTATTTTCCAATTAACAATCACATGCAGGTTCAACGTTATTGTTCCATCATACACCCTCCAGATCAAACCATCCACGTGCATATCAGGCTCAAATCAAAGGCTCAAAATTGAGGAACACCATAAATCCTGGTCAACGCTTCAACATGCTATCTGGCAACAGTCCAAACAGGCCAAACTAAATGGGCCAGATTTCTCAACTTCCACCTCCATATTGGGGACTGACACCCCCCTAGGTTTGCCAAGTTTTTTTTTTTACTTTCTTTACTTTTAGTTTTTATTATTTATTATTTTATTAATTAGTTTAATAGTTTCATAAATATAAAAAACCTATAAAAATCAAAAAATCAGAAAAGAGGAAAAATATAATAAATATTTTATTTTAATATTTTCCATAAATAAATTGTATATAATTATTTAGTTTTAAATTAGGTTGTAATTTTAATTCTTTTCATAATAAAATCTAAAAAACATAGAATTAGGTTTAATTAATAATTTTTCATCCTTTTTATTTTTCTTTCATAAATAATATTATTTATTTTATTTATTTTTATAGTTAAATTGCATATAAAAATTAGGGTTAAATTAGGTTAAAGTTTAATATTTTCTTAATAAATTAAAAGCCACTAGAATTAGGGTTTGCATCTTATTTTAATTTTAATTAATTCTTTTTTTCATTAAAATCCTCCAAAAATACTAAAAAATATCAAAAAACAAGTTCCTTCTTTCTTTTAATTTTAATTAATTCCTCATTATTTTAACTTTACAAAAAGGGTCCAACGCCCTCGTTTCGATTTAATTATTAATTCGCATATTATTTTATTCCGTTTAAATATTTATGTATCTCTCCCGAAGCCTTGTAATTTATTTTCTTTTACTTTTAATTCTTTATTTTCTGTCAAATCGGGTCCTGGTTAATTTTGGCGATGTGGACCCGCGTCGTTTGTAATAGCTTAGAATTTACTTTTCCCGCAATATCTTTAACTGTTATATCAAAGCATGAAAGAATGTATGAACAAAATAAAAACAAGCGTAGAACACCAATGACATGACAAGATAAATGCAAATGAAAACGACACACAAATCGCACACACCACCCCTAGGGTACGCCTCACTGTTGCCTTGCCTCGAAAGGTGATCGTCGAGTAGAGGATGTCTTAGTAAGTCCTCATGATCCGGGAACCTGGCATGAGGGTAGCTTCTAAGGTGTCTTCCCATTGCTCTGGTGATCACCACGTGCCTAACCTCGAATTGACCCGAACACCTCCAACGGTGGTGCTACCTACCTCTCAATGGTGGGATGGCACTACTTTAAAGGACATTTACACAGACGAATTCCTTAGGGTAGGTAGACGACTCTTGATACTTGCTCTAATTTCAAAACAAGTTCAAAAATACTTTTCACACCGACACATTTTCAAAAAGCTTTCGAAAGCAACTTTTCAAACACTCTTGAGGATCGATACAAGAGTCGAACTGGAATTTTCAAAGAAACTTTTTAAAACCCACAGTTGAAAAGCAAACAAACCATTTTTGAAAACACAAATGAGCAAGTATCTAAGAGCCCATGGATAACCATGGATAGAAAGGGTGCTAATACCTTCCCTTTCTATAATCTACCTCCCGAACCGAGAGCAATCTCTTTAAGGAATTTTTCTGTGCTTTTGTCCTTTCCATTTGGAGAAAATAAAAGACGGTGGCGACTCTTGCTTCCGCGACATTTCGCGAACCAGCGTTAAACAGTCAGTTCCAGATCCACCAATCACAGAACTGGCGACTCTGCTGGGGACTAAACTATAAAGTGAGGTGTACCTTAGGGCTAGTTCATAACTGTGTTTTCAATTGTATTGATTTGCTTGCTTTACTATTGTGGGTTTCATCGGAGTTACATAGATCCTAACCCGGATCTGGGGATACCCTGTTTAGGTAGCATAAGCTGTGAGGGACCTGTCCGGCGTAGACCGACACAGGTGAAGCAGTGGCTACGTTGGTGTGGCACCTTGGTCTGTACCGATATCCCTTGTGTCGCAACGAGGAGAATATGGGTCTTCTAAGGAGTCATTAAGCACCAACAACCTTAGAACCTTAATTGACACAACTTGGCCTTTAGAATTGTAGCAGTATGCTACGCCCATTGAGGCTAAACTCTCGTGATGGTTCTGGCCGTAAGAAAAGATTGCGATGCTGGAGTCATGACCGATTGAGGGTAGTCAATGATATTGGGATCCTCTAAGAACCCGATTACTTTTGATTAGGACAGGTATGAACCAACAAACTGAAAGAGGGTAGTACCTAGACCTCATGCTGGCCTAAACTTTAGGGGCTTGCCTTGTGTGACTTGTGTGCCTTACCATGTTTGCCTTTGTATCTATATGTGGTGTGCTTTATCATAACATCATAGCATCATGAGCATTGCATGCATCCTGCATAAGGACTGACCATTTCAAAGACAAGAGGGTTTCACCTTTGCTCTGTTTTGTAGGACATCATGATGCTTGTGCGAAGGAATAGTATCCGGTTCAACTTTGTTCGTTCACCTGAGTTGCTTGATGAGTTGGTTAGCAGAATTCCAAATACCACTTCCTTCATCCAGAGGCATGGTTCTCTTCTCAGTTTAGTCACTGCAAAGCGGGATCAACAGTTGATGAGTGTTCTGACCCAGTTCTATGACCCTCTGTACCAGTGCTTCACCTTTCAAGACTTCCAGCTGGTCCCTACCCTGGAAGAGTTCTCTGATTTGCTTGGTATCCCTATCTTGGATCAGACTCCCTTTACTGGTTGGGAAAAGACCCTCAGGCTTGAGGATGTTGCTGCAGCTCTTCCTTTGACCCATCAAGAGGTAACAGACAACTGGGTGACTAGGAGCGGAGTTAAGGGTTTCTTGGCCAAGTTTCTGATTGGTAAAGCTAACAGTTTCTGGAATGACCTGGACTTTAGGGCATATGAAGACATCTTGGCTCTCCTAATCTATGGGTTAGTCCTGTTTCCTAATCCTGACAACTTCATCAATGTCACTGCCATAAGGATCTTTATGTCTCAGAATCCTGTGCCCACTCTCTTGGGTGACATCTTGCAACAAATTCATGCCCGTACTACCCGAAGACGAGGAACCCTATGGTGTTGTATCCCTTTGTTGGTGAGGTGGTTTATTTCGCACCTCCCTAAGCTCATGCTGAAGAACCAAGAAGGAAGAGGTTGGGCTCACAGGTTAATGTCTCTCACCGATAAAGACATCATTTGGACTTGCAGAGGTTTGGATGAGATAACTATTATTGATCGATGCGGGGAATACCCTAATGTTCCTCTGATTGGTACTCAAGGAGGAATCTCTTACAATCCATGTCTAGCGCTCCGTCAGTTTGGAAGAGCCAGAAGAGCAGGACCTCATGAGATGTTGGTGCCTCACATCAGTTTTGAGTTTCAGGTGGATAGTGACGAGCTGCGTCGTAGGTTCATCAAGGCTTGGGACAAAGTTCATAAAGCTGACCCACAAGAATTGGGGCCAAAGACTTCTCTACCTATGGAAGCCTACTACAAATGGGTCCGCATCCGTGCTCAGAAGTTAGGTATGCCATACGAAGCTGTCAGACCCGTCATTCTTGAGTATCCTGACAAAGATGGGGTTCCTCCAACTGTCCTTCCTCCTCAGATACCTACTGATTATGAGACATTAAAGAGATCTTGGTCGCAACTGCGAGAAGAGCGGGATTCTTACCGGGAAAGGTTCAACGAGCAGGAATCAAAGATCCAGAAGCTGACAAAGCAGTTGGAGAATGAGAGAGCTCTGAATGCCTATATCCGTACTGAGAAGAGGAGACCATGGGATCAATAAGGAGCTCCAGATGTGCTTTTACAGTTTTATTTCCTTTTCAGTATTTCCTTTCATGTAACGCCTAAGGGCAACCTGTTGAATAATTTCAGTTCCAAAGTTGAATCTAATGAAGTGTGTTCCTTTTTGTTTACAAAGTTGATTCTCGATTGTCTTTGAAAACATAATTCATACGCATTTCATACATCATGTGCATAGCAGGTTTTTCCTCTTTTCAGGTTGCTTACAGTTCTTCGCTGTTTATTTCAGCATCATGAATCCTGACTCTTCATCAACTGAGACATCCATCAAGGCTCTTCAGGCGCAGAATGCGCAGTTTCAGGAGTTAATCAAAGGTCTGGCTCAAGGCCAAGAAGAGCTGAAGGCTATGCTCCTGAAGAAGGAGAAGAAGAAGAAGAGAAGAACTGTTCTGTTCAACTCGGGCCGAAGGTTTGGCAATGCTCTGCAGCAGGAAGAGGCTGGTTCTTCTGTTGGCAAGAGTACTCCTCAAGCAGAAGCAAGGGTTCCTAGTCCGGTAGTCTCCGACAACGAGACTGATTTTGATGAAGAGCAGTACCCTCCTGCAGAAGACAGATACAAGCAACTGGAGGATAGGTTGAAAGCTATGGAGATTCAATAGGTACCTGGGCTGGATTTCGGAGATCTGGGTTTGTCCACTGGTGTGATTATCCCTCATAAGTTCAAAGCACCATCCTTCTCTAAATATGACGGGGCGTCTTGTCCCAAGCTACACCTCAGGTCCTATGTTCGGAAGATTCAACCGTACTCGGCGGATAAGAATTTGTGGATCCACTTCTTCCAGGAGAGTCTTTCAGGGACTCATCTCGAATGGTTCTATCAGCTGGATGGGACCAAGGTTCGTAACTGGGAGGAGTTGGCTACTGCTTTCTATAAGCAGTATCAATATAATGCCGACCTTGCCCCTACACGTACCCAGCTCCAGGGTATGTCGTTAGGTTCAAGTGAAGGTTTTAAGTAGTACGCTCAGAAGTGGAGAGACCATGCTGGCAGGGTGCAGCCACCGTTGACCGATCGGGAGTTGGTAGACATGTTCTTGGGGACCCTATCTGGGCCGTTTTTCAACCATCTCATTGGGAATTCGTCTGCAGGGTTCACTGATTTGATTCTGACTGGAGAGAGAATTGAAGCTGGGTTAAAGTCTGGAAAAATTCCGAAGGGTGCATCGTCTAGTTCTGAAAAGAAACCCTTCAAGAAGGAGGCTAGTGCCGTGTATGGTTCCAAGAGATCAGAGAGACCTGAGCGCCGCCAATCTGTCAGTGCGGTAATGATTGCTAAGCCTGCTGCCGCCCCCCGGCCAAACAATCCTCAAAGGGCTGAAAGACCCCGGAGAGAGTTCACCCGGTTAAGCATGACCCTATCGCAGATCTTACCACAGTTGCTATCCACCAATTTAGTGACTGTCAGAGAGGCGCCAAAGTTCCCAAATACCGCATCTCCTAAGTACAACCCGAATGCTCGTTGTGCTTACCATTCAGATAGCCCGGGACACTCTACTGATGACTGTTGGGCGTTAAGGAGTAAGGTGCAAGACCTTATCGACGCGAAGGAGATACAGTTCGAAGCGCCTGAGAGGCCGAATGTAGTTACTGCTCCTATGCCTCAGCATGGGGTAAACGCTGTTGACGAAGATGTTTATGCTGTTTCTGTGGATGACCTAGCCACTCCTCTGAAGACTGTCAAGAAGAACCTGCTGCTGGCCGGTTTATTTCCGGGTTGCAGTGAGGGTTTCCTGTTCTGTGCTGTGTCCCTATCTGGTTGTCCCTTGCTGAAGTTAGGCATCCAAAGCTTAATGGATAGCAAAGAGATTCTGTTTAAGAAGTCTGCTGTTCAGTTGGTTCCGGTGGAGGAAGTTTCTGTGGTTACCATATTCAATAATCCAATCCAGGTTCACCCGAAGAAGCCTGTTCAAATCATGACCGTTGCACCTGTTGTCATCACTGTTCCGGGGCCCCTGCCCTATGTATCTGATAAAGTTGTCCCCTGGCATTATGGGGCAGATGTGTATGTGAATGGGATTAAACAAGAGTTCAACGCTGGCGCCAGCATCTGTGATATCACTGGCCCTGCCAAGGTTACCCGCAGTGGCAGGCTCTTCTCGCCTGACATTGCACCTCCTGCTGCTCGAAGACCGCTTCTCATAACTCCTACAAGTATACCTGTTCCTGCTGCTGATCCAATTGTTTCTCCTGCTGCCGAGTCATCCAATGCTCGGGGCAAAGGAGTTGAAGTTGAGCCTGCCCAGATGGAGACACCTGTACCTATAACCGCTGAGGCCTCCCAACAAGAGATGGAGGAGATTATAAAGATAATAAAGAAGAGTGATTTCAATGTTGTGGAACAGCTGGGGCACACGCCCTCCAAGATCTCCATGCTCTCTTTATTGCTGTGCTCCGAGGCCCATGCTAAGGCCTTAATCTCATTCCTCAAGACGGCCCATGTGCCACATGAGACATCTGCAGTCCAGTTCACTGATTGCGTAGCAAATCTGACAGCAGACAATGGCTTGGGTTTCTCAGATGCTGACTTGACCGCGAAGGGAAGAGACCATAATGATGCTCTGCATGTCTCTATCGAATGCAGGGGCACTACCTTGGCACATGTGTTGGTGGATACTGGTTCGTCCTTGAATGTGCTACCCAAGAAGGCCTTAGACCGTCTAGATTGTGAAGGCCTGGAATTAAAACCCAGCAATATCATCGTCAGAGCCTTTGACGGTTCAAAAAGGATGGTTCATGGAGAGGTTGACATTCCGATTCGTGTGGGTTCTCAGGTGTTTGACTCTACTTTTTATGTGATGGATATCCGTCCATCGTACTCTTTTCTATTGGGTCGACCTTGGATACATAAGGCTAGGGCAGTGACCTCTACCTTGCACCAGAAGCTGAAATACCCTGTCAGAGGGAAGATCGTCACTGTGCAGGGAGAGGAGGAGTATATGGTAAGCCACCTGAATTCATTCAGATACATTGAGATGGATGGGGAGTTTATTGAAACCCCTTTTCAGCATTTCGAGGAGGTGCTTCCAATTACAGCAGCATCAGAAACAGCAGCGGAAGAAAGTGTTCCTTTGAAGATGGCTTCCCTAAAGGATGCCCGGGCTGTGGTTCAGAAGGGTGAATGTGCTAACTGGGGCAGGCTTCCAGACTTCACACAGAAGACTGATAAATTCGGGCTGGGTTTTACTACAGAGGGTCAGAAAGCTATGCGGAAAGCGAAGATCGGAAGACCCCCTGTGTTCATTACAAATCCAGGAGTGAATGCTGTTGGGGAAGACAACGAAGTGGACGAAGCAGAATTCAATAGCTGGATCTACCCGACTACCGAAGGCGGATTGAACAATTGGATTGCTAAGGACCATACTCCTGTTACTTTTGTGACGCAGTAATAAATTTCTTTGTTTTGCTATTTTGTAATAAACAATAAATAAACTCTATGGCCCGGTGTCTTACCCGAGGCACCGTGGTTTCATTTGTGAGGGCATATAAATTGTCATTTCATATATCATGAATGAAAATCTTGGACGTTTTCTCGCATTGCAAATTTTATGCTCCTTTTCTGTCTTTCTTTCCTTTACATATTTTCAAAACGGCTGTATTTACACACACACTCACTCATACAGGTTTCAATCCACTCTGGATCTTACTGATAACGACTCTGCTACTGCCAGTTATGACTTCGAAAATCCGATCAACTTAGCCGAAGACGAAGGTGAAGATGATTGCGAAGTGCCTGGTGAGCTTGCCAGACTCTTGCTTCGGGAAGAGAGGGCAATTCAACCCCATGAAGAGCCAGTGGAAACAATAAACTTGGGTACTGAGGCAGACAGGAAAGAGGTAAAGATTGGTGCCAACCTAGAGCTCAGCGTGAAGCAACGGTTAACCAAGATGTTACATGATTATATGGAGATCTTTGCCTGGTCCTACGAAGACATGCCCGGGTTGGATGCCGATATTGTGGTCCATCACTTGCCAACTAAGGAAGACTGCTCTCCAGTTAAGCAAAAGGTCCGTCGGATGCGTCCAGAGATGTCTGAGAAGATCAAAGCCGAGGTTATGAAACAGTTTGATGCCGGGTTTCTTGTAGTGACTTCTTACCCTCAGTGGGTTGCTAATGTGGTGCCGGTACCAAAGAAAGACGGTAAGGTCAGAATGTGTGTCGACTACAGGGATCTGAACAGGGCCAGCCCCAAGGATGACTTCCCCTTACCTCACATTGATGTCCTTGTTGATAATACAGCTCAACACAAGGTGTTCTCTTTCATGGATGGCTTTTCAGGTTACAATCAGATCAAGATGGCACCTGAAGACATGGAAAAGACTACATTTGTTACTCAGTGGGGCACCTTCTGTTACAAGGTCATGCCATTCGGGTTGAAGAACGCTGGGGCAACCTACCAACGTGCCATGGTTGCTTTATTTCATGATATGATCCATCATGAGATAGAAGTGTATGTTGACGACATGATCGCAAGGTCCCAGACTGAGGAAGAGCACCTAGATAATCTGCAGAAATTGTTTGACCGGTTGAAACTGTACAAGCTGAGGTTGAACCCGAACAAGTGCACCTTCAGGGTAAGATCTGGAAAGTTGCTAGGCTTCGTTGTAAGTGATAAGGGCATTCAAGTGGACCCTGCCAAGGTCAAAGCTATTCAAGAGATGCCAGTTCCCAAGACAGAGAAGGAAGTCAGAGGCTTTTTAGGACGCTTGAATTACATTGCTCGGTTCATCTCACATCTGACTGCTACCTGTGAACCAATCTTCAAGCTGCTGAAGAAAGATCAGGTCGTACGTTGGAATGATGAATGTCAGGCCGCTTTTGACAGAATCAAAGAGTATCTCCAAGAACCACCTACCCTTATGCCACCGGTTGAAGGGAGACCTCTAATACTATACCTGACAGTGCTTGACAACTCAATGGGGTGTGTGCTGGGGCAGCATGACAAGTCTGGCCGAAAAAAGCATGCCATTTATTACCTTAGCAAAAAGTTTACCGACTATGAGACCCGATACTCACTGCTTGAGAAAACTTGCTGCGCTTTGGTATGGGCTGCTCGCCGGCTGAGACAGTATATGCTGACTCACACTACCTTGTTGATCTCAAAGATGGATCCTATAAAGTACATATTCGAAAAGCCTGCTCTGTCTGGGAGAATTGCAAGATGGCAAATGATCTTGACGGAATACGACATTCAATATACAACCCAGAAAGCCATCAAGGGAAGTGTATTGGCGGACCACTTGGCACATCAAGCAGTCGATGATTATCAATCAATGAACTTTGAGTTTCCGGATGAAAGTATCATGATAGTAACAGATTGTGAAGTACCTGGACCGGATGAAGGACCTGAACCAGGATCCCGATGGTCTATGCACTTTGACGGAGCCTCCAACGCTTTGGGAAACGGCATCGGCGCTATAATCATATCACCTCAAGGTACTCATACTCCACTCACTGCCCGGCTGTGTTTCAATTGTACCAACAACATGGCGGAGTATGAGGCGTGCATCATGGGTCTTCAAGCTGCGATCGACCTAAGGATTAAGTTTCTGAGTGTCTTCGAAGATTCCGCTCTTGTGATCAATCATATCAAAGGAGAGTGGGATACGAAACATCTGAATCTTATCCCTTACAGAGAATGTGTGTTGACCTTGATTCCCCACTTCACAGAGATAACCTTTGAGCACTTCCCGAGAGAAGAGAATCAGTTGGCGGACGCGTTAGCTACGATGTCTTCTATGTTTAAGGTCAAATGGGACAATGAGGCTCCCCGGATCATCATCTGGAAACTGGACGAACCGGCATACTGTTGTGATCTCGAGACTGAATTGGTGACTGAGAAGCCTTGGTACCATGAGGTGAAGAGATACCTGGAAGCTCAAGAGTACCCTGAAGGTGCCTCTATCAATGATAAGAAGTTCTTGAGGAGGTTCGCAGCAAAGTTCTTCCTTAGCAACGGCATTTTGTACAAGCGAAACCATGATTCAACCTTACTGCGTTGTGTGGATAAGACTGAAGCAGAAAGGATCATGGAAGAGCTACATGAAGGGACCTTTGGTACACATTCCAGTGGGCACACTATGGCTAAGAAGATCCTTCGGGCAGGGTATTACTGGTCCACAATGGAAGCTGACTGCTACCAACATTCTAGGACATGCCATAAATGCCAAATTTACGCAGACAAGGTGCATGTTCCTCCGGTTCCTTTGAATGTTCTGACTGCGCCTTGGCCGTTTGCAATGTGGGGCATAGACATGATCGGTGAGATTAAACCTACGGCATCTAATGGGCATCGCTTCATCCTAGTGGCGATTGATTATTTTACGAAGTGGGTCGAAGCAGCATCCTATGCTACGGTAACCAAGACTGTTGTGGCACGGTTCATTCGGCATAACCTGATCTGTCGGTACGGCGTCCCAGAGAGAATCATTACAGGCAACGGTACCAATCTAAATAATAAGATGATCGCTGAGCTCTACGAACAATTCAAAATACAGCACCACAATTCTTCTCCTTACAGACCGAAGATGAATGGGGCTGTAGAAGCAGCAAATAAGAACATCAAGAAAATCGTGCAGAAGATGACGGTAACTTATAAGGATTGGCACGAGATGTTACCATTCGCTCTACATGGGTACCGTACCTCAGCCAGGACGTCAACCGGGGCAACTCCTTTCTCTCTGGTTTATGGCATGGAGGCAGTCTTACCGATCGAAGTGCAAATACCCTCTCTCCGGATAATGAAGGATGCAAATCTGAACGAGGATGATTGGATCCAGACACGACTTGATCAGCTCAACCTCATTGATGAAAAGAGACTTGCTGCTATCTGTCATGGTCAGACGTATCAGAAGCGGATGATCAGGGCATTTAACAAAAAGGTCAGACCACAGGAATATCAAGTTGGGGATCTGGTAATCAAGAGAATCATCCTTCCTCAGAGTGATCCAAGGGGCAAATGGACCCCTACGTACGAAGGGACATTTGTGGTTAAACATGTGTTCTCAGGAGGAGCAATGATATTGACCAATATGGATGGTGACGACCTTCCTCACCCCGCCAATGCAGACATAGTAAAAAGATACTACGCATGAAAAAAGACCCGCTAGGCTGACATGCCTAGGCAAAAATTAGGGCTTCCCGGTGAACCAAAAGGGTTCGGGCAAAATGAAGGGATGAAATGGAAAAATCTGTACACCCGGCAAGTCGAAAACCTGAAAAGGCGGCTTGGGCAAAAATGGGTATCCCAGTGGACTGAAAACCCGAAAGGGCGGTCCAGGCAAAAATTAGGGATAAAAGCGTAATACTATGTCTCATTGGATCACTTTGCATCCAGAATCCGGTATTTGCATCAAGTTCAGACGGCATCAATCAGTCAGCTTCACCTTCAACCAAGGTCATCAAGTGATGAGACGCTCAGAGTTATAAAGGCAATAGCAGAGTTGAAACTCAGTGGGATCATTCACTTCACACAGCTGTTTTATTTTCTTTTGTACAAAATTTGTATAAACTCTTTGTTCGGCGGCGTTCTCTTACTAGGACGTCAGCCTCTTGTACACAAAACGCCTATTTTCAGGCCATTCAAAATCAATACAAATATATTTTCAGTTAAACGTGCCCGTTGTTTTTCTTTTTCTGTTTTGTTTTGCGAAGAACGTCCAAGGTTCAATTTGTGATATATGCATTGACAATAATTTGCTAACTCATAAATATTTGCATACGAGACAAAGAATTGATTACAGGTAACACTAGAAACAGGGGCAATAAAAGAGTTGTCCGAGCAATCTAATTGTTCTGTCCTCCAAGGTACCAAGGCAGGTTCAGCTAAAGAGCATAACCAGGCATCTTAATTCCCCAGAGAGTAAGCCAGCAGTCAGTGCATTCTTCTCCAAGCAGAGTTATCAAATCTTAAGGAAGTTGAGTATCCTCGAGTAGATCTCAACATCTCCCCATCAGCATCTATATTCTTAACAAGCATCCCCGGCAGTCTTGGTCTAAAGATTGTTCCCCGGCGGCATATCAACGTTCAAAGGAATCACTTCCCCAACATATCAAAACTTCGCCAGGAGAGTCCAGTTAGCTTCCCCAAGAAAGTTAGGAATCCATCTCCCCAAGCAATAAGCTTATCCCCAGTAGATTCTGGAAGCTTATCCCCGCAGAGCATGAACGCGTCGCCCGACTTTATTCAAAGAGTTATTTCCTTAACAGGATATAACTGGGTTATCCTCAGCCAAAAGCCACGGAAAGGTCGTCGTCGACAAAGTTCTCTTACCCCCAGCGAAGTCTATCAGCACTTCCAATGCAACAAGAGTATCCCCAGCAAGGTATTATCAACACTCAACAAAGTATCTCTCTCCCCACAGAGTATTTCTCCCCAGCATGGTCGTTAGAGTATTTTTCTCCCCGCAGAATCTTCCATTTGCCAAGTTTATTCCTCAACGGAGTCATCTTCTCCTACTGGTGTCTTGCAACTATCATCCCCAGCGGAAGCAAAATCTATTCTTCCACATCAGCCCAGGATATGACTTCCTGGCACCCGTCAAGGATTTACTTTCCTAGACGAAAACATACATTCCTAAACATCACATACATCATTATAGCATGCATATACGCATCATATCATACAAATCTCATTTATGTTGAGAACATCATTGCTTGATCCATATCATGCATTGCATATGACTGACTTTTACCTTTCAGGAAAGATTCAGTTAAATTCTCAATCATCTTTCAAGACCTAGACCGGTTCAGTTAATCGACTCCAAAGATTTCTTATCCAGTCCAAGGCCTTCTCTAGTCCAGCTAAATCGACTCCCAACAGGTTTTTCTGATGAAGACTCAGTAGAAGTCATCAGGTTTTTCTTTGAGATTATAATGTCCTATTGGTTCTCTCCCCGACAGTGCGTGAGATGATAATTCCTTTTGAGATTATAATTTCCTATGGTTCCCTCCCCGACGGTGCGTGAGGTGATAATTCCTCTTGAGATTATAATTTCCTATGGTTCCCTCCCCGACGGTACGTGAGGTGATAATTCCTTTTGAGATTATAATTTCCTATGGTTCCCTCCCCGACGGTGCGTGAGGTGATAATTCCTTTTGAGATTATAATTTTCTATGGTTCCCTCCCCGACGGTGCGTGAGGTGATAATTACTTTTGAGGTTATGATTTCCTATGGTCCTCTCCCCGACGGTGCGTGAGATGTAATTCCCTTTCAGGTTATGATTTCCTATGGTCCTCTCCCCGACGGTGCGTGAGATGTAATTCCCTTTCAGGTTATGATTTCCTATGGTCCTCTCCCCGACGGTGCGTGAGATGTAATTCCCTTTAAGGTTATGATTTCCTATGGTCCTCTCCCCGACGGTGCGTGAGATGTAATTCCCTTTCAGGTTATGATTTCCTATGGTCCTCTCCCCGACGGTGCGTGAGATGTAATTCCCTTTCAGGTTATGATTTCCTATGGTCCTCTCCCCGACGGTGCGTGAGATGTAATTCCCTTTCAGGTTATGATTTCCTATGGTCCTCTCCCCGATGGTGCGTGAGATGTAATTCCCTTTCAGGTTATGATTTCCTATGGTCCTCTCCCCGATGGTGCGTGAGATGTAATTCCCTTTCAGGTTATGATTTCCTATGGTCCTCTCCCCGACGGTGCGTGAGATGTAATTCCCTTTCAGGTTATGATTTCCTATGGTCCTCTCCCCGACGGTGCGTGAGATGTAATTCCCTTTCAGGTTATGATTTCCTATGGTCCTCTCCCCGACGGTGCGTGAGATGTAATTCCCTTTTAGGTTATAATGGTTCTCTCCCCGACGGTGCGTGAGATGTAATTCCCTTTCCGATTATAATTTCCTTTGGTTCTCTTCCCGATACTGCAAAGATGGTAATTCCCACCAGGATTTTCTCAACGAGCGTTGTTGAAGTTAAAGTCACCCAAGGTTCTCTTACCGTTCATGTTAAGGTAGTAACCATCCCTGGTTCATTCATCGCCGTTTGAAGCTCCAGACTCAGCTTCTGTAACCAGTCAGGACACATCTATACCAAGCATCTGAAAACCAGCTCCTGCAACGTATCAGGTACTCATTTTTATTTTGCAGGTATGCAGGTTCTCGCTAAGGAATCTCTTACGCGATCAACGTCCCGATGGCATCTATAAGCCCATCATCCTATTCATCAATCTCCAAATGGCATCTATAAGCCCATTCCCCCATCATCACACTGCTACTATGTGAGCGCAAATTTCTGGGCACTCTAGTGTTCAATCATCTTCTACCCTCGGATTACGAAAGGCACGTCAGCCAATCTGCATCCTCAGGTCTAAGAAGATTGAACAGGGGCAACTGTTGTACCCCAAAATTTGCCCTCCCATATTCTTCAAAGAGTTGCCAAGTCAAGCTTCAAATTCCCCAAGGGTTGCACAGTGAAAGAGTCTCCTAAACAGTCCAGATTAGGGTTTGTGTTCTGATCAAGAAAATGAAGTTTCCAAAGGTCCAATCAAGTCTCACATACCTACAAATATGGTCAAGCATCCTCATATCAAGTTTCAAGACTTTCAGCACAAAATTGCACAATCAAAACCCTAATTGCACTACAGTCAACTGTAGGGGCAAAATGGTCATTTGGCAGTCAAAAGTTCAAATTTTTGGTCAACATCTCATTTTGAAGCCACAAACATAATCTGATCAATGCTTGATCATGATTCTCAAAGCTTGGCTCAAAAATCATCAAAATGCAAAAGTTTCCTTATTTGGACAGTTGGAAAAGTCAACTGTAAATTGACCAGGGCATAACTTTCACATGGATTATCAGAAAAATTCCATCCAAAGCTCATTTTGAAGAGAAAGCCATTTCCTACAACTCATCTTCATACTTCAAGTCCAAGAAATGCTCTCACAAAAAGTTATCAATTTCAACATTATAGGTCATTTTCAAAAGTCAACAAAAAGGGACTTTAAGTCAAAGACCATAACTTGAGATTGGTAAATCAAAATGACATGGGACCAAAGGCATTGGTTAGAGGACTCAAAGACCTTTCCAAAATGTCCAAGAACATGAGAAAAGCTTAAAAATTGAACAAGTTATGCCTTGTAGAAGTTGGGAAAGTTTTGGATATTTTGAAAAGTCAACATTGATTCAAATGACCTAAAATTGCTAATGGGCCCATTTTTCCTCCATAATTCATCATTCCAAGCATGTGCACGACTACTTGGCCCAAAGGGAAGTATTTCTTCATTTTTTATTTATTTATTTGAATTTTTATTTATAATAATTCATTTAAATCAATTAAATATATGAAAAATATTTAACTTAACCTAACAAATCTTTTTGCACATGTAATCTACTCAATAATTCGTGCATAATTCAATATGGAAAGATTTGGATTGATTGGATCATGATTGGTACAAAATTGCATGAAAAAGATTGGAAAAAATATGCTTGAAAATCAAATCTTAAAAGTCATGAATACAAGAGATTTTGATCCAATTTGTTGACCTAATCTATTCTATACATAAGCCTGAACGAAAACCTAATGCATTGGACCCTTGAAGCTGCGCAGAAACCAATTGCAAAACTTGAAATTTTTGTTAAGAAACTCAAAACTGAAAACCCTTTTGCAGGTTGATTCAAGGCACGATTGTTGTTTCATTAGCTTGCTGAAGGTCCACTGAACGTTTCCCAATCAAAAACATTCCTCAGAGCTTAAAGAATTGGTACAATGAACCGGACCTGTGCATGAAAAAGTTCAGAGTCGTGCATCTCAATCCATGCATTCTTTGTGAATTTTAAAGCTTGATTCATGTTAATTACTTTGTTCTGAAGCTAACCCAATGATTTGATTGAATTATTATGCATTGTGTACGATTTCGCCATTGTCAATTTTTAGGGTTTTCAGGATTCCAAATTAGGGATTTCAAAACAAGGAAAAATTGGAGCATATGAATTAGACCATTCACTTCAGCATACTCAGGCGATCTTAAACCCACCCTCGCGCTCAATTTATGAGTGTCTGAGGGCTAATCGCTATTTTCCCTAAAGATGCCTAAGAGAACGCATGAAAAACCGTTGCCATGTTTTATTATGTTTCAGGAAAATAAAATCCCATGAAGAAGATGAATTCGTGGCCAGCCATGATTGGTCTTTTTAAATCAGCGCGCGTTTTTTTATGTTTTTCATGCCACTAACCAATTTTTATTTTTATTATTCATTCGCTATTATATATACAACACGCGCATCTGGCTCCACTGGCAAGCATAAGGATTGGTCAAGTACATGACCTGGGTTCGAGCCCCAGGTTTTCACTTTCTCAATATTATTTTCCAATTAACAATCACATGCAGGTTCAACGTTATTGTTCCATCATACACCCTCCAGATCAAACCATCCACGTGCATATCAGGCTCAAATCAAAGGCTCAAAATTGAGGAACACCATAAATCCTGGTCAACGCTTCAACATGCTATCTGGTAACAGTCCAAACAGGCCAAACTAAATGGGCCAGATTTCTCAACTTCCACCTCCATATTGGGGACTGACACCCCCCTAGGTTTGCCAAGTTTTTTTTTTACTTTCTTTACTTTTAGTTTTTATTATTTATTATTTTATTAATTAGTTTAATAGTTTCATAAATATAAAAAACCTATAAAAATCAAAAAATCAGAAAAGAGGAAAAATATAATAAATATTTTATTTTAATATTTTCCATAAATAAATTGTATATAATTATTTAGTTTTAAATTAGGTTGTAATTTTAATTCTTTTCATAATAAAATCTAAAAAACATAGAATTAGGTTTAATTAATAATTTTTCATCCTTTTTATTTTTCTTTCATAAATAATATTATTTATTTTATTTATTTTTATAGTTAAATTGCATATAAAAATTAGGGTTAAATTAGGTTAAAGTTTAATATTTTCTCAATAAATTAAAAGCCACTAGAATTAGGGTTTGCATCTTATTTTAATTTTAATTAATTCTTTTTTTCATTAAAATCCTCCAAAATACTAAAAAATATCAAAAAACAAGTTCCTTCTTTCTTTTAATTTTAATTAATTCCTCATTATTTTAAATTTACAAAAAGGGTCCAACGCCCTCGTTTCGATTTAATTATTAATTCGCATATTATTTTATTCCGTTTAAATATTTATGTATCTCTCCCGAAGCCTTGTAATTTATTTTCTTTTACTTTTAATTCTTTATTTTCTGTCAAATCGGGTCCTGGTTAATTTTGGCGATGTGGAACCGCGCCGTTTGTAATAGCTTAGAATTTACTTTTCCCGCAATATCTTTAACTGTTAAATCAAAGCATGAAAGAATGTATGAACAAAATAAAAACAAGCGTAGAACACCAATGACATGACAAGATAAATGCAAATGAAAACGACACACAAATCGCACACACCACCCCTAGGGTACGCCTCACTGTTGCCTTGCCTCGAAAGGTGATCGTCGAGTAGAGGATGTCTTAGTAAGTCCTCATGATCCGGGAACCTGGCATGAGGGTAGCTTCTAAGGTGTCTTCCCATTGCTCTGGTGATCACCACGTCCCTAACCTCGAATTGACCCGAACACCTCCAACGGTGGTGCTACCTACCTCTCAATGGTGGGATGGCACTACTTTAAAGGACATTTACACAGACGAATTCCTTAGGGTAGGTAGACGACTCTTGATACTTGCTCTAATTTCAAAACAAATTCAAAAATACTTTTCACACCGACACATTTTCAAAAAGCTTTCGAAAGCAACTTTTCAAACACTCTTGAGGATCGATACAAGAGTCGAACTGGAATTTTCAAAGAAACTTTTTAAAACCCACAGTTGAAAAGCAAACAAACCATTTTTGAAAACACAAATGAGCAAGTATCTAAGAGCCCATGGATAACCATGGATAGAAAGGGTGCTAATACCTTCCCTTTCTATAATCTACCTCCCGAACCGAGAGCAATCTCTTTAAGGAATTTTTCTGTGCTTTTGTCCTTTCCATTTGGAGAAAATAAAAGACGGTGGCGACTCTTGCTTCCGCGACATTTCGCGAACCAGCGTTAAACAGTCAGTTCCAGATCCACCGATCACATGCAGCAAGGGTGTTTGGGAGAGTTTTAGGATGCTTGAAATTGTGCCTTAGCTTGTAATTGACTTGTTAATATGTATGTAAAAGATTAGAGCACAAAATCACTCAAGGCTTCTGAGTTATAGGGTTATGGCTCTATAACTTGCTTTTGAAGAAAAGTGAAATGACAAATCTCAAATGTTGTACAAGCATGTCCTGGGATTCTTAAGGCCTTAGACACCTTGATTTTGGATTATATGGGTTGTGTGTGCAGAAAGAACAAATTAGAAGCTCAAGACAGGTTGACTTTGTGATTAAAGCAACTTTTCAAGAATGGAATGGTCACTTTCTTTCAAAAAGGGCAAATTGGCTTGGACAATGCTTTGAACACTTGGATAATAGCTCAAAAGCAAGTGTAATCTTCTTATTATAGAGAGATCTTGAGGTTTAGAAGCCTGCAAAACAAGATTGTGCAACATAGGTTTGAAATTGGATTTTTGTTCATCATAAAATGCCTTGTAATTCAAGTGACAAAACACCAATGTGGAAATTCAAAAGAATATCTCTCTCAAACAACAACGGCAAAACGATAAAAATAAACCATGGATAAACCTGGCAGGAGGAGGAAAAGAGAGTAATTTCTTTTGAATATTCCCATTGGAACTATGTGAAAAATTGTCATGAAGTAGGTCAAAAAATCTGCCTAACTAGGGCCAAAATTTCACTAAGTCTTTTTTAGTTCATGAACATGTATTCATAAAATTATAAATTGAGATCCAAGCACTTTTGAAAGAAGTTGTGTGAATCAAAGTTGTATATTTCATGGAGATCTACAACTTTCATGTTGGAAGTTTCCTTTGAATCATCTTGCATCATAATGAAAAAATTTCTCAAAGTTATGAAAAAATAAGAAATTTTAAACACTTAGAAAAATTTCTAAGTTTAGAAATTTGGCTTTTCAAAATGAAATCTTGATTTCTTTATGAATAAGTTTCATATCTTGACATGTTTTGATGAATTGTAATCTTTGACAGTAGATTTTGACCAAAAAGTCAAAGTTTGACTTTTCAGTGTGTAGTTGACTTTTGATCAGTTGACTGAAAATTCATCTGTCAATCAATTGATCTTGAGCAAGGTTTTGAGCCATGTCATTAGGTCAAAATGGTGCAATTGGACTCTTTAGATCATGCCTTAATCCAATTGACCATTTGGCAGGTTAAAAATCAGAAATTGCCCTTTCCCAATCAAAACCCTAATTTTGACCATTTTGCCCTTTTGGAGATTTGATCAAATTTCTTGAGGAATTATGGTCCAAACTTGATCAAATGACACATATGAGTCTAAAATGTTGATGTGGATAAAAAATTATGAAGTTTGACTGTAAATTGGCCATGGTTGACTTTTTCCCCAATACAACTGATTTTTAGGTCAACTGTTCAATTGACTGATCAAAAGTGTGATCCAAAGCTTGAAACTTGACATGAGTAATATTGGGGGTCCATAATGGTCCATGAAAGTCATATGGGGAATTGGAAGTTCAAAAATCCTTGTGCAAACTCAAACCCTAATTTTGGTCATCAGTGCTTAAGGAGATGTCTTGAGCTGATCAAGCCCTAGTGCAGTCTTGAGCCCAAGGAGATATTGTGAGAAAATTCTTGATAAGTGAGAGGGAAAATTTTGGGGTACAACACATAGCATACTGTATTGCTTGGCCGAGTCCCCTTCAACAACCTTTCTAGCTAGATGCCTTGCTTTGTAAGCCCTACATCTAGTAATTTATGTACCAAACCTCAATCTTACATCTGCTATAACTTCATTCAATTTCATACCTGAATTGTTCTTTAACTTGTCAACAATCACTCTAGATACCCAATCAATATTAGCATTCTTGTTGAAGAACTTTATTCCATATTCATGCTTCTAAAATAGAGTTTTGATCCTGAATGATGTTGTTCTCAAAACCCTGTTGCATAAAACTGTGTAATGACATTGTTGTTTGTTCTTACAAACAACCCTACACATTGTCCCATCATTTTTGGCAAACCTAACCTCCCTACCATTCAACACATTGTGTTCCAGTACAACCTTTTTAAATTTCTTCAGAGAAGAAAATTCCATTCCCACCTTGAATTTAAATTCTTTTTTAAGGTTTTCATGTTCATTAAACCTTATTACTGAAGGCCTACCATTATCACTATCATCATCTGCCCCACTATCAAGCTCATATATGATGTAATCATCCTCAATTACATGTTTCTTTTGCATCTCATCCGTAGTCAACCCTTTATGTATCCCTTGACCATTATCCATTTGACCTATACCATCACCATTATCCACTCCACTTGTATGTATCCCTTGACCATCACCCATTTCTTCATCAAAATCGTGCATCCTCTTTTCTTCACCATCTTCAAAGTGTCTTGCTGGAGTGGTAGAGCGGCAAGCAAAAAGTAAGTTATTAATTTATCAGATGATATAGGTTATATCATATCGTGTCCACAAAGATTGGTTATTGAATCATCATTTGACAAATCTCTCGTTAATGAATATGGGGATTGAATGGTTTGTATGGAAAAGGTATCAACAAAAAATAAATGTAAATAAAAAATATAAAGGATAGACAACTTATCTGGTATAAATGTACACTACTCGTTACAAACTTAAATCTATAGATCAGTTGCACTCAACCTACCGTACTCATCAAAATTATCACGAACACCATGAGATGTACCCACAACGAAGGTTATGTCTAACGCCAAGTCACGAGACCAACCGTATTACTCTATCGGTAATGTCTTGCGTGCTACAACAACACGGAGACATTAAGCTTTAGCACCCAAAGTGAATATTAACTATAAATCTATATCTAGAATCTAGAAACTAATAGATATCCATCCCTAATCAAGATTTATGAGGTATATGTCTATAACAACCCAAATCCAAACATAAAGCAAAAAGATCAAAGAAGACATCAAGATTGATTTGTAAAGCAAGCTTTATACAGCACCATGATAAACAAATATACACATCTTCAAAGTAAATGTACAAACAATGTCCAACAAAAGAGAAATACAAAGAGGGGAGAAGAGATAAACCACAAATCTCCCAGTTTGTCAATGCCGGTCTAAGAGAAATCCACCTCCAATCATCCATAAGCAAGACCCTAATGTTGTTTTCTAAGATAATCTATCAAAAAATGAAGGTTTGATGAGTTGGGAACAAATACCTCAAAACATAACCTAAAAAATGTGTATTTTGGCCCTTTTAACGCAACTCTGTCTAGAGGACCGCACTAAGCGGCAAAATCCCACGAAGTGCGCTCTACTGTCATGAGAAAAAAATCAGCTTTTTGTTTTCGCCATAACTTGAGAACCGTACCTCCAATTTATGGAAGGTTCGAAGCCTTGGAAAGCTTTATCAATTACCTATCTAACAATTCCTAAATATAAACAAAATTAATGATTTATTATTCTTTGATTTTGAGCCTTATTCATTGACGAGTTGCTCAAAACGCGCGTTTGAAGTCGTGTCTTCGACACTTTATAGCTCATGCTCCAAATACGCATCAATACCTATTAAATGAATGAAAAAACATCAAACGGTACACAAATACACAAAAACTAGATTAAATGCAATTTATACACAATTATACAAAAAACGGGGAATTATTCAACAATATTAACAACAAAGAGTCGATAAGTGCAACAAAAAGTATATACAAAAATAGCTACAATTTGCACTTATAAAGCTCTCCCCAACTTGAAGTTGTTTGTCCTCAAACAAAGCCAAACAACTCAAAGAACCAAAAGTAATCAACCAAAATATCATAAATCAACAAGTTTTGAAAACAGAAAACAAATGCAATGGTTCAAATGAAAAACAGTACACACGAAAAATTATACTTACCGCTAAACTATGACGATAACATAAACATGAAATGAATGCTAAATAAAAAGAAAATGTCAATCATTCTAAAACAACACTAGTTCACAAATGAATCACACCTAGCAAAAACAATCATAGGTAGATGAAAACACACAAAGTAAGGTATTTTTACTCATCCACAATCTTGAAAACAAAAGACTAAATTATGCATTCATCCAAAAATTCACATTGAACATACAAAGGCAAGAATATCAAGGGCTTTTCAAGGTTGTAATGTGGTTTGGTTACCAAACAAGGGATAAGTCCTAAAGCTAATCGAAACAAAAACTTGCCTAAACCTAAGGGAATAATTATGTCCAGAAAGTTTCAAACAATAGAATTCCAATCAAACTTCTTCTTTACCACACATTTTAAACCAACACACATCACTTATTAGCACAATTATTCCATACTCTTTTTGTTTTTGTTTTTCAAAACTTTTCTCTTTTTTTTTTCTTCTTTTTTTTCTTTCATTTTTTTCTCTTTTTCATTCTTTTTCTTTTTACAACCTCAAAGAAATCACAACATAAGCACATAAACATTCCTCTCCCCAACTTGAATTCAACCATCATCATAATGTAAATACTCCCTACTTTTTAGGCAAGGTAAAAATTCAAACTATAACTCATAGTTAAAGGTTCAAGAAAACAAAGAATCAATATCCATACAAAAATGAACCAAACACTCGTAGACAAGCATTTAGCAAAAACAACATGGATATCAATAAAAAGGGGTAAAAAGGGGGTTACTAATGATCACACACTCACAAGGTGAGTTAACTATTTGACCAAGGTAGTTGTGCTCAAAATGGAACAAAAAATGGCTTGATAATGTTCAAGCTTTCATACAATCAACACAAATAAAATATTAAACATAATAAAATCCTGTTAAAACAAGAATTGTGGCCTCTATCATATGTGAACAATGGAAAACTACCTCACAAAAAGGATAGGAACTAAAGTGATTCACAAACGAACAAGTATACAAAAGAATGAATGGCATAAAAATTGTAAAAAGTCTAAGTATCATGAATATGCTAAAGTATAGAAAGCGATAAACACATACCTCAAATGTGTACAAAACTTTAACAAAATCATTACCACGCATTCGCAAGTTGAAACACTCAAATTTGGAAAATCACCAAAAGAGACTCCAAGCTATTCACAACAAGCTCAAAGACAAACAAAAAAGAATTAGAAAAATAATATTAATTTTATTTACTACTATAAGGCCTTGGTGAAAGTGGGAAAAAGGACGGCCAAGTGAACACTAAAAAAAACTTCACCGACGCAGTGCAGGATAACGCACTAAGCGGCCTAAACTGTGCTTAGCACGCTACACCGGTTGTAGAAAAACCAGAACAGCAACAGCAGTGCAGCCTCTACATTCACCTATACAATCTCAGCTACACATGTACAATATTTACAACATACAAACACACTTCCACAAGCTAAACAAGAAAAGCTTACGGAAAAACACAAATTGACATAACAAAACTAACGGGTGAAATTGAATTAACAATTTGAAAAGTGAAAATTTGAGAATTTAAAATAGGTCCAATTTCAACTTGTTAAAACACAAGTCAACACATACGTAAGCGAATACAAAAAAAACATGCTTGTTTTATGTTGCAAGCTTGGCGCCTTTATTGTGCGATCTAGTAACCTCCTCTCGTCATGCCATAGTATTGTCACACCGTGCAAACTTAAAGAAAGTGTGCTAACATCCACACAATAAACTATCATACCCTAAATTTGCCTCACCCTTAATTTATATTTAGGTTTCCTTTAAGTAATTCATTTTATATTTTTTTATTTCTGTAAGGGTGTTGTTTAAAACCAAAGGAAGGTGTTGACACAAAATGGACCATCAATATCTGATGGCCCATTAAGTTGTATATATATGCATGGGTTTTCTTTTCAAAATTAAATGGGAGGTGCTTGCTGTTAAAGAAACATTGGGCCATTTCTAAATCAGAATGGCGCATTTAGATTAAGTTTATTTAAAAGCAATCTATTCTTGTTTGAAACCCCATGCAATTAAACCACAAGGCCCATTTCACTTTATTTATTTGTGTTGAAAAACATCTTGTTTTACTTGTTATAACAGGCCCAACATCTAAGCTTTCTGGCCCGTTTCCCTTTTGTCTGTTTTATGAAACATCAACTCCTTATACATTATTTTTCTTTTTAAAAATCCTCAAATTAGAAATTGTTGTTGGTTGGTATTGCAGATTTACAATCGGGCCCAATAAGATAAATCAGTTTGGCCCATTACAATTTTTTAAATTTGTTTTGAAAAGAAAATGTTTTAGTTACTTACACTAATTATTATCATTATTTTCGAAATTAGTTTTATTTTGTTAATTTAAGAAAAAGAAAAAATGTCGTTGTTTCAAAAAACACGAGCCCAGCAAATTAATGGCCCCAATTCAGTTTCAGTTCAATAAAAAAAAGAAGTTTTTTTATTTTTTTATTAAAAAACATTGCATTTTGGACTTGTTAATTTTTGTTTTCGTTTGCTGATAAAAAGAAAAAGCATCCGGCCTAAAGAAGTAAGAAACGCGTAAGCCTAGATCTACAAACGTACACTGTAGCGATCACGTGCGTGTAAACAACCCTGTTCCAATCAAAACCTTAACTCAATAACTAAATCAGAAGCAAATTGAATGCAGAAGCAAATTTCACTAAAATTGAAAACATCTTCATTACGAATTACAGAAATTCAATAACGTTCTTAAAATTACAAACAAGATTTCAAATAATTTCCTAAATTTGAAACCCCTAATCAACACAAAATTAAAATTACAAATAAATTGACTAATTCTCTAAATTGCTAAGTTCTGAAATCGTTATAAAAACGAGCAAATGATTACAGAAAAAGGACGGAAAAAACAGAGAGAGAGGGGTATCGGAAATTATAAAAGAAAAATTGTTACAGAAATTGAAAAAGAAGAGGAAGCCCTCTGGCGCTCAATCCTCAATCGTAATCGTTTCCTCCGACCATCATCTTCCATTACCTCTGTACCTTTCAAAAAGTGAAAGAAAAGGGAATTAGAAGGAGCACACTGGAAGGCGCAACAGCGATCGCGATAGGGGTAACAACTTAGCTTTATTTTTTATTTTTTCTGTTCTAATTCATGATTTGAGTTATGGGTTAGGGTTGAATTTTGGGAGGTTGGGTTTTTTTTTTGCCGCCGTCGTTTTAGGGTTTCTGGGGTGGTGATGGTTGTTGTTGTTTCTTTCTTGAAAGAGAATATCATGAGAGATAATGAGGGAATCCGAGGAGAGCGATGCGAGAGAGAGAGAGGAGAGAGAGAGGAGAGAGAGAGAGAGGAGAGAGAGAGAGAGAGAGAGAGAGAGAGAGAGAGAGAGAGAGAGAGAGAGAGAGAGAGAGAGAGAGAGAGAGAGAGAGAGAGAGAGAGAGAGAGAGAGAGAGAGAGAGAGAGAGAAAGAGAGAGAGAGATTAATGAAATGATACAAAATTGTGAAAGTAAAAAATTATACTCCTTCCGTCTGTCTCAACTGGCGGGGCACATGACCAATATCTAGCCACGTGATCCCGTGTTCCTTACCATACTTCCTCAAATATCATCCGTATGATTGCCATCAAATGATCTAAACCTTGCATACCCACCGTAGCCAGGCGCTCGCACCATACATAATCCTAGCGGACCACCTTTTGGGCCTTTGGAATATTTTCCCTGGGCCAAGCCCGTTCTAATCGCACCCCACATTATTCTTATTTTCCTTCCAGTCACAAAGTATGCACCCCCTGTGTTTATGAGCTTAGATCCAATATCTGGACCTAAGGCCTCAGCTGTTAACACCCCTAGTTTTTCACTACCTTAATATAATTTGCACCCCTCAACTAATTTATTTATTTTATTTTCTTTTTATAAATTCATTTCTATATTTTTTTATTTATTTCTTTTTTTTTGTATTTATATATTTATATATTTTTATTTTTATAACATTGTATTATTATTTGTTATTATAAATAATTAATTATTTTAAACTCACTTAAATATGATATTGTTTATTTGTAATAAATCGTATCTTTTTTAATCATGTACGTAAAAAACATTTTTCACCATATAAATTAATTTAATATTTTACATCAAAATATTAAAACCCGCGCGATTCACAAAATTACTACATCCGCAAGTGACACGTGGCTAATATCTGGCCATGTGATGAGGAGGCTATATCAGACTCCTTCGCTATACGTCTAAAATATTCAGACAAACTTAAAACTATTTTTCATAATAAATTAATTCAACATTAATTTTCGAAAAAAGGAATGCGAATATATTTGAATCAACTGTACACTTGCTCTAACAAAATTCGCTATTCACATTCTTAGACCACGCATGCGGGAAATCCAAATATATTTTGCAATCCATAAAAAACACAAATCAACCGCGAACTACGAAATGGGACTCTGATTCCTCCTAAGAGGATACGTAGACATACGATTAAAATCGTGGCGAGTCACCCCGACTAAAATTTAAACTCTTTTTCCCTATTAATAACTTAAAATCCTATTTCTTAAAATGTGCTTCTAAACCTAGTATCCTTGCGAACAAGGTAGATAAGGGGTGCCTAACACCTTCCACTCGTCTAGAACCGAGTCCAAATTTAGAATCTCTAACTTTTAGGGTTATTCCTTTATACTCCCTTCCTTTAGGATAAAAATTAAGGGTGACGACTCTGAATTTAAAATCAGTTGCAACAGCTGGCGACTCTGCTGAGGAATCGACCCTAGGTTTAGAAGCCTATCCTTTAGGTTTTAGGGTTTTTCTTATTTTTTGGGTTTTTCTTATTTTTTAGGTTTTATTCTTTCTTATTTATTTATTTATCTATTATTGCTTATTTTGTTTTATTATTTATTATGCTCATATATGTGGCGGGATTTAAAAAGTTTTCAAAATATCTTTAAATAAACCTTAGAAAGAAGGTTCGTCTATTAGCCAAGGGGATACATCATCCCTATGAGTTTATGTGACGATTTCGCCTAGTGTAGGTGGAATTCCACAAAAGAAATACGTCTCAAGAGACATCCTCTTGGGAAGTAGGACTTTGGAATAACGCCTATGGCTCTTTGTATAAACCTCAAACTAAAATCTCATGATGAGACCTTTCACGACCTAGAGATGGAAGTTTCGGTCTGCAAAGAGACTCCGCTTAAGGGAGGCCCTTGTGCCTTTCCCTCTAGTGTTATTCATGATACCCTTAAGGAAACCACCTTATGGGGAGGTTAGAATATCCATAAAACCAAGCTAAGAGCCTACCTTCTAAGGGTTACTGTTCATTAGATCCCATCGTTTAACCTTTTACTCATGTATTCATGCATCTCTACATTTTACATGTTCATCATACATCGTTTGCTTTTGTTTGTTTTATTCACAGGGTACAAAGAAATAAAAAAAAGAGTTAAGGTTTTTTTGTGAGTATCTGGAAATGAATGCTAAAGGAAAACAACTCGTTCGTATCAATGCTGCCAAGCCAGATGTGACTCAAATCAAAGTTATAAGGGAAAGATTATCTGAAAGGGCTATGAAAACACTTACTCGTTATATGGGGATATTTTGGATTTAACCAAAGTCGAAGTGCAGTTGGACGCTATTTCTGCTCTAGTACAATTCTAACGATCCTCCGCTGAGATGCTTCACATTTCAAGATTTCCAGTTAGCTCTGACCTTAGAGGAATTGGATAGAATTATGAACTTCTCTCCAAAAAAGAAGGCTTATATGGGTATTGGACAAACCGTTGATATTAAAATACTGGCCGAAGGTTTAAGAATCCCTTATCCTGAGTTTACTCTTGATTATAAGAAAGAAGGATAAGTGTAAGGAATTAAAATGTGTTATCTGGAAATTAAAACTCGCGATTTGGAAAATAACAAAGAATGGGAATCTTGTGTCGGCTGTCTTGGGCTGCTTATATTTGGTGTTGTCTTATTTCTGTGCACTATAGACTATATTGACCCTGCAGCCATCAGTGTGTTTTGGGGTACAAATACTTTTAATACAGACCCCACTCCAGCCTGCTTGCTGATGTCTACTATGCTATTCATACACGGTAAGAAAAGAAAAGAGATGCCATAAATTGTTGTATACCATTGTTATACTCCTGGTTCATGACCCACCTTTACAAGGAAAATTACTTGGTTCCGAATCTGACAAGGTATGAATGGCCTCAGAAGTTAAGTTCTCTCACTTCTAGCTTTGTGTTATGGTATACTAGGAAGTTAGATATCAATGATATTGTCTATAGTTGCAGGGATTTTCCTAATGTCCCATTAATTGATTCACAAGGTTGTATCAATTACAATCCCACCCTGGCCCTATGACAACTAGGTATCCTCTGGAAGACAAAGCTTCGGATGAACAACTCCAGCAATTGGTCGTTCATGACATGGGAAAAAATGACCGAGAGCTACTCAACAAAATCATCCGGGCTTGGAGTAAGGTTAACAAAAGAAAAGTATAAAGGAAAAATCCAGTGGCAAAAGAACCTTACACTCAATGGGTTCTAAACAGGGTGCAAATTATCAAACTTCCTTTTGATATAGATCATGAATATAAGCAAGAGGTCCCAATCACTCCTCCTATGTCTTTAAAAGAGGTAGATGATTTGAAAAAAGCACTGAAGCAGGCTCAGAGGGAGAAGGAAGAGCTAGAGCTCGATCTCCTTTACTTGACCAAAGAGAAAAGACAAATGTAACGCATACTTGAATCGAAAGACCAACATATTCAAAAAGAACGTGAAGCATTTGAAAAATAAAGTTTGAAAAGGAAGCGTTCAACGGAAGGGATTTTAAGTTCTACTTTTAATCTGGATTCCCATAATTAGAGGATGGAAGATGCTGCCAATGAAATCAGAAAGTTGAATAGATGGTATGAAAAAGCTGTGCAGGAAAAGAAAGTATTAGAGGAAAAGTTGAGGGTTCAAATACAAAGCTTGGCCCAAGTATCTTCAGACCAAGAAGAATAGTTGAAATACCTCACTACCAGGCTTCATGATAGCCAAGAGTCAGAAGTTAGAGATTTCCTTGTAAAAATGAGGGCAGAAAGACATCTGGCCCAGAAAACTGATGAGTACGAGCAAGTATGCCTCGAGATGGAGGGCCTCCAGAAGGATTTCCTAATACAATGAAGACTCTATACGAAGCTAAGAGATAAAAAGATGTATCGGGAAGAGCAATATACAAATATTTCCCAAGCAGGAAGGGATAACCACAAGATAATTCTTAACCTTTACCAGGAGTACCGGTACTACAAAGATAAGCATGTGAAGCTTACGTTCTTAGCCTACAACCTCATCGAAGACATTCCCAGAAGCTTAAAGGACGCAAAAAGTGTAATGGTCCCTCTCCCAAAGGACGTTGACAATTTTCTCAAGCTATGCAGGACGATGGTCGATCGTTTCAGAGAAGACCTTCGCAAACGGGCTTAAAAGATTGTTTTCCTTTTGTTTATTTCCTTTCCATCAAGTTTACTATTTTAGAATTGTAATATTTTTCAGTGTCTGAAATGTATTATCTTTTTAAAGACAATTGACGCTTCAATAAAAGCATTGTGTTTCCTAGCTTGTTTGTGTATTCATTTTCCAGATACTCACCAAATAAAAAATCAAAACCTAAAAAAAATATATACTTATATATATACACGATATTATAAAAAGAATATATATACCTAGGTGAATAAGACACACAAAGCATAAATCTTAACATCATGCATACATAATCATGCACTCATAAAAAATTACATCTCATAAAGTTGCCACTCAAAAACTCATTTTTTCAAAAATATTCTCTAGTTGAACCATTGGTAGAAGGAAGCCACCACCTCCTTGGCCGCCGTACCAAACAAGAGCTCACCAACTAAGAGCCATGGAACAAATAGAAGAGAATCAAGTAGCTTTCAAAATAGATCTAGAGCAATTTAAGAGCAACGTCGACTCAATGAGGGGAGATATGAGTCAGGTTCTTCTAGATTTGAATAACACCATTGATAGATAAAATCAGATTCCCAGAGTAGCCTTCGAGGAAATAACCCAAGCTATTGGTGTATCGGGAGGTCACCAACTGAAAAAAGGATTGGAGACAGGGCCACAGAAATCTGTCATGGCTCAACATGAGACGAGACAAGAAACTGAAGGGTTTAACCCACCTCCTCCAAAGGTAGGGGCATCTCACACCCTGCAAATTTTGGTTAATCATGCTGACAATTATCTGGACTTACAATACGAAGATCACGAGTTAGAGGATATTAATCAAGCACCGCAAAAAGTGACCAACACCCCTGCTATTGAAAACATGTTGTCATTGGACCAATACAAAGCTCTAGAAGAAAGGTTGAAAGTCGTGGAAGGATATGATGATTTTGACGTCGATTCCATTGAGATGGGTCTCGTTTCGGATGTAATAATCCTGCCGAAATTCAAAGTATCTGACTTCAGAAGATACAAAAGGCTCACTTGTCCGAGAAACCACTTGTGCATGTACTGTAGGAAAATGCATGCTTATGCTCAGAACCAGAATTTAATGATTCATTGCTTTGAAGATAGTTTGAGTGAGGCGTCTCTGGATTGGTATATGCAATTGGAAAGGATGCATGTAAAAACATGGCAGATCTTGCCAATGCGTTCCTGAAGCAATATAAATACAACCTGGATATGGTACCTACCCGCACACAACTCTAGAACTTATCCCAGAAGAAGGAAGAGTCCTTCAAAGAGTACACTCAAAGGTGGAGAGAGATGGCGTCTCATGTGCAACCATCACTTCTGGAGAAAGAGTTAGTCGACATGTTCATGGGAACCCTACAAGGGGTATACTATGAAAAGATGGTAGGAAGCATATCTTCAGGATTTTCTGACTTAGTAACTATTGGAGAAAGGATTGAGATATGAATAAAGAATGGGAAGATCCAAGGAGGGTCATCAAATGCCGATTTCAACACAAAGAGACCGGTCCCAAATTTTACAAAAAGGAAGGAAGGTGAAGTTAATGCCGTGACTTCACAACCAAGAGCACAACAACCACTGATGATTCCGCGAGAGCAACAACAACTAAGAAAGTTTGACAAACCTCCGAGGAAGTTTGATCCCCTCCTTATGCCACATAGCCAACTATTACAGCACTTGGTTAAAGCATCTTTGGTAGAGCTCAAACCGCTAGCTCCACAAGTTAGGGCACTCCCACCAAGATACGACGCCAACGCTAGGTGTGAATATCATGCAAATTCTCCAGGCCATACTGTTGTACCCCAAAATTTGCCCTCCCATATTCATCAAGAAATTGCCAAGTCAAGGTCACAAAATTCCCCAAGGGTTATACAGCTCAACTGTCTCCTATACAGTCAAAACTAGGGTTTGAGTTCTGGTCAAGCAAATGAAGTTTTCAAAGGCCCAATCAAGTCTCATATGCTTAAAAAGATGGTCAAGTGTCTTCATGTCAAGTTTCAAGGCATTCAGCTCAAGATTGCACAGTCAAAACCCTAGATTGCACTACAGTCAACTGTAGGGGCAAAATGGTCATTTGACAGTCAAAAGTTCAAATTTTTGGTCAATATATCATTTTGAAGCCACAAACATCATTTGATCAATACTTGATCATGATTCTCAAAATTTGGCTTAGAAATCATCAAAGATGCAAAAAGTTGCTATATTTGGACAGCTGAAAAAGTCAACTGAAATTGACCAGGGCATAACTTTCACATGGATTATCAGAAAAATTCCATCCAAAGCTCATTTTGAAGAGAAAGACATTTCCTACAACTCATCTTCATATTCCAAGTCCAAGAAATGCTCTCACAAAAAGTTATCAATTTCAACATTATAGGTCATTTTCAAAAGTCAACAAAAAGGGACTTTAAGTCAAAGGCCATAACTTGAGATTGGTAAATCAAAATGACATGGGACCAAAGGCATTGGTTAAAGGACTCAAAGACCTTTCCAAAATGTCCAAGAACATGTGGAAAGCTTAAAAATTGACCAAGTTATGCCTTGTGGAAGTTGGGAAATTTTTAGGAACTTTGAAAAGTCAACATTGATGCAAAAGGCCTAAAAATGCAAATGGGCCCATTTTTCTTCCAAGTTTCTTCATGCCAAGCCTATGCACGACCACTAGGCCCAAAGGGAAGTATTTTCATATTTTTTAATTATTTATTTGAATTTATATTAATTTATATTCATTTAAATCATTTTAATACATGAAAAATACAAACCTAATGAAAACAAATCTTTTTATGCATGATTTGGACTTAATATTTCGTGCACATGCTAATATAGAAGGTTTTGGCTTGATTGAAACCTAATTGACACAAAAACCATGAAAAAAGATTAGAAAAGATCCTTAACAAATCAAAGATTGAAAACAATTATTGCTTTGGATTTTATTCAATATCTTTAACCTAATAGCTTCCCTATATGATCAGAATCAAAGACCTAATCACAAGAGACTGCAAGCTGCGCATAAGAAACCTTTGGCAAATTGAAAATTCTCTTAAAAAACTCAAATCTGAAAAGTGTCTTAAAGGTGGATTCAAGCTCCAATTTTTGTTCCATTAGCATTCTGAGACATCATTGAACGTTTCTCCATCATTAACATCAACAAAAACACCCTGAATTGGTACCAAGAACTCAGACTGAACCTTGAAGTTTTTGAAATCGCATTGCATGATTCAAGCATATTTGTGCATTTTTATTTGTGTATCCATACTCATAATGATGTTTCTAAACTAACTGATACGTTTGATTGTGTTTTTGAGCCACATATGCGTTTTCGCCATTGTCATATACTAGGGTTGCAGGTTTCTGAAATTGGGGATTTTGTATAGAGGAAAAATCAGGACCTATGAATGCCATGGTTGGATTCAGCACCTCAAGACGAAGATGTCTGAACCCTCGCGATGAATTTATGGTCCATAGGATGCTAATCGCTATTTTCTTGTAGGTTGCTTAAGGCCACGCATCCAAAACCGTGGCTAAAGGGTTTTGTTTCAGAAACAATGGGGAAGATGACGCGCTGGCAACCACTGAGTGGTTCATTCAAACCAGCGCGCGCTTTTAGGGACCACTGACCACTTTTGCTTTTTGTTATTTAATTGATATAATATGTTAAATGAAACATAATGGTTCAGCTGGCAGGTACCAATGCATGTGACTCTCATGACCTGGGTTCAAGTCCCAGGTCTTGCAAATTTCATTATTATTTTTCAAACCACTTTCCTATGCAGCGTCAGCAATGATGTATACCGTGTGTCCACAAGATCCAAGCGCACAGGTGTCCAGGAGAGGCAGATCAAGGGCTCAGATCCCAGGCCTATGGTGAACGTTGGTCAATGCACTAGCACACGATCCAGGAAAGTCAGCATATGGCAAACTCAATTGGGCCAGGCCTCTCAAATTTACACCTCCATAATGGGACAGAAAACCCCCCCTGGTTCTATCTTTTCTAATTTTCTTTTATCTTTTATTATTTTTAATTATTTATTTGTTTATTTATTTTCTGATTTAATTAAATATCCTTTTTTACAAAAAAATACAAAAAACATCATAAAAATAAAATGTCCAAATAAAAATATAATTTTTTAATTTTAATTATTTTCATCCATAAATTAATATATGTAAATATTTAGTTTAATTAGGTTATAGTTTTAATCTTTTTAATAAAAAAACACCAAAAATAGAATTTAGGTTGAATATCTTTTTTTTTTATTATTATTTTTCTTTTAATTTTTCCTTCTTTTCAGAATAATATTATTTAGTTATTTTCATAAATTAAAAATTGTGTATAAATAAATTAGGGTTTAACTTAGATTATATTTTAATTCCTTCATAATAAATAAAAATATTAGAATTAGGGTTTGCCTTTTAATTTAATTTCAATTAATTTCTTTTCCTTATTAAATCTAAAAAATACAAAAATATCAAAAACATTTAATTCTTTTTTTATTTTATTCTTAATTCCTTATTTTTAATTGTTTGCAAAAGGGTCCAACGCCCTAGTTTTGTTTAATTATTTTCTTTTGCGCATTTACTTTATTGCATATTATAATTCTGTATCTCTCCCAAAGCCATGTAACTTTACTTTTCGCACTTTATTTTATCGCTTTATTTATTTTCCGCTAAATCGGGTCCGATTTAATTTTGGCGATGTGGACCCGCGCCATTTGTAATAGTCTTAGATTTATTTTTTTTCGCAAACTTATAACTGTTAAAAAGCATGCAAGAATGAATGTCCTAATTAAAATCAAGCATAGAACACGACAAACATGACAAGACAAATAACTGAAACATGACACACAATTCGCACACACCACCCCTAGGGTACGCCTCACTGTTGCCTTTCGAAAGGTGATCGTCGAGTAGAGGACGTCTTAGTAAGTCCTCATGATCCGGGAACCTGGCATGAGGGTAGCTTCTAAGGTGTCTTCCCATTGCTCTGGTGATCACCACGTCCCTAAAATCGAATTGACCCGAACACCTCCAACGGTGGTGCTACCTACCTCTCAATGGTGGGATGGCACTACTTTTAAGGACTCTTACACAGACGAATTCCTTAGGGTAGGTAGGTTCTCAAGGATACTTGCTCTAACTTCAAACAAATCAAAACGTCTTTTCACACTAACACATTTTCAAAAGCTTTCCAAACAAACTTTTCAAACACTCTGACGTATGAGTCGATCTGAAATTTTTCAAAGAAACTTTTTAAACCCACATTGAAAAGCAAGCAAACCATTTTTGAAAACACCTTGAGCAAGTATCTAAGAGCCCATGGATAACCATGGATAGAAAGGGTGCTAACACCTTCCCTTTCTATAACCTACCTCCCGAACCGAGAGCAATCTCTATAAGGAATTTTTCTGTGCTTTTGTCCTTTCCATTTGGAGAAAATAAAAGACGGTGGCGACTCTTGCTTCCGCGACATTTCGCGAACCAGCGTTAAACAGTCAGTTCCAGATCCACCGATCACAGAACTGGCGACTCTGCTGGGGACCCTTTATAAAGTGAGGTGTACCTTAGGGCTAGCTTATAACTATGTTTTCAATTGTCTTCTTTGCTTGCTTTATTATTGTGGGTTGCTTGGGAGTTCTATAGATCCTAAACCCGGATCTGGGGGATACCTTCTTAGAAAGTAGCAACAAGGCTGTGAGGGAACTGTGCGGGGTATACCGACACGGTTGAAACAGTCTGCTACGTTGATGTGGCACTTTGGTGTGTACCGGTAACCCTTGAGTTCAGTCAAGGAGAGTACGGGGCCTCCGCGTGGTGTCGTGAAGCATCAACAGACCTTAGGAACCTTAATTGAACTATCTTGGCCTCTTTAGGGTAGTGAGATAACTGACTTTGGTGCAGTCCGAGGTTGGTTGATACTCGATACTACACTCAATTGAGGGTTGCTTTCCTGGAATATTTCGGTCGCCAGTTCAGTGGCTAAATCGAAACGATGAACAATGAAAGCAATCCCGTGATATTGGGAACCTTAGAACCCGGTTACTTTGATTAGGACAGGTTGAACCCACCAACTTCAAGAGGGTACTACCCAGACCCCATGCTGGCCTTAAACCTTAAGGGCTTGTCTTGTGTGCCTTGTTTGCCCTACATGTTTGTCTTTGTAAATATCTGTGGTGTGTTTAATCATAGCATCATGACATCATCCAGCATCATATGCATTGACTAACCATTTCAGGGGTTCGAATTTTCATCTTTGTTCTTGTTTTGTAGGACATGGAAACTGTTCGTAGAAAGACAATTCAGGTCAATCTTGTAAGGATCCCTCCTCAGCTTAAGGAGCTTATATCCAGGATTCCCGAGAACTCTTCATTCAGTGACAGGCATGGAAGCCTCATCAGCTTGGTCAACACCAACATTGAGGAAGATATGATAAAGGTCTTGTTCCAGTTCTTTGACCCTCTGCATCACTGCTTTACCTTCTTGGACTATCAGTTGGTACCTACATTGGAGGAGTTCTCCCGGCTCCTGAAGATCCCTATCCTTGATCAGCTGCCCTTCAACGGTACAGAAAAGGAACCTAAGCTTGAAGAGATTGCTAAAGCCTTGCACCTACAGTCTTCTGACCTCAAGGGACATTGGGAAGTCAGAAGTGGTATCAAAGGGTTCTTAGCCAGGTTTCTGTTTGAGAAGGCCCATGAATGTTGGAACTCCCTTGACTTACAAGCTTTTGAAGAAGTGGTAGCCCTCCTTGTTTATGGTTTGGTGTTGTTCCCTAACCCAGATCAGCTCATTGATATCAGTGCCGTTCAGATCTTTATGTCCAGGAACCCTATACCTACATTGCTGGGGGACATCCTTCACTCATGTTACACTCGAACCATGAGAAAAAGAGGTGTCCTTATGTGTTGCACTCCTCTCCTGGGAAGGTGGTTTATTTCGCACCTTCCCCAATCAGTCCTGAAGAATGAGCGGGGTTTGAGATGGTCACAACGGTTGATGACTCTTACACATGCAGATATACATTGGTGCCCTAGATCCAGAGGAGATGTCACTATCATTGATCGTTGTGGGGAGTACCCTAATGTTCCTTTACTTGGAATCAGAGGAGGTATTACTTATAGCCCATGCCTGGCTTGGAGACAGTTTGGTTATGCTCGGAGGGATGGTCCTCATGACATGTTAATTCCCGACATAGTTTTTGACTTCGACAGTGATACTCAAGGACTTCGTCAGAGATTTATCAGAGCCTGGAGGATGCCCAGTAGGATAGACAGCAAGACATTGGGGCACCAGAACTCCATCCCTTTGGATCCTTATCTCAAATGGGTACGCGCCCGCTCTCAGAAGTTAGTAATGCCTTATCCTCACATGCTTCCAGTAATCAAAGAACCTGTTTTGGAAGGGGAAGTGTCTCATGTTATTCAGCACCCTGATATGCCCACATCCTGGGAAGAGATGCAGAAGAGCTGGATCCAGCTTAAGGAAGAGCGGAATTCTCTTGAGACTAGTCTGCATGCCAGTGAAAAGAAGGTCCTGGAGCTCACCCGTCTGTTGCATGAGGAGAGGAATCTCAACACCTACATAGCTCCGAAGAGGATGCGCAGTGTATTTTGGGATTGATTTGATTTTTGTACCTTTTGCCCATGAGGCTTTGATGTATTAAAACAAGGATTTCTTTAATAATAACGTGTGTTCTTTTCTTGTCTACAACGAATTTGAACTTTCGAACCCTTGAATGCATTGCATACGCATTTCATACATCATGTGCATAGCAGGTTTTTCCCCTTTTCAGGTTGCTTACAGTTCTTCGCTGTTTATTTCAGCATCATGAATCCCGGATCTGAATCTACGGAGACATCAATCAAGGCCCTCCAGGCGCAGAATGCGCAGTTTCAAGAACTAATCATGGGTCTAGCTAAAGGCCAAGAAGAACTGAAGACTATGCTCCTAAAAAAGAAGAAGAAGAGAAGAACTGTTCTGTTCAGCACGGGCCAAAGGTTGGGTAATACTCTGCAACATGAAGAGGCTGGTTCTTCTGTTGGCAGGACTCCTTCTCAGGCAGAAGTAAAGGTTCCTACTCCAGTGGTCTCCGACAACGAGACGGATTTCGATGAAGAGCAGTACCCTCCTGAAGACAACAGATACAAACAGCTGGAGGACAGGTTGAAGGCTATGGAAGTTCAACAGGCACCTGGGCTGGACTTCGGAGATCTGGGTTTGTCGACTGGTGTGATTATCCCACATAAATTCAAAGCACCCACCTTCTCCAAGTATGACGGGGCATCCTGTCCCAAGCTGCATTTGAGGTCCTATGTTCGGAAGATTCAGCCGTACTCTGCGGACAAGAATCTATGGATCCACTTCTTCCAGGAGAGTCTTTCAGGGACTCATCTCGAATGGTTCTATCAGCTGGATGGAACCAAAGTTCGTAACTGGGAGGAGCTGGCTACTGCTTTCTATAAGTAGTATCAGTATAATGCCGACCTTGCCCCTACACGTACTCATCTCCAGGGTATGTCGTTAGGTGCAAGTGAAGGTTTTAAAGAATACGCGCAGAAGTGGAGAGATCTGGCTGGCAGGGTGCAGCCACCTTTGACTGATCGAGAGTTAGTGGACATGTTCTTGGGGACCCTATCTGGGCCGTTTTTTAACCATCTCATTGGGAATTCTTCTGCTGGTTTCACTGATTTAATCTTGACTGGAGAGAGAATCGAAGCTGGGCTGAAATCTGGGAAGATTGCAAAGGGTGCATCATCTAGTGCAGAGAAGAAACCTTTCAAAAAGGAGTCTAGTGCCGTGTATGGCTCCAGGAAATCAGAAAGACCTGATCACCGCCAATCTGTCAGCGCGGTAATGATCGCTAAACCTGCTGCCGCTCCCCGGCCAAACAATCCTCAAAGGGCTGATAGACCCTGGAGAGAGTTTACCCGGTTAAGCATGACCCTATCGCAAATCCTGCCACAGTTGCTATCCACCAATTTGGTGACTGTCAAGGAGGCGCCAAAGTTCTCAAACACTACCTCTCCTAAGTACAACCCGAATGCCCGTTGTGCTTACCATTCAGACAGCCCGGGGCATGCCACTGATGACTGTTGGGCGTTGAAGAATAAGGTGCAAGACCTTATCGATGCTAAAGAGATACAATTCGAAGCGCCTGCAAAGCCGAATGTAGTCACTGCCCCTATGCCTCAGCACGGGGTAAATGCTGTTGACGAAGACGTCTATGCTGTTTCTGTGGATGATCTAGCCACTCCTTTAAATATCATTAAGAAGAACCTACTACAGGCCGGTTTATTTCCGGGTTGTAGTGAGGATTGCCTGTTCTGTGTTGTGTCCCCATCCGGCTGTCCCTTGCTAAAGTTAGGCATCCAAAGCTTAATGGATAGCAAGGAGATTCTATTCAAGAAGTCTGCTGTTCGTATGGTTCCAATGGAAGAAGTCTCTGTGGTGACTATCTTCAACAATCCGATCCCGGCTCTCCAGAAGAAGCCCATCCAAATTCTGACCGTTGCACCTATTACTATCACTGTTCCTGGGCCCCTGCCCTATGCATCTAACAAAGCTGTCCCTTGGCACTATGGGGCAGATGTATATATAAATGGAGTTAAACAAGAGCTCAACGCTGGCGCCAGTATCTGTGATATCACTGGCCCGGCCAAAGTTACCCGCAGTGGCAGGCTCTTCTCGCCTGACATTGCGCCACCGGTTGCCCGAAGACCACTCCTGATAATTCCGGCAAGTACACCTACTCCCATTGCTGATCAAGTTGTTGTTCCTGCTGCTGATCCGATTGTTTCTCCTGCTGCCGAGTCATCCAATGCTCGGGGCAAGGGAATTGAAGCTGAGCCTGCCCAGATGGAGGTACCCATACCCATAGCTGCTGAGGCCTCCCCACAAGAGATGGAGGAGATTTTGAAGATTATAAAGAAGAGCGATTTTAATGTCGTGGAACAGTTGGGGCATACGCCCTCCAAGATATCCATGCTCTCTTTACTGCTGTGCTCCGAGGCCCATGCAAAGGCCCTCATCTCATTCCTCAAGACGGCCCATGTGCCACATGAAACCTCTGCAGTCCAGTTCACTGATTGCGTGGCAAGTCTGACGGCAGATAATGGCTTGGGCTTCTCAGATGCTGATTTGACCTCAAAGGGGAAAGATCATAATGATGCTCTGCATGTCTCAATCGAATGCAGGGGCACCACCTTGGCACATGTGTTGGTTGATACTGGGTCATCTTTGAATGTGCTACCCAAGAAGGCTCTGGATCGTCTAGATTGTGAAGGCCTGAATTTGAAACCCAGCAACATTATCGTCAGGGCTTTTGACGGTTCGAAGAGAATGGTCCACGGGGAGGTTGACGTTCCGATTCGTGTGGGTTCTCAGGTGTTCGACTCCACTTTTTATGTGATGGATATCCGTCCATCTTACTCTTGTCTGCTGGGTCGACCCTGGATACATAAGGCTGGGGCAGTGACCTCTACCTTGCATCAGAAGCTAAAGTACCCCATCAGAGGGAAGATTGTCACCGTGCAAGGTGAGGAAGAATATATGGTGAGTCACCTGAACTCGTTCAGGTACATTGAGATGGATGGGGAGTTCATTGAGACCCCCTTTCAGCATTTCGAGGAGGTGTTTCCAATTGCAGCAGAAACAACAGAAGCAAGTGGTCCTTTGAAGATGGCTTCCCTGAAGGATGCCAGGGCTGTGGTGCAGAAGGGTGAAGGTGCCAACTGGGGCAGACTTCCAGACTTCACCCAGAAGACTGATAAGCTTGGGTTGGGTTTCACCTCAGAAGGTCAGAGAGCTATGAGGAAAGAGAAGATCGGAAGGCCTCCGGTATTTATTAAAAGCTCAGAGGTGAATGCTGTTGGGGAAGACCAGGAAGTGGATGAAGCCGAATTCAACAGCTGGATTTATCCGACGGCCGAAGAAGGATTGAACAATTGGAGCGCAAAGGATCATACCCCCGTTACCTTTGTGACGCAGTAATAAATTTCTTTGTTTTCATTATATTTTGTAATAAACAATGATAAACTCTATGGCCCAGTGTCTTACCCGAGGCACCGTGGTTCTATTTGTGAGGGCATATGAACTGTCATTTTATACATCATGAATGAAAATCTTGGACTATTTTCGCATTGCAAATATTGTGTTCCTTTTCTATCTTTCCTTTTCCTTTACATAATTTTCAAAACAGCTGTATTTACACACACACTCACTCATACAGGTTCCAATCCACTCTGGATCTTACTGACAACAACTCTGCTAATGCCAATTATGACTTCGAAAATCCGATCAACTTAGCCGAAGACGAAGGTGAAGATGATTGCGAAGTGCCTGGCGAGCTTGCAAGACTGTTGCTTCAGGAAGAGAGGGCAATTCAACCCCATGAAGAACCAGTGGAAACCATAAACCTGGGTACTGAGGCAGACAGAAAAGAGGTAAAGATTGGTGCCAACCTAGAGCTCAGCGTGAAGCAACGGTTAACCAAGATGCTGCACGACTATATGGAGATCTTTGCCTGGTCCTACGAAGACATGCCAGGGTTGGATACCGATATTGTTGTCCATCATTTGCCGACTAGGGAAGACTGCCATCCCGTTAAACAAAAGGTCCGTCGGATGCGTCCAGAGATGTCAGAGAAGATTAAGGCCGAGGTCATGAAACAGTTTGATGCCGGATTCCTTGCAGTAACTTCTTACCCTCAGTGGGTTGCTAATGTGGTGCCAGTACCTAAAAAGGATGGCAAGGTCAGAATGTGTGTCGATTACAGGGATCTGAACAGGGCCAGCCCCAAGGATGACTTCCCCTTACCTCACATTGATGTCCTCGTTGATAATACAGCCCAACATAAAGTATTCTCTTTCATGGATGGCTTTTCAGGCTACAATCAGATCAAGATGGCACCTGAAGACATGGAAAAGACTACATTTGTTACTCAGTGGGGCACCTTCTGTTACAAGGTCATGCCGTTCGGGTTAAAGAACGCTGGGGCAACCTACCAGCGTGCCATGGTTGCCTTGTTTCATGATATGATCCATCATGAGATCGAAGTGTATGTGGACGACATGATCGCTAGGTCCCAGACTGAGGAAGAGCACCTAGATCACCTGCAAAAATTGTTTGACCGGTTGAAACTGTACAAGCTGAGATTGAACCCGAACAAGTGCACCTTCGGGGTAAGATCTGGGAAGTTGCTAGGCTTCGTGGTCAGTGATAAAGGTATTCAAGTGGACCCTGCTAAGGTCAAAGCTATTCAGGAGATGCCAGTTCCTAGGACAGAGAAGGAAGTCAGAGGCTTTTTAGGACGCCTGAATTACATCGCTCGATTCATCTCTCATCTGACTGCTACCTGTGAGCCAATCTTCAAGCTGCTGAAGAAAGATCAGGTAGTGCGTTGGAACGATGAATGTCAGGCTGCCTTCGACATAATCAAAGAGTATCTCCAAGAACCACCCATCCTTATGCCACCGGTTGAAGGGAGACCTCTGATCCTATATCTGACAGTGCTAGACAACTCAATGGGGTGTGTGCTGGGGCAGCATGACGAGTCTGGCCGAAAAGAGCATGCCATTTATTACCTTAGCAAAAAGTTTACCGACTGTGAGACCCGATACTCACTGCTTGAGAAAACTTGCTGCGCTTTGGTATGGGCTGCTCGCCGGCTGAGACAGTATATGCTGACTCACACTACTTTGTTGATCTCAAAAATGGATCCTATAAAGTACATATTCGAAAAGCCTGCTCTGTCAGGGAGAATTGCAAGATGGCAAATGATCTTGACGGAATACGACATTCAGTACACAACCCAGAAAGCCATCAAAGGGAGTGTATTGGCAGACCACTTAGCTCATCAAGCTGTAGATGACTACCAATCAATGAACTTCGAGTTTCCGGATGAAAGCATCATGATTGTAACTGATTGTGAAGTACCTGGACCGGATGAAGGACCTGAACCAGGATCCCGATGGTCTATGCACTTTGACGGAGCCTCTAATGCTTTGGGAAATGGTATCGGCGCCATAATCATATCTCCACAAGGTACTCATACTCCACTCACTGCCCGACTGTGTTTCAACTGTACCAACAACATGGCGGAGTATGAGGCGTGTATCATGGGTCTTCAAGCTACGATTGACCTAAGGATCAAATTTCTAAGTGTCTTCGGAGATTCCGCTCTTGTGATCAATCAGATCAAAGGAGAGTGGGATACGAAGCATCCAAACTTGATCCCTTACAGAGAATGTGTGTTGACCATGATTCCCCACTTCACGGAGATAACCTTTGAGCACTTTCCAAGAGAAGAGAATCAGTTAGCGGACGCGTTAGCTACAATGTCTTCAATGTTCAAGGTTAAATGGGATAATGAAGCTCCCCGGATCATCATCTGGAAACTGGACGAACCGGCATACTGTTGTGATCTCGAAACTGAATTGGTAACTGAGAAGCCTTGGTACCACGAAGTGAAGAGATATCTGGAAGCTCAGGAATACCCTGAAGGTGCCTCTGTTAACGATAAGAAATTCCTGAGGAGGTTCGCAGCCAAGTTCTTCCTAAGCAACGGCATCTTGTACAAGAGAAACCATGATTCAACCTTACTGCGTTGTGTGGACAAAACCGAAGCAGAAAGAATCATGGAAGAGCTACATGAAGGGACCTTTGGTACGCATTCCAGTGGACATACTATGGCTAAAAAGATCCTACGGGCAGGATATTACTGGTCCACAATGGAAGCTGACTGCTACCAACATTCCAGGACATGCCACAAGTGCCAGATCTATGCAGACAAGGTGCATGTTCCTCCGGTTCCCCTGAATGTTCTGACTGCGCCTTGGCCGTTCGCGATGTGGGGCATAGACATGATTGGCGAGATTAAACCTACGGCATCCAATGGACATCGCTTCATCCTAGTGGCGATTGACTATTTCACAAAGTGGGTTGAGGCAACATCCTATGCTACGGTAACCAAGACTGTTGTGGCACGGTTCATTCGGCACAACCTGATCTGTCGATACGGCGTCCCTGAGCGGATTATTACGGACAACGGTACCAATCTGAACAACAAGATGATTGCTGAGCTTTGCGAACAATTCAAGATACAGCACCACAATTCTTCTCCTTACAGACCGAAGATGAATGGGGCTGTAGAAGCGGCAAATAAGAACATCAAGAAGATCGTGCAGAAAATGACAGTGACGTACAAAGATTGGCACGAGATGTTACCGTTCGCTCTGCATGGGTACCGTACCTCAGCTAGGACGTCAACCGGGGCAACGCCTTTCTCTCTGGTTTATGGCATGGAGGCAGTCTTGCCAATCGAAGTGCAAATTCCTTCTCTCCGGATAATGAAGGATGCAAATCTGAACGAAGATGATTGGATCCAGACACGACTTGACCAACTCAATCTCATTGACGAAAAGAGACTTGCTGCTATCTGCCATGGTCAGACGTATCAGAAACGAATGATCAGGGCATTTAACAAAAAGGTCAGGCCACAGGAATACCAAGTCGGGGATCTGGTAATCAAGAGAATCATCCTTCCTCAGAGTGATCCAAGGGGCAAATGGACCCCTACGTACGAAGGGCCATTTGTGGTTAAGCATGTGTTCTCAGGAGGAGCAATGATATTAACCAACATGGATGGTGACGACCTTCCTCACCCCGCCAATGCAGACATAGTTAAAAAATACTACGCATAAAAAAAGACCCGCTAGGCTGACATGCCTAGGCAAAAATTAGGGCTTCCCGTCGAACCAAAAGGGTTCAGGCAAAATGAAGGGATGAAAATGAAAAAATCTGTACACCCGGCAAGTCGAAAACCTGAAAAGGCGGCTTGGGCAAAAAAAGGGTATCCCGGTGGACTGAAAACCCGAAAGGGCGGTCCAGGCAAAAATTAGGGATAAAGCGTAAAACTATGTCTCATTGGATCACTTTGCATCCAGAATCCGGTATCTACATCAAGTTCAGACGGCATCGATCAGTCAGCTTCACCTTCAACCAAGGTCATCAAGTGATGAGACGCTCGGAGTTATAAAGGCAATAGCAGAGTTGAAACCCAGTGGATCATTCATCTTTCACACAGCTGTTTTACTTTCTTTTGTACAAACTTGTATAAACTCTTTTGATCGGCGATGTACCTCTTACTAGGACGCCAGCCTCTTGTATACAAAACGCCTATTCATGGGCCATTCAAAATCAATACAAATATATTTTTCAGTTAAACGTGCCAAGTGTTTTTCTTTTTCCTGTTTTGTTTTGCGAAGAACGTCCAAGGTTCAATTTGTGATGTATGCATTGACAATAATTTGCTAACTCATAAATATTTGCGTACGAAACAAAGGAATTAATTGCAGGTGACACTGGAAACAGGGGCAATAAAGAGTTGTCTGAGCAGTCTAATTGTTCTATCCTCCAAGGTACCAAGGTAGGTTCAGCCAAAGAACATGACCGAGGATCTTAATTAACCCAGAGAGTAGTTCAGCAAAACAGTACATCTCTCTCCAAGCAAAATTGTCAAATTATCAAGGAAATTGAGTATCCCCCCGTAGATCTCAATACTTCCCCAGCAGTATACATAAAGCATCCCCGGCAGTCTTGGTCTAAAGATTGTTCCCCGGCGGTATATCAACATTCTAAGGGATCATCCTCCAGCATATCAAACTCCCCAGAAGAGTCCAATCCAGCTTCACCAACAAAGTTGGAAGTCATATCCCTCAAGCAGTAAGCTTATCCCCAGTAGATTCTGGAAGCTTATCCCCTCGCAGAGCACGAACGCGTCGTCCCGGCTTGATTTAAAGAGTTATTTCCGTAACAGGATATAACTGGGTTATCCTCAGCCAAAAGCCACGGAAAGAGCGTCCTCGGCAAAGTATCTTCCTACCCCCAGCGAAGTCTATCAACACTTCCAGCACAACAAGGATATCCCCAGCATAACTCATCAACGGTATCCCCAGCGGAGTTATCTTCATCAACTCAGCAAAGCATCTCCCCACAGAGTATTTCTTCCCAGCATGGTCGCCAGAGTATCTTTTCTCCCGCAGAATTATTTCATTTGCCAAGTTTATTCCTCAACGGAGTTATCTTCTCCTACCGGTATTCTTGCAACGATCATCCATAGCGGAAGCAAAATCTCTTCCTCAACATCAGCCCAGGATATGACTTCCCGGCACCCGTCAAGGATTTATTTTCCTGGACAAAAACATACATGAATCATCATATACATCATTATAGCATGCATGTACGCATCATATCATATAAATCGCATCCATGTTGAGAACATCATTGCTTGATCCATATCATGCATTGCATATAACTGACCTTTACCTTTCAGGAAAGATGCAGTTGAAATTCTCAAATATATTTCAAGGACTTCTCCAGTCCAGTTAAATCGACTCCAAACAGATTTTTCTGATAAAGACTCAGTAGAAGTTCTCTTATGGTCCCCTCTCCAACGGCGTGTGAGGTGGTAATTCCTTCTTCAGATGTTTCCCTCTCCGGCATGAGCGTGAGGTGATATTCTCTTATGGTCCCCTCTCCAACGGCGTGTGAGGTGGTAATTCCTTCTTCAGATGTTCCCCTCTCCGGCATGAGCGTGAGGTGATATTCTCTTATGGTCCCCTCTCCAACGGCGTGTGAGGTGGTAATTCCTTCTTCAGATGTTTCCCTCTCCGGCATGAGCGTGAGGTGATATTCTCTTATGGTCCCCTCTCCAACGGCGTGTGAGGTGGTAATTCCTTTTTCAGATGTTTCCCTCTCCGGCATGAGCGTGAGGTGATATTCTCTTATGGTCCCCTCTCCAACGGCGAGTGAGGTGGTAATTCCTTCTTCAGATGTTTCCCTCTCCGACGTGAGCGTGAGGTGATATTCTCTTATGGTCCCCTCTCCAACGGCGTGTGAGGTGGTAATTCCTTTTTCAGATGTTTCCCTCTCCGGCATGAGCGTGAGGTGATATTCTCTTATGGTCCCCTCTCTAACGGCGTGTGAGGTGGTAATTCCTTTTTCAGATGTTTCCCTCTTCGGCATGAGCGTGAGGTGATATTCTCTTATGGTCCCCTCTCCAACGGCGTGTGAGGTGGTAATTCCTTCTTCAGATGTTTCCCTCTCCGGCATGAGCGTGAGGTGATATTCTCTTATGGTCCCCTCTCCAACGGCGAGTGAGGTGGTAATTCCTTCTTCAGAGGTTTCCCTCTCCGGCATGAGCGTGAGGTGATATTCTCTTATGGTCCCCTCTCCAACGGTGAGTGAGGTGGTAATTCCCTTTCAAGATGTTTCCCTCTCCAACGGCGAGTGAGGTTATATTTCCTTTCAGATTATAATTTCCTATAGTTCCCTCTCCAACGGTGAGTGAGGTGACTCCCTTTGAGATTATAATGTCCTTTGGTTCTCTTCCTGACACTACGAAGATGGTAATTCTCACCAAGATTTTCTCAACGAGCGTTGTTGAGGTTGAAATCATTCAGGATTCTCTTACCATTCACGCTAAGGCAGTAACCATCCCTGGTTCATTCATCAGCGTTTGAAGCTCCAGACCCAGCTCCTGTAACCAGTCAGGACATATCTATATCAAGCATCTAAAATCAGCTCCTGCAACGTGTCAGGTACTCATTTTTCTGTTTTGCAGGTATGCAGGTTCTCGCTAAGGAATCTCTTACGCAATCAACATCCAGATGGCATCTATAAGCCCATCATCCCATCCAGCAATCTCCAAATGGCATCTATAAGCCCATTCCCTCATCATCATTGCTACTATGTGAGCGCAAATTTCTGGGCACTCTAGTGTCCAATCATATTCTACCCTCGGATTACGAAAGGCACGTCAGCCAATCTGCATCCTCAGGTCTAAGAAGATTGAACAGGGGCAACTGTTGTACCCCAAAATTTGCCCTCCCATATTCATCAAGAAATTGCCAAGTCAAGGTCACAAAATTCCCCAAGGGTTATGCAGCTCAACTGTCTCCTATACAGTCAAAACTAGGGTTTGAGTTCTGGTCAAGCAAATGAAGTTTTCAAAGGCCCAATCAAGTCTCATATGCTTAAAAAGATGGTCAAGTGTCTTCATGTCAAGTTTCAAGGCATTCAGCTCAAGATTGCACAGTCAAAACCCTAGATTGCACTACAGTCAACTGTAGGGGCAAAATGGTCATTTGACAGTCAAAAGTTCAAATTTTTGGTCAATATATCATTTTGAAGCCACAAACATCATTTGATCAATACTTGATCATGATTCTCAAAATTTGGCTTAGAAATCATCAAAGATGCAAAAAGTTGCTATATTTGGACAGCTGAAAAAGTCAACTGAAATTGACCAGGGCATAACTTTCACATGGATTATCAGAAAAATTCCATCCAAAGCTCATTTTGAAGAGAAAGACATTTCCTACAACTCATCTTCATATTCCAAGTCCAAGAAATGCTCTCACAAAAAGTTATCAATTTCAACATTATAGGTCATTTTCAAAAGTCAACAAAAAGGGACTTTAAGTCAAAGGCCATAACTTGAGATTGGTAAATCAAAATGACATGGGACCAAAGGCATTGGTTAAAGGACTCAAAGACCTTTCCAAAATGTCCAAGAACATGTGGAAAGCTTAAAAATTGACCAAGTTATGCCTTGTGGAAGTTGGGAAATTTTTAGGAACTTTGAAAAGTCAACATTGATGCAAAAGGCCTAAAAATGCAAATGGGCCCATTTTTCTTCCAAGTTTCTTCATGCCAAGCCTATGCACGACCACTAGGCCCAAAGGGAAGTATTTTCATATTTTTTAATTATTTATTTGAATTTATATTAATTTATATTCATTTAAATCATTTTAATACATGAAAAATACAAACCTAATGAAAACAAATCTTTTTATGCATGATTTGGACTTAATATTTCGTGCACATGCTAATATAGAAGGTTTTGGCTTGATTGAAACCTAATTGACACAAAAACCATGAAAAAAGATTAGAAAAGATCCTTAACAAATCAAAGATTGAAAACAATTATTGCTTTGGATTTTATTCAATATATTTAACCTAATAGCTTCCCTATATGATCAGAATCAAAGACCTAATCACAAGAGACTGCAAGCTGCGCATAAGAAACCTTTGGCAAATTGAAAATTCTCTTAAAAAACTCAAATCTGAAAAGTGTCTTAAAGGTGGATTCAAGCTCCAATTTTTGTTCCATTAGCATTCTGAGACATCATTGAACGTTTCTCCATCATTAACATCAACAAAAACACCCTGAATTGGTACCAAGAACTCAGACTGAACCTTGAAGTTTTTGAAATCGCATTGCATGATTCAAGCATATTTGTGCATTTTTATTTGTGTATCCATACTCATAATGATGTTTCTAAACTAACTGATACGTTTGATTGTGTTTTTGAGCCACATATGCGTTTTCGCCATTGTCATATACTAGGGTTGCAGGTTTCTGAAATTGGGGATTTTGTATAGAGGAAAAATCAGGACCTATGAATGCCATGGTTGGATTCAGCACCTCAAGACGAAGATGTCTGAACCCTCGCGATGAATTTATGGTCCATAGGATGCTAATCGCTATTTTCTTGTAGGTTGCTTAAGGCCACGCATCCAAAACCGTGGCTAAAGGGTTTTGTTTCAGAAACAATGGGGAAGATGACGCGCTGGCAACCACTGAGTGGTTCATTCAAACCAGCGCGCGCTTTTAGGGACCACTGACCACTTTTGCTTTTTGTTATTTAATTGATATAATATGTTAAATGAAACATAATGGTTCAGCTGGCAGGTACCAATGCATGTGACTCTCATGACCTGGGTTCAAGTCCCAGGTCTTGCAAATTTCATTATTATTTTTCAAACCACTTTCCTATGCAGCGTCAGCAATGATGTATACCGTGTGTCCACAAGATCCAAGCGCACAGGTGTCCAGGAGAGGCAGATCAAGGGCTCAGATCCCAGGCCTATGGTGAACGTTGGTCAATGCACTAGCACACGATCCAGGAAAGTCAGCATATGGCAAACTCAATTGGGCCAGGCCTCTCAAATTTACACCTCCATAATGGGACAGAAAACCCCCCCTGGTTCTATCTTTTCTAATTTTCTTTTATCTTTTATTATTTTTAATTATTTATTTGTTTATTTATTTTCTGATTTAATTAAATATCCTTTTTTACAAAAAAATACAAAAAACATCATAAAAATAAAATGTCCAAATAAAAATATAATTTTTTAATTTTAATTATTTTCATCAATAAATTAATATATGTAAATATTTAGTTTAATTAGGTTATAGTTTTAATCTTTTTAATAAAAAAACACCAAAAATAGAATTTAGGTTGAATATCTTTTTTTTTTATTATTATTTTTCTTTTAATTTTTCCTTCTTTTCAGAATAATATTATTTAGTTATTTTCATAAATTAAAAATTGTGTATAAATAAATTAGGGTTTAACTTAGATTATATTTTAATTCCTTCATAATAAATAAAAATATTAGAATTAGGGTTTGCCTTTTAATTTAATTTCAATTAATTTCTTTTCCTTATTAAATCTAAAAAATACAAAAATATCAAAAACATTTAATTCTTTTTTTATTTTATTCTTAATTCCTTATTTTTAATTGTTTGCAAAAGGGTCCAACGCCCTAGTTTTGTTTAATTATTTTCTTTTGCGCATTTACTTTATTGCATATTATAATTCTGTATCTCTCCCAAAGCCATGTAACTTTACTTTTCGCACTTTATTTTATCGCTTTATTTATTTTCCGCTAAATCGGGTCCGGTTTAATTTTGGCGATGTGGACCCGCGCCATTTGTAATAGTCTTAGATTTATTTTTTTTCGCAAACTTATAACTGTTAAAAAGCATGCAAGAATGAATGTCCTAATTAAAATCAAGCATAGAACACGACAAACATGACAAGACAAATAACTGAAACATGACACACAATTCGCACACACCACCCCTAGGGTACGCCTCACTGTTGCCTTTCGAAAGGTGATCGTCGAGTAGAGGACGTCTTAGTAAGTCCTCATGATCCGGGAACCTGGCATGAGGGTAGCTTCTAAGGTGTCTTCCCATTGCTCTGGTGATCACCACGTCCCTAAAATCGAATTGACCCGAACACCTCCAACGGTGGTGCTACCTACCTCTCAATGGTGGGATGGCACTACTTTTAAGGACTCTTACACAGACGAATTCCTTAGGGTAGGTAGGTTCTCAAGGATACTTGCTCTAACTTCAAACAAATCAAAACGTCTTTTCACACTAACACATTTTCAAAAGCTTTCCAAACAAACTTTTCAAACACTCTGACGTATGAGTCGATCTGAAATTTTTCAAAGAAACTTTTTAAACCCACATTGAAAAGCAAGCAAACCATTTTTGAAAACACCTTGAGCAAGTATCTAAGAGCCCATGGATAACCATGGATAGAAAGGGTGCTAACACCTTCCCTTTCTATAACCTACCTCCCGAACCGAGAGCAATCTCTATAAGGAATTTTTCTGTGCTTTTGTCCTTTCCATTTGGAGAAAATAAAAGACGGTGGCGACTCTTGCTTCCGCGACATTTCGCGAACCAGCGTTAAACAGTCAGTTCCAGATCCACCGATCACACATACCCTAGAGAAATGTTGGGCCTTTAGGCATAAGGTTCAAGACTTATTGGAGGCTCAAGATATTACCTTCAAAAAACCAAACATCAAATCAAACCCTATACCTCCGCATGATGGCCCGACAATAAATGTGATCGAAGTAGTCACCCACTGTGGAGAGGGTAAAGAAGCAAAGTCTCGGATAAGACTGTTAAAAGAATATCTATTAGAATGTGGATTCCTTCTTGAACATAAAGAAGCTTTCGAAAAAACCTTACAACAATTTATGGATCAGGGGATAGTCCAATTCGTACCATATCCTAAAGTTAAGTATATAGTAGCAATTGAAGGAAGTATGAAAAACCCATTGGTAAGTCCTTATCAAAAGACAAATCATGACAAGAAAACTCTCGTGATCCCGTAGGGAGATTTGACAGGAACCCCTATAATAAAGAAAAATCTTATGGTACCAGTAGCGCCAAAGACTACGATGGTAATTAAAGGGCCATCTCCTATCCCTTAGAAAAGTGACAAGGCAGTACCATGGAGTTATGATCCGGCTGTATATGTCAATGGTTCAAGACAAGAATGTGAGCCATCATCAAGTCAAGAACCTGTAATTTCAAATATAACAGGGACAAAGGGCATAACCCGTAGTGGCTGGGTGTTTGGAACTAAACCATTGGAGAAGAATGACAATGCGTTGAGAAAAAAAAAGACTTGTTGACAAAAGAAAAAGGAAAAGCAGTAGGAGAGGCGAATCAAGAGCCTGCAAACAAAATCTTCACCGAACAAGAGGCCGAAAAATTCTTGAAGATAATTAAGAGAAATGACTATAGAGTAGTGGACCAACTTCACCAAACTCCAGCCAAGATTTCCATACTCTCGTTGCTCATCAATTCAGAAGCGTGTTAGGATTATTTGATGAAAGTTTTAAGTTCTGCTCATGTTGCAGAAGAAATCACTGTGAACCAATTTAATAATGTGGTAGCAAATATGACATTTGGATCCTATTTGGGTTTCAACGACAGTGAGTTACCTCCACAAGGACGAGCTCATAATCAAGCACTACGCATTTCAATACAGATAGGTACTACGAGTCTATCTAGAGTATATCGGTGCTGACTAAAATTGCATAGCTATACCGTTTCAAGTACTGGAGGTTACTTCAAGAATAACCTTACCGGTATAAAAGATCAAAAAGCCTAGTATGACCTCATGGAGGGACTTACAAATAGTTGTGGATAATGGTGACTCGAAAGGTTGTGGAAAGATCCCCGCAATATCTGAAAAGAAGAACCATTTTGGTTTGGGTTATGAATCATCAAAGGCTATTTTAAAATCGAAAACACGGTTTCCACCAATCCAGGAAACCTTCATCAGCAAAGGGGTAGAACATGGCAAATAAGTGGCAATGGTTTCCCACAAAAACAAGATCAAAAGGGCATCAAATTGCATCCGTGAATGTGCCCCAGGCAAAGAGTTGAAGAATTGGACCGTTGTGGAGATTCCTAAAATTTTCTTTCCAAAGTAATTTTATTTGTTTTTGAAATAACCAATGCCAAGCCCGAGGCATATGGGTTGTTTGTAAGGGTCCCCGTTCGTTTTAATCAATATTCATGATTAATAAAAATGTGTTTTGTATTTCAATTAAGATCCTTGTTTTTCTTTTTGTATTTATAATATATATTTTAAAAATGGAAATACTTTCTCTCATATGCATTTTCCAAATTCAAGTACTAAACAAAAACTGCACCAAAACATGATAAATATGCAGATCCATGCCAAAAATCACCGATGATGTTACTGCTACTATTCGATATGGTTTTGATACTCCTATCAACCAAGCTGAAGAGGAAGATGTTGAGGATCCTGAACTTTCTGAAGAACTGGAAAGAAGCATAGAACAAAAGGATGACAATATACAACCATATTAAGAGCCCATTGAGACTATTAATCTTGGCACAAAAGAGGATCCGAAAGAGATCAAGCTAGGGGCAGCGTTAGAAGAAAGCGTCAAAAAAAGACTAATCAAGTTATTACACGAGTATGTGGACATATTCGCCTGGTCCTACAAAGACATGCCAGGTTTGGATACAAATATTGTAGTACATTGGTGTTGTACCCCAAAATTTTCCCTCTCATTTCACTTAAGACATGCCTCTAGAGGTCCTCAATTGCTCAAGGATGACTAAGGATTGACCAGACAAATCCTCCTCTTAAGGAAACAAGCTTCAAACTAGGGTTTCACTCCTCATCAAGATGGTTGAAGTCCAAGGGTCCCAAATTCTTTCCATGGTCCCAATATGTTCTCAAGATCATCCATATAAAGTTTCATGCCTTGCACAAGAAGTTTGCTCAGTCAATTGCCCAGATGCCTGAAAATGAACTGTACTAGGTCAAAAGTCAACTGTGGCCCACATACAGTCAAACTTCAAGATTTTTGGTCAACATCAACATTTTGAAGATATATACATCATTTGATCAAGATTTGATCATGATTCCTCAAGGAATGCCCCCAAATTCACCAAAACCCAAAAGTTCCTAAATTAGGGTTTCATAGGAAAAGTCAACCAAACTTTGAACAGACATAACTTCATCATACTTTATCATAAATTTTCCATCCAAGGCTCATTTTGAATAGGATGCAATTCCCTACAACTCAGCTTCAGCCCACAAGTTCAAAATATGCACTCATCAAAAGATATGCATTTTTACATTATAGGTCATTTTGAAAAGTCAACAAAAACACCTTTTGGGTCAAAGCTTCTTACATGAACAAGTAAGACCCAATTGAGATGAAACCAAAAGGGTTTTTTAGGGGACATCCTAAGATTTCTAAAAAGTCCAAGAAAACATCTCTAGGGTTAAAATTGGAGCAGATATGCCTTGTCAAATTTGATCATTTTTGAAAAATTGCCAAAAGTCAAATGTGCTCAAAAGTGCATTTTTTTGTCAAATGGGCCTAGTTTTTCATGATTGAATCTTATTGGGGACATGGTCCACGACCCAAATCAGCATCCACACTTTATTTGCTTCATTATTTATTTTCTTTTGATTTTTTATTATTTAAAATACAAATTAATTTAAATAAATGGCAAAAACTACAAAAGATTGATTTTGATCTAATTTTTTTGTAGGAATCAAATCAAATCAACCTAGCATGACCAAATAAAATCGTGCAAGGGTGGAATGACTCAAATTGCCATGATTTTGATGCATTTAGAAAGATATGATGCAAGGGAGAAAAAAAAAACAAATCAAATCTTGATGATCTTCAAAGATTCAAATTGTTTTTGTTACCCTAATTCATTCTAGCATATATATATTGAGCAAGAACAAGCCAAAAAGACAAGGATTTGAAGTCGTAAAACATCATACCGAAACTCCAAAAATTGGATAAAAGTGCTGGATCGTTTTTGGACCTAGAAGGCAATTCAAGTCATTCCAATACTCCCAACCGTTTCCTGAAGCCTCTCTGAAGCTAACACGATCAGTTTCACGCATCCTCACGCCTAGAATCGACCCCTAGACTTCATACGGTTTGCTTTCTTTTTCAAAATCGATTACAATAATTCTTGCATTATTAGCATATTACAATGATATACTTATGATTATTGATGTATTTGCAACATGCCTGAATTGTTTAATTGAAGTTTTGAGGCTTGTATGTGTGTTTGCCATTGTTAGGGTTTTCATGGCCGTTTTAGGTTTTTTCTCTACAGGCTAAATTAGGCCAAGAAAAGGATGCCATGGTGTTCGTGGCATCAAGATAAGTTGAACCATGGTCTTTAATTTCATTTAACATGTGTATTTCTTGATGTTTTAAGTGTACAGGCTATGGCTATAGACGTTTGTCTGTAGGTAAAAGGTGATACCTAAGACGACGGTCTCAATGAAGGAGACGATGACTTAGCTTCATGGTACTGGTCCATTCAAATGCTGGCGCGTGTTTTTGTTTTTATCCATGTGTTTTCATATATTATTATTTGTTTTTATTATACTAACAAACAAAGCAGATAGCCCAGATGGCAAGACGTGTATTGATTTGAGTGGGAGGACCTGGGTTCGATCCCAGGTCCCAACAAATTTTATTTTCTCACTTTTTTTCTACAGATTATGTGCATTACCTTTCCAAGTGCCTCCCATGCGCTGTCACCATCTTGCCATTGGATTCATTGCTAGCCAGATCCAACGCCTCAACCAAGGAAGGACTATGGTGCACTCCCAGGCTGGCACAACAGGGAATCACACGCATGGAATGGGCTCAGCTTCATGGGCCTAAGTAATTCAGCATCATACCCCCTCATTCAGCTTCTAACAGGCCCATTCTTTATTTTTTATTTTAATTCTTTTAATTATTTTCTAATTATTTTCTTTTTTAAAAATAACACAAAAATCATTACTTTTTTCATTTAATAAAAAAAATCATAAAAAACATCCCAAATCATTTTTCATAAAAAAATATTTTGTTTCTTTAATTAATTAATTAGTTTAATTAAATTAAGGCAATTTAATTCTTTCTTTTGTCATAATTTAAAATAATTAGACTTAGGGTTTAATTTTGTATATAATCTGATTTTTTCTATAAAAAAACTAACCTAAACATTTTTTTAATTAGATCTTTTAGGTTTTGCTAATTATTCTCACATTTAATTCGCCACGCGCATTTTTTAATTTCCTTTTTATTATTATTGTATCTGCTCCGAGTTTGTAATAGTAATTAAGGTTTCAATTCCGCATCTTTATTTTCGGTCAAAATAGTTATGTATATGCAAAAGCCCTGTAATAGCTAGGACTTTAACTTTCTCGCTTTAATTTCCGCAAACTATAAACTGCTTAGATGTATGTTAATAGGATTGTATGGAAAGACAACCTGGAAATTAATACGGTAGAAAACCCTAAATGTGCAAAGATAAATTAACTGAAAATTACACTCGCACATGCTCACTCCTAGGGTTTACTCCACTCTGGTTGCCTTTGCTAAACGGTCATGAAGTATAAGGTTTGTTAGTGGTTGTCCTTTAGCCCCGAAAGATCTAAAATGACCCATTCGGATGTTGCCTCGGAAAAAGATCTTTAAGGCTTTAGGATGATTACTAACATTTCCTAACATTGCTTTTGTGATCGTATTTATCCCTTCGAATGTCCCTAAAAAACTCCAACGACGATGCTACCTATTTCTCAATAATGGGATAGCATTGTCTAAAAGGAAAACGAACATACCTTTTTCGAGTAGGTAGATTAGTTCCTAGGTACTTGCTCAAACAAACAAAAACTTTTCACACCAACACTTTTCAAACAAAGTTTTCAAAAACAACTTCGTAACACTCTTGAGGACAAAAACAATGGTTAATACGAAGTAAAACAAACCTTTTCAAAACAAGCACACACAAGCAGTTTTCAAAATGAGAAAGTACATAAGAGCCCGTGGAAAACCACAGATAGAAAGGGTGCTAACACCTTCCCTTTCTATAATCTACCCCCCGTACTCAGAAACATCTCGAAAAAGGTTTTTTCTGTTCTTTTTCCTTTTCCTGATTGGATAAAATAAAAGTCGGTGGTGACTCTGGCTTACCGCGACATTTGAGAATACAAATGCAAACCAGTATAACAATCGGTTCTTCCACCGTATCACAACTGGTTACCTCTTAAATAAGGTTGTCCTCCAGTCAGGAAAAAACTCAGGAGAACTCGTCCAGATATGTCCAACTAAATTTGGGAAGATGTTCTTAAAAAATTCAACGCATGGTTCTTGGCAGTGGTAGACTATCCACCTCGAATAGCTAACATTGTGCCAGTATCCAAGAAAGATGGAAAAGTACGCATGTGTGTAGATTATCAGGATCTAAACAGAGAAAGTCATAAATACTACTTCTCGCTACCTCATATAGATGTTCTTGTAGACAACACGACTCAAGCTTCAGTATTCTCATTCATGGACGACTTCTCAAGTTTTAACAAGATTAAAGTGGCGCCCGAAAACATGGACAAGACTACCTTCATAACAACTTGGGGAATTTTTTGCTACAAAGTAATGCCATTCAGTTTGAAGAACGCAGGGGCAACCTATCAATGAGAAATGGTGACATTGTTCCATGATATGATTCACAAGGAGGTTGAGGTATACGTGGATGATATGATCGCAAAATATGATACAGAGGAGGAATACATCATGTATTTATAGAAGTTATTTGGCTGACTGTGAAGATTTAAATTAAGGCTGAACCTGAACAAGTGCACCTTTGGTGTCAGGTCAGGAAAGTTATTGGGATTTATTGTAAGCCAACGTGGCATCAAAGTGGACCCCACCAAAGTAAAAGCTATACAAGAAATTCCAGTGCCAAAGACAGAAAAATAGGTTCGTGGTTTCTTAAGAAGATTGAACTACATTTCAAGGTTCATATCAAACCTAACTGCCACGTGCGAGCCTATATTCAAATTACTATGAAAAGATCAAACTGTAACATGGAATGAGGATTGCCAAACAGCTTTTGAGATGATAAAGAAATATTTACAAGAGTCACCAATATTGATGCCACCAGTCCCGGGGAGACCTCTCATTACGTACCTAACAGTACTCGAAGGATCGATGGGATGTGTATTAGGTCAACAAGATGAAACAGGTAGAAAAGAGCATGCAATCTACTATCTCAGTAAGAAATTCACTGACTGCGAAACCAGGTATTCGCTCCTCGAGAAAACTTATTGTGCATTGGCTTGGGCTACTAAAAGATTAAGGTAATACATGTTAACACACACCACGTTGATAGTTTTGGTTGAGGACGACACAACCGACTTCATTATGAAATTGGTGTTCTTCACGTTGATAGTTATGGTTGAGGACGACACAACCGACTTCATCATGAAATTGGTGTTCTTCACGTTGATAGTTGTGGTTGAGGACGACACAACCGACTTCATAGTAAATTTGGGGAATATTTTCTTCATGTTGATAGTTATAGTTGAGGATGACACAATCGACTTCATCATGAAATTAGTGTTCTTCATGTTGATAGTCGTGGTTGAGGACGACACAACCGACTGCATTGTGAATTTTGGGGTATATTTGCTTCATCTTGATAGTTATGGTTGAGGACGAAACAACCGACTTCATCATGAAATTAGTTTTATTCATGTTGATAGTCGTGGTTGAGGACGACACAACCGACTGCATTGTAAATTTGGGGTATATTCGCTTCATGTTGATAGTTATAGTTGAGGACGGCACAATCGACTTCATCATGAATTTGGTGTTCTGCATGTTGATAGTTGTGGTTGAGGATGACACAACCGACTTCATCATGAATTTGGGGTATATTTGTTTCTTGTTGATAGTTATGGTCGAGGATGACACAACCATCTTCATCATGAATTTGGTGTTCTGCACGTTGATAGTTGTGGTTGTGAATGAAACAACCGACTTCATCACGAATTTGGGGTATATTTGCTTCGTGTTGATAGTTGTGGTTGAGAATGACACATTCAACTTCATCATGAATTTGGTGTTCATCACGTTGATAGTTGTGGTTGAGGATGACACAACCGACGCCACCAAGGAGTTTTGGGTTCCATTACTTCAAACCATATTTCATCCAGCTATCGAGTCTCGGTAAAGATGTAAAATTATGCAATCCCTTTAGGTACTGACAGATCATCCGTATCGTCATGTCTAGATCAAAACTTTGGTACAAACGTCGGCAAGATTATACATCATCATCTATGCATATTCTCCATACGCAGGGGAACGTTGTACAACATATCCTTATAATTCTTTCAGGAAAATTTTGAGGTCTTCCAATATTTAATAAACTTTAAATCGAACGTGCGAGACCTGCATATTGTCGCACTATTCAATCGAAAGAGGATTAAATAGAGGCAGCTGTCATACCTAGATTTTCCCCACCCTTAAATTATATTTAGGTTTCCTTTAAGAATTCATTTTATATTTTATATTTTTGTTTTTGTAGGGGTGTTGTATAAAATCAAAGGAGGGTGTTGACACAAAATGGACCATCAAGATATGGGTTTTCTTTTCAAAATTAAATGGGAGGTGCTTGCTGTTAAAGAAATATTGGACCATTTCTAAATCAAAAAGATCCATTTAGATTAAGTTTGTTTAAAAGAAATCTATTCTTGTTTGAAACCCCATGCAATTAAACCACAAGGTCCGTTTAACTTTACTTATTTGTTTTGAAAAACATCTTGTTTTACTTATTATAACAGGCCCAACATCTAAACCTTCTGGCCCATTTCCCTTTTATCTATTTTATGAAACATCAACTCCTTAAAAATTATTTTTCTTTTTTAAAAACCCTCAAATTAGAAATTGTTGTTGGTTGGTATTGCAGATTTACGATCGGGCCCAATAAGATAAAAAAGTTTGGCCCATTACAAGTTTTTTTTGATTTGTTTTGAAAAGAAAATGTTTTAGTTACTTACACTAATTATTATCGTTATTTTCGAAATTAGTTTTATTTTGTTAATTTAAGAAGAAAAAAATGTCGTTGTTTCAAAAAACACGAGGCTCAGCAGATTAATGGTCCCTATTCAATTTCAAATCAATAAAAAAAATAAGTGTTTTTATTTTTTTTATTAAAAACATTGCATTTTGGACTTGCTAATTTTTGTTTTTGTTTGCTGATAAAAAGAAAAAGAGTCAGGCCCAAAGCAGTAAGAAACCCGTAAGCCTAGATCCACAAACATACATTGTAGCGATTGTAACGTTTGTTTATTTAATTAATTATTTAATTAAATTATTTTTGGATTATTTGTTGAAGTTGTGAGATGTTGAGAATTATTGGTATAAGTTGCTAGATTATTATAAATAAATAATTAATTGTTTAATAATAATAATAATAATAATAATAATAATATTGGAATTAATGGAATATTTGTGTTGGGCTTATGTTATTGGTTAGAAGTAGTAAAGTGGGGGTGTGTTTGTTAGGCCCAATATGATTGATGATATAAGGTTAAGTTGACACAAGGATTTGGTTTTTGGAGAATAAGAAGTCTTGTGCGCTGACAGTGTGAAGTCGCGCGAAGAGAGGAGCAAGCTGCCCGACATCGAGAAGAACAAAGAAAGATTGTCGGTTGGAAATTTTGTAGAGCGACCTTCAATCCAGGTAAGGGTGGGGTTAAGACCGTATAATGGGATTTACGATGTGTATTATGTGGGATTTGGTTGTTTGTTTTACTGTTATGCATTGATGTTTCTGAATTCGCTTTTGAAGTTCCCCATTTCCTCATGCTGTGGTTGTTTAGGGAGTTACTGTATGACCGTTTGATGAACCCGTCATAGGAAGTTGCTCGGTTGTCATGTTGTGGGCATTTTGAGTTGTATGTGTAATTTCCCGGTATAATCGATGATTAGGTTAGTGTAGATTTTACCTGTTGAGGTGGTCGTTAGGACGTTGTGATATTCCGAGCAGTTGGTAGGAAATTAGGGATTATTGTTGTGGTCCTTTTAGGAAGGTTTCGGCGTGACTGTTTTGTACAATTAAAGAATCTGTTGATAGGAAATATAGTTGCCCGTTGTTTTGTTATTCCGATAAGTTGGTCGAAAGTTATGAATTATATTGATATGGTCATTATGATGTCGTGTTGTCCTGTGATGTTGGCCGAATTAGTGGTCGAGGAGTATACTGAAGTGCTAGGTGTCGAGCAGAATTTAGGATGCGAGGTGTGTCAAAGAATATATATGTTGGATATCGAGCGATATAAGGCTGCAAGGCATGCTGAGGAACATAGTACAGTTGTCGAGCGGAACGAAGTTGCAGATTGTATCGAGGAACATAAGTTAGTTGTTATTCTTCTTTGTTTCTATGCATGTCGAGGAGTATAAAGTTAGTTTTTATTCTGTCTTGTTGTTGTGCATGTCGAGGGGCGTAGTTCTTCCTATCCCTTTTTCCCGTACATGTTGGTTTGGTCGATACCAATGTTGTATAAGTTGTTCTGAGTTGAGAAAATGTAGGTTGATGAACTATGCTGAGATCCCTCTAATTTTGGAATATATTATGTTGTAGGCTTATGGCCCAAAGTTGAATTATATTGATGTTGAATTGTTGTTGATGTGTAGGCTTATGGCCAAAGTTGAATTATGTTAATGTTGAATTGTTGTTGATGTTGTAGGCTTATGGCCAAAGTTGAATTATGTTGATGTTGAATTGTTGTTGATGTTGTAGGCTTATGGCCAACTTTGATTTATGTTGAGTTGTTGTTTGTTGTCATTTTTTTCTACATTCATGTTGTGTCGCATACATCGCATATCAAGTTAGAGATGATGCTTGTTAAGTTGGTCTGGATTGGAAAAATATTAAGTTGAAAGCTTATGCCTTATTGATGCCTCTATTTATTGGCAGATTTTTAAGTTGGGAGTTCTTCTCTATTGGTACCACATGCATTTGTATAAATACAAGTTGCACTATGTGTTACATTCTGAGTCGTTGTGTGGTTGACCTGATTATGTTTATGTTGTTAAAATTTTGAGAAGTGGTGAATATGTATGAACCGATTCTAATGTTTTATTTATCATATGTTTTATTATAATGTTTGAATTCTCACCCCTTCTGTTTGAATGTTACCTCTATGTTGGTAACGTGCAGGTAATCGAGAGTGAAGGAGGTTTACCTTCAGTAGTTCAAGTCGGTGTCATTGCTCTGATATGTAACACTCATGGGGATGAACGCTTGCTATTTTATTGTTTTTATTATTCAGTTATTGCATTTTAAGTTGTTGTTTGTTAAATAACTATTATTAGAAGTTGTTTTAGTTGGATAAAGATGTTATATTCTTTAAGTTGAATATTTTATTTCGCTCCGTAGTTATGGATGTTATTAGTTTTAAAATATTAATTTATGTTGTTGTTGGTTCACCCCAGTTTAATGTGTTATGTATATGCAATGAATGTTGTTGTTTTAAGTTGAAATTGTAGCATCCTGATTCGGCTGTCAGAATTTTTGTAACTCTGATTTCATATATATTGTCGGGTAGAATTGGGGTGTTACAAGTTGGTATTAGAGCAAGTCGGTCTGTTCGACCAAGTTTTCGATTCGTAGTTGTGTCTAACAATCGAGTATTGTTAATTTGAGTTCTAATTGTTGTTTATGTTATAGTGATAAGTTGACATGGATGGAAGGAATGATGTTGCACTCACTGCTGCTTTAGAAGCAATGACGCATGCTATAGAGAATCATCCGAATGCTGTCGGGAATGTTGGATCTCGTAGCTTGGTGACCTTCCAGAGGGAGAATCCACCTACCTTTAAGGGTAAGTATGATCCTAACGGAGCATTGGATTGGTTGAAAGAGATGGAGAGAATCTTCTGTGTGATGGATTGCACTCCAGCGCAGAAGGTTCGTTATGGTACTCATATGCTAGCAGTCGAAGCTGATGACTAGTGGTTAGAGACGTGTCATAGGTTGGAAGCTGCAGGTGAAAATGTCACTTGGGCTTTGTTTCGTAGGGAATTTATGAGGAAGTATTTCCTTAAAGATGTTCATGGTAAGAAGGAAATTGAGTTTCTTGAGCTGAAGCAAGGGAGTATGTCGGTTGTTGAGTATGCTGTAAAGTTTGTTGAGTTGGTCAAGTTTTATCTGCACTATAGTGAGGCAAATGCTGATTTTCGAAGTGCACCAAGTTTGAGAATGGGTTGCGCCCAGAGATCAAGAAGGCAGTTGGATACCAGAAGATTCGTGTCTTTGCTGATTTAATTGATATTTGCAGGATTTATGAAGAGGATAATAATTCTCATTATAAGATCATCAATGAGAAGAGGGGTAAGCAACAACAAATTCGTGGTAAGCCTTATGATGCCCCAGTTGGTAAAGGTAAATAGAAAGTTGCTCAGGATCAGAGGACTAGTGAGGGAGATGCTCCTGCTAGTGTGGTTTGTTTCAAATATGGAAAACCTGGTCATAAGAGTAACGTGTGTACTACTGAGGTGAAGAGGTGTTTTCGTTATGGTAAGACTGGACATGTTGTATCTAAGTGCAAGCATAAAGATATGATTTGTTTCAACTATGGTGAAGAAGGACACATTGGTAGTTAGTGTCAGAAACAAAAAAAGGCGCAAACTAGTGGAAAAGTGTTCGTTTTGGTTGAGAATCAGATGGATAATGAGGACAGACTCATCAGAGGTACATGTTTCATTAATAGTACTCCTTTAATTACTATTATTGATATTGGTGCTACTCATTGCTTTATTGTTGCTGATTGTGTTAAAAGATTGGGTCTTATGTTGTCTTCTATGAATGGAGAGATGGTCGTCGATACTCCAGCCAAGAGGTCAGTGACTACTTCTCTTGTGTGTTTAAAGTGTCATTTATCGATATTTGACAGAGGCTTTGTTGTTGATTTGGTTTGTTTTCCTTTAAGTGGGTTAGATGTGATCTTAGGTATGAACTGGTTAGAGCATAACTATGTTCATATTAACTGTTATGACAAGTGTGAGGTTTTCTACTCCCGAAGAAGAGGAAGTTGGTCTGTTGTCTGCTAGACAATTAAGGAGGTTGATGCAAGAAGAGGCTCAGATGTTCTCATTGATGGCATCGCTATCTGCCGAGAATTAAGCCATAATCGAGGAATTATGAGTGGTGCGTGAATTTCCTGAAGTTTTCCCTGATGAAATTTCTGATGTACCTCCAAAGAGAGAAGTTAAATTTTCTATTGATCTTGTACCTGGTACCAGACCTGTTTCTATGGCACCATACATGATGTCTGCATCTGAATTGTCAGAATTAAAGAAGTAATTGGAAGAGTTGCTTGAAAAGAAGTTTGTAAGACCAAGTGTATCGTTGTGGGGAGCTCTAGTGTTACTAGTAAACAAGAAAGATGGAAGTATGAGACTTTTTGTTGATTATAGACAATTGAATAAATTAACAATTAAGAACAAGTACCCGCTTCCAAGAATAGGTGACTTGATGGATCAATTGGTGGGTGCTAGAGTGTTTAGTAAGATTGATTTGAGATCGAGTTATCATCAGATTAAAGTGAAGGATAAAGATATCCAGAAGACAGATTTCAGGATGCGTTATGGATATTATGAGTATTCGGTGTTGCCTTTCGGTGTTACTAATGCACCGAGAGTATTCATGGAGCATATGAACCGTATCTTTCATACTTATTTGGATCGGTTCGTAGTGGTGTTGATTGATGAAATTTTGATTTACTCTAAATCAGAAGAAGAGCATGCAGAACATTTAAGAATAGTATTGCAAGTTTTGAAAGAGAAGAAGTTGTATGCAAAGGTGTCCAAGTGTGAATTTTGGTTAAAAGAGATTATTTTTCTTGGTAATGTGATCTCAGGTAGTGGCATTATTGTAGATCCATCTAAAGTAGATGTTGTGTTGCAATGGGAAACTCCAAATTCGGCTACCGAGATTATAAGCTTTTTGGGATTAGCTGGTTATTATAGAAGGTTTATCGAAGATTTTTCTAAGTTGACACTTCCGTTGACTAAGTTTACTTGTAAAGGTAGAGCTTTTGTATGGGACGTTCAATGTGAAGAAAGTTTTGCAGAGTTGAAGAAGAGATTGACGTCGACTCTGATTTTGTCATTATCTAATCCAGAAGAACCTTTTGTGGTATATTGTGATGCTTCTAAGATGAGTTTAGGAGGTGTGCTTATGCAGAATGATAAGGTAGTTGCTTATGCATCAAGGCAGTTGAGGACTCATGAGAAGAACTACCCTACGTATGATTTGGAACTTGCTGCAGTTGTTTTTGTGTTGAAGATTTGGAGGCATTATCTTTATGGTTCTAGATTTGAAGTATTTAGCGACCATAAGAGTTTAAAGTATTTATTTGATCAGAAAGAATTGAATATGAGACAACGAAGATGGTTAGAGTTGTTATAGGATTATGATTTCGGTTTGAATTATCATCCAAGAAAAGCGAATGTGGTTGTTGATGCATTAAGTCGAAAGACTTTACATATGTCGGCAATGATGGTTAAAGAATTGGAATTGATTGAACAGTTCAAAGATATGAGCTTAGTTTGTGAGGTGACACCGCAGAGTGTTATGTTAGGGATGTTGAAGATTAATAATGATTTTCTGAATAGTATTAGAGAAGCTCAGAAGTTGGATGTAAAACTGGTAGATTCGACGGCTGGGATCAATCAGTATGAGAATAGTGATTTTAAGTTAGATGCACTAGGTGTGTTGAGATTCCGTAATCGAATTTGTATTCCTGATGATGCGGAGATGAAGAAGTTGATTCTCGAGGAAAGTCATAGAAGCAAGTTGAGTATTCATATAGGAGCTACAAAATGTATCAAGATTTGAAGAATTTATTTTGGTGGCCTGGAATGAAGAGCGGTGTGGATCGGTTTGTGTATGCATGTTTAACATGAGAGAAGTCTAAATTTGAACATCAGAAGCCTGCAGGGTTAATACAATCGTTATAAGTTCCAGAATGGAAATGGCATAGCATTTTGACGGGCTTTGTGACGGGATTACCTAATACTCTATGAGGACATGATTCGATTTGGGTGATTGTTGATAGGCTTATGAAGTCAGCTCATTTTATTCCTATTAACATCAGTTTTCCAGTATCAAAGTTGGCAGAGATTTATACTAGTGTAATTGTAAAGCTGCATGGTGTTCCTTTGTGTATTGTGTTAGATAGAGATCTGAGGTTTACTTCAGATTTTTGGAAGAGTTTGCAAGAGACGTTGAGTTCTAAGTTGAGGTTGAGTTCGGTGTATCATCCTCAGACGGATGGTCAAACTGAGAGGACTATTCAGTCATTAGAAGATTTGTTGAGAGCATGTGTTCTTGAAAAAGGAGGTTCGTGGGATACTTATCTTCCATTAATAGTGTTTACTTATAATAACAGTTACCATTCTAGTATTGGAGTGACACCTTTTAAAGCGTTGTATGGTCAGAGATGTAGAACTCCCTTATGTTGGCATGAATTTGGAGAAAGTGTAGTGGTTGGACCTGAAATTGTTTGAGAGACTATCGAGAAGGTGAAGTTGATTCGAGAAAAGATGAAAGTTTCCCAAAGTAGACAGAAGAGTTATCATGACAAGCAAAGGAAAGATTTAGAATTCCAAGCAGGTGACCATGTGTTTCTGAGAGTTACACCTGTGACTGGTGTTGGGCGATCATTGAAGTCTAAGAAGCTCACTTCTCGTTTTATTGGTCCGTATCAGATTTTGGACAGAGTTGGAAATGTTGCTTATAGAGTGGCTTTACAGCCTAACCTTTCGAATTTACTTGATGTTTTTCATGTGTCACAACTCTGGAAGTATATTTCAGATCCATCTCATGTGATTCATATGGATGATATGCAAGTACGAGATAATCTTACTATGGAGACGATGCATGTACGAATCGCGGATCGTGGGATGAAGACTCTAAGAGGCAAAGAGATTGCTTTGGTGAAAGTAGTTTGGCTAGGAGCTGTCGAAGAAAGCATGACTTGGGAGTTAGAAACAATATGTGGGAATCCTATCCTGACTTGTTCGAATAAGGTAAATTTTCGAGGACAAAGATATTCTAAGTGGGGGAGAGTTGTAACGCCTGTTTATTTAATTAATTGTTTAATTAAATTATTTTTGGATTATTTGTTGAATTTGTGAGATGTTGAGAATTATTGATATAAGTTGTTAGATTATTATTAATTAATTAATTAGTTGATTAATAATAATAATAATGTTAGAATTAATGGAATATTTGTGTTGGGCTTATTTTATTGGTTGGAAGTAGTAAAGTGGGGGTTGTGTAGGTTAGGCCCAATAGGATTGATGATATAAGGTTAAGTTGACACAAGGATTTGGTTTTTGGAGAATAAGAAGTCTTGTGCGCTGATCGTGTGAAGCCGCACGAAGAGAGGAGCAAGCTGCCCGGTGTCGAGTAGAACAAAGCAAGGCTGTTGGCTGGAAATTTTGTAGAGCGACCTTCAATCATGGTAAGGGTGGGGTTCTGACCGTATAATGTGATTTACGATGTGTATTATGTGGAATTTGGTAGTTTGTTTGACTATTATGCGTTGATGTTTCTGAATTCATTTTTGAAGTTGCATGTTTCCTCATGATGTGGTTGTTTAGGGAGTTACCATACGACTGCTTGATGAACCTATCATAGGAAGTTGCCCAGTTGTTATGTTGTGGGCATTTTGAGTTGTCTTTATAATTTCCCGGTATAATCGATGATTAGGTTAGTGTAGATTTTACCTGTTGAGGTGGTCCTTAGGATGTTATGATATTCCGAGCAGTTGGCAGGAAATTAGGGATTGTTGTTGTGGTCGTTTTAAGAGGGTTTCGGCGTGACTGTTTTGTACAATTAACGAATCTATTGATAGGAAATATAGTTTCCCGTTGCTGTGTTATTTCGAGCAGTTGGATGGAAGTTATGAATTGTATTGATGTGGTCGTTATGACGTCGTGTTGTCCTGTGCTGTTGGCCGAATTAGTGGTCGAGGAGTATACTGAATTTATAGGTACTGAGTAGCATTTAGGATGCAAGGTGTGTCGGAGAATATATGTGTTAGATATCAAGCGGTATTAGGCTGCAAGGTGTGCTGAGGAACACAATACAGTTGTCGAGTGGAACAAAGTTGCATGTTGTGCCGAGGAACATAAGTTAGTTGTTATTCTTCTTTGTTTATGTGTGTGTCGAGGAGTATAGAGTTAGTTTTTATTCTTTCTTATTGTTGTGCATGTCGAGGGGCGTAGTTCTTCCTATCCCTTTTTCTCATACATGTTGGTTTGGTCGATAACAGTGTTGTATAAGTTGTTATGAGTTGAGAAAATGCAGGTCGATGAATTATGCTGAGATGCCTCTAATTTTGGCAGATATTATGTTGTAGGCTTATGGCCCAAAGTTGAATTATGTTGATGTTGAATTGTTGTTAATGTTGTAGGCTTATGGAAAAAGTTGAATTATATTGATGTTGAATTGTTGTTGATGTTGTAGGCTTATGGCCAACGTTGATTTATGTTAAGTTGTTGTTTTTTGTTGATTTTTGCTACATTCACGTTGTGTCGCATACATCACATATCAAGTTGGAGTTGATGCTCGTCAAGTTGGCCTGAGTTGTAAAAATATTAAGTTGAAGGCTTATGCCTTGTTGATGCCTCTATTTATTGGCAAATTTTTAAGTTGGGAGTTCTGCTCCATGGGTACCACATGCATTTGCATAAATACAAGTTGCATCCTGTATTGCATTCTGAGTCGTTGTGTGGTTGATCTGATTATGCTTATGTTGTTAAAAATATGAGAAGTGGTGAATATATATGAACTGATTCTAATGTTTTATTTATCATACATTCTATAATATCCGATATCTCACCCCTTCTGTTTGAATGTTACCCCTATGTTGGTAACATGCAGGTAATCTATAGTGAAGGCAATTTATCTTCAGTAGTTCGAGTTGGTGTCATTACTCTGATACGTAATACTCAAGGGGTGAACACTTTCTATTTTATTGTTGTTATTATTCAGTTGTTGCACTTTAAGCTGTTGTTCATTAAATAACTGTTATTCGAAGTTGTTTTAGTTGGATAAAGATGTTATATTCTTTAAGTTGAATATTTGATTCCGCTGCATAGTTATGGAAGTTGTTGGTTTTAAAAGATTAATTTATGTTGTTGTTGGTCCACCCCAGTTTAATGTGTTATGTATCTGTAATGAATGTCGTTGTTTTAAGTTGAAATTGTAGCATCCTGATTCGGTTGTCGGAATTTTTGTAAATCTTATTTTATATATACTGTCGGGTAGAATTAGGGTGTTACAGCGATCACGCGCGTGTAAACAACCCTGTTCCAATCAAAACCTTAACTCAATAACTAAATCAGAAGCAATTTGAATGCTAAAGCATATTTCACTAAAATTGGAAACATCTTCATTACGAAATACATAAATTCAATAGCGTTTTTAAAATTACAGACAAGATTTCAAATAATTTCTTAAATATGAAAACCCTAATCAATACAAAATTAAAATTAGATACAAATTGACTAATTCCTTAAATTGCTAGGTTTTGAAATCACTATAAAAACGAGCAAATGATTACAGAAAAAGGACGGAAAAAAACCCAGAGAGAGAGAGAGGCGTATCGAAAATTATAAAAGAAAAATTGTTACAGAAATTGAAAAAGAAGAGGAAGCCCTCTGTCGCTCAATCCCCAATCATAATCGTTTCCTCTATCGTCATCTTCTTTTTTTTTTGTATTTATATATTTATATATTTTTTTATGTTTTTATTTTTATAACATTATATTATTATTTGTATTATAAATAATTAATTATTTTAAACTCACTTAAAATATGATATTGTTTATTTGTAATAAATCATATCTTTTTTTTAATCATGTACGTATAAATTTTTTTTCACCATATAAATTAATTTAATATTTTACGTGAAAATATTAAAATCCACGCGATTCACCAAATTACTACATCCGCAAGCGACACATGGCCAATATCTGGCCACGTGATGAGGAGACTATATCAGACTCCTCCGCTATACATATAAAATATTCAGACAAACGTCAAACTATTTTTCGTAATAAATTAATTCAACATTAATTTTCGAAAAAAGGAGTGCGAATATATTTGAATCAACTGTACACTTGTTCTAAGAAAATCCGCTATTCACATTCTTAGACCACGTATGCGGGAAATCCAAATATATTTCGTAATCCATAAAAAACACAAATCAACCGCGAACTACGAAATGGGACTCTGATTCCTCCTAAGAGGATACATAGGCATACAATTAAAATCGTGGTGAGTCCCCCCGACTAAAATTCAAACTCTTTTCCCCTATTAATAACTTAAAACCATATTTCTTAAAACGCGCTTTTAAACCTAGTATCCTTGCGAACAAGGTAGATAAGGGGTGTCTAACACCTTCCCCTCGTCTAGAGCCGAGTCCAAATCTAGAATCTCTGAATTATAGGGTTATCCCTTTATACTCCCTTCCTTTAGGATAAAAATTAAGGGTGGAGACTCTGAATTTAAAACCAGTTGCAACACAAACGTTACGAAAACGAGACAATTCACAACAATACGTGAAAAAAAAGAAAAATACATGCATGCACAAGTATGGAAAGTAATCACAAAACATGTACAAGTAAAAATAGATAAGTTTATGTATACATTCTATACAATATATACATTAATTAAAAAACTCAAAAACAAAAGAATTATCGCAATGCGAAACAATAAACACCAATCCTCGGCAACGGTGCCATTTTGTTGGAGTGGTAGAGCGGCAAGTAAAAAGTAATTTATTAATTTACCAGGTGATATAGGTTATATTGTATCGTGTCCACAGAGATTGGTTATTGAATCTTCTTTTAAGAAATCTCTCGTTAATGAATTTAGGGATTGAATGGGTTATATGGAAAAGTTATCAACAAAAAATAAATGTAAACAAAAACTATAAAGGATAGACAACTTATCCGGTATTAATGTACACTACTCATCACAAATTTAAATCTATCGATCAACTGCACTCTACTTACTGTACTCGTCAAAATCATCACGGATACCATGAGATGTACCCACAACGAAGGTAATGTCTAACGCCAAGTCATGAGACCAACCGTATTACTCTATCAGAAATGTCTTGCACGCTACAAAAACACAGAGGCTTTAGCACCCAAAGTGAATATTAGCTTAAATGCATCTCTAGAAACTAAAAAATAATAGATATCTATCCCTAATCAAGATTTATGAGGTATATGTCTATAACAACCCAAATACAAACATAAAGCAAAAAGATCAAAGAAGACATCAAGATTGATTTGTAAACAAGCTTTATACAACACCATGATCAATAAATATACATATCTTCAAAGTAAATATACAAATAATACCCAAGAAAAGAGAAATACAAAGATGGGAGAAGATATAAACCATAAATCTTCCGGTTTGTCAGCACCGGCTGTAGAGAAATCCACCTCCAATCATCCATAAGCAAGACCCTAATGTTGTTTTCTAAGCTAATCTATCAAAAAATAAAGGTTTGATGAGTTGGGAACAAATACCCCAAAACATAACCTAAAAAATGCATATTTTGGCCCTTTTAACGCGACTCTGTCCAGGGGACTGCGCTAAGCAGCAAAATCCGCTAAGTGCGCTCTACTGCCATGAGAAAAAAATCAGATTTTTGTTTTTGCCATAACTTGAGAACCGTAACTCCAATTTATAACTGGTTCAAAATGTTGGAAAGCTTATTCAATTTCCTATCTAACAATTCCTAAATATCAACCAAATTTATGATTTCTTATTCTTTGATTTTAAGCCTTATTCGTTGACGAGTTGCTCAAAATCGCGCGTTTGAAGCCGTGTCTTCGAAACTTTATTGCTCATGCTCCAAATACGCATCAATACCTATAAAATGAATGGAAAAACATTAAACGGTACACAATACACAAAAACTCGATTAAATGCAATTTATACATAATTATACAAAAAGCGGGGAATTATTCAACGATATTAACAATAAAGAGTCGATAAGTGCAACAAAAAGTATATACAAAAATAGCTACAATTTGAACTTATCATGTATACCATTCAAAGAGTCTTAAGATGACTCACTGTCCTCACCATCTTCATTTTCCTCAACATTAACATGGCCTCTTTCTTTCTCTTTTAACCTCTCCATATAAGTCTTCTCACCACTGTATAATCTTTCCTTTGTATATATCTCAACATCACACTTAGTCTCCTCAGCACACATAACTAACATTGTTGCATCCTCATCATTAATAAGGGGTTTTAGATCATTTTCAAGTGAGCCATGTTCACACTTCCACCATATTTTCACATCTTCAGTTTTAAACGACAAATCTATACCCTTAATTAAGTCACATGCTTCAAAGTATGACAAAATATCAAGGTCTTGCCCACATACAATGTAAACATCCCCCCTTCATATTTTAAGCCTTCATCCTTTACAAATGACCCTTTGGTATAAAAGAAAACCTTAAATAACCCCATTACCTACACATTTCAAGAAAAAACAAGGGTAACTCAGACATTACCAAAATATTAAAACCAAAAACCCTAGATTTGGGACCAACACATGGGGCATTAAATTAATACTCGAAATGAATAAACTATAGCAAGTGGGACTTACCTAATCATTGTTGGGACCGCAACAACCATCTCAAGATTCGTCAATGTTGGGACCACAAGATAAAGATACCACTGTTGGAGAGAGGGACCATTGTCGAAGGAATTTGATTTTGAAACATGAGACATGCCACTTATGTAATGAATACCATATCAGAAAAGAATTTTTTTATTTAGTCCACCTGTCTTGCCACATAGGAAGTCGTTAGTGGAACTTGATGTTGGAGACCAATTATTCAGTCGGAAAATTTTGAAGGGACCAATCCTTTAAGGAAAATATTTTAGGGACTAAAAATGAAGTTTGAAATATTTTAGAGAGACCAAAAACTTATTTAACCCAATAATTTAAAAGAAAAAGTAATTAATACGAAACAATGCAGTTTTGGATGCTCTAGAGTTCAAAATCGTGCGAAAGAACGATTGAGCGTCTTCGTGAAAATACAACACCTTCCTCTTCAATCTCACGGTGCTGCTACGTTGACCTTCTTCTCCAATCCTCTTTCCACCTTCATTTTGCCGCCAAATAGACCACAACATACTCCTTCGACTTTGTTCTGCTCTACCTTCTACTTACTTCATTCTCTTCGTTAAGTTTTGGTCTCACTCTCTTTTAAACTGAATAAAAAGAAATAGAAAAGCTAGATCTAACAAGCTCAAAGGCGGATTGGATCACTATATTGCATTGCATAGTAACGCAAGAGATTCGAAAGAAAACGAGATAACAATATTTACCTCCCGAAGCAGCTCCAGTGGCTCTTCGAAGTAGGCGACGAAAGAGAGAATTCCTGAGAATCTTGTGTATTTAGGTATGAACTGTAACGGCTGTAATTTAATTAATTATTTAATTAAATTATTTTGGAATAATTGAGGTGTTGTGATTAGTTGGATTTATTTATTTTATTAAGTGGTGAAATAATATTAGAAGAATGATAATATTATTTGAGATGGGCTTGTTTTAAAGGATATAAGTAGAAATAAAGGGGGGTGTAGTAGTCTTAAGCCCATTAAGGTATTTTTAGAATAATAGGGTTATTTTATTATTGTTAGAAGTAATAAGAAGAAGAAGCAGTAGAAGAATAAGGGTTAGATAAAGAACGTGAAAGTTGTTGGAAAAGAAAGAAGAGAGGCAGAACGGAAATTCAACCGGAAAGTTATAGAGCAACCTTCAATCCAAGGTAAGGATGGGGTTCTGACTCTATAATAGGGTTTTTGATAATTGGTATGTGGGATTAGATGTGGAATTGTTGTCTTGTTCATGAATTGAATGTATATGATGTTGTATGATGAAAAATCGATGATTGAAAGATGAATAACGATGTCCCAGTGCTGTTTATTTGATGTAGAATTATAGGATAATTGTAAGTGATGATTATCTATGATTAGAATATGTTTTTAGGGCTTAAAGTATGGAACCCGTAGTGAAAACACAGAGAAAATCGCAGAAATTATCCATGACAGAACAATATGTGTCGACCCCAAATGTTATATGTCGATACAAGAATGTTGTTAGACTCAGTATGAGTCGACACGAAGGAGTCATGTGTTGATCCATGAGGGCTTTTAGACTTAGGATGAGTCGATACGTAGGAGCATGTGTCGATACATGCAGTGTTGCAGACTCAGTATGAGTCGATACAAGAGAGTATGTGTCGACTCATATGGCGTATTAAACCCAGTACGTGTTGACCCAAGGCATTATGTGTCAATCCATGTTGTCTGCTTTTTGACAGATTCGTTTTCCCAAGATTGTAACTTGAGTTTTCGGACTCCGTTTGAGGTGTCGTTCGAAGCGTTGAATAGCTAACGCGATGAACTTTATTCTTAAGGATTAAAATGAAGAATAGGAAGGATAATCCTGGTAACCCAAATTAGGATTGGAGTTAATTCCCGTGTTGATCGCTATGTTGATTTTGTGAAGAAGGATGAGGATGAGATGTTTATAGATTGTTGTTTGGTTTATAACAGTTGGATTAATGATGATAGTAATGTAGCATTACCGAATGAATAATACATATAGGTTTAGTAATTTGGAAGTAAGACTTAGATGACTAATTAATTATAGGAAATATCAGGTTGTAGGCTGTTGTAGCCCAAAATTTTCCCTCCCATATTTCTCAATACATTTCAAGTGAGGTCCTCAAATTGCTCAAGGAAGTCCAAGGGTTGACCATACAAACTCTCTCCCAAGGCAGTCTACCTCAAATTAGGGTTTCATGTTGCATCAAGATGCTTGATTCCAAGGGATCCCAAATTCTCACTATTGTCCTAATATGTTTTCAATATCATTCATGTCAAGTTTCAAGCCTTGCAGAGAAAGTTTGCTCAGTCAATTGCTCAAAAGCCTGAAAATCGACTGTGCTAGGGCAAAAGTCAACTGTGGCCCACATGCAGTCAAACTTCAAGATTTTTGGTCAACATTCTCATTTTGAAGTATTATTCATCATTTGATCAAGGGTTGATCATGATTCCTCAAGGGTTGCTCACAATTCATCAAAACCCAAAAGTTGCTAAATTAGGGTTTTGTAGGAAAAGTCAACTCAACTTTGACCAAGCATAACTTTCTCATACTTTATTATAAATGACCCATACAAAGCTCATTTTGAAGAGGATGCAATGCCATACAATTCATCTTCATCTCCCAAGGTCAAAATATCCACTCACAAGAAGTTATGAATTTGGACATTATAGGTCACTTTGAAAAGTCAACAAAAACACCTTTTTTGTCAAAGCTTCATACATGAGTATGGAAGACCCAATTGAGATGAGACCAAAATGGTTGCTTAGAGGACATCTCAAGATTTCTAAAAAGTCTAAGAACACCCTCATAGAGTCAAAATTGAGGAAGTTATGCATTGTTGAAGTTGACCTTTTTTGCAAAATTGTCAAAAGTCAAAAGTGCCTCAAATTGCAATTTTTGTAAAATGGGCCCAACTTTTTGCACTTGTTTTGAGTTTGTAACATGGTCCACGAGCCCTAACTCTTCCCACCTGCCTTTATTTTATTTTTTCCATTTATTTTGATTTTTTATTTCAATTAAATCAAATTAAATCAAAATAAATCATGGAAATATCAAAATCATTTAAGTCTTAAGATTTGGTGCATATTTCAGGTCCCTTGTATAGCTAGCAACAAAATCAAATCGTGTAAGGCATGGTTGTGCATAAAAAGATTGATTTTTGGCCTATTTTGGAAAGATCTTCATGAGAATCAAATCATGATCAAAGACCATAATTGACAAAGATTGAAAGCACATTTGTAACCCTAATTCGATCAGTGATATATATTGGACAAATGCAGACAAAAAACACAAGGTTTTGAGGCGTGTAAGAGGAAGAAAAAACTTGAAGAAATCAAGAAAAGTGGTGATCTGTTTTCATATTTCCAGGAAGTTTGAAGACTCCCAATCCATCTCATTCGCTTCCTGGGAGTACAAGGAAGCTATACCAATCAAAAGCAGGCGTCTTCGTGCCCAGAATCCGGTTCCACGACCCCCATAGTTTGTCACTATTTTCAAAATCGAATCTCTTTATTATTGCATATTTATCATGTTTCAATGACATATTTGTAATCCCTAATGTGTTTGCAAGCTAATGGTAACAATTAATTGCATTTTTGTTAGCTATATTGAAATCCACCATGGCTAGGGTTTGTTGTCTCATTTTAGGATCTTTTGGTACAGGCAAAATTGGTCCATAAGAAAGGTGCCATGATGATCACAAGGTCAAGGCGATTGGATCTACATCATTAGATTTCATTTATCGTGCATGTGTGAGATTTTGAAATGTGTAGGGGTTATAGCTACGGACCTTTGTCCGTAGGTAAAAGTCCATAACTTTTACCAACGGAGAGAGGAAGAAGAAGACCAGCGTGGCACCACCCCATTCGTCTGTTTGAAATCTAGCGCGTGTTTGGTAGCTAGCTTTGTTTTACTTATTTTATTGTTTTTGTTTCATATATTAACAATTTGAATCAAATGGCCCAGTGATAGCCAAGGAGGCGCTAAGGCGTTGCAGGTATGAAGTCAGGGGTTCGACCCCTGCCTCCAAACATTTGCAATTTTTCTTAAATGTTCTTCACATATCCTATATCCCACGCATCATGAGGCCTACCATGTGCCCTCAGGATTCAACCATTAGATCTCTAGAAGGCCAGATCTGAAGGCCATCATTGAAGAACCATAGTGCACCTTGGTCAATGTACACCATGGAAGCATAGAGGTCAACATGGACCAAGGTTCTTTGGCCCATAAAATTGCTAATGGCACCCCTCCAACTGCTGTTTATCAGGCCCATTTTATTTTTCTTTTCTTTTAGATTTTTTTTATTTAATTTATTTAATTATTTTACTAACACACAAAATTAATTCTTTTTTATATAAAATCTTAAAATCAATTTTCATCAAATTAGATTTAGGTTTTTTTAATCAAAAATTAATTTAATTAGTTTATTTAATTTTAGGGTAACTTTAATTCTTTTGTAAATAAATTAAAATAAATTAGAAACTAGGTTTTTTGCTTAATTTAAATTCTATTTTCTTTTCTTAAAAATAACCAAAACACAAAATAGGTCAAAAATAATTAATTTTCCTAATTTAAATTAATTATTAAATTAGTTTTGTACATATTTAATTTAAAACCTTATTATTTTCTTTAAAAAAAATCAAAAACAACCAAAAAATAATTCTTCTTGTAATTAGGTTAGACGGGGTCAAAACCCTATTTTTCTTTCGTTCTCGATTCATCGCGTGTTTATTTATTTTTGAAAATATTAATGTAACTGCTCATGGGATGTAATAGCTTAATTAGGACTTTTAGTTTATTTATCGTTTTGACGGGTTTTTGGCTATGTAATTAATCCCCCACCCGAAGCCTTGTAACAGTGTAGCTTTATTTTCCGCATTTTTAATTTCCGCAAATATTAACTGTTAGATGTATGATAATAGGGTTGCATGACAAGACTGTATGTAAATTTTAAAACGGTTAGCAAACCCTAAATGTGCAAAGATAATAACTTGAAATTGAATCACTCGCACATGCGCACTCCTAGGGTATACTCTCATTTCGGTTGCCTTCAGTAAAACGATCATTAAGTATAGGGTATTTTAGTGGTCGCTCTCTTGTCTAAACAAAGATCAAAAGTCCCGTTCGAAAATGTTGCCTCGGAAATGTTGCCTTGAATATGATCTTAAGACATTAGGGTTATTACTAAGACATCCTAACATTGCTTTAGTGATCGTACGTCCCTTTCGAATTGACCCTTACAAATTCCAACAACGATACCACCTATTTCTCAATAGTAGGATGGCGCTGTCTAAAGGAAACAAGGATATAAACGATCTTTTTTCGAGTAGGTAGATAATTGTTAGGTACATGCTCAAAACAACATACTTTTTCACACTTACACTTTCAAAACAAAGTTTTTCAAAAACAACTTCGTAACACTCTTGAAGACAGAAGCAAGGGTTAAATCGAAGTAAAATAAAAACTTTTCAAAATACACAAACACAGAAGCAATTTTTGAAATGATGAGCAAGTACCTAAGAGCCCGTAGAAAACTACGGATAGAAAGGGTGCTAATACCTTCCCTTTCTATAATCTACCCCCGTACTCAAAATCTTGAAAAAGGAATTTTTCTGTGCTTTTTTCCTTTCCAGTTGGATAAAATAAAAGTCGGTGGCGACTCTTGCTTACCGCGACATTTTGCAAACACAAACGCAAAATACAAACCAACATTTTTCTAAAACAGTTCCGATTCTTCCACCTTATCACAGAACCGACGACTCTGCTGGGGATAATAAGTGGGGTATACCTTAGGATTAAATCATCATAAATTGCTTCTCTTGTCTGATTTGATTGTTTACTTTTAAAGGTTTTGTATTGGGAGTTACTATAGATCCTAACCCGGATCTGGGGGACACCTTTTAGGTAAGTAGCAATAAACTGTGAGGGAACTGTACGACGTAGACCAATACGGTTGAAGCAGTAGCTATGTTAATGTGGCACATTGGTTGGTACTGGTATCCCTTGTGGAGAAACTAGGAGAATACGAGGCTGCTATGTGTGTCGTTAAGCATCAACTGACCTTATAACCTATAATTGACCAACTTGGCCATAGGAAGTAGTGATATAGCCGACCTCGGTGTAAAGCTGAGAACTGGTTGATACTCGATACTACACTCATTGAGACCATACTCTCGAGATAATTTCGGCCACAAGAAAAGATTGCGTGAGCTGAAACCATGACTGATGGAGGATGGTCAGTGATATTGAGAACCTCTATAACCCGGTTACTATTATTAGGACAGGTTGAAACTAACTGAACTTCAAGAGGGTAATACCCAGACCCCATGCAAGCCTGAAACTTAAGGGCTCTTGTGTGACTTGTTTGCCTTTACCATGTCTATTATCTGCTATAACTGTTGTTTGTTTTACCATGACATCATGCATCATAACATAGCATGCATACTTCATTATACTAACCATTTCAAAGACCGAGGGGATTTATCTTTGTTCTGTTTTGCAGATTATGGCTTCTATGCACAGAAACACCATTCGAGTTAACTTTGTGCAAATACCTACTGTGATCGGTGGAAATAGAACTGACTGTTTTTGGAATGCTGGTTCGCGAAATGTCGCGGTAAGCAAGAGTCGCCACCGTATTTTATGTTCTCCAACAAGGAAAGGACAAAAGCACAGCAAAATTCCTTTTCAAGATGTTTCTCGGTTCGGGAGGTAGATTATAGAAAGGGAAGGTGTTAGCACCCTTTCTATCAGTGGTTATCCACGGGCTCTTAGGTACTTGCTCACTATGTTTTCAAAAGTTTTGCTTTTCTTGTGTTTGTGGGTTTTGAAAAAGTTTGTTTTTGAAAACTTCGCTTTAACTCTTGTATCAGTCCTCAAGAGTGTATGAAGTGTTTGTTTGAAAACTTTTGTCAGAAAAGTGTAGGTGCGAAAAGTATTTTTGTTTTGAAAGAGCAAGTATCTAAGAAGCTCTACCTACTCAAAAGAAATTAAGCTGTGTAAATGTCCTTTAGACAGTACCATCCCACTATTGAGAAGTAGGTAGCACCGTCGTTGGAGTTTCGGGTCAATTCGATTATAGGGACATGTGGTCATTAAAGCAATAGTAGGACGCCTTAGCGGTAACCCTAATGTCCTAGATCCTTTTTATCGAGGCAACCGTTTCGAGGCAACTTGGATCTTTTAGACAAAAGAGCGACCTCTAAAACACCCTATACTCAATGACCACGTCGAGGCAACCAAGTGAGGCGTACCCTAAGAGTGGCATGTGCGAGTGTGTCAGGATTCAGTTAAGTTATCTTTGAACATGTTATGGTGAGCTACGGGTTGATTTTAATTTTCAGATAAGTCTTGTCATGCATAGCCTAATTAACATACATCTAACAGTTAATAGTTGCGGGAAAGTAAATTAAGCTATTACAAGGCGTCGGGTATTTACATCGCCAAAAACAAACCCTTGAAAAGTAAATTGCGGGAAATTAAAGAAAGCGATAAAAAGTCCTAATTAAGGCTATTACATCCTCGGAGCAATTAAATAAATATGGATCAAAAATTAATAAAACAAACATACGCGCGAGAGAAAATTGAATCGGAATGTTTCTTAGAGTTTTGACCCTTTTTGAGAAAGAAAGAGTTTTTTTTGTTTTTGTATTTAATTAAATTAAACCTAAAACTAATTAATTAATAAAAATAAATATTTTTTTGTTTTTAATGTCTCAAGGCAATAAATAAAAAAAAGTCACAAGTTAGTAAAAACCCTAATTCTAATTTATTTTATTTATTGCAAAAAAATATTGAAATTAACCTAATTAAAAAGACTAAATTAATTTGTTAGTATTTGTTTACAAAAATAATAAAGGGTGAAATTAATAAATAATAATAATTAATATTACATTTTTAGTTTTCTGAATTTTATTATGAAAAAAAAGTTAATTTGGTTAATTAAATAATAATAATAATAATTAATAGTAAATAGTTAAATAGAAAAATATAAAAAGAGAAAAAAGAATAACCCAGGGGGGTGATGGCCCAATTAGGAGGTGTATGTGGAATTCTGAAGCCCAATTGTACTCAAGCCTGCTTTTGACTTTCCTGGTCCTCCATGGCACGTGTTGACTGGGAGTATGATGGTCTTCCACTCAGGACCATTAGATTGATACCTGAAGCCACATGGTGCATGGATATGTGAAGCACACAGTGGACATCCTTTGGAATTCTGCACATGAATATGTTAGGAAAAATAACATAAGCGTTTTGGGGGACATGGGATTCGAACCCAGGTCCCAACGTTTCCAAGCCAACGCCTTAACCACTCCACCAACCTGCTTTAGTCATTAGTGGAATAACAAATAATCATTATATTAAGAAATTAATCCATATGCTGTAAAAACAAAAAACACGCGCGCTTATTCAAATCAGCCAACCACACGTTAACACCTCATCATCTTCTTCATTGTTCCTGCAAAAAACACAAACAGATAGAGGGGGTTTTTAACCCCCACAATATGCCATGAGGAAAAATAGCGATTAGAGCTATGGTTTATATAAATATTTCGCGATGGTTTGGTTTTGTTCGTCTTGTTCTGACGAATTCAGTCATGAGTCTCACACGTCTCAATTTTTCCTGGTTTAGGAATCCCCAATTTCAAAGCTTATGAACCCTAAAACTTGTTCATGGCATCTTTGGATTTATGGCGTTTCAGTTCAATTAAGCTATACCATTAGCTTCGTATGGTCCCTATTAACACAAAACAATCAAGAAAATATGTTATATGTGCATGAATTAGGAGTTACGATTCTGAAAAAAAGTGGCAAACCATGGTTCTGTGCGTGATGATTCCTTGAGTTTTAGCACGTGAATTCAATTGCAAATTATCCCTGGGACCTCCTGCAATGTGTTAGAATCAATAAAAACCTTTGAATCGCTCTAGAATGCCAAAGTCAGTTTTGAGTTTTCTTGGAAATTTTTCAATATGCTATGGCTTTTCTGCAGCTTTCTTGCACGTGTATGCATCAGGGTTTGCTTGCATATATATAGAGGAATGGAATTAGGTCAAAATCTTGAGCAAAAATCCATTGAATTGATGATTGAATCTTTTATTGGAAATCAAATATTTTTGAATCTTCATGATTGGAAAAAGTTGCCAATTTTGGATATTTTGTATCTTTGACTTGGTGCACGAAATTGCCAGCCTTTTTAGGTCATATTTGCTTCACAAAAAGATTTAAAAACCAAATCTTGTATTTTCCTACAATTTAAATTAATTAAATGAATTAATATTAATTAAAAATCCAATTAATCAATAAAAATAAGAAAATAAATTCAATTAATCTTGATGGGTCGTGCATAGGCCATGGATGAAGTTTCAAGAAGAGATTTGAGGCCCATTAGCAAAAATAAGGTGTTTTGAGCAAAGTTGACTTTTGCAAATTCCTAAAATTTCCCAACTTCTCCAATGCATATCTTGCCCAATTTTGATCATATGAACATGTTCTTGGACATTTTGGAAAGGTATTGAAGTCCTCTAACCAATGCCTTTGGTACCATGTCATTTGGATTTATCAATCTCAAGTTATGGCCTTTGACTTAAAGTGCACTTTTGTTGACTTTTGAATTTGACCTATAATGTAAAAATTGATAACTTTTTATGAGAGCATTTCTTGGACTTGGAATGTGAATATGGATTGTAGGAAATGTCATCCCCTTCAAAATGAGAATTGGATGAAATTTTTCTGACAAACCATGAAAAAGTTATGCCCTGGTCAAGATACAATTGACTTTTCTACTGTCCAAAAATAGTAACTTTTTGCATCTTGATGATTTTTAAGCTATCCTTGTGGAATCATGATCAAGACTTGATCAAATGATGATTGTGGACTCAAAATAAGATGTTGACCAAAAATTCTGACTTTTGACTGCAAAATGACCATTTTGCCCCTACAGTTGACTGTGGATCAAATGGAGCTTTTGACTGTGCAAATTGGCACTGTGAGTCTTGAAACTTGGTATGTAGGTGCTTGAGGATGTATATATGCCTATGAGACTTGATTGAACCATTGAGAACCCCAAATTACTTGAAAGAACCAAAACCCTAATTTCAACTGTCTTAGGAAGTGGTTTGACTGTCTACCCCTTGAGCAATCTTGAACCATTTGAAGATGATTCTTGACAAACCTTGAAGAATATGGGAGGGAAAATTTTGGGGTACAACAGTTGCCCCTGTTCAATCTTCTTATACCTGAGGATGTAGATTGGCTTTCGGGCCTTTCGTGATCCGAAGGTGGAAGATGATTGAACACTAAAGTGCCCAGAAATTTGCACTCGCATAGTGTAGTATCAACCATGTGATGTCAGGAATGGGCTTACAGATGCCATTTAGAGAGATGATGGATAGGAGGATGGGCTTATATATGCCATCTGGAAATGTTGTTGATAGTTGTAACCTGGTAGGTTGAAAGAAGGAACCTGTGTAGGGTTGCCTGATGATGAGTCCGTGTAAAACTGCATCTGAAAGAAGGAACCGGTGTAGAGTTGCTTCATGATGGTCAAGTAGATAGCTGTCCTGTCTGGTTTCAGGTATTAATCTCTGACCTGAGAAAGAAAGATAGTTTTCCTTGCTTGCTACAGGTATTAATCTTCAATCTCTTCAATGTAGATAACTTTCATGTTTGGTTTCAGGTATAGATCTACAATCAGTCGTCCACAGATATTTCCTGGCTTGCTACAGGTATTAATCTGGAACTTAAGAAGTCTGGCCGATGAGATAGTTTTCCTGTCTGGTTTCAGGTATTAATCTCTGTCCTGAGAAAGAAAGATAGTCTTCCTGGCTTGTTACAGGTATTGATCTTCAGTCTCTTCATGTAGATAACTTTCCTGGCTAGTTACAGGTATAGATCTACAATCAGTTCATATAGGTGGTTTTCCTGTCTGGTTTCAGGTGTTAACCTATGATCGGTCGTCCACAGGTATTTCCTGGCTAGTTACAGGTGTTGATCTGGAACTTAAGAAAGGTTGGTTAATGAGATAGTTTTCCTGTCTGGTTTTAGGTATTAATCTGACTTGAGAAAGAAAGATAGTTTTCCTGGTCTGTTACATGTATTGATCTTCAATCTCTTCATGTAGATACTTTCCTGGCTAGTTATAGGTATAGATCTACAATCAGTCGTCCACAGATATTTCCTGGCTAGTTACATGTGTTGATCTGGAACTTAAGAAAGGTTGATGGTAATCATCTTTTGATTCAATCTGGAATAAGTATCAGAATGTCGCCATATCTGGGTCACATTTGAACTGTCTCTGGAAGGAATCTGGAATATCTTCAACTGGATCGGCATCAGAAAAATCTTTAGGAATCGACTTAACTGGACCAGAGAAGGCCTTTGACTGGCTCGGCATCAGAAAAATCTTTAGGAATCGATTTAACTGGGCCAGACAAGGTCTTGGAATATCTTAAACTGGATCGGTATCATACAAATCTTTAGGAATCGACTTAACTGGACCAGAGAAGGCCTTTGACTGGATCAGCATCAGAAAAATCTTTAAGAATCGATTTAACTGGACCAGGCAAGGTCTTGGAATCTTCAACTGGGTCTGCATCAGGAAAATCTTTAGAAATCGATTTAACTGGACCAGAGAAGGCCTTTGACTGGATCGACATCAGAAAAATCTTTAGGAATCAATTTAACTGGACCAAGCAAGGTCTTGGAATCTTCAATTGGGTCTGCATCAGGAAAATCTTTAGGAATCGATTTAACTGGACCAGAGAAGGCCTTTGACTGGATCGGCGTCAGAAAAATCTTTAGGAATCGATTTAACTGGACCAGACAAGGTCTTGGACTCTTCAACTGGGTCTGCATCAGGAAAATCTTTAGGAATCGATTTAACTGGACCAGAGAAGGCCTTTAACTGGATCGGCGTCAGAAAAATCTTTAGGAATCGATTTAACTGGACCAGACAAGGTCTTGGAATCTTTAACTGGGTCTGCATCAGGAAAATCTTTAGGAATCGATTTAACTGTACCAGATAAGGCCTTTGACTGGATCGGCGTCAGAAAAATCTTTAGGAATCGATTTAACTGGACCAGACAAGGTCTTGGAATCTTCAACTGGGTCTGCATCAGGAAAATCTTTAGGAATCTATTTAACTGCACCAGACAAGGTCTTGGAATCTTCATCTGGGTCTGCATCAGGAAAATCTTTAGGAATCGATTTAACTGGACCAGAGAAGGCCTTTGACTGGATCGGCGTCAGAAAAATCTTTAGGAATTGATTTAACTGGACCAGACAAGGTCTTGGAATCTTCAACTGGGTCTGCATCAGGAAAATCTTTAGGAATCGATTTAACTGGACCAGAGAAGGCCTTTGACGTAGCTGAGAACTTAACTGGATCTTTCCTGAAAGGTTAAGGTCAGTCATATACAATGCGTGAGATGGATCAAACAATGATGTTCTCAATATAAATGAGATCGTGTGATATGTTGCGTATATGCATGTATCATGATGTATGAAAATGTGCTGTTTTTAGCTGGGGGAAGATAAATCCCGGAGCTGCTGGAGAATGATGTTGAATTCTTCGTTTCCGCTGAGGATGATGAACAAAGATGATTGGGAGAATAAACCTGTAGGAGAAAAGAACTCCGTTGGGGAATAAACTTGATGAAGAGATTACTCTGCGGGGAATTACTCTGTGGGGAATTACTCTGCTGAGGATGTTAATGATAACTCCGCTGGGGATTCCGTTGATAAACTCTATTGGGGATTTTGAGGATGAACTCCGTTGGGGATAGAAAGAACTTCGTCGGGGATGATCTATCTGTTGCAACTTGCTGAGGATAACCCAGTTAGACTCTTGTGGGGATAACCTTCTGAATACGGCTGGGGAGATGCATTTGTACTATGCAGGGGATAAGCTTCCATAATCTACTGGAGAAGATGATTCAACTCTGGCGGGGAAGCTTTTTTAGACTGCGCTGGGAAATGGCTCCACTGGGGGTATCTTGTATTCCGCCGGGGAACATTCTTATATTCTGTCGAGGAATATTAAGACTATCGGGGATGCTTGCTGAGGAATATCTGTATACTCCGCTAGGGAATATTAAGATCTTCTGGGGATACCCAACTTTTTCAGGACTGATGGTAGACCAAACTCTGCTTGGGGGAAGAGTATTGCTGACTTGCTGGGGATACTGTGCCCTTTTTTAGGGCTGACGATAGACCAACTCTGCTTGGGTAGAGTATTGCTGATTTGTTCATGGTTGCAAGTCTCAGTTGAGAGAGAGCTATCATTATTGTCTTACTCTGTGGGGAGTGAAGGTATCTCGGTCATATTCTTCAGTTAAATCTACCTTGGTACCTAGTGAACAGAGCAGCTTGTACAGTTCGGACAATTCTTATTGCCCCAGCTTCTGCGGGAGAAGGTACCTGTGGAGGTGCTTGATAACTGCCGATTGACAAATCTCCTTCTGGTAGGCCAGTGATGAGATGACGGGACATAGTCGTACGCTTTAATCCCTAATTTTTCCTGGACCGCCCTTTCGGTTTTTCAGTCCATCGGGATACGCTCTTTTGCCCAAGCCGCCTTTTCAGGTTTTTCGACTTGCCGGGTGTACAATTTTTTTCATTTTCGTCCCTTATTTTTGCCCGAACCCTTTTGGTTCGCCGGGAAGCCCTTATTTTTTCCTAGGCCGCCTTTGATTATGTGTAGTATTTTTTTGACTATGTCCATGTTCTCAGAGTGTATGGAGATTGCCACTGTCAGTAATGTAGTATCGCCATACTACCAGAAGATGTCTGATCATTCAAGATTCATTGCTAGAATTCATGTCCAATGCCCCAAGTGACTCAGGCGGAGATTTGCCCCTGGCTATTTGGCATTTTGAGAGATTCCTTGAATCTTGACTTGACTGCCCCAGATGATGGACAATGATCATGCCGTACCCCTTGATTGGAAGTGTTTTTTTCTACTTGAGGTGATCCTTGAGAAGATTTTTGTTTACTAGATATTCGTCGTGCAAATTTCTCTGCTGTTCGAACAAATAGTCATATGCAAACAATGTTATTCTAAGAATGCAAAGCTTATGTCTGTCTTGAAGTTTTCGAAAATGCATTTCTCAATAAACAAGTGATTTTTTTTTTTGTAAAATGTGATGTCAACTCAGGATTTTACAGCGAACCCTACAGGAGTCAGGATACCTTTTGTAACAGTATGCTTTCGAACTAACCCGTGCTTCAGCTAGGACTTTTAAGGGTTATAACGTGGCCTGGTTCACAGTTTAAGAAACAAAGGATAAAGGCTCAAATTTTATTTATACCCACCCGTTCTTCGTGATGTTCTTCGATCCTAAACTCAACTAATCGTGTATTAGATCTTGTTTGAGTCTTTGCTCTGATATTCCTGTGATGGTTCAGATGTTGACAATTTATTTTGAACAGGCAGTCATTTCTTTTTTTGTTAAGGGTTTGTAGGACCTCTTTCTTTTTGATTTTATTATCCCTGTCTTTTTGCCTGAACTGTTTCTTTTGTGATTACAGTCAGCGGGATGCCCCAGTTTTATAAGTCTTCTTCATAGGTTTTGACTTAATGGGCTTTTATTTCTGAGAGATAATGACTGACTGTCTTTACGATTATAGGGAACCATCACTGTCTTTTGTTTTGGAAGGACTCCTTGGATGCCATTCATTGTGCACCTGGATCAACTGAGAGAACTACCATGCCCTAGGTTATGATTAAGGGTTTTAATTTTTGAAAAGAAAAACTCCAACTTCTTTGGCTCAAAGGGGTTGACTAGGGATTATCTTCCTTATGACTCCACTGTTTAGGATTTGAAACAATGCCTATACCTCATCAGCGAGGTCTGTTCAAAAGCATACTGTAAAGATCGTGGTATCGTTTTCGTCATCCTCCCTCAAAAGGCTTAGAATTTTTTTATCGAGAGTTGAACATCACAAAAAAATGAAAGCAATTTAAACATAGTGAATATGAACGGATTGATTCAAAACAGACATATGCGATGTGTGATACGGTGGGAGAACTGACTTGAGGTTTTGCATTTTCTACTCGCACTTGTTCGGTTTAGCAAGAGTCGCCACCGACTTTTTATTTTATCCTAAAGGAAAGGTTAAAAAGCACAGGAAAAACCTTTTGAGATGTTTCGTGGGTTCGGGGGGTAGATTATTAAAAGGGAAGGTATTAGTACCCTTTTCATCCATGGTTATCCATGGGCTCTTAGTTACTTGTTTTAGATCACTTGCCTTGATTTTCAATTGCTTGAAATGATGTGCGTGTGTGTGTGTGTGTGTGTGTGTGTGTGTGTGTGTGTATGTGTGTGTGTGTGTTTTGAAAATGTTTTGAAAAAGAGGCCTTGTCTAGGCAACCGTTGTAACAATTCTTTACTCGAATGTTTTACAAAGGTGTGTATCTTTTCGAAAAGATGTTTCAAATGTTTTTGAAAGTTGTTTGGAAATTGTGTTTGTGGAGTGTGGTTTTGAAAAGTAGGCAAGTGTGTTTTTTGCAAGTTTGATCAAGTAACTAAGAGTTGTCTACCCCTAAATTTACTCAAAGATTTTTCCTATGTTTTAACCCTTTTAACAATTTTTTTCCACCATTGTATTTGGTGGACAATCTTGTGTTAGGATGTTAACGGGACAGGCGCGGGTCATCGTATGGACCATGAATGCAATGGTGCCAAGTGTATTTGGCAATTTTGCTTGAAGGGACTATGATCATTTTGTTTGGCAACTTTCGAAAGCGTCATCGAGGGACTATGATCATTTTGAATCGTTTTGTTTTGCCAAAGAAACTCAACGTGCAAGCATGGCCCATTTTGGAAGGCAACAAGAGGGATTACCCTAGGGGTGCAAGTGTGATTGTGTATTGATTGTCATGCATTTATCTTTGTATTAGGTTATCTAGCGTTTGATTTTATGTACATACAAACCCTAGGTCTAACCATGGTATATTTGAAAGCGATAAATTGAGGGAATTTAAAGTCTACGCTATTACAAATAAGTATCCGGTAGTGGGGGTACAAATGTTTACAAATGGGGATGAGACATTAATAGGAGAATAGTGTCCAAATAATTTACAACCAAATCGAATCAATCGCAATGAGAAATGTAGCAATGTACAAAGATAAGCAAATGTAAAATGTACTTGTGTAAGTGTAGGTGATTTATTTACAAGTGACAAAAAATGTTAACTTAATGAAAAATTAAGTATTGTTTATTTATTTTGTATTCTTGTATTTTTGTTAATATGTACAAACAAAAGGTTTTAATAAAAGAAAAGAAAGTGCTTTGAAATTCTATTTTTTATGTATTAATATTTTTATGTTTTATATATAAACAAATGTTTTAATCAAACAAAAAAGAAATAAAAGAAAATCTATTTTCTTATGTATTTATTAATATGTATTTTTAATTATACTAACAAAAGAGTAATTTAAGAAAAGTTTATATATAAAAAAAAGAGTTTAGTGTATCTCCGTCCCTACTGCCAGGTGCGCCACCGTCCATCCTCCTCCCTCCATGGACCGCTCAAGCAGGGATAAGCAAAGGTAACGGCCTCTCCTTATTATGCCTTAGGGTTTTCATTAGTTCTTTTTGATTTCATGTTCTGATTAAGTGTTGTTGTTGTTTCTGTGAAAGGAGAAGAAAAAAAAGAAGGGATTTATACCTTTGGCTTTTGGAGATGGAGGCGAGGTGGACCGGAGGCACCTAGGGCGGCCGGAGGCGGAGAGAGCGGTGAAGCTGGGGGTTTTATGGCCTTCCCTGGTTTGTCTAGTACCTTGCTTTTTTAATGGTTTGATGATGATCTTGAGAACCCTTGCTTCTTTTGCTTCTGAACACCTCTTTTCCTCGCTTCTGTATACTTTGTATGCTTGGCCCTGATTGCTTCTTTTCCTCGCTTCTGTATGCTTGTATGCTTGCCTAATGATGAACACAGTTCTGAGGGTTTGTTGGCTATTTTGGTTTTGATTTGTGGGTGTTACAGTTTGAGGGCTTTTTCTGGTTTAAGGTTGGTGTTGTTGGAGCAGGTTAAAGGCTTGTTTGGCCCTTTTCAGGCTTCTGATGCTTGACCAGGTTTAGGCTTTTTGTTTGATGTTCTTTTGGTTTGAGGTCACAGGTTGAGGATTTGAAAATGCTTGAACAGGTTTGAAGCTTTTATCTGGTATAGGCTTTAGCTTGCTGGTTCATGTTTTTGTTTTGTTGCTATAGCAGGTTTGGATAGTTTAGGACAGGTGAAGGCTTTGAATGATTACAGGCTGGGCTTTGAGCTTCTGTTTGCAGGCCTGTGTTGTTAGTTTGTGTTGTTTGAGGCAGGTTTAGGCTTGTGGTGAGAAGCAGGTGAAGGCTTCAAGCTTATGGAGGCAGTTTGCAATGTCTTTTTTTGTTACAGTTTGGAGAATTTTTGCTTTGTGATATTTTCTGCCCCCTTTCTTACTGTTCTATAACAGTTTGTTTTATATTCATTAAGCCTAAAGCCTACTGTAAGCCTTTTCTTTTTTCTCTTCTCTCTCTCTCTTGACAGATTAAAAAAAGCATAAAATATTGCTTTAAAACTGTACTATGCTGAAAAAGTAGCTGGCCTAGGAAAATGATGATATTTTGATGTTGCTTGCATTAGTCTCCTTACTCTGCATATTTTCCATATTTCTTGCATCTTGTTGACAGCATTTTGTACTTGTTTGATAGCTTGAATAGCCTTTGGACAGTTTGATATCTTTCTATATCTCTTGGACAGCTTTGGACAGTTTGAAATTGTAACTTTCTGTTTTCCTTTTTGATTTGGTTAGGCCTAGTTCAGTTTGCCTTTTATCCTTGGTTTGGAATTTTAGATTTATGCAGTATATTTGAAATACTTTGAATTTGTGCAATTTGTAAATTTGTGCATTTCATACTTCATTTGCAAGCATTATTTCTATCCCTCTTTGTGAACCAAGAGAAATCTTGTGATTTGCAGAGAGGGCAAACTGATTCCGGCCAGTTACTTTTAATGATGAGTCCATTTTTTCTGTCTGCTTTTAATTTTATTTCATCTGCTTTTGACTTTTTCTTTTTCTTTGTTTTGCAGATAAAAATCAATGGAGCAAAAGAGGAGTAGCAGTAGAAGAATGAAGATTTAGGAAATTAGGATAGCTTTATTTTACTTTTAGTTATTGTAACATTATTAATGTAAACATCTGTAAATAAATTTACAGTGTACAAATAATAATTGTAACAAATAATTAAAGATGAATAAAATCCACTTTTGATCAGTTAATTCTTTTTCTTCTTCAACTGTTTATTTAATTATTCATATTTCTTAAATTATAATAACTGGAATTTATCCCAACTATTCTAATTTAGAATAAATAAATAATCAATAAACAACTGGCGTTCCGAATAATCAAAGCATCGCACAGTCAAATCAAACAAACATCCACATGTCCTTTTTTCACTGATTAAATCCAAACATTGCAAATTCTCAATCAACAGCCTCAGTCCATATCTCAGAGTAAATTGAAAAGAACTGTAGAATTAATTCTTTCTGAGAATGCGCGCACAAAACCCTGATTTTTGATTAAATGTCAAAGAAGCGTCCACCTGATCAAAACCTGAGCCAAACTCAAACAAACCTTAGCAATCTGCTTGAACTGCTTTAAAATCAATGAAAACCCTAAATTTTGTCTGACTGATGAGAAAAGTCTGTTTGACTGATTCTTGAGCCAGTCTGAAAAATCAGGAAAAGCCCGAAGGTGTGATTTCTTGTGGAAAAATAGGAGGGCAAATTTTGGGGTACAACAGTTGCCCCTGTTCAATCTTCTTGAACCTGAAGAGTTAGATTGGCCAGCTTGCCTTTCACGACTCGAGGGTAAAAGGAGATTGGACACTAGAGTGCCTAAAAAATTTGCACTCGGTGATGTGATGGTAGAGGGAATGGGCTTACAGATGCCATTTGGTGATGGGCTTAAAGATGCCATCTAGGGATGTGACAGAATCTTGTCGGGGGATGGGCTTAGAGATGCCATCTGGGAATGGGCTTAAAGATGCCATTTGGAAGTTGCTGGTAGGAGGATGGGCTTAGAGATGCCATCTGGAAATGATTGTTGAACTGTATGTCATTGGTGAGTGGACGAGTATCAGAAAGGTATCCATGTTTTGGAACGTCTCTGAACTGTTGGTCTGAACAAGCAATAGATTGACATCCGTGTTTGGAGAATCCGTAAACTGTTTTCAGGAGTTGAGGTTTGAATAAGCAATAGATCAGCATCCGTGGTTGGGAAGCGTCCGTAAACTATTTTCAAGAGTTGAGAAAGAATCTGAATAAGCGATAGGTTGACATCCGTTACTGGAGAACCCGTGAACTGTTTTCAGAAGTCTTGAAGTGGAGGAGGAACCGGTGTAGGGTTTCCTGATGATGAGTCCGTGAAAAACTGCATCTGGATGAATCTGGACTAAGTATCAGAATGTCGCCGTGTCTGGGTCACATCTGAACTATTTCTAGAAAGACTTCGGAAGATGATGATCTTTGTCTGTCGACTGATCTTACCTGAAAAGGTAAAGAGTTAGTTGTATGCAATGTCATGATGCATGATGCAATGTATGTTATCAATGTTTATGATATGAATGTGATGGATGCGTATGTAAGCTGATGAGCCGTCTTGCTGAGGATAGATGAATCCTGGATGGCTGGAGACAAAAGAATCTTGACTGCTGCCGGGGAAAATAATTCCTTGGCTGCTGCTGGGGAGGGCAATAATCTTTTGATCGTTGAAAATGAGAAGTCCTGGGACCACTGTTGGGGGATCAGGAGCTTGGATTGTATGCCAATCTACTGGGGAATTCCTGTCTGGAGGAGATCTTCACTGGAAAATATTCGAATATTCTGTGAGGTGCTGAGAACGAGAGTCTTCATTCTGCTTGGGGATTGATAGTTGGAAGTTTTAGCTCCGCTGGGCATTGACAGCTTTGGCTCCACTGGGGATTTTGAAACTTGACTCTGAGGGGAATTAAGTTCTGGAAGGCTCTCTGGCTGGGGAAATCAGCTTTGAGAAAGCTCTTGTTCTGCTGAGGATCCTGAAGTTTAACTCTGTTTGGGGAATTAAACTCAGGTTATATGCCACTTTGAGAATGAGAATCTTCATTTCGTCGGGAATATCAGGAATTCAGGTTGTATGCCACTTTGAGAATGAGAATCTTCATTCTGTCGGGAATCAGAAACTGGGAGTATACCAATCTTCTGAGGTTATGAGAATCTTCATTCTTGAGAGAAACAGATTTTTCAGTTGTCTGTTATCTTGTTGGTGGTTGTAATTTTCAGCAGGTGATGAAGAAAATTTTGATGATTACTACTCCAAAAGATGAAGGAACCTTGATTACTACTTCAAAAGATGAAGGAACCTTGATGATTACTACTTCAAGATGAAGGAACCTTGATGATTACTACTTCAAGATGAAGGAACCTTGATGATTACTACTTCAAGATGAAGGAACCTTGATGATTACTACTTCAAGATGAAGGAACCTTGATGATTACTACTTCAAGATGAAGGAACCTTGATGATTACTACTTCAAGATGAAGTAACCTTGATGATTACTACTTCAAGATGAAGGAACCTTGATGATTACTACTTCAAGATGAAGGAACCTTGATGATTACTACTTCAAGATGAAGGAACCTTGACGATTATTACTTCAAGATGAAGGAACCTTGATGATTACTACTTCAACATGAAGGAACCTTGATGATTACTACTTCAAGATGAAGGAACCTTGATGATTACTACTTCAAGATGAAGGAACCTTGATGATTACTACTTCAAGATGAAGGAACCTTGATGATTACTACTTCAAGATGAAGGAACCTTGATGATTACTACTTCAAGATGAAGGAACCTTGATGATTACTACTTCAAGATGAAGGAACCTTGATGATTACTACTTCAAGATGAAGGAACCTTGATGATTACTACTTCAAGATGAAGGAACCTTGATGATTACTACTTCAAGATGAAGGAACCTGTTGATCAGACTGCATATGTTTAGAATGCTGTTTAAATGTAATTTGTTTTGGAGAATAAATCCTTGACAAATGTTGGGGAAATAAACCCATGACTGCAGGTCTGCTAGAGAGGTTTCATCACTGCCCCCAGTATTAGATGCATGTGATATTGCCAGGAAACTTGGTCTGTTCGTAACCCTTGAGATTGACATTTGAATGCCCAAAGTGATGGTGACGGAGACTTGCCCCAGGTTAATCTGCAATTGAGAGATTTTGTTGAAATCTTGACTGGACTGCCCCAGGTTAACTGAACTTTGAAAGATCTGTTGAAACCTTGACTGGACTGCCCCAGGTTAACTGAACTTTGAAAGATCTGTTGAAACCTTGACTGGACTGCCCCAGGTGTGCTGGATAGTGACATGTCATGCCCCTTGTTGATAGGAGACTTGTCGTTGGAAGTGTCATCCTTTTTGAAGTGATTTTGTTCACTGAGAGAGTTTTCGTTCCTCCGAACATTCGCTGTATGAATTTATTCGCTGTCAAACAAATAGTCAAATGCAAACAGTGATATTCAAGCAATGCAAATTTTATGTTTGTCTCGAAGTTTTTGAAAAATGCGTTTTTTAGCAGAAAACGTTTTATAAGACAAATCCAACACAAGATTTTAGAGCAAAGCCTTACAGGAGTCAGGATACCTTTTGTAACAGTATGCTTTCGAACTAACCCATGCTTCAATTAGGACTTTTGAAGGGTTGTAATGTGGCTTGGTTCACGGTTTAAGAAACAAAGGATAAAGGCTCAAAGTATATTTGTACCCACCCGCTCTTCGTGATGTTCTTCAACCCTAAGCTCAGTTAATTGTGCGTCGCACTCTGTTTGAGTTTGGAACGACTTTTGGGTGATGTTTCACCAGTTGAATTTGGAAGACAGTCATCATCTCCTTTTTCTTTTTCAACATTTTTCATGTTGTTGAGGATTTGTAATGACCTCTTTATTTTGATTTTGATTTGTTATCCCTAACTTTTGCCTGACCGTTCCTGTTTTCGAGATTACAGTCAGCGGGATGCCCCAACTTTCTTAAGCCTCCTTTACAGGTTTTGGCTTGGTGGGCTTTTATTTTTTTGAGAGACTGACTGCCTATGTGATAGGGAACCATCACTGCCTTTTTGATTCCAAAGGAATGCTTTTCTTTGTCGACGTTCGTTGTATTACGAACTGAGAGTTTGCGACTTTAATGCGCACCTTTTTGAATTAACTGAGAGACTACCCTGCCCCAGGTTTATATCGAAGGTTTTGATTGTTCGGAATAGAAAACTCCTACTTCTTTGGCTCGAAGGGGTTGACTAGGGATTATCTTCCTTATAACTCCAGTGTTTGGGAATTGAAAGAAATGTCTGTACATCATCAGCAAGGTCTGTTCAAAAGCATACCGTATGATATTATGGTATTGTTTCGTCATCCTCCATCTAAAGGCTTGCAGCTTTTTATCAAGAGTTAAAATATCATAAAGAAAGTAGAAAGCATAGTTCAAGTGTAATGAAAATGAGTAGATCAAATCAAGACAAACATATGCAATGCATTAATGAAACAAAGTTTGACATTAATAGATAATTATTTGAATGACAAAGAGATTGCAACTTGAAAATTCAAAGTAACAAAGACGCTCTCAATGATTTGGCATAGCATCAGTGATCATACTTGGAGTCTCCGGAGGGTTAAAACTTGATCTCCTTGGCATCAATCAAGTCTTGAATCTGGTTCTTCAAAGTCCAACAGCTGTCGGTGTCATGCCCAGGGCTGTCAGAATGGTAGGCGCATCTCTCACTCGAGTTGTACTTGGAAGAGGAAGTATCAGGATTTTGAGGAGGATCCTTTAGCGTGATTAACCTCAACCTCAACAAATGTTGTAATGCTTGAGACAAAGGCATGTTGATGTCTGTATACTTCCTTTCTTGATATCTCACCCTACGCCTCTTGCCCCGCTTTTGTTGAACAGTCGTGGGATCAGAGATCAGGATTGCCCCAGCATGTTGATCAAGACGACTCTTTTGACCAGTCACTGCATTGGACTCTTTCTTCCCATTGTAGGGGATTTTCTGAACATCAGAGGGAGTAGCTCCTTGTATCTTCCCACTTTTGATGCCAGCTTCGACCCTTTCGCCGGTTAGTATTAGCTCGGTGAACCCAGCTGAAGAGCTTCCAATTAAGTGATTGAAGAAAGGCCCTGTCAAAGTCCCCATGAAGATGTCAATCAGCTCTCTGTCAGTTAAAGGGGGTTGCACCCTACCAGCCAAATCTCTCCACCTCTGAGCATACCCTTTGAAGTTCTCGTCAGAACCCATGGTCATGTTCTGCAATTGCACACGAGTTAGTGCAAGATCAGTATTGTACTGATACTGTTCATAAAAAGCCCTGGCTAAATCCTCCCAGGTGTGGATGCGATAACTCTCCAATTGATAGAACCACTCGAGTTGAGTCCCTACCAGGCTTTCTTGGAAGAAATGGATCCAAAACTTTGGATCAGTTGTGTATGGTTGAATCTTGCGGACATAAGACCTTAGATGTGTCTTAGGGAAAGAGACTCCATCGTACAGAGCAAAGGTAGGGACTTTGAACTTTGGCGGGATGACCAATCCAGGAACTAAACCCAAGTCTCCTAAATCCAGGCCAGGTACTTGTTGAACCTCCATAGCATTGAGGCGATCCTCCAACTGTTTGTACTTGTCATCAGCGGGAGGATATTGTTCCTCGGAGTAGTCAGCTTCATCAATCCCCATATTATGGTCTTCTTCAAGACTGATCCCCTTGTCTTTGAGAAGGATAGCTTTCAGATCCTCTTGCCCTTTCCCCATAGCCAGAAGCATTTGTTGGAATTGAGCGTTTTGAGCTTGGAGATCTTTCACCGTTTTTTCCATATCCATCTTACTGAAATAAACAGTAGGAAGAATAAGGAAACCTGAAAAGGAGAAACCTGCTATGCAATGATATGTATGATATATATGCAATGTCTTCAAGGATCTCTTGGGGTAAACACAAGAGAATGTTAGAGGTTGAACTTCGGTCTTCGATTGGAGAACTTTGCACTGGTGGATGTCTTTCCACGAGAATCAAGCTCACCATGTCAAGTGGGTCATAGCCCCTGATTCAAGTTGTTGCACTTGATCTTTGATTGGAGAACTTTGCACCGGTGGATGTCTTTCCACGAGATTCAAGCTCATCATGTCAAGTGGGTCATAGCCCCTGATTCAAGTTGTTGCACTTGATCTTTGATGGCATTTGTTTAGAGGAGAAACCCCTTGCCCTTTGGTAGACGTCTGGTTCAACGTAACCCTGCATCAAAAGAACCCTCGAGATCCTTGAAATGGTTATTTGAAAATGCTATGGTATGATGTCATGATGTTATGTACATGCATGCGAAAGCAAGTAAATGTATATACAGGCAATCATATTCATACAAAGCAAACAAGTCCTTAGGTTCAGGCTTGCATGGGGTTTGTAGGTAAGTACCCTCTTGAAGTTAGTTGGCTCATCCTGTCCTAAAATAGAAATTGGGTTCTAAGGAGCTCAATATCATTGGATTGTTTTTTGTGTTAATTGTTTTGGTTTAGCCACTTAACTGGCGACCAAAATATTCCAAGAAAACAACCCCCAATGAGTGTAGTATCGAGTATCTACCAACTTCAGACTGCACCAAAGTCGGTCATCTCACTACCCCTAAAAAGGCTAGGATGGTCAATTAAGGTTCTAAGAGTTCGTTAGTGCTTCACGACATCACTCAGCGGCCCCGTACTCTCCTTGATTGAACTCAAGGGTTACCGGTACTCACAAATATGTCACACTAACATAGCTTACTGCTTCAACCATGTCGGTATACCCCGCACAGTTCCCTCACATTTTTATTGCTATTTACCTAAGAAGGTGCCCCAAAATCCGGGTGTAGGATTTACAACAAACCCAAACAAGGACCCAAAAAAGTAAAGCAATCAAGGAAATCAAAGCAAACATGTAAAGGTGATCTAAACCCTAAGGTAACCCCACTTTTAAGTTTCTCCCTAGCAGAGTCGCCAGTTCTGTGATACGGTGGGAGAACTGACTTGAGGTTTTGCATTTTGTATTCGTACTTGTTCGGTTTAGCAAGAGTCGTCACCGACTTTTTATTTTATCCTAAAGGAAAGGTTAAAAAGCACAGGAAAAACCTTTTGAGATGTTTCGTGGGTTCGGGGGGTAGATTATGAAAAGGGAAGGTATTAGCACCCTTTTCATCCATGGTTATCCATGGGCTCTTAGTTACTTGTTTTAGATCACTTGCCTTGATTTTCAATTGCTTGAAATGGTGTGTGTGTGTGTGTGTTTTGAAAATGTTTTGAAAAAGAGGTCTTGTCTAGGCAACCATTGTAACAATTCTTTACTCGAATGTTTTACAAAGGTGTGTATCTTTTCGAAAAGATGTTTCAAATGTTTTTGAAAGTTGTTTGGAAATTGTGTTTGTGGAGTGTGGTTTTGAAAAGTAGGCAAGTGTGTTTTTTGCAAGTTTGATCAAGTAAATAAGAGTTGTCTACCCCTAAATTTACTCAAAGATTTTTCCTATGTTTTAACCCTTTTAACAATTTTGTTTCACCATTGTATTTGGTGGACAATCTTGTGTTAGGATGTTAACGGGACAGGTGCGGGTCATCGTATGGACCATGAATGCAATGGTGCCAAGTGTCTTTGGCAATTTTGCTTGAAGGGACTATGATCATTTTGTTTAGGCAACTTTCGAAAGCGTCATCGAGGGACTATGATCATTTTGAATCGTTTTGTTTTGCCAAAGAAACTCAACGTGCAAGCATGGCCCATTTTGGAAGGCAACAAGCGGGATTACCCTAGGGGTGCAAGTGTGATTGTGTATTGATTGTCATGCATTTATCTTTGTATTAGGTTATCTAGCGTTTGATTTTATATACATACAAACCCTAGGTCTAACCATGGTATATTTGAAAGCGATAAATTGCGGGAATTTAAAGTCTACGCTATTACAAATAAGTATCCAGGAGTGGGGGTACAAATGTTTACAAATGGGGATGAGACTTTAATAGGAGAGTAGTGTCCAAATAATTTACAACCAAATCGAATCAATCGCAATGAGAAATATAGCAATGTACAAAGATAAGCAAATGTAAAATGTACTTGTGTAAGTGTAGGTGATTTATTTACAAGTGACAAAAAATGTTAACTTAATGAAAAATTAAGTATTGTTTATTTATTTTGTATTCTTGTATTTTTGTTAATATGTACAAACAAAAAGTTTTAATAAAAGAAAAGAAAGTGCTTTGAAATTCTATTTTTTATGTATTAATATTTTTATGTTTTATATATAAACAAATGTTTTAATCAAACAAAAAAGAAATAAAAGAAAATCTATTTTCTTATGTATTTATTAATATGTATTTTTAATTATACTAACAAAAGAGTAATTTAAGAAAAGTTTATATATAAAAAAAAGAGTTTAGTGTATCATTTTATTTTACAAAATTTAATTGTGTTATAAAAAAGAAAATAAAAGAGTTAATAAAAAAAGGAGTTAGTTTATGTACAGACTAAAAAAAAAGGGAATGGGCTTCTATTAGTGAGAGGCAGGCCCAATCAAAATAGGCAGATTAAAGGGAAAAGGGGGTGTAAGGCGTTGGCTTTGAAACTGGGCTTAGGCAGACAAATGGGGCAAGGCCCAAGACATTTTTCACAAGATTTGTTTGCAAGGGTTTCTTTGAGTTTGTTCATTTGGGATTAGGGTTTGGCAAGTTACACTTGAGCGGCGCCGTTCTTCCTTCGTCTTCCTTCGTCTGAGCCTTTTGATCCAAAGCCTCTGAGTTTCTCTCTGTCCCTACTTCCAGGTGCGCCACCGTCCATCCTCCTCCCTCCATGGACCGCTCAAGCAGGGATAAGAAAAGGTAACGGCCTCTCCTTCTTATGCCTTAGGGTTTTCATTAGTTCTTTTTGATTTCATGTTCTGATTAAGTGTTGTTGTTGTTTCTGTGAAAGGAGAAGAAAAAAAGAAGGGATTTATACCTTTGGCTTTTGGAGATGGAGGCGAGGTGGACCGGAGGCACCTAGGGCGGCCGGAGGCGGAGAGAGCGGTGAAGCTGTGGGTTTTATGGCCTTCCCTGGTTTGTCTAGTACCTTGCTTTTTTAATGGTTTGATGATGATCTTGAGAACCCTTGCTTCTTTTGCTTCTGAACACCTCTTTTCTTCGCTTCTGTATGCTTTGTATGCTTGGCCCTGATTGCTTCTTTTCCTCGCTTCTGTATGCTTGTATGCTTGTATGCTTGCCCAATGATGAACACAGTTCTGAGGGTTTGTTGGCTATTTTGGTTTTGATTTGTGGGTGTTACAGTTTGAGGGCTTTTTCTGGTTTAAGGTTGGTGTTGTTGGAGCAGGTTAAAGGCTTGTTTGGCCCTTTTCAGGCTTCTGATGCTTGACCAGGTTTAGGCTTTTTGTTTGATGTTCTTTTGGTTTGAGGTCACAGGTTAAGGATTTGAAAATGCTTGAACAGGTTTGAAGCTTTTATCTGGTATAGGCTTTAGCTTGCTGGTTCATGTTTTTGTTTTGTTGCTATAGCAGGTTTGGATAGTTTAGGACAGGTGAAGGCTTTGAATGATTACAGGCTTGGCTTTGAGCTTCTGTTTGCAGGCCTGTGTTGTTAGTTTGTGTTGTTTGAGGCAGGTTTAGGCTTGTGGTGAGAAGCAGGTGAAGGCTTCAAGCTTATGGAGGCAGTTTGCAATGTCTTTTTTTGTTACAGTTTGGAGAATTTTTACTTGGTGATATTTTTTGCCCCCTTTCTTACTGTTCTATAACAGTTTGTTTTATATTCATTAAGCCTAAAGCCTACTGTAAGCCTTTTCTTTTTTCTCTTCTCTCTCTCTCTCTTGACAGATTAAAAAAAGCATAAAATATTGCTTTAAAACTGTACTATGCTGAAAAAGTAGCTGGCCTAGGAAAATGATGATATTTTGATGTTGCTTGCATTAGTCTCCTTACTCTGCATATTTTCCATATTTCTTGCATCTTGTTGACAGCATTTTGTACTTGTTTGATAGCTTGAATAGCCTTTGGACAGTTTGATATCTTTCTATATCTCTTGGACAGCTTTGGACAGTTTGAAATTGTAACTTTCAGTTTGCCTTTTTGATTTGGTTAGGCCTAGTTCAGTTTTCCTTTTATCCTTGGTTTGGAATTTTGGATTTATGCAGTATGTTTGACAAACTTTGAATTTGTGCAATTTGTAAATTTGTGCATTTCATACTTCATTTGCAAGCATTATTTCTATCCCTCTTTGTGAACCAAGAGAAATCTTGTGATTTGCAGAGAGGGCAAACTGATTCCGGCCAGTTACTTTTAATGATGAGTCCATTTTTTCTGTCTGCTTTTAATTTTATTTCATCTGCTTTTGACTTTTTCTTTTTCTTTGTTTTGCAGATAAAAATCAATGGAGCAAAAGAGGAGTAGCAATAGAAGAATGAAGATTTAGGAAATTAGGATAGCTTTATTTTACTTTTAGTTATTGTAACATTATTAATGTAAACATCTGTAAATAAATTTACAGTGTACAAATAATAATTGTAACAATTAATTAAAGATGAATAAAATCCACTTTTGATCAGTTAATTCTTTTTCTTCTTCAACTGTTTATTTAATTATTCATATTTCTTAAATTATAATAACTGGAATTTATCCCAACTATTCTAATTTAGAATAAATAAATAATCAATAAACAACTGGCGTTCCGAATAATCAAAGCATCGCACAGTCAAATCAAACAAACATCCACATGTCCTTTTTTCACTGATTAAATCCAAACACTGCAAATTCTCAATCAACAGCCTCAGTCCATATCTCAGAGTAAATTGAAAAGAACTGTAGAATTAATTCTTTCTGAGAATGCACGCACAAAACCCTGATTTTTGATTAAATGTCAAAGAAGCGCCCGCCTGATCAAAACCTGAGCCAAACTCAAACAAACCTTAGCAATCTGCTTGAACTGCTTTAAAATCAATGAAAACCCTAAATTTTGTCTGACTGACGAGAAAAGTTTGTTTGACCGATTCTTGAGCCAGTCTGAAAAATCAGGAAAAGCCCGAAGCTGTGATTTCTTGTGGAAAAATAGGAGGGCAAATTTTGGGGTACAACAGTTGCCCCTGTTCAATCTTCTTGAACCTGAAGAGTTAGATTGGCCAGCTTGCCTTTCGCGACTCGAGGGTAAAAGGATATTGGACATTAGAGTGCCCAAAAAATTTGCACTCGGTGATGTGATGGTAGAGGGAATGGGCTTACAGATGCCATTTGGTGATGGGCTTAAAGATGCCATCTAGGGATGTGACCGAATCTTGTCGGGGGATGGGCTTAGAGATGCCATCTGGGAATGGGCTTAAAGATGCCATTTGGAAGTTGCTGGTAGGAGGATGGGCTTAGAGATGCCATCTGGAAATGATTGTTGAACTGTATGTCATTGGTGAGTGGACGAGTATCAGAAAGGTATCCATGTTTTGGAACGTCTTTGAACTGTTGCTCTGAACAAGCAATAGATTGACATCCGTGTTTGGAGAATCCGTAAACTGTTTTCAGGAGTTGAGGTTTGAATAAGCAATAGATCAGCATCCGTGGTTGGGAAGCGTCCGTAAACTGTTTTCAAGAGTCCGGAAAGAATCTGAATAAGCGATAGGTTGACATCCGTTACTGGAGAACCCGTGAACTATTTTCAGAAGTCTTGAAGTGGAGGAGGAACCGGTGTAGGGTTTCCTGATGATGAGTCCGTGAAAAACTGCATCTGGATGAATCTGGACTAAGTATCAGAATGTCGCCGTGTCTGGGTCACATCTGAACTATTTTTAGAAAGACTTCGGAAGATGATGATCTTTGTCTGTCGATTGATCTTACCTGAGAAGGTAAAGCGTTAGTTGTATGCAATATCATGATGCATGATGCAATGTATGTTATCAATGTTTATGATATGAATGTGATGGATGCGTATGTAAGCTGATGAGCCGTCTTGCTGAGGATAGATGAATCCTGGATGGCTGGAGACAAAAGAATCTTGACTGCTGTCGGGGAAAATAATTCCTTGGCTGCTGCTGGGGAGGGCAAGAATCTTTTGATCGTTGAAAATGAGAAGTCCTGGGACCACTGTTGGGGGATCAGGAGCTTGGATTGTATGCCAATCTACTGGGGAATTCCTGTCTGGAGGAGATCTTCACTGGAGAATATTCGAATATTCTGTGAGGTGCTGAGAACGAGAGTCTTCATTCTACTTGGGGATTGATAGTTGGAAGTTTTAGCTCCGTTGGGCATTGACAACTTTGGCTCCACTGGGGATTTTGAAACTTGACTCTGAGGGGAATTAAGTTCTGGAAGGCTCTCTGGCTGGGGAAATCAGCTTTGAGAAAGCTCTTGTTCTGCTGAGGATCCTGAAGTTAAACTCTGTTTGGGGAATTGAACTCAAGTTATATGCCACTTTGAGAATGAGAATCTTCATTCCGTCGGGAATATCAAGAATTCAGGTTGTATGCCATTTTGAGAATGAGAATCTTCATTCTGTCGGGAGTCAGAAACTGGGAGTATACCAATCTTCTGAGGTTATGAGAATCTTCATTCTTGAGATAAACAAATTTTTCAGTTGTCTGTTATCTTGTTGGTGGTTGTAATTTTCAGCAGGTGATGAAGAAAATTTTGATGATTACTACTCCAAAAATGAAGGAACCTTGATTACTACTTCAAAAGATGAAGGAACCTTGATGATTACTACTTCAAGATGAAGGAACCTTGATGATTACTACTTCAAGATGAAGGAACCTTGATGATTACTACTTCAAGATGAAGGAACCTTGATGATTACTACTTCAAGATGAAGGAACCTTTATGATTACTACTTCAAGATGAAGGAACCTTGATGATTACTACTTCAAGATGAAGGAACCTTTATGATTACTACTTCAAGATGAAGGAACCCTGATGATTACTACTTCAAGATGAAGGAACCTTGATGATTACTACTTCAAGATGAAGGAACCTTGATGATTACTACTTCAAGATGAAGGAACCTTGATGATTACTACTTCAAGATGAAGGAACCTTGATGATTACTACTTCAAGATGAAGGAACCTTGATGATTACTACTTCAAGATGAAGGAACCTTGATGATTACTACTTCAAGATGAAGGAACCTTGATGATTACTACTTCAAGATGAAGGAACCTTGATGATTACTACTTCAAGATGAAGGAACCTTGATGATTACTACTTCAAGATGAAGGAACCTTGATGATTACTACTTCAAGATGAAGGAACCTTGATGATTACTACTTCAAGATGAAGGAACCTGTTGATCAGACTGCATATGTTTAGAATGCTGTTTAAATGTAATTTGTTTTGGAGAATAAATCCTTGACAAATGTTTGGGAAATAAATCCATGACTGCAGGTCTGCTAGAGAGGTTTCATCACTGCCCCCAGTATTAGATGCATGTGATATTGCCAGGAAACTTGGTCTGTTCGTAACCCTTGAGATTGACAATCGAATGCCCAAAGTGATGGTGACGGAGACTTGCCCCAGGTTAATCTGCAATTGAGAGATTTTGTTGAAATCTTGACTGGACTGCCCCAGGTTAACTGAACTTTGAAAGATCTGTTGAAACCTTGACTGGACTGCCCCAGGTTAACTGAACTTTGAAAGATCTGTTGAAACCTTGACTGGTTTGCCCCAGGTGTGCTGGATAGTGACATGTCATGCCCCTTGTTGATAGGAGACTTGTCGTTGGAAGTGTCATCCTTTTTGAAGTGATTTTGTTCACTGAGAGAGTTTTCGTTCTTCCGAACATTCGCTGTATGAATTTCTTCGCTGTCAAACAAATAGTCAAATGCAAACAGTGATATTCAAGCAATGCAAAGTTTATGTTTGTCTCGAAGTTTTTGAAAAATGCGTTTTTTAGCAGAAAACTTTTTATAAGACAAATCCAACACAAGATTTTAGAGCAAAGCCTTACAGGAGTCAGGATACCTTTTGTAACAGTATGCTTTCGAACTAACCCATGCTTCAATTAGGACTTTTGAAGGGTTGTAACGTGGCTTGGTTCACGGTTTAGGAAACAAAGGATAAAGGCTCAAAGTATATTTGTACCCACCCGCTCTTCGTGATGTTCTTCAACCCTAAGCTCAGTTAATTGTGCGTCGCACTCTGTTTGAGTTTGGAACGACTTTTGGGTGATGGTTCACCAGTTGAATTTGGAAGACAGTCATCATCTCCTTTTTCTTTTTCAACATTTTTCATGTTGTTGAGGATTTGTAATGACCTCTTTATTTTGATTTTGATTTGTTATCCCTAACTTTTGCCTGACCGTTCCTGTTTTCGAGATTACAGTCAACGGGATGCCCCAGCTTTCTTAAGCCTCCTTTACAGGTTTTGGCTTGGTGGGCTTTTATTTTTTTGAGAGATTGACTGCCTATGTGATAGGGAATCATCACTGCCTTTTTGATTCCAAAGGAATGCTTTTCTTTGTCGACGTTCGTTGTATTACGAACTGAGAGTTTGCGACTTTAATGCGCACCTTTTTGAATTAACTGAGAGACTACCCTGCCCCAGGTTTATATCGAAGGTTTTGATTGTTCGTAACAGAAAACTCCTACTTCTTTTGCTCGAAGGGGTTGACTAGGGATTATCTTCCTTATAACTCCAGTGTTTGGGAATTGAAAGAAGTGCATGTACATCATCATCAAGGTGTATTCAAAAGCATACCGTATGAGATTATGGTATTGTTTCGTCATCCTCCCTCTAAAGGCTTGCAACTTTTTATCAAGAGTTAAAATATCATAAAGAAAGTAGAAAGCATAGTTCAAGTGTAATGAAAATGAGTAGATCAAATCAAGACAAACATATGCAATGCATTAATGAAACAAAGTTTGACATTAATAGATAATTGTTTGAATGACAAAGAGATTACAACTTGAAAATTCAAAGTAACAAAGACGCTCTCAATGATTTGGCATAGCAGCAATGATCACACTTGGAGTCTCCGGAGGGTCAAAACTTGATCTCCTTGGCATAAATCAAGTCTTGAATCTGGTTCTTCAAAGTCCAACAACTGTCAGTGTCATGCCCAGGGCTGTCAGAATGGTAGGCGCATCTCTCACTCGAGTTGTACTTGGAAGAGGAAGTATCAGGATTTTGAGGAGGATCCTTTAGCGTGGTTAACCTCAACCTCAACAAATGTTGTAATGCTTGAGACAAAGGCATGTTGATGTCTGTATACTTCCTTTCTTGATATCTCACCCTACGCCTCTAGCCCCGCTTTTGTTAAACAGTCGTGGGATCAGAGATCAGGATTGCCCCAGCATGTTGATCAAGACGACTCTTTTTACCAGTCACTGAATTGGAATCTTTCTTCCCATTATAGGGGATTTTCTGAACATCAGAGGGAGTAGCTCCTTGGATCTTCCCACTTTTGATGCCAGCTTTGACCCTTTCGCCGGTTAGTATTAGCTCGGTGAACCCAGCTGAAGAGCTTCCAATTAAGTGATTGAAGAAAGGCCCTGTCAAAGTCCCCATGAAGATGTCAATTAGATCTCTGTCAGTTAAAGGGGGTTGCACCCTACCAGCCAAATCTCTCCACCTCTGAGCATACCCTTTGAAGTTCTCGTCAGAACCCATGGTCATGTTCTGCAATTGCACACGAGTTGGTGCAAGATCAGCATTGTACTGATATTGTTCATAAAAAGCCCTGGCTAAATCCTCCCAGGTGTGGATGCGAGAACTCTCCAATTGATAGAACCACTCGAGTTGAGTCCCTACCAGGCTTTCTTGGAAGAAATGGATCCAAAACTTTGGATCAATTGTGTATGGTTGAATCTTGTGGACATAAGACCTTAGATGCGTCTTAGGGCAAGAGACTCCATCGTACAGAGCAAAGGTAGGGACTTTGAACTTTGGCGGGATGACCAATCCAGGAACTAAACCCAAGTCTCCTAAATCCAGGGCAGGTACTTGTTGAACCTCCATAGCATTGAGGCGATCCTCCAACTGTTTGTACTTGTCATCAGCGGGAGGATATTGTTCCTCAGAGTAGTCAGCTTCATCAATCCCCATATTGTGGTCTTCTTCAAGACTGATCCCCTTGTCTTTGAGAAGGAGAGCTTTCAGATCCTCTTGCCCTTTCCCCATAGCCAGAAGCATTTGTTGGAATTGAGCGTTTTGAGCTTGGAGATCTTTCACCGTTTGTTCCATATCCATCTTACTGAAATAAACAGTAGGAAGAATAAGGAAACCTAAAAAGGAGAAACCTGCTATGTAATGATATGTATCATATATATGCAATGTTTTCAAGGATCTCTTGGGGTAAACACAAGAGAATGTTAGAGGTTGAACTTCGGTCTTCGATTGGAGAACTTTGCACTGGTGGATGTCTTTCCACGAGAATCAAGCTCACCATGTCAAGTGGGTCATAGCCCCTGATTCAAGTTGTCACACTTGATCTTTGATTGGAGAACTTTGCACCGGTGGATGTCTTTCCACGAGAATCAAGCTCACCATGTCAAGTGGGTCATAGCCCCTGATTTAAGTTGTTGCACTTGATCTTTGATGGCATTTGTTTAGAGGAGAAACCCCTTGCCCTTTGGTAGACGTATGGTTCAACATAACCCTGCATCAAAAGAACCCTCGAGATCCTTGAAATGGTTATTTGAAAATGCTATGGTATGATGTCATGATGTTATGTACATGCATGCGAAAGCAAGTAAATGTATATACAGGCAATCATATTCACACAAAGCAAACAAGTCCTTAGGTTCAGGCTTGCATGGGGTTTGTAGGTAAGTACCCTCTTGAAGTTAGTTGGCTCATCCTGTCCTAAAATAGAAATCGGGTTCTAAGGAGCTCAATATCATTGGACTGTTTTCTGTGTTCATTGTTTTGGTTTAGCCACTTAACTGGCGACCAAAATATTCCAAGAAAACAACCCTCAATGAGTGTAGTATCGAGTATCTACCAACTTCGGACTGCACTAAAGTCGGTCATCTCACTACCCCTAAAAAGGCTAGGATGGTCAATTAAGGTTCTAAGAGTTCGTTAGTGCTTCACGACATCACTCAGCGGCCCCGTACTCTCCTTGATTGAACTCAAGGGTTACCGGTACTCACAAATATGTCACACTAACATAGCTTACTGCTTCAACCATGTCGGTATACCCTGCATAGTTCCCTCACAGTTTTATTGCTATTTACCTAGGAAGGTGCCCCAAAATCCGGGTGTAGGATTTACAACAAACCCAAACAAGGACCCAAAAAAGTAAAGCAATCAAGGCAATCAAAGCAAACATGTAAAGGTGATCTAAACCCTAAGGTAACCCCACTTTTAAGTTTCTCCCCAGCAGAGTCGCCAGTTCTGTGATACGGTGGGAGAACTGACTTGAGGTTTAAAATTAATGAAAACCCTAAATTTTGTCTGACTGACGAGAAAAGTCTGTTTGACCGATTCTTGAGCCAGTCTAAAAAATCAGGAAAAGCCCGAAGCTGTGATTTCTTGTGGAAAAATAGGAGGGTAAATTTTGGGGTACAACACGATGCATTAATGAAATAACAGAGTTTGACATGATAATAATTGTTTGAATAAACAAAGAAAAATACAACTTGAAAATTCAAAAAAAAGACATTCTCAATGATTTGGTGAAGGATCAGTGATCAAACTTGATCTCCTTGGCATCAATCAGGTCTTGAACCTTATTCTTCAGGGGCCAACAGTTGTTTGTGTCATGTCCTAGACTGTCAGAGTGGTATGCACACCTTTCATGGGGATGATAGGTAGGAGCGGAAGTGTTGGGATTCCAGAGAGGAGCCCTTAATGTAATCAGCCCTGCCTTCAACATTTGCTGTAGCGCTTGAGTCAGTGACATGTTGATCTTAGTGAATTGCCTCCTGGGCTTGTTTGGCTTGCTCTAATCAACCCGTTGTTCTTGGCGAGGTTGTTGTTGGACCTGTGAAGTAGTAGCAACTTGGAGAGGTCCATTCTTCACCAAACCAAACCTTTGACTTCTCGGAAGTTGATTAATGTCTTGATCCTCAGCCTTGACTATTTGCTTCATACTGTTGTATCTGTCTTGATGAAGCTGGTTGATCATGGTTCTCAACTCTTCTTGCTCCCGAGCTAAGCCTTGGATAAGAGCCATTTGCCCTAGCATCTGGGTTCTCATTGCGTCTACCTCAGCTTGCAGATGTTTCAGCCGTTCGTCCTTATTGTCTTCAGGACTTTTCTTGACCAAATTCCCCATGAGGAGTGTTCTCAACTCTTCCTGCCCCTTGGATAGGTTTAGGAAGATTTCCCTGAACTGAGTCTCTTGAGTATGAAGATCCTGGTTGTCTTGTTGGAGAGCCATTGCTGAAATAAACAGCGAGAACATGAGAAACCTGTAAAAGGTGACCTGTTATGCAATGATATGTATGATATATGTATGCAATGTTTTCAAGGATCTCACGGGGTAAACAAGAACTTGTTAGAATTTGATAGAAGAAACTTCGTGTCGTTAAGAGTCATTCTTCAAGAGTCAAGCTCACCATATCGAGTGGGTCATAGCCCCTGACTCAAGTAATCGTGTTTTGATCTCCAAACAACCGTGGCTAGAGGAAAATAAATCCCCTTTGTCCCTGGCTAGACATTTGGTCCATCATGACCTGCATCACAAACCCTTGAGATCCTTGAAATGGGTTAGTCCTTATGCAGGATGTATGCAATGATGTTATGATGTTATGATAAGGCACACCACAAGTATTCACAAAAGGCAAACATGGTAAAGGCACACAAGTCACAAAAGAGCCCTTAGATTTCAGGCTGGCATGAAGTTTAGGTACTACCCTCTTGAAGTTAGTTGGCTCAAAACCTGTCCTATCAATAGTAACCGGGTTCTAAGGAGCTCAATATCATTGGATTGTTTTCTATGTTCATTGTTTTGATTTAGCCACTTAACTGGCGACCAAAATATTCCAAGAAAACAACCCTCAATGAGTGTAGTATCGAGTATCTACCAACTTCAGAATGCACCAAAGTCGGTCATCTCACTACCCCTAAAGAGGCCAGGATGGTCAAGTAAGGTTCTAAGGTCAGTTGATGCTTCACGACACCACGCGGCGTCCCCGTACTCTCCTTGACTTGACTCAAGGGTTACCGGTACTCACCAAAGTGCCACATCAACGTAGCTACTGCTTCAACCATGTCGGTATACCCCGCACAGTTCCCTCACAGTTTGTTGCTACTTCTAAAGGGTATCCCCAGATCCGGGTTAGGATCTATAAAACTCCGATACAAACCCACAATATTAAAGCATTCAAGGCATACAATTGAAAACATAGTGATCTAATCCTAAGGTACACCTCACTTATTAAATTTCCCCAGCAGAGTCGCCAGTTCTGTGATCGGTGGAAATAGAACTGACTGTTTTTGGAATGCTGGTTCGCGAAATGTCGCGGCAAGCAAGAGTCGCCATCGTCTTTTATGTTCTCTAACAAGGAAAGGAAAAAAGCACAACAAAATTCCTTTTCGAGATGTTTCTCGGTTCAGGAGGTAGATTATATAAAGGGAAGGTGTTAGCACCCTTTCTATCTATGGTTATCCACGAGCTCTTAGGTACTTGCTCACTATGTTTTCAAAAGTTTTGCTTTTCTTGTGTTTGTGGGTTTTGAAAAAGTTTGTTTTTGAAAACTTCGCTTTAACTCTTGTATCAGTCCTCAAGAGTGTATGAAGTGTTTGTTTGAAAACTTTTGTCAGAAAAGTGTAGGTGCGAAAATTATTTTTGTTTTAAAAGAGCAAGTATCTAAGAACCTTTACCTACTCAAAAGAAATTAAGCTGTGTAAATGTCCTTTAGACATTACCATCCCACTATTGAGAAGTAGGTAGCACCGTCGTTGGAGTTCCGGGTCAATTCGATTATAGGGACATGTGGTCACTAAAGAAATAGTAGGACGCCTTAGCGGTAACCCTAATGTCCTAGATCCTTTTTATCGAGGCAACCGTTTCGAGGAAACTTGGATCTTTTAGACAAAAGGGCAACCTCTAAAACACCCTATACTCAATGACCACGTCGAGGCAACCAAGTGAGGCGTACCCTAAGAGTGGCATGTGCGAGTGTGTCAGGATTCAGTTAAGTTATCTTTGAACATGTTATGGTGAGCTACGGGTTGATTTTAATTTTCAGATAAGTCTTTTCATGCATAGCCTAATTAACATACATCTAACAGTTAATAGTTGCGGGAAAGTAAACTAAGCTATTACAAGGCGTTGGGTATTTACATCGCCAAAAACAAACCCTTGAAAAGTAAATTGCGGGAAATTAAAGAAAGCGATAAAAAGTCCTAATTAAGGCTATTACATCCTCGGATCAATTACATAAATATGGATCAAAAATTAATAAAACAAACATACGCACGAGAGAAAATTGAATCGAAATGTTTCTTAGGGTTTTGACCCTTTTTGAGAAAGAAAGAGTTTTTTTTTTGTTTTTGTATTTAATTAAATTAAACCTAAAACTAATTAATTAATAAAAAGAAATATTTTTGGTTTTTAATGTCTCAAGGAAATAAATAAAAAAAAGTCACAAGTTAGTAAAAACCCTAATTCTAATTTATTTTATTTATTGCAAAAAAATATTGAAATTAACCTAATTAAAAAGACTAAATTAATTTGTTAGTATTTGTTTACAAAAATAATAAAGGGTGAAATTAATAAATAATAATAATTAATATTACATTTTTAGTTTTCTGAATTTTATTATGAAAAAAAAGTTAATTTGGTTAATTAAATAATAAAAATAATAATAATTAATAGTAAATAGTTAAATAGAAAAATATAAAAAGAGAAAAAAGAATAACCCAGGGGGGTGATGGCCCAATTAGGAGGTGTATGTGGAATTCTGAAGCCCAATTGTACTCAAGCCTGCTTTTGAATTTCCTGATCCTCCATGGCGCGTGTTGACTGGGAGTATGATGGTCTTCCACTCAGGACCATTAGATTGATACCTGAAGCCACATGGCGCATGAATATGTGAAGCACACGGTGGACATCCTTTGGAATTCTGCACATGAATATGTTAGGAAAAATAACATATGCATTTTGGGGGACTTGGGATTCGAACCCAGGTCCCAACGTTTCCAAGCCAACGCCTTAACCACTCCACCAACCTGCTTTAGTCATTAGTGGAATAACAAATAATCATTATATTAAGAAATTAATCCATATGCTGTAAAAACAAAAAACACGCGCGCTTATTCAAATCAGCCAACCACACGTTAACACCTCATCATCTTCTTCATTGTTCCTGCAAAAAACACAAACAGATAGCGGGGGTTTTTAACCCCCACAATATGCCATGAGGAAAAATAGCGATTAGAGCTATGGTTTATATAAATATTTCGCGATGGTTTGATTTTGTTCGTCTTGTTCTGACGAATTCAGTCATGGGTCTCACACGTCTCAATTTTTCCTGGTTTAGGAATCCCCAATTTCAAAGCTTATGAACCCTAAAACTTGTTCATGGCATCTTTGGATTTATGGCGTTTCAAATCAATTAAGTTATACCATTAGCTTCACATGGTTCCTATTAACACAAAACAATCAAGAAAATATGTTATATGTGCATGAATTAGGAGTTACGATTCTGGAAAAAAAAAGGTGGCAAACCGTGGTTCTGTGCGTGATGATTCCTTGAGTTTTAGCGCGTGAATTCAATTGCAAATTATCCCTGGGACCTCCTGCAATGTGTTAGAATCAATAAAAACCTTTGAATTGCTCTAGAATGCCAAAGTCAGTTTTGAGTTTTCTTGGAAATTTTTCAATATGCTATGGCTTTTCTGCAGCTTTCTTGCACGTGTATGCATCAGGGTTTGCTTGCATATATATAGAGAGGAATGGAATTAGGTCAAAATCTTGAGCAAAAATCCATTGAATTGATGATTGAATCTTTGATTGGAAATCAAATATTTTTGAATCTTCATGATTGGAAAAAGTTGCCAATTTTGGATATTTTGTATCTTTCACTTTGTGCACGAAATTGCCAGCCTTTTTAGGTCATATTTGCTTCACAAAAAGATTTAAAAACCAAATCTTGTATTTTCCTACAATTTAAATTAATTAAATGAATTAATATTAATTAAAAATCCAATTAATCAATAAAAATAAGAAAATAAATTCAATTAATCTTGATGGGTCGTGCATAGGCCATGGATGAAGTTTCAAGAAGAGATTTGAGGCCCATTAGCAAAAATAAGGTGTTTTGAGCAAAGTTGACTTTTGCAAATTCCTAAAATTTCCCAACTTCTCCAATGCATATCTTGCCCAATTTTGATCATATGAACATGTTCTTGGACATTTTGGAAAGGTCTTTAAGTCCTCTAACCAATGCCTTTGGTCCCATGTCATTTGGATTTATCAATCTCAAGTTATGGCCTTTGACTTAAAGTGCACTTTTGTTGACTTTTGAATTTGACCTATAATGTAAAAATTGATAAATTTTTATGAGAGAATTTGTTGGACTTGGAATGTGAAGATGGATTGTAGGAAATGTCATCCCCTTCAAAATGAGCATTGGATGGAATTTTTCTGACAAACCATGAAAAAGTTATGCCCTGGTCAAGATACAGTTGACTTTTCTACTATCCAAAAATAGTAACTTTTTGCATCTTGATGATTTTTGAGCTATCCTTGTGGAATCATGATCAAGACTTGATAAAATGATGATTGTGGACTCAAAATAAGATGTTGACCAAAAATTCTGACTTTTGACTGCAAAATGACCATTTTGCCCCTACAGTTGACTGTGGATCAAATGGAGCTTTTGACTGTGCAAATTGGCACTATGAGTCTTGAAACTTGGTATGTAGGTGCTTGAGGATGTATATATGCCTATGAGACTTGATTGAACCATTGAGAACCCCAAATTCCTTGAAAGAACCAAAACCCTAATTTCAATTGTCTTAGGAAGTGGTTTGACTGTCTACCCCTTGAGCAATCTTGAACCATTTGAAGATAATTCTTGACAAACCTTGAAGAATATGGGAGGGCAAATTTTGGGGTACAATAGTTGCCCCTGTTCAATCTTCTTAGACCTGAGGATGTAGATTGGCTTTCGGGCCTTTCGTGATCCGAAGGTGGAAGATGATTGAACACTAAAGTGCCCAGAAATTTGCACTCGCATAGTGTAGTATCAGCCATGTGATGTCAGGAATGGGCTTACAGATGCCATTTAGAGAGATGATGGATAGGAGGATGGGCTTATAGATGCCATCTGGAAATGTTGTTGATAGTTGTAACCTGGTAGGTTGAAAGAAGGAACCTGTGTAGGGTTGCCTGATGATGAGTCCGTGTAAAACTGCATCTGAAAGAAGGAACCGGTGTAGAGTTGCTTCATGATGGTCAAGTAGATAGTTGTACTGTCTGGTTTCAGGTATTAATCTCTGACCTGAGAAAGAAAGATAATTTTCCTGGCTTGCTACAGGTATTAATCTTCAATCTCTTCAATGTAGATAACTTTCCTGTCTGGTTTCAGGTATAGATCTAAAATCAGTCGTCCACAGATATTTCCTGGCTTGCTACAAGTATTAATCCGGGACTTAAGAAGTCTGGCCGATGAGATAGTTTTCCTGTCTGGTTTCAGGTATTAATCTCTGTCCTGAGAAAGAAAGATAGTCTTCCTGGCTTGTTACAGGTATTGATCTTCAGTCTCTTCATGTAGATAACTTTCCTGGCTAGTTACAGGTATAAATCTACAATCCGTTCATATAGGTGGTTTTCCTGTCTAGTTTCAGGTGTTAACCTATGACCGGTCGTCCATAGATATTTCCTGGCTAGTTACAGGTGTTGATCTGGAACTTAAGAAAGGTTGGTTAATGAGATAGTTTTCCTGTCTGGTTTCAGGTATTAATCTCTGACTTGAGAAAGAAAGATAGTTTTCCTGGCCTATTACAGGTATTGATCTTCAATCTCTTCATGTAGATACTTTCCTGGCTAGTTACAGGTATAGATCTACAATCAGTCGTCCACAGATATTTCCTGGCTAGTTACAGGTGTTGATCTGGAACTTAAGAAAGGTTTATGGTAATCATCTTTTGATTCAATCTGGAATAAGTATCAGAATGTCGCCATATCTGGGTCACATTTGAACTGTCTCTAGAAGGAATCTGGAATATCTTCAACTGGATCGGCATCAGAAAAATCTTTAGGAATCGACTTAACTTGACCAGAGAAGGCCTTTGACTGGCTCGGCATCAGAAAAATCTTTAGGAATCGATTTAACTGGGCCAGACAAGGTCTTGGAATATCTTCAACTGGATCAGTATTAGAAAAATCATTAGGAATCGACTTAACTGGACCAGAGAAGGCCTTTGACTGGATCGACATCAGAAAAATCTTTAGGAATCGATTTAACTGGACCAGGTAAGGTCTTGGAATCTTCAACTGGGTCTGCATCAGGAAAATCTTTAGAAATCGATTTAACTGGACCAGAGAAGGACTTTGACTGGATCGGCATCAGAAAAATCTTTAGGAATCGATTTAACTGGACCAGGCAAGGTCTTGGAATCTTCAACTGGGTCTGCATCAGGAAAATCTTTAGGAATCGATTTAACTGGACCAGAGAAGGCCTTTGACTGGATCGGCATCAGAAAAATCTTTAGGAATCGATTTAATTGGACCAGACAAGGTCTTGGAATCTTCAACTGGGTCTGCATCAGGAAAATCTTTAGGAATCGATTTAACTGGACCAGAGAAGGCCTTTGACTAGATCGGTGTCAGAAAAATCTTTAGGAATCGATTTAACTGGACCAGACAAGGTCTTGGAATCTTCAACTGGGTCTGCATCAGGAAAATCTTTAGGAATCGATTTAACTGGACCAGAGAAGGCCTTTGACTGGATCGGCGTCAGAAAAATCTTTAGGAATCGATTTAACTGGACCAGACAAGGTCTTAGAATCTTCAACTGGGTCTGCATCAGGAAAATCTTTAGGAATCGATTTAACTGGACCAGACAAGGTCTTGGAATCTTCAACTGGGTCTGCATCAGGAAAATCTTTAGGAATCGATTTAACTGGACCAGAGAAGGCCTTTGACTGGATCAGCGTCAGAAAAATCTTTAGGAATCGATTTAACTGGACCAGACAAGGTCTTGGAATCTTCAACTGGGTCTGCATCAGGAAAATCTTTAGGAATCGATTTAAATGGACCAGAGAAGGCCTTTGACGTAGCTGAGAACTTAACTGGATCTTTCCTGAAAGGTAAAGGTCAGTCATATGCAATGCATGAGATGGATCAAGCAATGATGTTCTCAATATAAATGAGATCATGTGATATGTTGCGTATATGCATGTATCATGATGTATGAAAATGTGTTTTTTTAGCTGGGGGAAGATAAATCCCGGAGTTGCTGGAGAATGATGTTGAATTCTTCGTTTCCGCTGAGGATGATGAACGAAGATGATTGGGTGAATAAACCTGTAGGAGAAAAGAACTCTGTTGGGGAATAAACTTGATGAAGAGATTACTCTGCGGGGAATTACTATGTGGGGAATTACTCTGCTGAGGATGTTAATGATAACTCCGCTGGGGATTCCGTTGATAAACTCTATTGGGGATTTTGAGGATGAACTCCGCTGGGGATAGAAAGAACTTTGTCGGGGATGATCTCTCTGTTGCAACTTGCTGAGGATAACCCAGTTAGACTCTTGTGGGGATAACCTTCTGAATACGGCTGGGGAGATGCATTTGTACTCTACAGGGGATAAGCTTCCAGAATCTACTGGAGAAGATGATTCAACTCTGGCGGGGAAGCTTTTTTAGATTGCGCTGGGAAATGGCTCCATTGGGGGTATCTTGTATTCCACCGGGGAACATTCTTATATTCTGTCGAGGAATATTAAGACTATCGGGGATGCTTGCTGAGGAATATCTGTATACTCTGCTAGGGAATATTAAGATCTTCTGGGGATACCCAACTTTTTCAGGACTGATGATAGACCAAACTCTGCTTGGGGGAGGAGTATTACTGACTTGCTGGGGATACTGTGCCCTTTTTTAGGGCTGACGATAGACCAACTCTGTTTGGGTAGAGTATTACTGATTTGTTCATGGTTGTAAGTCTCAGCTGAGAGAGAGCTATCATTATTGTCTTACTCTGCGGGGAGTGAAGGTATCTCGGTTTTATTCTTCAGCTGAATCTACCTTGGTACCTGGTGAACAGAGCAGTTTGTACAGTTCGGACAATTCTTATTACCCCAGCTTCTGCGGGAGAAGGTACCTGTGGAGGTGCTTGATAACTGCCGATTGACAAATCTCCTTCTGGTAGCTGTCATTGATCGATATGGGGAATACCCTAATGTCTCGTTTCTTGGAATTAGAGGAGGAATAACCTACAGTCCTTGCTTGGCTCTACGACAGTTTGGTCGCGCTCAGAGAGACGCTCCTCATGAGCTACTTCTTACAGATATTGTCTTTGACTACAAGGGGGACGTTGATGAGCATCGCCGAAGGTTTATACGGGCCTAGGGCATGGTGAACAGGTCTGACCCTCACGAGCTAGGACCAAATACTTCTCTCCCTATGCAACCCTATCTCTAGTGGGTCCGAGCTCGGGCTCAGAAGCTTGGGATGCCTTATGAAGCTGTTTTTCCAGTGGTTGTAGAGCATACTAATGAAGAAGGCGTTCCTTATACAGTCCTTTATCCCTACATGCCTACTGATCTTGGGGCATTGAAAAGATCCTGGATTCAGCTGAAGGATGAAAGGGATACCTACCGGGAGAAGTATCATGAGCAAGAAAGGAAGATCTTGAAGCTCACGAGGCAATTTGAGAATGAAAGGACGATCAATGATAACGTCAGCACGAAGGGGAAACGACCATGGGATTTCTGATATCTTTTATTGTTTCTAGTTTAGATTTGCTTTTCAGTTATTTCTTTTTGTAACGCCTTGAAGGCAGTGTTAAACATTTTTACAAGTTTAATCTAATAAAGTTTGCTTTATCATTGTTTTACAAATTTAAATCTCCCAAAGTCTTTGAAATCATTCCATACGCATTCCATTATCATGCACATCATTACAGGTACCATTACAGGTTTCTCATCTTCTTCGCTGTTTATTTCAGCACAAAATGTCTTCTGAAATGCCTACCGATCAAGCCATCAAAGCTCTTCAGGCACAAAATGCCCAATTCCAAGAGATGTTCTTGAACTTGGCTAAAGGGCAAGAAGACTTGAAAACTATCATCCTGAAAGAGAGGAAGAAGAAGAAGAAGAAGGTGGTTCTTCTGAATATGGGTCACAGATTTGGGAATAGGTTGCGACAGGAAGCTGATCTGTCTCATTCATCCAAAGGAGGAGAAAATCAAGAGGAAGAAAAGGGTTCTAGTCCTGTGGTCTCTGATAATGATACTGATTTTTATGATGAATAATACCCTCCTGCTATGGATAGGTACAAACAACTTGAAGACCGTCTGAGTGCTATGGAGATTCAGAAGGTCCCTGGTTTGGACTTCGGAGATCTGGGACTAGCATCATGAGTGGTGATCCCTCACAAGTTTAAAGCTCCGGTTTTTGCTAAATACGATGGAGTATCCTGTCCAAAACTCCACCTCCGCTCGTATGTTAGAAAAATCCAACCTTATACTGCTGATAGAAATTTGTGGGTGCATTTCTTTCAAGATAGTCTATCAGGGACTCAACTTAAATGGTTTTATCAATTGGAAGGAGCTAATGTCCGAAACTGGGAGGACCTTGCTGCTGCTTTTTACAAGCAGTATCAGTATAACACCGACCTTGCTCCCACTCGTACTCAGCTTCAGGGTATGTCTATGGGCGCAAGTGAAGGTTTTAAGGACTATGCTCAGAAGTGGAGAGATCTGGCTGGAAGAGTCCAACCCCCTCTGTCCGATAGGGAGTTGGTTGATATGTTTCTGGGGACCTTGTCTGGTCCATTTTTTAATCATCTGATCGGCAGTTCGTCATCTGGGTTTACTAAATTGATTATGATTGGGGAGAGAGTAGAAGCTGGTATCAGAAGTGGTAAGATACAGAAGGATACGGCGTCAAGTGAAGTAAAGAAGTCTTTCACCGGTAAAAAATAAGCTAGTGCAGTTTATAGCTCGAGGAGCCAAAATAGACCTGAACACCGTCAAGCAGTGAATGCGGTAGTAATATCAAGACCCACCGTTGCCCCACAACGCAATAATCAACAAAGAATGGAGAGACCGCAGAGACAGTACACTCGGCTTAATATGACTTTGTCTCAAATTCTACCACAATTGTTGAAGACCAACCTGGTAACCCTAAGGGAAGCACTGAAGAATCCCAGCACCACATCTCTGCTATATAATCCGAACGCCCGCTGTGCCTATCACTCCGATAGCCCGGGTCATGATACGAACAACTGTTGGGCTTTAAAGAATAAGGTGCAAGATTTGATTGAAGCTAAAGAAATTTAGTTTGACGCTCCAAAGAAACCTAACGTCATAACTGCTCATATGCCCAAGCTTGGTCATGGAGTAAATGCTGTGGACGATGATTTATTTGTGACCTCCGTGGAAGACATTTCTACTCCATTGTTAACCGTGAAGAAGAATCTATTGTTGGCTGGTTTATTTCCAGGTTGTGGCGAAGGTTGCCACCTATGTTCAATCCTGCCTGCTGGTTGCCATTTATTGAGATCAGGTGTTCAACGCCTGATGGATAACAAAGAGATCCTGTTCGAGAAGACTTTGGTTCCGTTTATTCCAGTTGAAGATGTTGCCATCATAACCATTTCCGCCAATCCTTCCAAGGCTTCCTCGAGAAAGCCTATTAGGATTACATCTGTTCCGAGAATCGCTCCATTAATCATTACTATCCCTGGTCTTATCCCATACACTTCGGATAAAGCTGTCCCTTGGCACTATGGGGCCGACGTGTATTACCATAGAGTTAAGCAAGACTTAAAGGTTGAAGAAGCTGATGTTGATATCAACAATATTTTCGGGTCTAGAAGGTCACCAAAAGTGGAAGACTCTTCTCTCCTGAGATTTCCCCTCCGACTATTCAAAAGCCTGTTGCCATTCCATCCGCCAGTACATCAGCTACTGTTCCAATTCTTACTCTAGTTACCACCCCTGTCGCCGAGTCATCTAACACTCGAGGCAAAGGAATCACAGGTGAGCCTTCCCGGACGGAGGCACCTAAGAAGATTATTGTAGAAATCTCTAAGCAGGAGATAGAGGAAATTTTGAAGATTATCAAAAAGAGCGACTACAACGCAGTCGAGCAGTTGGGGCAAACCCCGTCGAAAATCTCCATGTTGTCCTGATTACTGTATTCTGAAGCCCATGCAAAGGCTTTAATTGCTTTCCTTAAAATTGCACATGTACCACAGGAAACCTATGCTGATCAATTCAAAGACTGTAGCTAGTTTGACTGCCGACAACGGGTTGGGTTTCTTAGACGTAAATCTGACTGCTAAAGGAAGAAATCACAATGATGCTCTACACGTCTCGATCGAGTGCAGGGGCACTACTCTGGCCCATGTACTGGTGGATACTGGGTCCTCTTTGAATGTTTTGCCAAAGAAAGCATTAGACCGTTTGGACTGTGAAGGTTTGGTTTTGAAACCAAGTAATATTGTGGTTAGAGCTTTTGATGGGTCAAAAAAGATGGTGCACAGGGAGGTGGACGTCCCTGTTAAAGTTGGTTCTCAGACTTTCGCATCTACTTTCTATGTGATGGATATCTGACCATCTTATTCTTGCTTGTTGGGTCGCCCTTGGATTCATAAGGCTGGGGCAGTGACTTCTACGCTCCATCAGATGTTGAAATATCCATTAAAGGGGAAGATTGTTACGGTGCAAGGTGAGGAGGAGTATATGGTGAGTCATCTTAATTCCCCCAGACTTTGCCGTCGACTAAAATTGTTATTGACAAACCTCCGATGAAGATGGCTTCTCTCAAGGATTCCAGGGCTGTAATTGAAAAAGGTGGGTGTGCAAATTGGGGTGAGCTCCCTGACTTCGCACACAAAACTGACAAGTTTGGTTTGGGCTTTACTTCAGAACCTCAAAGGGTTGTTCGACGCGTGCGGATTGGAAGACCTCCTCTGCATATCAGTAATCAAGGAGTGAATGTAATTGAAGATGATGAAGAGGAGTCAGAGTTCGACAACTGGATTTACCCGACTACCAATGGTGGCTTGAACAATTGGACGGTAAAGGATTTCGTGCCCGTTTCTTTTATTACACAGTAATTAACTCTTGTTTTGAGATTTGTAACAGACAGTTTGAAACTTTATGGCCCGGTGCCTTGCCCGGGGCACCTTGGCTTTGTTTGTGAGGGCTTATTATTTGTCATTTACATATATCATCAATAAAGCATTGGATGTTTTCTTGCATTACAAAGTTTGCGCTCCTTGTTTTTATTTTCTATCTTGCACTTTATAAAAAAAACAGCTATTGTCTTACACACACTCACATATCATAATGCAGATCCACATCCACTCTGGATCTCATTGGTAACGACTCTGCTACTTCCAGTTATGACTTCGAAAATTCGATCAACCAAGCCAAGGACGAAGGTGAGGATGATTGTGAAGTTCCTGGGGAACTTGCTAGACTGTTACTACAGGAAGAGAGGGCCATACAGCCTCATGAAGAGCCAGTGGAATCAATGAATTTAGGTACAGAGGAGGACAAGAAAGAGGTCAAGATAGGTGCAAATCTGGATCCTAGTGTCAAGCAGCGGTTGATACAGATGCTACGCAACTATGTTGAGATCTTCGCTTGGTCTTATGAAGATATGCCTGGTTTAGACACTGACATTGTGGTACACCGTCTGCCAACTAAAGAAGACTTCCCTCCAGTAAAGCAGAAGGTTCACCGTATGCGCCCCGAGATGTCTGAGAAAATCAAAGTTGAGGTCATGAAACAGTTTGACGCCAGATTTCTAGCTGTTACTTCTTATCTGCAGTGGGTTGCCAATGTTGTTCCCGTGCCGAAAAAGGATGGTAAGGTACGGATGTGCATGGACTATAGAGATCTGAAAAGGGCGAGCCCCAAGGATGATTTCCCACTACCTCACATCGATGTTCTGGTCGACAACACCACACAACATAAGGTCTTCTCCTTTATGGATGGTTTTTCTGGTTACAGTCAGATTAAGATGGCTCCCGAAGACATGGAGAAGACAACTTTCGTTACGCAGTGGGGCACCTTTTGCTACAAGGTAATTCCTTTCGGGTTGAAGAATGCTGGGGCAACTTATCAGCACGCCATGGTCGCTTTGTTCCACGACATGATTCACCATGAGATTGAGGTTTACGTTGATGATATGATTGCAAGGTCCCAAACTGAGGAAGAACACCTTGACCATCTCTAGAAACTGTTCGACAGGTTGAAGATGTACAAGCTCAGGTTAAACCCGAACAAGTGCACCTTCGTGGTAAGGTTTGGTAAACTGCTAGGTTTCTTCGTTATTGATAAAGGTATTCAAGTGGATCCTGCAAAGGTGGAGGAAATACAGGAGATGCCAGCTCCCTGCGCAGAAAAGGAAGTCAGAGGCTTTTTGGGACTTCTGAATTACATTGCCCGATTCATTTCACATATGACTGCTACTTGTGATCCAATCTTCAAGCTGCTGAAGAAAGATCAAGTGGTAGAATGGAATGATGAATGTCACACCGCTTTCGAAAGGATCAAGGAATACCTCCAAGAGCCACCTATTCTGATGCCTCCAGTTGAAGGAAGACCTTTGATCTTATACTTGACCGTAATGGATAATTCAATGGGGTGTGTGCTGGGGAAGCATGACGAGTCTGGCCGAAAAGAGCATGCTATTTAGTACCTTAGCAAAAAGTTTACCGACTGCGAGACCCGATAATCATTGCTCGAGAAAACTTGCTGCGCTTTGGCATGGGCTGCTCACCGGCTGAGACAGTATATACTGACTCACACTACCCTATTGATATCAAAGATGGACCCAATCAAATATATCTTTGAAAAGCCTGCCTTGTCCGGAAGAATAGCAAGATGGCAGATGATCTTAACTGAGTACGACATCCAATACACAACCCATAAGGCAATTAAGGGAAGTGTGTTGGCAGATCATTTGGCGCATCAGGCCGTGGATGATTACTAATCCATGAATTTCGAGTTCCCGGATGAGAACACCATGTTGGTGACCGACTGTGAAGAATGTGGACCGGATGAAGGACCCGAGGAAGGATCTCGATGGTCTATGTACTTTGATGGAGCCTCAAATGCGTTGGGTAATGGCATTGGCGCTGTGACTATATCTCCTGAAGGCTGTCATACTCCATTCACCGTCCGATTATGTTTTAACTGCACCAACAATATGGCAGAGTATGAAGCATGCATCATGGGCCTTCGAGCATCTATTGACCTAAGGATTAAGTTCCTGAGTGTATTCGGAGATTCCGGTCTCATGATCAGTCAGATCAAAGGCGAGTGGGATACGAAGCACCCAAATCTTATTCCTTACAAAGAATATGTGCCGACGTTGCTTCCGCACTTTGAGGAGATAACCTTAGAACATTTCCCCAGAGAGGAGAATCAGTTAGCGGACGCACTAGCTACCATGTCTTCTATGTTCAAGGTCGGGTGGGGCAATGAAGCTCCCCAGATTACCATTGAGAGGTTGGACAAACCCGCACATTGCTGTGACATCGAGACTGAAGAGGTAGCAGATAAACCCTGGTTTCACGAGGTAAAGAGGTGTCTTGAGGCTCAAGAGTACCCCGAGGGTGCATCTGTTAATGATAAGAAGTTCTTGAGAAGGTTCGCTGCGAAGTTCTTTATTAGTAATGGTATCCTCTACAAGCGTAACCATGATTCAACCTTACTGCGATGTGTGGACAAGAGCGAGGCAGAAAGGATCATGGCAGAATTACATGAAGGTACCTTCAAAACTCATTCCAGTGGACATACCATGGCGAAGAAAATCCTATGGGCAAGATATTATTGGTCTACTATGGAAGCCAATTATTATCAGCATTCTCGGACCTGTCATAAGTGCCAAGTCTATGCTGATAAGGTGCATGTACCTCAAGTTCCTCTAAACGTCTTGACAGCTCCTTGGCCTTTTGCAATGTGGGGCATCGATATGATTGGTGAGATCAGACCTACTGCGTCCAACGGGCATCGTTTCATTCTGGTAGTTATTGATTACTTTACAAAGTGGGTTGAGGCAGCGTCCTTTGCTACAGTAACCAAGAATGTCGTGGCGCGGTTCATCCGACATAATCTGATCTGTCGATACGATGTACCAGAGAGGGTCATTACAAACAATGGTACAAATCTCAACAATACGATGATCACTGAGCTCTGCAAACAGTTCAAGATATAACATCACAACTCTTCTCCTTACCAGCCGAAGATGAATGGGGTTGTTAAAGCAGCTAATAAGAACATCAAGAAGATTGTGCAGAAGATGACGGTGACATACAAAGACTGGAACAAGATGTTACCATTTGCTCTTCATGGGTACCGTACCTCAGTGCGGACGTCACCAGGGGAAACACCATACTCTTTGGTGTATGGCATGGAGGCAGTCCTGCCCATTGAAGTCCAGATACCCTCTCTTTGGATTATGAAGGATGCAGGTTTGAGTGAGGACGATTGGATCCAGACCCGGCTTGATCATCTAAATTTAATTGATGAAAATAGACTTACTACTATGTGTCATGGTCAGACGTATCAAAAGCGAATGAAAAAGGCATTTAACAAGAAAGATAGACAACAAGAATATCAAGTCGGGGATCTAGTGGTCAAACGCATCATACTACCACAAGGTGATCCTAGGGGCAAATGGACCCCTACGTACGAAGGTCCATTTGTGGTTAAGAACATTTTCTCAGGAGGAGCTATGATTCTAACCACCGTGGATGGTGACGACCTTCCTCACCCCGTCAATGCAGACACAGTGAAAAAATACTACGCATAATTAAAGACCCTCTAGGTCGACTGGCCTAGGCAAAAATAAGGGCTTCCCGGTGAACCAAAAGGGTTCGGGCAAAAGTAAGGGATGAAAATGAAAAAAACTGTACACCCGGCAAGTCGAAAACCTGAAAAGGCGGCTTGGGCAAAAAAGGGTATCCTGATGGACTGAAAACCCGAAAGGGCGGTCCAGGCAAAAATTAGGGATCAAAGCGTAACACTATGTCTCATTGGATCATCTTGCAACCAGACTTCGGTATCGACTATCAAACTCGGACGGTGCCAATCAATTTGATCTACCTTCAACCAAGTAGCAAAGTGATGAGATGCTCGAAGATATAAAGGCAATAGCAGAGTTAGAACCCAGTGGGATTGTTCACATAGCTGTTTTTCTTTGTTTTTCATAAATTGTATAAATTCTATCATTTCGGCGGCGTTCTCTTACTAGGATGTCAGCCTCTTGTACAAAACGCCTATCACAGGCCAACTTCAAAATCAATACAATTCATTTTACAATAATTTTCAAAAAAATTAGTTTTCTTTTTCTGTTTTGTTTTGCAAGAACGTCCAATGATTCATTTTTGATATATGCATTTGAAATTAATTGTTGCTCATAAATATTTACATGCGAAACAAAAGACGATTACTCGTAATTCCAAGAATAGGGGTAAATAAGAAATGTCCAAACCTTACAGTTGCTCTACCCACCAGGTACAGGGATAGACCCAGCTGGAAAATATGACTAAAATGCATACACTCCCCGTAGAGTAAGAGGTACCAGAATACAGTGGTGTTAATTCTCCCCAAGCAGAGTTTATTTATCACCAACAGTGGAAGATTATCCCCAGTGGAGTTTATTTCTTCCATAAGAAGAAACTAAAATCCCCAACAAGAGTTCATCATCGCCAGCAACGGTAATTCATCCCCAACCGAGGTTATTACTCCAAATCAGCAGATCTTCTGACAGAATATCTCTTCCCCACAGAGTCATTCTCTCGCCAGCTTATTCTCCAACAGAATTATTCTCCTACCAAATTATTCTCAAATCATCTTCGGTCGTTACCCCCAGCGAGCGAAACTCTTTATATTCTCCAGCAACAGTTCAGGATTTATTTTCCCCAGCTAAAGAACATCATAAAAACATTGCATATCCATACATCATGGCATGCGCATACGCATCATACAATACAATCTCATTTATTTTGAGAACATCATTGCTCAATACATTTCATACATCATGACATTACATACGACTAACTCTTTACCTTTCGGGAAAAGATACAATCAAATTCTCACAAAGTTGAAGCTATGAAGCCCGGATCTAACCGGATAATATCTTGATTTCCCCATCATATTGTGAAGCCCGGAGAATGACCGGATAACAATATCAGAATACCGCGAAGCCTGGAATCGACCAGATAGTGGTATCTTTTAAAACAAGATATGAAGCCCGGATTCGACCAGATAATAGTATAATCCTCAGCAAATTATTATGAAGCATGGATTACGACCAGATAGGAATACAAAGACACCATGAAGCCTGGATTACGACCAGGTAGTGGTACATCATAAACACAAGCCATGAAGCCCGAAGTCGACCGGATAACAACTTAACAAGTTATTGTGAAGCCTGGATTACAACCAGATAGAAATACAAGACACCATGAAGCCTGGACTCGACCAAATAATGGTACAAGTCATTGTGAAGCTTGGATTACGACCAGATAGCAGCCAAGAATACTATGAAGCCTGGAGTCGACCAGATAGTGGTATATCTTTAATGCAAGTTATGAAGCCCAGATTCGACCGGATAATATCTTGAGTTCCCCGAACACCACGAAGCCCAAATTCGACCGGATAATGGTATAACACATCGTGAAGCCTTGGTTACGACCAGATAGCGGTAAAAGACACTGAAGCCTGGATTACGACCATATAACAGTAAGGGACACTGTGAAGCTTGGATTTCGACCAAATAGCAGTTTACCCGACTAATTACTATGAAGCATGGAGTCGACCGGATATTAGTAGGCCTTAAAATCAAATGGAAGCCCGAATGCGACTGGATAACCACTTGATTTCTCCTGAAGCCTTGATTTCGACCAGATAAGAAGTGAGGTATTGTGAAGCCTGGATTCGACCAGATAGCAGTACAAGACACCATGAAGCCTGGATTCGACCAGATAATGGTATGAAACATCGTGAAGCCTGGATTATGACCGGATAGCGGAACAAGACACTGCAAAGCTTGGATTTAGACCAAATAGCAGTTTTACTTGGACAATTACTAAGAAGCCCGGAGTCGACCGGATATTAGTGTGCCCTAAAGTCAAGTTGAAGCCTGGATGCGACCGGATAACAACTAAATCCCTTCTGAAGCCTGGATTACGACCAGATAAGAATTGAGAAATCGCGAAGCCTGGATTACAACCGGATAGCAAGTTTAATCTCATCTCCCTAGTAAGTCACTGCAAATCCTAGAGCACGACCAGATAGCAGTAGATCTTATCACTATGAAGCCTGGATCACGACCAGATAGTAGTTCATTTTCACCTCCTCGACCAAGAGACTATTCCCTAGTATAATAACGGACGACCGAAGCTCCTAAAATTCAACTTTTCTCAAGACAGAGAACAATATTCCCTAGCAAAATCTTCCTCAAACAACAGGTATGCAAGCTCTCGCTAAGGAATCTCTTAGGCGATCGACACTTCTTCTGATGGCATCTTTAAGCCCACCTTCCGACATCAACTTCCAAATGGCATCTATAAGCCCATTCTCGACATCATAAGACAAGTACCACTTCATGCGGGTGCAAATTTCTGGGCACTCTAGTGTTCAATCATCTTCCACCCTCAGATCAAGAAAGACAGACAAGCCAATATACATCCTCAGGTTTAAGAAGATTGAACAGGGGCAGCTGTTGTACCCCAAAATTTGCCCTCCCATATTTCTCAATACATTTCAAGTGAGGTCCTCAAATTGCTCAAGGAAGTCCAAGGGTTGACCGGACAAACTCTCTTCCAAGGCAATTGCTCAGTAAATTGCTCAAAAGCCTGAAAATCGACTGTGCTAGGGCAAAAGTCAATTGTGGCCCACATACAGTCAAACTTCAATATTTTTGGTCAACATTCTCATTTTGAAGTATTATTCATCATTTGATCAAGGGTTGATCATGATTCCTCAAGGGTTTCTCACAATTCATCAAAACCCAAAAGTTGCTAAATTAGGGTTTTGTAGGAAAATTCAACTCAACTTTTACCAAGCATAACTTTCTCATACTTTATTAGAAATGACCCATCCAAAGCTCATTTTGAAGAGGATTCAATTCCATACAATTCATCCTTCATCTCCCAAGGTCAAAATATGCACTCACAAGAAGTTATGAATTTGGACATTATAGGTCACTTTGAAAAGTCAACAAAAACACATTTTTTGTCAAAGCTTCATACATGAGCATGGAAGACCCAACTGAGATGAGACCAAAAAGGTTGCTTAGAGGACATCTCAAGCTTTCTAAAAAGTCCAAGAACACCCTCATAGAGTCAAAATTGAGGAAGTTATGCATTGGTGAAGTTGACCTTTTTTGTAAAATTGTCAAAAGTCAAAAGTGCCTCAAATTGCAATTTTTGTCAAATAGGCCCAATGTTTTGCACTTGTTTTGAGTTTGTAACATGGTCAACGAGCCCTAACTCTTCCCACTTGCCTTTATTTTATTTTTTCCATTTATTTTGATTTTTTATTTCAATTAAATCAAATTAAATCAAAATAAATCATGGAAATATCAAAATCATTTAAGTCTTAAGATTTGGTGCATATTTCAGGTCCCTTGTACAGCTAGCAACAAAATCAAATTGTGTAAGGCATGGTTGTGCATAAAAATATTGATTTTTGGCCTATTTTGGAAAGATCTTCATGAGAATCAAATCATGATCAAAGACCATAATTGACAAAGATTGAAAGCACATTTGTAACTCTAATTCAATCAGTGATATATATTGGAAAAATGCAGACAAAAAGCACAAGGTTTTGAGGCGTGTAAGAGGAAGAACAAACTTGAAAAAAATCAAGAAAAGTGGTGATCTGTTTTCATATTTCCAAGCAGTTTCAAGACTCCCAAGCCATCTCATTCGCTTCCTGGGAGTATAATATACCAATCAAAAGCAGGCGTCTTCGTGCCCAGAATCCGGTTCCACGACCCCCACGGTTTGTCACTATTTTCAAAATCGAATCTCTTTATTCTTGCATCTTTATCATGTTTCAATGACATTTGTGTAATCCCTAATGTGTTTGCAAGCTAATGGTAACAATTAATTACATTTTTGTTAGCTATATTGAAATCCACCATGGCTAGGGTTTGTTGTCTCGTTTTAGGATCTTTTGGTACAGGCAAAATTGGTCCATAAGAAAGGTGCCATGATGATCACAAGGTCAAGGAGATTGGATCTACATCATTAGATTTCATTTATCGTGCCTGTGTGAGATTTTGAAATGTGCAGGGTGTATAGGTACAGACCTTTGTCCGTAGGTAAAAGTCCATAACTTTTACCAACGGAGAGAGGAAGAAGAAGACCTGTGTGGCACCACCCCATTCGTCTGTTTAAAATTTGGCGCGTGTTTGGTAGTTAGCTTTGTTTTACTTATTTTATTGTTTTTGTTTCATATATTAACAAGTTGAATCAAATGGCCCAGTGGTAGCCAAGGAGGCGCTAAGGCGTTGCAGGTATGAGGTCAGGGGTTCGACCCCTGCCTCCAAACATTTGCAATTTTTCTTAAATGTTCTTCACAGATCCTATATCCCACGCATCATGAGGCCTACCATGTGCCCTCAGGATTCAACCATTAGATCTCCAGAAGGGCAGATCTGAAGGCCATCATTGAAGGACCATAATGCACCTTGGTCAACGTACATCATGGAAGCATATAGGTCAACATGGACCAAGGTTCTTGGGCCCAGAAAATTGCTAATGGCACCCCTCCAACTGCTGTTTATCTGGCCCATTTTCTTTTTCTTTTCTTTTAGATTTTTTTATTTAATTTATTTAATTACTTTACTAACACACAAAATTAATTCTTTTTTATATAAAATCTTATAAAATCAATTTTCATCAAATTAGATTTAGGTTTTTTTAATAAAAAATTAATTTAATTAGTTTATTTAATTTTAGGGTAACTTTAATTCTTTTGTAAATAAATTAAAATAAATTAGAAACTAGGTTTTTTTGCTTAATTTAAATTCTATTTTCTTTTCTTAAAAATAATCAAAACACAAAATAGGTCAAAAATAATTAATTTTCCTAATTTAAATTAATTAATAATTAGTTTTGTACATATTTAATTTAAAACCTTATTATTTTCTTAAAAAAAAAATCAAAAACAACCAAAAAATAATTCTTCTTGTAATTAGGTTAGACGGGGTCAAAACCCTATTTTTTCTTTCGTTCTCGATTCATCGCGCGTTTATTTATTTTTGCAAATATTGATGTAACTGCTCATGGGATGTAATAGCTTAATTATGACTTTTCGTTTATTTATCGTTTTGACGGGTTTTTGGCTATGTAATTAATCCCCCACCCGAAGCCTTGTAATAGCGTAGCTTTATTTTCCGCATTTTTAATTTCCATAAATGTTAACTGTTAGATGTATGATAACAGGGTTGCATGACAAGACTGTATGTAAATTTTAAAACGGTTAGCAAACCCTAAATGTGCAAAGATAATAACTTGAAATTGAATCACTCGCACATGCGCACTCCTAGGGTATACTCTCACTTCGGTTGCCTTTGGTAAAACGATCATTAAGTATAGGGTATTTTAGTGGTCGCTCTCTTGTCTAAACAAAGATCAAAAGTCCCGTTCGGAAATGTTGCCTCGAATATGATCTTAAGACATTAGGGTTATTACTAAGATGTCCTAACATTGCTTTAGTGATCGTACGTCCCTTTCGAATTGACCCTTACAAATTCCAACGACGGTACCACCTATTTCTCAATAGTAGGATGGAGCTGTCTAAATGAAACAAGGATAGAAACGATCTTTTTTCGAGTAGGTAGATAACAGTTAGGTACTTGCTCAAAACTACAAACTTTTTCACACTTACACTTTCAAAACAAAGTTTTTCAAAAACAACTTCGTAACACTCTTGAAGACAGAAGCAAGGGTTAAATCGAAGTAAAATAAAAACTTTTCAAAACTCACAAACATGGAAGCAATTTTTAAAATGATGAGCAAGTACCTAAGAGCCCGTAGAAAACTACAGATAGAAAGGGTGCTAATACCTTCCCTTTCTATAATCTACCCCCCGTACTCAAAATCTCAAAAAAAGAATTTTTCTGTGCGTTTTTCCTTTCCAGTTGGATAAAATAAAAGTCGGTGGCGACTCTTGCTTACCGCGACATTTTGCAAACACAAACGCAAAACACAAACCAGCATTTTCCTAAAACAGTTCAGGTTCTGCCACCGTATCACATAGGCATATGGCCAACGTTGCGAGATTGACGATTTACCGTTGTATTATTGTATGGCTGAGTTGTTGATGATGAATGACATTTGATGAATGATGTTGATGAAAGATGTTGAGATGCCTCTAATAATTGACAACTATTAAGATGTAGGCTTATGGCCAACAATGATGTTTGTGTTGAGATGTTGATAATTGTGGTGTTGTCATTACATTCATGATTGTGTCGCGTACGTTGCATTTCAAGATGGAGCTTATGCTCGTTAAAGATGGTCTGTATTGGCGAATATTAAGATGAAGGCTTATGCCTTGTTGATGCCTCTATTTATTGGCAGGTTTTTAAGATGGGAGTTCTGCTCCAATGGTACCACATGCATTTTCATAGTATTGAGTCGCATTATATGATTGCATAAAGAAGTTGTGTATTGATGTTGTGAATGTGTATTATTGTTGCGATTATTGTTGAATATAAGATGAGAAGTGGTGATGTTATGTGATCTAATTTAATATATTAATTATCATACGTTTTATTATATTTCTAGATATCTCACCCCTTCTATTTGAATGTTACCCTTACGTTGGTAACGTGTAGGTAATCGAGAGTGAAGGTTGTATACCTTCAGTAGTTCAAGTCGGTGTCATTTCTCTGATATGTAACCTTCGGGGGGATGAACACTTGTTGCTTTTGATTGTTGATTATTCAGTTGTTGAACTTTAAGTTGATTATTTTTAAACATGTGTTATTTTGAAGTTGCTGTAATGATGCTAAGGATGTTATTAATAATTCTGCTGCGTAGATGTTTGAATGGTTAAATTAAGATATTAAAGTATTATGCTGATAGTTCATCGGAATTTTTAAAGTGTTATGTATCCACGTTGAATGCAATGTGTTTTTAAAGATAAATTTGTGGTGTCTTGATTCGTTTGCGTGAATGTTTATAACTCTGATTTTGCATATATAATTGCCGAGTAGAATTGGGGTGTTACATGAATACCTTTTAATTCTTTTGTACAATTTCTTATTCCTCTTCTGTTCTACTTCTGTATTTCGCTTCTCTTCATTTTGTGTGTTTTGCGTTTGTGCGATTCAATGGCGTATGCATCATTGTGATGATATGTTGATGCAAGGATGACTAAGAGTGACACAAAGCGTCATTGTTGCTGATGCAAGGAGAGACAAGCGGGTGTTTTATACGCTTCTGAGGTGAATAATTCAGAAGGAGAACGAGAGGGTTCTGTGAAGTATCGAGGTTGAGAAATGATGAAGATAAATGAGGTTTAGAGAAGGTGATTGATGTTGAATGGTTGAAGATTGTTGCATGGAGGTCGAAAATGAAGTAAAATTGAAGAGTGGGTGATAATAGTTGAAGGTGAAGGGTGAAGTTTCCAAATGGTGGTAGAAGTGGTGAATGGTGATCGAAGGTGAATTGAAGAGGATGAAGAGATTATATAGAGCTGGTGATGAGAGGTTGGTTAGAGGTTGATGATTCTAAACCCTAGGATATGGGATTTCTGTTATTGAATGAAGGGTTAAGATGAGATAGTTAGAAGTTGTTAGTTAGATTCTGTTATGAAGTTGTTAGGGTGTTAGTACTAGGTTGTTAGGAGTTAGTTTTTCTGTTATAAATGTTTCTGTTATTGTTAGTGCATAGGGATTTAGCTAAGTTTGTTGATGGTAATTTAGTTATTAAGAGGTAGTATGCTATGTGAAGAACTTAGCAGTTGAATGAAAATTTTAGTTGGAATTGAAAACTGGTGATGGTTGAGGGTTTAGGTTAACGAGGTTTTAAAAATCTGCTTGGAAGTTAGTTTTAAAACTGTTAGATATAAAAAACCTGCTAGATGGAATTCCTAAAGTTGAACTTGTTTTGCCATGTCTGTTTCTCGATTTCCAGTTTGAATTGGTGTAACATTTTGATGAGTAGTTTTAAGCTTCAACTCTGACTTTTTTTCTTGGTTTAAATGGACTGGTTTTGTAAGTGCATGGCGGTTTATAATTTTGATGTTTGTGATGTTTTTGCAGGTCTAACATAAATACTCATGAAGAAATATTGAGCTATGGTCGTGGCTCAAAGCTCTTTAGCAAGGAAGGAAAACTATGAAGGGCTTTGGTCATGAAGAACCCGAAGATCTTATGGAGAAGGCATGGAGTTTAGAATTGCAATTTGTTTCTTAATAAAGTTTTTGTGTTAAATTTTGTAATGATGATGTACTTAGAGTATTAATGTAAAGGATGACTTTGGAATGATATTGTATTTGAATCTTGTAATGGACGTGTAACTTTGAAATGGTGATGATTTTGTGATGGAAATGGGACAAAATCTCTTGTAATCCTTTTGAATTCATTAATAAAGCTCTACATATTCAAAGCAAGCTTTCTCTTATAACTTGAACTCGAAATTCTTTCTTTGATTTTGAAAATGACTATGTGATGAAACTTGAAGTCTTCCTTGTAAAGAACTTTGAACTTAATGGGAAAGGCCAAACATCCCAAGAAACTTTATCTTGAATTTTATGTTATGTAATTCAAGTGACAATTTAAACTTCTTTTGATGGGAAAAAGGTCAATTGGAAACCTTAAATTGTAATGGTAAAAAATCTTCTTAGAGGATAACCTCCTTGTATGGCATGGTGATGCACCCTTGAATCAAAACCTTAGTGTGTCCTGAATACCTCAAGGTCCCTTCAAAACTTGCATTTTAAGCAATAATTGAAACCCTCTTGAATTCCGCAAAATTAAAGAAATAAACCTTAACTCCTAGGCACATAAAGATGATGAACGCGTTAGTTGATGGCCTCTCGGATGATATCTTGGAATAATCTGTATTGTAAAAAATAATGAGCATCATGCGTTTTGAGTAAAGCCAAAATGTTAAGAAGAAAATCTTCATAAGGTACACTATCAAGCCTTTGTAGATTCACCAGATGATTTCGTTGTGAGGAAAAAAACCTAATCATGATATTTACATCCTCGATTAAACAAAACCCTGCAAACGAGAGTGAAACCATAGCACACTATTGTTTACCGTGAAAATTGGTAAACAACCGCTGATCTTCCAAAAAAGGTTATTTTGGTTACTTGCAGGATCGATCAGTTTGATCCTAGACATATGCTAAGTGTTTTTTGGGGTTTGATAAGGAGTCTTAACAATGTTAATGAACAAGTTCGACTGGACACTAAGAGTAAAGGCTTGGGTAGGTTTAAATGCACAGGATGAAGGTAAAAACTTGGTAAAAACGCAAGTAAAGTACATGATAAAGTACATTTGCAGTAATTTAAAAGGCTGTAATGGTAAAGTTTGCAGAAAAATGTTAAATGGAAAGGATTGTAAAGAAATGTAAAGACTCTTATTTCAATAAAGTATGGTAATTCAAACGCACATTCTTGATATTCTTTCTCTCACAACGGGTACTTGAATAAAATTGAGTGACTTGTACAATGAGTTGAACACACAAAGTTCTACAAAAAATTCCTATATTTATACTAATAATAAGTAACTATCGAATATTTGCTTCATTCCAGGATGAGGACAAGTATCCTCTGCATGCTCTTAGACCCTTATCTTCAGGCCACATCACTTTTCCCAACTGCCAAATTAATTTCCTTTCCCTCCTTTCTTCAGATTCAAATCCACTTAAATTGGATATAAATCTCCTCAAGAAATTTATCTTGCCAAGTAGAGACTGCAATTCCTTCTTGTTTGTTGGCGCTTTCGCCTCCAAAATGGCCTTGGTCTTGTTCTGGTTTATTTTGATTCCTTTTTTGTGGACCAAAAAGCCTAAGAAGTCCCCCGCCTTTACGCAGAAAGTGCACTTTAGAGGATTCATCTTCAGACCATAGCTTCTCATACTTTCAAAGGATTGTCGAAAATGGTCTATGTGATTCTTCCCTAAAACATATTTGACAACAATATCGTCAATATAAATTAGCATGAAAGTTTCAATAAAATCATGGAAGATAGAATTCATTGCTCTTTGATATGTTGCCCCTGCATTTTTTAGGCCAAAAGGCATTACTACCCATTCGTAAGTGCCTAAAGCCCCAGGGCATCGAAATGTTGTTTTCAACACATCTTCTTCAGCAATGAAAATCTGATTGTACCCAAGAGTATCCATCAATCATACTTATGTACTCGAAGCCAGCGGCATAATCAACCAGCATTTCCGCCTCAGGCATTGGATATTCATCCGTGAGTGTTGCAGCATTTAGGTCTCTAAAATCAATGCACACCCTTAATGTACCATTTTTCTTTATAACATGTACTATATTTGCAGTTCATTCGACATACCTGGTTGTTTGGATGAACTTGAATTTCAGCAGTCTTTCGACTTCCGTCTTGATCTTCGACAAGATATCTGATTGCAACTTTATGAGTCTTAAAGAATCTAGACCGCAAGTATACAACCCTATCACATGTAGCTTTAAAGATTATCGAATCCCAAGGGACTAAATGTCGAACTACTGTTATCTTAGGTTGCTACGTAAATCTAAGGCTAATAATGTAATTAATAGGGGGTTTAGGGAACCTAACTGATTATAATCTAGTTTATATTCAAGGGAGAATATCAATATGTAATGGTCGGACTTCGGGGATTTAGCAACTCATTAACCTAACTCGCATTAACAAAACAGTTTTCAGTAGAAAGTATTTGTTTTAAAACCCTCTTCTCACACTCTCGTGTTTATTGATTTAGATCCTACGATCAAACCTAAGTGAGTGCTCTCGCTGTTTCAATTAGAGTTTAAAAATTGTTTTTGGAAACAAACAAAACCTAATCAACTTAAAAGTGCTCTCGCTGTATTTTAAGTTGATGCACAATTACTATTGTCTAGTTATCATCTCAAACTCTCGTTTTATTGATCCTAACTTCTATCTGTATTTTACTCTCGTAACAAAACAGTTAATATTTAAAACTAGTAATTGAAACCAGAAAATTATTCTTTTTAAAAAGGAACTGCTCAATTGGCATTGCTAAAACCCTGTTGGCTATATGACCTTAAATACCGATAAATAAATTTAACCTAGCATATTAAACGATTCAATAACATCGCAACAAAAATAATTACCATCTAGCAATTTAAATAAACTAAACATTGCAGACAATCCTGGCATAAATAAATAAAGTACTTAAACTAAACCTGAAAATATTACGGCAGAATATTTGTCTGATATCGGATGTCTCTCACAGATCGGTAAATAAAATAACGCGGAAAGAAAAATATGCGAAAAGTATTCGGCAGAGTAACAGTAAAAATAGAGAAAAGAAAGCGTGTTTAAAAATGGGAATTTAAGTTCCTATTTATAGGCTTGGAGATGCGCAGGGAGTTGAGATATTTTCTCCTCCGGAGTTGCCTCAGTGTAACGGTCATTACACTCCTTTTTTTGAGGGAGGGCTTGCGTGGCAGGGTGTAACGGTCGTTACACCCCCTGCTTTTGAGGAAGGGCTAGCGTGGTAGGGTGTAATGGTTGATACACCTGGGCTAAGGAATGTGTAACGATCATTACACCCCTTGGGCCTTGGGTGGATTGGGCCAGCGCTTGTTTCTTCTTTGGACTTCCAAGGCTTTTTACTTTGTGATGCACCCAATTTTTCCACACACCCCTCAATTGCATAATTTCTCTTTCTTTGTGCGGATTTTAAATACGATTAGCTCGACTTTTCTTGACTTTCTTCGCACATGCCTTGCAAACATCAAATTCCTGAAAACATAGAAAATACCAGCATACTACGAATAAAGAGTAATTTAATTAATTAAAATACAGATAAAATTAATGTAAATTGATCCAAATATTCTATACATTTCTGGTTTATCAAACTCCCCTACACTTGAACCTTTGCTTGTCCTCAAGCAAATAATAGAGTAAAAAAACGTTTAACGCATGGTTTTCGACACAATAACGTGACACAACTCGAACCGTACGTGGTTGAGGGGCGTTACATTAGAAAGACGGAACTATGTCCCGACACTAATGATACAGAAATGACACAAAACCATAGGACATGGTAAAAATCCTCCATCCTATGCAAACTAGTCCGAATTTTGATATCATAGTTCAACCTAATTCTTTTTGTTCGAAATCTACCGCTTTCATTCTAGCACAATCACATTAAGCTCTTTATCTTTCACACGCACATAATAGAGTAGCCGGTTAGCGATTCTGGTCTCCTTATGCTCGGGTTTCTGGTACACAAGTTGATAACCCTTTTTCTTTTCCAGATTATAAGTCTCGGGGGATTGAATCGTAGTTCGCCCTACCAAGTTGAGCACCAGATACCACTGAACAGGCTGACAACTGGTTGTTACATCAGTTTTTGTAAGTATCACGACTGCTGGATTAAATAAACTGGTGAGGGTCACCTAACTTAATTAGCGCATTCCCTATTATATCTTGATGCTTATCATTTTTATTCTTAGGACTAGTCACTTATATTCATCGGCTCCCTACATAGTTTGTGGATAAGTCGGTGCTGACTGCTAGTATAAACTACTCAGGGTTGATCCAAAACTAAAACTTAAGCTTCAGTATCATAACCACTCATTGCATGACTTGGAAGATTTAGGTGTCAAGGCGGTATTATTTTTTTCGACACTTTTTCAAAAAATCTAACGCAGCCTAATTGTGAACAACCTATATACTTTTCGAATTTACCGAGCTAATGCATCGAGTAAAATAAACTTTTATGGTTCAAGAAAAGTGTTGAAGTATGAATAACTTACGAAAATGATTTTTTATTTATTGAATGTAAAGGGAAATAACAGAAATTTAAATAACTTACTAGAAAAATGGAAAACATATCATAGGTTTCCTACCCTACACTTAAATTGAGCATTGTCCTCAATACGAAAAATAAAGTGAGAAAAGAAAACGAACAAGAAACTTAAGAAATAATAATAAAAATTCAAGGAATGGGGAAAACATAGATCAATCGTCATTGTCATCTCTAACGTTTCTGCTGGTGGATGCTTCACCTTGTGCCCTTCCTCCTCGTGTTTTTACTCCACCTCTTCTGGGTCTATGAGGTTCTTCGCCAGTGTTGTAAACATAAGCATGCAGGCCTTCAACACGGAATGATAAGTGCCACATTTCATCAGTCAGATTAGAATTTTCGCTGTTGTACCCCAAAATTTCCCCTCTCATTTATCATATATTTCTTCACAAAGACCACTCTTGGTTCAAGACTGCACTAAGGTTGATCAACTCAAGACATCTCCTCAAGCATTGATGACCAAAATTAGGGTTTGATATTGCACAAGGATATTTTAACTTTCAATGCTTCATATGACTTTCCTCGGTCATTATGGACCCCCAATATTACTCATGTCAAGTTTCAAGCCTTGGATCACACTTTTGCTCAGTCAATTGAGCAGTTGACCTAAAATCAACTGTATTGGGGAAAAAGTCAACTATGACCAATTTACAGTCAAACCTCATGATCTTTTTATCTACATCAACATTATAAACTCATATGCATCATTTGATCAAGTTTGGACCACAATTCTTCAATAAATCTGATCAAATCATCAAAAGGGCAAAATGGTCAAAATTAGGGTTTTGACTGAGAAATGAAAATTTCTTATTTTTGACCTAGAAAATGGTCAATTGGTTTGAAGCATGATTTCAAGAGTTCAATTTCATCATTTTGACCTAATGGCATGACCTAAAATATTGCTCAAGATCAATTGGATTGATAGTGAATTTTCAGTCAATTGATCAAAAAGTCAATTGTACACTGAAAAGTCAAACTTGGACTTTTTGGTCAAAGTTCAATGTCAAAGATCATAATTCATCAAAAAATGTCAAAATATTAAAATTATTCATCAATAAATCAAAAAGTCAAGATTTCATTTTGAAAAGTCAAAATTTTCAAACTTAGAAAATTTTCTAAGTGTTTAAACTTTGTTTTTTCTTAACTTTGAGCCAATTTTTCACCATGATGCAAGAGGGTTCAGAAGAAAATTTCAACATGAAAGTTGTAGATCTCCATGATATCTAAAACATTTTTTTACAAAACTTCTCCTAAAAATTCTTTGATCTCAAGTTATTAATTCCTAAAGTCATGGTCTTGAAATTGGACACTTAGTGAAATTTTGCCCTAGTTTTGGTCAGGATTTTGACCTAACTTCCTGGCACTTTTTCATATAGTTCCAAGGGGAATTTTCAAAATTGATTCAAAGAGAGGTTGTAGAGCACATTACAATCTTTCCAAAATGTCAAAGAAATCCTTGAGATCATTCTTGAGTAGGGAGAATCGAAGAGATGAAGTTAGGGTTTTCACACTTAAATTACAAGTTATTTTGTGATGAACAAGATTCAAATTTCAAACCTATGTTGCATAATCTCTACTTTACAGGCCTCAAACTTGTTAGGCACTCCATAATTAATTTCTTGCACAACTGTTAGAGGTCTCAATTCAAGCATTTAATGCAAGGCCATGCTTTATATCCATTTTGGGAAGAAAGTGCACAATACCATTTTGATAAAGTAGCTTTTTACACAAAACTTGTTCTTGAGCCTTGCAATTGCCTTCTTCCGATCATACATGTCCTATAACTCAAGAGAAGCTTGTCTAAACACTTACAATCACTCAGCCCATGTTTGTACTTCCTCTTGAAACCATATTTCCCACTTTTCTTCAAAATTAAGTAACATAGCAATCAGTGTAGAACTTGTACTTCTGACCCTCTCAAATACTCAAGTCTTTTGCTTATACATACACAAGTAATTTGTCACAAAAGACACGCATGCTTGAGCCCTGAAAACACCAAGAACTCATATTTGCATCTCATACCTCCATTTTCACATAACCTGACCAAAAGTTTGAAACTCATAACTCCCTCGTGTGTTTTCAAGCCTCTTTGTTCCCAAAGCTTCTAAACATCATTTAGAAGTCATCCCTCATCCTGTTATAGTTCTGTAACACCTCCATCACCATCCTATATTTCCAAAAACAGAGGTTTGCATGTTGACTTCTCCAGGCCAGTTCAAGCACTTACAACTCAAAGTAACCATTGCATTAGCTTCCTGGGACCTCAGTGGAGCTATTCTGATCATCGCAACACCTTGAGGAGTGCTCATTTGCAAAACACGACTTCCAGTTTTGAGGTAAGTTATCTCAACTTTTAACTCTTCATACAAGCATCATTAATATTTAATTTGTGAATGAAAAATGTGGACATCATTGTTCTGAAGCTAACAATGTCTTTAGATTTCATTTATATTGCTTGAGTAGTTAGAATTTTGAATCTGAACATCCTGAAAAAATTAGGTCAAAATTTGGTACCATTCAAAATTCATGTTCATTCTTGAGAATTAGTTTAATTTGTTTACATTTCTGGAATCGTGGTAAAATTTTACACAAGTTTCATGTTTACTTTGTTGCAAATGGTTGAGAAATGAGCAAGTTACAGGTGGTCTGGCTGGAGGTTGAAGATGAAGTATAATCAGGGCGCGTTTTATGTTATATATTTATGGTTTTGCATATGTTAACGGATGTATCACCACCCCAGTGGTTAAAGCGCGCGCCTGTCACTATGAGGTCCTGGGTTCAAGCTCCAACGTGACCTTTTGTGATTTTTCACTTTTTTCACACTTTTTTGACTTTTTTTGCAGCGCTGGGCTTCACTCTTTTGGGCCTGTCTTTTTTTTTTTGCTTATTCTGACTCCCCTGGACTATTCACACTCCTGGCCCATTTTATTTTCTTTTTCTCATTTTTCATTTATTTATTTTCTTTAATATTTTATCTAATATTAAAAAAATTCAAAAAAATATACAAACATTAGATTTATATTTTGATATAGTTTATTTATTTTTTACAATAAAAGTTATTTTTTTTAATCATACTTTATTTATTTTACTAATTGGTTTGTAAATTTAATTAAAAACTAAGATTTTAGTTATTTTCTTTTACACAATTAAAATATATTATTTTAAAACAAAAAAAGACCAAAAATATTTTATAATACTATAAATTATTTTTTAAGACAAAAATACAAAAAATATTCTTCTTACAAACTTAATTTCTTTTTTTAAATCAATGGATATTTAAATTAGGGTTTTACTTAAATTCTTTTCCTAGTAAATTTAGGTTTACTTTTTACTAATTTAATTAATTATTTTCTTTTAGTTAATTAGGTTAAAACAAAACCCTTTTTCCTAAATAAAAATACAAACAAAAATCCATTTTCTTTCCATTTTACATTCTTGTATATTTGTTCATTTTTGTACATTATTTATCCAAATTCAATATGGTTGTAATAGATTATTTAGATTTAAATTCTTGCAATCCCCATTTGTAATTTGTACACCACCATCCCACAAGTGTTGTAATAGTGTAGTAATTTTAAATTCCGCAATTTATCGCTTTATATATCAATGCTAGTAATTAGGGTTTTGAATGGAAAGACTAAAACCAATCAATTAGAAAACCCTAATCAAAAATAAAAACAAGCATGAAAAATAATACACTTGCGCACAAGCACCCCTAGGGTAAAATCCACTTGGTTGCCTTACAAAATGGTCATGTTATGTATGTGAGGTATCTTAGCAAAAACAAACGAATACAAGATCATAGTCCCTCGATGACGCTATCCATGTTGCCTTTCAAATGATATTATTCCATAAATAAAAATGCTAAGATACCTTGCAACATTGCTAATCATGGTTATACGATGACCCACGCCTGTCCCGTTCACATCCAAAGATAGGGTTACTTACCAAATCAAATGGTAAGATAAATATTGTCAAAGGAAAGGGGAAATAAACATGAAATACTTTGAGTAGGTAGATTGTTTCTAGTTACTTGCTCACTTTCAAAATAAAACATCCTTGCTATTTTCAAAAACAAACACCAAACACTTTCCAAAACATCTTTCAAAACATGAAAACATTTTCAAAAGATCAACACTTTGTATACATTCTTACGAATGAGAATCAATACAAAGTTTTCCTAAACGATGGCGCCTTTTCAAAATACATTCAAAAACCACACAAAGCACAATTCCAAACAAAAAAAGCAAGTGATCTAGCAAGTAAGTAAGAGCCCATGGAAAACCATGGATGAAAAGGGTGCTAATACCTTCCCTTTTCATAATCTACCCGCCGAACTCAAGAAACAATCTCAAAGGTCTTTCCTGTGCTTTTTCACCTTTCCTTTTGGATAAAAGAAAAGTCAGTGGCGACTCTTGCTAACCGGGACATTTCCCTTGGTCTTGTTCTGGTTTATTTTGATTCCTTTTTTATGGACCACAAAGCCTAAGAAGTCCCCTGCCTCTACGCAGAAAGTGAGCTCTAGAGGATTCATCTTCAAACCATAGCTTCTCATCCTTTCAAAGGATTATCGAAGATGGTCTATGTGATTCTTCCCTGAAACATATTTGACAACAATATCGTCAATATAAATCTACATGAAAGTTTCAATAAAATCATGGAAGATAGAATTTATTGCTCTTTGATATGTTGCCCCTGCAATTTTTAGGCCAAAAGGCATTACTACCCATTCGTAAGTGCCTAAAGCCCCAGGTCATTGAAATGCTGTTTTCGACACATCTTCTTCAGCAATGAAAATCTAATTGTACCCAAAGTATCCATCAATCATACTTATGTACTCGAAGCCAGCGGCATAATCAACAAGCGTTTCTGCCACAGGCATTGGATATTCATCCTTGGGTGTTGCAGCATTTAGGTCTCTAAAATCAATGCACACCCTTAATGTACCATTTTTGTTTATAACAGGTACTATATTTGCAATCTATTCGACATACCTGGTTGTTTGGATAAACTTGAATTTCAGCAGTCTTTCGACTTCCGTCTTGATCTTTGACAAGATCTCTGATTACAACTTTGTGAGTCTTAAAGAATCTAGACCGCAAGTATACATCCCTATCACGTATAGCTTTAAAGATTATCGAATCCCAAGGGACTAAATGTCGAACTACTGTTATCTTAGGTTGCTACGTAAATCTAAGGCTAATAATGTAATTAATAGGGGGTTTAGGGAACCTAACTGATTATAATCTAGTTTATATTCAAGGGAGAATATCGATATGTAATGGTCGGACTTCGGGGATTTAGCAACTCATTGACCTAACTCGAATTAACAAAACAATTTTCAGTAGAAAGTATTTGTTTGAAAACCCTCTTCTTACACTCTCGTGTTTATTGATTTACCTCAATCAAACAACTCAGGGTAGGAGTCTCGCATCTTGCTCTCCAACTCCCAAGTCATGCTTTCTCCGGCAGCTCCTAGCCAAACCACCTTAACAAAAACAATCTCTTTTCCCCTCAGAGTCTTTATTTCACGATCCGCGATCCGTACAAGCATCGTCTCCACTGTAAGATTATCCCGTACTTGCACATCATCCACATGAATCAGATGAGATGGATCTGAAATATACTCCCGGAGTTGCGACACATGAAACACATCATGCAAATTCGAAAGATTAGGCGGTAAAGCCACTCTATAAGCAACATTCCCCACTCTCTCTGAAATCTGACATGGTCCAATAAAACGAGAAGTGAGATTCTTAGACTTCAATGCTCACCTAACACCAGTCACAGGTCTAACTCTTAAAAATACATGCTCACCAGCTTGAAATTCTAAATCCTTCCTTCGCTTGTCATGATAACTCTTCTGTCTACTTTGGAAGATTTCATCTTCTCTCGAATCAACTTCACCTTCTCAGTAGTTTCACGAACAAGTTCAGGTACAAGTACTACACTTTCACCAGATTCATGCCAACATAACAGAGTTCTACATCTTTGACCATACAACGCCTCAAAAGGTGCCATCCCAATATTGGAATGGTAGTTGTTATTATAAGGGAACTCTATCAACGAAAGATAAGTATCCCACGAACCTCCCTGCTCAAGAACACATGCCCTCAGCAAATCTTCCAACGATTGAATCGTCCGTTCAGTTTGACTATCTGTCTGAGGATGATACGTTGAACTCAATCTCAACTTCGAACCCAACGCTTCTTGCAAACTCTTCCAAAAATCATAAGTAAATCTTGGATCTCTATCTGACACAATGCACAAAGGAACACCATGCAGCTTCACAATTACACTAGTGTAAATCTCAGCCAACTTCAACACTGGAAAGCTGATGTTAATAGGAATAAAATGAGCTGACTTCATAAGCCTATCAACAATCACCCAAATCGAATCATGTCCTCGTAAAGTATTAGGCAACCCCGTCACAAAGTCCATTGAAATTCTATCCCATTTCCATTCTGGAACTTCTAATGGTTGCACCAACCCTGAAGGCTTCTAATGTTCAACTTTCTACTTCTGATAAGTCAAACATGCATACACAAATCGAGCCACATGACTCTTCATTCCAGGCCACCAAAACAAACCTTTCAAATCTTGATACATATTTGTAGCTCCTAGATGAATACTTAACTTACTTCTATGGCTCTCTTCCAGTATCACCTTCTTCATCTCAGCATCATCAGGAATATAAATCCGGTTACGAAACTTCAACACGCCCTGCACATCTAACTTAAAATCACTATTCTCAGACTGATCGATTCTAACCATTGAATCTACCAGTTTAACATCCAACTTATGAGCTTCTCTGATACTGTCTAGAAATTCATTATTAATCTTCAACATACCCAACATAATACTTCACGGAGTAACCTCGCAAACTAAGCTCATATCTCTGAACTGCTCAATTAATTCCAACTCTTTAACCATCATTGTTGACATATGTAAAGTCTTTCGACTTAACGCATCAGCTACCACGTTCGCTTTTCCTGGATGATAATTCAAACCAAAATCATAATACTTTAACAATTCCAACCATCTTCGCTGCCTCATAGTCAACTCCTTCTGATTGAAAAGAAACTTCAAACTCTTATGGTCACTAAACAATTCAAATCTAGAACCATAAAGATAATGCCTCCAAATCTTCAACACAAAAACAACTGCAACAAGCTCTAAATCATACGTAGGATATTTCTTCTCATGAGTCCTTAACTGCCTTGGCGCATAAGCAACTAACTCACCATTCTGCATAAGCACACCTCCTAAACCCATCTTAGAAGCATCACAATACACCACAAAAGGCTCTCCTGGATTAGACAACGTCAAAATCGGAGCCAACGTCAACCTCTTCTTCAATTCTGCAAAACTTTCTTCGCACTGAATATCCCATACAAAAACTCTACCTTTAGAAGTCAACTTAGTCAACGAAAGTGCTAACTTAGAAAAAACTTCGATAAACCTTCTATAGTAACCAGCTAATCTCAAAAAGCTTCTAATCTTAGTAGCTGATCTCAGAGTCTCCCATTGCAACACAATATCAACCTTTGATGGATCTACATCGATGCCACTACCTGAAATCACATGACCAAGAAAACTAACCTATTTTAACCAAAACTCGCACTTGGACAGCTTTGCATACAACTTCTTCTCTTTAAAAACTTTCAATACTACTCTTAAGTGTTCAGCATGCTCTTCTTCTAACTTAAATTAAATCAAAATATCATCAATGAACACCACTACGAACCGATCCAAATAAGTATGAAAGATATGATTCATGTATTCCATGAACACTCCTGGCGCATTAGTAACACCGAAAGGCATCACCAAATACTCATAATGTCCATAACGCATTCTGAAAGCCGTCTTATAGATATCTTCATCCTTCACTCTAATCTGATGGTAACCCGACCTCAAATCAATCTTACTAAACACACGGGCATCCACCAATTGGTCCATCAAGTCATCTATTCTTGGGAGTGGATACTTGTTCTTAATATTCACTTTATTCAACTGTCTATAATCAACACAAAGCCTCATACTTCCATCTTTCTTCTTTACTAACAACATTGGAGCTCCCCATGGCGATACACTTGGTCTTACAAACTTCTTTTCAAGTAACTCCTCCAATTGCTTCTTTAACTCTGACAATTCAGATGCAGACATCCTGTATGGTGCCATAGACACAAGTCTGGTACCAGGTACAAGATCAATAGCAAATTCAACTTCCCTCTCCGGCGGTACATCAGAAATCTCATCAGGGAAAACTTCAGGAAATTCACACACCACCTGCAATTCCTCAATTATAGCTTGAGTCTCTACAGATAGCGGCACCATCAACGAGAACATCTGTGCTTCCTCTTGCATCAAATTCCTCAACTGTCTAGCAGAAAACATACCATCTTCTTCTACTTCAGGAGTAGAAAACCTCACAGACTTGTCATAACAGTTAATATGAACACAATTATGCTCTAACCAGTTCATACCCAAAATCACATCTAAACCTCTTAACGGTAAACAAACCAAATCGACAGCAAAGTCTCTGTCGAAGATCGACAAGGGACACTTCAAACACACAAAAGAAGTAGTTACCTACCCCTTGGATGGAGTATCGACGACCATTTCCCCCATTCAAAGAAGATAACATAAGACCCAATCTTTCAACATAATCAGCAACAATAAAACAATGCGTAGCACCGGTATCAATAATAGTAATTAAAGGAGTACTATTAATGAAACATGTACCTCTGATAAGTCTATCCTCAGCAGCTGTCTGATCCTCCACCAAAGAAAACACTTTACCACTTGTCTGAGCCCTCTTCGGTTTCGGAAATTGACTACCAATGTGCCCTTCTTCTCTACAACCGAAACAACTCACATCCTTATGTTCATACTCAGATACAACATGTTGGTTCTTGCCATAACGGAAACATCTCTTCACTTTAGTAGTGCACACATTACTCTTGTGCCCGGGTTTTCCACACTTAAAGAAAACCACACCAGTAGGAGCATCTCGCCCACTAGTCCTCTGACCCTGAGCAACTTTCTGTTTACCTTTACCAACTGGGGCATCATAAGGCTTACCACGATTCTGTTGGTGCTTACCCCTCTTCTCACTGATAATCTTGTAATGAGCATTATTATCCTCCTCATAAATCCTGCAACTATCAATCAAATCAGCAAAGACACAGATCTTCTTGTATCCAACTGCCTTCTTGATATCCGGGTGCAACCCATTCTCAAACTTGATACACTTTGAAAACTCAGCATCTGTATCAACGTAATATGGATAAAACTTAGCCAACTCAGCAAACTTGGTAGCATACTCAACAACTGACATATTCCCTTGCTGCAGCTCAAGAAACTCAATCTCCTTCTTACCAAAGACATCTTTTGGAAAGTACTTCCTCAGAAACTCCCTTCGGAACACAGCCCAAGTGACATTCTCACCCGCAGCTTCCAACTTCTGACAAGTCTCTAGCCACCATTCATCATCCTTGACTGCTAGCATATGATTCCTATACCGAACCTTCTGCGCAGAAGTGCAGTCCATCACACGGAAGATTCTCTCAATCTCTTTCAACCACTCCAATGCTCCATCAGGATCATACTTTCCCTTGAACGTAGGTGGATTCTCTCTCTGGAAAGTCGCCAAGCTACGAGATCCAGCATTCCCATAAATATTCGGCTGATTCTCCATCGCATGAGCCATTGCTTCTAAAGCAGCAGCAAGTACAACATCATTCCTTCCAGCCATCTTAACTTATCACTATAACATAAACAACGGTTAGAACTCAAATTAACAATACTCGATTGTTAGACAACTACGACTCGACGACAAGTTCGGACCAACCTTTTGCTCTGATACCAACTTTGTAACACCCCAATTCTACCCTGACAAATTATATAAATAAATCAGAGTTATAAAAATTATTCATGCAAACAAATCGGGATGCCACAAATTCTTCTATCAAAATTCATTGCATTCATCGTGGATATATAATACTTTTAAAACATCGGATGAACCATCATCATGACATCTTTAATTAAATAATTCAACATCTACACAGCGAAAATTCTTAATAACATCTCTATCATCGTTACAGCAACTTCAAAATAACACAATTTAATAATAATCAACTTAAAGTTCAACAACTGAATAATCAACAATCAAAATCAACAAGCGTTCATCCCCCCAAGTGTTACATATCAGAGCAATGACACTGACTTGAACTACTGAAGGTATACAACCTTCACTCTCGATTACCTGCACGTTACCAACATAAGGGCAACATTCAAACAGAAGGGATGAGATATCTAACAATATAATAAAGCACATGATAATTAATATATTAAATTAGATCACATAACATCACCACTTCTCATCTCATAATCAACAATAATAATACTCATTCACCACATCAATACACACTTCTTTATGCAGCCATATAATGCGACTCAATACTATGCAAATGCATGTGGTACCATTTGGAGCAGAACTCCCATCTCAAAAAATTTCCAATTAATAGAGGCATCAATAAGGCATAAGCCTTCATCTCAATATTCACCAATACAAGCCATCTCAACGAGTATAAGCTCCATCTCAAAATGCAATGTATGCGACACAATCTTGAATGTAATAACAACACCACAATTAACAACATATCAATACAACATCATCGTTGTCCAAAGGCCTACGTCTCAAAAGAATCTCAACATCTCTTCATCAAACATCTCATATCATTCATAATAAATCATCAAACATCATTTATTCATCAAACACAACTTCATTAATAACATCTCATCAACAACTCAGTTGTACTTTAATACGACAGTAACTCATCAATTTCACAACGTTGTCCATAGGCCTATACTAGATAGTGCCTATAATTAATTAACCAACTAAGGCTTACTTCTAAATAACTAAATCTCTACATACTACTATTTTGTAATATTACATCGTTATTATTATTAATCCTACTGTTACAAATCAAACAACAGCTTCTAAGCATCTCATCGTCATTCTTCTCCATAAAACCAACATAATGATCAACACAGGAACTAATTCAAATCCTATGGTTATACTTCCTATCTTTATTTTAACCCTTAAGAATAAAGCTCATCGCTCTATCTATTCAACGCTTCGAACGACACCTCAAACAGAGTCCGAAAACTCAAGTTACAGGATTCTCAAACTGATTCTGCCAAAAACCAGGCAACATGGATTGATGCATAACGTCTTGGATCGACGCGTACTACACTGAAATCTCAACATGAGTCAACGCATCCTCTCTTGTATCGAATCATATTGAGTCAACCATACAACATGTATCGACACATGCTCTTACGTATTGACTCATCCTGAGTCTAAAAGTCCTCTTTGTGTCGACTCATCCTGAGTCTCTAAACCTTCATGTATCGACACATCATGTTTGGGGTCGACGCATACTGCTCTGTCCTGCCTAATTTCTGCAATTTTCTCTATGTTTTCACTACGGGTTCTATACTTTAAGCCCTAAAAACTTAATCTAATAATAGATAATCATCATTTACAATTATCCTATAATTCTATGTTTATTAAACAACATCGGACCATCATTATTCATTTAAAATTTATCAATTTCATCATACAACATCATATACATTCAATTCATGAACAAGACAACAATAACCTCTAACCCCACATACCAATTATCATGAACCCAATTATAGAGTCATAACCCCACCCTTACCTTGGATTGAAGGTCGCTCTATAATCTTCCGGTTGAAACCTCGTTCTGTCGTTTTTCATCTTTTTCCAGCAGCTTCACGTTCTTCTTCTCAATCCTTATTCTTCTACTGCCTCCTCTTTTCTATTCTTTTTAGAAAAAATAAAATAACCTATTATTATTTATTCCTTATTGGGCTTAAAACTAATACACCCCCTTATTACTACTTCCATTCCTTAAAAACAAGCCCACATCAAATAATATTATACTTCTAATATTATTTCACCACTTAATAAAATAATTAAATCCAATTAATCACAACACATCTTCTAAAAAATTCCAAAAATAATTTAATTAAATAATTAATTAAATTATGAAGATATGATGAAGGCGCTTTTCCAATTCTTTGATCATCTACACCATTGCTTCACATTTCCCGATTATCAACTTGTGCCAACTTTGGAAGAATTCTCCCAACTCTTAAGGATTCCTAGTCTCAATAAACTACCTTTCAACGGTATGGAAAGAGATCCAAAACCAAAAGAGATTGCTCAAGCTCTACACTTGCAACCATCTGATATCACAACCAATTGGGAAACAAGGAGTGGTGTCAAAGGTTTCCTAGCAAAGTTCTTGTTTGAGAAAGCCCAAAACTGTTGGAACTCTTTGGATTTGCAAGCCTTTGAGGAAATTGTGTCTCTCCTCATCTATGGGATGGTTTTGTTTCCAAATCCTGACCAACTCATAGATGTTAACACCGTCAAAATCTTCATGTCTCGTAACCCGGTGCCTACTTTGCTAGGGGACATCCTACATTCCTTTCACACTCGCACAATGAGGAAAAGAGGTATCCTTATGTATTGTACTCCTCTTTTGGCAAGATGGTTTATTTTGCATCTTCCCCAATTTGTATTAAAGAACGAGCAAGGTTCAAGGTGGTCACAAAGGTTGATGAAGCTCAGACATTCAGATATTCATTGGTGTTCCCGCTCTTTGGAGAATGTTACTATCATTGACCATTGTGGAGAGTTTCCTAATATCCATTTTCTTGGCATTATAGGAGGTATCACTTACAACCCCTGCTTAGCCCTACGACAGTTTGGTTACGCTCGGAGGGATGGTCCCCATGAGATGCTTATCCAAGGAGTGGTATTTGACTACGAGAATGATGATCAAGGTTACCGCTAGAGGTTTGTCCGAGCTTGGAGGATGTTGAACAAGGTGGATAGCAAGACACTAGGACACAAGAATTCCATTCCCCTCGAGCCTTACCTTAAATTGGTATGGCCTCGTGCTCAGAAACTTGTGATGCCGTATTCTTCCATTTTACCAGTCATCGTGGAGCCTGTGGTCGAAGGAGATGTTCCCTACACTATCCTCCATCCCGACATGCCTACCTCTCTCGAAGACTTACAAAAGGGTTGGATCCAGTTGAAGGAAGAACGAGATACTTTCGAGGCTCAGTTCTATGCTAGTGAGAAGAGGGAGAAGAAGTGAAAAACACAAGAAGGGGGATTGAATTGTAAAACTGAAAATCAATGCAATGAACAAGATATTTTTATCCTGGTTCGTTTGATCTCAAACTACTCCAGTCCACCCGTCAAGGTGATTTCGCCTCTCTCCAACGAGGTCTTAATCCACTATATTCAACTGAATATTACAAACTGCTTTAACAACTGCTAAAGCTTTCTTGATGCAAACCACAACTCGGTTTGTCAAGGAAACACTTTCTTACAAAGAAGATAAATCTAGGTGTGTGAATGTTTTCTACAAAACTGTATCACAACTGTGATGTATACACAACTTAAGCTTATGAAACTAGATTGCTAAACAATGATTGAGTAAGGAGATATGTAGCGTTTAGCAAACTGAGAGAAGGAAGATTATGATTAGCTTTTAGGCGTGTAAAAAGTTGGAGAGCATTAGCCAATTCAATCTTCATAGTCCTGTTTATATAGCACTGAGATTATTGAACGTTGGAGCAATATTCTTGATTCAATGCTAATAACAAACTTTCCTTATCGAGCAGATCTTGTCTGGAATGAGGCCGTTGGTAATAATTTTCTTTCAATGCACAGTATCGTTGCTTACTTAATGCATGTTCTAGCTTGGCTCATTCTGACTCTGCTTAACTGCTGATGAACTGTTGTTTTCTTTATCAGAGTGTTGAGCGCAGTTCTGTTCATCAAGCTTCAGCATACACGAGAGTTAATCTTCTGATTCTGGTATTCTGATATAGCAACTTCTGATGCTGATGTCAAGAACCAATATTCGGATGCTGATTAAGTGTGCTCTTGCTGATACCTATCAGAGTTTCTGCAAAGTAGAACGTAATATTTTTAGGTAGCAAATAGTTCATACATGAATCATATAAATAATATATCTTTTCATTTTGTTATCATCAAAACTCAAACATAGGGTAGTAGATTCAAACTTTGTTCTAACAATCTCCCCCTTTTTAATGATGACAAAAACTAGATATTTTTAATTGAAAATAACATGAAAAAGTATCAGAGGTAACTAAATGATAAGATGTATCAGAGTAAGAGGTTATCAAAGATAAGGGATAAAGAGATATCAGAGTTGATAGATACTCCCCCTGAATTTATTGCTTCCCTTTTTAATTCCAAGAGTTCTTCAGGATCAGATTTTTTATTTGCCTTTCTTTGAACATCAGATTCTCAGAGTTTTGACTATCAGAAGCTTTAGATCAGCATATCAGAGCAGAGCTTCAGATCAGCGTATCAGAGCTTTTCTTATCAGAGCTTTGCTTTGGGTCAGAGTGTCAGAGCTTTAGTCTTCAGAGTATCATGGAGCTTTCTTGTACCTGTAGACTTAAGCAAAACAGAAAACATATTCAAGTATATCAGAGTTAGAATGTTCGAGAATTTCTGTCTTAGTAATCCGTTATTATTAAAATATCATTCTTGTTCTCCCCCTTTTTGTCAGCAATCAAAAAGTGTAAGTGATGTGCTAAAACATTTAAGGCAGAAAAACTTGTCATATTAAAAGGTTCAGAATCAAACAAAACAGTTCAACAGATAATCAAAGAAAACATGAAAATGACATGAATGAAAAACTAAGGTTGGGGAGGAAGGCGTGTGAACAGGTTCTCCAGCATGGCTTTGATCTGATCAGCAGTCTCATTCTGCTTGTGTACCATGCTGACAACTGTGTCTATCTTGCTATCCTGCACATCCATCCTTTCTTTCATCTTCTGGTCATTTTCATCCATCCTTTGCTGCAGACGCATGTCATTCAGCTTCAGCTCTTCCAGAGTCTTCCTGTCCAAGGCAGCTTGAGAAACATCAGAAGCAGGGAGCTTCTGAGAGCTTTCTGCAACATCTTCTGCTTGACTTGCTTCAGCTTGAATAGTCTTGTCTTCTTCTGGTTGCGCCTTTGAAGCTAGCTGTTTCTCAGACCATGGCTCACTATCTAGAGGGAGCACGTCTTCCTGTGGCAGCTGACTTTCAACTTCCTTCAGCAGCTTGCTGAAGTTCTGTTGTGCCTGCTCATAGTTGATATCCTGCAACTTGAGGGCTTCAGCACGTACCCAAATTCTGAATTGTGACCAGAGCTGGTCAGAAGCAGCTGGGTCAATCATTCCAGGACAGACTTGCTTCAGAGAAGCAATCCACTGCTGCAAACCTGTTTCAAAATTCATAATACCAGAGCCAACATCTGGTTGTTTTGGTTTTGGAATGGCTATTTTATTTTTCAGATCAGTAAGACGGTCAAAGATTGTTAAGTCTATGAAGGTCCTGCTGGGGTTTTCGGTGGTTTGCTTGGGAGCTGTTTGTTTTGGAGATGGAGTGGGAGAATCAGAAATAATGATTGGACTGTTTGGTGTTTTGGGAGTATTTGGTGGTGTAGATTCTGGTGAGGATGGCAGCTGGGCCATTGTGACTGTTGTTCCACATGGCAGCTAGATTGCCAGAGGTGATGGTTGAGGTGACTGAGGTTCAGAAGGTGGAGGAGTTGGAGTTTCAGAGTGATGAAACTCAGGTTGAGGTGATGGTGGATGAATTTCTGGTTGAGAAGAGGGAGACGGAATTGCTGGTTGTGGAGAACTTGTTGGAATTTCTGGTTGTTCAGGGATAAGAGGTTCTTCTGGAATGGATGAGAGAGGTTGTTGTTGTTCTAGTTCTTCAACAGCTTGTTGTTGTTCTGGTTGTGGAGAAGGGACAATTTGTGGTTCAGAGTTTGGATTAATGGAGGAGTGATCAGAAGTGTGTTGATCAATGTCAGACAGCACTTTGTCAATTGCTGATGTTGTTGAGATTGTTGGTTTGGGATGTTTGGTTCGGGGTCTTCTGAGTTGTAATGCCTCAGAAGGGTCATCTTCTGGTTCAGTTTCATCTATTGTTGGGATGGGGATTGAGATTCTATGAGAGGTTGGAGGTGGAATTGATGCTGGAATAGTAGAAGAATTTAAAACAGAAGCAGTAGATAAATTACCTCTTTTCTTGGGTGTCTGCTGGGATGATCCTTCTGAAGGTGCCTTCCTTTTCTTCGTCTTCTTCAGTGTCACTTCTAGTTGAGGTTGGTGCAGATCTTTGATCTTCAGATTGGGATCTGTACCATCAGCTTTGCACGCGTCCAGATATCTGAGAACTACCACTGGCATGGATTCTATCTCAGAGAATAAAGGAAAGTCACTCAGTGGGACTCTTCTACTGGTGATATCAGTAATAGGAGTAGCGCTGGGTTCCTTCTTGATATTCTCTATCAACTTCGTTTTCTTCAAGTTCTTCGCGTTCAGAGGCTTCCCAACCGTTGGTTCAATGGTGCTTAACTCTTGAGCTTCTATCAGATGCTCTATCAGCCTATTCTCAGTCAGAATATCTGATATCAACCTTCCAAAGGGTATCCAATCCCTCTTTGTTCTTTCTTCTTCCCTGGTTTCCTTCACGCTTGTTCTGAGGTGATTAAACAGAAGATGAGCCAAGTTGATTTTTACCTTCTGATTGATAAAGTAGATCAGAAACTGCTGATCCACATTTATGTAATCAGGGGAACTAGTTGGCTTCCTATGATTAAAACACCCCAGAATTATCTTTGCCCAAACTCTGCGATGATCCTTCAGATCTTTGATCTTGCTGCTGGGCACCCCATGGGTGAAAATCCTTTCTGCTATGACGCCCACGTCAGCACATCTCTCAGCCATATCAATACAGCGGACGCCACCGCCACTGTAACCAATTAACCTTGCTATGTGATCCTTAATGATCACAATCTTCTTCCCTGTAATGTAGGAGGTGACTTGATGCGTTGAAGCCGTTGCATGAATCCAGAACTCCTTGATTAATATAGGGAATGTTGGTCCAACCAACCTGTCAAAATACCTTTCCCATTTATGTGCCCTAACTTCTTCTGTTAAATCAAAACCGTTTTCCTCCAGTCTTCCAAAATCAATGATCAATTCAGATAACACTTCAAGATTCTTCACAGGAGTGAGGAGTGTTCTGAATGGCACTTGATATTGTTCAGATGATGCTTTCTTCTGAGAACCTGCAGAAGCACTGCTGGAGGTTGCCATGTTCACACTTAGGGATTTTTGAGAAAAACTGAGAAAAAGGGTTTGCAAGAGATGAACACAGAAAAATGCAGAGAATACTTTTAGAAATAATGAGAAACTGTAAAAGATCAAAGTGAGAGGTTTAACGTGTTTAAATAGGGTTCAGAATATTTTGAAAGAGTAAACGTTTTCAATAAAGAGAAATAAAATCATGATTACGTTTTAAAAACATGATTACTTTCATTTAATGCTTGCTGATTTTGGGGGATTTGAGAAAGATACTTAAAACGGTTACCAGACATGTGTCTCAATGCACCCAATCAGCATTTTGCCTTCTCAGAAGCGTGCACGCGTTCTGCTTCAGAGATTTGCTGATAATTAGATGACACTTGTTTGATGTAGTGATCAGCACGTCTGTCTTTGAGCTTAGACTCTCAGATATTTAGACTTGCATCTGATACAATCTGCATGTTCTATCTTTCTGAAAAGAGATTGATCAGAAGTTCACAGTAAAACAAATACATTCTGAAGATAAATATATGGAATTAAAACATTTTCACTCTGGGCAGATTTTCATGCTGAGATGTTTCAGAATGAAATTGAACCTATCTTCAGAAAGGGGTTTAGTGAAGATATCAGCCCATTGATGGTCTGTATCTATAAATTTTAAATTCAAAATTCCTTTATGAATATAGTCCCTAATGAAGTGATGTTTTATTTCTATATGCTTAGCTCTAGAATGTAAAATAGGATTCTTACTTAAGTAAATAGCAGAAGTATTATCACAGAGTATAGGAATGTTACTCTCAAAAATCTGGAAGTCTTCAAGCTGACTTTTCATCCAGAGCATTTGTGTGCTACATCCTGCTGCTGCTATGTACTCAGCTTCTGCTGTTGATAGCGCAATTGTTGATTGCCTTTTGCTGGACCAAGAGATCAGATTTTCTCCCAGAAACTGACAGCTTCCAGAAGTACTTTTACGCTCCACTCTGTCTCCAGCAAAGTCAGCATCGCAGTAGCCTACTAAACTGTAATCACTAGATTTTCTATAAAACAAACCAAGATTAGTAGTACCTTTCAGATACTTGAAAATTCGCTTAACAGCTGTTAAGTGAGATTCTCTAGGATCTGATTGGAATCTAGCACAAATACAAACGCTGAATAATATATCAGGTCTTGAAGCAGTCAGATAAAGGAGAGAACCAATCATACCTCTGTAGACTTTCTGTTCTACCTTTTTGCTTACCTCTTCTCTTTCCAGAATGCACGTGGGATGCATTAGAATCTTTGATGGCTTACATTCTGAGAGGTCAAATTTCTTCAGAAGATCTCTGATGTATTTGCTCTGATGAATGTAAGTTCCCTCTGGAGTTTGATTGATCTGAATTCCTAGAAAGAATTTCAGTTCCCCCATGAGGCTCATCTCAAATTCTGCATGCATACACTTAGCAAATTTTCTTCCAAGAGAAGGATTAGTAGAACCAAAAATAATATCATCAACGTAAATTTGACAGACTAAGATGTCATTCTTAACTGATTTACAGAATAAGGTAGTTTCCACCTTCCCTCTGGTGAATTCATTTTCTAACAGAAAGTTACTTAGCCTTTCATACCAAGCTCTGAGAGCTTGTTTCAGACCATATAGTGACTTCTTTAGTTTGAAAACATGTTCTGGATGTTTTGTATTTTCAAAACCAGGGGGTTGGTGCACATAAACCTCTTCTTCTATATAACCGTTTAAGAATGCACTCTTGACATCCATCTGATACATAGTGATGCCTCTATTAACAGCAAATGAAATTAAAAGTCTGATAGATTCTAACCTGGCGACTGGGGCAAAGGTTTCTGTATAGTCTATCCCCTCTTGCTGACTATAACCTTGTGCAACCAGTCGTGCCTTGTTTCTGATGACTTCACCTTGTTCATTTAGCTTATTTCTGAACACCCATCTTGTTCCAATGACGTTGAATCCTTTTGGTCTGGGAACAAGATCCCATACATCATTTCTGGTGAATTGATTTAGCTCTTCTTGCATTTCCATAATCCAGTCATTATCCAGAAGTGCTTCATCAATAGAAGAAGGTTCAATCAGAGACACAAGTCCCATGAGAGTTTCTTCAGAGTTTCTGAAGCTTGCTCTTGTTCTGATTGGATCTTCCTTTCTTCCTAAGATAGTCTCTTCTGGGTGATCCAAGCTGATTCTGGGTAATCTCTTCTGAGGTTGATCAGCAGCTGTTGTAGGATTGCTAGCAGTGCTCCTTTCAGATGTTGAAGGAGTGTTTGTGTTGAGAGCTTCTGATGACTTGTCTTCAGAACCTGTAAATTCAATTTCCATACCTGCAAAAACTTCATTTTGCTTTGACTTTTCAGAGTCAAGCTTATCATCAAAACGAACACTGATTGATTCTTCCACAATCTGTGTTTCTGTATTGTATACTCTGTACCCTCTTGAGCGTTCAGAGTATCCTAACATAATACACTTCTGTGCTTTAGAGTCAAACTTGTTCAAATAATTCTTTGTATTTAACATAAAACAGGTACATCCAAATGGATGAAAATATGAAATGTTGGGATTTCTGTTCTTCCACAATTCATATGGAGTCCTTTCCAGAATAGGTCTTATTGAGATTCTATTCTGAATGTAGCACGCTGTGTTTATTGCCTCTGCCCAGAAGATCTTAGCAACATTTGTCTCATTGATCATGGTTCTGGCCATTTCTTGCAATGTTCTGTTCTTTCGTTCTACAACTCCATTTTGTTGGGGAGTTCTAGGACAAGAGAAATCATGCAGAATGCCTCTGTCATTAAAGAATGACTCAAAATCTTTGTTTTCAAACTCTCCACCATGATCACTTCTGACTTTAACGATTCTAAGATCCTTTTCATTCTGAACTTGATTACAGAAGGTAACAAACACAGAGTGTGACTCGTCCTTGTGTCTTAAGAACTTTACCCATGTCCATCTGCTATAGTCATCTACGATTACTAACCCATACTTCTTGCCACTGACTGAAGCAGTTTTAACTGGTCCAAATAAGTCAATGTGCAGAAGTTCTAATGGCTTAGAGGTAGAAACAACATTTTTAGATTTAAAAGAAGGTTTTGCAAACTTGCCTTTCTGACATGCTTCACACAGAGCATCTGAATTGAACTTCAAATTAGGAAGTCCTCTGACCAGATTGAGTTTGTTAATCTGAGATATTCTTCTCATACTAACATGCCCCAATCTTCTGTGCCAGATCCACTGCTCGTTGTTAACAGACAGAAGGCACTTTACATTCTGACTTTTTAGTTCAGAAAGTTTGATTTTGTAAATGTTGTTTTTCCTCTTACCATTAAACAGGATAGTCCCATATTTCTGACTAACAGCTTTACATGATTTTTGATTAAAGATTATATCATAACCGTTATCACTTAATTGACTTATGGATAACAGATTATGCATTAATCCATCTACTAGAAGAACATTATTAATAGAGGGAAGATTTCCATTACCTACAGTTCCAGAGTCAATTATCTTTCCCCTCTGATTGCCTCCAAAGCCAACGTGGCCTCCAGGCTTAAGTTCAAGGCTTTGGAACATATGCCTTCTTCCCGTCATGTGTCGCGAGCAGCCAGAGTCCAGGTACCATGACTGGTGTTTCTGACTTGCTGCTAAAGATATCTGCAACATGTATTATTTTATCCTTAGGTACCCAGATTTTCTTGGGTCCTGATTTGTTAGTTTTACCAAAACTCTGGTTAAATTTTGGTTTCACAGAGTACTTACTGCTAGTGTATTTAATATCATGTGTGTGACCATACACAAAATGTGAATTCAGAGGAGTGTGTTTAATGGTTAAGTCCATGACATTCTTTGGTGTAGGAACCTTACCTTGGTATCCTATTCCTTTCCTGCCGTTTCTGCTAACTCCATAGATCATTGAAGCCATTTTGCTTCTATCTATGCTTTTAGCAAGGAACTTCTGGAAACTGTGATCATACTCCTTGATGATCTCATCAGCGTTGCTGGGAGTTTCAGAAATTGGTTCCTTCTGAGAGTTTTGTAAAGTGTTTTCTGATTTTGAAATCTTATTCCTCAGCTCAGAATTCTCCAATTTGAGACTCTCAGTCTTATTAGAGTCAGATTCAAGATTCCTTTTCAGGTCTCTGAATTTAACTCTAATTTGCTGATACCTTTCCAGGATTTCATTAAGGCTTTCAGCAAGTTCAGCCTTGGTAAAATTAACAGCAAAGTTAGGAAATACCTCTTCAGTGTCTGATTCAGAGTCTGATTCAGAAGCTTCACTATCTTCTGAAATGTTAGCCATGAGAGCTATGTTTGCCCTCTCATCATCTGATTCTGAGTCAGCTTCAGACGAGTCAGAGTCATCCCATGTAGCCATGAGACTTTTCTTCTTCTCTCTTCCAAACTTCTTTTTGGGATTTTCCCTCTGAAGCTTTGGGCAGTCACTCTTGTAGTGTCCTTGCTCATTGCACTCATAGCAGATGATGTCCTTGGTGTTTGGCTTTTTGCTACTTGAGGAGCCTTCAGATCTTCTGTATCCAGAGGAAGAATCTGTCCTTCTGTATTTGGAAGAGGACTCGTTCTGATCAGATCTTCTGGGATTCCTGAACTTCCTTTGCCTCTGCTTCCACAGTTGATTTACTCTTCTGGAGAGGAGGGAGAGTTCGTCTTCTTCTGATGAGGATCCATCAGATGTTTCTTCAACTGCCTGCAAAACTTTAGACTCAGATTTTTTGTTAGATTTTAATGCTAAAGGCTTACCTTGCTTCTGAGGCTCGTCAGCTTCTAGCTCTATCTCATGACTTCTGAGGGAGCTGATAAGTTCCTCCAGAGTGATTTTGTTGAGATCTTTTGCTAGCTTCAGAGCTGTAACCATTGGTCTCCACTGCTTGGGTAAACTTCTGATGATTTTCTTGACATGGTCAGCAGTAGAGTATCCTTTGTCCAGAACCTTGAGACCAGCTACCAGAATCTGGAATCTTGAGAACATTGTTTCAGTGGATTCAGATTCTTCCATTTTGAACGCCTCATACTTCTGAATGAGCGCCAGAGCTTTATTTTCTTTGACCTGAACGTTGCCCTCATGCGTCATTCTGAGTGAGTCAAAAATGTTCTTTGCTGTGTCTCTGTTGGAGATCTTTTCATATTCAGTATAGGAGATGGCGCTGAGAAGGATAGTTTTGGCCTTGTGGTGATTCTTGAAGTCACGCTTTTGTTGATCAATCATTGTTTTTCTATCAATCTTCTGACCGCTTGCATTCACAGGGTGCGTGTATCCATCTGTCACCATATCCCACAGATCAGCATCATGTGCCAGAAAGAAGCTTTCAATTCTGTCTTTCCAGTAATCAAAGTTTTCTCCATCAAAGACTGGAGGTTTGCCGCTGAATCTGTCTCTGTCCTAATGGTTGTCATTGCTGGTGTGAGAATAGTTTCCTGCCATTGTGTTTTTCTGACGCTGGATCTTGTACTGACACAGTTAAGTGTTTTAGCTCAGAACCAGGCGCTCCGATACCAATTGAAGAAGTGAAAAACACAAGAAGGGGGGTTGAATTGTAAAACTGAAAATCAATGCAATGAACAAGATATTTTTATCCTGGTTCGTTTGATCTCAAACTACTCCAGTCCACCCGTCAAGGTGATTTCGCCTCTCTCCAACGAGGTCTTAATCCACTATATTCAACTGAATATTACAAACTGCTTTAACAACTGCTAAAGCCTTCTTGATGCAAACCACAACCCGGTTTGTCAAGGAAACACTTTCTTACAAAGAAGATAAATCTAGGTGTGTGAATGTTTTCTACAAAACTGTATCACAACTGTGATGTATACACAACTTAAGCTTATGAAACTAGATTGCTAAACAATGATTGAGTAAGGAGATATGTAGCGTTTAGCAAACTGAGAGAAGGAAGATTATGATTAGCTTTTAGGCGTGTAAAAAGTTGGAGAGCATTAGCCAATTCAATCTTCATAGTCCTGTTTATATAGCACTGAGGTTGTTGAACGTTGGAGCAATATTCTTGATTCAATGCTAATAACAAACTTTCCTTATCGAGCAGATCTTGTCTGGAATGAGGCTGTTGGTAATAATTTGCTTTCAATGCACAATACCGTTGCTTACTTAATGCATGTTCTGGCTTGGCTCATTCTGACTCTGCTTAACTGCTGATGAACTGTTGTTTTCTTTATCAGAGTGTTGAGCGCAGTTCTGTTCATCAAGCTTCAGCATACACGAGAGTTAATCTTCTGATTCTGGTATTCTGATATAGCAACTTCTGATGCTGATGTCAAGAACCAATATTCTGATGCTGATTAAGTGTGTTCTTGCTGATAAATATTAGAGTTTCTGCAAAGCAGAACATAATATTTTTAGGTAGCAAATAGTTCATACATGAATCATATAAATAATATATCTTTTCATTTTGTTATCATCAAAACTCAAACATAGGGTAGTAGATTCAAAGTTTGTTCTAACAGAGGGTCTTAGAGCTTACAAAGCAGTTACAAGAAGAGTAAAATGTGAACGCTTATCTCGCGCCAAAGAGGATGCGTTTGATCTTTTTATCTTAGAAATCTATTTTGTAAGCCCAAGGGGCATGATGTAACCTTTCTTGTTTTGACTAATGAAAATTAATGTTTCTTCATTCTTTTGTCTATACAAATTTAAATTTCATTGATCCTTGAAATCATTTGCATATACATATTTCATGCATCATAACATGACAGGTTTTCGCATAACAGGTTTCCTTATCTTTCTGCTGTTTATTTCAGCGAGATGGATCTAGAGAAAATGGTGAAGGATCTCCAAAACCAGAATTCTCAGTTTCAGGAAACTCTACTAGTCTTAGCTAAGGGGCAGCAAGATATGATGGCTTTGCTGGACGTTAAGAAGAAGCCAAGGAAGAAAGTTCTACTCAACATGGGTAGAAGGTTCAAGGAGACAATCCGTCAAATCCCAGTTGAAGAAGATTCATCGGAAGAGGAAGAAAACCAGATTGGTGAGGTCAAGAGTACTCAGGCTGACTGTATCAATGATCATGTATTCGATGATGATTATTTTAACGAGCAATACCCATCCGCTGATATAAAATACAAGCAGTTAGAAGACAGATTGAAAGTTGTTGAAATCCAAGCCGTTCCCGGCTTAGATTTTGATGATTTAGGTTTGATCTCTGGGGTAGTCATTCCCCACAAATTCAAAATACCAATCTTTGCCAAGTACTATGGGGTTTCTTGTCCAAAACTCCATTTCAAGTCTTATGTGCGCAAGATACAGCGGCACACTGCCAATAAGAAGCTATGGGTTCACTTTTTCCAAGAAAGCTTGGCTGAAACACAACTTGAATGGTTTTATCAGTTATATGGTTCTCGTATCCACACTTGGGAGGATTTAGCTACTGCCTTCTACCATCAGTATCAGTACAACACCAACTTGGCGCCAACGAGGGTTCAATTGCAAGATATTACCATGGGAAATAATGAAGGATTTAAGGAATAGGCGCAAAAGTGGAGAGACCTTGCTAGTAGGGTCCAACCTCCCTTGACCGATAGAGAACACATCGACATGTTCATTGGCACTTTATCTGGTCCTTTCTTTAATCTGTTGGTTGGCTGCTCTTCTTCTGGTTTCACCGAATTAATCTTAACGGGTGAAAGAGTTAAAAGTGGCATCAAAAGTGGGAAGATCTATGTGGCATATACCTCCACTCCCAATCCTATCAAAAAACCTTTTGCTGCAAAGAAGGAAGTCAATGTTGTGTATGGGGAAAGGGCCCATACCAAGAAGAATGATCACCCGTCTGTCAATGCTGTCCGAATCTCCAATCCAACTCCTACTCCAAGACCATCTGCAAATCATCAATGTTTTGAAACTCCAAGAAGACAATTTACAAGGTTAGGCATGTCACTTTCTCAAGCCCTTCAACATTTTATCAAGGATAATTTAGTGACGTTGCGCGATCCTCCCGCCAACCCTGACACCTCGTCACTAAAGTATAATCCAAACGCAAAGTGTGCTTACCATTCAAACAGCCTCGGGCACGAGACTGACCAGTGATGGGCCTTAAAGAACAAAATCCAGGATTTTATTGATAACAAAACTATTGAATTTGATCCTCCTCCAATGCCGAATGTAATTACCGCTCCAATGCCGAAGCATGAAAAAGGTGTTAATGTTGTTGAAGATACAATTTTTGTTGCCTCTGTTGAAGAACTGAATACTCTGCTGAATGTAATCAAGAACAACCTATTGAAAGCTGGAATCTTCCCTGGATGTGAAAAAGACTGTGTGTGTTGTACAAGATAATACAATGGTTGTGAACGGCTGAAGAAAGGCATACAACGCCTGATGGATAGCCACAAAATTCTGTTTGAAAAGACTCCACTTGCCAAGAGTTTGATTAACAAATGTGAAGACCTCTCCATTATTACAATCTCAAACAAGCCTATTAGGATCACCTCCAAAGGTCCTATTAGGATTTCAAATGAACCCACTATTGCTCCCTTAATAATTACCTGTCCCAGACCAATTCCCTATTCTTCAAACAAAGCGGTACCATGGAATTACGACGTTGATGTGTTCTATCATGGGATTAAACAAGATGCCTAGATTGAAGAAGAAAAAGATGAAAATATTGGAAACATAGCTGGCTCAAGCAAAGTAACTAGAATTGGGAGAATATTCTCACCCAATATCTCACCACCCGTTATTACAAAGACGCCCATCCGCATTACTATTGCCAAGCCGAATACTGATACCAGAGGGAAAGGGAAGGTTGTTGTTCCTGACATGATTGAAGTACCCTCCAAGGACGTAACTAATGAAGAACCCTCTGCTCGCGAGATGGACAAGATTTTAAAGATCATAAAAAGAAGCAATTTCAAAATTGTAGAACAGTTACGGCAAACCCCTTTTAAGATTTCAATTTTGTCATTGCTGCTTTGCTCCGATACCCATGCTCGGACATTAATCAAGTTCCTGAAAATAGCTCATGTCCCCCATGAGACAACAACAGATCAATTTGAGAATTGCGTAGCTAGCCTGAGAGCTGATAATGGCTTGGGATTTTCAGATGCTGACTTAACGCCTCTTGAAAAGAATCACAATAAAGCTTTACATGTGTCAATCGAGTGCAAAGGGACTACCTTAGCACATGTGCTAGTCGACACTGGTTCTTCTCTGAATATATTACCCAAGGGGGCATTAGACTGTCTTGAGTGTGAAGATTTAATCTTGAAGCCAAGTGATATCATCGTAAGGGCGTTTGATAGATCAAAGAGGACTGTTCATGGGGAAGTAGATCTTCTAATCAAAGCGGGCTCCCAAATCGTCAACTCCACCTTCTACATTATGGATATTCATCCTGCCTATTCTTGTCTATTAGGTCGTCCGTGGATTCATAAAGCTTGGGCAGTGACCTCAACCCTCCATCAGAAACTCAAATATCCAGTCAAGGGCAGAATATTCACCGTCTGTGGGGAAGAAGAGTTTATGGTAAGCCACCTTAACTCTTTCAAGTATGTAGAGATGGACGGAGAATTCATTGAAACCCCATGTCAAGCCTTTGAGGTTGTACCACCGATGATTGCTGCTACTAAATGTTCTTTTGATGAGTCCAAAGCTGTCAAGGCCATGCCAAAGATGGTTTCAGTCAAGGATGTCCGCGCGGCAATTGAAGAAGGAAACTGTGATACTTAGGGGCAACTCCTCGATATCCCTTTTAAGGCAGACAAATTTGGTTTGGGCTTCACCGTCAAAGCTCAAAAGGAAGTAAGGCGTGCTCGTGCTAGAAAGCCACCTCTCTGCATTGGAAGCCATGGAGTCAACGCCGTGGCTGATTTTGAAGAAGAGACTACATTTGAAAAGTGGGTGTATCCAACCACTACGGAGCTGAAGAGTTGGCATACAAAGGAATTTGTACCAGTCTCCTTCATTGAGGAGTAATCTACTTGTTTTTTCTTTTCTTTCAATTCAAGAACTTGTTGTCTGTAATATTCAAACAATGACTTTTAAGCCATGTGCCTGGCCCGGGGCACTTTGGTCCAGTTGTCAAGGGTTTTATTTATATTCATCTAATCATATGATCATTCAGTACATTGGACTCTTTTGAATTCAAATATTTATGTTCATTGTCTTTCCTTTCTTTCAAATACATTTTCAAAAATAGCCATGTATCTTACATGCACACACACACTCTTGCAGGTCCACATCCACTCTGGATCCTATTGCCAATGACTCTAATATTGCCGACTATGACTTTGAATGTCCTATCAACCAAGCCAAAGACGAAGGTGAGGAAGATTGTGACATACCGGAAGAGCTAGCTAGACTTCTGTTATAAGAGGAAAAAGCTATTCAACCGCACGAAGAGTCAGTTGAAGTTATCAACTTGGGTACTAAGACATATAAGAAGGAAATCAGGATCGATGCTAACTTGGAAAGCGGCGTCAAGAGCAAGTTGGTTCAGATGTTGCATAATTACGTAGAAGTATTTGCTTGGTCTTATGAAGATATGCCTGGGTTGGATACCGACATCGTAGTTCATCGTCTTCCGACAAGAGAGGACTGTCCTCCTGTTAAATAAAAGGTTCGTCGCATGAGGCCTATGTCTGAAAAGATCAAAGCTGAAGTGACGAAACAGTTTGATGCATGGTTCCTAGCTGTGACATCCTATCCTTAATGGGTTGCCAATATGGTGCCAGTGCCAAAGAAAGACGGGAAAGTTTGCATGTGCGTAGACTATAGGGATCTGAATAGGGAAAGCCCCAAGGATGACTTCCCTCTACCATACATTGACGTCTTAGTTGATAATACTGCTCAGCATAAAGTCTTCTCTTTCATGGATGGCTTTTCAGGCTATAATCAAATAAGGATGGCTCCCGAAGATATGGAGAAGAATACTTTCGTTACGCAATGGGGCACCTTCTGCTACAAGGTCATGCCGTTCGGACTAAACTATGCAGGGGCAACATATCAAAGGGCTATGGTAGCTTTATTTCATGACATGTTTCATCATGAGATAGAGGTATATGTGGATGATATGATTTCCAGATCACAAACCAAAGAAAAACATCTCGATCACCTGCACAAATTATTCGAGAGACTGAAGAAGTACAAGCTAAGGTTAAACCCTAACAAGTGCATGTTCGGAGTACGATCTGGAAAGCTTCTAGGTTTTGTTGTCAGCAATAAAGGCATTGAAGTTGATCCTGCTAAGGTAAAGGCCATCCAAGAAATGCCAGTACCTCATTCTGAAAAGGAACTTAGAGGATTCTTGGGTCGTCTCAATTACATCGCCCATTTCATATCACACTTAACTTCTACTTGTGAGCCACTCTTCAAACTCTTGAAGAAAGAACAGGTAGTCAGATAGAACGATGAATGCCAGATTTCCTTTGAGAAAATAAAAGAATACCTATAAGAACCTCCTATTCTCATGCCTCTAGTCGAAGGAAGACTCTTGATCATGTACTTGACAGTACTAGAGAATTCTATGTGGTACGTTTTGGGCCAACATGACGAATCTGGCCGAAAAGAACATGCTATTTATTACCTGAGCAAAAGGTTTACCGACTGTGAAACCAGATATTCACTGCTCGAGGAAACTTGTTGCGCTCTGACATGGGCTGCTTGCTGGCTAAGACAGTATATGTTGAGTCATACCACTCTGTTGATTTCTAAGATGGATCCAATCAAGTACATCTTCGAGAAACCTGCCCTTTCTGGATGAATATCCAGATGGCAAATGATCTTGACTGAGCACGGCATTTAATACACGACTCAAAAATCCATCAAAGGGAGTGTACTAGAAGATCATTTAGCCCATCAAGCTGTGGGTAATTATCAGTCAATGAATTTCGACTTCCCTGATGAAAACATCATGCTGGTAACTGACTGTGCAAAACCTGGATCATATGACGGACCTGAACAAGGATCCCGATGGACTATTGTATTCGATGGGGCTTCCAATGCTTTAGGTAACATAATTAGTGTCGTGGTCATCTCTCCTGAAGGTTGCCACACTCCTTTCACTGCCAGACTTTGCTTCGATTTCACAAACAATATGGTCGAGTATGAAGCATGCATCTTAGGTCTGAAAGCTGCTATTGACTTAAGGATCAAGCATTTGGATGTGTTTGGAGATTCCGCCTTGGTGATCAGCCAAGTAAAAGGAGATTGGGACACTAAACACCCTAATCTTATCCCTTACAAGGAACTTGTGCTATCCCTAATTCTTTACTTCGAAGAGATCACTTTCGAGCACTTCCCTAGGGAAGAAAACCAGTTGGCTAACGCTTCGGCAACCATGTCTTCAGTATTCAAAGTTAGATGGGACAAAGAAGCCCCTATGATAACAATTGAAAGATTCGATGAACCTACACATTACTATGAGTTGACACCGATGCGGAAAAGCAATGGTACCATGAGGTGATGAGATACCTTGAAGCACAAGAGTATCCAGAGGGGGCATCTATCAATGACAGAAAGTTCGTGTGAAGATTCACAGACAAATTCTTCCTAAGTAACGGGATATTGTACAAGCGCAACCATGATTCGACTCTACTCTGATGTATGGACAAGAAGGAGGCAGAGGAAATCATGAAAGACATGCACAATGGTCTCTTTGGTACTCACTCAAGTGGGCATACGATGGCTGAGAAAATCTTAAGAGCAGGTTACTATTGGTCAACAATGGAGACTGAGTTCCATCAACATTCAAGAACTTGTCACAAATGCCAAATCTACGCTGACAAGGTCCATGTGCCTCTTATACCTATGAATTTCATGACCGCTCCGTGGACATTTGCAATATGGGGCATTGACATGATTGGAGAGATCAAGCCCACAACTTCCAACGGACATCGCTTCATTCTTGTTGCTATCGACTATTTTACTAAATGGGTCGAAGCCGCCTCGTTTGCCTCAGTCACCAAGAATGTGGTAGCCAGATTCATCAGACACAACCTCATCTGCCATTATGGTATCCTCGAAAGGATCATCACCGACAATGGGACTAACCTCAACAATGCTATGATTACTGAGCTTTGCACTCAGTTTAAGATCAAGCATCACAATTCTTCTCCATATAGACAAAAAATGAATGGCGCAGTCGAAGAAGCCAACAAAAATATCAAGAAGATTGTGCAGAAGATGGTATTAACCTATAAGGATTGGCATGAGATGTTTTTGTTTGCTCTACATGGCTACCGTACTTCAGCTAGAACTTCAACTGGAGCCCGACCAGATAATAACTAACTATGATCCCCAGGGAGACACTATAAAGTCTGGACTCGACCAGATAATAGTATAACTTTCCAAAAAATTATGAAACCTGGACCCGACCAGATAGTAGTTACCACTTCAAGTTACTGTGAAGCCTGGATCCGACCAGATAACAGTTAACTTCCATATCTCTAGAAAGTTATTGTGAAGCTTGGATTCGACCAGATAACTATTTAATTTCAATAAAATTTTCTGCAAAGCCTGGAATTCGACCAGATAACAGTTAATTCGTTTCTTCCCCCAATAAGTTGTCGTGAAGCCTAGATCCGACCAGATAGAAGTTAACTACTTCATCCTCATCAAATTGTGAAGCCTGGATCCGACCAGATAACAACGGACATTCAAGAGATATTCTCCAATGAAAGCATCCTTTCAACAAAGTTTGAAGATATGCATATTTTTCATCCCCAACGGCAATCAAGGATTCACCCCCCAGAATTTCCTCAGCACCAGTCAGGGATTTATTTTCCCAGACAAAAACATACATCTCACATTCATACATCATATCATGTACATACCATATGCATTTGACATAATACCACATCTGGTGAACATCATGCAAGCATCTGCATTTTACTAACTCTTTTTTCTCACAGGTAAAACATCAAGTTTTAGTATAAAATCAACAAGAAATTTGTGATGATGATTCTTCCAGTGTTTATCAACATTCCTCCAAATGGCATCTATAAGCCCATTCATCGTCCATCTTCGATTGCAAATTTCTGGGCACTCTAATGTTCAATCATCTTTCACCTTCAAGTCACGAATGGCGGATCCACCAATCTAACTCTTCAGGTTTAAGAAGATTGAATAGGGGGCAGTTGTTGTACCCCAAGATTTGCTCTCTCATTTATCAAATATTTCTTCATAAAGACCACTCTTGGTTCAAGACTGCACTAGGGTTGATCAGCTCAAGACATCTCCTTAAGCACTGATGACCAAAATTAGGGTTTGAGATTTCACAAGTATATTTGAACTTTAAATTATTCATATGACTTTCCTGGGTCATTATGGACCCCCAATATTACTCATGTCAAGTTTCAAGCCTTGGATCACACTTTTGCTCAGTCAATTGAGCAGTTGACCTAAAATCAATTGTATTGGCTAAAAGTCAACTATGACCAATTTACAGTCAAACATCATGATTTTTTGATCCACATAAACATTATAAACTCATATGTATCATTTGATAAAGTTTGGACTATAATTCCTCAAGAAATCTGATCAAATCATCAAAAGCGAAAAATGGTCAAAATTAGGGTTTTGATTAAGAAAGGGCAATTTCTGATTTTTGACCTAGCAAATGGTCAATTGGTGTGAAGCATGATTTAAAGAGTTCAATTGCATCATTTTGACCTAATGGCATGACCTAAAATATTGCTCAAGATCAATTGGATTGATAGTGAATTTTCAGTCAACTGATCAAAAAGTCAATTGTACACTGAAAAGTCAAACTTTGACTTTTTGGTCAAAGTTCAATGTCAAAGATCACAATTCATAAAAACATGTCAAAATATGAAAATTATTCATCAAGAAATTAAAAACTCAAGATTTCATTTTGAAAAGTCAAAGTTTTCTAACTTAGAAAATTTTCTAAGTGTTTAAACTTTATGTTTTTTCTTAACTTTGGGCCAATTTTTCACCATGATGCAAGAGGATTCAGAAGAAAATTTCAACATGAAAGTTGTAGTTCTCCATGATATCTACAACATTTATTTACACAACTTCTCCTGAAAATTCTTGGATCTCAAGTTTTTAATTCCTAAAGTCATGGTCTTGAAATTGGACACTTAGTGAAATTTTGCCCTAGTTTTAGTCAGGATTTTGACCTAACTTCATGGAACTTTTTCATATAGTTCCAAGGGGAATTTTCAAAAGTGATTCAAAGAGGGGTTGTAGATCACATTACAAGCTTTCCAAAATTTCCAAGAACTCCTTGATATCATTCTTGAGTAGAGAGAATCGAAGAGATGAAGTTAGGGTTTTCACACTTGAATTACAAGTTATTTTGTGATGAACAAGATTCAAATTTCAAACCTATGCTGCATAATCTATACTTTACGGGCCTCAAACTTGTTAGGCACTCTATAATTAATTGCTTGCACAAGTGTTAGAGGTCTCAATTCAAGCATTCAATGCAAGGCCATACTTTATATCCATTTTGGGAAGAAAGTGCACAATGCCATTTTGATAAAGTAGGTTTTTACACAAAAATTGTTCTTGAGCCTTGCAATTGCCTTCTTCTGATCATACATGTCCCATAACTCAAGAGAAGCTTATCTAAACACTTACGATCACTCAACCCATGCTTGTACTTCCTCTTGAAACCATATTTCCCACTTTTTTCAAAATAAAGTAAGATAACAATCAGTCTAGAACTTGTACTTCTGACCCTCTCAAGTACTCAAGTCTTTTGCTTATACATAGACAAGTAATTTGTCACAAAAGACACGTATTCTTGAGCCCTGAAAAGACCAAGAACTCAGATTTGCATCTCATACCTCCATTTCACATAACCTGACCAAAAGTTTGAAACTCATAACTCCCTCGTGCGTTTTCAAGCCTCTTTGTTCCCAAAGCTTCTAAACATCATTTAGAAGTCATCCCTCATCCTATTATAGTTCTGTAACACCTCCATCACCATCCTCCATTTCCAAAAATAGAGGTCTGCATCTTGACTTCTCCAAGCCAGTTCAAGCACTTACAACTCAAAGTAACCATTGCATTAGCTTCCTGGGACCTCAATGGAGCTATTTTGATCATCACAACACCTTGAGGAGTGCTCATTTGCAGAACACGACTTCCAGTTTTGAGGTAAGTCATCTCAACTTTGAACTCTTCATACAAGCATCATTAATGTTTAATTTGTGAATGAAAAATGTGGATATCATTGTTCTAAAGCTAACCATGTATTTAGATTTCATTTATATTGCTTGAGTAGTTAGAATTTTGAATCTAAACATCTTGAAAAAATTAGGTCAGAATTTGGTACCATTCAAAATTCATGTTCATTCTTGAGAATTAGTTTAAGTTGTTTACATTTCTGGAATCGTGGTAAAATTTTACATAAGTTTCATGTTTACTTTGTTGCAAATGATTGAGAAATGAGCAAGTTATAGGTGGTATGGCTGGAGGTTGAAGATGAAGTGTAATCATGGCGCGTTTTATGTTATATATTTATGGTTTTGCATAAGTTAGCAGATGTATCACCACCCCAATGGTTAAAGCGCGCGCCCGTCACTATGAGGTCCTGGGTTCAAGCCCCAGCGTGACCATTTGTGATTTTTCACTTTTTTCACACTTTTTTGACTTTTTTTTGCAACGCTAGGCTTCACTCTTTTGGGTCTGTCTTTTTTTTTTTGCTTATTCTGACTCCCCTGGACTATTCACACCCCTGACCCATTTTATTTTCCTCTTCTCATTTTTAATTTATTTATTTTCTTTAATATTTTATCTAATATTAAAAAAAATCAGAAAAATATAAAAACATTAGATTTATATTTTGATATAGTTTATTTATTTTTTACAATAAAATTTGTTTATTTTTAATCATACTTTATTTATTTTACTAATTGGTTTGTAAATTTAATTAAAAATTAGGGTTTTAGTTATTTTCTTTTACACAATTAAAATATATTATTTTAAAATAAAAAAAAAGACCAAAAATATTTTATAATACTATAAATTATTTTTTAAGACAAAAATACCAAAAATATTCTTCTTAAAAACTTAATTTCTTTTTTTAAATCAATTGATATTTAAATTAGGGTTTTGCTTAAATTCTTTTCCTAGTAAATTTAGGTTTATTTTTTACTAATTTAATTAATTATTTTCTTTTAGTTAATTAGGTTAAAACAAAACCCTTTTTCCTAAATAAAATCCAAACAAAAATCCATTTTCTTTCCATTTTACATTCTTGTATATTTGTTCATTTTTGTACATTATTTATCCAAATTCAATATGGTTGTAATAGATTATTTAGATTTAAATTCTTGCAATCCCCATTTGTAATTTGTACACCCCTCTCCCACAAGTGTTGTAATACCGTAGTAATTTTAAATTCCTCAATTTATCGCTTTATATACCAATGCTAGTAATTAGGATTTTGAATGGAAAGACTAAAACCAATCAATTAGAAAACCCTAATAAAAATTAAAACCAAGCATGAAAAATAATACACTTGCACACAAGCACCCCTAGGGTAAAATCCACTTGGTTGCCTTACAAAATGGCCATGTTATGTGTGTGAGGTATCTTAGCAAAAACAAACGAATACAAGATCATAGTCCCTCGATGATGCTATCCATTTTGCCTTTCAAATGATATTAGTCCCTAAAGAAAAATGCTAAGATACCTTGCAACATTGCTAATCATGGTTATACAATGACCCACGTCTGTCCCGTTCACATCCAAAGATAGGGTTACTTACCAAATCAAATGGTAAGATAACAATGTCAAAGGAAAGGGGAAATGAACATGAAAGACTTTGAGTAGATAGATTGTTCCTAGTTACTTGCTCACTTTCAAAACAAAACAACCTTGCTATTTTCAAAAACAAACACCAAACACTTTCCAAAACATCTTTCAAAACTTGAAAACATTTTCAAAAGATCAACACTTTGTATACATTCTTACGAAAGAGAATCATTACAAAGTTTGCCTAAACGATGACGCCTTTTCAAAATACTTTCAAAAACCATAAAAAGTACAATTTTAAACAAAAAAAGCAAGTGATCTAGCAAGTAACTAAGAACCCATGGAAAACCATGGATGAAAAGGGTGCTAATACCTTCCCTTTTCATAATCTACCCTCCGAACTTAAGAAACAATCTCAAAGGTCTTTCCTGTGCTTTTTCACCTTTCCTTTTGGATAAAAGAAAAGTCGGTGGCGACTCTTGCTAAATGCAACATTTGCGTTGGTCTTGTTCTGGTTTATTTTGATTCCTTTTTTGTGGATCACAATCCTAAGAAGTCCCCTGCCTTTATGCAGAAAGTGAACTTTAGAGGATTCATCTTCAGACCATAGCTTTTCATCCTTTCAAAGGATTGTCGAAGATGGTCTATGTGATTCTTCCTTAAAACATATTTGACAACAATATCGTCAATATAAATCTGCATGAAAGTTTCAATAAAATCATGGAAGATAGAATTCATTGCTCTTTGATATGTTTCCCCTGCATTTTTTAGGCCAAAAGGCATTACTACCCATTTGTAAGTGCCTAAAGCCCCTGGGCATCGAAATGTTGTTTTCGACACATCTTCTTCAGCAATGAAAATATGATTGTACCCAGAGTATCCATCAATCATACTTATGTACTCGAAGCCAGCGCATAATCAAAAAGAGTTTTCGCCACAGGCATTGGATATTCATCCTTGGCTGTTGCAACATTTAGGTCTCTAAAATCAATGCACACCCTTAATGTACCATTTTTCTTTATAACAGGTACTATATTTGCAATCCATCGACATACCTGGTTGTTTGGATGAACTTGCATTTCAACGGTCTTTTGACTTCTGTCTTGATCTTCGATAAGATCTCTGATCGTAACTTTGTGAGTCTTAAATAATATAGACCGCAAGTATACAACCCTATCACGTGTAGCTTTAAAGATTACCGAATCCCAATGGACTAAATGTCGAACTACCGTTATCTTAGATTGCTACGTAAATCTAAGGCTAATATTGTAATTAATAGGGGGTTTAGGAAAGCTAACTGATTATAATCTAGTTTATATTCAAGGGAGAATATCGATATGTAATGGTCAGACTTCGGGGATTTAGCAACTCATTGACCTAACTCGGATTGACAAAACAGTTTTCAGTAGAAAGTATTTGTTTGAAAACCCTCTTCTCACACTCTCGTGTTTATTGATTTAGATCCTACAATCAAACCTATGTGAGTGCTCTCGCTGTTTCAATTAGAGTTTAAAAATTGTTTTTGGAAACAAACAAAACCTAATAAAATTAAAAGCACTCTCGTTGTATTTTAAGTTTATGCATAATTACTATTGTCCAGTTATCATCTTAAACTATCGTTTTATTGATCCTAACTTCTATTTGTATTTTACTCTCGTAACAAAACAATTAATATTTAAAACTAGTAATTGAAACCAGAAAATTATTCTTTTTTAAAAGAAATGATCAATTGGCGTTACTAAAACCCCGTTGTCTATATGATCTTACATACCGATAATAAATTTAGCCTAGCATATTAAACGATTCAATAACAACGCAACAAAAATAATTACCATCTAGCAATTTAAATAAACTAAACATTACAGAAAATCATTGCATAAATAAATAAAGTACTTAAATTAAACCTGAAAATATTACGGTAGAATGTTTGTCTGATATCTAATGTCTCTTACAGATTGGTAAAGAAAATAATGCGGAAAGAAAATAATGCAGAAAATATTTGGCAGAGTAACACTAAAAATAGAGAAAAGAAAGCGTGTTTAAAAATGGGAACTTGAGGTCCTATTTATAGGCTTGGAGATGCGCAGGGAGTTGAGATATTTTCTCCTCCGAATTTGCCTCAGTGTAACGGTCGTTACACTCCTTCTTTTAAGGGAGGGCTGGCGTGGCAAGGTTTAATGGTGGTTACACCCCCTCCTTTTGAGGAAGGGCTAGCGTGGCAGGGTGTAACAGTCGTTACACCTGGGCTAAGGAATGTGTAACGGTCGTTACATCCCTTGGGCCTTGGGTGGATTGGGCCAGCGCTTGTTTCTTCTTTGGACTTCCAAGGCTTTTTACTTTGTGATGCACCCAATTTTTCCACACACCCCCTCAATTGCATAATTTCTCTTTCTTTGTGCGGATTTTAAATACGATTAGCTCGACTTTTCTTGACTTTCTTCGCACATGCCTTGCAAACATCAAATTCCTGAAAACATAGAAAATACCAACATAATACGAATAAAGAGTAATTTAATTAATTAAAATGCGGATAAAATTCATGTAAATTGATCCAAATATTTGATACATTTTCGGTTTATCTAACTCCCCTACACTTGAACCTTTGCTTGTCCTCAAGCAAATAATAGAGTAAAAAAATGTTTAACGCATGGTTTTTGACACAATCGCGTGACACAACTCGAAACGTACGTGGTTGGGGGGCGTTACATTAGAAAGATGGAACTAGGTCCCGACACTAATGATACAGAAATGACACAAAACCATAGGACATGGTCAAAATCCTCCATCCAATGCAAACTAGTCTGAATTATGCTATCATAGCTTAACCTAATTCTTTTCGTTCGAAATCAACCGCTTTCATTCTAGCGCAATCACATTAAGCCCTTTATCTTTCGCACGCACATAGTAGAGTAGGCGGTTAGCGATTCTGGTCTCCTTATGCTCGGGTTTCTGGTACACAAGTTGGTAACCCTTTTTCTTTTCCAGATTATAAGTCTCGGGGGATCGAATCGTAGTTCGCCCTACAAAGTTCAGCACCGGATACCACTGAACAGGCTTACAACTGCTTATTACATCAGTTTTTGTAGGTATCGTGACTGCTGGATTAAATGACCTGGTGAGGGTCACCTAACTTAGTTAGCACATTTCCTATTATATCTTGATGCTTATCATTTTTTTTCTTAGGACCAGTCACTTATATTCATCGGCTCCGTACGTAGTTTATGGATAAGTCGGTGCTGACTGCTAGTATAAACAACTCAGGGTTGATCCAAAACTAAAACTTAAGCTTCGGTATCATAACCACTCAAACTGATTTGCATGATCTGGAAGATTTAGGTGTCAAGGCGATATTATTTTTGTCAACACTTTTTCAAAAAATCTAACGCAACCTAATTGCGAACAACCTATATACTTTTCGAATGTACCAAGCTAATGCATCGAGTAAAAAAAACTTTTATGGTTTAAGAAAAGTGTTGAAGTACGAATAACTTACGAAAATGATTTTTTATTTATTGAATGGAAAGGGAAATAACATAAATTTAAATAACTTACTAGAAAAATGGAAAACATAACATAGGTTTCCTACCCTACACTTAAACTGAGCATTGTCCTCAATACGACAAATAAAGTGAGAAAAGAAAACGAACATGAAACTTAAGAAATAATAATAAAAATGCAAGGAATGGGGAAAACATAGATCACTCCTCATTGTCGTCTCTAACGTTTCTACTAGTGGATGCTTCACCTTATGCGCTTCCTCCTCGTGTTCTTACTCCATCTCTTCTGGGTCTAGGAGGTTCTTCGCTAGTGTTGTAAACATAAGCATGCATGCCTTCAACACGGAATAACAAGTGCTGCATTTCATCAGTCAGGTTAGAAATGTCGTGATGGTTCCAGTAAGTGTTATCGCGTTGATCGCGCTGCAGCTCTTGCATCATTTGCATCAGTTCTTGTTGACGCTGATCTTGAAGTAAAAGTGATGCATAGATAGCTTCGATGATGGCCGACTGGGGATCATTTCATGCTTGTTTTTGTTGTGGACCTTGTTGATTCACTTCTGGTACTGCATTTTCTACACCTGCTTGATTATCCTGCACGTGTGCTCCAGGGGCTTGTGCCTGCAAATCATAAATCCAATTTCCGGCGATGTCAATTCTTGTTACATCCGGATTCGACAGAATAATTCTTGTCATCATTTTATCAAGGGTTGATCATGATTCATCAAGGATTGCTCAAGATTCATCAAGATTCAAAAGTTGCTAAATTAGGGTTTTGTAGGAAAAGTCAACTTAACTTTGACCAAGCATAACTTTCTCATACTTTATTAGAAATGACCCATCCAAAGCTCATTTTGAATAGGATGCAATTTCTTACAATCCATATTCACACCCCAAGATTAATAAATGCACTCACAAAAAGTTACAAATTTGGACATTATAGGTCATTTTTGAAAGTCAACAAAATCACCTTTTTTGCCAAAGCTTATAACTTGAGAATGGAATATCAAAATGATATGATACCAAAAGTGTTGGTTAGAGGACATCTCAAGATTTCTAAAAAGTCAAAGAACACTTCCAAAAGTTCAAAATTGAAGAAGTTATGCATTGTTGAAGTTGGGCATTTTTCCAAAATTGCCAAAAGTCAACTATCCCCAAAACTTCAAAATTTGTCAAATGGGCCCACTTGTTTCAACTTGATTTGATCTTGTCACACCATACACGTGTCCTATCTTCAGTCTTGTGTCCATTTAATAATTTTTCTATTTTATTTGATTTTTATTGAATTAATTCATTTTAAATCAATTTAAATCCAAATAAAATCTAAATATTGATAACTTGGTATCTTTTTGATTGATACAGGTTTTAATTATCATCACGGATAAGATCAAACTCGTATCAAGCCATATCATGCACAAAATATTAGATTTGGAATCAAATTGGAAGCTTTTTAATGGAGGATCATATCATATCTCCAAGCATTGATTCACAAAGATTAAAAGCCCAAAACTTGACATAATGCATTGCTTGATAGATATACAAGTGAGAGGCACGAGTTTCAGGACCAAGAGGCTGCATAAACATCAAAACCAAACTTGGAAAAGCTTGAATCTGAAATCGATCCTAGAGGTTGATCAAAGCAAAATCTCAACACTACTCTCTTGCTGGACATCCACTGAGTCTATAGCAATCCAAAGCAAGGGCATCCACCTCTTCAATAGCGTTGTAAGTCTCTCTGAAACTCGTCTTTCAGTTGGATTTGTATCTCATAATTCTTGCACTTTTCTTGCCAATTCTTTGCATATTCATGCTTTTCGTTTCATTTAGAAGCTTTTTGCATCATTGAATTGCATTTTCATGGACTGTAACCCCCTAGCCGATTCTAGGGTTCTTGGTATTCGTTTTTTTGACATTTTTGCTACAGGTGAAATCAAGGCAAATGATGGACATAGACGTGTTCAGGAAGGAGAGACGAACAGGACCATGGTCTTAGATTGAATTTTCATGGCCTGGATTTGGTTTTAAGTTTGACCTAGGGATTTAGCTGCGGATATGAATCCGCAGGTAATCTCTGTATAATTCCAATGACAGGGACGAAGACGTGTCCCTATCCAATTGGCTCATTCAAAAATTCGCGCTTTTTTTTTTAATTTTTTCTGGCATATTATTAAGTTTTCTATATAATTATTAATATCCATTATAATAACAATCCAAACGCGTTGTTGCAGTGGCAGTGACATGTGCTTGATGACTAACAGGACCTAGGTTCGAATCCCAGGTCCTCCAAAGGCTTTGTACTATTTTGTTTTAGGTATTCAGGCGCGTCTCAGCAAATATGGCACATCATACATCTTCATCCAGATGCCTGCCAGATGGCCCTAGGCCAGATCTGGTGGCCAAGATTGCAAGTCCACCATATTCCAAGCTCAACGTGTCACATGAAATTGCAAAGGTCAACCAGGCTTGCATAACAAATGGGCCTCGAACATGCTATTCTCACCCCTGATCTGGGCCCAAACCCCTTGGTTATTTCTATTCTTTTTTTATTTCTTTTACTTAATTGTTTTGTATTATTATTTTTATTATTTAAACTAACCAATTAAAATCTTTTTCTCATAAAATCAAAAAATCAAAAATATATTTTATTTATTAAAATTAAATTCATCATTTTATTTTTGTAAATAAATGCTAACTCAATTAATTTAGTTTAATTAGAGAATAATTTTTAATATTTTTTGCAATATTTAAAATCAATGTAGATAATTAGGTTTTACTAACTTTAAATCAACTTTATTTTATTTCTTTAAATATCAAAAAAATCCAAAAAAAATCCTTTTAATTAATTAATTTAATTTAATTTAATTGTTAATTTAATTTAGTTTATTTTAATTCAAAAATAAACAAAAAAATGCTTTCTTTCAAAAAAGGGTCAAAACCCTAAAAAAAATGCGCCTGATTTAATTTTCCCGCATGCGATCCATTTATGATATTGATGTAATTGTTCCCCGGAATGTAATAGTTTTAATAGGACTTTAATTTATTTATCGCTTTATTTTATTTTCCGCACTTTTAATTTCAAGGGTTGTTTTTGGCGATGTAAATACCCGACGCCTTGTAATAGTTTAGATTTAATTTACGCAATTTAAATTCCGCAACTATACACTGTTAGATGTTTGATAATAGGGAATGCATGACAAGATCAATTCTTTAACCTAAAATCAACGCAGCTCACCCATGACATGTACAAAGATAAAATTAACCGAAACAACACACTCGCACATGCGCACTCTTAGGGTACACCTCACTTGGTTGCCTTCGAACGTGGTCATTGAGTATAGGAAGTTTTAGAGGTCGTCCTCTTGTCCAAAGATCATAGTTGCCTCGAAAAAATGATCTAAGACATTAGGGTTACCGCTAAGGCGTCCTAAACATTGCTTTAGTGACCGCACGTCCCTTAATCGAATTGACCCTCAAAATCCAACGACGGTGCTACCTACTCATCAATAGTAGAATAGCATTGTCTAAAGGACATTAGCACATATTGATTCCTTTTTCGAGTAGGTAGATAGTTCTTAAGTACTTGCTCCTTTCAAAACAAAACAAAACTTTTCGCACTTACAACTTTCAAACAAAAACTCTTTTCAAACCCACAAACACAAAGAAAAGCAAATTTTGAAAACACATTGAGCAAGTACCTAAGAGCCCGTGGATAACCACGGATAGAAAGGGTGCTAACACCTTCCCTTTCTATAATCTACCCCCCGGACCCAAGAAACATCTCGAAAAAGGAATTTTTCTGTGCTTTTCTCCTTTCCTTGTTGGATAAAATAAAAGACGGTGGCGACTCTTGCTTACCGCGACATTTTGCAAAAACGAACGCAAAACACGAACCAACATTCCAAAATACAGTCAGTTCTCTCCCACCGTATCACAGAACTGGCGACTCTGCTGGGGATATCTATAAGTGGGGTGTACCTTAGGATTAGATCATTGTTGTTTTCAATTGTATGCTTTGTACGCTTTATATTTGTGGGCTTGTATTGGAGTTTCTATAGATCCTAACCCGGATCTGGGGATACCCTTTAGGTAAGTAGCAATAAACTGTGAGGGAACTGTACGGTGTAGACCGATACGGTTGAAGCAGTAGCTACGTTGGTGTGGCACTTTAGTCTGTACCGATATCCCTTGTGTTGGAACGAGGAGAATATGGGTCTTCTAAGGGGTCATTAAGCACCAACTGACCTTAGAACCTTTAAATTGACCAACTTGGCCATAAAACAGTAGCAGTATGGTACACTCATTGAGACTAAACTCTTGTGATGATTCCGGCTGCAAGAAAAGGTTGCTAAACTAGAATTATGACCGATTGAGGATAGTAAATGATATTGAGATCCTCTAGAACCCGGTTACTATTTTTAGGACAGGTTTAAACCAACTGAACTGAAAGAGGGTAGTACCTAAGCTCCTTGCCAGCCTGAAATCTAAGGGCTTTCTGTGTGACTTGTGTGCCTTTACCATGTTTTCTATTTGTGGATACTTGTGGTGTGCTTACTATCATGACATCACGACATCATAAAATTGCATACATTTTGCATTGGACTAACCTATTTCAAAGACAGGAGGGATTCATCTTTGTTCTGTTTTGTAGGTCATCATGATGCCCATGCGTAAGAATACCATCTGGATCAACTTTGTCCAGGTTCCCACCTTGATTAAAGAGTTGGTTGCCAAGATGCCTGACACTACTTCCTTCATCAGGAGGCATGGTTATCTTCTCAGTTTGGTCACCTCCAAATTGGACGAGCAGATGATGAGTGTCCTAGTCCAGTTTTATGATTCGTTGTACCATTGCTTCACTTTTCAGGACTATCAGCTGGTTCCCACCTTAGAAGAGTTCTCTGAGCTGCTCGGTATCTCTGTTCTGGAGCAGACCCTGTTTACTGGTTGGGAGAAGAGCCTTAGACCGGAAGAGATTGCTACAGCCCTTCATTTGACCAAAGAGGAGGTAATGTCTAATTGGGAGACTAGAAGTGGAGCAAAGGGCTTTCTGACTAAGTTCTTGGTTGGTAAGGCTAACTATTTCTGGGATAGTCTAGACTTCAAGGCATTCGAGGATATGTTGGCTCTTCTGATATATGGCTTGGTATTGTTTCTGAATCCGGACACTTTTGTTGATATGAATGCGATAAAAATCTTCATCTCTCGCAATCCTGTACCCACTCTCTTGGGTGACATCCTTCATCAGCTTTATGCTCGTACTGCCCGAAAGCGGGGAACCTTGATGTGCTGTGCTCCATTATTGTCAAGGTGGTTTATTTTGCACCTCCCCAAGTCAGTATTGAAGAACAAAGAAGGCATGGGCTAGGCCTATAGGGTTATGTCTCTCTCGCATAATGACATTATCTGGACTCTCAAGGGTATGGACGAGGTGACTATCATTGATCGCTGTGGGGAATAACCCAATGTTCCACTGATAGGAACCTGTGGGGGAATTTCTTACAACCCATGCTTAGCTCTACGTCAGTTTGGGCGAGCCAGAAGAGAAGGACCTCATGAGCTATTAATTCCTAGCATCATCTTTGATTTTCAAGGGGATAGTGACGAGCAGCGTCGCAGATTCATAAGGGCTTGGGATAGAGTTCACCAATCTGATCCACATGAGCTGGGCCCAAAGACTTCTCTTCCAATGGAGCCATATCTCAGATGGGTCCGCATCCATGCCCAAAAGCTGGGTATGCCATATGAAGTCGTCCGGCCTATCATTGTTGAATTTTCTAATGAAGAAGGGGTTCTTCCAACCATCCTCCATCCTCATATGCCCACTGATATTGGGGCACTGAAAAGATATTGGATGCAGCTGAGTGAGGAACGAGATTCTTACCGAGAGAAGTTCAACAAGCAAGAGCAAAATATCCAGAAGTTGACTAGACAGTTGGAGAACGAGCGGATTCTCAACGACTATGTCCACACTGAGAAGAAGAGACCATGTGAGCATTGATGAGCCTTTGATGATTTCCTTTCCAATTTTTATTTTACTTTTCAGTATTTCCTTTCAAGTAACGCCTTAATGGCATCAGTTGAACAATTTGAATTCTAAAGTTTATCTAATAAAGTGTGTTTCCTTTCTGGTTTACAAATTTTAATCTCCCGATTGTCTTTGAAATCATGTCATACGCATTTCATCCCATGCACTCCATAGAAGGTACCCATTACAGGTCTCTTATCTTCTTCGCTATTTATTTCAGCACTCATCATGTCTACTGAACCTTCAACTAAGCAAGCAATCAAGGCCATCTAGGCCCAGAATACCAAATTTCAAGAGCTGTTCATGAATCTAGCTAAGGGTCAGCAAGACCTGAAGACCCTGATTCTGAAAGAGAAGAAGAAGAATAATAAGAGGACAATCCTGTTTAACACAGGGCACAGGTTTGGAAACAGGCTACAGAATGAAGTTGATTTGACCACCTCGTCTGGAGGGAAAGATAGTCAAGAGGAAAGGAGGGCTCCTAGCCCTGTGGTCTCCGATAATGAGACGGACTTCGACGAAGAACAGTATCCTCCTGCCGAGGATAGATACAAGCAATTGGAAGACCGATTGAGTGCTATGGAAGTTCAGAAAGTGCCTGGTCTGGACTTTGGTGATCTAGGTTTATCATCTGGGGTAGTGATTCCCCACAAATTCAAGGCACCAGCCTTTGCTAAGTATGACGGAGTTTCTTGTCCGAAGCTGCACCTCTGGTCATATGTGAGGAAGATTCAGCCGTACACCGCTGATAAGAACTTATGGATCCACTTCTTTCAAGACAATCTCTCAGGGACTCAGCTTGAATGGTTCTACCAGTTGGATGGAGCCAGTATTCGCAGTTGGGAATATTTGGCTACTGATTTCTACAGGCAGTATCAATAAAACACCGACCTCGCTCCCACTCGTACCCAACTCCAGGGTATGTCAATGGGAACGGGTGAAGGATTCAAAGATTATGCTCAGAAGTGGAGGGACCTCGCCGGTAGAGTGCAACTACCCTTGGCTGATCGGGAGCTTGTGGACATGTTTCTGGGGACCTTGTCAGGTCCATTCTTCAACCATCTAATTGGAAGCTCTTCGTCTGGGTTTACAAAGCTAATTTTGACCGGTGAGAGGATTGAGGCTGGTATTAAGGCTGGGAAGATATAGAAGGGTGCCTCATCGAGCACCGAAAAGAAGCCTTTTAAGAAAGAGTCCAGTGCTGTCTACAGTTCAAAAAGACAGAATAGACCCAAACACCGCCAAGCTGTTAATGCGGTTGTTATTTCAAAACCTGCTGGTGCTCCGCAGTACAACAATCAACATAAGGATGAGAGACCTCGAAGGAAATTCACCCGTCTCAGCATGACCTTATCTCAGATTCTGCCACAGTTGCTGAAAACCAATCTGGTGATTCCAAAGGAAGCCCCAAAGAATCCAAATACAACATCACCAAGGTATAACCCTAATGCCCGCTTTGCTTATCACTCTGATAGCCCGGGGCATAATACAGATGATTGTTGGACTTTGAAGAATAAGATACAGGACTTAATTGATGCAAAGTAGATTGAGTTTGATGCGCCCGAGAGGCCTAACGTTGTGACTGCTCCTATGCCCAAGCATGGAGTAAATGCTATAGAAGAAGATTCGTTTGTGGTTTCTGTGAATGATATTGTTACCCCTCTGTTGACTGTAAAGAAGAACCTTTTGCTAGCCGGTTTATTTCCGGGCTGTGATGAAGGTTGCCGTATGTGTTCTGTTCTACCTACCGGATGCCCACTTTTGAAATCAGGTGTCCAGCGCCTGATGGATAGTAAGGAAATTCTGTTTGAGAAGACCCTTGTTCCTGTAGTCCATACTGAAGAAGTTGCCATTATCACCATCTTCGACAATTCTTCCAAGGCTCCCTCGAGGAAGCCTGTTAGAATTACATCTGTTCCAAGAATTGGACCTGTGATCATCACTGTTCCGGGGCCCATCCCCTATACCTCTGATAAAGTTGTCCCTTGGCACTATGGGGCTGATGTTTATTTTCATGGAGTTAAACAAGAGTTGGATGCTGATACTGACGTCAGCAATATTGTTGGACCTGCTAAAGTCACCTGCAGCGGAAGACTTTTCTCACCTGATATCTCTCTGCCAACTGCCCGAATACCTGTTGTTATTACACCTGCCAGTGTACCTGCTACTATTCCTGATCAAGTTCCTATTCTTACCCCTGTCGCCGAGCCATCTGACACTCGGGGCAAAGGGATCACCACTGATGTGCCTGCCCAGACGGAGGCGCCGAAGACGATTACTGTTGAAGCTTCTAAACAAGAGATGGAAGAGATTCTGAAAATCATCAAAAAGAGTGACTACAATGTAGTTGAACAGTTGGGGTAAACCCCATCCAAGATTTCTATGTTGTCATTGTTGCTATGCTCAGAGGCCGATGCCAAGGCTCTGATTACCTTCTTGAAGACCGCCCACGTACCACAAGAGACATCAGCTGATCAGTTTACAGATTGCATGGCCAATTTAACTGCTGATAATGGGTTGGGTTTCTATGACGCCGATTTGACTGCTAAGGGGAAGAATCACAACGATGCCCTGCATGTCTCTGTTGAATGCAGGGGCACTACTCTTGCACATGTATTAGTGGATACTGGTTCCTCATTGAACGTCTTGCCCAAGAAAGCTCTAGACCGGTTGGATTGTGAAGGGTTGGAGCTGAAACCAAGCAACATCATTGTCAGGGCCTTTGATGGGTCTAAAAGAATGGTACATGGAGAGGTTGATATCCCGATCAAGGTTGGTTCCCAGGTCTTCAACTCTACATTCTATGTGATGGACATTCGGCCATCTTATTCTTGTTTGCTGGGTCGTCCATGGATCCACAAAGCTGGGGCCATAACCTTAACGCTCCATCAGAAGCTGAAGTACCCGGTCAAAGGGAAGATTGTGACAGTGCAAGGAGAGGAAGAGTACATGGTTAGCCACCTCAACTCTTTCCTATATGTAGAGATGGATGGGGAGTTCATTGAGACTCCATTTCAGCATTTTGAAGAAGTTCCCTAGACACTGGCGTCAGCTGAGACTGTTGTTGAAGATTCTCCTATGAAGATGGCTTCCTTTAAGGATGCCCGGGCTGTTATTGAGAAAGGTAGGTGTGCAAATTGGGGACGACTCTCTGATTTTACATAGAAGACTAACAAGTTTGGTTTGGGTTTCACTGCAGAAGCTCAAAGGGCTGTTCGGAATGCATGGATCGGAAGACCTCCCGTGTTCATCAACAACTCGGGAGTGAATGCCATTGAAGACGATGTGGAAGAGTCTGAGTTCGACAATTGGATCTATCCTACGACCGAAGATGGACCAAGCAACTGGACAGCAAAAGACTTCATCCCTATTACTTTTGTTACCCAGTAATGAAACTTTTTGTTTTGAATTTGTAACAGACAATGGTTTAAACTTTATGGCCCAGTGTCTTACCCGGGGCACTGTGGCTTAATTTGTGAGGGCTTTATGTGTTTCATTTTCATATATCATTAATAAAAGCATTGGACGTTTCTTGCATTTCAAAATCTTGCGCTCCTTGTTTTTCTTTTATTATATATCGCAAAACAGCTATTTTACACACACTCACATACACAGGTCTACATCCACTCTGGATCCTACTGGTAACGACTTTGCTACTGCTGGTTATGACTTCGAAAATCCGATCAACTTAGCCGAAGACGAAGGTGAAGATGATTGCAAAGTGCCGGGTGAACTTGCTAGACTGCTACTCCAGGAAGAGAGGGCTATTCAGCCACACGAAGAGCCGGTAGAATCAGTGAATCTGGGAACAGACGAGGACAAGAAGGAAGTTAAGATCGGTGCAAATCTGGAGCTTAGTGTGAAGCAATGGTTGATTCAGATGCTGCATGACTATGTTGAGATCTTTGCCTGGTCTTACGAAGATATGCCTGGGTTGGATACTGATATTGTGGTTCATCGCCTGCCTACCAAGGAAGACTGTCCTCCAGTGAAATAGAAGGTCCGCCGAATGCGCCCAGAGATGTCTGAGAAAATCAAGGCTGGAGTTATGAAACAGTTTGATGTCGGTTTTCTAGCAGTTACGTCTTACCCTCAGTGGGTTGCCAACGTGGTTCCTGTGCCGAAGAAAGATGGTAAGGTTCGAATGTGTGTTGACTATAGGGATCTGAACAGGGCCAGTCCCAAGGATGATTTCCCTCTACCTCATATCGACGTTTTGGTTGACAACATCGCACAACATAAGGTATTCTCCTTTATGGATGGTTTCTCCGGTTATAATTAGATTAAAATGGCTCCCGAAGACATGGAGAAGACGACTTTTGTTACTCAGTGGGGTACTTTTTGCTACAAGGTCATGCCTTTTGGACTGAAGAATGCTGGGGAAACGTATCAACGTGCCATGGTTGCTTTGTTTCATGACATGATCCATCATGAGATTGAAGTATACGTCGACGACATGATTGCAAGGTCCCAGACTAAGGAAGAACACCTTGACCATCTGCAGAAGCTGTTTGACAGGCTGAAGTTGTACAAGCTGAGGTTATACCCGAACAAGTGCACCTTCGGGGTGAGATCTGGTAAGCTACTGGGTTTCGTTGTAAGAGATAAAGGTATCCAAGTGGACCCTGCTAAGGTGAAAGTCATACAGGAGATGCCAGCTTCCAGAATAGAGAAAGAAGTCAGAGGCTTCCTGGGACGACTGAATTACATTGCTCGATTCATCTCACACCTGACTGCTCCTTGTGAGCCAATCTTCAAGCTGCTGAAGAAAGATCAATTGGTACGTTGGAACGATGAATGCCAGGCCGCTTTCGAAAGGATCAAAGAGTATCTCCAAGAGCCACCTATTCTGATGCCTCCAGTTGAAGGGAGACCTTTGATCTTATACTTGACAGTACTCGACAACTCAATGGGGTGTGTGCTGGGTCAGCATGACGAGTCTGGCCGAAAAGAGCATGCTATTTATTACCTTAGCAAAAAGTTTACCGACTGTGAGACCCGATACTCACTGCTCGAGAAAACTTGCTGCGCTTTGGCATGGGCTGCTCGCCGGCTGAGACAGTATATGCTGACTCACACTACTCTGTTGATATCAAAGATGGATCCAATCAATTATATCTTCGAAAAGCCTGCCTTATCCGGAAGAATAGCAAGATGGCAGATGATCTTGACTGAGTATGACATCCAATATACGACCCAAAAGGCAATCAAGGGAAGTGTGTTGGCAAACCATTTGGCACATCAAGCAGTGGATGATTACCAGTCTATGAACTTTGAATTCCCGGACGAGAATATCATGTTGGTAACTGAGTGTGAGACACCTGGACCGGATGAAGGACCCGAGGAAGGATCCCGATGGTCTATGTACTTTGATGGAGCTTCAAACACTTTGGGTAACGGCATTGGTGCCGTGATCATATCTCCTAAAGGCTCTCATACTCTGTTCACCGCCCGACTATGTTTCAACTGCACCAACAACATGGCGGAGTATGAAGCATGCATTATGGGTCTTCGAGCAACAATTGACCTAAGGATTAAATTTCTGAGTGTCTTTGGAGATTCCGCTCTCGTGATCAGTCAGATCAAAGGCGCGTGGGATACGAAACACCCAAATCTTATTCCTTACAAAGAGTATGTGTTGACGTTGCTTCCCCATTTCGAGGAGATAACCTTTGAACACTTCCCGAGAGAGGAGAATCAGTTGGCGGGTGCGCTGGCTACGATGTCTTCTATGTTCAAGGTCAATTGGGACAACGAGGCTCCCCGAATTATCATTGAGAGATTGGACGAAGCTGCACATTGTTGTGATATTGAGACTGAAGAGGTAGCAGAAAAGCCTTGGTTTCATGAGGTGAAGAGATACCTTGAGGCTCAAGAATACCCCGAGGGGGCATCTGTTAATGACAAGAAGTTTCTAAGGAGGTTCGCGGAAAAGTTCTTCATCAATAATGACATTCTTTACAAACGTAACGGTGATGCGACCTTACTGCATTGTGTCGATAAGACTGAAGCAGAAAGGATCATGGCGGAGTTACATGAAGGTACTTTCGGAACTCATTCCAGTGGACACACCATGGCAAAGAAAATCCTTCGGGCAGGATATTATTGGTCCACAATGGAAGCCGACTGTTATCAACATTCTCGGACATGTCACAAATGTCAAGTCTATGCTGATAAGGTGCACATACCTCTGAACATCTTGACGGCACCTTGGCCTTTTGCAATGTGGGGCATTGATATGATCGGAGAGATCAGACCTACAACATCCAACGAGCATCATTTCATCCCGGTAGCAATTGATTATTTTACGAAGTGGGTTGAAGCAGCTTCCTTTGCTACTGTAACCAAGAACGTCGTGGCACGGTTTATTCGGCACAATCTGATCTGTCGATACGGTGTACCAGAGAGGATCATTACGGACAATGGTACCAATCTCAACAACAAGATGATCACTGAGCTCTACGACCAGTTCAAGATACAGCATCACAACTCTTCTCCCTACTGGCCGAAGATGAATGGGGCTGTAGAAGCGGCTAATAAGAACATTAAGAAGATTGTGCAGAAGATGACTGTGACATACAAAGACTGGCACGAGATGTTACCATTTGCTCTTCATGGGTACCGTACCTCAGCACGGACGTCAACAGGGGCAACACCATATTCCCTGGTATATGGCATGGAGGAAGTCTTGCCAATTGAAGTTCAAATACCCTCTCTCTGAATCATGAAGGATGCAGGTTTGAGCAAAGATGACTGGATTCAGACCCGGCTTGATCAGCTGAACCTAATCGACAAAAAGAGACTTACTGCTATTTGTCATGGTCAGACGTACCAAAAACGGATGATCAAGGCATTTAACAAGAAAGTTAGACGACAAGAGTATCAAGTTGGGGATTTGGTAATCAAGCGCATTATTCTACCTCAAGGTGATCCCAGGGGAAAATGGACTCCTACTTACGAAGGGCCATTTGTGGTTAAGAACATTTTCTCAGGAGGAGCTATGATTCTAACCACCATGGATGGTGACGACCTTCCTCACCCCGTCAATGTAGACATAGTGAAAAGATACTACGCATAATCAAAGACCTGCTAGGTTGACTGGCCTAGGCAAAAATAAGGGCTTCCCGACGAATCAAAAGGGTTCGGGTAAAAATAAGGGATGAAAATGAAAAAATCTATACACCCGGCAAGTCGAAAACCTGAAAAGGCGGCTTGGGCAAAAAAGGGTATCCCGGTGGACTGAAAACCCGAAAGGGCGGTCCAGGCAAAAATTAGGGATCAAAGCGTAACACTATGTCTCATTGGATCACCTTGCATCCAGACTTTAGTATCAACTATCAAGCTCAGACGACACTAATCAATCTGATTCATCTTCAACCAGTAGCAAAGTGATGAGATGCTCGAGGATATAAAGGAAATAGCAGAGTTGGAACCCAGTGGGATTATTCACATAGCTGTTTTGTTTTCTTTTCACAAATTGTATAAATTCTATTTGTTCGGCGGCATTCTCTTACTAGGACGTCAGCCTCTTGTACAAAAACGCCTATTTACAGGCCCAACTTCAAAATCAATACAATTCATTTTTAAAGAAATTTCAAACTGTTTTTCCTTTATCTGTTTTATTTTGCAAAGAACGTCCAAGGTTCATTTTTGATATATGCATTTGACATTAATTGCTGCTCATAAATATTTACATGTGAAACAAAAGATGAATTACTGGTAATATCAAAAACAGGGGCAATAAGAAGTGTCCGAACTGTATAGTTGCTTTGTCCACCAGGTACAAGGTAAATTCAGCTGAAGAATATGGCTAAGATACTTTCACTCCCCGCAGAGTAAGACAATAATGGTAGCTCTCTCAACTGAGACTTGCAACTGTGAACGAATCAGCAATACTCTCCCCAAGCACAGTTGGTCTACCATCAGCATTAAAAAGGTCTTAATATTCCCCAGCGGAGTATAAGAACATCCTGTTGTACCCCAATTTTTGACCTAAGATCCCATTTGCATTTTTGCATTTTTTATACAAAAGGCAAGGTCACCAAATACAGTTGGTGTTTAACCTCTCACCTTCGAGCATTGATTATGCAGAAATTGTCAAGTGTTTTGAATATTTTTTGCCTATGTATCACTAACTTCTAATCAAGCACGAAATGTGTGTTTTTGTTTCTTTGATTTCATGTGCTGACAGGCCTCCTTCGAATGCAAGTTTAGGCCTACTTCGATTTGGACAAATTTGCTGCCTGCAAGCCTACTCCGATCTGGACAAATTTACTGCCTGCAAACATGTTTCGATTGGGCAACATTGCTTCTTTCGATCCACAGCCTTCGATTGGACAACATTACTTCTTTCGATCATGGGCTTTCGTTTGACCAATATGTTTGTTTCGATCCACATGCTTCGATTCAGCAACATTGCTTCCTTCGAACACAAGCTTCGATTGGGCAATACAGTCCCTTCAGTCACAAGCTTTGAGCTGGACATGTGATTTCCTTCAAGGCAGCCTCCTTCGATTCAAAATTTGGACCACTGTACTGCCATGCAACAAACACTATTGTGCTGCTACAACAGTCCTGCACCAACCTGCCACTAAACTCTAAAATACTGAAAAGCCTGCTACAACAGTCATGTACTTGCCCAAAAAGGAGTGCACAAGAGCTGCGTAGAAGAAAGGATCGAAACAACATTCCCAAACTGTTCAAATCATTTTGTTTTCCCCCCAAAACTTCAGCCACCTCGCCTATAAATACAAGGCTTCACACACATTTCAAAGGAGGATTTTTGAGGACTTTGGGCCAGACGAATCTCTCCCCAATTTTCTCCAACCTAGAAAAATTCTCAAACATAAAAATTCTCAAAGTTCTTCAACACTTGTGAGAACAAACCCAAATTTTCTCAAACACAGAAATCTCTCAAGCCCCTTCAATACTTGTGAGAACAAAAAATCCCAAACACTTACTTCCTTCGATTCTGAAGAACAACCCCACTTCAGTCTCCTTCGAATCACAGAAGCATCACATTTTCTTCTCTTTTCCTTCAAGTCCAGCGCTCCCAGTACAGCCTGTGACCCCTCATTCGAATCCAGCAGGAAGGGCCTCACGCCTGTGACCCCTCTTTCGAATCCAACATCAAAGGACAAACCCCTGGTCCCTCCTTTCGAATCCAGAAGCGCTCCAGGCAACCACCACTCAAGGCCCAAGAGACGTTCCAGCCTGAAGCAAGGTAAGTCACTCTTACCCTTGAACTTTTCATTTCTAGTATAACATGTAAATAATACCTTTGTTCGTTTCAAGCATGTACATACTGTTCCATTCGTTTCCACATTTTTAACATACCTTTCAGAACTACCTCTTTCGTTTCTGCTTTCTGTTTACTAGGTTTGATTATTAAATTGTTCATAGTAGCATGGCCTCAGGCCATGTTGTCATTTAATGTTTGAAATGAAAGGAACGGGAAACAGGAAATAGAGAATGAAGCTCCTGGCTTCTACCTTCTTTCTCCAGGTCGAACGAAAGAGACAACCAGGAGGTAAGCCATGTCCAATCGAAAGACATCCCCTCGCTGACTTCCAGACCAATCGAAGGATAGAACCTCACTGGCGCGAACTCCCAGTCGAAGGATACAACTCACTGACTTCCAGGCCAATCGAAGGACAGGACTTCGCCTCTTCCAAACTCCAATCGAAATGTGTGACCCTGCTGCTGCCAAACCAATCGAAGGACAGGAGTTCGCCTCTGCCAAAGTCCCAATCGAAAGACATGACCTCATTGGTGCTAGCCCCAATCGAAGGAGGCCAACAAAATGCCAGTCGAAATGTGCTACTGCCTGGGTCGAAAGGAACTCATTTTCTTACTTTTATCTTTTTTTTCCTTCATACTTTTTATGCCTTTTGATATGTTTGTAATAGCGTAGTTTTTTTATCTTTCTTCATTTTATTTACTTTATACAAATGTTAGTAATTAGGCAAGATAAAATCAAAAGATAAACAAACAAAATAATCCAAAAACATTCTTTAATCATTATTTGAATATACTTTAAAACATGCAAAAACACTCAACAAATCAAAACTCCCCCCAAGGGCATGTTAACTCCGTTCTACCGCGATACCGGCCATGCCTATTGCTAGAATGCGTGCATTAATGTCGCCCACTAAAAAACACCAAACAAATCAACTTTTTTCTAGAGGAACTACGGTGTTTTGATTCCTTCATTGGATACGTAGGCAAAGGGTCGCGAAACCCTCACGAACACAATAATAAAAAAAAACTCATCTTTTTTTCCTTAGACAAACATAGTTGTAAATACACCCTTGTATATAAAAAACAATTTTAAACCAAAAAACAGATATTTCAAAAGGTTCCTGCGGAGTACCGCAGATGCATTGGGTGCTAATACCTTCCCATTGCATAACCAACCCCCGAACTCTTGATCTCTTTTCAAAAACGCATTGTATTTTCATTGTTTTTAAATATGACTTTACATTGCATGTTTTAGGGTTTTATTTCGTTCTTTTCCCTTTTCCCTTTGGAAATAATAAAGCGCGGTGACGACTCTTGCTTTTGTGAGTCAAGTTAATTAATAGCTTGATCTTCGATTTTCACCGCTACAGAATTGGCGACTCTGCTGGGGAATCGTTTGACCTCTTGCTGGTCCATCCCTAAGTGTGTTAAACCTAATTTGTTTTATCTGTTTTATCATTATTTGTTTGTTTGATTATATGTATATATTGTGATTATTTGGGTGTTGATAATATTTACAAAGGACAAGTCCTATACCCGGACTAAGTTACACTTAGGAATAAGACGGGAGGTATAGTCATGTTAACTTTGAGGGAGTAATCCCGAAGAAGGAGGCATGAGATCCCCCACTCAGTGGAAGGCCCTTTTGAACGTAATATTTTTTTACTGAGTAATCGGGAAGACATTATTATTTTCGACCTGGGAGCCAGAGAAGCTGAGAACCGTAGAACCCTAACCCATCTTGGCCTCTTAGGTGTAGCGCGGAGATTATAACAGAGTAATCCGGAAGTAATTGTCACGCGATGCTGCACTCAGACGAGTTTCTCTTGAGAATATTGTTGATTACCGAGTAATTGGGACGTTGGTAATATCCAAAGGAGAAATGTAGACTCTGGGAACTTTTAGAACCTTGTTCTACAGGTGTGATTAAACCGTTAGTACATACCTTGGGGGTGTTCTTTAGCTTGACTCGATGCTCGTGATGTTGAACCTTTCAACTGTATTTGTGACCTTGCTTGTGGTTGTTGCATAGCCATGCATTCATGCATCCATGAAACCCTTTCACTTGATTTTCAAGGAATTTAGAGGTCTTTCTTTGTAAACATCACAAGTTTCGTCAAGCTCAATGGATCTTGGGTGTTGATAGGGTGAAAACCCTAATCCACCAAAATGGATGATTGATTTTGATGATAACTTGATCAACGCTTTGATCCAATATAGAATTCATCTTCTATCTTCATACTTTGATGTTTACAACTTGATATCTTGAGTTCCTTGAAAGTCAAATAAAAACTTTCTTTTGCATATCATGCATAATTCTACATCTTTTGTTACACTTTCAAAGGTCTTTTCCAAGTCTTATTTTTCCTTTGGTCTCACCAGTACAACACTCGCGCTAAGAGAACAATGGAGAATATCAAGCAAGAGATTTTTGAACTCTGCAGAAAGGTGACTAATTTAAAAGCTGGTATGGATCATTCAACTGGTTTGGTTTGAATTTTGGTTGTCGCCCAAGTCAACCCCTTTGCTAAAGCATAAGTGAATCTCTGTTGATTTTGGCCTTGAAGTTTAGGACAGGTTTCCTTCAGCACAAGTCCATATGGAAAGCCTTCCTAGATCATTAACTTATTAATGCTTTTGTAATTTTTCTTGTTCATCAAAACATTGTTTACATGTAAGAACTTGTTTGCGTCTGAATGATTATCTTAATACAATGAGTATGTTTGTCTTGAAGAAATTCATTTGTTTTCAAATTTCAAATTGATTTTTGCATTATGATACCAACTTGTTGCCCATTCTCTTGCCTAGGCAGAGATTGAAGGGAGGATGATGATCTAAAGAACATAAAATCTCTGGTTGCATGCTTTCGGATAAAATATTGCTGATGATGTACAGGCATTGTTTCAAATCCCTAAACACCGGAGATATAAGGAAGATAATCCCTTGCTAACCCCTTTTGAGCCTTGAAGTAGGAGTTTCTTTTCTATACGAAAAAACCCTCAAAATTTAACCTGGGGCAGGGTAGTTTTTCAGTTAACCTGATTGAGTGTTCAAAATTCATAAGGAAGATATTTCTGAAGAGAAACTACGAGGGCTATCCTTCATGTATAGTCCAGAAGATGTGGAACCACAATGTTAACCCTCATTCATCAAGAAATGAGGCAATCACAATCCTCTCAACAAGCAAATACAAGCTAATGTCACCTGTTTTGTTAAAAAAAATCAAAATCAAGAAAAAGAAAAAAACCTGCTAAGTCAAAAACATGAAAACGTGTGACTTAGGCAAAAATTAAGGCATCCCGCTGGACTATCAATTCAAAAGAATTATTTCAGGCAAAAGTTAGGGAAAATAAAAATTTGCAAAGAAAGGAATACAAAGAAAATTCCTCAGCAAAGAACAAATTGGTGACTACAAACACAAAGACATGAGGGTGGTTTCTACTCCGAAAGCCTCGTCGTTTCCTTAACCGTCACAAAATCTTTTTGAGAGATGAACACTCATGTTGAATTGACTGAACATAGGGTTGGAGAACATCACGAAGAAGGGGTGGGCACCAAATATTTTGAGCCTTAAAAACTCTTTTTTTTTCTAAAAAAACCGTGACCCAGACCACGTTACAACCTTCAAAAGTCCTAATTAAAGCAAGGTTATTTTGAAAGCATACTTCAATGAGATAGTGTTCCTTACTCCCATGAATGTGTTCTAAATAGTTGTGTTGGTATCATATGTTTTTCATATACAAAAATAAATGGTGCTCTAACTCGCAAATTTGTGCGATATCTTTCAAAATCTTCAAGACTTACATAACTGTTGCATTAGAATTTTCATTCTCATAATAAACTTTTCTAACTGCAAAACATTTTTTTGATATCAAGGAAGCTCACATATAAGCACTAGCGATGAGTTTATTCTTTTAAGGCCTGAAACTATGTTGAGTAATTGGCGGAGCATTTCAAGAACAAAATCATATCCAGGGGCATGTCACATGAAGACCTTAAGCACGGACATGTTGCTTCTCCCAGTTAATGCTTTCCCAACTTGTTTACTCTTTTGGGGCAAAATTTGAAGACTTTGTTGTGCCAACTACAGTCAATCCGGGGCAATCACGTCAAGATTTGATGAATCTCTCTAAGAGTTCGAAGACACCAGAACATGGTGAATGTCAGGTATTTTGTAAAATCCTCTTGAGACGATTTCTCCTTATCAACCATATAGCTCGGGGCATTTTATATGTGAAGCTATTCGCAAAAATTGTCATGCAACATGCAGCTTATCAGCAGTAAACTTGGGGCATCCAAAATTGGTCTCAGGGGCAATCCAGAATTGTCAAGATACAAGATATGTTTTGCACACATTATCAGAGGGTGGTGTTCCCAGTATCTCCAGCTAAGCATGACTTTTTCCAGCTGAAACATTGTCTGTGTTGTTATCCTTTCAATGGATTGTTTGCAATAGAAGACTGGACTTTGGGTTTTCTACCTGAAAATATATTCCTCTCCAGAGATTTAAGCCTTGTAAAAGGACTTTGCTCCAATGATGGCTTTTATTTTTATCTCCAGTAATGTTCCCATCTTGTTGAGATTAGCCGAGTGTCGAGTTGTACTGTGATGTCTTATCATCTCCTGTCTATCTCCTCTGTCTGTTTTGTCAGCATATACATGACATTCATTTATCCATTCACACTTGCATCATGCACGCACAGTTGTATTTGTTGATGTCTTTGAGTCCATATACCTTGGTGGTGTCTATTCAAATAGTGTATTTGCTCTTTCCAAATAGAGTGTCAACTTAAGCAGAAAGTGCGCCTCCTTTCTAATTCCCCACTGAGTTAACTCTCGTGGAAGAATCTTGCTTCAGCTTTCCTTTTCCATCTCTGGATAGGATAAATCCCCATTTGAGTTGTTTCCCCATTGGGGGGAGTCTTGTTTGACTATTTTCTCTCCAGTTTATTCCTGGATTGAGCTTTGTCTCTGATGAATGATACCTTGTGGATCTCTCTAGGCTGTGAAACCTAGATGGAGAGTGCATTTATTTTGCAAGGTAAATACTTAATCTCCTCAAGAAGGATTTATTCATGGTTCCCCATTGAAGATGAAATTTATTCCCTGGTAGTGTTATCATAACCTTCTTCTGGAATATCGGCGTGACAACAAGCGACTGACTCTTTATTTGAGCAGTTTGATTATTTCTGATTTCTTTATGACAAATGGAGGTCTCTTCATGAGAAGTTTTTCCATCCCAGATGAAATTATTGGTTCTCACCTCCAGCAATATCTTCACGATATTTTATGGGTATCTTCTTTGAAAACAGCAAGCGGCAGTCTCTTCATGAGGCAACTTGTGTGTTATGGATACTCTTGACAAACATCAAGTGGCAGTCTCTTCACGAGGCAACTTGTATGTATTTGATACTTTTGGGAAACATCAAGCGGCAGTCTCTTCAAGAGGCAACTTGTATGTTATTGACACCTTTGGGAAACAGCAAGCGACAGTCTCTTCACGAGGCAACTTGTGTGTTATGGATACTTTTGACAAACAACAAGCGGCAGTCTCTTCACGAGGCAACTTATATGTTATTGACACCTTTGAAAACAGAAAGAAGCAGTCTCTTCACGAGGCAACTTGTATGTTATTGACATCTTTGAAAATGGCAAGTGGCAGCTCTTCATGAGCAGCTTGTACGGAAAATGGCAAGTGGCAGCTCTTCATGAGCAGCTTGTATGGAAAATGGCAAGTGGCAGCTCTTCATGAGCAGCTTGTACGACAAACAACAAGTGGCATCTCTTCAAGAGCAGCTTGTGGGTAAATGGCAAGTGGCAGCTCTTCATGAGCAGCTTGTACGGAAAATGGCAAGTGGCAGCTCTTCATGAGCAGCTTGTATGGAAAACGGCAAGTGGCGGTCTCTTCATGAGCAGCTTGTACGTTAGTATTTTTGAAGACAGGCAAGTGGCAGCTCTTCACGAGCAGCTTGTGGGTTATAAGCAACAAGTGGCGGACTCTTCATGAGTAGCTTGTGTGCTTTATTTTTCTTTGAAGACGGCAAGTGGCAGCTCTTCATGAGCAGCTTGTGGGTTATAAGCAACAAGTGGCAGACTCTTCATGAGTAGCTTGTGTGCTTTGATATTCTTTGAAGATAGCAAGTGGAAGCTTCTTTATTTGAGCAGCTTGTATGTCATGGTATTTTTGGAAGACAGCAAGTGGCGGCCTCTTTATTTGAGCAGCTTGTGTATCCCCAACAATAATGTCTACTCAGCAAATGGCATCCCTTCGGAAAAGTCCCGTGGGGAAGTTTGCATTTTATCATTCCTTTTCCAGTCACAATACTGATGTCATTTTGTTTTCCAGCCACAGTGCTGATGTAAATCATTTTGTTTTCTAGCCATAGTGCTGATGTAAATCATTTCTTTTTCCAGTCTCCATACTGATGTCATTTTGTTTTCCAGCCATGGTGCTGATGTAAATCCTTTTGTTTTCCAGCCACAGTGCTGATGTTAATCATTTCTTTTTCCAGCCTCAGTGCTGATGTAAATCATTTATTTTCCAGTTTCAACACTGAGGTAAATAATTCAAGAGTCTCTCATTTGAAGTCCCTGACTCTGTTTCCACAGTGGAGCTATAATCTCTTTCCCTGTGGGGTTACTGTATAATGTGCTTGGTTTCTCCAACATTAGTCTGTCTCATATGGCGTCATTCCCCATAAAATTCAGAGCATTGCATTCATTGCATATCATAAACATAATTGCGGTATCTTAAGGCCAAAAATTGTGTATTCTATATTTAAGTCCCTTCAATCTCGTCGAAATGAAGACCCCAATCTTCATATCTCCAGATACAAGAAACTTAAATAGGGGCAGCTGTTGTACCCCCATTTTTGACCTAAGATCCCATTTGCATTTTTGCATTTTTTATACAAAAGGCAAGGTCACCAAATACAGTTGGTTTTTAACCTCTCACCTTCGAGCATAGATTATGCATAAATTGTCAAGTGTTTTGAACATTTTTTGCCTATGTATCACTAACTTCTAATCAAGAACGAAATGTGTGTTTTTGTTTCTTTGATTTCATGTGCTGACAGGCCTCCTTCGAATGCAAGTTTAGGCCTACTTCGATTTGGACAAATTTGCTGCCTGCAAGCCTACTTCGATCTGGACAAATTTACTGCCTGCAAACATGTTTCGATTGGGCAACATTGCTTCTTTCGATCCACAGCCTTCGATTGGACAACATTACTTCTTTCGATCACGGGCTTTCATTTGACCAATATGTTTGTTTCGATCCACATGCTTCGATTCAGCAACATTACTTCCTTCGAACACAAGCTTCGAGCTGGACATGTGATTTCCTTCAAGGCAGCCTCCTTCGATTCAAAAGTTGGACCACTGTACTGCCATGCAACAAACACTACTGCGCTGCTACAACAGTCCTGCACCAACCTGCCACTAAACTCCAAAATACTGAAAAGCCTGCTACAACAGTCCTGTACTTGCCTAAAAAGGAGTGCACAAGAGCTGCGTAGAAGAAAGGATCGAAACAACATTCCCAAACTGTTCAAATCATTTTGTTTTCCCCCCAAAACTTCAGCCACCTCGCCTATAAATACAAGGCTTCACACACATTTCAAAGGAGGATATTTGAGGACTTTGGGCCAGACGAATCTCTCCCCAATTTTCTCCAACCCAGATAAATTCTCAAACATAAAAATTCTCAAAGTTCTTCAACACTTGTGAGAACAAACCCAAATTTTCTCAAACACAGAAATCTCTCAAGTCCCTTCAATACTTGTGAGAACAAAAAATCCCAAACACTTACTTCCTTCGATTCTGAAGAACAACCCTACTTCAGTCTCCTTCGAATCACAGAAGCATCACATTTGCTTCTCTTTTCCTTCAAGTTCAACACTCCCAGCATAGCCTGTGACCCCTCATTCGAATCCAGCAGGAAGGGCCTCACGCTTGTGACCCCTCTTTCGAATCCAGCATCAAAGGCCAAACCCCTGGTCCCTCCTTTCAAATCCAGAAGCGCTCCAGGAAACCACCACTCAAGGCCCAGCATACGTTCCAGCCTGAAGCAAGGTAAGTCACTCTTACCCTTGAACTTTTCATTTCCAGTATAACATGTAAATAATACCTTTGTTCGTTTCAAGCATGTACATACTGTTCCATTCGTTTCCACATTTTTAACATACCTTTCAGAACTACCTCTTTCGTTTCTGCTTTCTGTTTACTAGGTTTGATTATTAAACTGTTCATAGTAGCATGGCCTCAGGCCATGTTGTCATTTAATGTTTGAAATGAAAGTAACAGGAAACGGGAAATAGAGAACGAAGCTCCTGTCTTCTACCTTCTTTCTCCAGGTCGAACGAAAGAGACAACCAGGAGGAAAGCCATGTCCAATCGAAAGACATCCCCTCGCTGACTTCCAGACCAATCGAAGGATAGAACCTCACTGGCGCAAACTCCCAGTCGAAGGATACAACTCACTGACTTCCAGGCCAATCGAAGGACAGGACTTCGCCTCTGCCAAACTCCAATCGAAATGTGTGACCCTGCTGCTTCCAAAGCCAATCGAAGGACAAGACTTCACCTCTTCCAAAGTCCCAATCGAAAGACATGACCTCACTGGTGCTAGCCCCAATCGAAGGAGGCCAACAAAATGCCAGTCGAAATGTGCTACTGCTGGGTAGAAAGGCACTCATTTTCTTACTTTTATCTTTTTTTTTCCCTTCATACTTTTTATGCCTTTTGATATGTTTGTAATAGCGTAGTTTTTTTATCTTTCTGCATTTTATTTACTTTATACAAATGTTAGTAATTAGGCAAGATAAAATCAAAAGATAAACAAACAAAATAATCCAAAAACATTCTTTAATCATTATTTGAATATACTTTAAAACATGCAAAAACACTCAACAAATCAAAACTCCCCCCAAGGGCATGTTAACTCCGTTCTACCGCGATACCGGCCATGCCTATTGCTAGAATGCGTGCATTAATGTCGCCCACTAAAAAACACCAAACAAATCAACTTTTTTTTAGAGGAAACTACGGTGTTTTGATTCCTTCATTGGATACGTAGGCAAAGGGTCGCGAAACCCTCACGAACACAATAATAAAAAAAAACTCATCTTTTTTTCCTTAGACAAACATTGTTGTAAATACACCCTTGTATATAAAAAACAATTTTAAACCAAAAAACAGATATTTCAAAAGGTTCCTGCGGAGTACCGCAGATGCATTGGGTGCTAATACCTTCCCACTGCATAACCAACCCTCGAACTCTTGATCTCTTTTCAAAAACGCATTGTATTTTCATTATTTTTAAATATGACTTTACATTGCATGTTTTAGGGTTTTATTTCGCTCTTTTCCCTTTTCCCTTTGGAAATAATAAAGCGCGGTGGCGACTCTTGCTTTTGTGAGTCAAGTTAATTAATAGCTTGATCTCCGATTTTCACCACTACACATCCCCAACAAGTATAAGAGTATCCCCGGCAGTCTTAATATTCCTCAACGGAGTATAAGAATGTTCCCCGGTAGAATACAAGATACCCCCAGTGGAGTCAATATTTCCCCAGTACGGTCTGAAAAAGCTTCCCCAACGGAGTTGAATCATCATCCCCAGTAAACTCTGGAAGTTTATCCTCAGCGGAGTACAAAAATAAATCTCCCCAGCCAAGTGCAAAGGATCATTCCCAACAGAATTCAAAGGATTATCCCCACAAAAGTTTAACAGGGTTATCCACAACAAGTTGCAACTGAAAGATCATCCCCAGTGAAGTTCTTTCCTTTCACAAATAGGAATTCAATCCTAAACAGATTCAGTATCACCAACAACGGTAATCCATTCCCAGTGGAGTTTATCAATGGAATCTTTAGCAGAGCATCTCTTCCCCACAGAGTAATTTCCTCATCATTTTATTCCCCAATAGAGTTATCTTCTCCTACAGGTTGATCCTTGCAATCACCTTTGTTCACCCTCTCCAGCGAAAGCGAAGAATTCAACTCTATTCTCCAGAAGCTCCGAGATTTATTTTCCCCAGCTAAAACATCACATTTCCATACATCATAATACATGCATAAACGCATCATACCATACAATCTTATTTATGTTGAGAACATCATTGCTTGATCCATATCATGCATTGCATATGACTGACCTTTACCTTTCAGGAAAGATCTAGTTAAATTCTCAGCTATGTCAAAGGCCTTCTCTGGTCCACTCAAATCGATTCCTAAAGATTTTGCTGATGCCGATCCAGTTGAAGTTATCCAAGACCTTTCCTGGTCCAATTAAATTGATTCCTAAAGATTTTTCTGATGCCGATCCAGTCAAAGGCCTTCTCCGGTCCAGTTAAATCGATTCCTAAAGATTTTTCTGATACCAATCCAGTCAAAGAAGATAAGACCTTCTCTGGTCCAGTTAAATCGATTCCTAAAGATTTTGCTGATGCCGATCCAGTTGAAGTTATCCAAGACCTTGCCTGGTCCAGTTGAATCGATTCCTAAAGATTTTTCTGATGCCGATCTAGTCAAAGGCCTTCTCTGGTCCAGTTAAATTGATTCCTAAAGATTTTTCTGATACCAATCCAGTCAAAGAAGACAAGACCTTCTCTGGTCCAGTTAAATCGATTCCTAAAGATTTTCCTGATGCCGATCCAGTTGAAGTTATCCAAGACCTTGCCTGGTCCAGTTGAATCGATACCTAAAGATTTTTCTGATGCCGATCCAGTCAGAGGCCTTCTCTGGTCCAGTTAAATCGATTCCTAAAGATTTTTCTGATACCAATCCAGTCAAAGAAGACAAGACCTTCTCTGGTCCAGTTAAATCGATTCCTAAAGATTTTCCTGATGCCAATCAAGTCAAAGAAGACAAAAAACCCCTCTGGTCCAATTAAATCGATTCCTAAAGATTTTTCTGATGCCAATCCAGTCAAAGAAGACAAAAAACCCCTTTGGTCCAGTTAAATCGATTCCTAAAGATTTTTCTGATGCCAATCCAGTCAAAGAAGACAAAACCTTCTCTGGTCCAGTAAAGTCGATTCCTAAAGATTTTTCTGATGCCAATCTGGTCAAAGAAGACAAAACCTCCTCTGGTCCAGTTAAATCGATTCCTAAAGATTTTTCTGATGCCAATCCAGTCAAAGAAGACAAAACCTCCTTTGGTCCAGTTAAATCGATTCCTAAATATTTTTCTGACGCCAATCCAGTCAAAGAAGACAAAACCTCCTCTGGTCCAGTTAAATTGGTTCCTAAAGATTTTTCTGATTCCAATCTAGTCAAAGAAGACAAGACCTCCTCTGGTTCAGTTAGATCGTCGATAAGATCTCCCTGATTCATATTCCAGTTGAAGTTTAGACCACCTACCAACAATCTCCAAATGGAATTTGTAAGCCCATTCCCGACATCACCATGCTGATACCACTTCATGCGAGTGCAAATTTCTGGGCACTCTAGTGTTCAATCATCTTCCACCTTCGGATCACGAAAGGCCCGAAAGCCAATCTACATCCTCATGTTTAAGAAAATTGAACAGGGGCAGTTGTTCTACCCCAAAATTTGCTCTCCCATATTTCTCAAGACATTACAAGAAGAATCTCCAAATGGCTCAAGGTGGCTCAAGGGTTGGACAATCAAGTCACCTCCTAAGGCAGTCAATCTCAAATTAGGGTTTTGTGTTGCATCAAGGTCCTTACATCCAAATGACCTCAAGTTCTCCCCAATATCATATTATTTTCTCAAGATCATCCATGTCAAATTTCAAGCCTTGTAGAGGAAGTTTGGTCAGTCAATTGCTCAAGAGGTCCAAAAATCGACTGTGTTAGGGCAAAAGTCAACTGTGACCTATGAACAGTCAAACCTTAATATTTTTTGTCAACATTCTCATTTTGAAGGATAATTCATCATTTGATCAAGGGTTGATCATGATTCATCACGGATTGCTCAAGATTCATCAAGATTCAAAAGTTGCTAAATTAGGGTTTTGCAGGAAAAGTCAACTCAACTTTGACCAAGCATAACTTTCTCATACTTTATGAGAAATGACCCATCCAAAGCTCATTTTGAAGAGGATGCAATTTCCAACAATCCATATTCACACCCCAAGATCAATAAATACATTCACAAAAGGTTACAAATTTGGACATTATAGGTCATTTTTGAAAGTCAACAAAAACACCTTTTTTCCAAAGCTTATAACTTGAGCATGGAATATAAAAATGAGATGAGACCAAAAGGGTTGGTTATAGGACATCTCAAGATTTCTAAAAAGTCAAAGAACACTTCCAAAAGTTCAAAATTGAAGAAGTTATGCATTGTTGAAGTTGGGCATTTTTCCAAAATTGCCAAAAGTCAACTATCCCCAAAATTTCAAATTTTGTCAAATGGGCCCACTTTTTTCCACTTGATTTGATCTTGTCACACCATACACGTTTCCTATCTTCATTCTTGTGTCCATTTATTAATTTTTCTATTTTATTTGATTTTTATTGAATTAATTCATTTTAAATCAATTTAAATCCAAATAAAATCTAAATATTGATAACTTGGTATCTTTTTGATTGATACAGGTTTTAATTATCATCATGGACATGATAAAACTCGTATCAAGCCATATCATGCACAAAATATTAGATTTGGAATCAAATTGGAAGCTTTTTAATGGAGGATCATATCATATCTCCAAGCATTGATTCACAAAGATTAAAAGCCCAAAACTTGACCTAATTCATTGCTTGATAGATATATAAGTGAGAGGCATGAGTTTCAGGACCAAGAGGCTGCATAAACATCAAAACCAAACTTGGAAAAAACTTGGAAAAGCTTGAATCTGAAATCGATCCTAGAGGCCGATTCAAAGCAAAATCTCAACACTATTCTCTTGCTGGACATCCACTGAGTCTATAGCAATCCAAAGCAAGGCCATCCACCTCTTCAATAGCGTTGTAAGTCTCTCTGAAACTCATCTTTCAGTTGGATTCGTATCTCATAATTCTTGCACTTTTCTTGCCAAATCTTTGCATATTCATGCTTTTTCGTTTCATTTAGAAGCTTTTTGCATCATTGAATTGCATTTTCATGGCCTGTAACCCCCTAGCCGATTCTAGGGTTCTTGGTATTTGTTTTTGGGCATTTTTACTACAAGTGAAATCAAGGCAAATGATGGACATAGGCGTGTTCAGGAAGGAGAGACGAACAGGACCATGGTCTTAGATTGAATTTTCATGGCCTGGATTTGGTTTTAAGTTCGACCTAGGGATTTAGCTGCGGATATGAATCCGCAGGTAATCTCTGTATAATTCCAAGGACAGGGACGAAGACGTGTCCCCATCCAATTGGCTCATTCAAAAATTCGCGCTTTCTTTTTTTTCTTCTTTTTTCTGGCATATTATTAAGTTTTCTATATAATTATTAATATCCATTATAATAACAATCCAAACGCGTTGGTGCAGTGGCAGTGACATGTGCTTGATGACTAACAGGACCTGGGTTCGAATCCCAGGTCCTCCAAAGGCTTTGTATTATTTTGTTTCAGGTACTTAGGCACGTCTCAGCAAATATGGCACATCATACATCTTCATCCAGATGCCTGCCAGATGGCCCTAGGCCAGATCTGGTGGCCAAGATTGCAAGTCCACCATATTCCAAGGTAAACGTGTCACATGGAATTGCAAAGGTCAACCAGGCTTGCATAACAAATGGGCCTTGAACATGCTATTCTCACCCCTGATCTGGGCCCAAACCCCTTGGTTATTTCTATTCTTTTTTTATTTCTTTTACTTAATTGTTTTGTATTATTATTTTTATTATTTAAACTAACCAATTAAAATCTTTTTCTCATAAAATCAAAAAAATCAAAAATATATTTTATTTATTAAAATTAAATTCATCATTTTATTTTTGTAAATAAATGCTAACTCAATTAATTTAGTTTAATTAGAGAATAATTTTTAATATTTTTTGCAATATTTAAAATCAATGTAGATAATTAGGTTTTACTAACTTTAAATCAAATTTATTTTATTTCTTTAAATATCAAAAAAATACAAAAATATCCTTTTAATTAATTAATTTAATTTAATTTAATTGTTAATTTAATTTAATTTCTTTTAATTCAAAAATAAACAAAAAAAATGCTTTCTTTCAAAAAAGGGTCAAAACCCTAAAAAAAATGCGCCCGATTTAATTTTCCCGCATGCGATCCATTTATGATATTGATGTAATTGTTCCCTGGAATGTAATAGTTTTAATAGGACTTTAATTTATTTATCGCTTTATTTTATTTTCCGCACTTTTAATTTCAAGGGTTGTTTTTGGCGATGTAAATACCCGACGCCTTGTAATAGCTTAGATTTAATTTATGCAATTTAAATTCCGCAACTATACACTGTTAGATGTTTGATAATAGGGAATGCATGACAAGATCAAATCTTTAACCTAAAATCAACGCAGCTCACCCATGACATGTACAAAGATAAAATTAACCGAAACAACACACTCGCACATGTGCACTCTTAGGGTACACCTCACTTGGTTGCCTTCGAACGTGGTCATTGAGTATAGGAAGTTTTAGAGTCCAAAGATCATAGTTGCCTCGAAACAGTTGCCTCGAAAAAATGATCCAAGACATTAGGGTTACCGCTAAGGCGTCATAAACATTGCTTTAGTGATCGCACGTCCCTTAATCGAATTGACCCTCAAACTCCAACGACAGTGCTACCTACTCATCAATAGTAGAATAGCATTGTCTAAAGGACATTAGCATATATTGATTCCTTTTTCGAGTAGGTAGATGGTTCTTAAGTACTTGCTCCTTTAAAAACAAAACAAAACTTTTCGCACTTACACCTTTCAAACAAAAACTCTTTTCAAACCCACAAACACAAAGAAAAGAAAATTTTGAAAACACATTGAGCAAGTACCTAAGAGCCCGTGGATAACCACGGATAGAAAGGGTGCTAACACCTTCCCTTTCTATAATCTACCCCCCGGACCCGAGAAACATCTCGAAAAAGGAATTTTTCTGTGCTTTTATCCTTTCCTTGTTGGATAAAATAAAAGACGGTGGCAACTCTTGCTTACCGCGACATTTTGCAAAAACAAACGCAAAACGCGAACCAGCATTCCAAAATACAGTCAGTTCTCTCCCACTGTATCACACAAGGCTTGATTCCCAAGAGAATTTCGTGCCTGCAACAGTCGGTTTGTCAGCCATGCATGAGGGAGTTTGCTTGTTGACCTAAGCATGGCATGGATGTGTCAATTCAATGTCTAGGGGGAATAATAAATTTAAAAAATGGTAGGAGACAATGAAGTGACAATTAGGTGTGATGCATAATTTAATTATAATATTTGGTCTACTAGATCAATATACATTTTTTTAGGGGAACATAATAACATAGTAGTATCATATTATATAATAGCACAATGAGGAGTAAATTTGAAAATATTGAAATAAATAAATAAATGAATAATTCCGAAAATAAATAAATAAATCTAACTAGAAAATAAAAATAATGATGCTAGTGAAAAACTAAAGACTGAATAAACACTTCTCCCCTACACTTAGAGAAAACAGTGCCCTCAATGTTCTAAAGACATAAGTCATCCACCTCTAGAATGAAACAGGTGGTCTATATTTTCCGTAACAAGATCCATGAAACCATATAAATATCTATGGAAGGTAGTAATATTAAAACGAATATCAGCAAGCTCTGTTGTGATAGCATCCATAGCAGCAGCGACGTCAGTCTGAGGAATATGGACAGCAGCGACAACAAGAGCTAATGGTGGGTCCCAAGCTGGATGGTGGTCAAGTATAGGAGATGTCACAGGATCAGTCTCTGCCATCTCAGTATCAAACTCGCCCAATACTACTACAGGGTCATAATAATGAGGCGGTGTCAAAGGATCAGACTCTTCTTCTTCCATGTCATTCTCAGTTATACCCTCCAGGTCATAAATCCAATTCTTCTTGTCATGCACACTAGACCGTGCAATGTCATGAAGTGTGAAGTGGTATACTGGCTCATGATGTATCAGTAACTGAAACTGATTCGGATCTAAATATCTGATCATCCCAACATTAAAATAAAGAGTAAGGTCTAGAGGGGTATAGTTACCAACAGGGGTTAGACGGGACAGTGACTCTCTCAAAAATAGGGCTTTAGCGATCATAGTCACTAAACCACCAACATAAATCGGGCCATAAGGAGCCTGGGCTATACTCAGGAGACGAGCAATCATAAAAGATGCACCAACTACTGGTCTAGACTGAAACATATAGAACATGATAAACAGCTCTTCCTTAGACACTAAGGTATCATTCTGAGGTTTTCCAAATAGGGTAAACGCCAGAATCATGTGGAAATACCTAATAGCGGGGCTATAAATCTCTGAAGAGTGCCTAGAAATAAAGCTCTCCTGCCTCAGATCAGATATCGCTCCCCAAAAGTGGTCAAGCTGGTTGTCCACATACTTGTCATCTAGAATCTCAATGAAAGCATCAGCACTAACCGGGAAATCCAATAAAGCAGCAAATTCACATATGGTGAACCTGTGGGTAAAACCAAACAATCTGAATGAAACCAATCATCTGACCAACCCTAAAACAATATCAGGGTTATAATACAATGAACTGAGGAACTTCAGCGTCTGGTTGCGGTAGGTAGGCTGCTGATGATGAATAAAATAATCCCAACCAATATTGTTAAACATGAAGCGGACACTCTCCCTGATGCCCAATATGGACAATGTGGGGTCATGCACAAAGATGGTGGGATACATCTCTCTCGGAGCAAGCATCTCATAACGCTTCTGCTGAGCATCACCCATGAAGGTACATGCATAGTGTCAGAAAAGTCCATAGTGAAAATCAGTGAAGAAAAAGAAGTGTGAATCTTGTTGGTTAATCTGAAAATAGTTTTAAATCAGCATCGGCCTAATGCCTAAAAATAGAAAAGAAGAAAAGAACATAATTTTTTTTTAAATTTTTTAAGAGAAACATAAAAACTTTGAGTAAATAAAATTTTAATAAAATAGGTGGGTTGCCTCCCACAAATCACTTTGTTTAATGTCGGAAGCTCGTCCTATATTGAAAATCGAAAATCTATTTTGGTGACTCAGTCGGCAGCTATATAAATCTCAAACTAGCTGAGTAGTCCATATTCTCGATGCAGTGGTAGTGCTTCAAATGCTGCCCGTTTACAATAAATGGATCGTTGGTTTTTCCTTTGATTTCTACAACGCCACTTGGGAGTATTTTAATAACTTCAAAAGGTCCTGACCATCTAGAGAGAAGTTTCCCTGGAAATAGTTTAAGTCTGGAGTTAAACAGGAGTACTATATCGCCCTCATTGAATTCTTTCCTAGAGATGTGTTTGTCGTGCCATTTCTTAGTTCGCTCCTTGTAGATTTTGGCATTCTCGTATGCATCTAGCCTAAGCTCTTCCAATTCATGGATTTCTAGAATTCTCTTTTCTCCAGCGGCTTTGTAACTTAGATTCAGGGTTTTGATGGCCTAATAGGCTTTGTGTTCCGGTTCTACGGGTAGATGGCATGATTTACCATAGACCAGTTTGAAAGGTGTGGTTCCAATGGGTGTCTTGTATGCTGTTCTGTATGCCCAAAATTCTTCATGTAGTTTGGGAGACCAATCTTTCCTAGATGTGGCAACAACTTTCTCAAGTATTTACTTAATCTCCCTGTTGGAGATTTCCACTTTCCAGCTTGTTTGTGGGTGGTAAGGTGTTGCTACACGGTGTCGGACTCCATACTTTGCTAAGAGTTTATTGAAAATTTTGGAAATGAAATGAGAGCCACCATCACTAATGACTCATCTTGGAACATCGAATCTTGGAAAATTTATGTTTTTGAACAACCTAATCATTACTTGTGCATCATTTATTGGAGAGGCTACAACCTCTACCATTTGGATACGTAATATACTGCCACTAATATGTAATTATTGCCAGAGGATGATGGGAAAGGTCCCATAAAGTAAATTCCCCATACGTTAAATATCTCTACTTATAGGATACCCTTTTGAGGCATCTCATCACGCCTAGATATGTTACCAGTGCGTTGACACCGGTCACATTTGTAATTGCGGCATGGACATATTTCCATAGACTGGGAAAGTAAAGGCCAGCTTGTAGGATTTTTAAGCATGTCTTTGAGGTGCTAGTGTGTCCACCATAAGGGGCTTAATGACAATGAGATATTCCGCTCTCTATTTCACTCTCAGGAACGCATCAACGGAAAATACCATCGGGGCCTCGCTCGAATAGTAAGGGATCGTCCCAATAATAGTGTTTGAGATCGTGAAAGAATTTCTTCTTCTGCTGATAAGTTAAATCAGGTGGAAGGACTTTTGCTGCTAAGTAGTTGACATAGTCAGCATACCAGGGCAGTGAAATTTGAGTAGTTACTGCTTCCAATACTTTAATTGTCTTGTCATTGTTGAAAATTCAGGGCATTCTTAAGCTATGTTTTCCGACCTCATCTGGGCTACCAGGTGTTCATATGGAAAATCTTCATTGATGGGTATCTCTTCAGGTTTAAGATTTTCCATCCTAGATAGATGGTCGGCAGCGATATTTTCAGATCATGGCTTATCTTTGATTTCCAAATCAAACTCTTGTAAGAGTAAGATCCACCTTAATAATCTTGGCTTGGCATCTTGTTTAGCTAATAAGTATTTAATAGTTACATGATCAGTGTAGATAATAATCTTTGCGCCTGCTAGATAGGAACGAAATTTATCTAATGCAAAAATGAATGCCAAGAGTTCCTTCTCTATAGTGGCGTAGTTTATTTGTGCAGAATCCAAAGTCCTACTTGCATAGTATATTGCATGGAGATTTTTGTCTCTTCTTTATCCTAGGACTGCACCTACTGCATAATCGCTTGCATCGCATATTATCTTGAATGATAAACTCCAATCAGGTGGTTGTATGATAAGTGTGGATATGAGAGTTGCTTTTAATTGTTCAAACGCCTTCATGCAGTCATCATCGAAGATGAACTCAACTTATTTCATTAAGAGGTTAGTCAGAGGTTTAGAAATTTTCGAGAAATCTTTTAGAATGCTTCAGTAGAAATTGGCATGGCCTAAGAAACTTCGTATTTCTCTTATGGTTTTTGGAGGTTGCAGACTTCCTATTACTTCAATCTTAGCTTTGTCTACTTCCATCCCCTTTTCAGAAACTATGTGTCCAAGTACAATTCCTTGTTTTACCATAAAATGGCATTTCTCCCAGTTCAACACTAGGTTTACCTATACACATCTTTCCAGTACCCTTTCCAGGTTTGACAGACATCCTTCAAAACTTTGCCCGCATACAGAGAATTCATCCATGAACACTTCCATGATATCATCTATAAAATTGGCAAAGATGGACATCATACATCTTTGGAATGTTGCAGGTGCATTATATAGTCCGAACGACATTCACCGATAAGCAAATGTACCATAAGGACACGTGAACATTGTCTTTTCTTGGTCATCAGGGTGGATAGGAATTTGAAAGAATCCCGAATAACCGTCTAAATAGCAGTAGTAAGAATTCTTAACCAATCGCTCAAGCATTTGGTCAATAAAAGGTAGAGGGAAATGGTGTTTTCGAGTTGCTTTATTTTGTTTTCTGTAGTCAATGCACATTTTGGCTCCACTCACGACTCTTTCTGCTATTTATTCTTCCGCTTTATTTGTCGTGACTGTCATCCCTCCTTTCTTGGGTACACAATGGACTGAACTAAACCATGGGCTATCTGAGATTGGATAAATGATTCCTGCATTTAGAAGTTTGGTTACTCCATCCTTGACTACAGTGCTCAAAATCGGGTTAATTATTCTCTGATGCTCCCTAGAAGATTTATAGTCATATTCCAGCATAATGCGATGCATGCAGATGGAAGGACTTATTCCTTTAAGATCATCAATGTCATATCCTAAAGCAGAGGGATATTTTCCTAAGACATGCAATATTTTTTCTGTCTCAGTTTGTCCTAAGTCTGCATTGACTATCACGGGTCTTTTAAGTTCGGAATCCAGGAATTCGTATCTTAGGGTTTTGGGTAAAACTTTAAGTTCAAAGTTGGGTTTCTTTGGACATGGCATATGATTTGGTGTCAGTGATAGTGTGATACGGTGGGAAGAACTGACTATTTTTTTGGAATGCTGGTTTGCATTTTGCGTTTTTTGTTTGCAAAATGTCGCGGTAAGCAAGAGTCGCCACCGACTTTTATTTTATCCAACTAGGAAAGGAAAAAAGCACAGAAAAATTCCTTTTTCGAGATATTTCTGAGTACGGGGGGTAGATTATAGAAAGGGAAGGTATTAGCACCCTTTCTATCTGTAATTATCTGCGGGCTCTTAGGTACTTGCTCATCGTTTTCAAAATTGTTTTCTTTGTGCTTGTGGGTTTGAAAAAGTTTTTGTTTTTAACTTCGATTTAACTCTTGCTTCTGTCCTCAAGAGTGTAATGAAGTGTTTTTGAAAACTTAGTTTGAAAAGGAGTGTAAGTGTGAAAAAAGTTTTATTTTGAAAGAGCAAGTACTTAAGAACTAATCTACCTACTCGAAAAAGGAATCGTTCTATGATAATTTCCTTTAGACAATGCTATCCCACTATTAGTGCGTAGGTAGCACCGTCGTTGGAGTTTGAGGGTCAATTCGAAAGAGGGACATACGGTCACGAAAGCAATGTTAGGACGCCTTAGCGGTAACCCTCATGTCTTAGATCATTTATTTGAGGCAATTATATCCGAGGCAACCATTTCGAGGCGACTATGATCTTTTAGACAAGAGGATGACCTCTAAAACGACCTATACTCAATGACCGTTTACGAAGGCAACCTAGTGGGGTGTACCCTAGGAGTGCGCATGTGCGAGTGTGTTGATTTCAGTTATTTTTATCTTTGCACATGTTAAGGGTGATCTAATTTGATTTTAAGATTGAGCTTTCATTCTTGTCATGCAAACCCTATTATCAAACATCTAACAGTTATAATTAGCAGAAATTAAAGGGCGGAAATTAAATTATAAGGCATCGGGTATTTACATCGCCAAAAGCAGCCCTTTGAAAATAAAATAAAGCGGTAAAATAAATAAAGGTCCTATTTAAAACTATTACAAACCGGGAGCAGATACATTAATCGGATAAAGAAAAATAAAGCGCGACGCGGAGTTAAATCGGATGCGAAATTAGGGTTTTTGACCCTTTTAAAAGAAAATTCTTTTTTGTTGTTTTTATTTAAGAAAAGAAATTAAGTCCTAAATTAAATACTAAATTAAATATTAAATAAATTAATGGAAAAAATAATTAATGACATGTTTTTTGGAGTTTTTGTTAATTTGAGAAAGAAAATAAAAATAGTTAAATGAATTAAAACCTAATGATTTCTAATTAATTTTATTTATTTACAAAAATAAATTAAAGTTTCCTAATTAATATTCTAATTAATTAATTAGTATTTATTAATAAAAATAGAATTTCTAAAATTTAATTGGATAAAAAAAAGGTATTTTTGTGATTTTTTTTTATGAAAAAGAAAATTTGTTATTGGTTAGAAATAAATTAAAACAAAATAAAATAATTAAATTAAAAGAACAAAATATGAGAGAAAGAGAAATTGGGCCTGATTTTGGGTGTTTAGAAAGCAAATTCATTGGCCCATTTGAAGTTGATCCAATTGACTTTTTGGGATCCCATACACGCGCGTTGACCTGCCTTTTGGTGCACCTCTGATGTTGACCACCAGATCTGGCCATCTGGCCATCTGGCGTGTTGATTGGTGAGGGAGTATGGTGTGTCTTAGGCTGACATGTGCACTGGATTATCTGTAAGAAAACATTATTGAGAAAATGGGGGACCTGGGATTCGAACCCAGGTCCTGAAGGGATATCCAATACTATGCTTGCCACCACGCCACTTAACTTTTTTTGTCAAAATAATAGAAGTTAATAATAATATAAACAAAGCAAACGCACTGATGGATTTTTGCGCGAATTTAAAATAAACCAGTGAGGGGGTGACAACATATCATCCCTGTCCTCAAACCATGGCTAAAAGTTCCAATAGCTATACCTACGGACACCGTCCGTCACTACAAACCATGTCCATTCCAAAATCTTGCATAGGCCATGAAAATGCATTCTAAGACCATGGTTGAGTTCGTCTCAACCTGCTGATCACAACCTAGCCATTATCATGGCCAATTTTTCCTGAAACGAAAAAACCCAAAAACAATAACCAAACCCTAGCCATGGTGGAACTCCATATAGGTCAAATAAATGCAATTGATTATTATAAAAATCTTGCAAATGACTTGTAGATTCAAAATATGCTATCAATTCATGCTAACTATGCCTAATTTCAAAGATACGAAATCAAAAACAGGGTCATATTACGAATGACTTTCAGTGCGTATGAGGGTTTGAAAATGCGTGGTTTGGATTGGTTTCGCTTGTGGAGATGGCCAGGAAGAGATTGAGACACTTGCCAAGCCTTGAGGATACCTCTATGATTGATTTTGATCTCAAGCTTTTTCTTGTTTTTTTCAAATTTCGTCCTGCCTCTATGCTTGATCTCCAACCCCTATTCTTATATGCTTCGCTTCCTTATGTATTGTACAATACATTAGGGTAAAAAATTATGTCCAAATCTTCCTCCATTGATGATTGAATATTTGATTTGATCCTACTTTCAAAGCTTTCCAAATTGGATACAAATCATATCTTTTGTATACTTATGCCTTGATACGAATTTGGAAGGATGCAAGCTGTCTATTGAAACCTGAAATGATCACAAGATCTTTAGTTTTCCATGTTTTTGATTTTATGTGATTTTATTTGATTTAAAATGAATTAATTCAAATAAAAATCAAATTAAATAATAAAAATAAGATATGGACACGTGGACAAAGCTAGAGCACGTGGGAAATAATGAAAAATCAAAACAAGTGAAAAAGAATGGGCCCATTTGGCAAAATTTGAAGTTTTGGGGATAGTTGACTTTTGGCAATTTCGCAAAAAAGTCCAACTTCAACAATGCATAACTTCTTCAATTTTGAACTTTTGGAGGTGTTCTTGGACTTTTTAGAAATCTTGAGATGTCCTCTAATCAACCCTTTTTGTATCATATAATTTTGATATTCCATGCTAAAGTTAGAAGCTTTGACAAAAAGGTGTTTTTGTTGACTTTCAAAAATGACCTATAATGTCAAAATTCATAACTTCTTGTGAGTGCATATTTTGATCTTGGGGTATGAATATGGATTGTAGGGAATTGCATCCTCTTAAAAATGAGCTTTGGATGGTTCATTTCTCATACAGTATGAGAAAGTTATGCCTAGTCAAAGTTGAGTTGACTTTTCCTACAAAACCCTAATTTAGCAACTTTTGAATCTTGATGAATTTTGAGCAATCCTTGATGAATCATGATCAAACTTTGATCAAATGATGAAATATACTTCAAAATTATAATTTTGACAAAAAATCTTGAAGTTTGACTGTATGTAGGTCACTGTTGACTTTTGCCCTAACACAATCGACTTTTGGACCTTTGAGCAATTGACTGAGCAAACTTCCTCTGCAAGGCTTGAAACTTGACATGGATGACCTTGAGAACATATTAGGGCATTGGGGAGAACTTGAGGTCATTTGTACTCAAGGATCTTGATGCAACACAAAACCCTAATTTGGGGTAGACTGCCTTAGGAGAGAGCTTGTTTGACCAATTCTTGGACTTCCTTGAGCAACTTGGAGATTTTTCTTGCAATGTTTTGAGAAATATGGGAGGGAAAATTTTGGGGTACAACAGCTGCCCCTGTTCAATCTTCTTAAACCTGAGGATGAAGATTGGCTTTCATGCCTTTCGTGATCCGAAGGTGGAAGATGATTGAACACTAGAGTGCCCAGAAATTTGCACTCGCATGAAGTGGTAGTGGTCTTGTGATGTTGGGAATGGACTTATAGATGCCATTTGGAGGAGTGTCGATCGCATAATAGATTCCTTAGTGAGAGCTTGTATACATGTTGCTTGAGAAAGATTCCGCTGGGGAAGTCTGATCTTTGTTGAGAGAAAGGAACTCGTCCGTAATTCAACTGAGGTGTCGAGATTTAGGAACTTTCCCGTAATTCAACTGGGGGGAAACATCTTCGTCGATATTTAAGAACTCTCCCGTAATTCAACTGGGAAAACTTCTCTGCTGAGATTTAGGAACCTGTCTGTACTTCAATGGAGGAACTTTGTCAAGATTTAGGACCTTGTCTGTAATTCAACTGAGAAAACATCTCTGCTGAGATTTAAGAACTTGTCAGTAATTCGAATTGGGGGAAACATCTTCATCGAGATTTAAGAACTCGCCCGTAATTCAACTGAGAAAACTTCTCTGCTGAGATTTAGGAACCTGTCTGTAATTCAACGGAGGAACTTTGTCGAGATTTAGGACCTTGTCTGTAATTCAACTGAGAAAATATCTCTGCTGAGATTTAAGAACTTGTCAGTAATTCGACTTGGGGGAAACATATTTATCGAGATTTAAGAACTCGCCCGTAATTCAACTGAGAAAACTTCTCTACTGAGATTTAGGAACCTGTCTGTAATTCAACGGAGGAACTTTGTCGAGATTTAGGACCTTGTCTGTAATTCAACTGAGAAAAACTCTGTTGAGATTTAAGAACTTGTTAGTAATTCGACTTGGGGGAAACATCTTCATCGAGATTTAAGAACTCGCCCGTAATTCAACTGAGAAAACTTCTCTGCTGAGATTTAGGAACCTGTCTGTAATTCAACGGAGGAACTTTGTCGAGATTGAAGACCTTGTCTGTAATTCAACTGAGAAAAACTCTGTTGAGATTTAAGAACTTGTCAGTAATTCGACTTGGGGGAAACATCTTCATCGAGATTTAAGAACTTTCCCGTAATTCAACTGAGAAAACTTTTGTACTAAGATTTAGGAACCTGTCTGTAATTCAACGGAGGAACTTTGTCGAGATTTAGGACCTTGTTTGTAATTCAACTGAGAAAACATCTCTGCTGAGATTTAAGAACTTGTCAGTAATTCGACTGGAGGGAAACATCTTCATCGAGATTTAAGAACTCGCCCGTAATTCAACTGAGAAAACATCTCAGCTGAGATTTAGGAACCTGTCTGTAATTCAACACGGGAACTTTGTCGAGATTTAGGACCTTGTCTGTAATTCAACTGAGAAAAACATCTCTGCTGAGATTTAAGAACTTGTCAGTAATTCGACTTGGGGAAACATCTTCGTCGAGATTTAAGAACTCGCCCGTAATTCAACTGAGAAAACTTCTCTACTGAGATTTAGGAACTTGTCTGTAATTCAACGGAGGAACTTTGTCGAGATTTAGGACCTTGTCTGTAATTCAACTGAGAAAACATATCTGCTGAGATTTAAGAACTTGTCAGTAATTCGACTTGGGGAAAAATCTTCATCGAGATTTAAGAACTCGCCCGTAATTCAACTGAGAAAACTTCTCTGCTAAGATTTAGGAACTCGTCTGTAATTCAACGGAGGAACTTTGTCGAGATTTAGGACCTTGTCTATAATTCAAATGAGAAAAACATCTCTGCTGATATTTAAGAACTTGTCAGTAATTCGACTTGGGGAAACATCTTCATCGAGATTTAAGAACTCGCCCGTAATACAACTGAGAAAACTTCTCTGCTGAGATTTAGGAACTCGTTTGTAATTCAACGGAGGAACTTTGTCGAGATTTAGGACCTTGTCTATAATTCAACTGAGAAAAACAGCTCTGCTGAGATTTAAGAACTTGTCAGTAATTCGACTTGGGGAAACATCTTCGTCGAGATTTAAGAACTCGCTCGTAATTCAACTGAGAAAACTTCTCTGCTGAGATTTAGGAACTTGTCTGTAATTCAACGGAGGAACTTTGTCGAGATTTAGGACCTTGTCTGTAATTCAACTGAGAAAACATCTCTGCTGAGATTTAAGAACTTGTCAGTAATTTGACTTGGGGAAACATCTTCATCGAGATTTACGAACTCGCCCGTAATACAACTGAGAAAACTTCTCTGCTGAGATTTAGGAACTCGTCTGTAATTCAACGGAGGAACTTTGTCGAGATTTAGGACCTTGTCTATAATTCAACTGAGAAAAACAGCTCTGCTGAGATTTAAGAACTTGTCAGTAATTCGACTTGGGGAAACATCTTCATCAAGATTTAAGAACTCGCCCGTAATTCAATTGAGAAAACTTCTCTGCTGATATTTAGGAACTTGTTTGTAATTCAACGGAGGAACTTTGTCGAGATTTTGGACCTTGTCTGTAATTCAACTGAGAAAAATATCTCTGTTGAGATTTAAGAACTTGTCAATAATTCGACTGAGGTAAAAGCTTTATAGCTTTGAATTTTTTGAGAGTTTAAACGCATCCTTCATGAAAGGTAAAGGTCAGTTGTATGTAATGCATGATATGTATCAGGCAATGATGTTCTCAAAATAAATGATATTGTGTTGTATGATGCATATATGCATGTGTCATGATGTATGGAAATGTAATGTTTTTAGCTGGGGAAAATAAATCCTGGATATCTGCTGGAGAAAAAGAGTTGAATTCTTCGTTTTTGCTGGGGATGGTGCACGAAGATGACTGTGAGAATAAACTCGCAAGAGAGGATAACTTCACCGGGGGATAAACTGATGAGGAGATTACTCTGTAGGGAAGAGATGTTTTGTTGAGGATTCCACTGATAAATTCAGCTGGGGATGAATTAACGTTGCTGGTGATACTGAATCCTTTTGGGGATTTGAATTCTGTTTGTGCAAGGAATGAACTCCGCTGGGGGTGATCTTTCAGTTGCGACTTCACTGGGGATAACCTTTTAGGCTCTACTGGGGACAAACTTCCAAAGTCTACTGGGGATGATTCTCCACACTCCACTGGGCAAGCTTTTTCAGACTGCACTGGGGAAAATTTTCAAACTCCATTCGGGATATGTTTTTTATACTCAACTGGGGATATTAAGACCTTTTAGTGCCGATGGTAGATAAACTCTGCTTGGGGAGAATATTACCGATTCATTCACAGTTGTGAGTCTCAGCTGGGGAGAGTTAACATCACTGTCATTTTCTTACTCTGCGGGGAGTGTAGATGTTACTGGGACGCGGGCTAAGGATATGATAATGACTTTGCATCGAGACTTTTCTGCCCCTGTATCTGCGGGAGAAGGTGCATGTGGAGGCCTTGTGGATCGAGTATTATTCCAACCTATGAGGTGCTTGGTAATTGCCGATTGAAAAATGACAAATCTTCTTCTGGTAGGCAAGTGACGAGATGACGGGATATAGTCGTACGCTTTAATACCTAACTTTTGCCTGGACTGTCTTTTCAGATTTTCAGTCCACCGGTATACCCTTTCTTGCCCAAGACTCCTTTTCAGGTTTTCGACTTGCCGGGTGTACAAATCCTTTTTTGTTTTTATCCTTAATTTTTGCCTGAACCCTTTTGGTTTGTCGGGATGTCCTTATTTTTGTCTAGGCCAGTCAACTTAGCGTGTCTTTATTCATGCACAGTACTTTTTGACTATGTCCACGCTCTCAGGATGTAGGGAGTTGTCACTGTCGGTAGCGTTGTGTTGCCATACTACCAGAAGATGTTTGATCATGCAAGATTCGTTGTTGGAACTCATGTCCAATTCCCCAAGTGATTCAGAGGGAGATTTTCCCCTGGCTATCTGGCATCTTTAAGAGGTTCCTTGAATCTTGACTTGACTGCCCCAGATGATAGACAATGATCATGTCTTCCCCTTGGTTGGAAGTGCTTTTTTCCACTACAGGTGACCCTTTTTATTGAAAAGGTTTTTGTTCACTAGATATTCGACGTGCGAATTTCTATGCTGTTTGGACAAATAGTCATATGCAAACAATGTTATTTTAAGAATGCAAAGCTTATGTCTGTTTTGAAGTTCTTTGAAAATGCAGTTTTCAATAAAACAAGTTTTTATAAAATGTGATGTCAACTCAGGATTTACAGCAAGCCCTACAGGAGTCAAGATACCTTTTGTAACAGTATACTTTCGAACTAACCCATGCTTCAGCTAAGACTTTTAAGGGTTATAACGTGGTCTGGCTCACGGTTCAAGAAACAAAGGATAAAGGCTCAAATTTTATTTGTACCCACCCATTCTTCATGATGTTCTTCGATCCTAAACTCAGCTAATCGTGCATTAGATCTCGTTTGAGTCTTTGCTCTGATATTCCAGTGATGGTTCGGATACTGACAGATTCTTTTGAATAGGCAGTCATATTTGTTGAGAGTTTGTAGGACCTCTTTCTTTTTTATTTTATTATCCCTGTCTTTTGCCTGAACTGTTTGTTTTTATGACTACAGTTAGCGGGATGCCCCAGTTTTTCTTAAGTCTCCTTCACAGGTTTTGACTTAATGGGCTTTTATTTTTGAGAGATAATGACGGCCTGTCCTTACGATTATACGGAACCATCACCTTCTTTTGTTTCAGAAGGACTTCTTTGATGCCATTCATTGTGCACCTGGATCAACTGAGAAAACTACCCTGCCCCAGGTTATAATTAAGGGTTTTAATTTGTGAAAAGAAAAACTCCAACTTCTTTGGCTCAAAGGGGTTGACTAGGGATTATCTTCCTTATAACTCCACTGCTTAGGATTTGAAACAACGCCTGTACATCGTCAGCGGGGTCCGTTCCAAAGCATACTGTAGAGATCGTTTTCTTCATCCTCCCTCTAAAGGCTTAGAATTTTTTAATAGAGAGTTGATCATCACAAAAAATGAAAGCAATTTGAATATAGTGAATACGAATGGATTGATTCAAAATAGACATATGCGATGCATTGATAGAGTAACAAATTTTGACATGAATAAATGTTTGAACAATCAAAAGAAAATTACAAATTGAAAATTCTAATGAACAAAAAGTATTCTCGTCTCAGGACTTGTCACTTCAAATGGTGAGCCTTGGAGGGATGGTAGAAGAACTCAGCCTGACCATCTTGTGTGAATTCCAATGCTCCTTCATCAATTAGGTTTTGAATTTTGTACTTCAGCTTCCAACAGTCGTCAGTATCATGCCCTGGGATGTTAGAATGGTATGCACACCTTGCATCAAGATTGTAGTTGGGTGAAGAAGTCTTAGGATTCAGATGAGGTCCTACAAATGTCACCGGATTTAATCTCAACAGGTGTTGCAAAGCTTGGGACAGTGGCATGTTGAGCTTGGTAAACAGCCTCTGATTAACCCGTTGTTTATGGCAAGGTTGTTGTTGGGCCCATGAGGTAGTAGCAATTTGGAGAAGTCCATTCTTCACCATTCCAGACCCTTGTCTTCTTGGAGGCTGACCAATGACTTGGTCCCCGGCCCCGACTGTTTGCTTCATACTGTTGTGTCGGTCTTGATGAAGTTGGTTGATAATGGTTCTCAGCTCTTCTTGTTCCCGAGCTAAGCCTTGGATAAGAGCCATCTGCCCCAGCATCTGGGTTTTCATGGCACCTAACTCAGCTTGCAGTTGTTCCAGCTGTTCGTCCTTATTGTCTTTAGGACTTTTCTTGACCAAGTTCCCGATAAGGAGTGTTTTCAACTCTTCCCCCCCCCCCCCCCCCCCTTGGATAGGTTTAGGAGTACGTCCCTGAACTGAGCTTCTTGAGTTTGAAGATCTTGGTTGTCTGGTTGGAAAGCCATTGCTGAAATAAACAGCGAGAATATGAGAGACCTGTATTGGTACCTGTAATGTGGTGCATGGGAATGGAATGCGTATGATATGATTTCAAAGACTTTAGGGATTCAAATTCGTAAACCAAAATGAAACACACTTTTATTAGACTAAAAACTTGAAACAATGTTTAACAGATGCCTTTAAGGAGTTACAAAAAGAAATACTGAAAAGTAAATCAAAACTAGAAACAGCAAAAGACATCAGTGCTCCCAAGGTCGTTTTCCTTTGGTGCTAAAATAGTCATTGAAGACCCGCTCATTCTCCAGCTGCCTTGTAAGCTTCAGAATCTTCTGCTCCTGCTCATGATACTTCTCTTTGTAAGTATCCCTTTCTTTCCTTATCTGGATCCAAGACCTTTTCAGTGCCCCAATGTCAGTGGGCATATGTGGATGGATGATGGTAGGGGGAACCCCTTCTTCATCAGCATGTTCAACTATCACAGGCAAGATAGCTTCGTAGGGCATCCCTAGCTTCTGAGCACGTGTACGAACCCACCGGAGATACGGTTCCATCGGAAGAGAGGTCTTCACGCCTAACTCGTGTGGATCAGACCTGTGCACTCTGTTCCAAGCTCGTATGAACCTACAGCGATGTCCCTCACTATCCCCTTGGAAGTCAAAGACGATGCTTGGAAGTAGCAACTCATGAGGTCCGTCCCTCCTAGCTCACCCAAACTGTCGTAAGGCCAGACAAGGATTATAGGTGATCCCTCCTCTGATTCCCAACAATGGAACATTGGGGTACTCCCCACAGCGATCAATGATAGCTACTTCTTCCATGTCCTTAGTACTCTAGATGATGTCAGTGTGAGCAAGAGACATAATCCTGTAGGCCCAACCCATGCCTTCCTTGTTCTTCAAAACTGATTTGGGGAGGTGAGAAATAAACCACCTCGCCAGCAATGGTGCACAGCACATAAGGGTTCCCCATTTCCGAGCAGTACGGGCATAGAGAGTGTGAAGAATGTCACCTAAGAGAGTGGGCACCGGATTAAGGGACATGAAAATCTTCCCCGCGTTCACGTCAACAAAGGAATCTGAGTTTGGAAACAGAACCAGACCATAAATGAAAAGAGCCAGGATGTCCTTCAACGCTTGAAAGTCTAAACTGTCCCAGAACTGATTAGCCTGATCAACCAAGAACTTAGTCAAGAAGCCTTTTGTCCCACTCCGAGTTTCCCAATTAGACATTACCTTAGCCTTTGTCAGATGGAGGGCTGAAGAAATCTCTTCCGGCTTAAGGGGTACTGTGATACGGTGGGAGAACTGACTTGAGGTTTTGCGTTTGTGTTTGCAAATGTTTTGGTTTAGTAAGAGTCGCCACCGACTTTTTATTTTATCCAAAGGAAAGGTCAAAAAGCACAAGAAAGACCATTGAGATGTTTTCTTGGGTTCGGGGGGTAGATTATGAAAAGGGAAGGTGCTAGCACCCTTTTCATCCATGGTTTCCCATGGGCTCTTAGTTACTTGTTTAGATCACTTGCTTTTGCTTTTCAATTGTTTGAAATGGTGCTTTGTGTGGTTTTAAGAATATTTTGAAAAGAGGCCTTTGTCTAGGAAACCTTTGTAATAATTCTTGTTTGAATGTATACAAAGGTGTTTGTCTTTTGAAAATATGTTTCAATGTTTGAAAGTTTGTTTTGGGAAAATGTTTTAAAATTGTGTTGTGTGTTTTTGAAAGTAGCAAGGATGTTTGCAAGTTTGATCAAGTAACAAGGAGTTGTCTACCCTACTCAAAGATCTTTCCTACACATTTTTAACCCTTTGACATTGTTGTTTTACCATTATATTTGGTAAACAACCTTATGTTTGGATGTTAAACGGGACAGGCATGGGTCATCGTATGGCCATGATAACAATATTGCCAAGTATCTTAGCAAGTTTTTGAGGGACTAGATCATTTTTGTATAGGCAACCAAGATAGCATCATCGAGGGACTATGATCTTTTATTTTGTTTTGTTTTGCCAAGATACCTAACATTCATACCATTGCCATTTTTAAGGCAACAAGTGGATGAAACCCTAGGGGTGCTTGTGTGTATTGTGTTGTTAATTTTCATGCATTTTTATCTTGTATTAGGTCAAGCTATTTGTTTTGATTCTGGTTGTTTGCATACAAACCCTAATCTTGCTATCATGGCATATTTGAAAGCAATAAAATGCGTAAAAGTAAATCTACAACTATTACAACATTGATATGGAGAGGGGGATACAAGTTTGAATAGGGGGATATTTGCAAGAAAATAAAACCCTAATTCAACTATTACAACCAAATTGAATTCATTGTACAAATAATAAATTGACAAATATTTAAATGTGCAATTAAACATAAATATGCAAAAATGTTTTTGTATTATTTTTATGTATGTAAAAATAAATTATTTGATGTCCAAAAAATATTAAAAATAAAAATGATTATTTTTATTAAGGGTGGAAACCCTAGTTTTTGGTTTAAGAAATATATATATATATATATATATATATATATATATATATATATATATATATATATATATATATATATATATATATATATATATATATATATATATATATATATATATATATATATATATATATATATATATATATATATATATATATATATATATATATATATATATATATATATATATTATTTATTTATGTACAAGAATATAAAATAAAATAAAAATATGTACAAGAGTGTTAAAAAATTAAATGTGTGAGAAGAATATTATTTAAGTATATAAATAATAAAAATAAAAATATATAATATTTTTTTGTATTGTTTATGAATTTATTTTAAGAAAATAAAAGTATATATTATTTAATAACTATTTCTATGTCCAAAAAAATAATAAAAAATAAAAAAATAAAATGTGAAAATTTAAGAAAACATTTGTGGTGATTTTTTATATTTAGAAAAAATAATAAAAGTCAGAAATGAAAATAGAAATGGAAAATATAAAAAAAATAAAAATCAATGGGCCAAGGGGGTGTAGGAAGTAAACAGGGGGTGTCAAAAGCAAGGCAAGCAAGCCCAGCCCATTTTCCACTTCATCTCTAACCTCTGAACAAGAAAAATGCGCACCCTGTTCAAACTGCTAACTCCTGCATTTGTGCTTAAAAACGAAAACTTGCAACGTGAAAGTTATAGGGCATTAAACCACGATTCTAACCATATAAGAAACTTAATCTAACTCTCAAAGACCAGAGAGAATTTCTCTGGCCCTAAATCTTGACCTAGTTTTTTCAGAAAGTTCAAACATCAAATACTCCTAGCTCAGTTAACATAAATGAATTCTATGCATATGTACAGCTCAAGGGCAATGAGGACTACATTTTTTATTCACAAACCTAAGCCTAATGATTCCTAAATAGAGAGATAGAAGTTTGAATTTTACCTGGTTCAGTCAAGCTCGAGTATGGCAATGTAGGGGTTGTGAGTGAGGCCTGAGATACTTGTGAGCTTGCTTGAAGTTCCTTTGAGCTTTCCCAATGCTTAGCTAGCTTTGAACTAGCTTGAATATGCTTGTAGAACTCAACCTGCAAAGTCAAAATTTGAAAATGGTGAAGTGTGTAAATGGAGTTACAGTGACTTGGGAATGGTTGGGATAGCTTAGGTATGTTGTATGGAGTGTGTTGGAAGAGGTTTGGGGAAAAACGCACGAGGCAATGTGAAGATGGAAGTGAAACTGCATAACTTGCCCTGTTTTTGCAAGAACTCGGGTTTTGGTGTTTTGGAGGGTTTGAGGACTTGTTAACTCGTGTTTCTGGCTTAGTGTAATGTGAGAAACTTGTTTGAAATGTTTACAAAGCTTGGTTATATCAGATTAAAAAGTTATGGTGATTTTGCAAGTTGACTTGTTTTTGAAGTAAAAGTGGGAAGTGACCAAGGCAAGGTTGTACAGGCTTGTACTCTAGCTGCACAAAGTTGGTGAACTTTGCCTGATATTAGGGAGCTTTGTTTGCAGCAAAAGGCTTGGTGTATGGCTCAAGATAATCAATTTGACATAAAGCATACTTTATGTAAATGGCATTGTTAACTTTTTGCTAAAAATGGATTAAACCTTTGTGTAATCTTCCATAGATCAGAACAATGCCTCTAACCAAAGTGTTTGCATTTAATTTATGAGTGTGGAAGGGTTTAAGGACCTGAAAACCAAGTACAAGCTTGGTTGGACAGAATTTTCAACTTGTAGCATGGTGTCAAATGCCTTGGCCAAAAGTGATATTTTTCCATTTTCAAACTTTCGATTCTCCATAACCATAAATGATTTTGGAGAGTTCTCTGACATTTTGGAAATCTTGTAACATTCCTAACAATACATCTTTGAAATGCATTTTGAGATTCCAATTGGAACTATGTGAAAAATTTCCATGAAGATAGGTCAAAATCCTGCCTAAACTAGGGCAAAATTTCACTAAGTTAAAAGTTTCATGGACCCTTGTTCACAAAATCATAACCTGAGATCCAAGCATCTTTTGAGAAAACTTTGTGAATAAAAGTTGTAGATTTTGTGGAGGAATACAACTTTCATGTTGGAAGTTTTCTTTGAATCCAATTGCATTATGGTGAAAAATTTGGGAAAATTTGGGAAAAAATAAGAAATTTTCATAACTTAGAAAATTTCTAAGTTATGAAAATTTTCCATTTTAAACCCTAATTTTCAAAATTAGGTTTCTTGGTGAACAAGTTTCATGTTTTGACACATATTGATGAAAAATGACCCTTGGCACTTGATTTTGATCAAAAAGTCAAAGTTTGACTTTTTAGTGTATAGTTGATTTTTGATCAGTTGACTGGAAAATTCATCTGTCAATCCAATGCTTTTGAGATCTTTTGAACCTTGTGATTAGGTAAAGATGATGCCATTGAGTCCTTGAATCCATGCTTGAACCCAATTTGCCATTGGCTAGGTGAAAAATCAGAAATTGCCCTTCTGTAGTCAAAACCCTAAAAATGACCATTTTGCCCTTTTGATGATCTGATCAAATTTCTTGAGAAGTTATGGTCCAAACTTGATCAAATGGTTCATATGAGCCTATAATGTTGGTGTGGATAAAAAATTATGAGGTTTGACTGTAAATTGGTCATAGTTGACTTTTTCCCTAATACAGTTGATTTCTAGGTCAACTGTCCAATTGACTGGGCAAAAATTTGATTCAAGGCTTGAAACTTGGTATGAGCAATCTTAGAGGTCCAACATGAAGTATGAAAGTCACATTAAGCATTGAAAGTCCAAAAATACTTATGCAAACTCAAACCCTAATTTCAGGTCAACAGTGCAAGGAGATGTCTTGAGCAGAGCAAACCCTAGCTTGGTCTTGAGTTCAAAGAGTCTTGTGAGGGGAAATCTTGATAAAATGAGAGGGAAAATTTTGGGGTACAACAACTGCCCCTGTTCAATCTTCTTGAACCTGAAGAGTTAGATTGGCGAGTTTTCCTTTCGTGACTCGAAGATAAAAGAGGATTGGACACTAGAGTGCCCGTAAATTTGCACTCGTCAAAATATAGTTGAGAGAATGGGTTAAAGATGCCATTTGGAAGTGTGAATGTTGTTGGAGATGGGCTTAAAGATTCCATCCAAGAATATTTGTTGAAAATCAGGAGAATGAGCGCCAGAATGGTATCCGTGTCTGGAGCATCTCTGAGCTGGGGATCTGAATAAGCAATAGAATAGCATCCGTGTCTGGAGCATCTCTAAGCTGTTTTATGAGCTTGAATTTGAATAAGCAATAGAAAAGAATCCGTATCTGGAGCATCTCTAAGTTGTTTTCATAGCTTTGAATTTGAATAAGCGATAGAAAAGCATCCGTGTCTGGAGCATCTCTAAGCTGTTTTCATAGCTTTGAATTTGAATAAGCGATAGAAAAGCATCAGTGTCTGGAGCATCTCCAAGCTGTTTTCATAGCTTTGAATTTGAATAAGCGATAGAAAAGCATCCGTGTCTGGAGCATCTCTAAGCTGTTTTCATAGCTTTGAATTTGAATAAGCAATAGAAAAGCATCCGTGTCTGGAGCATCTCTAAGCTGTTTTCATAGCTTTGAATTTGAATAAGAGATAGAAAATCATTCATGTCTGGAGCATCTCTAAGCTGTTTTCATAGCTTGAATCTGAATAAGAAATAGAAAAGCATTTGTGTCTGGAGCATCTCTAAGTTGTTTTCATGATTGTATATTGGTAACTTGTTAATGTTATCCTGAAAAGGGTAAAATGTTAGCTGAAACAGAGTTATGTTGCATGAAATGTATGATGCAATATATGTGTTTTATCAATGTTTATGACATATGATTGTAATGTATGCACATGTAAGCTGATTAGTTGTCTTGCTAAGGAAAATAAATCCTTGATAGCTGGAGATAATAAAATCTTTGACTGCTGACGGGGAAAATAAATCCATGACCACTGCTGGAGATTCAAAATCTTTGATTGCTGAAGATAAGAAATCCTTGTTGACTGCTTGGGGATAGAGAATCCTTGGCAACTTGCGGGGATTATCAAAACTTTGACAACCTTTGTGGGGATGTGAGAATCCTTCACGACTTTCCTGGGGATTACACGATGATAATCCTTACTCGGCTGGGGAATAAGGAAAACTCTGGAGGTCTCTACCGGGAATCAAACAAAGGAAAACCTTGATCTGCTGGAGAATAAGAAAGACTCTGAGGGAAAAGCTTATTCCTGTTTGGAAAAATTTTAGGATTTTGGGTTGTATGTCAATCTACTGGGGAATTATCCTAGGTTAGGGATAATACAAAAGTTAACTGTTATCTGGTTGATTCTCAGACTTTAAGATAACTTTTTGGGGAATCTGCAGAAACTGAATGGTTTCCGCTGTAGATTGATAGTTGGAAATTGACTCCGTTGGGGAAGAAGGTTTCCTCTTTGCCGAGGGTGTGTAGTTCAAAGTTTTTCTCCGCTCGGGACTGGGAGTTTGAAAACTTAACTCTGGTGTGGATTTTGAAATTTGACTCCGCTGGGGATACGTATTTCAAGGTTTTAGCTCCACTGGGGGATCCAGATGATATGCCGCAGGGGATTTCTCCTGGAATAGCCTAAAGACGTCTTCCTATAATTTCAACCTATCAGTAATTATTCTTTCCCATTTCGTTTATTTGTAAACATGTGATTATGTTCAAATGCATATGCTCATTAAATAAATCATTGGACGTTTTCAAATAAAACACAAGTGTAAAAAGAAAGAAAAGGCAAATAGTTTTCTGCACTTTGAAGTATCTTTGTATTAACTTTGTGTAAGTATTTTGTACAAAGGAGACAGACATCCTAGTAAGAGAATGTTGTCATAAAATTGAGAAAAATTTATACAAAGAAAGATGGCTATGTGTAAAAAATTTCATGGGGTTCCCATTCTGCTATAGCCTTCGTAACTCTGGATATCTTGTCCATTCGTTGCTTCGTCCGAAGATGATTGGATTGATTAGAAGCCAGGAGCTTGTTCGTGAAGAGATTGTCCTTAAAGTGATCCGACGATACATAGTCATACGCTTTAATTCCCTAACTTTTCCTTGGACCGCCCTTTCGGGTTTTCAATCCACCGGGAAACCCTTTTTTGCCCAAGTCGCCCTTTCGGGTTTTCAACTTGTCGGGTTGTTTATGCATAGTATCTTTTGACTATGTCTGCGTTTGCAGGGTGCGGCAGATTGTCGCCGTCCATGGTGGTTAAGATCATTGCCCCACCAGAAAAGATGTTTTTGATCACAAATTGTCCTTCGTAAGTAGGAGTCCACTTGCCCCTGGGATCACTTTGCGGCAAGATGATCCGCTTGATTACAAGATCTCTGACTTGATATACCTGGCGCCTGACTTTCTTATTGAAAGCCTTGATCATTCGTTTTTAATACGCCTGACCGTGACAAACAACAGTAAGTCGCTTTTCGTCAATCAAGTTAAGTTGATCAAGTCAGGTCTGAATCCAGTCGTCTTCATTCAAACCAGCATCCTTCATGATTCTCAAGGAGGTAATCTGAACCTCGATAGGAAAAATAGCTTCCATGCCATATACTAAAGAATAGGGTGTTTCCCCAGTTGATGTACGCGCCGTGGTACGGTATCCGTGCAGAGCAAACGGTAACATCTCATGCCAGTCCTTGTAGGTGACTGTTGTACCCCAAAATTTGCCCTCCATTTTCCACAAGAAATCACAGCTTCGGGTTTTCCCTGACTTTTCAGATTAGCATAAGAATCAGTCAAACAGACTTTTTCTTATCAGTCTATCCAAATTAGGGTTTTCATGGACGCTGGAACAGTTCAAGCAGATTATTAGGGTTTGGTTGAGTTTGGCTCAGGGTTTGATCAGGCAGGCGTTTCATTGACAATAAATCAAGAACTAGGGTTTGTGTGTGCATTCTCAGAAAGAATTAATTCTATAGTTCTTTCCAATTTACTCTGGGATATGAGCAGAGGCATTTGAATTGAGAACTTGCAGTGTTTGGTATAATCAGTAAGAGAAAAGACATGTGGACGTTTGTTTGATTAAATGTGCATTGCTTATGTTTAATTGGGACGCCGGGTTTATTATTGATTGCAAGACTACAATGTTTGTTAATTATTTATTTTATCTAAGTTAGAATAATTTGATCTACTTCCAGTTATTTTAATTCAAGAAAGCTTAAATAATTAAATAAACAGTTGAAATAAAAGAGATTAATTGACAAAAGAGCTTTTATTTATTTTTAATTATTAGTACAAATGTTATTTGAATACATTTACAGTATTTACAAATAATGTTATTACAAATAATTGGAAATAAAATAAAGCTATCCTAAAGTTTCCTAAGTGTTCATCTTCCACTGCTGCTCCCCTTTGCTCAATTAATTTTTATCTGCAAAAACAAAGAAAAGGAAGAAGTCAAATGCAGATGAATTTAATTAAAAAGACAGACAGTTAATCATTAAAAAAAAAGACTCATCATTAAAAGTGATTGGCTGGAATCAGTTTATTCACCCTCTCTGCAAATCACAAGAGAACTCTTGGTTCACAAAGAGGGATAGAAAATTATCTTGCAAGCATTGGAATTATTTAAATGTACAAGGCTGCATAGTTTCAAATTGCAAAATGTCAGCAAAAATGTCAAAATGCACAAAGCTACTGAATATGCCAAGTACAAAGCTGCATAGCTCAAAATTCCAAACTAAGTCACAAATCGCAAACTGAAAAATGCCTAACCAAGTCCAATGTCAACTAAAACTGTCAAAAGAGGATATAGAAAGATATCAAACACCAAAAAGCTGTCAAGAGATATGCAAAAAATCTTGAAAAAAGAAGAAAGTACACAGAGGAAAGAGACAATGCAAGCAATATTCAAATTTACATCACTTTCCAGCCAAGACTTTTTCAGAGCATAGTACAGTATAAGCAATAAACAATGCTTTTCTGTAGAGAGAGAAAAGAGAGAGAGAGAGAGAGAGAGAGAGAGAAGAAGCTTACAGTACAGCAGGCCTAAAGATATAAACAAAGGATATAAGAACAAGCAAGAGGGAGGCAAAAAACATAAAGAAAAATATAAGTGTCAAGCAGGTAAACACAAGCCTTCACCTGCATAAACCTGTAACCACAAATCCTGTCAAACAAAAACAGACAGTACCAAACCTCTAACCTGCTAAAAACACAACCTTTCAAACCTGCTTGCCTCAAGTATTCAATCCAAGACATAGTGACCCAAAGAAGCCTGTAGCCTCAAACCAAAAGCAAACATAACATATGTCCTGAAGCCTGTCAAGCTCCAAACTGTGTCAAAAGCCTGAATCCAAAGCCTCAAGTATTCAAGCCAGTACAAAAACCAGAAAACAAACTGCTCAGGCCTGTAACCTTAAACCAAACAACCTGTCAAAATTATCTTCAAACCAGAAATGACCACAAACCTGTTAAAACTATCTTCAAACCAGAAATGGCCACAAACCTGTTAAAACTATCTTCAAGCCAGAAAAGCCATTCCAAATAACCATATCAAACCAGAAAAAGCATTCAATCTCAAGAGCCCTCAGAACCATGTTCATCATAGGGTCAAAAAAGCCAAAACTCAGCATCAAACACTAAATCAACATATCCAAACAATCTCTCAGAACCTAGGTTCATCATTGAGCAAGCATATCGAAGGCAACTCAGAACCAACATATCAACAACAACCGAAGCAACAGCAACCCTCAGAACTAGGCTCATCACAGGGTCCAACGAAAACATACTCATATTCAAGCATCATCATCATACAGAAGCAAGCAAAAGAGAGGAAAAGTAGCAAAGCAAAATACGAGTACCAGGAAAGCTAGCACAGCATCACACTCCCTCGCCTTCAGCTGCCTGAGACACACTTCCAGTCCACCTCTCCTCCTCTCCAAGCAACGAACCCCAAAGGTAGTACCTCTTCCCTTTCTTTTCCACACCTCACACAGAAACAGATAGCATATAAAGAATCAATACATGAAAAGTTAAAAACATGCAAAGCTTGAAACCCTAAAGCATAAGACGGACAGAACTGTGAGGGCATTACCTTACAACATCGCCTCGATACAAACGGGGAGAGAGGAAAGATGGAAGAAGGCGTCTGGTAGCTGAGGCGAAGGGAGGAGGTCAGAATCCATGGCTCAAGGAGACGAAGAAGACGATGAAGGGAACAACGCCACTCTAAGCCTGTAACTCTGTAAACCCTAATCTGAGAAAAAATGAAACAAACCCTAAAAAACAATTGTCAAACGCGTTGGGCCTCTGCCTCATATCTGCCTAAGCCCAATCTCAATTCCAGCGTGCATACCCCCCTTTTTTCTTAACCCTGCCTGTTTTGATTGGGCCAAGCAAATTCCCCTTAAGCCCATTCACTCCCTTTTCCTTTTTATAAACTAATACCATTTTTTTTATCACTTTACCATTTTATACACAATCTAAATTGATATTTTTGTTAAATAAAAATAACACATTTTTACACAAATTTTCTTAATTGTTTCTTTTTATTTTATTACATTTTAAAGAAAATATATAAACATTAATTTTCTTAAATTTAAACAATTTTCTTTTCTTTAAAACCCTTTTGTATATAAACTAAAATGTATAAACATTAATTTTCTTAAACTTGAAACATTTTTCTTTTCTTTAATTAAAACTTTTGTACATAAAAATATTAACTAAAATACACAAGCGTTAATTTTCTTTAGCTTAAATTAAATACTTTTTCTTTAAAACTTTTGTTTAATTAATCTTATACAAGTTTATAAAACATTAACAAAAACATAAGGAATAAATAAAATTCTTAATATTGCATTAAGTTAACATACTTTTCTCATTTGTAAATAATCACATACACTTTCACAAATACTCTTGATACATTGCTTTTATTCTTGTACATTTCTACATTTTACATTGAGAATGCGATTCGATTTGGTTGTAAATATTATTTGGACACTACTATCCTGATAAGTCTCATCCCCATTTGTAAATATTTGTACCCCCATTCCCGGATACTTATTTGTAATAGCTTAGACTTTAAATTCCCGCAATTTATCACTTTCTATATACTGTATAGTAATTAGGGTTTGTATGCGAAGATTCAAAATCAACCGCTAGATAACCTAATACAAGACAAATGCATGACAATCAATACACAATTCACAATTGCACCCCTAGGGTAATCCCACTCGTTGCCTTCCAAAATGGGCCATGCTTGCATGTTGAGTTTCTTTGGCAAAACAAAACGAATCAAATGATCATAGTCCCTCGATGACGCTTTCGAAGTTGCCTAAACAAATGATCATAGTCCCTTCAAGCAAAATTGCCAAAGACACTTGGCACCATTGCATTCATGGTCCATACGATGACCCGCGCCCGTCCCGTTAACATCCTAACACAAGATTGTCCACCAAATACAATGGTGGAACAATACTGTTAAAAGGGTTAAAACATAGGAAAAATCTTTGAGTAAATTTAGGGGTAGACAACTCTTAGTTACTTAATCAAACTTGCAAAACACACTTGCCTACTTTCAAAACACACTCCACAACACAACTTTCAAAACAACTTTCAAAAACATTGAAATATCTTTTCAAAAAGACACACACCTTTGTAAAACATTCGAGTAAAAAATTGTTACAACGGTTGCCTAGACAAGGCATCTTTTTCAAAACCCACACACACAAAGCACCATTTCAAGCAATTGAAAATCAAAGGCAAGTGATCTAAAACAAGTAACTAAGAGCCCATGGATAACCATGGATAGAAAGGGTGCTAATACCTTCCCTTTCTATAATCTACCCCCCGAACCCACGAAACATCTCAAAGTTTTTTCCTGTGCTTTTTAACCTTTCCTTTAGGATAAAATAAAAAGTCGGTGGCGACTCTTGCTAAACCGAACAAGTGCGAATACAAACGCAAAACCTCAAGTCAGTTCCCCCACCGTATCACAGAACTGGCGACTCTGCTGGGGACTGAAAATTTAAAAGTGGGGTTACCTTAGGGTTTAGATCACCTATACATACTTGCTTTGATTGCTTTACTTTTTGGGTCCTTGTTTGGGTTTGTTGTAAATCCTACACCCGGATTTGGGGGCACCTTTTTAGGTAAATAGCAATAAAACTGTGAGGGAACTGTGCGGGGTATACCGACATGGTTGAAGCAGTAAGCTATGTTAGTGTGACATATTTGTGAGTACCGGTAACCCTTGAGTTCAATCAAGGAGAGTACGGGGCCGCTGAGTGATGTCATAAAGCACTAACGAACTCTTAGAACCTTACTTGACCATCTTAGCCTTTTTATGGGTAGTGAGATGACTGACTTTGGTGCAGTCCGAAGTTGGTAGATACTCGATACTCATTGAGGGTTGTTTTCTTGGAATATTTTGGTCGCCAGTTAAGTGGCTAAACCAAAACAATGAACACAGAAAATAATCCAGTGATATTGAGCTCCTTAGAACCCGGTTTCTATTATAGGACAGGATGAGCCAACTAACTTCAAGAGGGTACTTACCTACAGACCCCATGCAAGCCTAAACCTAAGGACTTGTTTGCTTTGTGTGAATATGATTACCTGTATATACACTTACTTGCTTTTGCATACATGTACATGACATCATGACATCATACCATAGCATTTTCATTAACCATTTCCAGGATCTCGAGGGTCTTTTGATGCAGGGTCACGTTGAACCAGACATCTACCAAGGGGCAAGAGGTTTCTCCTTTAAAAAAATGCCATCGAAGATCAAGTGCAACAACTTGAATCAGGGGCTATGACCCACTTGACATGCTGAGCTTGATTCTCGTGGAAAGACATCCACCACTACAAGATTCTCCAATCAAAGATCGAAGTTCAACCTCTGACATTCTCTTGTGTTTACCCTAAGAGATCCTTGAAAACATTTCATACATATATCATACATATCATTGCATGACAGGTTTCCCATACAGGTCTCCTTATCTTCCTACTGTTTATTTCAGTAAGATGGATATGGAACAAACAGTGAAAGATCTCCAAGCTCAAAACGCTCAATTCCAACAAATGTTTCTGAGTATGGGTAAAGGGCAAGAGGATCTGAAAGCTCTCCTTCTCAAAGACAAGAAGAAGAAGTCCAAGAAGGCAACAAGCATCCTGAATTTGGGGAGAAGACCTAAAACCCAAGACCTTTCAACTCCACCCAACATAGGGGCCAGTCTTGAGGAAGACCATAATTTGGAGATTGTTGAAGCTGACTATTCCGAGGAACAATATCCTCTCGCTGATGATAAGTACAAACAGTTGGAGGATCGCCTCAATGCTATGGAGGTTCAATAAATACCTGGCTTGGATTTAGGAGACATGGGTTTGGTTCCTGGATTGGTCATTCCGCCAAAGTTCAAAGTCCCTACCTTGGCCCTATATGATGGAGTCTCTTGCCCTAAGATGCATCTAAAATCTTATGTCCACAAGATTCAGCCATACACGACTGATCCAAAGCTTTGGATCCATTTCTTCCAAGAAAGCCTGGTAGGGGCTCAACTCGAGTGGTTCTATCAATTGGAGAGTTCTCGCATTCACACCTGGGAAGATTTAGCTATGGATTTTTACAAACAGTATCAATACAATGCTGATCTTGCACCAATTCGTGTGCAATTGCAGAACATGACCATGTGTTCCGACGAGAGCTTCAAAGGATACGCCCAAAGGTGGAGAGATTTGGCTGGTAGGGTGCAACCTCCTTTAACTGACAGAGAGTTGATTGACATCTTCATGGGAACTTTGACAGGGCCTTTCTTCAATCACTTAATTGGAAGCTCCTCAGCCGGGTTCACCGAGCTAATACTGACCGGCGAAAGGGTCGAAGCTGGCATCAAAAGTGGAAAGATCCAAGGAACTACACCCTCGGATACTCAGATAATTCCCTACAATGGGAAGAAAGAGTCTAATGTTGTGAACAGACAGAAGAATCGTCGTGACCAACATGTAGGGGTAGTCCTGATCTCTGGTTCTACGTCACACTGACAACAGCCAAAGGGAAATCAACGAAGGCCAGACGCGCCTAAAAGACAATACACTAAGATCAATATGTCACTGGCTCAAGCGCTGCAACACATGTTGGAGAAAGAGCTGATTACATTAAAGGCTCCTCATCCGAATCCTAAGACTTCTTCTCCAAACTACAACCCGGATGCAAGATGTGCTTATCATTGTGGTAGCCCAGGGCATGACACAAACAGCTGTTGGGCTCTGAAGAACAAGGTCCAAGACATGATTGATGCCAAGGAGATCGAGTTTGACCCTCCGGAGACTCTAGCATAATCACTGCCCCTGTGCCAAATCATTGAGAATGTTTTTGTTTCATTTGAATTTTCAAAGTTGTAATTTCTTTTGTTATTCAAACAATTATCTGTTGATGTCAAACTCTGTTTCATTAATGCATTGCATATGTTTGTCTTGAATTCATCCATGCGTTTTCACTACTCTTATGCTTTCTTTATGATATTTAACTCTTGATAAAAAGCTGCAAGCCTTTAGAGGGAGGATGACAAAACAATACCGTAATCTCATACAGTATGCTTTTGAACAGACCTTGCTGATGATGTACAGGCATTTCTTTCAATTCCCAAACACTGGAGTTATAAGGAAGATAATCCCTAGTCAACCCCTTCGAGCCAAAGAAGTAGGAGTTTTCTGTTCTAAACGAATTAAAACCTTTGATTAAACCTGGGGCAGGGTAGTCTCTCAGTTAATTAAAAAAAATACGCATTGAAGTCGCAAACTCTCAGTTTGCAATACAACGAATGACATCAAAAACATTCCTCTGGAATCAGAAGACAGTGATGGTTCCTTATCTCATAGGAAGTCATTATCAATCAAAAGAGAAAAGCCCACTAAGCCAAAACCTATAAAGGAGGCTTAAGAAAGCTGGGGCATCCCGCTGACTGTAATCTCGAAAACAGGAATAGTCAGGCAAAAGTTAGGGATAACAAACTAAGAAAGAGGTCATTACAAATCCTCAACAACATGAAAAGTGTTGCAAAAAAAAGAGAGGATGACTGCCCTCCAAATTTAATTGGTGAACCATCACCCAAAAGTCGTTCCAAACTCGAACAGAGTTCGACGCACAATTAACTGAGTTTAGGACTGAAGGACATCACGAAGAGCGGGTGGATACAAATATACTTTGAGCCTTTATCCTTTGTTTCTTAAACCGTGAACCAAGCCACGTTACAAACCTTCAAAAGTCCTAATTGAAGCATGGGTTAGTTCGAAAGCATACTGTTACAAAAGGTATCCTGACTCATGTAAGGCTTTGCTCTAAATCTTGTGTTGATTTTGTCTTATGAAAAGTTTTCTGCTAAAAAACTCATTTTTCAAAACTTCGAGACAAGCATAAACTTTGCATTATTTGAATATCGTTGTTTGCACATGGTTATTTGTTTGACAGCGAAGAAATTCCTACAGCGAATGTTCGGAGGAACGAAAACCCTCTCAGTGAGTAAAATCACTTCAAGAAGGATGACACTTCCATTGACAAATCTCCTATCAACAAGGGGCATGACATGTCACTATCCAATTAACCTGGGGCAGTCCAGTCAAGATTTCAACAAATCTCTCAAAAGTTCAGCGAACTTGGGGCAAGTCTCCTTCATCATCACTTGGGGCATTCGAATGTCAATCTCAAGAGCGTTCAAAATTTCCTCCTGGAAGTTGCGGTCATCATCAAAATTCCTTCATCACCTGCTGGAAGTTACAACCACCAATAGAATAACGGACAATTGAAGCTCCTAAAAACCTGTTTCTCTCAAAAATGAAGACTCTCATCCTTAAAACCTCAGAAAATTGGTATACTCCCAGTTTCTGACCGTTAACAGCATGAAGATTCTCATCATCTCAGAAGATTGGTATACTCCCAATTTCTGACACTCAAGAATGAAGACTCTCATCCTTAAAACCTCAGAAGATTGGTATACTCCCAGTTTCTGACCGTTAACAGCATGAAGATTCTCATCCTTGAAACCTCAGAAGATTGGTATACTCCCAATTTCTGACCTCCAACAGAATGAAGATTCTCATTTTCAAAGTGGCGTATAACCCAAGTTCCAGATTAATACCTGTAGCAAGCCAGGAAAATATCTGTGGACGACTGATTATGGATTAATACCTGAAGCCAGCCAGGAAAACTATCTACATGAAGAGATTGAAGATTAAAACCTGTAACAAGCCAGGAAAACTATCTTTCTTTCTCAGGTCAGAGATCAATACCTGAAACCAGCCAGGACAATATCTCCTTGACCAACCTTTCTTAAGTTCCAGATTAATACCTGTAGCAAGCCAGGAAAATATCTGTGGACGACTGATTGTGGATCAACACCTGTAACAAGCCAGGAAAACTATCTACATGAAGAGATTGAAGATTAATACCTGTAACAAGCCAGGAAAACTATCTTTCTTTCTCAGGTCAGAGATCAATACCTGAAACCAGCCAGGACAGTATCTCTTTGACCAACCTTTCTAAAGTTCCAGATTAATACCTGTAGCAAGCCAGGAAAATATCTGTGGACGACTGATTATGGATTAACACCTGTAACAAGCCAGGAAAACTATCTACATGAAGAGATTGAAGATCAATACCTGTAACAAGCCAGGAAAACTATCTTTCTTTCTCAGGTCAGAGATCAATACCTGAAACCAGCCAGGACAGTATCTCCTTGACCAACCTTTCCAAGTTCCAGATTAATACCTGTAGCAAGCCAGGAAAATATCTGTGGACGACTGATTGTGGATTAATACCTGAAGCCAGCCAAGAAAACTATCTACATGAAGAGATTGAAGATTAATACCTGTAACAAGTCAGGAAAACTATCTTTCTTTCTCAGGTCAGAGATCAATACCTGAAACCAGCAAGGACAGTATCTCCTTGACCAACCTTTCTTAAGTTCCAGATTAATATCTGTAGCAAGCAAGGAAAATATCTGTGGACGACTGATTGTGGATCAACACCTGTAATAAGCCAGGAAAACTATCTACATGAAGAGATTGAAGATTAATACCTGTAACAAGCCAGGAAAACTATCTTTCTTTCTCAGGTCAGAGATCAATACCTGAAACCAGCCAGGACAGTATCTCCTTGACCAACCTTTCTTAAGTTCCAGATTAATACCTGTAGCAAGCCAGGAAAATATCTGTGGACGACTGATTATGGATTAACACTTGTAACAAGCAAGGAAAACTATCAACATGAAGAGATTGAAGATCAATACCTGTAACAAGCCAGGAAAACTATCTTTCTTTCTCAGGTCAGAGATCAATACCTGAAACCAGCCAGGACAGTATCTCCTTGACCAACCTTTCCAAGTTCCAGATTAATACCTGTAGCAAGCCAGGAAAATATCTGTGGACGGCTGGTTGTGGATTAACACCTGTAACAAGCCAGGAAAACTATCTACATGAATAGATTGAAGATCAATACCTGTAACAAGCCAGGAAAACTATCTTTCTTTCTCAGGTCAGAGATCAATACCTGAAACCAGCCAGGACAGTATCTCCATGACCAACCTTTCCAAGTTCCAGATTAATACTTGTAGCAAGCCAGGAAAATATCTGTGGACGACTGATTATGGATTAACACCTGTAACAAGCCAGGAAAACTATCTACATGAAGAGATTGAAGATCAATACCTGTAACAAGCCAGGAAAACTATCTTTCTTTCTCAGGTCAGAGATCAATACCTGAAACCATCCAGGACAGTATCTCCTTGACCAACCTTTCCAAGTTCCAGATTAATACCTATAGCAAGCCAGGAAAATATCTGTGGACGACTGATTGTGGATTAAACACCTGTAACAAGCCAGGAAAACTATCTACATGAAGAGATTGAAGATTAATACCTGTAACAAGCCAGGAAAACTATCTTTCTTCTCAGGTCAGAGATTAATACCTGAAACCAGCCAGGACAACTATCTCCCCGACCAACCTTTTCAAAATCCCAGATCAATACCTGCAGCAATCAAAAGATTCTTGCAATCCCCAACGGAACTAAAACTTCCAACTATTAATCCCCAAGCAGAATGAAGACTCTCATTCTCAGTTCCTCACAAGATATTCAGATATTCCCCAATGAAGATCTCCTCAAGACAGGAATCCCCAGTAGATTGGCATACAACCCAAGCTCCTGATTCCCCAACAGCGGTCCCAGGACTTCTCATTTTCAACGATCAAAGGATTTTCAGTCCCCTGCAGCAGTCAAGGAATTACTTTCCCCGACGGCAGTCATGATTCTTTTATCTCCAGCCATCCAGGATTCATCTATCCTCAGCAAGACAGCTCATCAGCTTACATGCGCATTCATCACATTCATATCATAAACATTGATATAACATACATTGCATCATGCATCATGACATTGCATACAACTAACTCTTTACCTTTTCAGGAAAGATCAGTAAACAGACAAAGATCATCATCTTCCGAGATTCTTTCTAGAAATAGTTCAGATGTGACCCAGACATGGCGACATTCTGATACTTATTCCAGATTCACCCAGAGATAATTCAGATGTGACCCAGACATGGCGACATTCTGATACTTATTCCAGATTCATCCAGATGCAGTTTTACACGGACTCATCATCAGGAAACCCTACACCGGTTCCTTCTCAATTTCAGATGCAGTTTTACACGGACTCATCATCAGGAAACCCTACACCAGTTCCTCCTCCACTTCTCAACTTTTGAAAACAGTTTACGGATGCTTCCCAACAATGGATATTGCTCTATTGCTTATTCAACTTCAAGACTTCTGAAAACAGTTTACGGGTTCTCTAGATACGGATGTCAACCTATCGCTTGTTCAGATTCTTCAGACTCCTGAAAACAATTTACGGATTCTCCAGACACGGATGCTAATCTATCGCTTGTTCAGACTTAACTTTTGAAGACAGTTTACGGATGCTTCCAGATACGGATGTCAATCTATTGCTTATTCAGACCCCCAGTTCAGAGATGTTCCAAAACATGGATACCCTTCTGATACTTATCCACTCACCAACTACATACAGTTCAACAAACATTTCCAGATGGCATCTCTAAGCCCATCCCCCTGTCACACTTCCAGATGGCATCTCTAAGCCCATCCCCCGACAAGATTCTGTCACATCCCTAGATGGAATCTCTAAGCCCATCACCAAATGGCATCTTTAAGCCCATTCCCTCTACCATCACATCACCGAGTACAAATTTTTTGGGCACTCTAGTGTCCAATCTCCTTTAACCCTCAAGTTGCGAAAGGCAAACTTGCCAATCTAACTCTTCAGGTTCAAGAAGATTGAACAGGGGCAACTGTTGTACCCCAAACGTTTCCCTCCCTTTTTCACAAGAAATCACAGCTTCGGGTTTTCCCTGACTTTTCAGATTAGCGTAAGAATCAGTCAAACATACTTTTTCTTATCAGTCTATCCAAATTAGGGTTTTCATGGACGCTGGAACAGTTCAAGAAGATTATTAGGTTTTGGTTGAGTTTGGCTCAGGGTTAGATCAGGCAGGCATTTCTTTGACAATAAATCAAGAACTAGGGTTTGTGTGCGCATTCTCAGAAAGAATTAATTCTATAGTTCTTTCCAATTTACTCTGGGATATGAGCAGAGGCATTTGAATTGAGAACTTGCAGTGTTTGGTATAATCAGTAAGAGAAAAGACATGTGGACGTTTGTTTGATTAACTGTGCATTGCTTATGTTTAATTGGGACGCCGGGTTTATTATTGATTGCAAGACTACAATGTTTGTTAATTATTTATTTTATCTAAGTTAGAATAATTGGATCTACTTCCAGTTATTTTAATTCAAGAAAGCTTAAATAATTAAATAAACAGTTGAAATAAAAGAGATTAATTGACAAAAGAGCTTTTTATTTATTTTTAATTATTAGTACAAATGTTATTTGAATACATTTACAGTATTTACAAATAATGTTATTACAAATAATTGGAAATAAAATAAAGCTATCCTAAAGTTTCCTAAGTCTTCATCTTCCACTGTTGCTCCCCTTTGCTCAATTAATTTTTATCTGCATAAACAAAGAAAAGGAAGAAGTCAAATGCAGATGAATTTAATTAAAAAGGCAGACAGTTAATCATAAAAAAAAGACTCATCATTAAAAGTGATTGGCTGGAATCAGTTTATTCACCCTCTCTGCAAATCACAAGAGAACTCTTGGTTCACAAAGAGGGATAGAAAATTATCTTGAAAGCATTGGAATTATTTAAATGTACAAGGCTGCATAGTTTCAAATTGCAAAATGTCAACAAAAATGTCAAAATGCACAAAGCTACTGAATATGCCAAGTACAAGCTGCATAGTCCAAAATTCCAAACTAAGTCACAAATCGCAAACTGAAAAATGCCTAACCAAGTCCAATGTCAACTAAAACTGTCAAAAGCTGTCCAAAGAGGATATAGAAAGATATCAAACACCAAAAAGCTGTCAAGAGATATGCAGAAAATCTTGAAAAAAGAAGAAAGTACACAGAGGAAAGAGACAATGCAAGCAATATTCAAATTTACATCACTTTCCAGCCAAGACTTTTTCAGAGCATAGTACAGTATAAGCAATAAACAATGCTTTTCTGTAGAGAGAGAGAAGAAGCTTACAGTACAGCAGGCCTAAAGATATAAACAAAGGATATCAGAACAAGCAAGAGGGAGGCAAAAAACATAAAGAAAAATATAAGTGTCAAGCAGGTAAACACAAGCCTTCACCTGCATAAACCTGTAACCACAAATCCTGTCAAACAAAAACAGACAGTACCAAACCTCTAACATGCTTAAAACACAACCTTTCAAACCTGCTTGCCTCAAGTATTCAAGCCAAGACATAGTGACCCAAAGAAGCCTGTAGCCTCAAACCAAAAGCAAACATAACATAAGTCATGAAGCCTGTCAAGCTCCAAACTGTGTCAAAAGCCTGAAGCCAAAGCCTCAAGTATTCAAGCCAGTACAAAAACCAGAAAACAAACTGCTCAGGCCTGTAACCTTAAACCAAACAACCTGTCATAACTATCTTCAAACGAGAAATGACCACAAACTTGTTAAAACTATCTTCAAACCAGAAATGGCCACAAACCTGTTAAAACTATCTTCAAGCCAGAAAAGCCATTCCAAATAACCATATCAAACCAGAAAAAGCATTCAATCTCAATAGCCCTCAGAACCATGTTCATCATAGGGTCAAAAAAGCCAAAACTCAGCATCAAACACTAAAGCAACATATCCAAACAATCTCTCAGAACCTAGGTTCATCATTGAGCAAGCATATCGAAGGCAACTCAGAACCAACATATCAACAACAACCATCAGAGCTAGGCTCATCACAGGGTCCAACGAAAACATACTCATATTCAAGCATCATCATCATACAGAAGCAAGCAAAAGAGAGGAAAAGAAGCAAAGCAAAATACGAGTACCAGGAAAGCTAGCACAGCATCACACTCCCTCGCCTTCAGCTTCCTGAGACACGCTTCCAGTCCACCTCTCCTCCTCTCCAAGCAACGAACCCCAAAGGTAGTACCTCTTCCCTTTCTTTTCCACACCTCACACAGAAACAGATAGCATATAAAGAATCAATACATGAAAAGTTAAAAACATGCAAAGCTTGAAACCTTAAAGCATAAGACGGACAGAACTGTGAGGTCATTACCTTACAACATCGCCTGGATACAAACGGAGAGAGAGGGAAGATGGAAGAAGGTGTCTAGTAGCTGAGGCGAAGGGAGGAGGTCAGAATCCATGGCTCAAGGAGACGAAGAAGACGATGAAGGGAACGGCGCCGCTCTAAGCCTGTAACTCTGTAAACCCTAATCTGAGACAAAATGAAACAAACCCTAAAAAACAATTGTCAAACGCGTTGGGCCTCTGCTTCATATCTGCTTAAGCCCAATCTCAATTCCAGCGTGCATACCCCCCTTTTTTCTTAACCCTGCCTGTTTTGATTGGGCCAAGCAAATTCCCCTTAAGCCCATTCACTCCCTTTTACTTTTTATAAACTAATACCCTTTTTTTTATCACTTTACCATTTTATACACAATCTAAATTGATATTTTTGTTAAATAAAAATAACACATTTTTACACAAATTTTCTTAATTGTTTCTTTTTATTTTATTACATTTTAAAGAAAATATATAAACATTAATTTTCTTAAATTTAAACAATTTTCTTTTCTTTTCTTTAAAACCCTTTTGTATATAAACTAAAATGTATAAACATTAATTTTCTTAAACTTGAAACATTTTTCTTTTCTTTAATTAAAACTTTTGTACATAAAAATATTAACTAAAATACACAAGCGTTAATTTTCTTTAGCTTAAATTAAATAATTTTTCTTTAAAACTTTTGTTTAATTAATCTTATACAAGTTTATAAAACATTAACAAAAACATAAGGAATAAATAAAATACTTAATATTGCATTAAGTTAACATACTTTTCTCATTTGTAAATAATCACATACACTTTCACAAATACTCTTGATACATTGCTTTTATTCTTGTACATTTCTACATTTTACATTGAGAATGCGATTCGATTTGGTTGTAAATATTATTTGGACACTACTATCCTGATAAGTCTCATCCCCATTTGTAAATATTTGTACCCCCATTCCCGGATACTTATTTGTAATAGCTTAGACTTTAAATTCCCGCAATTTATCACTTTCTATATACTGTATAGTAATTAGGGTTTGTATGCGAAAATTCAAAATCAACCGCTAGATAACTTAATACAAGACAAATGCATGACAATCAATACACAATTCACACTTGCACCCCTAGGGTAATCCCACTCGTTGCCTTCCAAAATGGGCCATCCTTGCATGTTGAGTTTCTTTGGCAAAACAAAACGAATCAAATGATCATAGTCCCTCGATGATGCTTTCGAAGTTGCCTAAACAAATGATCATAGTCCCTTCAAGCAAAATTGCCAAAGACACTTGGCACCATTGCATTCATGGTCCATACGATGACCCGCGCCCGTCCCGTTAACATCCTAACACAAGATTGTCCACCAAATACAATGGTGGAACAATACTGTTAAAAGGGTTGAAACATAGGAAAAATCTTTGAGTAAATTTAGGGGTAGACAACTCTTAGTTACTTAATCAAACTTGCAAAACACACTTGCCTACTTTCAAAACACACTCCACAACACAACTTTCAAAACAACTTTCAAAAACATTGAAATATCTTTTCAAAAAGACACACACCTTTGTAAAACATTCGAGTAAAGAATTGTTACAATGGTTGCCTAGACAAGGCATCTTTTTCAAAATATTTTCAAAACCCACACACACAAAGCACCATTTCAAGCAATTGAAAATCAAAGGCAAGTGATCTAAAACAAGTAACTAAGAGCCCATGGATAACCATGGATAGAAAGGGTGCCAATACCTTCCCTTTCTATAATCTACCCCCCGAACCCACGAAACATCTCAAAGATTTTTCCTGTGCTTTTTAACCTTTCCTTTAGGATAAAATAAAAAGTCGGTGGCGACTCTTGCTAAACCGAACAAGTGCGAATACAAATGCAAAACCTCAAGTCAGTTCCCCCACCGTATCACAGTGACTGTCATCTTTTGTATGATCTTCTTGATATTTTTGTTCGCAGCTTCGACAACACCGTTCATCTTTGGCCGATAGGGAGATGAATTGTGATGTTGAATCTGGAACTGCTCGCACAAAGCGGTGATCATAGTGTTGTTCAGGTTTGTTCCGTTGTCGGTGATGATCCTATCGTGGATACCATGCCAGCAAATGAGGTTCTGCTTGATGAAGCGGGCAACCACATTCTTTGTAACAGAAGCGAAGGAAGCTGCTTCGACCCACTTGGTAAAGTAATCAATAGCCACCAGGATGAAGCGGTGTCCATTGGATGTTGTAGGCTTGATCTCTCCAATCATGTCGATTCCCCACATGGCGAATGGCCAAGGAGCTGTTAAGACATTGAGAGGAACTGGAGGTATATGTACCTTGTTTGCATAGATTTGGCATTTGTGACAAGTCCTGGAATGTTGATGGCAGTCAGCTTCCATGGTGGACCAGTAATAGCCTTCCCGTAGAATCTTCTTAGCCATCGTATGTCCGCTTGAGTGAGTGCCAAAGGTACCATTGTGCAGTTCATCCATGATCTGTTCAGCTTCAACCTTGTCCACACAACGGAGCAGAATGCAATCATGATTGCGCTTGTATAGGATGCCATTTCTCAGGAAGAACTTGGTAGAGAATCTCCTCAAGAACTTTTTGTCATTGACCGAAGCTCCTTCAGGATATTCTCGCATCTCGAGATACCTTTTGACTTCGTGAAACCAAGGTCGGTCCACTACTTCTTCGGTATTAATCTCGTGACAATGTGCTGGTTCATCCATTCGCTCAATGGTGATTTGGGGAGCCTCATTATCCCAGTTAAGTTTAAACATGGAGGACATTGTAGCTAGAGCATCCGCTAGCTGATTTTCTTCTCGCGGGAAGTGCTTGAAGGTAATCTGCTCGAAATGAGGTAGCAACGTCAGGACATGTTCTTTGTATGGGATGAGGTTGGGATGTTTAGTATCCCACTCTCCTTTGATCTGACTGATGACCAAAGCTGAGTCTCCAAACACAACCAAAGATTTGATACCCAGGCCTATTGCAGCCTTGAGTCTAAAGATGCAAGCTTCGTACTCGGCCATGTTATTGGTGCAGTTGAAGCAGAGTCTGGCGGTGAAAGGTGTATGGCAACCTTGTGGTGAGATGAGCACAACACTGATACCGTTCCCGAGTGTGTTGGAGGCACCATCAAAGTACAGAGTCCATCAGGATCCTTGTTCAGGTCCGTCATACGGTCTGAAATCTTCAATGTTGTCCAAAGTCATAATGTCTTCGTCGGGGAAGTCGAACTTCATGGATTGGTAATCTTCGACAGCCTGATGAGCCAGATGGTCAGCTAGTACACTCCCCTTTATAGCTTTTTGGGTCGTGTACTGGATATCGTACTCAGTAAGGATCATTTTCCATCTAGCTATTCTTCTAGATAAAGCAGGCTTCTCGAAGATGTACTTGATCGGATCCATCTTAGAAATCAGTAGAGTGGTATGAGTCAACATATACTGCCTTAGCCGGCGAGCAGCCCATACCAAAGCGTAGCAAGTTTTCTCGAGCAGTGAGTAGCGGGTCTCACAGTCGGTAAACTTTTTGATAAGATAATAAATGACATGCTCTTTTCATCCAGACTCGTCATGTTGGCCCAATACGCACCCCATTGAATTATTCAAAACAGTCAGGTACATGATTAGCGGTCTTCCTTCAACGGGAGGCATCAAGATAGGAGGTTCTAGCAAATACTCCTTGATTTTATCGAAAGCAACTTGACAGTCATCATTCCATTTAACCACCTGATCTTTCTTCAACAGCTTGAAGATTGGCTCACAGGTAGATGTTAGGTGAGAAATGAACCTTGCAATGTAGTTTAGGCGTCCCAAGAAACCTCTAACCTCCTTCTCAGTGCAAGGGGCTGACATTTCTTGTATAGCTTTGACTTTGGCAGGATCAACCTCAATGCCTTTGTTGCTGACTATGAAATCCAAGAGTTTACCGTACCTGACTCCGAAAGTGCACTTGTTAGGGTTCAGTCTGAGCTTGTACTCTTTCAACCTGACAAACAGCTTTTGCAAATGGTCGAGGTGTTCTTCTTCTGTTTGTGATCAGGCTATCATGTCGTCTACGTAAACTTCAATTTCATGATGTATCATGTCATGAAACAAAGCTACCATGGAGCGCTGGTAGGTTGCCCTGACATTCTTCATTCCGAATGGCATCACTTTATAGCAGAACGTACCCCATTGTGTAACAAAAGTAGTTTTCTCCATGTCTTCAGGGTCCATTTTGATTTGGTTGTACCCCGAAAATCCGTCCATGAAAGAAAATACCTTATGCTGAGCTGTGTTGTCAACCAAGATGTCAATGTGCGGTAGTGGAAAGTCATCTTTAGGGCTAGCCCTGTTTAAGTCTCTATAATCCACACACATTCTCACTTTGCCATCCTTCTTAGGCACGGGCACAATGTTAGCAACCCATTGTGGATAGGAAGTAACAGCAAGAAACCCAGCATTGAACTGCTTCATCACTTCGGCTTTGATCTTTTCAAACATATCGGGCCTCATTCGGCGGACTTTCTGCTTAATTAGTGGACAATCTTCTCTTGTAGGGAGATGGTGAACCAAAATATCTGTATCAAGTCTCGGCATGTCTTCGTAAGACCAAGCGAAGATCTCAACATATTCATTCAACAGTTGAACTCAGCGCTCTTTGACACTTGGCTCTAGGTTGGCACCCACTCTGACTTCTTTTCTGTCTTTATCAGTACCCAAGTTGATAGTCTCCAACAGTTCCTCATGGGGCAGAATAGCCCTTTCTTCCTGTTTTAGCAGTCTAGCCAATTCTCCCGGCACCTCACAGTCTTCACCACCTTCGTATTCGGCATGATTGACCAGATCTTCAGAGTCACTGAAGGCCATAGCAGAATTTTTACCCATGGAATCCGGAATGGAAGGGTACCTGCATTTTGTAAGTGTGGGTGTGTGTAAGGGATAGCCACCTTTAAACAAATAAAATATAAAAAGAAAGAAAATGAACACAAAAGTTTATATATGAAAACGTCCATGATTCATTAAAATGGCATATGAAGATGAAAAATCAAACCCTTACAAATGGACCTATGTGCCTCGGGTAAGGCACAAGGCAAAAAGTGTACGAATTGTTTAAGAATTATTACAGACCAACATAAATGTTTGAAAGATAAATTACTGATTTATGAAAGTAATGGGAACAAAGTCCTTTGCCTCCCAGTTGTTCAGTCCTCCGTCAACAGTAGGGAAAATCTAGTCTTCAAAGTTGCTCTCCTCTTCACCATCTTCTAAAGCATTGACTCCATAATGGGTGATCTTCACTGGTGGCCCTCCAGCCTGGGAGCGGCGTACAACCTTTTGAGCAGAAGCAGTGACACCCAAGCCGAATTTATCAGATTTGAAAGGAAAGTCTGGTAGCTGACCCCATATTGTGCTTCCTCCTTCTTCAATCACAGCCTTCGCATCTTTGAGGGATGACATTCCAGGCACAGGTTTGGTAATCAAAGGTACAGAAGACACTGTCTTGGTTGCTGCAACTTCAGGAGAAACCTCTTCAAAGTGCTGAAAGGGGGTCTCGATGAATTCACTGTCCAATTCAACATAGCGGAATGAATTTAGATGGCTTATCATATACTCCTCTTCGCCATGAACTGTAATAATTTTCCCCTGGACTGGGTATTTGAGTATTTGGTGCAGAGAAGAAGTGACAGCCCCAGCATTGTGGATCTAGGGTCTTCCCAACAAGCAAGAATAGGAGGGACGGATGTCCATCATATAAAATATGGAGTTGAAAGTTTCAGTTCCCACTTTAATCGGGATGTCCACCTCCCCGTGAACCATCCTTTTAGAACCATCAAAGGCTCTGACAATGATATTGTTGGGCTTCAGGGTTAAACCTTCACAATCCAATATGTCCAATGCTTTCTTCGGTAAGACATTTAAAGACGACCCAGTATCAACCAGAACATGAGCTAGAGCAGTCCCTCTGTATTCCACCGAGACATGCAGAGCGTCATTATGCTTTCTCCCTTTAGATGTTAAATCAGCATCGTAGAACCCAAGACCATTGTCTGCTGTTAGACTAGCTACACATTCCTGGAATTGGTCCGCATAGGTTTCCTGGGGCACGTGGGCCGTCTTCAAGAATCTGATCAAAGCTTTGGCATGAGCTTCGGAATAAAGCAATAAGGCCAGCATAGAGATTTTTGAGGGGTTTGCCCCAGTTGATCCACAACATCATATTCACTTTTCTTAATTATTTTCAAAATGTCTTCCATTTCTTTTTGAGTGGTCTCGGGGATGACCAAAGGCTGAGCCCTCGTCCTGACGGGCGCTCCTTAGATCCCCTTCCCTTTATCAGCAACAACAGCAGAGGGTACAACCACGGGAGTTACTACTTCTTTAATAACTGGAGTTCTTGAAAATATGTTGACCGACACAGGAGTAACCTTAAGAGCATTTGAGGGTCCGAAGACTGCCCTTGGTGGAGCAATATCCGGAGAGAAAATTCTTCCGCTGCGGGTGATTTTACTCGTTCCAGCAATATTTCCAATGTCAGGAGTCTCTTCATCAGAACTTTCTTCAGCAGATTCAATCTGTTTAATACCGTGGTAGAAGATCTCTCTCCCATAGTTCCATGGTATTTATTTGTTAGACTTGTATGGGATAGGCCCTGGCATAGTTATCTTCAGAGGTACAATCTTCGGATCGGATGTAATCTTAACAGGTCTTTTGGAGACCTTGGAAAGATTGGTGGATATGGTAATTATCGAAACATCATTGATAGGAGTCGGTGTAACAGGAGTCTTCTCAAAAAGAATTTATTGATTATCCATTAGGCGTTGGATGCCTAACTTCAACAACGGACAGTCGGTTGGTAAGGATGAACAAATGTAGCAATCTTTTTCACATCCTGGGAAAATCCCAGCCTTCAACAAATTTAGCTAAATTATAGGTAATGGAGTCATCAAATCATCAACAGTAGCAACAAAAAGATCTTTTTCAACAGCATGGGCATTGTGGCCATGCTTTGGCATTGGAGCAGAGATCACATTCAGCTTTTCAGGGGCGTCGAATTCCACTTCCTTAGCGTCTATTAAATCCTGAATCTTATTCCTGAGGGCCCAACTATTGTTGGTGTCGTGCCCCAGGCTGTCTGAATGATAAGCACACTTGGCGTTGGAATGGTAGTGTGGTGACGTGGTGTTAGGGTTTTTAGGGGCCTCCCTTAAACTGGCAAGGTTTAACTTCAAGAGATGGGGTAGAACCTTAGCGGGTGTCATGTTTATCCGGGTGTATTGCCGTGCAGGACTTTCCACTCTTTGCTGGTTGGTTCTAGGTTGATTGTTTCTGGGCTGGTCTACTGCAGACTTCTGAATCATTACAGCCCCCACCGCTGGCTGGCGCTCAACTCTTCCTTGACCTCTTTGGGAGTAGACAGCTGAGACTTCCTTCTTTGCAGGAAAGGTCTTCTTGATGGCAGCGGAAGCGGATGCATCCTTTTGAATTTTACCACTCTTGGTTCCGGCTTCAACTCTCTCACCAGTTAGAATTAACTCGGTGAATCCCGCAGATGAACTTCCTATCAGGTGATTAAAGAATGGACCTGACAGAATCCCCAAAAACATATCAACAAGCTCTCTTTCAGATAATGGTGGCTGCACCCTTCCCGCAAAGTCTCTCCATTTCTGGGCATACTCCTCAAAGCCTTCATTGGAGACCATACCCACACTCTGTAATTGGGTACGGGTAGGTGCTAAGTCCGCATTATATTGATATTGTCTGTAGAAGGCAGCAGCCAAATCCTCCCAATTGTGTACATCAGACCTCTCAAGCTGGTAGAACCAATCCAATTGCGTCCCCGACAAACTATCCTAAAAAAAGTGGACCCACAGGTCCTTGTCAGAAGAATGAGGTTGAATTTTTCTGACGTAAGACGGTAGGTGCATCTTTGGGAAAGACAACCCATAGTACTTAGAAAAAAGAGGCACTTTGAACTTGGGGGGAATGACAATCCCAGAAACCAACCCTAACTCTTCAAAATCCAGCCCAAGCACCCTCTGTACCTCCATAACTGCCAGACGCTCTTCCAGATTCTTGTACTTGTCATCTGCAGGAGGGTACTGCTGTTCAGAATAGTATTCATCCTCCTCCTCTTCTTCTTCCTCAGACTCACATGGCACTGCAGCTCCTTTTCCTTTTCGTACCCCTTCATCAGATGTTAAGGGGAAATCCAGGACCCTTCTAGCTTGACCTTCAAATATTCTACCCAAAGTAGCCACACCAACTCTCTTCTTTTTATTTTTCTCTTTTTCCTTTTCCTTCTCTAACAGAGCTTTAAGATCCTCCAGACCCTTTGCCAAGGTCATGAGTAGTTGTTGGAACTGTGAATTATGCGCTTGCAAATCTTTGACCGTCTGCTCTATATCCATCTTGCTGAAATAAACAGCAGAGAGATAAGGAAACTTGGTGTGAAGACCTATTTATGCATATGATGAATGAAATGTATTCATGTAATGCATTCAAGGATTCATAAATTCAAATTTGTTTTAAACAAAAAGAACACACGTCATATTAATAAGAATTGTTAGTACATAAATGCCCCATGGGCAAAATAATACAAAATTCTAATGTAAAAAGACGTTGCGCGTCCTTTTTGGTGCAATGTAAGTGTTGAGAGTCTGCTCTTCATGAAGTTGACGAGTAAGTTCTAAAACCTTCTTCTCACTGGCGTAGAATTGGGCTTCAAACGTATCGTGTTCTCCCTTGAGTTGTATCCAACTCCTTTGTAAATCTTCCAATGATGTTGGCATGTCAGGATGTGGGAGGGTGTATGGAATCTCTCCTTCCATAACAGGCTCTTTGATCATAGGGAGAATGTAGGGGTAAGGCATCATAAGACTTTGGGCGCAGGTTCGTACCCACTTGAGGTAAGGCTTAAGGGGGATGGAATTCTTGTGTCCTAATGTCTTACTGTCTACCTTGTTAGGCATCCTCCAAGCTCGGATAAACCTTTGTCGAAGTCCTTGAGCATTGTTGTCGAAGTTAAAAACCAAGTCTGGAATCAGCATGTCATGAGGGTCATCCCTTTGGGCATACCCAAACTGTCTAAGAGCCAAACAGGGGTTGTAGGTAATGCCTCCCCTAATGCCAAGTAGTGGGACATTAGGGAATTCCCCACAATGATCAATGATGATAACATTTTCTCTGGATCGAGAACACCAATGAACATCTGAATGTGTAAGAGTCATCAATCGTTGTGACCACCTCAAACCTTGCTCATTCTTCAAGACTGACCGGGGAAGGTGAGAAATAAACCACCTTGCTAGAAGAGGAGTGCAGCACATGAGAACACCTCTTTTCCTCATTGTTCGTGTGTGAAATGAGTGTAGGATGTCCCCAAGCAATGTAGGCACAGGATTCCGAGATATGAAAATCTTGACAGCATTCACATCTATAAGTTGATCAGGGTTTGGGAACAAGACCAACCCATAGATGAGGAGTGCCACAATCTCCTCAAAAGCTTGCAGATCTAGAGAATTCCAGCAGTCTTGTGCCTTCTCAAACAGAAACTTTGCCAAGAAACCCTTGACACCACTTCTGGTTTCCCAATGACATATGATAACAGATGGTTGCAAGTGTGGGGCTTGAGCAACATCTTCAGGCTTTGGATCTCTTTCCGTACCATTGTAGGGTAGTTGATGGAGAATAGGAATCCTCAGGAGTTGAGAAAATTCCTCCAAAGTAGGCACTAACTGGTAATCAGGAAATGTGAAGCAGTGGTGTAGGGGGTCAAAGAACTGGAAGAGCACTTTCACCATGTCTTATTCTATGTTGGAGTTGACCAAGTTGAGAAGTTGACCATGTCTTTCAGTAAATGGAGAATACTCTGGAATCTTAAAAGTAAGCTCTTTGAGTTGAGGAGGAATTCTCACAAGGTTGACCTGGATTGTTTTCCTGCGGAGTGATTCCATAACCTACAAAACAGGAACAAAGATGATGATCCAAACCCTTGAAATGGTTAGTGGATGCACATGATGCTTCATGATGTTTATCATGTATGCACAAGTATATGTATACAAACAAATCACACAAGTTCCTAGTTTCAGGCTTATATGGGGTTTCATAGGTAAGTACCCTCTTGAAGTTTAGTTGGCTCAACTTGTCCTATAAATAGTAACCGAGTTCTAAGGAGCTCAATATCACCGGATTATTTTCTGTGTTCATTGTTTCAGTTTAGCCACTTTACTGGCGACCGAAATATTCCAAGAAAACAACCCTCAATGAGTGTAGTATCGAGTATCTACCAACTTCAGACTGCATCAAAGCCGGTCATCTCACTACCCCTAATAAGGCCAAGATGGTCAAGTAAAGGTTCTAAAAGTCCATTAGTGCTTCATGACATCACTCAGCGGCCCCATATTGTCTTTGATTGACTCAAAGGCTACCGGTACCCACAAATATGTCGCACTAATATAGCTATTGCTTCAACCATGTCGGTATACCCCACACAGTTTCCACAACGTATTGCTATTTACCTATGAATGTTTCCCAAATCTGGGTAGAGGATTCAAACCCAAACAATATAACCAAATGTAAAGCAATCAAAGCAAACAAGGTAAGCATGTAAAAGTGATCTAAACCCTAAGGTAAGCCCACTTTTAGAATTTTCCCTAGCAGAGTCGCCAGTTCTATGATACGGTGGGAGAACTGACTTGAGGTTTTGTGTTTGTGTTCGCAAATGCTTCGGTTTAGCAAGAGTCGCCACCGACTTTTTATTTTATCCAAAGAAAAGGTCAAAAAGCACAAAAAAGACCATTGAGATGTTTTCTTGGGTTCGGGGGGTAGATTATGAAAAGGGAAGGTGCTAGCACCCTTTTCATCCATGGTTTCCCATGGGCTCTTAGTTACTTGTTTAGATCACTTGCTTTTGCTTTTCGATTGTTTGAAATGGTGCTTTGTGTGGTTTTGAGAATATTTTGAAAAGAGGCCTTTGTCTAGGCAACCTTTGTAATAATTCTTGTTTGAAAGTATACAAAGGTGTTTGTCTTTTGAAAAGATGTTTCAATGTTTGAAAGTTTGTTTTGGGAAAATGTTTTGAAATTGTGTTGTGTGTTTTTGAAAGTAGCAAGGATGTTTGCAAGTTTGATCAAGTAACTAAGAGTTGTCTACCCTACTCAAAGATCTTTCCTACACATTTTTAACCCTTTGAAATTGTTGTCTTACCATTGTATTTGGTAAACAACCTTGTGTTTGGATGTTAAACGGGACAGGCATGGGTCATCGTATGGCCATGATAACAATATTGCCAAGTATCTTAGCAATTTTTTGAGGGACTAGATCATTTTTGTATAGGCAACCAAGATAGTGTCATCGAGGGACTATGATCTTTTGTTTTGTTTTGTTTTGCCAAGATACCTAACATGCATACCATGGTCATTTTTAAGGCAACAAGTGGATGAAACCCTAGGGGTGCTTGTGTGCATTGTGTTGTTAATTTTCATGCATTTTTATCTTGTATTAGGTCAAGCTATTTGTTTTTATTTTGGTTGTTTGCATACAAACCCTAATCTTTCTATCATGGCATATTTGAAAGCAATAAAATGCGTAAAAGTAAATCTATAACTATTACAACATTGATATGGGGAGGGGGATACAAGTTTGAATAGGGGGATATTTGCAAGAAAATAAAACCATAATTCAACTATTACAACCAAATTGAATTCATTGTACAAATAATAAATTGACAAATATTTAAATGTGCAATTAAACATAAATATGCAAAAATGTTTTTGTATTATTTTTATGTATGTAAAAATAAATTATTTAATGTCCAAAAAATATTTAAAATAAAAATGATTATTTTTATTAAGGGTGGAAACCCTAGTTTTTGGTTTAAGAAATATATATATATATATATATATATATATATATATATATATATATATATATATATATATATATATATATATATATATATATATATATATATATATATATATATATATATATATATATATATATATATATATATATATATATATATATATATATATATATATATATATATATATATATATATATATATATATATATATATATATATATATATATATATATATATATATATTATTTATGTACAAGAATATAAAATAAAATAAAAATATGTACAAGAGTGTTAAAAAATTAAATGTGTGAGAAGAATATTATTTAAGTATATAAATAATAAAAATAAAAATATATAATATTTATTTGTATTGTTTATGAATTTATTTTAAGAAAATAAAAGTATATATTATTTAATAACTATTTCTATGTCCAAAAAAATAATAAAAAATAATAAAATAAAATGTGAAAATTTAAAAAAATATTTTTGGTGATTTTTTATATTTAAAAATAATAATAAAAGTCAGAAATGAAAATAGAAATGGAAAATATAAAAAAAAAATAAAAATCAATGGGCCAAGGGGGTGTAGGAAGTAAACAGGGAGTGTCAAAAGCAAGACAAACAAGCCCAGCCCATTTTCCACTTCATCTCTAACCTCTGAACAAGAAAAACGCGCGCCCTGTTCAAACTGCTAACTCCTTCATTTGTGCTTAAAACTGAAAACTTGCAACATGAAAGTTACAGGGCATTAAACCACGATTCTAACCATATAAGAAACTTAATCTAACTATCAAAGACCAGAGAGAATTTCTCTGGTCCTAAATCTTGACCTAGTTTTTTCAGAAAGTTCAAACATCAAATACTTCTAGCTCAGTTAACATAAATGAATTATATGCATATGTACAGCTCAAGGGCAATGAGGACTACATTTTTTATTCACAAACCTAAGCCTAATGATTCCTAAATAGAGAGATAGAAGTTTGAATTTTACCTGGTTCAGTCAAGCTCGAGTATGGCAATGTAGGGGTTGTGAGTGAAGCCTGAGATACTTGTGAGCTTGCTTAAAGTTCCTTTGAACTTTCCCAATGCTTAGCTAGCTTTGAACTAGCTTGAATATGCTTGTAGAACTCAACCTGCAAAGTCAGAATTTGAAAATGGTGAAGTGTGTAAATGGAGTTACAATGACTTGGGAATGGTTGGGATAGCTTAGGTATGTTGTATGGAGTGTGTTGGAAGAGGTTTGGGGTAAAATGCACGAGGCAATGTGAAGATGGAAGTGAAACTGCAGAACTTGCCCTGTTTTTGCAAGAACTTGGGTTTTGGTGTTTTGGAGGGTTTGAGGACTTGTTAGCTCGTGTTTCTGGCTTAGTGTAATGTGAGAAACTTGTTTGAAATGTTTACAAAGCTTGGTTATATCAGATTACAAAGTTGTGGTGATTTTGCAAGTTGACTTGTTTTTGAAGTAAAAGTGGGAAGTGACCAAGGCAAGGTTGTACATGCTTGTACTCTAGCTGAACAAAGTTGGTGAACTTTGCCTGATATTAGGGAGCTTTGTTTGCAGCAGAAGGCTTGGTGTATGGCTCAAGATAATCAATTTAACATAAAGCATACTTTATGTAAATGGCATTGTTAACTTTTTGCCAAAAATGGATTAAACCTTTATTTAATCTTCCATAGATCAGAACAATGCCTCTAACCAAAGTGTTTGCATTTAATTTATGAGTGTGGAAGGGTTTAAGGACCTGTAAACCAAGTACAAGCATGGTTGGACAGAATTTGCAACTTGTAGCATGGTCTCAAATGCCTTGGCCAAAAGTGATATTTTGCCATTTTCAAACTTTCGATTCGCCCTAACCATAAATGATTTTGGAGAGTTCTTGGACATTTTGGAAATCTTGTAACATGCTATACAATCCATCTTTGAATGCATTTTGATATTCCAGTTGGAACTATGTGAAAAATTGCCATGAAGATAGGTCAAAATCCTGCCTAAACTAGGGCAAAATTTCACTAAGTTAAAAGTTTCATGGACCCTTGTTCACAAAATCATAACCTGAGATCCAAGCATCTTTTGGGAAAACTTTGTGAATAAAAGTTTTAGATTTTTTGGAGGACTACAACTTTCATGTTGGAAGTTTTCTTTGAATCCAATTGCATCATGGTAAACAATTTGGGAAAAGTTGGGGAAAAATAAGAAATTTTCATAACTTAGAAAATTTCTGTTATGAAAATTTTCCATTTTAAACCCTAATTTTCAAAATTAGGTTTCTTGGTGAACAAGTTTCATGTTTTGACACATCTTGATGAAAAATGACCCTTGGCACTTGATTTTGACCAAAAAGTCAAAGTTTGACTTTTCAATGTACAGTTGATTTTTGATCAGTTGATTGGAAAATTCATTTGTCAATCCAATGCTTTTGAGATCTTTTGAACCTTGTGATTAGGTAAAGATGATGCCATTGAGTCCTTGAATCCATGCTTGAACCCAATTTTCCATTGGCTAGGTGAAAAATCAGAAATTGCCCTTCTGTAGTCAAAACCCTAAAAATGACCATTTTTCCCTTTTGATGATCTGATCAAATTTCTTGAGGAGTTATGGTCCAAACTTGATCAAATGGTTCATATGAGCCTATAATGTTGATGTGGATCAAAAATTATGAGGTTTGACTGTAAATTGGCCACAATTGACTTTTTCCCCAATATAGTTGATTTCTAGGTCAATTATCCAATTGACTGGGCAACAATTTGATTCAAGGCTTGAAACTTGGTATGAGAAATCTTAGAGGTCCAACATGAAGTATGAAAGTCAAATTGAGCATTGAAAGTCCAAAAATACTTATGCAAACTCAAACCCTAATTTCAAGTCAACAGTGCAAGGAGATGTCTTAAGCAGAGCAAACCCTAGCTTGGTCTTGAGTTCAAAGAGTCTTGTGAGGGGAAATCTTGATAAAATGAGAGGGAAAATTTTGGGGTACAACAGGTACCTCCCAACCTGTAAATGGCGTCTGCTCTAGAATGGAAATGCCGAGTAGATCAGAGAACTCTCCCAAGGTGGGGACCAACTGGTAGTCTGGAAAAGTGAAGCAGTGGTACAGTGGATCAAAGAACTGGAATAAGACACTCATCATCTGTTCATCCATCTTGGAGGTGACTAAACTGAGGAGGTACCCATGTCTTCTGTCAAAGGAGGAAGTGTCGGGAACCTTGGAAACCAAATCCTTAAGCTGAGTAGGAATTTGTACAAAGCTGATCCGAATAGTGTTTCTACGCATAGATGCCATGATCTGCAAAACAGAACAAAGGTGAATCCCATTGGTCTTTGAAATGGTTAGTCCAATGCAATATGCATGCAATGTCATGATGCATGATGTCATGATAGAAACACACCACAGGTATTCACAGATAGCAAACATGGTAAGGGCAAACAAGTCACACAGATAGCCCTTAGATTTCAGGCTGGCAAGGAGTTTAGGTACTACCCTCTTTCAGTTCAGTTGGTTCAACCTGTCCTAGAAATAGTAACCGGGTTCTAGAGGATCTCAATATCACTGACCACCCTCGATCAGTCATAATTCCAGTTTAGTAACCTTTTCTTGCAGCCGGAATCATCACGAGAGTTTGGTCTCAATGAGTGTAGCATACTGCTACTATTCTATGGCCAAGTTGGTCAATTATAGGTTCTAAGGTCAGTTGGTGCTTAATGACCCCTTAGAAGACCCATATTCTCCTTGTTCCACCATAAGGGATATAAGTACAAACTAAAGTGCCACACCAACGTAGCTACTGCTTCAACCGTATCGGTCTATGTTGTACAGTTCCCTCACAGTCTGTTGCTACTTACCTAAAAGGTATCCCCCAGATCCAGGTTAGGATCTATAGTAACTCCGATTCAAACCCACAAAGATTAAAGCATATAAATTAAGCAATTGAAAACATTATGAACTAATCCTAAGGTACACCCCACTTATATCATCCCCAGCAGAGTCGCCAGTTCGGTGATACGGTGGGAAGAACTGACTGTTTTTTTGGAATGCTGGTTTGCGTTTTGCGTTTTTTGTTTGAAAAATGTCGCGGTAAGCAAGAGTTGCCACCGACTTTTATTTCATCCAACTAGGAAAGGAAAAAAGCACAGAAAAATTCCTTTTTCGAGATATTTCTGAGTACGGGGGATAGATTATAGAAAGGGAAGGTATTAGCACCCTTTCTATCCGTAGTTATCTACGGGCTCTTAGGTACTTGCTCATCGTTTTCAAAATTGTTTTCTTTGTGCTTGTGGGTTTGAAAAAGTTTTTGTTTTTAACTTCGATTTAACTCTTTCTTCTGTCCTCAAGAGTGTAATGAAGTGTTTTTGAAAACTTAGTTTGAAAAGGAGTGTAAGTGTGAAAAAAGTTTTATTTTGAAAGAGCAAGTACTTAAGAACTAATCTACCTACTCGAAAAAGGAATCGTTCTATAATAATTTTCTTTAGACAATGCTATCCCACTATTAGTGAGTAGGTAGCACCGTCGTTGGAGTTTGAGGGTCAATTCGAAAGAGGGACATACGGTCACCAAAGCAATGTTAGGACGCCTTAGCGGTAACCCTCATGTCCTAGATCATTTATTTGAGGCAATTATATCTGAGGCAACCATTTTGAGGCGACTATGATCTTTTAGACAAGAGGACGACCTCTAAAACGACCTATACTCAATGACCGTTTACGAAGCCAACCAACTGGGGTGTACCATAGGAGTGCGCATGTGCGAGTGTGTTGATTTCAGTTATTTTTATCTTTGCACATGTTAAGGGTGATCTAATTTTATTTTAAGATTGAGCATTCCTTCTTGTCATACAAACCCTATTATCAAACATCTAACAGTTATAATTAGCAGAAATTAAAGTGCGAAAATTAAATTACAAGGCGTCGGTATTTACATCGCCAAAAGCAACTCTTTGAATATAAAATAAAGCGGTAAAATAAATAAAGGTCCTATTTAAAACTATTACAAACCGGGAGCAGATACATTAATCGGATAAAGAAAAATAAAGCGCAACACGGTGTTAAATCGAATGCGAAATTAGGGTTTTGACCCTTTTAAAAGAAAATGCTTTTTTGTTGTTTTTATTTAAGAAAAGAAATTAAGTCCTAAATTAAATACTAAATTAAATATTAAATAAATTAATGGGAACAAATAATTAATGACATGTTTTTTGGAGTTTTTGTTAATTTGAGAAAGAAAATAAAAATAGTTAAATGAATTAAAACCTAATGATTTCTAATTAATTTTATTTATTTACAAAAATAAATTAAAGTTTCCTAATTAATATTCTAATTAATTAATTAGTATTTATTAATAAAAATAGAATTTCTAAAATTTAATTGGATAAAAAAAAAGTATTTTTGTGATTTTTTTGATGAAAAAGAAAATTTGTTATTGGTTAGAAATTAATTAAAACAAAATAAAATAATTAAATTAAAAGAACAAAATATGAGAGAAAGAGAAATTGGGCCTGATTTTGGGTGTTTAGAAAGCAAATTCGCTGGCCCATTTGAAGTTGATCCAATTGACTTTTTGGGATCCCATACACGCGCGTTGACCTGCCTTTTGGTGCACCTCTGATGTTGACCACCAGATCTGGCCATCTGGCGTGTTGATCGGTGAGGGAGTATGGTGTGTCTTAGGCTGGCATGTGCACTGGATTATCTGCAAGAAAACATTATTGAGAAAATGGGGGACCTGGGATTCGAACCCAGGTCCTGAAGGGATATCCAATACTATGCTTGCCACCACGCCACTTAAATTGTTTTGTCAAAATAATATAAGTTAATAATAATATAAACAAAGCAAACGCATTGATGGATTTTCGCGCGAATTTTAAACAAACCAGTAAGAGGGTGACAACACATCATCCCTGTCCTCAAACCGTGGCTAAAAGTTCCAATAGTTATACCTACGGACCCCGTCCGTCACTACAAACCATGTCCATTCCAAAATCTTGCATAGGCCATGAAAATGCATTCTAAGACCATGGTTGAGTTCGTCTCAACATGCTGATCACAACCATAGCCATTATCATGGCCAATTTTTCCTGAAACGAAAAAACCCAAAAATAAGAACCAAACCCTAGCCATGGTGGATCTCCATATAGGTCAGATAAATGCAATTGGTTATTACAAAAAGCTTGCAAATGGCTTGTAGATTCAAAATATGCTATCAATTCATGCTAACTATGCCTAATTTCAAAGATACTAAATCAAAAACAGGGCCATGTTACGAATGACTTACAGTGCGTATGAGGGTCTGAAAATGCATGGTTTTGATTGGTTTCGCTTGTGGAGATGGCCAGGAAGAGATTGAGACACTTGCCAAGCCCTGAGGATTCCTCTATGATTTATTTCGATCTCAAGCTTTTTCTTGTTTTTTGCAAATTTCGTCCTGCCTCTATGCTTGATCTCCAACCCCTATTCTTGTATGCTTCGCTTCCTTATGTATTATACAATACATTAGGGTAAAAAATTTTGTCCAAATCTTCCTCCATTGATGATTGAATATTTGATTTGATCCTCCTTTCAGAGCTTTCCAAATTGGATCCAAATCATATCTTTTTGTACACTTATGCCTTGATACGAATTTGGAAGGATGCAAGCTGTCTATTGAAACCTAAAATGATCATAAGATCTTTAGTTTTCAATGTTTTTGATTTTATGTGATTTTATTTGATTTAAAATAAATTAATTCAAATAAAAATCAAATTAAATAATAAAAATAATATACGGACACATGGCCAAAGCTAGAGCACGTGGGAAATAATGCAAAATCAAAACAAGTGAAAAAGAATGGGCCCATTTGGAAAATTTTGAAGTTTTGGGGATAGTTGTCTTTTGGCAATTTTGCAAAAAAGTCCAACTTCAAAAATGCATAACTTCTTTAATTTTGAACTTTTGGAGGTGTTATTTGACTTTTTAGAAAGCTTGAGATGTCCTCTAATCAACCCTTTTGGTCTCATCGCATTTTGATATTCCATTCTCAAGTTAGAAGCTTTGACAAAAAAGGTGTTTTTGTTGACTTTCAAAAATTACCTATAATGTCAAAATTCATAACTTCTTGTGAGTGCATATTTTGATCTTGGGGTATGAAGATGGATTGTATGGAATTTCATCCTATTGAAAATGAGATTTGTATGGGTCATTTATCATAAATTATGATAAAGTTATGCCTAGTCAAAGTTGAGTTGACTTTTCCTACAAAACCCTAATTTAGCAACTTTTGAATCTTGATGAATTTTGAGCAATCCTTGATGAATCATGATCAACCTTTGATCAAATGATGAAATATACTTTAAAATGAGAATGTTGACAAAAAATCTTGAAGTCTGACTGTATGTAGGTCACAGTTGACTTTTGCCCTAGCACAATCGACTTTTGGACCTTTGAGCAATTGACTGAGCAAACTTCCTCTGCAAGGCTTGAATGGCATGGATGACCTTGAGAACATATTAGGACATTGGGGATAACTTGAGGTCATTTGGACTCAAGGATCTTGATGCAACACAAAACCATAATTTGGGGTAGACTGCCTTAGAAGAGAGCTTGTCTGACCAATTCTTGGACTTCCTTGAGCAACTTGGAGATTTTTCTTGCAATGTTTTGAGAAATATGGGAGGGAAAATTTTGGGGTACAACAGATAGGCATTCGCTTAAACCTTCATCTCGATATTCGGGACACCATTCATCATCCTTAAAAATTAGGGGCATCCGAATCTTCATAGTTTCGGAATGAGTTTCTTCTCCTGACTCCATCTCTTTGACACATTTGTCTATTACATCTAATAGATAGCATGTATCATCTATAGTTGGGGCTTGTAGGAACTGTGTTAGGATAAACTCAACTTTCTCTTCTCCAAATTCAAAAGTTATCTTTCCTCTTTTAACATCTATAATAGCTCCAGCAATGGCTAAAAATGGTCTTCCCAATATTATAGGGGTTACGCTGTCTTCTTTAATGTCCATAATGATGAAATTTTTAGGGATGTAGAATTGACCTATGCATACCAGAACTTTTTCTAGAATTCCCACGGGGTATTTGACAGAGTGATCCGTTAGTTGTACTAACATCTTGGTTGGTCTTAATTCTCCCATGTCAAGATTTTTGATATGGACAGGGGCATAATGCTGATACTAGCGCCTAAGTTGCATAGAGCGTTGTCTATGACATACTTACCTATATTACAGGTGTTGTACCCCAAAATTTGCCCTCTCAATTCTCAAGGCCTTTCTCACAAGGATTCTCAGGGTTCAAGCTTGCACAAGTGCATTGGGATCTTCCAGTATCAAGTTAAAAAGAAAACTGTCAAAATGGAAGAAAACAGATAAAATTGTTTTTTGACAAAATCAAAGAAATGGTAAGTTTACTTCGATTGGGCATATGTTGCTTGCAGGCTTGCTTCGATTTGGAAAAATTTACTGTCTGCAGGCCTGCTTCGATTTGGACAAATTTACTGTCTGCAAGCATGTTTCGATTTGGACAAAGTTATTGTCTGCAAGCCTGCTTCGATTTGGACAAATTAACTGTCTGCAAGCCTGCTTCGATTTGGATAAGTTTTACTGCATACAGGCTATCGATTGAGTCACAAATTCCTTCTTGCATGCAAGAGGCGCCCACAAGACCAGCAGGCACAAGGCAAAAATATTTATGTAGCCTCCTTCGATTCCAAGGCAAAAGGCTTCCTTTTAGCATCCTTCAATTTGCACTTTTTTCCTCTTATGTGCCTCATTCGAATCTGGGCATTTTGGCCTCCAGCATGTACCTTTCGGTTGGGCAATACATCTCCTTTAGTCACAAGCTTCAATTTGGCCATATAGCTTCCTTCGAAGTGAGCCCCTTCGATCCACAAGCTAGGCATGCGATTTCCTTCGAAGTAACCCCCTTCAATCCACAAGCTAGGCTTGTGATTTCCTTCGAAGTGACCCCCTTTGATCCACAAGCTGGGAATTTGATTTCCTTCAAGGTGGCCTCCTTTGATTCACAAGTTGGACCACTAAACCCTTTGAAGAAATGTACTGCACCTCTAAACTCTACAACAATATGGATCATAGTTGGTGGATTCGAAGGACTTATAATGGGTTTGTTCGAAGAACACACACTATTGGAAACGAACGTTGATGAGTCTGGTCTGGTCAAAGTGATCAAAACAAAAGGGGGGAGTATTCAAGGAGTCTTTTTGACTAAAACCAATGCGCTTCCAGGATTAAGCCTGAGGCACTGGCCATAAAACTCCAAAACTGCTGCACAGTAGTCCTGCATTGCTGCCCTATTCCTTGCACCAAAATGGCAATAAAACACTGTCCCTCAAAAGCTACAAAAATAGCATACCCCTTTTTTTTGAACTTTTTGTTTTCCCTCCCAAAGCATCAGCTCAAGCCGCCTATAAAAAGGAGGCATCACCACACGTATTAGGGGCCTGAACATTTATGCAAGAAAACACTTGTGAAAATTCTCAAAATTCTCAAACACTTCTCAACATTCTTTTTTCAAACATTTCTATACACTAAGAAAAAACCTTCGATTCACCCTCCAAGTGACCATCAAACCACCCTTCGACCCACTCACCCAGCTATCATACAATAGGCTTTTGAGTTGTCCCATCACTTGTGATAAAATATCTTTTGATCCATTCACACCACCTCTTTCGACCCACTCACCACTTTCACAAAGTAGTAACTGGACTAGCCTTAGGAAGGTCCCAATGAACTCTCATTTTCCATCAGAGAAAGCAAGTACATCTCCCTTCGATTTAAGGACCTCAAGAGGTAAGTTTTCTTTCAATCTTGATTCCATATTATTTTAATATCATGTGCATATGCCAAATGAAAAAATGTAGACATTTCTAGACTATGTTTTTTTAGCTTTCGATTCTGGATGCCTGTAAGATAAAATGTAGACATTTCTAGACTATGTTTTATCTTTCGATTCTGACTGCATGTATGTTGAAAACTCAACCTTAGTTTAGTTATGCTTTGGACTTTGAGACCCATTATTTTTCATGCTAACCCCTGGATTGTAGTTATGTTTGGATATTGCATTTTTAGACTTTCAGATAGGTTTGTTGTACCCTTCGATTGGCTAGTTGCATAAGCCTTTCGAATCATACTCCGAGGACCCAATATACTTACAAAGGGTCAGAAAGGAGCATGTGGCAAAGTATGAATGTTGCTGCGTCTGGGCCTCAAATGAAGGCCAGAACTTGGCTATTTCCAGACCTCAAACGAAGGCTAGAACTTGGTTGTTTCCAGACCTCAAACGAAGGCCAGAACCTGGTTGTTTCCAAGCCTCAAGCGAAAGGCAGAACTACGTTGATTTCATGGAATAATCGAAAGGCGTGACCATCTTGATTCCAGCTCTCAGTCGAATGAGCCAGAAAAGCAAATCGAAGGGGCTTCAGAATCCAAATTGAAGGAAGTCAGAAAATGCAGAATCGAAGGGTGTCTCAACCCAAATCGAAGAGTTCATTTTTCTTGCATTTATTTTATTTTTGTCTTTATATTTCCATGTAATTCAATATGGTTGTAATGGTGCAGGTTTTATTTCATGCATCTTTTATTACTTTTGTACAAATGCTAATAATTAGGTGTGTATGGCAAGATAAAAAACAATAAGTAGGCAACCTAAAAATCAAAGACAAATTCATGGAATCAAACACACTATTCACATATGCACCCTTAGGGTAATCTCACTTATTGCCTATCGGAAAAATAGTCATGTCCCTCGAATATGGGCGTTTTAGAAAACACCTTCGATAAAAGATCGTAGTCCCTCGATGATCCTCGATGTTGCCTTCGGTAAATGATCTAATCCCTAAACGAAATTGCTAAGACGTCCCATAGGTTGCCTTCTATGACTATACAAACGTCCCACGCCCGTCCCTTCACATCCAACGACGGGGCTTCTTACCAAATCAATGGCAAGATAGCAACATCTAAAGGAGGAGGAAAAGAACATCTAAAGACCATTTGAGTAGGTAGATTTGCTCCTAGTTGCTCCCTTGCTCAAAACAAAAACATTTTATACACCCACATTTTCATTTTGAAACATTTTTAAAATACAACACTTTGTACGTATTCTTATAGAAACGAGAGCCATTACAAAGAAAACATTTTTCAAAATCACTTTCAAAAACACATTCCACAAACACCTCTTTGAAATATTCTCCAAACAACATTTTGTACGCGTTCTTATAGAAACGAGAGCTATTACAAAGTCACATTTTCGAAATACTTTCAAAACCCACACCACAAGAACACTTTCAAATAAAAAGCAAGTGATCTAGCAAGCAACTAAGAGCCCGTACATAACTACGGATGGAAAGGGTGTTAATACATTCCCTTTTCATAATCTACCCCCCGAACTCAAGAAAAAAATATCGAAAGGTCTTTCCTGTTCTTTTCAGCCCTTTCTTATTGGATAAAAGAAAAGTCAGTGGCGACTCTTGCTAACCGCAACATTTGCAATAAAACACAAAACACGCAAGTCAGTTCTTCCACCGCGTTACAAAACTGGAGACTCTGCTGGGGACAAACTTAAAATGTGGGGTTACCTTAGGGCTAGATCACCTTTACTTGCTTTCATTGTTTGACTTGTATGCTTTACATTTTGGTTCTTTGTTTGGGCTTAAATCCTCTACACGGATTTGGGATACCTTATAGGTAAGTAGAAATACATTGTGGAAACTGTGCGGGGTATATCGACAAGGTCTAAGCAATAGCTACATTAGTGTGACATATTTGTGAGTACCGGTAGCTCTTGAGTAGTCAAGGAGAATACGGGGTCGTTGAGTGATGTCATGAAGCACTAACTGACTTTTAGAACCTTTACTTGATCAACTTGGCCATTAGGACGTAGTGAGATGATTGGATTTGGTGCAGTCTGAAGTTGGTAGATACTCGATACTACACTCATTGAGGTTTGGATTTTTGGGATATTTCGGTCCCCGTGAAAGAGGCTTGCGCTGAAACAATGCCCGAGAAGACAAATCAGTGATATTGAGATCCCTTAGAACCCGATTACTATTAACTAGGACATGTTGAGCCAACTAAACTTCAAGAGGGTACTTAACTACAAACCCCACGCAAGCCTAAACCTAAGGACTTATCTTCTTTGTGTGTATCTGATTATTTGTACTTGCTTACTTTGCATACTTGTACATAACATCATAACATCATACCATAACATTTTCAATAACCATTTCAAGGATCTCAAGGGTCTATGATGCAGGGTCACGTTGAACCAGACGTCTATCAAGGGGAACGAGGATTTATTTTCCTCTAACCAAACACCGTCAAAGATCAAGTACAACAAACTTGAGTCGAGGGCTATGGCCCACTTGACATGGTGAGCTTAATTCTTATGGAAGGACATCGACCGATAAGAAGTTCTCCAATCAAAGTTGTAAGTGACTACTAACATTTACCCTGCGAAATCCTTGAAAACATGCATCTACATATCATGCATCATATCATGACAGGTTTCTCCCATACAAGTCTCCTTATCTTCCTACTGTTTATTTCTGTAGAAATTACTCTAGAGCATACTATCAAGGACATCTAGGCTCAAAACGCTTAACTTCAAGAGATGTTCTTGAACCTATCCAAGGGACAAGAACAGGTTAAGGCGCTCCTCACAAGGGGCATGGTCATGGGGAATCCAGAGGGCACCAAGGATGATCAGTTGGAACGGCTACAAACTGAGATAGCCATAATGAAAGTCCAAATGATGGGACAACTGGTGGGCCAGATGGCTCTCATCCAAAACTTGGCTTAGGGACAAGAAGAGCTGAGAGTCCTGATCAACAAGCTTCGTCAAGACGGATGTAACCAAATGGGGCAAACAGCCAGAATTGGAGATCGAGTCATTAATCAGCCTCCGATGAAGAGTGGACCTTTCCCAATTTCTTCCATGTCACGAGCCCTACAACGACTTCGTCAACATCAACCGGAAAATCAGCAAAGGTAAAGCGAGCCCAAAAGAAAGTTTACCAACATCAACGTGCCATTGTCTCAAGCTTCGCAATACATGTTGAGGATGAATCTGATTACACCAATAAGACCTCATCCAAATCTAAAAACTTATTCTCCCAGCTACAATACTGATTCCAGGTGTGTCTATCATTCCGATAGTCCTAGACATGATACAAACGATTGTTAGGTGCTGAAGTACAAGATTCAAAACTTGATCGACGAAGGAGCGTTGGAGTTCACACAAGATGGATAGAATGAGTTCTTCTGCCTTCCTTCAAAGGATCACCACCTAAAGTGACAAGTTTAGACAAAGAGGCGTCTATTCATTTGAATTTTCAATTGTAATATCTTTTTTTATTCAAACAATTATCTATTAATGTCAAAGTTTGTTTCATTAATGCATTACACATGTTTGTCTTGAATTCATCCATTTGTTTTCACTATATTTAAACTATGCTTTTTACTCTCAACTCTTTCTAAAAGTTACAAGCTTTTAGAGGGAGGATGACGAAAACAATGCCTTCATCTCATACAATATGCTTTTGAACAAACCTTGCTGATGATATACATGTGTTCTTTCAAATCCTAAACACTGGAGTTATAAGGAAGATAATCCCTAGTCAACCCCTTCGAGCCAAAGAAGTAGAATTTTTCCTTTTTACATAAATTGAAACCTTTAATCAAAACCATGGGCAAGGTAGTCTCTTAGTTAATTCAAATGCACGTTCAGTCGCAAACTTTCATACAACAAATGCCATCAAAACCATTCCTTTGGAATCACAAGATGGTGATGTTTCCCTACTAAATAGGCAGTCATTATCTCTCAAAAAGATAAGCCCACTAAGTCAAAATCTATGAAGGAGACTTAAGAAAAACTGGGGCATCCCGCTGACCGTAATCTCAAAGCAAGAACAGTCAGGCAAAATTAGGGATAACAAATCAACAGAAAGAGGTCACTACAAATCCTCAAAAACATGAAAAATGTTACAAGAAATGACTGCCTTCTGATAAACTTAACTTGTCTGAACCATCACCAAAACGTCATTCCAGACTCAATTGGAGTTCAAACGCATAATTAACTGAGTTTAGGACTGAAGAACATCACGAAGAACGGGAGGGTAGAAATACACTTTGAGCCTTTATCCTTTGTTTCTTAAACCGTGAACCAAGCCACATTACAACCCTTCAAAATTCCTAATTGAAGCATGGGTTAGTTCGAAAGCATATTGTTACAAAGGGTATCCTGACTCCTATAAGGCTTTACTCAAAATCCTGAGTTGAATCTTTCTTACAAAATTTCTTTACTTGCTAAAACTCATTTTCAAAATTTCAAGACAATCATAAACTTTGCATTATTTGAATATCGTTGTTTGCATATGGCTACTTGTTTTACAACAGAGAAATTCACACAACAAAATCCGATGAACGAAAGCTCTCTCAGTGGACAAAGTCACTTCAGATGGGATGACACCTCCAATGACAAATCTCTTATTAAACAAGGGGGCATGACATGTCACTATCCAGCACACCTGGGGCAGTCTAGTCAAGATTCCAAGAAATCTCTCAAGAAGTGCAGAATAACCAGGGGCAGGTCTCCATCCAAATCACTTGGGGCATTGAATGCAAATCCCAACAAAGGGTTACATATAGTCAATTAGTTCCTAGTAGTGCCACAAACACTTGCTACTAGGGGCAGTGATAAATCTCCCCATAATCCTTCTCATAGGATGACTCCTAGCCAGAGTTTCAATCTCTGAAAACTTCTCACCATCTGAGTCAACCTCAAGAATCCTCGAGGATTTTCCCCAATGAAGAAGACACCTCTCCAACAGATTGACAACAAGGTTTATTTTCCCAACAAACTACGAATTCTCCAGCTTGAGTTTGCCTCTCCGACTACTACAAATCAGAGGACCACGACTCCTCTTCCCTAGTAGACTACTCTTCAATCCCCAACAAGTTACTGTGAAGCCTGGATCCGACCAAACATCAGTTTAACTTCAAGTCCCTAGTAGAGCAACGAACAACCGAGACTCCTGAACTTTTTTCCCCAAATAGGAATCAACACTCTCCATAGAGTTTCCAACATTCCCCAGCAGAATTCTCCTCAAATAACAAAACAGGAATCCCCGGTGGAAACATTCTAAGCAAAGTTTGAAGACACACCTACTCTTCAACAGCAATCCGGGATTTAATGACTCCCCAAAATTTGTCAAGGATTTATTTTCCCAGACAAAGATACACTTCAAAAAACATTTCACATTTCATACATCATATTACATACATGACAAGTGCATATGGCACAATCTCATTTATTTTGAGAACATCATTGCACCATGCATTTCATACATCATGATATTGCATACAACTAACTCTTTACCTTTTTCAGGAAAGATCAATCAACAGAAAATTATTATCAAATTTTTCGACAAGACAGGACAACTATTGCATACAACTACTTCCTTCAGACTCTTGTTGGTTCAGTTTAAACCTCTCAACGGTTTATTCTGATTATTTCCCACAGACATCTTCTCTGGTTCAGATAAGTCGGTTCAAGATTTATTATGATTCTTCTCCAGACGTGTGTCGGTTCAATTTAAACCTCTCAATGATTTATTCTGATTCTTTCCCGTAGAAATCTTCTCTGGTTTAGATAAGTCGGTTCAAGATTTATTCTGATTCTTCTTCAGACCTGTGTCGGTTCAGTTTAAACCTCTCAACAGTTTATTCTGATTCTTTCTCGCAGACATCTTCTCTGGTTCAGATAAGTCGCTTCAAGATTTATTTTGATTCTTCTCCAGACCTCTGTCGGTTCAGTTTAAACCTCTCAACAGTTTATTCTGATTCTTTCCCGCAGACATCTTCTCTGGTTCAGATAAATCACTTCAAGATTTATGTTGATTCTTCTCCAGATCTCTACTGGTTCAGTTTAAACCTCTCAACGGTTTATCCTGATTCTTTATCGCAGACATCTTCTCAGGTTCAGATAAATTGCTTCAAGATTTATGTTGATTCTTCTCCAGACCTCTGTTGGTTCAGTTTAAACCTCTCAACGGTTTATTCTGATTCTTTCCCGCAAACATTTTCTCTGGTTCAGATAAATCGCCCCAAGATTTATTCTGATTCTTTCCAGACTGTTGTTGGTTCCGTTTACATCTCTCAATGGTTTATCCTGATTCTTCCCTGTAGACACTCTCCCTGGTTCAGATAGGTCACTTCGAGATTTATTCTGATTCTTTTCCAGTAGAAGTCAAGCTTAGACTTAGTCTAATTTTTGTCAACAATCACCTTTGGATGGCATCTATAAGCCCATCTCCAACAACTCTCCATCATCTTTTCAAATGGAATATGTAAGCCCATTCCCTACACAGTCAACCACAATATTATCAAGTGCAAATTTATGGGTGGTCTAGTGTTCAATCATCTTCCACCTTCAAGTCACGATTGGCAGATCTGCCCATCTAACTCTTCAGGTGTAAGAAGATTGAACAGGGGCAGTTGTTGTACCCTAAAATTTTCCCTCTCAATTCTCAAGGCCTTTATCACAAGGATTCTCAGGGTTCAAGCTTGCACAAGTGCATTGGGATCTTCCAGTATCAAGTTAAAAAGAAAACTGTCAAAAAGGAAGAAAACAGATAAAATTGTTTTTTGACAAAATCAAAGAAATGGTAAGTTTACTTCGATTGGGCATATGCTGCTTGTAGAATTGCTTCGATTTGGACAAATTTACTGCCTGCAAGCCTGCTTCGATTTGGACAAATTTACTATCTGCAAGCCTGCTTCAATTTGGATAAAGTTACTGTCTGCAAGCCTGCTTCGATTTTGACAAATTAACTATCTGCAAGCCTGCTTCGATTTGGACAAGTTTTGCTGCATACAGGCTTTGGATTGAGTCACAAATTCCTTATTGCACGCAAGAGGCGCCTACAAGACCAGCATGTACAAGGCAAAAAGCTTTCTGTAGCCTCCTTCGATTCCAAGGAAAAAGGCTCCCTTTTAGCATCCTTCGATTTGCACTTTTTTCCTTCTATGTGCCTCTTTCGAATCTTGGCATTTTGGCCTCCAGCATGTACCTTTCGGTTGGGCAATACAGTCTCCTTCAGTCACAAACTTCGATTTGGCCATATAGCTTCCTTCAAACTGACCCCCTTCAATCCACAAGCTAGGCATGTGATTTTCTTCGAAGTAACCCCCTTCGATCCACAAGCTAGGCTTGTGATTTCCTTCGAAGTAACCCCCTTCGATCCATAAAGTGGCATTATAGTTTCTGTTATACCCCAAAATTTTCCCTCTCATTTTACTCAATACATGCCAATTAAGATCCTCAATTTGCTCAAGGTTGCCCAAGAGTTGACCAGACAAACTCTCTTCTAAGGCAATATACCTCAAATTAGGGTTTCTATTTTCATCAAGATGGGTGAATCACAAAGGCCTCATATGCTCTCCATGGTCTTAATATGTTATCAAGACCCTATATGTCATGTTTCATGCCTTGCACAAGAAGTTTGCTCAGTCAACTGCTCAGATGTTTGAGAATCGACTGTATTAGGTCAAAAGTCAACGGTGACCCACATACAGTCAAAATTCAAGATTTTTGGTCAACATAAACATTTTGAAGTGACTTTCATCATTTTATCAATGGTTGACCATGATTCCCCAAGGAATGCTCCAAATTCATCAAAACCCAAAAGTTGCTAAATTAGGGTTTCTTAGTAAAAGTCAACCCAACTTTGACCAAGCATAACTTCTTCATACTTTATCAGAAATTTTCCATCCAAGGCTCATTTTGAAGAGGATGCAATTACCTACAATTAATCTTCATCCTACAAGTTCAAAATATGAACTCATCAAAAGATATGAATTTTTACATTATACGTCCATTTTAAAAGTCAACAAAAACACCTTTTGGGTCAAAGCTTCATACATGAACATGGAAGATTCAATTAAGATGAAATCAAAAGGGTTGTTTATGGGACATAATAATATTTCTAAAAAGTCCAATAACACCCTCCTAGGATCAAACTTGAGAGAGTTGTGCATTGTCAAAGTTGGCAATTTTTGGAAAATTGTCAAAAGTCAGCATTGATCAAATTTGCATTTTTTCCAAAGGGGTCCATGTTTTCTTGTTTGAAACATGTTTCTAATAGGACCCACGACCCCTGAGCTTTTCCACCCATTATTTTATTACTTTTATCATTTATTTTTATTTTTTATTCATTTAAACCAAAATAAATCAAATTAAATGGTAAAATAATGAAAACAAATCAAATCTTGGGATTTTTGTGCACATTTGGAGTCCATGTATAGCTAGCATGACGATCAATTCGTGAAAAACTCATTAGGGTTGGAAAATATTGGATTGAAGCTTATTTTAGAAAGATACCATACATGAATCAAATCAAATCACATTTTCATAATTCTCAAAGATATGATACAATTTTATTGACCTAATTCAGTCTACTATATGTATACAACAATTGCAGATCAAAAGAGGAGGTTTTGCAGTCGTAGGGAGCAAGAACAAAAACTCAAAAATTGGATAAAAAGTGTTCACTTGATTTCTGCCCTAGAGGACGATTCCAGGCGATTGAAGGACTCTAATCACTTCTTGGCCATCTCCTGAAGCCAACAACATCATTTGCATCTTTTAAAACGTCAAGAATTATCGCCTAGACACATCACGGTTTGCATCCCAAACTCAAATTCGATTTCTATGTTTTACGCATGATAAATCCATTCTATTCATATATTCTTATTTATAATCGTGTTTGCAAGCTTTCTATATCCTTTAACTGTACTAACAGTGCAGGAATCCATACTTACCATTGTTAGGGTTTAAGGTCACGATTTGGGGATTTCTGGTACAGGAAAAATTGGGCTATGAATGAGGTACCATGATACTCGTGAGACCAAGACGAGTTGATTGGTACCATAACAATAGATTTATCATGCTTGTACTGAATATTTGAATGACACAGGTTTTTAGCAACGGACAATGTTTGTATGTATAGGCTATTTATCTAAAACGATAGGCTGGAGGTAGAAGAAGATGATTTGTCATCACCCCATTGGTTCGTTTGAATTTAGTGCGCTCGTTTTTTTGTTCCAGGGATATTGAATGTGTTTTATATATTATATATTCTTATTATTGTAATAACAACTAACAACAACAGCTCAGCTGGTAGCGTAGCATTGGTACAAGGCGTAAGGACCTGGGTTCGATCCCAGGTCCCAGCGCTTTATTTATTTTCTTTTCTTGCAACAGATCCAGTGCTCCACTCCCTCACACGCCTTCCATGAAACCTCAACGCCCATCCACTGGATGCACCTCTAGCCAGATCTAATGCTTCATGCCTGAAGGTCCTTGATGCACCTCAAGTCAACGCTTGCACAGAATCCCACATGGTTGACTAGGCTCAGCTTAATGGGCTTGGAAATTCATATTCTCACCCCCCCCCCCAGATTTTCTAACAACACAGACCCATATTCTCTTTTCTCTATTTATTTATTTTATTTTAATTGTTTTTGTTTAATTATTTTTTCTCTAAATTAATTACTTTTTTTGAAATCCCAAAATCAACAAATCACAAAAACACACAAAAAAAAACATTTTTTAATAATAATAAATTTTTTAATTTAATTAGTAAGTTAGGTAAATTTAATTTTTGTTTCATTTAAAATTAAATAGAATCTAGATTTTAATTTTACAATTTATTTTCCTTATCTCAAGATAAAAAACCCACAAAAAAAACATATAAAATCTTTTTGTACAAAATATTTTATTTTTCTTGAAATTGTTTAATTAGAAAATTAGGTTGATTTAATTTCTTTCATAATTTTAAAAAAACAATTAGAAACTAGGTTTAATTGAGTTGTAATTTAAATGTTTTCTCAAATAAAAATCCACAAAAGCACTTTTTCTCTCAATTAGAGTTTTAGGTTATCTTTTCAACCGTCCTCATATTTTAATTCGCCGCGCGCTTGTTAATTATTTTGCCATTATTTTGTACTGCTAAGAATATATAATAGCTTTAAACCAGGGTTTTTATTTACCGATTTTCCCCCATTTTTGGTTATGTAATTAATCCCCCTCCCTGAAGCCTTGTAATAGTTAGGTTTATTTTCTCACATTTTTAATTCCCGCAAATATTTAACTATCTAGATGTATGCTAATAGGATTGTATGAAAAGAATGCTTGAAATTTAAAACGGTAGATCACCTAAAGTGCAAAGATTAAATAATTGAAACAAATCATATGCACATATTTCACTCCTAGGGTTTGCCTCACTCTGGTTGCCTTCGGTAAACAGTCATTAAGCATAGGAAATTTTAGTGGTCGCCCTCCAGTCTAAAAGATCAAAATGTTGCCTCAGAAATGTTGCCTCGGAAAGATCTTAAGACTATAGGGTTACCACTAAAGTTTTCTAACTATTGTTTTAGTGATTGTACTCGTCCCTTTCGAATGTCCCTTACAACTCCAACGACGGTGCTACCTACTCCTTAATAGTAGGATAGCGTTGTCTAAAGGAAACGAGAACAAACAATCTTTTTCGAGTAGGTAGAATCTTAAGTACTTGCTCAATGAAAACTTTTCACACAAACACCTTTCGAAAACCAATTTTCAAAACAAACTTCGTCACATCCTTAAGGACTGATACAAGGGTTATCACGAAGTAAAACATTTTCAAGACAAACACACATAAGAAATTTGAAAAATGAGCAAGTACCTAAGAGCCCGTAGATAACTACGGATAGAAAGGGTGCTAACACCTTCCCTTTCTATAATCTACCCTCCGTACTCAGAAATATTCTTGAAAAAAGGTTTTTTCTGTTCTCTTTCCTTTTCCATGATTGGATGAAATAAAAGTTGATGGCGACTCTTGCTTACCGCAACATTTTGCGAACAAAAAACACAAAACACAGACCATTATTCACAGTCGGTTCTGCCACCGTATCCCAGAACTGGCGACTCTGCTGGGGAACAATAAAGTGGGGTTTACCTTAGGATCTAGGTCATTAAATTGCTTCTCTTGATTGTGTTGGTTGCTTTACTTTTGAGAGTTTGTTTGGGGTTACTATAGATCCTACACCCGGATCTGGGGGCACTCATTAGGTAAACATCAATAGATCGTGGAGACTGTACGGTGTATACTGATATGGTTTAAGCGATGGTTGTGTTAGTGTGTCACTTTGGTTGGTACCGGTATCCTTCATGGGGAAACGAGGAGAATACGGGACCTCTGTATGGTGTCGTGAAGCACTAACGGACCTTAGAACCTTAGTTGAACAAACTTGGCCATTAGAAAGTAGTGAGATATCCGGCCTCGGTTTAGAGCTGAGAACTATTTGATACTCGGTGCTACACTCATTGAGATCAGACTTTCGGGATATTTTGGCCCTAAGCAAAGATTCATTGAGCTGAAAAAATGCCCGATAAAGGATGGTCAGTGATATTGAGAATCTCTAGAACCCGGTTACTTTTTAGGACAAGTTTGAACCAACTAAACTTCAAGAGGGTACTACCTTTAACCTCATGCAAGCCTTAAACCTAAGGACTTGGTGTGACTTGATTGTGTTTGCTATACCTGTGTTTGCTATACATGTGTTTGCTATACCTGTGTTTGCTATACTTGTGGTTTATCATGACATCATGCATCATAACATGACATCCATGCTTATTGCACTAACCATTTCAAAGACCAAGGGAATTTATCTTTGTTCTGTTTTGCAGATCATGGCTTCCGTTCATGGAAACACTATCTGAATCAGCTTTGTGAAGATACCTTCCCAACTCAAAGAGCTAGCATCAAGGGTTTCTGAAACTTCTGCGTTCACTAAGAGACATGGTCAACTTCTCAATCTGGTTACTTCAAACTTTGATGAAAAGATGATGAGTGTACTCTTTCATTTCATTGATCTCAAGCACCATTGCTTCACCTTTCCAGACTATCAGTTGGTGCCTACCTTGGAAGAATTCTATCATCTATTGGATATACCCATTCTTGAACAGGTACCCTTCACAGGTCTAGAAGAAGTTCCTAAGCCAGAAGTCATTGCCTCAGCTTTACATCTGAAACGGGTTGATAGGGTATCCAATTGGGAAATGAGAAGCGGAGTCAAGGGTTTTCTAGCTAAGTTTCTGATAGACAAAGCCCAGTTGTTTTGGGATGATATGGATTTTTAGGCTTTGGAGGAGGTCTTGGCTCTTCTTATCTATGGTTTAGTTATCTTCCCTAATCCGGGCTCATTCGTAGATGTGAATACTATCAAGATCTTTCTCTCTCGCAACCCGGTGCCTGCTTTGCTCGGAGATATTTTGCACACTCTCCATACTCGTACCATGAGGAGAAGAGAGACTCTTATGTGCTGCACGCCATTTTTGTCGAGGTAGTTTATTTCTCACCTCCCTATGTCCATACTGAAGAATGAAGAAGGTCTGGTTTGGTCACAAAGGATAATGTCACTCGCTCATACGGATATTCTTTGGTGTTCTCGATCTATGGAAAACATTGCTATCATTAACCGCTGCGAGGAGTACCCTAATGTCCCACTGATTGGTATCAGAGGGGGTATAACCTACAATCCTTGTTTAGCTCTGCGACAATTTTGTCACACTCGAAGGGATGGTCCCCATGAATTACTTATCGAGGGCATTGTATTCAACTATGAGGATGATGTTAAAGAGTATCGCCAGAGGTTCATACGAGCTTGGGGCATGGTAAACAGATCTGGCGCCAAGGCTTTGGGGCCAAAGACTTCCATTCCTACGGAACCTTACCTACAATGGGTACGAGCTCATGCCCAACAGCTTATGATACCCTATGTGGCTGTTTTGCCTGTGATTGTGGAACCCACTACAGAGGAGGGTATTCCTTACAAAGTTCTCTATCCTTATATGCCCACTGATCTTGGGGAATTACAGAGGTCTTGGATTTAGTTGATGAAGGAGCAGGATACTTACAAGGATCAGTTCCATGCTCAGGAGAGGAAGTTTTTAGAGCTCACAAAGCAACTCCATAAGGAAAAATGACTGAATGATTATCTCGGCACAAAGAGGAAGCATCCATGGGACTTTTGATTTTCTTTTCTAGTTTTAGATTTATTTTTTAATTGTAACGCCTAAAAGGCATTTGAACTTCAAATTCAGCTAATAAAGTTTTGTTTATTTTGGTTTGCAAATTAAAATTTCCCGAAGTCTTTGAAATCATTGCACGCACATCCCATTATCATACACATCATTACAGGTACCATTACAGGTTTCTCATCTTCTTCGCTATTTGTTTCAGTAAAAATGTCTTCCGAGCAAACCATCAAGGACCTTCAGGCACAGAACGCCCAGTTCCAGCAAATGTTCATCAGTCTGGCAAAAGGGCAGGAGGATCTGAAAGCCCTTATCCTGAAAGAGAAGAAGAAAAAGAAGAAGGCTGCCGGTATTCTGAATATGGGCAGAAGGTTTAGAGAGTGCTTGAAGTGACAAGTTGAACTGACCTCTTCATCTAAGGAAGGGGAGAATCAAGAAGAAGAGAAAGACCTCAGTCCTGCAGTGTCTGACAATGATACTGATTATAATGATGAGCAATATCCTCTTGTTGAGGATAGATACAAACAGTTGGAAGATCGTCTGAGTGCCATTGAAGTTCAGAGGATACCTGGATTGGATTTTGAAGAATTGGGTTTGGTGTCAGGAGTGGACATCCCGCAGAAGTTCAAAGCTCCAATTTTTGCCAAGTATGATGGGGTGTCCTGCCCAAAGCTCCATCTTCGCTCTTACGTCAGGAAGATTCAGCCCCATACCACTGATAGAAATTTGTGGGTGCATTTCTTTCAAGATAGTCTGTTAGGGACTCAACTTGAATGGTTCTACCAGCTGGAGGGAGCCAATGTCCGAAATTGGGAAGATCTGGCTGTTGCTTTCTACAAGCAGTATCAGTATAATGCCGACCTTGCTCCCACTCGTACTCAACTCTAGAGTATGTCCATGGGTGCAAGTGAAGGTTTTAAAGATTATGCACAAAAATGGAGAGACTTGGCTAGGAGAGTCCAACCCCCGTTGTCTGATAGGGAGTTGGTTGATATATTTCTAGGAACGCTATCTGGTCCATTTTTCAATCATTTGATCGGCAGCTCATCAGCTGGTTTCATTGAGGTAATCCTAATTGAGGAAAGAGTAGAAGCTGGGATTCAGAGCGGCAAGATACATAAGGATGCCTCTTCGAGCTCAATAAATAAGACTTTTGTCGGTAAGAAGGAAGTCAGTGCCATCTATAGCCCAAAGGGCCAAAACAGGGTTGAACATCGTCAGACAGTAAGTGCCGTAATGATACCTAGGCATGTAGTTGCTCCACAACGCAAAAATCAACAAAGGGTGGAAAGACCACAACGGTAGCTTACCCGAATCAACATGACATTGGCTGAAGTTCTACCTCATCTGCTGAGATCCAACTTGGCAACCTTGAAAGAGGCTCCCAAGAATCCAAATACTACATCTCCCTGATATAATCCAAATGCCCGGTGTGCCTATCATTTTGAGATTCCTGGCCACGATACAAATGACTGTTGGGCTCTGAGAAACAAAATACAAGACTTGATTGAAGCTAAGGAAATAGATTTTGATGCTCCGGAGAAGCCAAATGTCATAACTGCTCCTATGCCTAAACACGACTGTGGAGTTAATGCTATTGATACTGGTTTGTTTGTTACCTCTGTCGATGAAGTATCTACTCCTCTCATGACTGTAAAGAAGAATTTGCTATTGGCCGGTTTATTTATGGGTTGTGGTGAAGGTTGCCACATGTGTTCGTTTCTACCTTCTGGTTGCCGTTTGCTGAAGTTAGGTGTTCAACGCTTGATAGATAGCAAAGAAACTCTGTTTGAGAAAACTTTGGTTCTTGTTGTTCCATCTGTAGACATTGTTGTTATAACCATTTCCGCCAATCCTTCACAGGTTTCCTCGAGAAGACCTGTTAGGATTACATCTGCTCCAAGAATTTCTCCACTAATAATCATTGTTCCTGGTCCCGTCCCGTATGTCTCGGACAAAGTTGTCCCCTGGCATTATGGTGTCGATGTGTACTATCATGGCATCAAACAAGATTTGAAAGATGAAGAAGTTGATCCTGATATTGGTAACATTGTCGGAACCAGCAAAGTTACCCGAAGTGGAAGGGTCTCTCTCCCGAGATTTCCCCTAAGACTGTCAACAAGCCTATTGTCATTCCATCTGTTGTTCCTGCTAGTACATCAACTACTGCTCATGTTCTTACTCCATTCATTACCCCTGTCGTTGAATCGTCTAATACCCGCGACAAAGAAATTATAGGTGAGCCTGCTCGGACGGAGGTGCCTAAGAAAATTGTTGTGGAAGCCTCTAAGCAAGAAATGGAGGAAATACTGAAAATCATTAAGAAGAGTGACTACAATATGGTCGAGCAGCTGGGGCAGACCCCGTCAAAGATATCCATGTTGTCTCTGTTGTTGTATTCTGAAGCCCATGTGAAGGCTTTGATTGCATTTCTCAAGACTGCGCATGTGTTGCAGGAAACTTCAGCTGATCAGTTCAAAGATTGTATGGCCAGCCTGACTGCTGATAATGGGCTAGGTTTTTCATATGCGGATTTTACTCTGAAAGGAAGGAAGCATAATGATGCGCTGCATGTCTCGATTGAATGCAGGGGCACCACTATGGCTCATGTGCTGATAGATACTGGGTCTTCACTGAATGTTCTGCCGAAGAAGGCATTAGATTGGTTGGATTGCGAGGGTTTAACTCTAAAGCCTAGTAACATTATGGTGAGGGCTTTTGACGGATCGAAGAGAATGGTGCACGGGGATGTGGATATCCCTGTCAAAGTAGGTTCTCAGACTTTTGGGTGCACTTTCTATGTGATGGATATCAGGGTGTTATATTCTTGTTTGCTGGGTCGTTCTTGGATCCACGAGGCTGGGGCAGTCACCTCCATACTCCACCAAATTCTAAAGTATACGGTGAAAGGAAAGATTGTCACGGTGCGGGGTGAAGAAGAATATATCGTGAGTCACCTCAACTCCTTCTGGTATGTAGAGATGGACGGGGAATTCATAGAAACTCCTTGTCAGAACTTTGAATAGGTCCCTGAGATCTTGGAATCAACTGAAACTACTAGCAACAAACCTCCTTTGAAGATGGCTTCTCTCAAGGACGCCAGGGCCGTGGTTGAAGAACGTGGGTGTGCCAATTGAGGTCAGCTCCTTTATTTCACTCATAAAACTGACAAATTTGGTTTGGGCTTTACTACAGGGGCTCAAAGGGCTGTTAGACGCGCTCGGACTGGAGGACCTCCCCTACACATCAGAAATCGGGGAGTTAACGCCATTGAAGAGAGTGAAGAGGATTCAGACATCGACAGCTGGATCTACCCAACTACCAACGGTGGACTGAGTAATTGGACAGCTAGGAACTTTATACATGTTTCTTTTATTCTGCAGTAATTGACTTACTTGTTTTAAGATTTGTAATAAATAATTTGAAACTTTACGGCCTGGTGCCTTACCCGAGGCACCTTGGCTTTGCTTGTGAGGGTTGTTATTTGTCATTTCATATATCATTAATAAAGCATTGGACATTTTCTTGTATACAAATTTTGCGCTCTCTATTTTTTCTTTTCTGTTTTTCGCTTTATCAAAACAGCTATTCTCTTACACACACTCACGTATCATAATGCAGATCCATATCCACTATGGATCCCATTGATAACAGCTCTGCTATTTCCAGTTATGACTTCAAAAATCCGATCAACCAAGTCGAGGACGAAGGTGAGGATGATTGTGAGGTTCCTGGAGAACTTGCTAGACTACTACAGCAGGAAGAGAGGGCCATACAGCCTCATGAAGAGCCGGTTGAGACAGTGAATTTGGGTACTGAGGAAGACAGAAGAGGGGTGAAAATAGGTGCAAATCTGGAGCTTAGCGTCAAACAGAGGTTGATACAGATATTGCACGACTATGTTGAGATCTTCGCATGGTCCTATGAAGGCATGCCTGGTTTGGACACTGATATTGTGGTACATCATCTGCCGACTAAAGAAGTGTGCCCTCCGGTTAAGCAGAAGGTCCACCATATGCGTCCCGAAATGTCAGAGAAAATCAAGGTAGAGGTCATGAAGCAGTTCGATACAGGATTCTTAGCTGTCACTTCCTATCCACAGTGGGTTTCTAACTTCGTTCCGATACCTAAAAAGGACGGTAAGGTATGGATGTGTGTGGATTACAGAGATCTGAACAGGGCAAGCCCCAAAGAGGATTTCCCTCTTCCTCACATTTATGTTCTAGTCAACAACACCACACAACACAAAATCTTCTCCTCCATGGATGGTTTCTCTGGCTACAACCAGATCAAGATGGCTCCTGAAGACATGGAGAAGACAACCTTCATTACACAAAGGGGCACCTTCTGCTACAAGGTGATGACTTTTGGGTTAAAGAACACTGGGATAACCTATCAGCGCGCCATGGTTGCTTTGTTCCACAATATGATTCACCATGAGATCGAGGTCTATGTTGATGACATGATAGCCAGGTCTCAGACTGTGGAAGAGCACCTTGATCATCTCCAGAAATTTTTTGACAGGTTGAAGACATATAAGCTGAGGTTGAATCCGAACAAGTGTACCTTCGGGGTAAGGTCTGGTAAGCTTCTGGGTTTCGTTGTCAGTGACAAGGGTATTCAGGTAGACCCTATCAAAGTAAAAGCTATACAAGAGATGTCGGTTCCCCGCACAGAGAAGGAAGTTAGAGGTTTCTTGGGACGCCTGAATTATATCGCCAGGTTCATTTCACATCTGACTGCTACTTGTGAGCCAATCTTAAAGCTTCTGAAAAAAGATCAAGTGGTAAAGTGGAATGATGAATGCCAGACCGCTTTCGAAAGAATCAAGGAATACCTTCAATAACCACCAATTTGGATGCCTCCAGTTGAAGGAAGACCTTTGATATTATACTTGACAGTGCTAGACAATTCAATGGGGTGTGTGATGGGGCAGCATGACGAGTCTGGTCGAAAAGAGCATGCCATTTATTACCTTAGAAAAAAGTTTACCGACTGTGAGACGCTATACTCATTGCTCGAGAAAAATTTATGCGCTTTGGCATGGGCTGCTTGCCGACTAAGGCAGTATATGCTGACTCACACTACCTTGTTGATATCAAAGATGGATCCGATCAAGTATATTTTCGAGAAGCCCGCTCTCTCCGGAAGGATAGCAAGGTGGCAAATGATCTTAACCGAATACGACATACAATATACAACCCAAAAAGCAATAAAGGGGAGTGTATTGGCTGATCACTTAGCTCATCAGGCCGTGGATGACTACCAGTCCATGAATTTCGAGTTCCCGGATGAGAATATCATGCTAATGACTGACTACGAAGAACCTAGATCGGATGAAGGACCCGAGGAGGGATCCCGATGGTCTATGTATTTTGATGGAGCCTCAAACTCACTTGGTAGAGGCATTGGCGCTGTAATCATATCTCCTGAGGGCTGTCATACTCTGTTCACCGCCCGGTTACGTTTCAACTGCACCAACAACATGGCGGAGTATAAAGCATGTATCACGGGTCTTCGAGCTGCTATTGACCTGAGGATTAAGTTCTTAAGTGTACTCGGGGATTCCGCTCTGGTGAAAAGTCAGATCAAAGGCGAGTGGGATATGAAGCACCCGAATCTCATTCCTTACAAAGAGTATGTACTGACATTGCTCCCACACTTTGAGGAGGTAACCTTTGAACATTTCCCATGAGAAGAGAACCAGTTGGCGGACGCGCTAGCTACCATGTCTTCTATGTTCAAGGTTAGGTGGGACAATGGAGCTCCCCAAATTACCATTAAAGGTTGGATGAACCGGCACACTGTTGTGAAATCGATACTGAAGAAGGGGCAGACAAACCCTAGTTTCACGAATTCAAAAGGTACCTCGAGGCTCAGGAGTATCCTGAAGGGGCATCTGTCAACGATAAGTAGATTTTGAGAAGGTTCGCTGCAAAGTTCTTCCTCAGTAATGGGATCCTCTATAAACGCAACCATGACTCCACACTACTACGGTGTGTAGACAAGAGCGAAGCAGAGAAGATCAAGACAGATCTACATGAATGCACCTTATGAACCCATTCTAATGGGCACACCATGGCTAAGAAGATCCTACGGGCAGGATATTACTGGTCCACTATGGAAGCCGATTGTTATCAGCACTCTCGAACCTGTCATAAATGCAAAATCTATGCTGATAAGGTGCATGTGCCTCCAGTTCCTTTGAACGTCCTGACAGCTCCTTGGCCCTTTGCGATGTGGGGCATCGACATGATTGGCGAGATCATACCTACTGCGTCTAACGGGCTTCGTTTCATCTTAGTAGCCATTGATTACTTTACAAAGTGGGTTGAGGCAGCCTCTTTTGCTACTGTGACAAAGAACATCGTGGCACGGTTTATCTGACACAATATGATCTGTCGATATGGTGTACCAGAGAGGATTATTACTGACAATGGTACAAATCTCAACAACACAATGATCACCGAGCTCTGTAAACAGTTCAAGATACAACATCATAACTCTTCTCCCTACCGGTCGAAGATGAATGGCACTGTTGAAGCGGCTAACAAGAACATCAAGAAGATTGTACAAAAGATGACAGTGACATAAAAAGACTGGCATGAGATGTTACTGTTTTCTCTTCATGGGTACCGTACCTCAGCGCGAACGTCGATAGGGGAAACACCCTACTCTCTGGTATAAGGAATGGAGGCAGTCCTACCCATAGAAGTCTAGATACCTTCTCTCAGGATTATGAAGGATGCAGGTTTGAACATAGACGACTGGATCCAAACCCAACTTGATGAGCTAAATCTAATCAATGAAAAGAGGCTTACTGCTATCTGCCATTGTGATACGGTGGGAGAACTGACTTGAGGTTTTGTGTTTGTGTTTGCAAATGTTTTGGTTTAGCAAGAGTCGCCACCGACTTTTTATTTTATCCAAAGGAAAGGTCAAAAAGCACAGGAAAGACCTTTGAGATGTTTTTCTAAGTTCGGGGGGTAGATTATGAAAAGGGAAGGTGCTAGCACCCTTTTCATCCATGGTTTTCCATGGGCTCTTAGTTACTTGTTTAGATCACTTGCTTTGCTTTTCCAATTGTTTGAAATGGTGCTTTGTGTGGTTTTGAAAGTATTTTGAAAAGAGGTCGTCGTTTTGGCAATCTTTGTAATGATTCTTGTTTGAAGAATGTATACAAAGATGTTTGTCTTTTGAAAAATGTTTCAATGTTTGAAAGTTTGTTTGGAAATTGTTTTGAAATTGTGTGTGTGTTTTGAAATTAGCAAGGATGTTTTCAAATTGATCAAGTAACTAGGAGTTGTCTACCCTACTCAAAAGTATTTCTTGTGCATTTTTAACCCTTTGACATTGTTGTTTTACCATTGTATTTGGTAAACAAACCTATCTTTGGATGTTAAACGGGACGGGTGTGGGTCATCGTATGACCATGATAGCAATGGTGCCAAGCATCTTAGCAAGTTTTAGGGACTAAGATCATTTTTGTTTAGGCAACCAAGATAGCGTCATCGAGGGACTATGATCTTTTTGTTTTGTTTTTGTTTTGATTTTGCTAAGATACCTAGCATGCATACCATGGACATCTTAAGGCAACAAAGTGGATGAAACCCTAGGGGTGCTTGTGTGCATTGTGTTGTCATTTTTCATGCATTTTTGTCTTGTATTAAGTCATGCTATTTGTTTGATTTTTGGTCTTTGCATACAAAACCCTAATTTACTATCACGGTATATGAAAGCGATAAATGCGTAAAGTAAATCTAGACTATTACAACATTATTATGGGAAGGGAGTACAAGTTTGAATAGGGGGTATTTGCACAAAATAAAACCCTAATTCAACTATTACAACCAAATTGAATTTATTGTACAAATAAATAAATAAACAAGTATTTAAATATACAATTAAATGTAAATATGCACAAATGTTTTTGTATTTATTTTATGTATGTAAAATAAATTTATTTAAGTCCTAAAAAATAAGAAAATAAAAATGATTATTTTTGAAAGGGTAAAAACCCTAATTTTTGGTTTAAAAGAAAATATGCTTTATATTATTTATTTATTCATTTTTTGTTTAAGAAAAATAATAATAATATATACAAAAATGTTAAAAAATTAAATATTGTATGAAAATATTAATTTAAGTGTGTAAATAATAAAAATAAAAATAAATAATATTTTTGTATTATTTACAAATTTTATTTAGAAAAATAAGTTATATTATTATTAGTAAACTATTTTTATGCCCAAAAATAATAAAAATAATAAAATAAAAATGCAAAAATTAAGAAAATATTTTTGGGTTTTTTAATGTTCAAGAAAAAATAATAAAAGTCAGAAAATATAAAAGAAATGAGAAAATATACAAAATAAAGAAAATGGGCCAAAGGGGTGCATATAACAGAATGGGGGGTGCAAATAGAACCAAGTCAGGCCCAGGCCCACTCTCACTTCGTCCCTGTCCTTGGGACAGCCACACGCGCGCTTATACCATGCCAATCCTGTTCTCTCTATTGCTTGCATGAAATCAAAAATTTACAACATGAAAGTTATAGCATTTTCAATCACGATTCCAACCATATCCATTTTGTGACCTAACTCTCAAAGGACAGAGAGAATTTCAGTGGCCCTAAATTCTAACCTAGTTTTTTCAGCAACTTCAACATCCAAATTCTCCTAGCTCAGTTGATATAAATAAGAACTATGCATATGTACAGCTCAAGGACATTAAGGACTACATTTTTGCTTCACAAACCTAAACCAAATGATGTCTAAATAAGGAGATAGAAAGTTGACAAATACCTTGTTCAGTTGAGTTTGGCTATGGCAATGTAGCAACTTTGAGTGAGGCCTGAGATACTTGTGAGCTTGCTTGAAGTTCCCTTGACCTTTCCCAATGCTCAACTTGCTTTGAAATGGCTTGAATCTCCTTGTAGAAGTCAACCTGCAAACTCAGAAATTAAAAATGGTGAAGCTTGAAAACGAGCTCACAGTTGCTGGACAGGTGCCTGGATAGTTCAAGTGGGTTGTAGGGAATGTGTTTGAAGTGGTTCAAGGAAAAACGCACGAGCCAATTTGGTTTTGGAAGTGGCTCTGCAGATATGGCCTTGTTTTGACAAGAACTTGTTATTTTGTGTTTTAGGGTGTTTGGGAGCTTGGCAGTTCATGTTTCTAGCTTGAGACAATGTGCTGAACTTTTTTGAAATGATTCCAAGCTTTGGTTTTATCAGATGCACAAGTTATGGACCTTTTGCAAGCTTACTTGGTTTTGAAGCAAAAGTGAGTTGACAAAGCTCAAAGCCTGTACAGGCTAGCTCAAGGTCTGCATAGGGCTGGTGAACTTTTTCTGATGTTTATGGATTTTGTTTGTAGCAAGAGCTTAGGTTCATGGCTCAAGATAAACAAAGTTTGTAAAAGCTAACTTTATCAAAGTAGCATTGTAACCTTTTTGCCATTTTTGGATTAAACCCTTGTATAAAGCTTCAAAGATCAAAACAATGCCATTGTCCAATGTATTTGCATTCAATTTCGGAGTGTAAAGAGGATTAGAACCTGTAATGCAAGTACAAGCAAGGTTCAAACTGATTTGCAAGTTGTAACATGGTGCAAAATGCCTTGGACAAAAGTGAGAAATGGCCATTTTCATTCCTTCGATTCTCCCTAACCATAAATGATCTTGGAGTGTTCTTGGACATTTTGGAAAGCTTGTAACATGCTCTACAATCCATATTTGAAATGCATTTTGAGATTCCACTTTGAACTAGGTGAAACGTTTCCATGAAGATAGGTCAAAATCCGGCCTAAACTAGGGCAAAATTTCACTAAGTTAAAAGTTTTATGGACCCCTATTCACAAAATCATAACTTGAGATCCAAGCATCTTTTGGGAAAACTTTGTGAATCAAAGTTGTAGATTTTGTGGAGGACTACAACTTTCCTGTTGGAAGTTTTACTTTTAATCCAATTGCATCATGATGAAAAAGTTGGAAAAAGTTGGGAAAAAATAAGAAAATTTCATAACTTAGAAATTTTCTAAGTTATGAAAATTTTCAATCTTAAACCCTAATTTTCAAAATTAGGTTTATTGGTGAACAAGTTTCATGTTTTGACACATCTTAATGAAAAATGACCCTTGGCACTTGATTTTGACCAAAAGTCAAGGTTTGACTTTTCAGTGTACAGTTGATTTTTGATCAGTTGACTGGAAAATTCATTTATCAATCCAATGCAATTGAGATCTTTTGAACCTTGTGATTAGGTAAATATGATTCCATTTAGTCCTTGAAACCATGCTTGAACCCAATTTGCCATTGGCTAGGTCAAAAATCAGAAATTGCCCTTCTACAGTCAAAACCCTAAAAATGACCATTTTGCCCTTTTGATGATCTGATCAAATTTCTTGAGGAGTTGTGGTCCAAACTTGATCAAATGGTTCATATGAGTCTATAATGTTAATGTGGATCAAAAATTATGAGGTTTGACTGTAAATTGGCCACAATTGACTTTTTCCCTAATACAACTGATTTTTAGGTCAACTGTCCAATTGACTGGGCAAAAATTTGATTCAAGGCTTGAAACTTGGTATGAGAAATATTAGGAGTCCAATATGAAGTATGAAAGTCACATGAGGCTTTGAAAGTCCAAAAATCCTTGTGCAAACTCAAACCCTAATTTTAGGTCAACAGTGCAAGGAGAGGTCTTGAGCTGAGCAACACCTAATCTGGTCTGGAGTCCAAAGAGTCTTGTGAGGAGAATCTTGATAAAATGAGAGGGAACATTTTTGGGTATAACAGCCATGGTCAAGTGTATCAAAAGAGAATGATCAAGGATTTTAACAAGAAAGTCAGGCGTCAAGAATATCAAGTCGGGGATCTGGTGATCAAACGCATCATACTGCCGCAAGGTGATCCTAGGGGCAAATGGACTCCCACGTACGAAGGGCCATTTGTGGTTAAGAACATCTTCTCGGGAGGATCTATGATTCTAACCACCATGGATAGCGACGAACTTCCTCACCCTGTCAATGCAGACATAGTGAAAAGATACTACGCATAATCAAAGACCCGCTAGGTCGACTGGCCTAGGCAAAAATAAGGGCTTCTCGGCGAACCAAAAGGGTTCGGGAAAAAGTAACGGATGAAAATGAAAAATATGTATACCCGGCAAGTCGAAAACCCGAAAGGGAGGCTTGGGAAAAAAAGGGTATCCCGGAGGATTGAAAACCCGAAAGGGCAGTCTAGACTTCGGCATCGACTATCACTATGTCTCATTGGATCATCTTGCGACCAGACTTCGGCATCGACTATCAAGCTCAGACGGCGCCAATCAATCTGATCAACCTTCGGCCAAGTAGCAAAGTGATGAGACGCTTGAAGATATAAAGGCAATAGCAGAGTTGGAACCCAATGGGGTTATTTCACATAGCTGTTTTTCCTTCTTTTACACAAATTGTATAATTTCTATCTTTCAGCGGCGTTCTCTTACTAGGACGTCAGCCTCCTTGTACAAAACGCCTATTACAGGCCAATTTCAAAATCAATACAAGTCATTTTTACAAAGCTTCAATTTTTTTCTTTTTCTTTTTTTGTTTTGTTTTGCAAGAACGTCCAATGATTTATTTTTTATATATGCATTTGAAAGTGATTGCTGCTCATAAATATTTACATAAGAAACAAAGGCAGTTACTCGTAATTCCAGAAATAGGTAAAAATAAGGAGTGCCAAACCTGATGGTTCCTCTGCCCAACAGGTATCGGGATAGGGCCAGCTTTGGAATATGAGTATCAGTACATATACTCCCCACAAAGTAAAAGTACCCAAAAGGCATTGATGTCGGCTTTCCCGAAATAGGACATAACTATCCCCAGCCGAGGTTCGTAATCGCAGGCAAGTCAATAAATCTTATTCCCCAAGCAGAGTTTATTTCTCCAACAGAGCTCATCACTTCTAGCAACGGAATTTCATCCCCCACTAAATTTGTTCCTTCAGATCAACAGGTCTACTAAACAGAGTATCTCTTACCCCAAAGTTTGGTCCCCGCAGAGTTATTTCTCCAGCATCTCTTCTCGACAGAATATTCACAAATCTCCAGCAACCGTCAGAGATTTATTTTCCCAGACACGAGCATACCTCGATAGTATTTCATGAACATACATCATGACATACGCATACATATCATATCCAATATAATATCATTTATTTTGAGAACATCATCTCACCCTGCATTTCATGCATCGCATACAACTAACCTTAATATCTTTTGCAGGAAAAGACGATTAGCTTCAACTAATCCAACAGTTATACAAATCACATCTATAAACAACTAATGGAAACCCAGTTCCTGAAATCAAACGGATCAACTAATCTACATTAACAGATCGAAGTAACCTTACCCCAGTTCATCCTGAAGTTTTACACGAACTTATCCCAAAGTAACCTTACCCCGGTTCATCCTGAAGTTTTACACAAACTTATAACCTTACCCCGGTTCATTTTGAAGTTTTACACGAACTTATCATGAAGTAACCTTACCCCGATTCATCCTGAAGTTTTACACAAACTTATAACCTTACCCAGGTTCCTCTTGAAGTTTTACACGAACTTATCACAAAGCAACCTTACCCAGGTTCCTTCTCACAATCTTACTATCCAGGCTTTCATACCAAAGTAACCCTACTATCCAGGTTCCTTCTCACAGCCATATTATCCAGGCTTTCATATCGAAGTAACCCTACTATCCAGGTTCCTTCTTACATCCCTACTATCCAGGCTTTCATATCGAAGTAGCCCTACTATCCAGGTTCCTTCTCACATCCCTACTATCCATGCTTTCATTTATAAGTAACCCTACTATCCAGGTTCCTTCTCACAACCCTACTATCCATGCTTTCATATCGAAGTAACCTTAATATCCAGGTTCCTTCTCACAGCCCTACTATCTAGGCTTTCATATTGAAGTAACCCTACTATCCAGGTTCCTTCTCACAGCCCTACTATCCAGGTTCCAACCTTGCTATCCAGGTTCCTTCTCATAACCTTATTATCTAGGTTCCTTCCCTCTCATCTCCAAACAATAGTCCACAACACTAAGAACTGGACCTAATCAAACACGATTGGTTTCGCATTCCCCCAGTAAGTCGCGGTTCAGCTTGTACCCTGACCAAACATGCAGTTCACTTCCGCTTCCTCAAGCAGGAGTTATCCCCCAGTAGAGTAACGGACAACTGAAGCTCCTAAAATTCTATTTCTCACAAGACATATACCAACAATCCTCAGCAGATTCCTCCTCAACGACAGGAGCAAGGACTCCCGTCAAAGGAATATCTCAGGAAATCCACATTCTCTAGATGCATCTTTAAGCCCGTCTCCGGCAATCTTCCATTATCGACCTCCAAATAGCATCTGTAAGCCCATTCCTGATATCACAAATCAAGTGCCACTTCATGCGAGTGCAAATTTCTCGTCACTCTAGTGTTCCATCATCTTCCACCTTCAGATCACGAAAGGCAGAGCAGTCAATCTACATCCTCAGGTTTAAGAAGATTGAACAGGGGCAGCTGTTGTACCCCAAAATTTTCCCTCTCATTTTACTCAATACATGCCCATTAAGATCCTCAATTTGCTCAAGGTTGCCCAAGAGTTAACTAGACAAACTCTCTCCTAAGGCAATATACCTCAAATTAGGGTTTCTATTTTCATCAAGATGGGTGAACCACAAAGGCCTCATATGCTCTCCATGGTCTTAATATATTCTCAAGACCCTACATGTCAAGTTTCATGCCTTGCACAAGAAGTTTGCTCAGTCAACTGCTCAGATGCTTGAGAATCGACTTTATTAGGTCAAAAGTCAACTGTGACCCACATACAGTCAAGATTCAACATCAATATTTTTAAGTGACTTTCATCATTTGATCAAGGTTTGACCATGATTCCCTAAGGAATGCTCCAAATTCATCAAAACCCAAAAGTTGCTAAATTAGGGTTTCTCATTAAAAGTCAACCCAACTTTGACCAAGCTTAACCTCTTCATACTTTATCAGAAATTTTCCATCCAAGGCTCATTTTGAAGAAGATGCAATTCCCTACAATTCATCTTCATCCCATAAGTTCAAAATATGCACTCATCAAAAGATATGAATTTTTACATTATAGGTCCATTTGAAAAGTCAACAAAAACACCTTTTAGGTCAAAGCTTCATACATGAACATGGAAGATTCAATTGAGATGAAACCAAAAGGGTTTTTTAGGGGACGTCCTAAGATTTCTAAAAAGTCCAATAACACCCTCCTAGGGTCAAAATTGAGAGAGTTGTGCATTGTCAAAGTTGGCAATATTTGGAAAATTGTCAAAAGTCAACATTGATCAAATTTGCATTTTTTCCAAAGGGGCCCATGTTTTCTTGTTTGAAACATGTTTCTAATAGGACCCACGACCCCTGAGCTTTTCCACCCATTATTTTATTACTTTTATCATTTATTTTGATTTTTTATTCATTTAAACCAAAATAAATCATATTAATTGGTAAAATAATGAAAACAAATCAAATCTTGGGATTTTTGTGCACATTTGGAGTCCATGTACAGCTAGCATGATGATAAATTCGTGCAAGACTCATTAGGGTTGGAAAAGATTGGATTGAAGCTTGTTTTAGAAAGATATCATACATGAATCAAATCAAATCACATTTTCATAATTCTCAAAGATATAATACAATTCTATTGACCTAATTCGGTCTACTATATGTATACAACAATTGCAGATCAAAAGAGGAGGTTTTGCAGTCGTAAGGAGCAAGAACAACAACTCAAAAATTGGATAAAAAGTGTGCACTTGATTTCTGCCCTAGAGGACGATTCCAGGCGATTGAAGGACTCTAATCACTTCCTGGCCATCTCCTGAAGCCAACAACATCATTTGCAGCTTTCAAAACGTCAAGAATCATCGCCTAGACACATCACGGTTTGCATCCCAAACTCAAATTTGATTTCTAAGTTTTACGCATGATAAATCCATTATATTCATATATTCTTGTTCATAATCGTGTTTGCAAGCTTTCTATATCCTTTAATTGTACTAACAGTGCAGGAATCCATACTTACCATTGTTAGGGTTTAAGGTCACGATTTGGGGATTTCTGGTACAGGAAAGATTGAGCCATGAATGAGGTACCATGATACTCGTGAGACCAAGACGAGTTGATTGGTACCATCACAATAGATTTATCATGCTTGTACTGAATATTTGAATGACACGGGTTTTTAGCAACGGACAACGTTTGTAGGTATAGGCTATTTATCAAAAACGACGGCCTGGAGGTAGAAGAAGATGATTTGTCATTACCCCATTGGTTCGTTTAAATTCAGTGCACGCGTTTTTTTGTTCCAGGGATATTAAATGTGTTTTATATATTATATATTCTTATTACTGTAATAACAACTAACAATAACAGCTCAACTGGTAGCGTAGCATTGGTACAAGGCGTAAGGACCTGGGTTCGATCCCAAGTCCCAGAGCTTTATTTTTCTTTTCTTTTCTTGCAACAGATCCAGTGCTCCACACCCTCACACGCCTTCCATGCAACCTCAACGCCCATCCACTGGATGCACCTCTAGCCAGATCTAACGCTTCCTGCCTGAAGGTCCTTGGTGCACCTCAAGTCAACGCTTGCACATAATCTCACATGGTTGACTGGGCTCAGCTTAATGGGCTTGGAAATTCAGATTCTCACCCCCCAGAATTGCTAACAACACAGGCCCATATTCTCTTTTCTCTATTTATTTATTTTATTTTAATTGTTTTTGTTTAATTAGTTTTTCTCTAAATTAATTACTTTTTTTTAAATCATAAAATCAACAAATCACAAAAACAAAAAAAAAACATTTTTTAATAATAATAAAATTTTTAATTTAATTAGTAACTTAGGTAAATTTAATTTTTGTTTCATTTAAAATCAAATAGAATCTAGGTTTTAATATTAAAATTTATTTTCCTTTTCTCAAGACAAAAAACCCAAAAAAAAACATACAAAATCTTTTTGTACAAAATATTTTATTTTTCTTGAAATTGTTTAATTAGAAAATTAGGTTGATTAAATTTCTTTCATAATTTAAAAAAAAAACAATTAGAAATTAGGTTTAATTGAGTTGTAATTTAAATGTTTTCTCAAATAAAAATCCACAAAAGCACTTTTCTCTCAATTACAGTTTTAGGTTATCTTTTCAACTGTCCTCGTATATAATTCGTCGCGCGCTTGTTAATTATTTTGCTATTATTTTGTAACTACTAAGGGTATGTAATAGCTTTAAACTAGGGTTTTTATTTACCGGTTTTCCCATTTTTGGTTATGTAATTAATCCCTCTCCTTGAAGCCTTGTAATAGCTAGGTTTATTTTCTCGCATTTTTAATTCCCACAAATATTTAACTATCTAGATGTATGCTAATAGGATTGTATGAAAAGAATGCTTGAAATTTAAAACGGTAGATCACCTAATGTGCAAAGATTAAATAATTGAAACAAATCATATGCACATATTTCACTCCTTGGGTTTGCCTCACTCCGGTTGCCTTCGGTAAACAGTCATTAAGCATAGGAAATTTTAGTGGTCGCCTTCCAGTCTAAAAGGTCAAAATGTTGCGTCAGAAATGTTGCCTCGGAAATGTTTCCTAGGAAACATCTTAAGACTCTAGGGTTACTACTAAATTTTTCTAACTATTGTTTAGTGATTGTACTCGTCCCTTTCGAATGTCCCTTACAACTCCAACGACGGTGCTACCTACTCCTTAATAGTAGGATAGCGCTGTCTAAAGGAAACGAGAACAAACAATCTTTTTTCGAGTAGGTAGAATCTTAAGTACTTGCTCAATGTAAACTTTTCACACAAACACCTTTCGAAAACCAATTTTCAAAACAAACTTCGTCACATCCTTAAGGACTGATACAAGGGTTATCATGAAGTAAAACATTTTCAAGACAAACACACACAAGCAATTTGAAAAATGATCAAGTACCTAAGAGCCCGTAGATAACTACGGATAGAAAGGGTGCTAACACCTTCCCTTTCTATAATCTACCCTCCGTACTCAGAAATATTCTCGAAAAAAGGTTTTTTCTATTATTTTTCCTTTTCCATGATTGGATGAAATAAAAGTCGGTGGTGACTCTTGCTTACCGCGACATTTTGCGAACAAAAAACGCAAAATGCAAACCAGTATTAACAGTCGGTTCTGCCACCGTATCACAGTTTCCTTCGAAGTGACCCCCTTCGATCCACAAGCTGAGCATTTGATTTCCTTCAAGGTGGCCTCCTTCGATTCATAACTTGGACCACTAAACCCTTCGAAGCAATGTATTACACCTCTAAACTCTTCAACAATATGGATCATAGTTGGTGGATTCGAAGGACGTATAATGGGTTTGTTCGAAGAACACACACTATTGGAAATGAATGTTGATGAGTCTGGTCTGGTCGAAGTGATCAAAACGAAAGGTGGGTATTCAAGGAGTCTTGTTGACTAAGTCTCATACGCTGTCAGGATTAAGCCTGAGGCACTGGCTATAAAACTCCAAAACTGTTGCACAGTAGTTCTGCATTGCTGCCCTGTTCCTTGCACCAAAATGGCAATGGAACAATGTCCCTCAAAAGCTACAAATAGAGCATACCCCTTTTGTTTGAACTTTTTGTTTTCCCTCCAAAAGCACCAACTCAAGCCTCCTATAAAAAGGAGGCATCACCACACGTATTAGGGGCCTGAACGTTTTTGCAAGAAAACACTTGTGAAAATTCTCAAAATTCTCAAACACTTCTCAACATTCTTTTTTCAAACATTTCTATACAATAAGAAAAAACCTTTGATTCACCCTCCAAGTGACCATGAAACCACCCTTTGACCTACTCACCCAGCTATCATACAGTAGGCTTTTGAGTTGTCCCATCACTTATGATAAAATATCTTTCGATCCATTCACACCACCTCTTTCGACCCAGTCACCACTTTCACAAAGTAGCAACTGGACTAGCCTTAGGAGGGTCCCAACGAAATTGCATTTTCCATCAGAGAAAGCAAGTAAATCTCCCTTCGATTTAAGGACCTCAAGAGGTAAGTTTTATTTCAAGCTTGAATCCATTTTATTTTAATATCATGTGCATATGCCAAATGAAAAAATGTAGACATTTCTAGACTATGTTTTTTTAGCTTTCGATTTTGGCTGCCTGTAAGATAAAATGTAGACATTTCTAGACTATGTTTTAGCTTTCGATTCTAACTGCTTGTATGTCAAAAAATCAACCTTAGTTTAGTTATGCTTTGGACTTTGAGACCCATTATTTCATGATAACCCCTGGATTGTAGTTATATTTGGATATTGCATTTTTAGACTTTAAAACAGGTTTGTTGTCCCCTTCGATTGGCTAGTTTCATAAGCCTTTCGAATCATACTCTGAGGACCCAATATGCTTACAAAGGGTACGCAAGGAGCCTGTGGCAAAGTATGAATGTTGCTGCTTCTGGGCCTCAAACGAAGGCCAGAACTTGGCTGTTTCCAAACCTCAAACGAAGGCCATAACTTGGTTGTTTCCAAACCTCATACGAAGGCCAGAACCTGGCTATTTCCAGGCCTCAAGCAAAAGGTAGAACTACGTTGATATCCAGGCAGAATCGAAAGGCGTGAACATCTTGATTCCAGCTTAAAGCTGAAGGATCCAGAAAAGCAAATCGAAGGGACTTCATAATCCAGATTGAATAAAGTCAGGAAATGCAGAATCGAAGGGCGTCTCAACCCAAATCGAAGAGTCCGTTTTTCTTGCATTTATTTTATTTTTGTCTTTATATTTCCATGCAACTCGATATGGTTGTAATAGTGTAGGTTTTATTTCTTGCATCTTTTATTACTTTTGTAAAAATGCTAATAATTAGGTGTGTATGGCAAGATAAAAAACAATAAGTAGACAACCTAAAAATCAAAGATAAATGCATGCAATCAAACACACTATTCACATATGCACCCTTAGGGTAATCTCACTTGTTGCCTATCGGAAAAATAGTCATGTCCCTCGAATATGGGCATTTTAGCAAAGACCCTCGATAAAAGATCGTAGTCCCTCGACGACCCTCGATGTTGCCTTTGGTAAATGATCTAGTCCCTAAACGACATTGCTAAAATGTCTCATAGGTTTCCTTCTATGACTATACAAATGTCCCACGCCCGTCCCTTCACATCCAACGATGGGGCTTCTTACCAAATCAATGGTAATATAACAACATCTAAAGGATGAGGAAAAGGACATATAAAGACCTTTTGAGTAGGTAGTTTTCTCCTAGTTGCTCGCTTGCTCACAGAAAAACATTTTATACACCCACACTTTCATTTTGAAACATTTTTAAAAGACAATACTTTGTATGCGTTCTTATAGAAACGAGATCCATTACAAAGAAAACCTTTTTCAAAATCACTTTCAAAACACATTCCACAAACACTCTTTAAACTATTTTCCAAACAACATTTTGTACGCGTTCTTATAGAAACGAGAGCCATTACAAAGTCACATTTTCAAAATACTTTCAAAACCCACACCACAAGCACACTTTCAAACAAAAAGAAAGTGATCTAGCAAGAAACTAAGATCCCGTAGATAACTACGGATGGAAAGGGTGCTAATACCTTCCCTTTTCATAACCTACCTCCCAAACTCAAGAAAAAAATCTCGAAAGGTCTTTCCTGTTCTTTTCAGCCTTTCCTTATTGGATAAAAGAAAAGTCGGTGGCGACTCTTGCTAACTGCAACATTTGCGATAAAACACAAAACACTCAAGTAAGTTCTCCCACCGCGTTACAATATGGTATAGAGAAACTTCTCGGATCCTTCAGCTTCTGAGGCATTTTGTTCTTAATGATTGCGCTACACTCAGTAGTGAGTGTAATCCTCTCGTTATCCTCTATCTTTTTCTTGTTTGACAAGATTTCTTTGAGAAACTTAGCGTACGAGGGCATTTGAGTGATAGCTTCTGTGAATGGTATCGTGATGTTTAATTGTTTCAGAGGTTCAACAAATTTCTTAAATTGCCCCGCACTTCTAGATTGAGTAAGTCTTTGAGGATACAGGATTGGTGGTTTGTAAGGCGGCGGAGGCACATAAGGTTTTTCCTTTTCTTGTGTCTCTCCATCACCTACATTCTCCTTCTCTTTTGGTTCGCTTTCCTCCTCGGTTGTTTTTCTAGAACTTTGGGACATGGCTGGGTTTTCAGCTCTAGGATCAATTGGTCCATCGTATTCAGTTCCACTTCGCAGTATAATAGCATGAGCATGTCCTTTTGGATTCGGTTGAGGTTGACCTAGAAATGTACCAGCTGGTGCTTGTTGTTGGGCCACTTGCAAAATCTAGGTTTCAAGCATTTTGTTATGGGTGGCTAAAGCATCTACTTTGTTCACTAACTGTTTGATTTGCTCACTAGTGTGAATATTTTGGTTTAGAAATTCCTTGTTAGTTTGAGCTTGGGTAGCTATAAAATTTTCCATTAGAATTTCAAGGTTAGACTTCCTAGGCATATTAGGAGAAGCTGCGGGTGCTTTTTGATATCCTGGTGGTACAGCAGGTGCTTGGCCAGGCGCATACAATGCATTTGTGTTCTTATATGAGAAATTTGGATGATTTTTCCATCCAGGGTTGTAAGTGTTTGAGTAAGGATTTCCTTGAGCATAATGTACTTGGTCGGGGTGGTTCCTGCTAAGATTTGACATTCAGCAGCAGCATGTCCAGGTACTCTGCATATCTTGAAATTTGGAGTTATAGCAACCACAGTGGCTGGAGGTACTGCGATTAAGTTATCTATCTTTTGGACGAGAGTGTCTACCTTAGCATGGACACTATCAAGACTGCTGATCTCGTACATACCGCCTTTTGTTGGTGCTTTCTCTACGTGAGCTTTTTCTGCTTGACCTCTTTCACTCCCCCACTGATAGTGGTTTTGAGCCATACTTTCTATGAGAGCATAAGCAGCAACGTAGGATTTATCCATAAGTGCGCCACTTGTGGCAGCATCTATCGTTAGTCTTGTATTATAGAGGAGACCAATGTAGAAGGTATGGATGATTAACCATTATTCTAGGCCATGATGTGGATAGAGCCTTAGCATGTCTTTGTATCTTTGCCAAGCGTCAAAAAGAGACTCGTTGTCCTTTTGTCGAAAATCACTTATTTGGGATCTTAGCATAGATGTCTTACTTGGTGGGAAATATCTTGCAAGAAAGACTTTCTTCAACTCATCCCAAGAGGTAACCGAGTTAGTTGGTAAAGAGTGGAGCCAGACTCGGGCTCTGTCTCTTAGGGAAAATGGAAAATTCAAAGCCTTATCGCCTCTTGACCGACTCCATTGTTCTTAATTGTATCTACGTATTGCAGAAACATCGATAAATGTAGATTAGGGTCTTCCATTGACTCTCCAGAAAACTCGTTTTGTTGTACAGCAGACAACAAGGAAGGTTTGAGTTTGAAGTTATTAGTCTCAATTGAAGTAGCAGCAATGATGTTATGTGGTTATTCCTACGAAGGAATAGCATAAGATTTGAGCGAATATGGTTAATCACCCATGTCTGGTTCTTCAACTGGTTTGGTAGGAATAGAAGATTGAGATAAGGATTGATCTGTACAAGATACTCGTACTCGGCGTCTTCTAGTAATAGAGCGTTCAGGTTCGGAAATTGGTAGCACCAAGCCTTCACCTTTAGAGAGAGTGCTTGGCATACAATTGGGAATGATGCCTTAGTCTCTACAGCGTAACTAAAAGAGTTACGATATCAACTTCTTAGTCCCCGGCAACAATGCCAAAAACTTAGTCGCGACTTTGTGAGTCTTAAAGAATCTAGACTGCAAGTATATAGTCCTATCGCGTGTAGCTTTAAAGATTATCGAATCCCAAGGGACTAAATGTCGAACTACCGTTATCTTAGGTGCAAAATACCTTAGAGTTTGCTTGACAGGTTTTTTCCCAAGCTTTATTGGTAGTTGAAGCTCCACCAATCCTCTGTTGAGACCAGACATTTCGTCATAATCCCATGTAAAGCATTCTTTAAACTCATTCAGCAATTGGATTACTTTGACTCTGAGCTCTGGATCTATCTTTGCACTGATATATGTTGGTCTCTTCACCATTCCTTCGCCTAAGTCTATCTCTTCAAGAGGATCTTGCGCTAGCATTTTAATATTGCTCGCCAGCGGTTCCTTCTCGAAACCCAAAGGCTCGTCATCATAGTTGGCATCTAGCATCTGGCCTTGCACTTCCTCCTCTCTTGAGTCAGGTGGTTCTTGGTCGAAATCTTTCCTAGGGCCTTCTAGAAGTGGCACTTGCTCATTGGATTTGACAGCCATTTACTTCACTTCAGCCTCTAAGGCCGCTATCATTCTGTTTTCGGCCACATATGCGAAAATCCTTTATAATGCTTGTGACTCAGTCATGGTCACTGAAATCACTTCCCCAGCCAGTTGGTCGTATATCATCAATCCCTCAGAAATTAATGTTTGACAAATCCTCCCTATCCCATTGGAATCCATGACTTGGGTGTAGGTATAGAGAGCAGAAAGCGTTGGATGCTGGCGCCAAGTCGAAGTCTGGAGAATTACATGGCCCTATGTGGGCCAAATTTCTGTCGAAGCTTGTTTTGTCAACATTGTTGACTTCGACCATATAGTAACTCTGGTCAGCTTCAATGTTTTCTACTATTCCGTCTAGGCGCCAGATTGTAACACATTGATGCATCGACGATGGCACCGCTCCTATGCCATGGATCCATTTCCTACCTAGGAGAAAATTGTAGTTGGGTTTTGCTGAGATGACCATAAACATTTTCGGTTGAACTATGGTCCCCACTTTGAGGTCCAATTGGATTACTCCCATGGTGGTCCCAATCCCACCTTCATGGTTTGATAAAATCATGTTATGGGGCTTGATGTCTTCATCTCCCTTACCCAGATTTCTCAGCATACATTGAGGGATTATGTTAACTGTGGCTCCACAATCAACCAAGACTTTATTGATGGTCGCCTCCCCTATTTTTTCCCTTATGAACAAGGGTTTGAGGTGATTCCTCATTACCTCAGTAGGACGCTCGAAGAAGGCATTTTGCTCTTCTACACATCCATTGTTCATAACATAGCAGTATACTGGCCTATGATTGGTCATTTCTTGTTCAACCTCTCACTCGGTCTCTTCGACTTTGACCAATTGGTCGTATTCTCTGGGCAGCACAGACACCACATATACCATGATGTCTAATGTAGCATCAGACCCAAAATCAAATTTTCCTCTGATTCATCTTGTTCAGGCCATACCAACCTTCTAGCAATTGGATTATTCTCCAAAGGAATTCTTGGTTTAGCATTTTCTTTTCTTTACGGCACGTTAGTGCTTGTTTCTAGTTGGGGCTTTTCTGCAGCCTCTCTCTCGACCTTTCGCTGTCTCTAATACCTTCTCCATTGGGAGCGGGTCATAGGGTTCTTTCTGAAATTCTGGTATCAGATATGTGATGTCGAATGAGATGTCACAACATAAATATCTATTTGCAAGTAAGGTGAAGTAAAATTAAAATCAGTAAAAACACAAGAGATTGCTCACCCAGTTCAGTGTACAACAACACCTACTCTGGGGGCTACCAAGCCAAGGACAAGATCACTAAATAGTATCAATTCATAGATCCTCAGTACACAACAAGTTTATGATCTAATCACTTAATCACTACCCAAGCTAAACTTCTACCTAAGACTCACATAGGTATGAGGCCATCCTCAAATCCCTTCAATCACTTACAGTGAAGAACTTAACAAAATTAATAAGTTTGAAACACTTCAATTATTCAATTCTTAAAAGATTATGAATGATACACAATTAACAACCCAAATAACAACTCAAGTATTTAAACTAATACTTAAAGTGTATTACAAATAAAAGGCCTAGACTTCTAATCAAAAAGAAGTCTTTGAATAAGGAAGCAAGTCCTTATATATGCGAAGCTTTGGGCTTGGGCTTAAAAACTAATATTCAAATCTTTTGAATATTTCCATAAAAACAGGCCAAGATAAAATTATGCAATTTGAAAAATATTCCTCCATATTTTTCGCAGCATGTAGATCACAAATCCTGAATTATGCCACGCATGAAAACAGGAAACAAAAGACTTAACTGATTTTGGGCTGAGATCAGTTCAGTAGGCAGATGTCAAGACATCTACTTTGACATCATTCAAAATAGTTTTTCTCCAAATTTTAAGACATTTAGCAAAACATTAACAAGTCATTGATTTACCAAAATTGCTGCCAACAAACACTTACACTTTACTTTGTAATTTTTTGACACGTGAGCAACCCTGTTGTAATTTACCATTTTCCCTCGTTGGGCCTTTTTCTATTCGATATCTTCAACCAAGTGTCCACAAGAACATTTGTTGGAGGCTTGAAGATTGATGGCCTACTCACCTGGTTTATTGTCCCCTTTTGGTATCCCCTTCTAGGGTCGTACCTTACTTTAGGATCCATGTTAGGCTGGGAAATGTTTCCCCATTTTTTCTTTTCTACACGCACACCTTGTATGTGCTCAGCAGCTTTTTTCTCGAAGATAGAACTGCATCTTGGACACAGCATAACTTCTGACTTCTTTTTCTGGGATCTGTGTAAAAAATCTTCCAAATTTTCATTTTCCTTAGGAAATGCAAGCTTGTTGATTTCCTCTTGTCTGATGATGTCTTCTGAATCAGCAGCTTTAAGTTCAGACACTTCAACCATATTTATTTCTATGTTGCTCTTACCAGCTATACTTAGCTTCTGCATCTTGGCCTCTAGATTTTCTGTCGAACCTGTGACAACAGCCAAGTAGGAACCTCCAGTAGTTCCTTTATTTGAGCCTTCAGTGGCTCCCTTGTTTAGGCTTTCAACAACCTTTCTTTGTACCTCTTCGACAACTTTTTTGCTAATGTCCTCAGTGAAACTGCCAAAAACAAGTTTGTTGATGAAGTCTTCTGAGACTTCGACCATATTGATGCATGAAGTTTCAGCATAATGGGCATCTGCTTGCAACGGGTTTGCATCAATCTTCATCAGAGGTTTGTCAGCAAACTTGAGTCAGCCGTATTTTATTGTGCCTTGAACGAGATCCCTGAAAAGAAAACATTGTGAGGTTTTATGGCCCAAAAAATTATGATATTTACAAAAAAAAACTCTCTTTTTCCTTTGATATAAAGGAGGCATTTCTTCCCCTGGGGGGCACTAACATTTGGCCATCTTTAACTAAGAAGTCAAATATTTTGTCACATTTTATGACGTTGAAACTATATGTTTTTCTTTGGGAACCTATCACTACTCTTTTCAGATTCAGTAGGATTCTTCCCATTTAAGGGTGTTAACAGTTTGCAAGAGTATGGTGGCCCCTTGCTTTAATTCTGCTAGATCGACCTTGCTCTCTTCGACAATTATAGGGTCACTAGATGTCTCTGGATCATCATCATCCACTTCAACATATGCTACCCTTTCTCTTTGATGATTTTTATTCGCCTTAGCTTTTTCAGCCTTAAGGCATTCTACCTGTCGAATTCTATCGGCCAATTGGGCCATATCTATCAGGTATTGGGTATCTAATTTCTTCCTAATGGAACAATCTAGACCCCCTGCAGCCATTTCGACCAACTCATGGTCATGCACTTGTGTAAAGCATCTGGCTTTAAGAAGTCAAAATCTGTTCAGATACTCATCAATTGGCTCAGTGAATCTCCTCTTCACACTAGCCAGTTCTTTCAGACTTATTTTGGTCTGTCCCATATAGAATTGCTCATGGAACAATCTTTCCAAATGATTCCAATTGTAAATCGAATTGGTTGGGAGAGTGGTAAACCAAGTGAAGGCATTTTTGGTTAAGGAGCTTGGGAAATACTTAATCCTAATATTCTCATTATTTGAGATTTCCCCAACCTCTATCAAATACCTTACCACATGTTCGACAGTGGACTCTGTCGTATCCCCTGAAAACTTAGTGAACTTTGGAACTTTCCACCTAAGGGGTAAATCTGATTGGAAGATATAATCTGACAATGGAGATGTAAAGTTTGTCCTATGAAAGCCAATGTTCACTCCATTTTGTGCCATGATTCTTTTGACCGTGGCTATAAAGTTATTATCTGCTGCATGGTTATGGTGTCGAACCTTCTGTATTACCTCATCAACATTTTGGTTTCTGTTTACCACAACTACACCTTGTTCGACAGCTCTTGGGATTTGTGGGGCAACTCTGGGTACTTAGACCCTAGGTTGTTTGATCTCCACTGTATGGTTCATCCCATCTGGTTGTGGATTCTGGTTAATGGTCATGTCATCCTCTAAGACTACACCCTGAGTTTCTCTTATCAGCTCTCTTTGGGGGTGTCGAATAGGTTGAGGAACCCCAAAAAATCCGGCCATGCGCGTCAATTGTGCTGCCATTTGCTGGTTCGACTGGATGGTATTTTGTATTATAGGGTTAAGTATTGTACTCAAGGTTTGTGCCAACATCTGCACCATGTCATGGTTACTCTCATCCATTTCTTGTCTCAAAATTGCTGCAGAAGCATTCATGAGGCTTGGAATTATATGGGATGTCCCTCCTAAGAGTTGGTTTCTACCCAGATTTGCCATACCAGTTCCAGATCCCTACAATGGAGAATATTCACTCACCAAAGGTTCTGAAAATGTGGACGAGGCATTGATAAGGCTTGCCATTTCAGTAGTTGGTACGTTATAGGGTTGGTCTCGACCCATCCAGGCTGTCGAAAATCCTAGAGGGTCATAAGGTCGAACTCCCAGATTTCCCCTTGGTGGGGGTGTTCCTGGTGGACCCCTAGGACCTACATAAGAAAGTATTGGTCCTGTTTGTGTAACTGCCAATACTGGTGTTGAACCAACAGTTGATGGCACAGGTTCACTAACTATTGGTATAATCGCTATTCCCGCGGGAATTAGTGGAGGCATTTCTCCACTACTTGGCTGATTAACCATTCTCATATTTGTTCTCCTAGGTATATACTCTTTGGTGGTTAATTTACCACTTCTCAATAACATACAACACTCTTGAGAGAAAGGAAATTGCGTAAAACACTTATGATAAAAACTGCTTTTATCAAAGTTTGTAAAATAAAAACAAAAACTTAGCAATGTCCCGCCAGGTGTGCCAATTTGTTTACCATGAAAATTGGTAAACAACCGTTGATCTTCCAAAAAAAGGTTATTTTGGTTACTTGCAGGATCGATCATTTTGATCCTAAGACATATGCCAAGTGTTTTTTGGGGGTTTGATAAGGAGTCTTAACGTTGTTAATGAACAAGTTCGACTGGACACTAAGAGTAAAGGCTTGGATAAGTTTAAATGCACAGGACGAAGGTAAAAACTTGGTAAAAACGCAATTAAAGTACATGATAAAGTAAATTTGCAGTAATTTAAAAGGCTATAATGGTAAAGTTTGCAGAAAAATGTTAAATGGCAAGGATTGTAAAGAAATGTAAAGACTTTGATTGCAATAAAGTATGGTGATTCAAATGTACATTCTCAATATTCTTTCTCTCACAGCAGGTACTTGAATAAAATTGAGTGACTTGTACAATGAGTTGAACACACAAAATTCTACATAAAATTCCTATATTTATACTAATAATAAGTAACTGTCAAACAATTGCTTCGTTCTGGGATGAGGACAAGTGTCTTTTGCATGCTCTTCGACCCCTATCTTCATGCCACGTTGTTTTTCCCAACTGCCAAATGGATTGCCTTTCCCTCCTTTCTTCATATTCAAATCCACTTGCTGTTGATACAAGAGATTTTCGGTCGTAACTGTCTTTAACATAGAAAATTCTCTAAGTGTTTTTTCCTTCTTAGCAAGGATGACTTCGACACAACTCCTATCATAGGCTCTTTTGTTGAAGTATCTTCAGCTTATATTTATTCAATCTATTTTTATCCAATAAGGCCAATATATGTGAGTGTCGAATTTAAGAGCTAACAACTATGTAAACCCTAATCTCGTGACCATTGATTTAAGTACCATGCTCTGTTGTTAGTGCATGCAAGGTTAGATTACCCAATGGAGAGTATGTATAAGAGGAGTGCAAGATGCATAAGTCAGCTAAAAGTAAAAGGGTAGGACAAATTTGGGATATGACACATAGTAGTAAATGAAACATCATGAAAAGCTTGAAACTATCCTCCACTTTAAGGTTTTCAAGAGTGTTTGCCATGAATCGTTCTCTATGATAGATTCCAAGAGCAACAAATTATTTGTGTTTAAGGTTTATGTTCTTAAATATTTATTTGAGCAAAAAATTATTTATTTATCTAACTATTTTTTTATAGCAGGAACAAATGCAAGGAAAAACAATATAAAATATCTTGACACCCAACGTTTGATCTTGCCCAAAATATCAAAGATTGAAAGATTCAACATATGATCTTAATGGACAAATTAATTATTATTTTTTATTCTCTTTAAATAATATAATATTATGGGTAAACATTGTAGTTTGTAAATAAATTATTTTATTAATTTTTTGTGTAAATAATGTAACAGGTTATATTTAAAAAAAAAAACAATCTAACTTACCCATCCGTTGTATTGATAAGATGAGATATATGAGAGGCTAGTTTTGTAAATAATAAAAGTGTATATGATAAGGTTCAAACCAATGCGCAACTAAATTTACTCATCGGTGTTTTAAAAACTGAGATGTTAAGTAGTTATTTTTCATGATGCCCTCCGTTACCTCGCTTTTTTAGCCAAAGTAAAATGAATTTCACGTTTGAGGTTAAAAGCGCTTTTTATAGTAGTGAATATTTTTATTAAAATCCAAATTGTTTTTAATAAATATTTATAGTCTACTTATTAAAGTTCCTCTATTTTTTACGGCAACTCCATTGTTTTATTAATATGCTGACTCAACTTTCTTTATTTTATCACGTGTTTCATTTTCATTTATTATTTTATTTGTAAGAACTTAATTGTTTTATAAGTTGTTGTGTTGTATTACATATATATATATAGTTGTAGTATATATATAATATCATCTAGTATTTAATTGTATAAATGTTTTATAGGATTAGATAGATTGTCAAGATGATAATATGATTCATCTGATCATGGATCATATAATTATTGTATACAATTTGTATTAATATTTTATTTACCTTTAAATATATTTTAGATTATTTAAAATATTAAATATTTTGTGTTTGATTATCTATAGGTCTGTTGTTTGGACACTTGGAACTCCCTTCAATAGGAAATCGAAAAACCCCGACCAAACTCAAAGCTTTACCATTTTTCTTATACTGGAGCCATGTTTATGACAAGCTTTACCCATTTATTTGTTGGGGCATCTACAGTTGGATTGAACGAAGCCTGCGTATTTTCCCTGAGTTTTTGTCCTCCTTGTTGCCTTCGAAGAATTCCCCTCTTGTCGAACATAAATCTTCCCCCATCATATTTCCAATTTCCTTTTCTTCTGGAAACTTGGACTCTCTCCAAGTTCTCAGCAGCTTTCCTGTCGTACATTGAACTGCATCTAGAACACATTAATGCTTCATATTTTTTTGAGCAAATTATCATTGGCCTTGGGATAGGCCACTTTCATTTGGTCTTCCTCCATCTGGATGTCCTCTTCGTTAGGATCCCAATCCTTTGCAACATTACTCTGAGGCCTTCATTAGCCCCTGTTACTTCGACACCCTGTTCGAAACCATCAGTATTTTCATTTTTGGTATTCTTGTCACTGAGGCCCTCAACAACCTTGATCATGTCGATGTCTGCTGGTTCAATGTAGTGGGCTTCAGCCACCTACAAAGGGTCTAAGTCAAATTTCATATGAACCTTGTTCTTCTCGCCAAACTTAAGTCTTCCATCCCGGATAACATTTTGCACCAAATCCATGAAAAGAAAACATTGTGAGGTTTTATGGCCTAAGAAATTATGATACTTGCAAAATCCTCTTTTCTTCTGTTGTTCTAATGGAGGAATTTTAGCGCCAGGTGGCACTAACATTTGGCCATTTTTGACTAATAAGTCGAAGATTTCATCACACTTCGTCACATCCAAGATGTATGTCCTCTTTAGTAATTTGTCATTCTTTTCCTGTTTGACGAGATTCTTCCCATTCGAAGGAGCAAGAACTTTGCATGAATAAGGTGGCCCTTGTTTTAATTCGGCCAGATCTATTTCATTTTATTCGAAACCCATAGGGTCACTATACACCTCTGGTTCATCATTGTCCATTTCGACATATGCTACCCTTTCTATTCTATTATTTTTACTAGCCCTAGCCTTTTCAGCCTTTAAACGTTCGACCTGTCGAACTCTATCTCCTAACTGGACCATGTCTCTTAAACATTGGGTATCTAACTTCTTTCTCATGGAGTAGTCTAAATAACCTGCAGCCATTTCGACCAGTTTCTGTTCTGGCACTTGAGAAAAACATCTTATCTTCAGCAAACAAAACGTGTTAAGATAATCATCTATTGGCTCACTAAACTTACGCTTAATGCTAGCCAACATTTTCAAACTTATCTTCTACTGATCCATGTAAAAATGCTCATGGAATAACCTTTCCAAGCGAGTCCAATCATGGATAGAATTTGCAGGATGTATGGTGAACCAAGTGAAGGAAATTTTGGTAAGGGAACTAGGGAAATATTTTATCCTAAGGATATCGTTATTTGTAATGTCCCTAGCCTAGACCAAGTACCTGGCTATGTGTTCGACAGTAGATTCGCTGGTATCATTAGAGAATTTTGTGAATTTTGGGACTTTCTATCACCTGGGTAATTCAGTTTGTAAAACATATTTAGATAAAGAGGAAGTATAATTCGGCCTTCGAAAGCCTATGTTTACCCCATTCCGCGCCAGTACCCTTTCGACCATGGCTACCTGATTATTCTCTCCTGGAAATTCATCCTGTCGAACATGAATGACTTTGTCAGCATCCTAGTTCCGATTAACCATTATCACCCTTGGGGCTTGTACCTCTCTAGGTATTGGTTGCTCGACCTTAGGTTTTTCGACTCTTTGCTCTTGGTTAACTTCACCAGCATTTAGCGCAAATGGTTGGGCTTGGTTAATTGTTTCATCTTCTTCGAAAACCACTCCTTGGTTTTCTCTCAGCCATTCTCGGCGGAGTTGTCGAACTGGGGCTTAAGAGCCCCCAAAAAATCTACAATTTACGCCATCTGTGCCGCCTGTTGCTGATTTTTTTGGGCATTTTGTTGAATATTTTGGGTAGTACTTTGGATCAGAGGATTAAATTGTGCCCATTTTTTGGGCTAGCACACAACCATTTTTGGGTTTCTATCATCTATTTGCTTTCAAAATACCACCGTAGAATTTGTCGTAATCGTAGGCATCTGGGTAACAAATCCAGAGGGTTGGATATTTTGACCCATGTTGTTTATGCCTGATCCTAATCTTTGTAATGGTGAGAATGTAGACATTCATGGATCAGAGAATTTTGATGTGCCTATTATGCAAACTTGCCATTACTAATGTTGGCATGCCATACACCTATTCGCGGCCATCCATTGGCATCGAAAGCCCAGATGTAAAATTTCTGAAACTAGTGGTCCCTGGTGGTCTTGGGGTCAATGGTTGACCTTGTGTTTGCATTGAGGAGAGAACAGGTCCACTATGCGCGTTCGTTGGTATCACTGCTGTAGTTACTGGAATAGGTATTGATTCAGTCAAAGATACTGCAACGTGTTTTCCCCTGTTAAAGGTTGGGGTTGTTCTCCATTGTTGCTTGGTGAATTGACCATTTTTCTAACGTACTTCCTCTTGGGTATTGCTTCGCTAGTTCTGGCTATTCTACCACTTCTTAATCTCATGCAACAATGTTTAACGAAAAATTTGTGTTGTAATAAATAAAATTTCCTAACAAACTAGACATTGGGTCCCACTAGGCATGTCAATTTGTTTACCGTGAAATTTAGTAAACAACCGCTAGTCTTCCAAATTCTAATGACTTTGGTTACTTGTATGATCGACTAGATTGTTCCTAGGATAATAGTGTCTGTTTTTGATTGTTTTATAGGTGCTTTTTCTTCTGGATATTGATCTTTTCGATTGTAAGGTAAGTTCGAATATAAATGGTAAAGAGAAAACAGAGATAAAGAAAGTAAATGACAAAGGAAAAAAGTAAAGGCTTCGATTGAAAAAGTGTAAATAAATGGTAAATAACTTTAAAAATATAATTATTGCATTCAAAGATAAAATGGTGGTATTTCAAACGTACATTCTTAAAACTCGTTTTTCGATTAACTTTGATACTTTGAGTGTATAGAGTAATTTGTACAATAATTGAACACACAGAAATTTAAACAAGAAACTCCTATTTATACTAATTCTAAACGAACGATCTTCTTATCAAAAGATGACACGTTCTCGCTTGCATGCGTTTGATCCTTCAAAGGCCTCTACGTGTCTCTTTTCAAAAGGAAAAAGTAAGCGCCAAAATTCCAATGTTCAACCTTATTTTACATTGCTCATCGAACCCTCCTAAAGTATCTTTCGAATATTAGATTTCAAATTCGTTTTAAAAATTCTTGTCGAAAAGACCATTATATGCCTCTGTCGAAACAACTTTCTAATACTCTTAATTTCTCTTTTAAAAACCTTAATGTTTTCACGAAACCTTCAGCGTCGAATTTTCTAGCTAACACCAGTCAAGATGAGTATTTTCACTCAGTTATAAAGCAACGCTTGTCAGCTTCTGTATTTCTTCATCAATAGCTACTCTCTTCTCCTCGACTACCTTGTCTTTCCTTTGAGACAATGGTTTCATTGTGGGATCAATAGTGAGTCGATGACATATCACTCTTGTATTAATGTTTGACATATCTGAGGATGCCCAAACAAACAGATTAATATTCTCTTCAGCAGGACGATCAATTCTTTCTATTCATATTCAAATAAAATATTATTTCCCTTTCCACGCCACCACTTATAATTCTCCATAAATATACCAATACACTTAATAATCAATACACTTTTTATTTTATCTCATGTTCTGTAAGATAATATGTATATTTATTTACAATTATTTAAAATAATCAACCTTTTTTTCACAATACATTCATTGGAAAAGAGAAGAAGTAATGAATAAAGAAACTATAATTTCATTTAAACTTAAAATGTAGTGTCATTTCCACAAAGACTCCTTAAAAAATAAAATTCTATATAAAAAAATCAATAAAGTTATAAAAGATACTCTTATAGAACTTCTTTTTTTATTAAAAATACTCATTGGAAAAGAGAAGAAGTAATGAATTAAGAAACTATACTTTCATTTTAGCTTAAAATGTATCATATTTCCAAAAAATAAAGGACTCCTTGAAAAATGAAAATCTATATAGAAAAAATCAATAAAGTTATATAGGATACTCTTAAAACCAATATTCATAGTATCACGTGGGGTCGAAAACCACTATAGTGGCCTGTTTTTTTTCTTTGAGAAGGGAAATAAATATTAAAAAATAAGAACAAAGCCAAAATTGAAAACGTATTGTTGTTTTTTCTTCTAAATTTTGGTTGTATATTTGTCTGTTTCCTCATTAGCAATAATAATAAAGAACCACATTTTCATATATAAAGCTTATGCATCAAGCATAATAGTGAACTAGTCTTTCTCACATGCTATGGCATTATTCAGAGCTTTTTTACTTCTTTCTCTCTTCAATCTCTTCACTACATTATCATCTTCAGAGGCTGTCTCACCAATTCTTGATGTTTCTTTACTCAATAGAACCACTTTTCCAAAAGGCTTCCTTTTTGGGACAGCTTCTTCATCATACCAGGTTAATGTTTTGTCGATAATTATTAGTGTAATATTTTCATAAAATATTAAAAAATTCACCAAGTTAATGTTAATGAACAAATTTAGTTTAATCTATGGTATATATATATATATGTAGTATGAAGGTGCTACAAAAGAAGGTGGGAGAGGACCAAGTATATGGGACACTTTCACTCATAACTTTCCAGGTATTTTTAGATTCAAATACAATTCACCATTTCCCTTTTTGGTATCTGTTTATTTCTTTGGCATAATGATGGGTTATGAGTTTGTCTCTATCTGAGAAACATTTTTATTTGAAGATGCTGCTAAAAGTTTTCAATCAAATTATTATATAGATTTGAGAAGTAGAGTATGATTCGGTTTTGACCCTTTTATTTATTACTTTTTTATATATAAAATTACCATGCATCATGCATGTTTTTACTACCTTTTTTATTTAGTAATTTACTTTCTTTTTACAAATAGAATAATTCAATATAACAAATGTGCTACATGCAGATAAGATACAAGATAAGAGCAGCGGAGATATTGCAGTTGACCAATATCACCACTATGAGGTAAACTGTGAATATTTTAATTTATATTATGAAATTTCATAAATAGTTATCTTCTAACCCCATGTTTTGACTCTTCTTCTTTTTTTTATGAAAAAAGTTTTATAAGAAATTAGTTATTGATCATAGGAAAAAAGAGTAAATTTAATGCGGTTTATAATTGTTAACGGTTTCATATGAGATAATATATGACTTTAACATGTGTTTATAAATGGAGGTAATTTTTATCCTATAATTTGGTTTTATAGGACTGAGTAAGGCTCAACCACATTTTTTAACATGATATCAAAAGTCTCGCTTAAGATTTGACGGACCATCTACTATATTTTCTGTTATCGAGTCATCCATAATTTATTTTCACGTTCTAATTGTCTAGTCTTGGACATGAGAGAGTGTCTTAAGAGTGCGTGAGAGGGTGTATTAAGTGTCTTACATCGAATAATATATAATTTGAATATATACTGATAAGTGAAGACAATTATCATCTTACAAACCGCTTTTGTAAAATTGAGTTAGATCCAACTACATTTTTTAACGATATTTAATTTCATGTTAAAAAGATAATATTGGTATTTTAATTTTTATAATTTAAAATAAAAAAGTATAATTTTTTATTTTATATTTATTTTGGAACGGGAGAAGTTAAGTGATTATATAGAGTATAATGAAGCAATATGTATAAGAGATCATGTTTCTTTATAAAAAAAATAAAATAATTTGGTTAGTTGAAATGGATTTTGACCGATGAAACAACTATTTTATAAAGAGATAGTTAGAGTTTGCCTTAATTCACTTTACAATAGTGTTATTTATATAAAAAAAATATTATTTTTTTTAATCAATATGGTGGAACTCATATACTCTAATTGATTTTTTTTTTTTGGGTTTTATAATTTTGTTTGTTTTAAATATGATAGGAAGATATTAGCATAATGAGGACTATGAATTTGGATGCTTACAAATTCTCAATCTCTTGGTCTAGAATTCTCCCAAGTGAGTTAAACATAAATCGATTAACCTTTTCTCTTAGTTAATTTAACTTAATTATGTTGATTTTTTCCATTAATTAGTTTTTTAATCTCAATAAAATATCAATAGAAGGACATCTTAATGGAGGTATAAATCAAGAAGGAGTCAAATATTATAATAATCTCATCGATGAGTTATTGGCTAATGGTTAGTATATTTATTTTGTTTACTTCAATTTTCATTACTTCACATTTTAACATTTCATACAACAATTTATGATAAGCAAAAATAATGGAATATAAATATTGTAGGTCTAGAACCATTTGTAACTCTATTTCATTGGGATCTTCCTCAAACTTTAGAGGACGAGTATGGTGGCTTCTTAAGCCCTCTAATCATGTAAGTTATACACACAAAAAATCAAGTTAATTTTTCAGTTATTATGTATTAATTGATCAACAATAATACTATGTATTCATATCATAATATATGACTAATTTTCAGAAAAGATTTTCAAGACTATGCCGAACTTTGTTTCAAACAGTTTGGAGATAGGGTGAGACATTGGATTACTTTGAACGAGCCTTACTCTTACAGCTTGGGTGGCTATGCATTCGGATTCTTTGCACCTGGTCGATGTTCTAAATGGTTGAATGCAAATTGCACCGGCGGTGATTCAGGGAAAGAACCTTACTTGGTTTCGCATCACCAACTTCTTGCCCATGCTGCAGCTGTCAATGTGTATAAGAAAAATTATCAGGTTGGTTATACTTTTGATGAGTATTATTTGTAATATTGAAACCATAATTCATTCAAATGATAATTTTGAACTACAATTTATATTTAGTAACAAAATAAGCACACTTGGTTGAATTGCATATACAAGTAATTTATGATTTGTGTTTCTATTTTGTCTTTTTTACTAATGGTTGTTCTAACAAATTTAGATACAAATTTAATTTAGATCTTTAAAAAGCATACTGATATAATAATGTGTGATTGTCAAAAAATCTAGATGGCTAACAATCAAAACAATGATTTATATGCAGGAATCTCAAAAGGGTGTGATAGGAATAACCTTGGTGTCCAACTGGTTCATTCCATTTTCAGATGACAAACTTGATCAAAATGCTGCTGAACGAGCAATTGACTTTATGTTTGGATGGTAAGTGTATATATTTGAATATTAATTAAAATCCGCTTAATATTGTTTTTGTTGGTGCAAGATGATGAAATTGAGGAAGAGTAGATGAATAAAGATGACGACGGCTAATGATTAAAAATGAATTGAATTGTATTAATGAGACCCAGGTACACCTATTTATACACAAAGATAGCAAAAGATAAGAATGCCACATAGGCCCTAAAAATGGATAAAACTACCAAATATAGCAAATACTAAATTACCCCTTTAACACCATCCCTTAATTTAGTATTTATCAGAAACTAACAACACCAATTTCATTCCTCAAATGAATAAATTTGTCTGTTTTGATTGCCTTCGTCAAAACATCTGCCAGCTGTTTCTGGATGCTACAGTGCAGAACTTCTAACACTCCTTTCTGCACTTGACTTCTCAGAAAATGATACTTCATCTCAATATGTTTGCTTCTTCCATGCAACGCTGGATTCTTTGAAAGATTGATTGCAGACTTATTATCAATCAACAGCTTCAGAGGTTTCTCTATCTCAATCTTCAAATCCTCCAGAAGATTCAGAAGCCAAACAACTTGACATGCATCTACAACACCTGCAATGTACTCAGCTTCACACGTTGACAGAGCCACAACAAGCTGTTTCATGGAACTCCAAGAAATAGGACCTCCCAGAAACTTGAAAAAGTAACCAGAAGTACTTCTTCTGTCAACTCAATCTCCACACCATTCAGAATCAGATTAACTCATTAATTCTGGTTTTGTCTTTCTTCTAGAAGGAGATAATACTTCATATTTCAGAGTTCCCTTGATATACCTCAAAATCCTGACAGCAGCTTAGTAATGAGACCACTTTGGTTTACTCATGAATCTTCTAACTATTCCAACTGCATAGCAAATATCAGATCTGGTATTGCACAAATACCTAAGAGAACCAACCAACTATTTGAAGGTCGTAACATCCACAGAATCACCATCAGAATCAGAATCCAATTTATGATTGGTTTCTGATGGTGTCATAACAACTTTATAATTATGCATCTTAAATCTCTTCAGAAGTTCAAGTTCATATTTCAGCTGATGTAGAATAATACCCTTCTTTGAGTACATAATCTCCATTCTTAGAAAATATACCATATTTCCCAAATCTGCCATCTCAAACTCATTCATCAAAACTTCTTTGAACTTGATTATGTCTTCTAGATAAATTCCTGTTAGCAATATGTCATTAATATATAGACACACCAGAATCATATTTCCACCAGAATGCTGCACATACACGCCATATTCCATCTCACATTTCTGAAACTTCTGCCTCTTGAAAAATGAATCAATTTTCAGATTCTAAGCTCTGGGCGCTTGTTTTAATCCATACAAGACTTTATGTAACTTGTATACCATCCCTTCTTGATTCTTTTTCATAAATCCAGGAGGTTGTGACACATATACCTCTTCTTGTAATGGACCATTCAGAAATGCAGACTTCACATCCAAATGTATCAAAGGCCAATTTCTATTTGCAGCTAAAGCAATCACCAGCCTGATTGTTTCATGTCTAGCTACAGGCGCAAACACCTCAAAGTAATCTAGCCCAGGTTTCTGAAGAGAACCTCTAGCCACTAGTCTCTCTTTGTGTTCGCCAATTGATCCATCTGACTTAAGTTTCACCTTAAAAACCCATCTGACGCTGATGGCTTTCTTCTTTTCTGGAAGCTTTGTCAACTTCCAAGTTTTGTTTCTTTCAATAGCCTCAACTTCTTCCTTCGTGGCATTCAACCATACCTTCTTCTTGAGAGCTTCTTCAATACCCACTAGTTCAGAATCTACTAGCATGGAACACTAAACGACTTCTCCATCAAAATCTACTTCAGTGTCATGCAACATGTTAAAATCTGCAAACCTACTTGATATTTGTCTGATTCTCTATGGCTTCTGAACTTGTTCTGAAGCTTCTCCAGAACTTGGAACAGTGCTAGCTTCTAGACCTTGTTCAGAACTACTTCCTTCAGAATTACCACCTTCAGAGCTACTTCTGGAAGCTTATCCTCCAGACCCTATGTCTTCATAGTTTTCTCTTCCAGAAATATAATCACCACCAGATTCTGGATCATCGTCAGAATCTGGATCAGAATCAGATCCACTATTAGAATCTCCCTGAGATTATGACTCATCTTCAGAGTCTACAGAATCAACTTCATCTTCTGACTCTGACTCGTATTCAGTACTTTCTGAAGAATCTTCGAAAACTAACTCTGGTGTTGGTGTTACACCAGAATCTGATTGAGACTTGTTCCAATCCCATGTTTTTGACTCTTTCACAATAACGTCTCTACTGATTTCAACTTTGTTAGTTTCTGGATAATAAAGCTTATAAGCACATGTACTGTGGTACCGCACCAGTAACATTACTTTGCTTCTATCATTCAACTTCCGTCTTCTAGCTTCTGGAACGTGTTTGTAACATACACGAACCAAACACCCTCAAATGGCTAACACTTTGCTTATCTCCAGTCCACTTTTCTAAAGGAGCAATTTCCTTCAGCTTCTTCGTTGGACACCTATTCAGAACATATGCTGATGTGGCAACAACTTCTCCCCATAACATGTGAGATAGATTCTTTTCTTTCAGCATACTTTTAGACATATCAAGCCAAGTTCTGTTTCTTCTTTCAACAAGACCATTGTGCCGAGGAGTATATGGAGCAGTAACCTCATGTTCTATTCCATTCTCCTCACAGAACTTCTGGAACCCATAGAGTTATACTCACCTCCACCATCCGTTCTCAGAATCTTCAACTTCTAACCACTCTGCTTCTCAGCCTTCACCTTGAACTTCTGAAACTCAGTAAACACTCCATGCTTGAACTTGATGAGTGTTACCCGTGTCATTCTTGTGAACTCATTCACAAAAGACACAAAATATTTGTTTCCTCCAAGTGAAGATACTGGAAATGGTCCACACACATCAGAATATACTACTCCCGAAGCATGCTTCTCTCTAGGGGCTACTTATGAGGCAAATGGAAATATGGGTTGCTTTCCTTTCATGCATATCTCACATGACTTCTCAAGCTTTACAATATTCGAAATTCCATGTACAAGCTTCTTAGAACTTAGATGCCTTAAGCTTCTATAGTTCAAATTCCCCAACCTCTTGTGCCACAACTTACTGTCACCTTCAGCGTCTTCTGCACTAAGACACTCTGCTTCAGTTGTTTCTACATTCACCTTGAATGTTATGTTGCTTCTCTGCTCAGACTTCATAATCCACTTCTGATTGGAATCATATAACTTCAAGAGGTTGTCCTTCATAACGACTGATAAACCTTTCTCAATGAGCTGACTGACACTCATCATGTTTCTTTTAATTCCAGGAACATACCAAACATCTTTGATCAGAATGTTTTTTCCATTCTTCACTCCGACTCTTACATTTCCCATACCTTCTGCATTAAGATACTTATCATCAACACATCTGATCTTTGTTCTCCTTCTGGAGTCAAAGTCTATTAGCCAATATTTATTCTCAGTCAAGTGGTTTGAACAGCCAGTGTCCATATACCACCAATCTTCTGAACACTTTCCATCAGAATTGGAAGCCATCAGTAGCACGGGTTCATCATCAGAATCTCCTCTGGCTACATTTGCTTCTTCTGATTTCCTTCCTTTATTTCTATAATCTCTGGCAAAATGGCCAAATTGTTTACAACAATAACATTGAACCTTCTTCTTGTCATACCTTTCCTTTCCCTTCTGATATTTCTTTTCATCAGAATTTGAGGTTTCTGACTTCTGGAATTTATCACCATGCCTATTCTGCTTCTGGTCCTTCTTGACAAAAGAAGCCTTTCGAGATTGCTCAACTTCCCTCTCAGAAGTTCTTTCAGTCAGACGCAACTCCTGCGCTTCTAGACTGCTTGCAACTCTTTTATTCTCATGGTTTCCAGATTTTTAGAATGTTCAATAGAAACAACAATGTAATCAAACTGAGGAGTAAGCGACCTCAGAATCTTCTCTATGATTACTTGTTCATAAAGTGTTTCTCCACAAGCTTTCATCTCATTAGTGATCAGAATCATTCTGGAGATGTATTCAGAAACTTTCTCATTGTTCTTCATGTTGAGATTCTCATATTGCTTTCGCAGGGACTGAAGTTTCACCTTCTTCACTGGCGCGTCACCACCGTAACATCTTACCAGTATATCTCATGCCTCTTTCGACTTCGTCGAATCAATAATCTTATCAAACACACTTTCATCCACACACTGATGGATATAGAACAGAGCTTTCTGATCCCTCTTCCTCGTAGCTCTTTCTGCAGATCTTTGTTCTTCAGTAGCATCTGTTGCAACTGGAACATAACCATTAGTAACAAGATCCAGAACATCTTGAGCACCAAACAACACACGCATATGTATCATCCATCTGTTCTAGCTTTTGCCATCAAAAACTGGAAATTTAGTGTTCAAACTACAACCTCCACTCATCTTAAACCTTGCACAAATCTCAGATCTCACTCAGTGTTTCCCAAACCCACAGAATTAGTGTGATTATGTTCAGGTTTTTGTTCAAGATTCAACAGAAATCAAGAACCAAAATCAAACACACAACCCACTTTCACTTGTGTTTCCCAGAAATTCAGAACAACCAAGAGCTCTATATACCAATTTATTGGTGCAAGGTGATAGAATTGAGGAAGGAGAGAGGAATAAAGGTGACGACTGCTAATGATTGAAAATGAATTAAATTGTATTAATGAGACCTAAGTACACCTATATATACACAAAGATAGCAAAAGATAAGAATGTCACATAGGACCTAAAAATAGATAAAACTACCAAATATAACAATTATCTATAATTATTTTCTTCATATCATCAATTTAAAAAGAAATCTTTATATATTTTTTTTATATTTTTATTGCTAGATATTACCATGCTTCTCAATAATACTATTTTTTCTTCATGATTTCCTTTTCTTCTTAATTTGTAACAATGATTACAGGTTTATGGAACCACTAATAATAGGAAAATATCCCCAAAGCGTGCGTACTCTAGTTGGAAAAAGATTACCAAAGTTCTCAAAAGAGCAAACAAAACTACTTAAAGGGTCACTTGATTTCCTTGGACTAAACTATTATACCTCTAACTATGCTATCAATGTGCCTCAACTTAAAAATAATAAATACAATTACAAAACAGATTCTCATGTTAATCTTACAAGTAAGAATATTTTTAATTATTGATCATCACTATTTTTTTTAAATAAAATTTTTGAATTTGATAATAAAATTAATATTTTGCTTTTATGATCGAAGCTGAACGCAACGGAATTCCCATAGGTCCAAGGGTATGTAAGTCACCAATTTTATAAATTAAATTATTAGTATTATTATAATTCACCTATAGTTTGATGAGTGTATGTATAACTTATGTTTATATAATAATCATTTTTATAGGCAGCTTCAAATTGGTTATTTGTTTATCCTAAAGGAGTTCAAGAATTATTACTCTATGTCAAGAAAATGTACAACAATCCTTTGATTTATATTACTGAAAATGGTAAATACATCTTACTTCATATTCATTATCCCATAAATGTTGTATATTATATAAAATAAATAGGAGATTGAATATATACAAATTTTGCTAAAATGTTATTTTTAATTTGTGCATGATTTTTATTTTAACATTTTTATCATATATATGATCGTATCTTTTTAAAAAAACTTAATTTGCAGGTGTCGATGAATTTAATGATCTAACACTATCATTAGAAGAATCTCTTATAGACATTTTTAGAATTGATTATTACTATCGTCATCTTTATTATATCAATTCTGCAATCAGGTAAGCAAATTCTTTTTATATATTTAAAAATAGTTTCTTTCTTATACTTATTTTAATTTATATATTTTTTACTATTAGGAATGGCGTAAACATAAAAGGATATTTTGCATGGTCTTTGTTGGACAATTTTGAATGGTCATCAGGTTATACAGTACGCTTTGGAATCAATTTTGTGGATTACAAAAATGATTTGAAAAAATATCAAAAGTTATCTGCAAAATGGTTTAAGAATTTTCTCAAAAAATATTAGATTTTTCATACATGATGTTTCTAATAAATAATGTAATGAAACAAATGAACCAAGTTTAATTTTAAATAATATTGTGATGATCATTCATTCTCAAAATGACAATTTCAATGCTTGAGTCATGACTTATTGGTAAGACATGCTTGTTAATTTTATAAGTTTATTGTCTAATATTACAATAATATAGGCTCCTTTAATTTTATAAGTTTATTGTCTAATTTTATAAGTTTATTTTCAATACATGCTTGTTAACTAAGATGATAACAAGGTTGTCAATATATAAATTTCACAAGATATGCATCTAAACTTTATCGGCTTTCTCAAAAATTTGAAGTTGCTCCCATTATGATACTCGCATTGTTCATGCATCATCATCAAGTATTAGATCTTCGTCTAGCCACTTTTAAAGATGATCCACTTTAACAAAATTATTTATATTGATACAAGATATACAAATCATATATGCCATTTGTTGTACCCCAAAATTTGCCCTCTCAATTCTCAAGGCTTCTCTCACAATGATTCTCAAATTTCAAGCTTGAACAAGTGCATTTGGATTTTCCTATACTAAAATTAAAAGGAAAACTGTCAAAAAGGGAGAAAACAGATAAAAATATTATTTTGACAAAAATTGGAGAAATACAAGTGTGCTTCGTTTCAGCTCTTTCGATTGGCCTTTTGGCCTCTTTCGACACAAGCTTGGCTTGCATCTTTCGATTGGCCTTTTGGCCTCTTTCGACACAAGCTTGGCTTGCATCTTTCGATTGGCCTTTTGGCCTCTTTCGACACAAGCTTGGCTTGCATCCTTCGATTGGCCTTTTGACCTCTTTCGATACAAGCTTGGCTGGCATCCTTCGACTGGGCATAGGCTTCTGACACAGTTTGGTTTGGATTCACAAGGAAAAGAGCCTCTTGTAATCTATTTCATTTACAAGGCAAAAAACCCTCTTGATGATGTCCTTCGACCCAGGAGGAAAAAGCCTCTCTTTTTCCCTCTTTCGATCACACATCCTGCCCTTGCACGCCTTTTTCGTTCGGGGGAGCGACTTCTCCAATATTGCAAGCTTCGATTGAGCCTTCCATCCCTGGCACACATCCTTCGCTTGGGGGTGTGAATCCTTGGGCATAAGTGTTTTGTCATTCTTTCGTTTGGCCATATGGCCCCTTTGTAGGTAAATTTGAGTGGGAAGGATTTCCTGTTAGAAATGGCTTGTTCCAAGCATACAAACTCTTCACTATGTCATTGCCTCAGGCGAAAAAAGCATCTTGGTGGTGCATTCGAAGAGTTTTGTCAGGCATGTTTGGATGTCCCCATTCGAAGGACATATATTACTGATCCATCCCAAGAGCATTAATTTGGCCCATTCGAAGGATTGTCTAGGGAAGTCATTCGAACGTCACTTCGATTAAAAAAAGGAGATGGTTACTGAAAGTCTGGTCGAAAGGTGAGGCTAGGGAGTCAAGACAAAAGGATGAGAGGCCAAAGGCATTTGTTGACCAAGTCTCATGCGCTGTCAGGCTCGGGCCTGATTCACTGGCCATAAAACTCCAAAACTGTTGCACAGCAGTCCTGCACTAACCAATTCCTTGCACCAAAATGGCAATAAAACACTGTCCCTCGAAAGCTACAAATACAGCATACCCCTTTTGTTTGAATTTTTTGTTTTCCCTCCCAAAGCATCAGCCTAAGCCATCTATAAATATGAGCCTCCACCACACATGTTAGGAGGATCTTTTGGCCAGGCGAACGAATCTTCAGAAAATTCTCAAGAACACCAAATTTTCTCAAACACTTAAACACTCATCAAATACATACCCAGAATCCAAACGCTTATCCCCTTAGAATCCAAAACATCCATATACCTTGTTACCCTTCGAATCCAGTAGGAAGAACCTCACACTTGTTCTTCTCTTTCGAATCCAGTATCAAAGACACAACCCCTGGTTCCTCCCTTCGAATCCAGAAGCATTCAAGGAACTTAAAGACCCAGCACACGTTCCAGCCTCAAGCAAGGTAAGTCATTCTTAACCTTGAACCCTTCATTTCTAGCATAACATGTAAATAAGCTTCCTTTTCATTTCAAATATATACGTAATGTTTGTTACCTTTTCGTTTGTTTTTTATTGCTTCTCCTTTTGGTTTGGTTCTTTGGTTGGTTACAGCTGCTTTAAGAACTAACCTGGCCCTGAGGTAATGATAGTGTGGCCTCAGGCCATGTTGCTATTTAATATCTGAAACGAAATAAACAGGAGACAAGAATATGATACGAAGCTTCAGGCTTCCTCACTGACTCCAGGCCCAGTCGAAGGAGGCAGAAAAGAAGCTTACATCTTGCACAGATTCCAGGCTTAGTCGAAAGGCACAACATGCTGTCCCACTGGTCCCAAACGAAAGGCACAACATGCTGACCGTGAGGCCTCAGTCGAAAGTCATGCCTTCACCCTTTTCAGGCCAAATCGAAGAGAGCCAGAAAGTGCAGAATCGAAGGGTGTCTCTGCCCAGATCGAAAGGATCATTTTTATTCCTTTTATTTTTGTTTTGTCTTTACATTTCTTGCTCTTCAATATGGTTGTAATAGTGTAGGATTTATTTTCTGCATTTTTATTACTTTTATATGCTTGCTAGTAAATAGGGTGTGTATGGAAAGATAAAACCAACAAGTAGACAACCCCTAATCAAAGATAAATGCATGCAAATCAAACACACTTTGCACACATGCACCCTTAGGGTAATCTCACTTGTTGCCTCAGAATATAGTCATGTCCCTCGAGCATGGGCGTTTTAGCAAAGACCCTCGATAAAATATCGTAGTCCCTCGATGACCCTCGATGTTGCCTTCGGTAAACGATCTAGTCCCTAAAACGACATTGCTAAAACGTCCCATATGTTGCCTTCTATGACTATACAAACGTCCCGTGCCCGTCCCGTTCAACATCCTAACGCAAGGTTGTTCACCAAATACAATGGTGAAACAACACTGTTAAAAGGGTTAAAAACATAAGAAAGATCTTTTGAGTAAAATAGGGTAGATAGCTCTTAGTTACTTGATCAAACTTGCAAAACATCCTTGCCATTTTTCAAAACACACTTCACAACACAAACTTCAAAAACAATTTCAAAACAACTTTCAAAAACATTGAAACATCTTTTCAAAAAGACAAACACCTTTGTAAAACATTCAAACAAGAATTGTTACAAAGGTCGCCTAGACAAGGCATCTTTTTCAAAACATTTTCAAAACCACACACACAAAGAACCATTTTCAAACAATTGAAAAGAAAAGGCAAGTGATCTAAAACAAGTAACTAAGAGCCCATGGATAACCATGGATGAAAAGGGTGCTAGCACCTTACCTTTTCATAATCTACCCCCCGAACCCACGAAAACATCTCAAAGGTCTTTCCTATGCTTTTTGACCTTTCCTTGGGATAAAATAAAAAGTCGGTGGCGACTCTTGCTAAACCGAACATTTGCGAACACAAACACAAATCCCAAGTCAGTTCTCCCACCGTATCACAGAACTGGCGACTCTGCTGGGGAGTTATTTCTAAAAGTGGGGTTACCTTAGGGTTTTTAGATCACCTTTACTTGCTTACCTTGATTACTTTGTTTGCTTTACTTTTTGGGTTCCTTGTTTGGGTTTGTTTAAATCCTACACCTGGATTTGGGGGCACCTTTTAGGTAAGTAGCAATAAACTATGAGGGATCTGTCTGGCGTAGACCGACACGGATGAAGCAGTAGCTACATTGGTGTGACACCTTGGTCTGTACCGATATCCCTTGTGTTGAAACAAGGAGAATATGGGTCTTCTAAGGAGTCATTAAGCACCAACTGACCTTAGAACCTTAAATTGACCAACTTGGCCATAGAACAGTAGCAGTATGCTACACTCATTGAGACTAAACTCTCGCGATGATTTCGGTCGCAAGAAAAGGTTACTAAACTGGAATTATGACCGATTGAGGGTAGTCAGTGATATTGAGATCCTCTAGAACCCGGTTACTATTTTTAGGACAAGTCTTAACCAACTGAACTGAAAGAGGGTAGTACCTGAGCTCCATGCCAGCCTAAAATCTAAGGGCTCTCTTGTGTGACTTGTGTGCCTTTACCATGTTTTCCTTTTGTGGATACTTGTGGTGTGCCTTTACCATGACATCATAACATCATACCATAGCATTTTCAATAACCATTTCAAGGATCTCGAGGGTATTTTGATGCAGGGTCGTGTTGAACCAGACGTCTACCAAAGGACAAGAGGGTTTGTGTTGTACCCCAAAATTTGCCCTCCCATATTCCTCAAGGTTTGTCAAGAATGATCCTCAAATTGCTCAAGATTGCTTAAGGGTTGTACAGTCAAACCACCTCCAAAGACAGCTGAAATTAGGGTTTTGGTTCCTTCAAGGAATTTGGGGTTTTCAATGGTTCAATCAAGTCTCATAGGCCTATATACATTCTCAAGCACCTACATGCCAAGTTTCAAGACTCACAGTGCCAATTTGCACAGTCAAAAGCTCCATTTGATCCACAGTCAACTGCAAGGGCAAAATGGTCATTTTGCAGTCAAAAGTCAGAATTTTTGGTCAACATATTATTTTGAGTCCACAATCATCATTTGATCAAGTCTTGATCATGATTCCACAAGGATAACTCAAAAATCATCAAGATGCAAAAAGTTACTATTTTTGGACAGTAGAAAAGTCAACTGTATCTTGACCAGGGCATAACTTTTTCATGGTTTGTCAGAAAAATTCCATCCAATGCTCATTTTGAAGGGGATGTAATTTCCTACAATCCATATTCACACTCCAAGTTCAATAAATGCTCTCACAAGAAGTTACCAATTTTTACATTATAGGTCAATTTCAAAAGTCAACAAAAGTACACTTTAAGTCAAAGGCCATAACTTGATATTGGTAAATCCAAATGACATGGGACCAAAGGCATTGGTTAGAGGACTTCAAGAGCTTTCCAAAATGTCCAAGAACATGGTCATATGATCAAAATTGAGCAAGTTGTGCATTGGAGAAGTTGGGAAATTTTCATGAATTTGCAAAAGTCAACTTTGCTCAAAACACCTTCTTTTTGCTAATGGGCCTCAAATCTCTTCTTGAAACTTCACCCATGACCTATGCACGACCCATCAAGCTTAATTGGATTTATTTTCTTATTTTTATTGATTAATTGGATTTTTAATTAATATTAATTCATTTAATCAATTTAAATCATAAGAAAATAGAAGATTTGTTTTTTAAATCTTTTTGTGAAATATGACCTAAACATGCTGGCAAATTCGTGCACAAGTCAAAGATATCAAAAAATCCAATTTTGGCAAGTTTGTCCAATCATGAAAATCAAGAATATTTGATTTTTCAATCAAGGATTCAATCATCAATGCGCATGGATTTTTGCCCAGCTTTTGACCTAATTCAATTGCCTTATATGTATGCAAGCAAACCCTGACCTAATGGACGTGAAAAAAGCTGCAGAAAGACCCTGTCCAATTCAAGAAATTCCAAGAAAACTCAAAACTGATTTTTGCATCCTAGGCCAATTCAAGGCGTGCTATTCATCCAAACACCTTGCAGGAGTTCCCAGGAACGTTTTACACTCAAATTCAGGCATTGAAACTCAAAGAATCGTCACATACAGAACCACAGTTTGCCTTTTTGATTCAAAATCGTATTGCCTAATTCATGCGCATTTAACATGTTTTCATGATTGTTTTGCATTGCTAGGGACCATACGAAGCTAATGGTATAACTGAATTGAACTGAAACGCCCTGAATCGAAGAATGCCATGACTGATTTTTTAGGGTTCTTGAGCTTTAAATTTGGGCTTTCTGAACCAGGCAAAATTAGGACTCATGAGATACATGACTGAACTCGTGTGGCCAAGACGAACAAGCCCAATACCTCGCGAAATATTTATATCCATTGTGCTTCTAATCGCTATTTTTTATTGCAGGAATTAGTGGGGGTTAAAAACCCCCGCTATCTAATATTATTTATGCAGAACGAATGAAGAAGATGATGAGGTGTTAGCATCTGGTTGGTTTATTTGGAAAAAAGTGCGCGTTGTTTTTGTGTTACAGCATATTGATTAATTTCCTAATATAATAATTGCTCCTTATTTTAATGATAACTGAAGCAGCTTGGTTGGATGGCAAAGGCGTTGGCATGTGAGCATTGGGACCTGGGTTCGAATCCCAGGTCCCCCCAAAACACTTATTCTATTTTTTCTTTATATGTTCACATGCAGCTTTCCAAAGGTTGCCCACCATGCACCTCAAAAATCAGAGCGCCAGATGTCTGCAAGCGTAGATCCAGTGGCCATGAGTGAAAGATCATCATAGTCCCTAGTCAACAGGCGTGTGGATGATCACAAAAGTCAAAAGGGTTTGCAGCAATTGGGCCTTGAGAATTCCAGAATCACCTCCAGAATTTGGCCCAACACCCCCCTTCAAGTTTATTTCTTTTCTTTTCTTTTTTTTATTTCTTTCATTCAATTATTTTTATAATTATTATTTTAAATAACAAATTAATATTTACTTTCATAATAAAAATCAGAAAACATAAAAAATATAATATTTTTATTTATTAACTTTAATTAGTTTATTTTTGTAAATAAATACTAACATAATTTGTTTAGTTTTAATTAGGTTAATTTTAACTTTTTCACAATAAATAAAATCAATGTAGAATTAGGTTAATTAATATATTTGATCATTTTATTTTATTTTTCTTAAAAACATAAAAAACTCAAAAAAAAAATATCTTTCTTTTATTTAATTAATTAACTAGTCTAGGTTTAATTTAATTAAATGCATAATAATAAAAAATCTCTTTCTTTCTCAAAAAAGGGTCAAAACCCTAAGAACTTCTCCGATTCAATTTTTCTCGCGCGTGTGATTTTTGTTGATTAATTTTTTATCATATAATTGTATTTGCTCCGAGGATGTAATAGCTTTAATTAGGACTTTTTATCGCTTTTATTTATTTTCCGCAATTTACTTTTCAAGGGTTTGTTTTTGGCGATGTAAATACCCGACGCCTTGTAATAGCTTAGCTTTATTTTCCGCAACTATTAACTGCTAGATGTATGCTAACTAGGCTATGCATGGAAAGATCTCTCTTAAAATAAAATCTATCGTAGCTCACCATAACATGTACAAAGATAACATAAACTGAAACCTGACACACTCGCACATGCCACTCCTAGGGTACGCCTCACTTGGTTGCCTCGACGTGGTCATTGAGTATAGGGTGTTTTAGAGGTCGCCCTCCTGTCTAAAGATCAAAGTTGCCTCGAAACGGTTGCCTCGATAAAAAAATGATCTAGGACATTAGGGTTATCGCTAAGGCGTCCTACTATTGCTTTGGTGACCATATGTCCCTATGATCGAATTGACCCGAAAACTCCAACGACGGTGCTACCTACTTCTCAATAGTGGGATAGTACTATCTAAAGGACATTTACACAGCTTAATTTCTTTTGAGTAGGTAGAGGTTCTCAGGTACTTGCTCTTTCAAAACAAAAATACTTTTCGCACCTACACTTTTCTGACAAAAGTTTTCAAACAACACTTCATACACTCTTGAGGACAGACACAAGAGTTAAATCGAAGTTTTCAAACAAGCTTTTTCAAAACCCACAAACACAAGAAAAGCAAAACATTTTGAAAACATAGTGAGCAAGTACCTAAGAGCCTGTGGATAACCACGGATAGAAAGGGTGCTAACACCTTCCCTTTCTATAATCTACCTCCTGAACCCGAGAAACATCTCGAAAAGGAATTTTGCTGTGCTTTTGTCCTTTCCTTGTTGGAGAAAATAAAAGACGATGGCGACTCTTGCTTACCGCGACATTTTGCGAAAACAAACGCAAACGCGAACTAGCATTCCGAAACAGTCAGTTTTATTCCCACCGATCACAGAACTGGCGACTCTGCTGGGGATGCTCTAAATAAGTGAGGTGTACCTTAGGATTAGATCACTTGTGTTTTCAATTGTATGCTTTAAATCTTGTGGGTTTGTATCGGAGTTCTATAGATCCTAACCCGGATCTGGGGATACCCTTTAGAAGTAGCAACAAACTGTGAGGGAACTGTGCGGGGTATACCGACATGGTTGAAGCAGTAGCTACGTTGATGTGGAACTTTGGTGAGTACCGGTAACCCTTGAGTCAAGTCAAGGAGAGTACGAGGCCGTCGCGTGGTGTCGCGAAGCATTAACTGACCTTAGAACCTAACTTGACCATCCTGGCCTTTTTAGGGGTAGTGAGATGACCGACTTTGGTGCAGTCCGAAGTTGGTAGATACTCGATACTACACTCATTGAGGGTTGTTTTCTTGGAATATTTTGGTCGTCAGTTAAGTGGCTAAATCAAAACAATGAACATAGAAAACAATCCAATGATATTGAGCTCCTTAGAATCCGGTTACTATTTATAGGACAAGTTTTGAGCCAACTAACTTCAAGAGGGTACTTACCTACAAACCCCATGCAAGCCTAAACCTAAGGACTTGTTTGCTTTGTGTGAATATGACTATCTGTATATACACTTACTTACTTTTGCATCCATATACATAACATCATAAAGCATCATATGCATCTGCTAACCATTTCAAGGGTTCGGATCTTCATCTTTGTTCTTGTTTTGTAGGACATGGAGTCTCTCCGCAGGAAAACAATTCAGGTCAACCTTGTAAGGATCTCTCCTCAGCTCAAGGAGCTTACATCCAGGATTCCCGAGAACTCTCTCTTCAGTGAAAGACATGGTAGACTCCTCAGCTTGGTCAACACCAACATTGAAGAAGATATGATAAAAGTTCTCTTCCAGTTCTTTGACCCCCTACACCACTGTTTTACATTCCCTGATTATCAATTGGTCCCTACTTTGGAGGAGTTTTCTCAACTTCTGAGAATTCCTATTATTAGTCAACTAACCTACAACGGTACGGAAAAGGAACCAAAACTTGAAGATGTTGCTCAAGCATTACGTCTGCAACCATCTGACATCAAGGGGCATTGGGAAATCAGAAGTGGTATCAAGGTATTCTTGGCAAAGTTTCTGTTTGAGAAGGCACAAGAATGTTGGAATTCTCTTGATCTACAAGCCTTTGAAGAGATTGTGGCACTCCTTGTCTATGGGTTGGTGTTGTTCCCAAATCCTGATCAACTTATAGATATGAATGTTGTCAAGATTTTTATGTCCAGGAATCCCATACCTACATTGCTTGGGGACATCCTCCACTCATTTTACACACGAACAATGAGAAAAAGAGGTGTTCTCATGTGCTGTACTCCTCTCCTGGCAAGGTGGTTTATTTCTCACCTTCCACAATCAGTTTTGAAGAACGAGCAGGGTTTAAGGTGGTCACAACGATTGATGACCCTCACACATTTGGATGTACATTGGTGTTCTCGGTCTAGAGAAAATGTCACTATCATTGATCGTTGCGGAGAATTTCCTAATGTTCCTTTACTTGGAATTAGAGGAGGCATTACCTACAACCCCTGTCTGGCTTTGAGACAATTTGGATATGCTCGGAGGGATGGCCCTCATGACATGCTGATTCCTGACATAGTTTTTGACTTCGACAACGATGCGCAAGGACTTCGACAAAGGTTCATCAGAGCTTGGAGGATGCCTAACAAGGTAGATAGTAAGACACTGGGGCACAAGAATTCCATCCCCCCTGAGCCTTACCCCAAGTGGGTACGAACCCTCTCCCAGAAGCTTAAGATGCCATATCCTCACATTCTCCCCTTGATCAAAGAGCCTGTTATGGAAGGAGAGGTTCCATATACCATTCTACATCCTGACATGCCAACATCATGGGAAGAAATGCAAAAGAGCTGGATCCAACTCAAGGAAGAACGAAATGCTTTTGAAGCCAGCTTACATGCCAGTGAGAAGAAGGTTCTGGAGCTCACCCGCCGACTTCACGAGGAAGAGACCCTCAACACTTACATCGCTCCGAAAAGGATGCGCAATGTCTTTTTACATTAAGTATTTTGTAATATTTCGCCCATGAGGCACTGATGTACTAAACAAATTATTTCTTAATATGACGTGTGTTCCTTTTTTGTCTGCAACGAATTTGAATTTTCGAACCCTTGAATGCATTACATAAATAGCATACCATTCATCATATGCATAACATGTACCCTTTTTACAGGTCACTTATCTTCTTCGCTGTTTATTTCAGCAATCATCATGTCTACTGAACCTTCCACTGAACAAGCTATCAAGGCCCTCCAGGCCCAGAACGCCCAGTTCCAAGAGTTGGTTATGAGCCTAGCCCAGGGTCAACAGGATTTGAAAAATCTGATTCTGAAAGAGAGGAAGAAGAAGAAGAGGACCGTCTTGTTCAACACTGGACGCCGATTTGGGAATGGACTGCAGAATGAGGTTGAGTTGACTACCTCATCTGTAGGGAAAGACAGCCCACAAGAGAGAAGGGTTCCTAGCCCCGTGGTCTCCGACAACGAGACGGATTATGATGAAGAATAGTATCCTCCTGCTGAGGATAGGTATAAACAGTTGGAGGACCGCTTAAATGCTATGGAGATACAGAATGTTCCCGGGTTGGACTTTGGAGATCTAGGCTTATCCTTTGGGGTGGTGATTCCCCATAAGTTCAAGGCACCTGCCTTCGCCAAATATGACGGAGCTTCCTGCCCAAAGCTGCACCTCTGGTCGTATGTAAGGAAGATCCAGCCTTACACCGCTGACAAGAATTTGTGGATCCATTTCTTCCAGGACAGTCTTTCAGGGACTGAACTCGAGTGGTTCTATCAGCTGGATGGAGCCAGTATCCATAACTGGAAGGATTTGGCTACTGCGTTCTATAAGCAGTATCAGTATAATTCCGACCTCGCTCCTACGCGTACCCAACTCCAGGGTATGTCACTAGGGACGGGTGAAGGATTTAAAGAGTACGCCCAAAAATTGAGAGACCTTGCCGGAAGGGTGCAGCCACCCTTAACTGACAGTGAACTTGTTGATATGTTTCTGGGGACCCTGTCTGGTCCGTTCTTCAACCATTTGATTGGAAATTCTTCAGCCGGGTTTACAGACCTTATCTTGACTGGTGAGAGAATTGAAGCTGGTATCAAGTCTGGGAAGATAAGAAGGGTGCTTCATCAAGCGCCAAGAAGAAACCCTTCAAGAAAGAATCCAGTGTTGTCTATGGATCAAGGAGACCAAATAGATCTGAACACCGCCAAGTTGTGAACACGGTGGTCATTTCAAAACCTGCCGGTGCTCCTCAGCATCACAACCAACAAAGAGGTGAGAGACCTAGAAGGCAGTTCACTCGACTCAGCATGACCTTGTCCCAGATATTGCCGCAGTTACTGACAACCAATTTGGTAACTCTAAGGGAAGCCCCAAAGAATCCGAATACTACTTCTCCAAAGTACAATCCTAACGCCCGTTGCGCTTATCACTCTGACAGCCCGGGGCATAATACGGATGATTGTTGGACTCTGAAGAATAAGGTTCAGGACCTGATCGATGCAAAGGAGGTTGATTTCGAGGCGCCCGAGAGGCCTAATGTCGTAACAGCCCCCATGCCCAAGCATGGATTAAATGCTATTATGGATGATGAAGACGTGGAAGAATCTGAATTCGACAGCTGGATCTACCCTACAACCAACGGTGGACCAAACAACTGGACAGTGAAAGACTTTGTCCCTATTACTTTTGTGACTCAGTAATGAACTCCTTTGTTTCGAATTTGTAACAGACAATATTTTGAAACTTTATGGCCCGGTGTCTTACCCGGGGCACCGTGGCTTCATTTGTGAGGGATTTTGTGTGTCATTTTCATATATCATTAATAAAAGCATTGGACTTTTTTTGCATTTCAAATCTTGCGCTCCTTGTCTTTCTTTATTATATATTGCAAAACAGCTATTTATACACACTCACATATATAGGTCCCAATCCACTCTGGATCTCACTGGTAACGACTCTGCTACTGCCAGTTATGACTTCGAAAATCCGATCAACTTAGCCGAAGACGAAGGTGAAGATGATTGCGAAGTGCCTGGTGAGCTTGCAAGACTGTTACTCCAGGAAGAGAGGGTCATTCAGCCACATGAGGAGCCAGTGGAAACAGTGAATCTGGGTACTGAGACAGACAAAACAGAAGTCAAGATTGGTGCCAATCTGGAGCTTAGTGTGAAACAACGGTTGATCCAGATGCTGCATGACTACGTGGAAATCTTTGCCTGGTCTTACGAAGATATGCCTGGGTTGAATACCGACATTGTGGTTCATCACCTGCCTACCAAGGAAGAATGCCCTCCGGTAAAACAGAAGGTCCGCCGTATGCGTCCAGAGATGTCTGAGAAAATCAAGGTTGAGGTTATGAAACAATTTGATGCCGGTTTTCTAGCAGTGACTTCTTACCCTCAGTGGGTCGCCAATGTGTTTCTGGTACCGAAGAAATATGGTAAGGTCTGAATGTGTGTTGACTACAGGGATTTGAACAGGGCGAGCCCTAAGGATGACTTCTGTTGTACCCCAAAATTTTCCCTCCCATATTCTTCAAAGTTTTTACAAGCATCATCTCAATTTGCTCAAACCTACTCAAGGGTTGCACAGTTCAAACACCCTCCTAAGCCAGTCAAATTAGGGTTTTGGTTCTTGCAAGGAAGTTGAGGTTTTCAAGGGCTCAATAAAGTCCCATATGCTCATATACATTGTCAAGCACCTACATGTCAAGTTTCAAGGCTCACAAGGTCAAGTTGCACAGTCAAAAACCCTAATTGCTTCACAATCAACTGTAGGGGTAAAATGGTCATTTGGCAGTCAAAAGTCAAAAATTTTGGTCAACATCTTATTTTGAAGCCACAATCATCATTTGATCAAGTCTTGATCATGATTCCACAAGAATGGCTCAAAAATCATCAAGATGCAAAAGTTTCCATTTTTTGACAGCTGAAAAGTCAACTGCAACTTGACTAAGGCATAACTTTTTCATGGTTCATCATAAAAATCCCATCCAATGCTCATTTTGAAGGGGATGACATTTCCTACAACTCATCTTCACATTCCAAGATCAAAAAATGCACTCACAAAAAGTTATCAATTTCAACATTATAGGTCATTTTCAAAAGTCAACAAAAAGGCATTTTAAGTCAAAGACCGTAACTTGAGATTGGTAAATCAAAATGACATGGGACCAAAGGCATTGGTTAGAGGACTTCAAGACCTTTCAAAAATGTCCAAGAACATGTTCATATGATCAAAATTGGGCAAGATATGCATTGGAGAAGTTGGGAAATTTTTGTGAAATGGCAAAAGTCAACTATCCTTGAAACTTCAATTTTTGACAAAAGGGCCCACTTTTTTCCACTTGGTTCAGCCTTGTCATGCCACCCACGTGTCCCATGATCAATTTCAAGACCAAATAATTATTTTTCTATTTTTAATTAATTTTTATGGATTTAATTCATTTTAATCCATAATAATTCAAGTAAATCTAAAAAAATTAATTAAATGGTATCTTATGGTTTGAATAGCCTTCATGAAGCATTTGCAACCTACCAATTTCGTGCTAAGCTCATTTAGGCATGAAAATTCAAATTTAGAACAAGCTTTGAAAGGCCTTTAATGGTGGTTAAGACAAAATCCAAAGCTTAATTGCAATGGTTAAAGGCTCCTAAATGTGACTTATTCTTACTCATTACAATATATGCAAGCCTTGCAAGCCTCATTCACAACCTAGAGTGTGCACAAACGGCCAGAGCAAAATCCAAAAAGTGTCAAAAAAAGTGTGAGATCAAAAGGAGTGTTGCAAGCATTTTCAGGCCAAAAGGAGAACGTGACTCTCTTCTTTGCCATACTCTGAAGCTAAAGCAACCCTTGCCACGTCCTAAGATCCATCATACCGCGCTGTAAGTTCTTCCCAGGTCCCCTCAAAATCCCATATTATTTTTTCTTACGTACTTGTGTGCAGGCTTCAAAGAAGGCTTATCATGCGCCTCACAAATCCAAAGCGCCAGGTGGCTACAGGCATGCATCCAAAGGCCAGGAAGTGATCCTCACCATGCACTCAGTCAACCAACAAACACTTGATCCAAGGAGTCAACGTGGCTGGATGAGTAATGGGCCTCAGATTCCAATTTTCACCTCCATATTGGGCCCAGACCCCCTCCCTTGGTTTATTCTTTTTCTTTTCCTTTTTTATATTTTTTAATTTAGTTAACTTTTTTTAATTATTATTATTATCACCAAAAATTAACCAATTAATATTTTTTTGCAATAAAACCAAAAAAACCAAAAGGATGTAAATACTTTATTAATTTCATTTAGGTAATTACTTTGTAAATAAATACTAATAAATTGAATTAGTTTTAATTAGGCAACTTTAATCTTTTTTCTTAAATAACTAAAATAAATTTAGAATTAGGTTTTTATTAACTTTTAATTTTAATTCCTTGTTTTTTATTTCATTAAAAACATAAAAATACAAAAACATTTTTCTTTTAATAAATTAAATAATTAGTTTTAATTCCATTTCATCACAAAAAAGGACAAAAAATTCAATTCTTTTCTTAAAAGGGTCAAAACCCTTAGGACGTTCCCGATTTAATTCTTTCGCGCGCATTTATTTTATTTTGATTATTTATGTAACTGTCTCCAGATATGTAATAGTTAATTAGGAATCTTACCGCTTTATTTAAATCTCTCGCACTTATTTACCAAAACGGGTCTTTGTTTTTTGGCGATGTATAGACCCGCGCCTTGTAATAGTGTAGAATTTATATTTCCGCAATTTATTTTCCGCACTCCTAACTGCTAATATGCATGAAAGAATGTATGTAAATAAAATTAATCCGTAGCTCACAAATAACATGTACAAGATAACATTAACATGAAACAACACACATGCACATGCCACTCCTAGGGTACGCCTCACTGGTTGCCTCGAACATGGTCATCAAGTATAGGGTGTCTTAGAGGTCGCCCTTCTGTCCAAAAGATCCAGTTGCCTCGAAACGGTTGCCTCGGATAAAAAGGATCTAGGACATTAGAGTTACCACTAAGGTGTCCTACCATTGCTTAGGTGACCACATTGTCCCTATAATCGAATTGACCCGAACACCTCCAATGATGGTGCTACCTACCTCTCAATGGTGGGATAGCACTATCTAAAGGACTCTTACACAGCTTAATTCCTTAGAGTAGGTAGATTCTCTTAAGTACTTGCTCTTTTCAAACAAACAAAAACAACTTTTCGCACCCACACTTTCTAAAAGTTTTTTCAAAAAAATTTTTCATACACTTGAGGACAGATACAATAGTTACTTAGAAATTTTTCAAACGAAACTTTTTCAAACCCACGCACACATTTGAAAAGCAAACATCTTTTGAAAACATAAGAGCAAGTACCTAAGAGCCCGTGGATAACCACAGATAGAAAGGGTGCTAACACCTTCCCTTTCTATAAATCTACCTCCCGAACCGAGAGACATCTCGAATAAGGAATTTTGCTGTGCTTTTGTCCTTTCCATGTTGGAGAACATAAAAGACGGTGGCGACTCTTACTTACCGCGACATTTCGCGAAACCAGCTAAAAAACAGTCAGTTATATTTCCACCGATCACAGAACTGGCGACTCTGCTGGGGATATCTTTAAAAGTGAGGTGTACCTTAGGATTAGATCATACTTATGTTTTCAATTGCTTTGCTTTGATTGATTTATATTTGTGGGCTTTGCATCGGAGTTTCATAGATCCTAACCCGGATCTGGGGATACCCTTTTAGGTAGCATAAGCTGTGAGGGACCTGTCCGGCGTAGACCGACACGGGTGAAGCAGTGGCTACGTTGGTGTGGCACCTTGGTCTGTACCGATATCCCTTGTGTTGCAACAAGGAGAATATGGGTCTTCTGAGGAGTCATTAAACACCAACTGACCTTAGAACCCTAAATTGACCCAACTTGGCCATAGAACAGTGGCAGTATGCTACATTCATTGAGGCTAAACTCTCACGATGGTTCTGGCCGCAAGAAAAGATTGCGACGCTGGAGTTATGGCCGATTGAGGGTATTCAGTGATATTGAGATCCTCTAGAACCTAATTACTATTTTCTAGGACAGGTCTTAACCAACGAAACTGAAAGAGGGTAGTACCTAAACTTCATGCTGGCCTAAAACCTAAGGGCTCACATGTGTGACTTGTGTGCCTTCAAATCTGAACTACATGCATATTCTTGTTATCTGACGCATGAGTTCCTTGCAGGTTTTGTTTGCAGTCCTTAATCTGGACTTATAACAGGGTTTACTTACATCACTCCACGCATAGCATAACATCATACCATCATACCATTGCATACATCCTACATAAGGACTAATCCATTTCAAGGATCTCAAGGGCTTGTGATGCAGGTCATGATGAATCAAAGTGTCTAGCAAGGGGAAAAGGGGATTTATTTTCCTCTAGCCGAGGTTGTCAGGGGCTATGACCCACTTGATATGGTGAGCTTTGGCTCTTGAAGAAGGTCCCTCTGGCCAAGGTTGTTTGGAGATCAAAACAGGATGACTTGAGTCAGGGGCTATGACCCACTCGATATGGTGAGCCTTGACTCTTGAAGAAGGACTCTCAGCAACATGAAGTTCCTTCAATCAAGCTACCCAAATTCAAATTCTAACAAGTTTCTCTGTTTACCCCGCGAGATCCTTGAAAACATCTCATGCATACATACATATCATTGCATTACAGGTACTCTTTTCTACAGGTTGCTTAATCTTCTTCGCTGTTTATTTCAGCCATCATCATGAATCCTGAACCTACTACCGAGCAAGCTATCAAGGCCCTCCAGGCCCAGAACGCCCAGTTCCAGGAGCTGGTCATGAGCTTAGCCCAAGGACAGCAGGAATTGAAGACTCTGCTTTTGAAGAAAAAGAAGAAGAGGATTGTTTTGTTCAACCCTAGACGCAGATCTGGGAATACACTGCAGAATGAAGCTGAGCGGACTACTCCATCTGTTGGGGAAGGCAGTCACCAAGAGGGAAGGGTTCCTAGTCCCATAGTCTCTGACACCGAGACTGATTTCAATGACGAGCAGTACCCTCCTGCTGAGGACAGGTACAAGCAACTAGAGGACCGTCTAAATGCCATGGAGATTCAACAGATGCCCGGGTTGGACTTTGGAGACCTAGGCTTATCTTCTGGGGTGGTGATCCCACACAAGTTCAAGGCACCTGCCTTTGTGAAATACGACGGGGCTTCCTGCCCTAAGTTGCACCTTCGTTCATACGCAAGAAAGATCCATCCCTACACGGCAGGCAAGAATCTATGGATCCATTTCTTCCAGGAAAGTCTTTCAGGGACTCAACTCGAATGGTTCTATCAGCTGGATGGAACCAGTATTCGTAATTGGGAGGACTTGGCAACTGCTTTTTATAAGCAGTATCAGTATAATGCCGACCTCGCTCCTACGCGTACCCAACTCCAGGGTATGTCACTGGGGACGGGTGAAGGTTTTAAGGAGTACGCACAAAAGTGGAGAGACCTGGCTGGCAGGGTGCAGCCGCCTTTGACTGACCGTGAACTCGTCGACATGTTCTTGGGGACCCTGTCTGGTCCTTTATTCAACCATCTGATTGAGAATTCTTCTGCTGGGTTCACAGATCTGATCTTAACTGGTGAGAGAATAGAAGCTGGTATCAAGTCCGGGAAGATACAAAAGGGTGACTCCTCGAACGCTGAGAAGAAACCATTCAAGAAAGAAATCAATGCTGCGTACAGTCAGAAGGGTCGTCGTGACCAACACGTAGGGGCAGTCATGATATCTGGTTCTGCGTCACGCTGACAACCGCCAAAGGGAAATCAGCGAAGGCCAGACGAGCCTAAAAGACAATTCACCAACATCAACATGCCATTGTCACAAGCACTGCAGCACATGTTGAAGATGAATCTGATTGCGGTGATCAACCCTCCTGCAAATCCCAAGACCTCTTCTCCAAACTACAACCCAGATGCGAGGTGTGCTTATCATTCCGGTAGCTCGGGGCACGATACTGATGATTGTTGGGCGCTGAAATACAAGATCCAGAATATGATCGATGCTAAGGAGATCGAATTCGAGCCTGTTGAGACTCCTAATGTGATCACTGCTCCCTTTCCAAAACATGGCTAGCATTGGAAAAAATTTTGTTTATTCGAATGTTCAAGTTGTATTTTTCTTTGATTGTTCGAACAATTATCATGTCAAACTTTCTTATTTCATTAATGCATTACACGTGTCTGTTTTGAAGTAATTGTGTTTACTATGCTTAAAATTGCTTTCATTGTTTGATGTCAACTCTCGATATAATTCTAAGCCTCTTGAGGGAGGATGACGAAAACGATACCACAATCTACAGTATGCTTTTGAACAGACCCCGCTGATGAGGTACAGGCATTGTTTCAATTCCTAAACACTGGAGTTATAAGGATGATAATCCCTCGTCAACCCCTTTGAGCCAAAGAAGTAGGAGTTTTTCTTTTTCGAAAATTAAAACCCTTAATCATAACCTGGGGCAGGGTAGTTCTCTCAGTTGATCCAAGTGCACAACGAATGACACCAAAGAAGTCCTTACAAAACAAAAGACAGTGATGGTTCCGAATGATCATAAAGACAGGCAGTCATCATTTCTCAAAATAAAAACCCAATAAGTCAAAACCTATGAAGGAGACTTACAAAACTGGGGTATCCCGTTGACTGTAATCACAAAAGAAACAGTTCAGGCAAAAATAGGGATAACGAAATCAAAAAAGAAAGAGGTTCTACAAACCCTCAACACAAAATGAAATGACTGCCTATTCAAAATAAATCGTCAGTATCTGAACCATCACTGGTATATCAAAGCAAAGACTCAAACAAGGTCTAACGCACGATTAGCTGAGTTTAGGATCGAAGAATATCACGAAGAACGGGTGGGTACAAATAAAATTTGAGCCTTTATCCTTTGTTTCTTAAACCGTGAACCAGGCTACGTTATAACCCTCAAAAGTCCTAGCTGAAGCATGGGTTAATTCGAAAGCATACTGTTACAAAGGTATCCTGACTCCTTAAGGCTCGCTGTAAAATCTTGAGTTGACATCACATGTTACATAATTTGCTTGTTTTACTAAAAAAGTGCATTTTCAAAAACTTCAAGACAGACATAAGTTTTGCATTTTTAATATAACATTGCTTGAATATGACTATTTGTTTGAACAGCATAGAAGTTCGCATGACGAATGTCTAATGAACAAAAGCACCTCCAATCAAGAGGCATGGCATGATCATTGTCCATCATCTGGGGCAGTTAAGTCAAGATTCAAAGAATCTCTCAAAAGGCCAACCAGCTCGGGGCAAATCTCCATCTGGATCACTTGGGGCATTGGACGATCAAACGAAGATCTTCTGGTGGCATGGTAACACTGCACTACTGACAGTGACAACTCCCTGCATCCTGAGAGCATGGACATAGTCGAAAAAGTACTACGCATAATCAAAGACCCGCTAGGTTGACACACCTAGGCAAAAACAAGGGCTTCCCGGCGAATCAAAAGGGTTCGGGCAAAAATAAGGGATGAAAATGAAAAATCTGTACACTCGGCAAGTCGAAAACCTGAAAAGGCGGCTTGGGCAAAAATGGGTATCCCGGTGGATTGAAAACCCGAAAAGGCGGTCCAGGCAAAAGTTAGGGATCAAAAGCGTACGACTATGTCCCGGTATCTCGTAACTCGCCTACCAGAAGAAGATTTGTCAAACGGCAGCTATCAAGCACCTTATAGGCCTTTTTCTCCCGCAGAAACTAGGGCAATGAATTGTCAAAGCAATACAGCCGCTCTACTCACCCAGGTGCCAAGGTAAGTTCAGCTGAAGAACATGACCAAGTTACCTCCACTCCCCGCAGAGTAAGACAAGATTCAGCGATACTCTCCCCCAAGTAGAGTTGGTCTCCCAATCAGCCCTGAAAAGGCACAATATCTCCAGCAAGTCAGCAACACTCTCCCCAAGCAGAGTTAATCTACTGTCAGCCTTAAGGAAGTTGGGAATCCCCAGAAAATCTCAATATTCCCCAGCGGAGTATACAGATGTTCCTAAGCAAGCATCCCCGGCAGTCTTAATATAAGATTGTTCCCTGGCAGAATATAGACATCCAGTGGAGCCACTTCCCAGTGCAGCCCAAAGTCTCCCCAGGAGAGTTGAATCAATCTCCCCAGTAGGAAGCTTATCCCCGGTAGATTCTGGAAGCTTATCCCCTGCAAAGTACGAACGCATCTCCCCGGCTCTATTCAAAGGTTATTCTCCACCAGAGCTTATAACTGAGTTATCCTCAGCTAATTACCATGGAAAGGTCGTCCTCGGCGAAGTTCTTCCTATCCCCCAGCGGAGTTCATCAAATCCTCCAACATAACTTATCAATGGAATCCCCAGCGGAGTTCTCATCAAAATCTCAACGAAGTATCTCTTCCTACAGAGTGACTCCCCGCAGAGTAATATCTTCACCGGGATTATTCCCCAACGGAGTCATCTTCTCCTACCGGTTTATTCTTGCAATCATCATCCCCAGCGGAAACTAAGAACTCTACTCTTCAACATCATCCCAGGATTCAACAAACTCCCGGCATTCGTCAAGGATTAATTTTCCCAGACGAGAATACATTCATAAACATCACATTATAGCATGCATACGCATCATACAACACAAATCTCATTTATTTTTGAGAACATCTTAATATCATGCAGTTCATGCATCATGACACTGCATACAGCTAACGTTTTGCCTTTTCAGGAAAAGGTAAATTCGAAGATGATTACCATCTACCTTTGCAGTTCCAGATCAACACCGGTAACAAGCCAGGAAAATTCTGTGAACGACTGATCGTGGGTTAATATCCGAAACCAAACAGGACAATTATCTACTTGATCATCCTCAGGCAACCCTACACCGGTTCCTTTTCTTCCAGAAGAAGTCTTACATGGACTTATCATCAAAGTAACCCTACACCGGTTCATTTTCTTTCAGAAGAAGTCTTACACGGACTTATCATCAAAGTAACCCTACACCGGTTCCTTTTCTTCCAGAAGAAGTCTTACACGGACTTATCATCAAAGCAACCCTACACCGGTTCCTTTTCTTTCAGAAAAAGTCTTACACGGACTTATCTCAAAATGACCTTACCCCGGTTCATCAAGAAGTTTTACACGAACTTACCTTGCAGTAACCTTACCCCGGTTCCTCCAGAAGTCTTACACAGACTTATCTCAAGATGACCTTACCCCGGTTCATCCAGAAGTTTTACACGAACTTATCCTGCAGTAACCTTACCCCAGTTCCTCCAGAAGTCTTACACGGACCTATCTCAAGATGACCTTACCCCGGTTCATCAAGAAGTTTTACACGAACTTATCCTGCAGTAACCTTACCCCGGTTCCTCCAGAAGTCTTACACGGACTTATCTCAAGATGACTTTACCCCGGTTCATCAAGAAGTTTTACACGAACTTATCATGCAGTAACCTTACCCCGGTTCCTCCAGAAGTCTTACACGGACTTATCTCAAGATGACCTTACCCCGGTTCATCCAGAAGTTTTACACGAACTTATCCTGCAGTAACCTTACCCCGGTTCCTCCAGAAGTCTTACACGGACTTATCCCGAAGAAACCCTACACAGGTTCTCTCTTCCCAAGGATGCAGTTTTACACGGACTCGTCATCAGAAACCCTACCCAGGTTTTACTTCTTCCAGGATGCAGTTTTACACGGGCTCATCATCAAAGTAACCCCACACAGGTTCCCTTCTCAAACTCCAGACGTAGTTTTACACGGACTCGTTATCAGTAAACCCTACACAGGTTCCCTTCTCAAACTCTAGACGTAGTTTTACACGGACTCGTTGTCAGTAAACCCTACACAGGCTCCCTTCTCAAACTCCAGACGTTAGTTTTACACGGACTCGTCATCAAAATAACCCTACACAGGTTCTTTCTCCATTTCAGATGCAGTCTTATACGGACTCATTATCAGTAAACCCCACACAGGTTTCCTTCCTCCAAAGATGCATTTTTACACGAGCTCATCATCAGTCAACCCTACACAGGTGTCCTTCTTTCCAAGATGCAGTTTTACACGAGCTCATCATTAGGCAACCCTACACAGGTTCCCTCTTTCAACTTACAAAAATTACAATTCAACAGACCACCTCCAGATGGCATCTATAAGCCCATCCACCTATCAACAGTCTCCAAATGGCATCTATAAGCCCATTCCCGACAAGGTTCTATCACGTCTCCAAATGGCATCTATAAGCCCATTCCCGACAAGGTTCTGTCACATCTCCAGATGGCATCTATAAGCCCATCCTCCTATCCACCATCTCTCCAAATGGAATCTGTAAGCCCATTCCCGACATCACACTGCTGATACTCTACTATGTGAGTGCAAATTTCTGGGCACTCTAGTGTTCAATCATCTTCCACCCTCGGATCACGAAAGGCACACAAGCCAATCTACATCCTCAGGTCTAAGAAGATTGAACAGGGGAAACTGTTGTACCCCAAAATTTTCTCTCCCATATTCTTCAAAGTTTTGACAAGCATCATCTCAATTTGCTCAAACCTACTCAAGGGTTGCACAGTTCAAACACCCTCCTAAGCCAGTCAAATTAGGGTTTTGGTTCTTGCAAGGAAGTTGAGGTTTTCAAGGGCTCAATCAAGTCCCATATGATCATATACATTGTCAAGCACCTACATGTCAAGTTTCAAGGCTCACAAGGTCAAGTTGCACAGTCAAAAACCCTAATTGCTTCACAATCAACTGTAGGGGTAAAATGGTCATTTGGCAGTCAAAAGTCAAAATTTTTGGTCAACATCTTATTTTGAAGCCACAATCATCATTTGATCAAGTCTTGATCATGATTCCACAAGAATGGCTCAAAAATCATCAAGATGCAAAAGTTTCCATTTTTGGACAGTTGAAAAGTCAACTGCAACTTGACCAAGGCATAACTTTTTCATGGTTTATCAGAAAAATCCCATCTAATGCTCATTTTTAAGTGGATGACATTTCCTACAACTCATCTTCACATTCCAAGATCAAAAAATGCACTCACAAAAAGTTATCAATTTCAACATTATAGGTCATTTTCAAAAGTCAACAAAAATGCATTTTAAGTCAAAGACCATAACTTGATATTGGTAAATTAAAATGACATGGGACCAAAGGCATTGGTTATAGGACTTCAAGACCTTTCCAAAATGTCCAAGAACATGTTCATATGATCAAAATTGAGCAAGATATGCATTGGAGAAGTTGGGAAATTTTTGTGAAATGGCAAAAGTCAACTATCCTTGAAACTTCAATTTTTGACAAAAGGGCCCACTTTTTTCCACTTGGTTCAGCCTTGTCATGCCACCCACGTGTCCCATGATCAATTTCAAGACCAAATAATTATTTTTCTATTTTTATTTAATTTTTATGGATTTAATTCATTTTAATCCATAATAATTCAAGTAAATCTAAAAAAATTAATTAAATGGTATCTTATGGTTTGAATAGCCTTCATGAAGCATTTGCAACCTACCAATTTCGTGCTAAGCTCATTTAGGCATGAAAATTCAAATTTTGAACAAGCTTTGAAAGGCCTTTAATGGTGGTTAAGACAAAATCCAAAGCTTAATTGTAATGGTTAAAGGCTCCTAAATGTGACTTATTCTTACTCATTACTATATATGCAAGCCTTGCAAGCCTCATTCACAACCTAGAGTGTGCACAAACGGCCAGAGCAAAATCCAAAAAGTGTCAAAAAAAGTGTGAGATCAAAAGGAGTGTTGCAAGCATGTTCAGGCTAAAAGGAGAACGTGACTCTCTTCTTTGCCATACTCTAAAGCTAAAGCAACCCTTGCCACGTCCTAAGATCCATCATACCGCGCTGTAAGTTCTTCCCAGGTCCCCTCAAAATCCCATATTATTTTTTCTTACGTACTTGTGTGCAGGCTTCAAAGAAGGCTTATCATGCGCCTCACAAATCCAAAGCGCCAGGTGGCTACAGGCATGCATCCAAAGGCCAGGAAGTGATCCTCACCATGCACTCAGTCAACCAACAAACACTTGATCCAAGGAGTCAATGTGGCTGGATGAGTAATGGGCCTCCGATTCCAATTTTCACCTCCATATTGGGCCCAGACCCCCTCCCTTGGTTTATTCTTTTTCTTTTCCTTTTTTATATTTTTTAATTTAGTTAACTTTTTTTAATTATTATTATTATCACCAAAAATTAACCAATTAATATTTTTCGCAATAAAACCAAAAAAACCAAAAGGATGTAAATACTTTATTAATTTCATTTAGGTAATTACTTTGTAAATAAATACTAATAAATTGAATTAGTTTTAATTAGGCAACTTTAACCTTTTTTCTTAAATAACTAAAATAAATTTAGAATTAGGTTTTTATTAACTTTTAATTTTAATTCCTTGTTTTTTATTTCATTAAAAACATAAAAATACAAAAATATTTTTCTTTTAATAAATTAAATACTTAGTTTTAATTCCATTTCATCACAAAAAAGGACAAAAAATTCAATTCTTTTCTTAAAAGGGTCAAAACCCATAGGACGTTCCCGATTTAATTCTTTCGCGCGCATTTATTTTATTTTGATTATTTATGTAACTGTCTCCAGATATGTAATAGTTAATTAGGAATTTTACCGCTTTATTTAAATTTCTCGCACTTATTTACCAAAACGGGTCTTTGTTTTTTGGCGATGTATAGACCCGCGCCTTGTAATAGCGTAGAATTTATATTTCCGCAATTTATTTTCCGCACTCCTAACTGCTAATATGCATGAAAGAATGTATGTAAATAAAATTAATCCGTAGCTCACAAATAACATGTACAAGATAAGATTAACATGAAACAACACACATGCACATGCCACTCCTAGGGTACGCCTCACTGGTTGCCTCGAATGTGGTCATCAAGTATATGGTGTCTTAGAGGTCGCCCTTCTGTCCAAAAGATCCAGTTGCCTCGAAACGGTTGCCTCGGATAAAAAGGATCTAGAACATTAGGGTTACCACTAAGGTGTCCTACCATTGCTTAGGTGACCACACTGTCCCTATAATCGAATTGACCCGAACACCTCCAACGATGGTGCTACCTACCTCTCAATGGTGGGATATCACTATCTAAAGGACTCTTACACAGCTTAATTCCTTAGAGTAGGTAGATTCTCTTAAGTACTTGCTCTTTTCAAACAAACAAAAACAACTTTTCGCACCCACACTTTCTAAAAGTTTTTTCAAACAAATTTTTCATACACTCTTGAGGACAGATACAAGAGTTACTTAGAAATTTTTCAAACGAAACTTTTTCAAACCCACGCACACATTTGAAAAGCAAACATCTTTTGAAAACATAAGAGCAAGTACCTAAGAGCCTGTGGATAACCACAAATAGAAAGGGTGTTAACACCTTCCCTTTCTATAAATCTACCATCCGAACCGAGAGACATCTCGAATAAGGAATTTTGTTGTGCTTTTGTCCTTTCCATGTTGGAGAACATAAAAGACGGTGGCGACTCTTGCTTACCGCGACATTTCGCGAAACCAGCTAAAAAACAGTCAGTTCTATTTCCACCGATCACAACTTCCCTCTGCCTCACATCGACGTTCTAGTTGACAACACTGCTCAGCATAAGGTATTCTCCTTCATGGACGGTTTCTCCGGTTATAATCAGATAAAGATGGCTCCCGAAGACATGGAGAAGACCACTTTCGTTACTCAGTGGGGCACCTTTTGCTACAAGGTCATGCCTTTTAGGTTGAAAAATGCTGGGGCAACGTATCAGCGTGCCATGGTTGCTCTGTTTCATGACATGATCCATCATGAGATTGAAGTATATGTCGACGATATGATTGCAAGGTCCCAAACTAAGGAGGAACACCTTGACCATCTACAGAAGCTGTTTGACCGGTTGAAGTTGTACAAGCTGAGATTAAACCCGAACAAGTGCACCTTCGGGGTGAGATCTGGAAAATTGCTAGGCTTCGTCGTAAGCGACAAAGGTATTCAAGTGGTCCCTGCCAAAGTGAAAGCCATACAAGAGATGCCAGTTCCCAAGACAGAGAAAGAGGTCAGAGGCTTTCTAGGACGGTTGAACTACATTGCCCGATTCATCTCGCACCTGACTGCCACTTGTGAACCAATCTTAAAGCTACTGAAGAAATATCAAGTAGTATGTTGGAATGATGAATGCCAGGCCGCTTTCGAAAGAATCAAAGAGTATCTCCAAGAGCCACCCATTCTTATGCCACCGGTTGAAGGGAGACCTCTAATCTTATACTTGACAGTACTTGACAACTCGATGGGGTGTGTGTTGGGTCAGCATGACGAGTCTGGCTGAAAAGAGCACGCTATTTATTACCTTAGTAAAAAGTTTACCGACTGTGAGACCCGATACTCACTGCTCGAGAAAACTTGCTGCACTTTGGTATGGGCTGCTCGTCGGCTAAGACAGTATATGTTGACTCACACTACTCTATTGATTTCAAAAATGGATCCAATCAAGTATATCTTCGAAAAGCCTGCCTTGTCCGGAAGAATAGCAAGATGGCAGATGATCTTGACTGAATATGACATCCAGTACACGACTCAAAAAGCAATCAAGGGAAGTGTGTTGGCAGACCATTTAGCACATCAGGCAGTGGATGATTACCAGTCGATGAACTTTGAATTTCCAGACGAGAATATCATGGTAGTAACTGATTGCGAGATACCAGGACCGGATGAAGGACCTGAGGAAGGATCCTGATGGTCTATGCACTTTGACGGAGCCTCAAACGCTTTGGGTAATGGCATTGGCACCGTGATCATATCTCCTAAGGGCACTCATACTCCACTGACCGCCCGGCTATGTTTCAACGGCACCAACAACATGGCGGAGTATGAAGCCTGCATCATGGGTCTTCAAGCTGCAATTGACCTAAGGATCAAGTTTCTGAGTGTCTTCGGAGATTCCGCTCTCGTGATCAGTCAGATCAAAGGCGAGTGGGATACAAAACACCCAAATCTTATTCCTTACAAGGAGTATGTCTTGACGTTGATTCCCCGTTTCGAGGAGATAACCTTTGAACACTTCCCAAGAGAGGAGAATCAGCTGGCGGACGTGCTGGCTACGATGTCTTCTATGTTCAAAGTCAAATGGGACAACGAGGCTCCCCGGATCATTATTTGGAAATTGGATGAACCTGCACATTGCTGTGATCTTGAGACTGAAGAGGTAACAGAAAAACCTTGGTATCATGAAGTAAAGAGGTACCTTGAAGCTCAAGAATACCCCGAGGGTGCATCTGTTAATGACAAGAAGTTTCTAAGAAGGTTCGCGGCAAAGTTCTTCCTCAGCAATGACATCCTTTACAAACGAAACCATGATTCAACCTTACTGCGTTGTGTGGATAAGACTGAAGCAGAAAGAATCATGGCAGAGCTGCATGAAGGTACCTTCGGAACTCATTCCAGTGGACATACCATGGCAAAGAAAATCCTTCGGGCAGGATATTACTGGTCCACAATGGAAGCTGACTGTTACCAACATTCTCGGACGTGTCATAAGTGCCAGGTCTACGTTGATAAGGTGCACATTCCTCCAGTTCCTTTGAACGTCTTGACAGCACCTTGGCCTTTTGCAATGTGGGGCATTGATATGATCGGCGAGATCAGACCTACGGCACCCAACGGGCATCGTTTCATCCTGGTAGCAATTGATTACTTTACGAAGTGGGTTGAAGTAGCTTCCTTTGCCACCGTAACAAAGAACGTCGTGGCACGGTTCATTCGGCACAACCTGATCTGTCGATACGGTGTACCAGAGAGGATCATTACGGATAATGGTACCAATCTTAACAACAAGATGATCACTAAGCTCTGCGAGCAATTCAAGATACAGCACCATAACTCTTCTCCCTATCGGCCGAAGATGAATGGGGTTGTCGAAGCAGCTAATAAGAACATTAAGAAGATTGTGTAGAAGATGACATTGACCTACAAAGATTGGCACGAGATGTTACCATTTGCTCTTCATGGGTACCGTACCTCAGCACGGACGTCAACAGGGGCAACACCCTATTCCTTGGTATATGGCATGGAGGCAGTCTTGCCCATTGAAGTTCAGATACCCTCTCTCTGGATCATGAAGGATGCGGGTTTAAGTGAAGACGACTGGATCCAGACTCGGCTTGATCAATTGAACCTAATCGACGAAAAGAGACTCACTGCTATTTGTCATGGTCAGACGTACCAAAAACGGATGATCAAGGCATTTAACAAGAAAGTCAGACGACAAGAGTATCAAGTTGGGGACCTGGTAATCAAGAGCATCATTCTACCTCAAGGTGATCCCAGGGGCAAATGGACCCCTACGTACGAAGGGCCATTTGTGGTTAAGAATATCTTCTCAGGAGGAGCGATGATTCTAACCACCATGGATGGTGACGACCTTCCTCACCCCGCCAATGCAGACATAGTAAAAAGATACTACGCATGATTAAAGACCCGCTAGGTCGACTGGCCTAGGCAAAAATAAGGGCTTCCCGGCGAACCAAAAGGGTTCGGGCAAAAATAAGGGATGAAAATAATATAAAAAATTTGTACACCCGGCAAGTCGAAAACCTGAAAAGGCGGCTTGGGCAAAAATGGGTATCCCGGTGGACTGAAAACCCGAAAGGGCGGTCGAGGCAAAAGTTAGGGATAAGCGTAACACTATGTCTCATTGGATCACCCTGCATCCAGACTTCAGTATCGACTATCAGGCTCAGACGACACCAATCAATCAGATTCATCTTCAACTAAGCAGCAAAGTGATGAGATGCCTGAAGATATAAAGGCGATAGCAGAGTTGGAACCCATTGGGATTATTCACAGCTGTTTTGTTTTCTTTTTGTATAAATTCTATTTGTTCGGCGGAGTTCTCTTACTAGGACGTCAGCCTCTTGTACAAAAACGCCTATTTACAGGCAAAATTCAAAATCAATACAATTTCATTTTTCAGACAAATTGCAATTTGTTTTTCCTTTATCTGTTTTGTCTTGCAAAGAACGTCCAATGTTCATTTTTGATATATGCATTTGACCTTAATTGCTTCTCATAAATATTTACATGCGAAACAAAGGACTAATTACGAGTGATATCAGAAACAGGGGCAATAAGAATTGTCTAAGCGATTTAGTTGCTCTGTCCACCAAGGTACCAAGGTAGGTTCAGTTGAAGAATGTGACCAAGATACCTCCACTCCCCAAGCAGAGTTAGTCTACCGACAGTCCCGAAAAGATTGGGTATCCCTAGTAAGTCTTAATATTCCCCAGCAAGCATCCCCGGCAGTCTTAATATTCCTTGACAGAGTATAAGAATGTTCCCCGGCGGAATACAAGATACCCCCAGTGGAGCCATTTTCCAGTGCAGTCTAAAAAGCTTCCCCGCCAGAGTTGAATTATCTCCCCATTAGATTCTGGAAGCTTGTCCCCTGCAGAGTACAAATGTATCTCCCCAGCCATATTCAGAGGTTATCCCCACCAGAGTCTAACTGGGTTATCCTTAGCAAGTTACAACAGAAAGATCATCCTCAGCAAAGTTCTTCATATCCCCAGCGGAGTTCAAAATCCCCAACAGAGCTTATCAACGGAATCCCCAGCGGAGTTATCGTTAAAATCTCAGCAAAGCATCTCCTCCCCACAGAGTAATCTCTTCACCAGGTTTATTCCCCAACGGAGTCATCCTCCCTTGCAAGATTATCATCTTCGTTCATCATCCCCAGTGGAAGCAAAGAATTCAATATCATTCTCCAGCAGCTCCGGGATTTATTTTCCCCAGCTAAAACATCACATCTTTATACATCATGATACATGCACATAGGCATCATATCATACGATCTCATTTATGTTGAGAACATCATTGCTTGATCCATATCATGCATTACATATGACTGACCTTTACCTTTCAGGAAAGATGCAGTTAAATTCTCAACACAGTCAATAGAGACAAAACCAGATTAATCGATTCCTAAAGATTTTTCTTATGATAATACAGTCAAAGGAGACAAATCTAGTCAAAGGAGACAAATCTAGTCAAAGGAGACAAATCTAGTCAAAGGAGACAAATCTAGTCAAAGGAGACAAATCTAGTTAAAGGAGACAAACCCAGTCAAAGGAGACAAATTCAGTCAATGGAGACAAAATCAGTTAAATCGATTCCTAAAGATTTTTCTGAGGCAAATCCAATCAAAAGAGACAATTCAGTCAATAGAGACAACATCAGTTAAATCGATTCCTAAATATTTTTCTGAGGCAAAGCCAGTCAATGGAGACAAAATCAGCTAAGTCGATTCCCAAAGATTTTTCTGAGGCAGAGCCAGTCAATGGAGACAAAACCAGTTAAATCGATTCCTAAAGATTTTTCTGAAACCTGTCAATAGAGACAACACCCGTCAATAAATACAACACCTGTCAATAGAGACAACACCTGTCAATAGAGACAACACCTGTCAATGAAGACAATCCGTCAATGAAGACAACCTGTCAATGAAGACAACCCGTCAACGAAGACAAAACTACCTACCAACCATCTCCAGGTGGCATCTATAATCCCATCCTCCTATCCATCATCTCTCCAAATGGCATTTGTAAGCCCATTCCCGATATCATATTGCTGACACTACACCATGCGAGTGCAAATTTCTGGGCACTTTAGTGTTCAATCATCTTTCACCTTCGGATCACGAAAGGCACGCAAGCCAATCTACATCCTCAGGTCTAATAAGATTGAACAGGGGAAACTGTTGTACCCCAAAATTTTCCCTCCCATATTCCTCAAGGTTTGTCAAGAATGATCCTCAAATTGCTCAAGATTGCTTAAGGGTTGTACAGTCAAACCACCTCCTAAGACAGCTGAAATTAGAGTTTTGGTTCCTTCAAGGAATTTGGGGTTTTCAATGGTTCAATCAAGTCTCATAGGCCTATATACATTCTCAAGCACCTACATGCCAAGTTTCAAGACTCACAGTGCCAATTTGCACAATCAAAAGCTCCATTTGATCCACAGTCAACTGCAAGGGCAAAATGGTCATTTTGCAGTCAAAAGTCAGAATTTTTGGTCAACATCTTATTTTGAGTCCACAATCATCATTTGATCAAGTCTTGATCATGATTCCACAAGGATAGCTCAAAAATCATCAAGATGCAAAAAAGTTACTATTTTTGGACAGTAGAAAAGTCAACTGTATCTTGACCAGGGCATAACTTTTTCATGGTTTGTCAGAAAAATTCCATCCAATGCTCATTTTGAAGGGGATGTAATTTCTTACAATCCATCTTCACACTCCAAGTTCAAGAAATGCTCTCACAAGAAGTTACCAATTTTTACATTATAGGTCAATTTCAAAAGTCAACAAAAGTACACTTTAAGTCAAAGGCCATACCTTGATATTGGTAAATCCAATTGACATGGGACCAAAGGAATTGGTTAGAGGACTTCAAGAGCTTTCCAAAATGTCCAAGAACATGGTCATATGATCAAAATTGAGCAAGTTGTGCATTGGAGAAGTTGGGAAATTTTCATGATTTTGCAAAAGTCAACTTTGCTCAAAACACCTTCTTTTTGCTAATGGGCCTCAAATCTCTTCTTGAAACTTCACCCATGACCTATGCACGACCCATCAAGCTTAATTGGATTTATTTTCTTATTTTTATTGATTAATTGGATTTTTAATTAATATTAATTCATTTAATCAATTTAAATCATAAGAAAATAGAAGATTTGTTTTTTAAATCTTTTTGTGAAACAAATATGACCTAAACATGCTGGCAAATTCGTGCACAAGTCAAAGATATCAAAAAATCCAATTTTGGCAAGTTTGTTCAATCATGAAAATCAAGAATATTTGATTTTTCAATCAAGGATTCAATCATCAATGCACATGGATTTTTGCCCAGCTTTTGACCTAATTCAATTGCCTTATATGTATGCAAGCAAACCCTGACCTAATGGACGTGAAAAAAGCTGCAGAAAGACCCTGCCCAATTCAAGAAATTCCAAGAAAACTCAAAACTGATTTTTGCATCCTAGGCCAATTCAAGGCGTGCTATTCATCCAAACACCTTGCAGGAGTTCCCAAGAACGTTTTACAATCAAATTCAGGCATTGAAACTCAAAGAATCGTCACATACAGAACCACGGTTTGCCTTTTTGATTCAAAATTGTATTGCCTAATTCATGCGCATTTAACATGTTTTCATGATTGTTTTGCATTGCTAGGGACCATACGAAGCTAATGGTATAACTGAATTGAACTGAAACGCCCTGAATCGAAGAATGCCATGACTGATTTTTTAGGGTTCTTGAGCTTTAAATTAGGGCTTTCTGAACCAGGCAAAATTAGGACTCATGAGATACATGACTGAACTCGTGTGGCCAAGACGAACAAGCCCAATACCTCGCGAAATATTTATATCCATTGTGCTTCTAATCGCTATTTTTTATTGCAGGAATTAGTGGGGGTTAAAAACCCCCGCTATCTAATATTATTTATGCCGAACGAATGAAGAAGATGATGAGGTGTTAGCATCTGGTTGGTTTATTTGAAAAAAAGCGCGCGTTGTTTTTGTGTTACAGCATATTGATTAATTTCCTAATATAATAATTGCTCCTTATTTTAATGATAACTGAAGCAGCTTGGTTGGATGGCAAAGGCGTTGGCATGTGAGCATTGGGACCTGGGTTCGAATCCCAGGTCCCCCCAAAACACTTATTCTATTTTTTCTTTATATGTTCACATGCAGCTTTCCAAAGGTTGCCCACCATGCACCTCAAAAATCAGAGCGCCAGATGTCTGCAAGCATAGATCCAGTGGCCATGAGTGAAAGATCATCATAGTCCCTAGTCAACAGGCGTGTGGATGATCACAAAAGTCAAAAGGGTTTGCAGCAATTGGGCCTTGAGAATTCCAGAATCACCTCCAGAATTTGGCCCAACACCCCCCTTCAAGTTTTTTTTATTTATTTATTTTTATTTCTTTCATTTAATTATTTTTATAATTATTATTTTAAATAAAAAATTAATATTTATTTTCATAATAAAAATCAGAAAACATAAAAAATATAATATTTTTATTTATTAACTTTAATTAGTTTATTTTTGTAAATAAATACTAACATAATTTGTTTAGTTTTAATTAGGTTAATTTTAACTTTTTCACAATAAATAAAATCAATGTAGAATTAGGTTAATTAATATATTTAATCATTTTATTTTATTTTTCTTAAAAACATAAAAAACTCAAAAAAAAATATCTTTCTTTTATTTAATTAATTAACTAGTCTAGGTTTAATTTAATTAAATGCATAATAATAAAAAATCTCTTTCTTTCTCAAAAAAGGGTCAAAACCCTAAGAACTTCTCCGATTCAATTTTTCTCGCGCGTGTAATTTTTGTTGATTAATTTTTTATCATATAATTGTATTTGCTCCGAGGATGTAATAGCTTTAATTATGACTTTATATCGCTTTTATTTATTTTCCGCAATTTACTTTTCAAGGGTTTGTTTTTGGCGATGTAAATACCCGATGCCTTGTAATAGCTTAGCTTTATTTTCCGCAACTATTAACTGCTAGATGTATGCTAACTAGGCTATGCATGAGAAGATCTCTCTTAAAATAAAATCAATCGTAGCTCACCATAACATGTACAAAGATAACATAAACTGAAACCTGACACACTCGCACATGCCACTCCTAGGGTACGCCTCACTTGGTTGCCTCGACGTGGTCATTGAGTATAGGGTGTTTTAGAGGTCGCCCTCCTGTCTAAAGATCAAAGTTGCCTCGAAACGGTTGCCTCGATAAAAAAATGATCTAGGACATTAGGGTTACCGCTAAGGCGTCCTACTATTGCTTTGGTGACCACATGTACCTATGATCGAATTGACCCGAAAACTCCAACAACGGTGCTACCTACTTCTCAATAGTGGGATAGTACTGTCTAAAGGACATTTACACAGCTTAATTTCTTTTGAGTAGGTAGAGGTTCTCAAGTACTTGCTCTTTCAAAACAAAAATACTTTTCGCACCTACACTTTTCTGACAAAAGTTTTCAAACAACACTTCATACACTCTTGAGGACAGACACAAGAGTTAAATCAAAGTTTTCAAACAAACTTTTTCAAAACCCACAAACACAAGAAAAGCAAAACATTTTGAAAACATAGTGAGAACCTAAGAGCCCGTGGATAACCACGGATAGAAAGGGTGCTAACACCTTCCCTTTCTATAATCTACCTCCTGAACCCGAGAAACATCTCGAAAAGGAATTTTGTTGTGCTTTTGTCCTTTCCTTGTTGGAGAAAATAAAAGATGGTGGCGACTCTTGCTTACCGCGACATTTTGCGAAAACAAACGCAAACTCGAACCGGCATTCCAAAACAGTCAGTTCTATTCCCACCGATCACAGTTTGCCTCTAAACAAACGTCGTCCAAGATCAAGTGCAACCACTTGAATCAGGGGCTATGACCCACTGGACATGGTGAGCTTGATTCTTGTGGAAAGACATCCACTGATACAAAGTTCTCCAATCAAAGATGTTGATTGAAGTTCAACCTCTAACATTTTCTTGTGTTTACCCCGCGAGATTCTTGGAAACATGCATCCACATATCATGCATTGCATCATGATAGGTTTCTCCCATACAGGTCTCCTTATCTTCCTACTGTTTATTTCAGTACGATGGATATGGAACAAACGGTGAAAGATCTCCAAGCTCAAAACACTCAATTCCAACAAATGTTTCTGGCTATGGCTAAGGGGCAAGAGGACCTGAAAGCTCTCCTTCTCAAAGAAAAGAAGAAAAAGTCCAAAAAGTCAGTAGGCGTCTTGAACTTGAGAAGAAGACCTGGAGGACCAGTCAAGAGAGCTCTAGATCTTTCAACTCCATCCAACATAAGGGATAGTCTTGAAGAAGACCACAATTTGGAGATTGATGAAGTTGAAGTTGACTACTCCGAGGAATAATATCCTCCTGCTGATGACAAATACAAACAGTTGGAGGATCGCCTCAGTGCTATGGAGATTCAATAAGTACCTGGCTTGGAATTAGGAGACATGTGTTTGGTTTCTGGAGTGGTCATCCCTCCAAAGTTCAAAGTCCTTACCTTTTCCCTGTACGATGGAGTTTCTTTCCCTAAGATGCACTTAAAGTCTTATGTCCGCAAGATTCAACCATACACAACTGATCCAAGGCTTTGGATCCATTTCTTCCAAGAAAGCTTGGTAGGGACTCAACTCGAGTGGTTTTATCAATTGGAGAGTTCTCGCATCCACACCTGGGAGGATTTAGCTGCTGCTTTTTACAAATAGTATCAGTATAACGCTGATCTTACACCAACTCGTGTGCAATTGCAGAACATGACCATGGGTTCCAACGAGAGCTTCAAAGGATACGCTCAAAAGTGGAGAGATATGGCTGGTAAAGTGTAACCCCCTTTAACTGACAGGGAGCTGATTGACATCTTCATGGGAACTTTGACAGGGCCTTTCTTCAAACACTTGATCGGAAGCTCTTCATCCGGGTTCACCGAGCTAATACTGACCGGTGAAAGGGTCGAAGCTGGCATCAAAAGTGGGAAGATTCAAGAAGCTACACCTTCTGATGCTCAGAAAAAGCCTTACAGTGGGAAGAAAGATTCCAATGTTGTGTACAGTCAAAAGAGTCGTCGTGACCAACACGTAGGGGCAGTCCTGATCTCTGGTTCTGCGTCACACCAACAACAGCAAAAGGGAAATCAACGAAGGCCAGACGAGCCTAAAAGACAGTTCACCAACATCAATATGCCGCTGTCTCAAGCGCTGCAATACTTGTTGAGGATGAATCTGATCACATTGATAGGACCTCATCCAAACCCCAAAACTTCTTCTCCTAACTACAATCCTAATGCAACGTGCGCTTATCATTCTGACAGTCCCGGGCATGATACTAACGATTGTTGGGCATTGAAGTACAAAATTCAGAATTTGATTGATGCCAAATAGATTAAGTTTGGTCCTCCGGAGACTCCAGCATAATCAATGCTCCTTTGGCAAATCATTGAGAGTGTCTTTGTTTCATTTGAATTTTCAAGTTGTAATTCCTTTTGTTATTCAAACAATTATCTATTAATGCCAAACTTTGTTTCATTAATGCATTGCATATGTTTGTCTTGATTTGATCCACTCATTTTCATTACATTTAAACTGTGCCTTTTACTCTCTTTATGACATTTAACTCTTGCTAAAAGTTACAAGCCTTTAGAGGGAGGATGACGAAACAATGCCATAATCTCATACAATATGCTTTTGAACAGACCTTGCTGACGATGTACAGGCGTTTCTTTCAAATCCTAAACACTGGAGTTATAAGGAAGATAATCCCTAGTCAACCCCTTCGAGCCAAAGAAGTAGAAGTTTTCTATTTTAACACAAATTGAAACCTTTAATCAAAACCTGGGGCAGGTTAGTCTCTCAGTTAATTCAAATGCGCTTTAAGTCGCAAACTCTCAGTTCATAATACAACGAACGACATAAAAAGCATTCCTCTGGAATCAAAAGACAGTGGTGGTTCCTCATCTCATAGGAAGTCAATCTCTCAAAAGAGAAAAGCCCACTGAGCCAAAACCTATAAAGGAGGCTTAAGAAAGTTGGGGCATCCCACTGACTGTAATCCTCTAAAACAGGAACAATCAGGCAAAAGTTAGGGATAACAAATCAAAATAACGAGGTCGCTACAAATCCTCAACAACATGAAAAATGTTGCAAAAATGACTGCCTTCCAAAATCCAACTTGTGTGAACTATCACCAAAACATCGTTCCAAATTCGAATAGAGTTCGACGCACAATTAACTGAGTTTAGGATTGAAGAACATCACGAAGAGCGGGTGGGTACAAATATACTTTGAGCCTTTATCCTTTGTTTCTTAAACCGTGAACCAAGCCACGTTACAACCCTTCAAAAGTCCTAATTGAAGCATGGGTTAGTTCGAAAGCATACTATTACAAAAGGTATCCTGACTCCTGTAAGGCTTTGCCTTAAATCTTGTGTTGAATTTGTCTTATAAAAAGTTTTCTGCTAAAAACGCATTTTTTCAAAACTTCGAGACAAACATAAACTTTGCATTACTTGAATATCATTGTTTGCATATGGCTATTTGTTTAACAGCGGAGAAATTCACACAATGAATATCCATTGAACGAAAGCCCTCTCAGTGAACAAAATCACTTCAAAAAGGATGACACTTACATTAACGAATCTCCTATCAACAGGGGGACTTAACATGTCACTATCCAGCACACCTGGGGGAGTCCAGTCAAGATTTCAAGAAATCTCTGAAGAAGTGCAGAGTAACCAGGGGCAAGTCTCAATCTCCGTCACTTGGGGCATTGAACGTCAACCCCGACAAAGAGTTACATACAATAAAACTTTTTGGCAATGCCACAAACATTCGCTACTAGGGGAAATGACAAGTCTCCCCAAAGTCCTTCTCATAGGATGATTCCCCAGCAAGGGTTTAATCTATGAAAACCTTTCCCCAGCTAAATCAACCTCAAGAATCCTCGAAGACTTCCCCCAACAAAGATGTCACCTCTCTAGTGGACTGACGACAGGGTTTATTTCCCCAAAAACACCAGGATTCCCTAGCTTGAGTTTGCCTCTCCGACTACTACAAATCAAAGGACCAGAACTCCTCTTCCCCAGTAGACTATTCTACAATCCCCAACAAGTTACTGCAAAACCTGGACCCGACCAGATATTAGTTCAACTTCGACTCCCCAGTAGAGCAACGGACGACTAAGACTCCTAAACTCTTTTCCCAAGCAGAAATAAGCATACTCCCCACAGAGTTTTCAACTTCCCCCAGCGGAGTTCTCCTCAAATAACAAAACAGGAATCCATTGGAAATATTCTAAGCAAAGTTTGAAGACACACATACTCTTCAACAGCAGTCCAGGATTTAATGACTCCCCGGCTTTTGTCAAGGATTTATTTTCCCAGACAAAAATACATTCATTAACATTTCGCATTTCATACATCCTATTTACATACATGATAAGTGCATACAATGCAATCTCATTTACTTTGAGAACATCATGACATCGTGCATTTCATACATCATGACATTGCATACAACTAACGTTTTACCTTTTTCAGAAAAAAGGTCAATCAACAGATGGCTACCATCAACCTTTTCAAGTTCCAGATTAATACCTGAAACCAGACAGGACAATTATCTACTTGACCATCATGAAGCAACCCTACACCGGTTCCTTCTCTTTCCAAGATGAAGTTTTACATGGACTCATCATGAAGCAACCCTACACCGGTTCCTTCTCAAATTCAGATGCAGTTTTACACGAACTCATCATCAGGCAACCCTACACAGGTTCCTTCCTTCCAAAATGCAGTTTCACATGGACTCATCATCAAGCAACCCTACACCGGTTCCTTCTCTTTCCAAGATGAAGTTTTACACGGACTCATCATCAGGCAACCCTACACCGGTTCCTTCTCATTTCCAAGATAAAGTTTTACACGGACTCATCATCAGGCAACCCTACACAGGTTCCTTCCTTCCAAGATGCAGTTTCACACAGACTCATCATCAGGCAATCCTACACAGGTTCCTTCCTTCCAAGATGCAGTTTCACACGGATTCATCATCAGGCAACCCTACACAAGTTCCTTCCTTCCAAGATGCAGTTTCACACGGACTCATCATCAAGCAACCCTACACAGGTTCCTTCCTTCCAAGATGCAGTTTCACACGGACTCATCATCAGGCAATCCTACACAGGTTCCTTCCTTCCAAGATGCAGTTTCACATGGACTCATCATCAGGCAATCCTACACAGGATCCTTCCTTCCAAGATGCAGTTTCACACGGTCTAATCATCAGGCAATACTACACAGGTTCCTTCCTTCCAAGATGCAGTTTCACACAGACTCATCATCAGGCAATCCTACACAGGTTCCTTCCTTCCAAGATGCAGTTTCACACGGACTCATCATCAGGCAACCCTACACAGGTTCCTTCTCAATTTCAAGATGAAGTTTTACACGGACTCATCATCAGGCAACCCTACACAGGTTCCTCCTTTCAAGATGCAGTTTCACACGGACTCATCATTAGTCAACCCTACACAGGTTCCTTCCTTCCAAGATGCAGTTTCATACGGACTCATCATCAGTCAACCCTACACAGGTTCCTTCCTTCCAAGATGCAGTTTTACACAGACTCATCATCAGGCAACCCTACACAGGATCCTTCTTTCAACTTACAAAATTACAATTCAACAGGAACTCTTGGATGGCATCTACAAGCCCATCTCTAATAGGATTCTATCACCTCTCCAAATGGCATCTACAAGCCCATCTCCAACAGGATTCTATCACCTCTCCAAATGGCATCTTTAAGCCTATTCCCTCTACCATCACATCACCGAGTGCAAATTTATGGGCACTCTAGTGTTCAATCATCTTCCACCTTCAAGTCACAAATGGCAGATTCGCCAATCTAACTCTTCAGGTGTAAGAAGATTGAACATGGGCAGTTGTTGTACCCCAAAATTTGCCCTCTCAATTCTCAAGGCTTCTCTCACAATGATTCTAAAAGTTCAAGCTTGAACAAGTGCATTTGGATTTTCCAATACCAAAATTAAAAGGAAAACTGTCAAAAAGGGAGAAAACAGATAAAAATATTATTTTGACAAAAATTGGAGAAATACAAGTGTGCTTCATTTTAACTCTTTCGATTGGCCTTTTAGCCTCTTTCGACACAAGATTGGCTTGCATCTTTCGATTAGCCTTTTGGCCTCTTTCGACACAAGCTTGGCTTGCATCTTTCGATTAGCCTTTTGGCCTCTTTCGACACAAGCTTGGCTTGCATCCTTCGATTGGCCTTTTGACCTCTTTCGATACAAGCTTGGCTGGCATCCTTCGACTTGGCATGGGCCTCTGACACAGTTTGGTTTGGATTCACAAGGAAAAGAGCCTCTTGTAATCTATTTCATTTACAAGGCAAAAAACCCTCTTGATGATGTCCTTCGACCCAGGAGGAAAAAGCCTCTCTTTTGCCCTCTTTCGATCACACATCCTGCCCTTGCACGCCTTTTTCATTCGGGGGAGCGACTTCTCCGATATTGTAAGCTTCGATTGAGCCTTCCATCACTGGCACACATCCTTCGCTTAGGGGTGTGAATCCTTGGGCATAAGTGTTTTGTCATTCTTTCGTTTGGCCATATGGCCCCTTTGTAGGTAAATTTGAGTGGGAAGGATTTCCTGTTAGAAATGGCTTGTTCCAAGCATACAAACTCTTCACTATGTCATTGCCTCAGGCGAAGAAAGCATCTTGGTGGTGCATTCGAAGAGTTTTGTCAGGCATGTTTGGATGTCCCCATTCAAAGGACATATATTACTGATCCATCCCAAGAGCATTAATTTGGCCCATTCGAAGGATTGTCTAGGGAAGTCATTCGAACGTCACTTCGATTAAAAAAAAGGAGATGGTTACTGAAAGTCTGGTCGAAAGGTGAGGCTAGGGAGTCAAGATAAAAGGATGAGAGGCCAAAGGCATTTGTTGACCAAGTCTCATGCGCTGTCAGGCTCGGGCCTGATTCACTGGCCATAAAACTCCAAAACTGCTGCACAGCAGTCCTGCACTGTCCAATTCCTTACACCAAAATGGCAATAAAACACTGTCCCTCGAAAGCTACAAATACAGCATACCCCTTTTGTTTGAATTTTTTGTTTTCCCTCCCAAAGCATCAGCCTAAGCCATCTATAAATATGAGCCTCCACCACACATGTTAGGAGGATCTTTTGGCCAGGCGAACGAATCTTCAGAAAATTCTCAAGAACACCAAATTTTCTCAAACACTTAAACACTCATCAAATACATACACAGAATCCAAACGCTTATCCCCTTAGAATCCGAAACATCCATATACCTTGTTACCCTTCGAATCCAGTAGGAAGAACCTCACACTTGTTCTTCTCTTTCGAATCCAGTATCAAAGACACAACCCTTGGTTCCTCCCTTCGAATCCAGAAGCATTCAAGGAAACCACTTAAAGGCCCAACACACGTTCCATCCTCAAGCAAGGTAAGTCATTCTTAACCTTGAACCCTTCATTTCTAGCATAACATGTAAATAAGCTTCCTTTTCGTTTCAAATATATACGTAGTGTTTGTTACCTTTTCGTTTGTTTTTTATTGCTTCTCCTTTTGGTTTGGTTTTTTGGTTAGTTACAGCTGCTTTAAGAACTAACCTGGCCCTGAGGTAATGATAGCGTGGCCTCAGGCCATGTTGCTATTTAATATCTGAAACGAAATAAACAAGAGACAAGAATATGATACGAAGCCTCAGGCTTCCTCACTGACTCCAGGCCTAGTCGAAGGAGGCAGAAAAGAAGCTTACATCTTGCACAGATTCCAGGCTTAGTCGAAAGGCACAACATGCTGTCCCACTGGTCCCAAACGAAAGGCACAACATGCTGACCGTGAGGCCTCAGTTGAAAGTCATGCCTTCACCCTTTTCAGGCCAAATCGAAGAGAGCCAGAAAGTGCAGAATCGAAGGGTGTCTCTGCCCAGATCAAAAGGATCACTTTTATTCCTTTTATTTTTGTTTTGTCTTTACATTTCTTACTCTTCAATATGGTTGTAATAGTGTAGGATTTATTTTCTGCATTTTTATTACTTTTATATGCTTGCTAGTAAATAGGGTGTTTATGGAAAGATAAAACCAACAAGTAGACAACCCCTAATCAAAGATAAATGCATGCAAATCAAACACACTTTGCACACATGCACCCTTAGGGTAATCTCACTTGTTGCCTCAGAATATAGTCATGTCCCTCGAGCATGGGCGTTTTAGCAAAGACCCTCGATAAAAGATCGTAGTCCCTCGATGACCCTCGATGTTGCCTTCGGTAAACGATCTAGTCCCTAAAATGACATTGCTAAAACGTCCCATATGTTGCCTTCTATGACTATACAAACGTCCCGTGCCCGTCCCGTTCAACATCCTAACGCAAGGTTGTTCACCAAATACAATGGTGAAACAACACTGTTAAAAGGGTTAAAAACATAAGAAAGATCTTTTGAGTAAAATAGGGTAGATAGCTCTTAGTTACTTGATCAAACTTGCAAAACATCCTTGCCATTTTTCAAAACACACTTCACAACACAAACTTCAAAAACAATTTCAAAACAACTTTCAAAAACATTGAAACATCTTTTCAAAAAGACAAACACCTTTGTAAAACATTCAAACAAGAATTGTTACAAAGGTCTCCTAGACAAGGCATCTTTTTCAAAACATTTTCAAAACCACACACACAAAGCACCATTTTCAAACAATTGAAAAGCAAAGGCAAGTGATCTAAAACAAGTAACTAAGATCCCATGGATAACCATGGATGAAAAGGGTGCTAGCACCTTCCCTTTTCATAATCTACCCCCCGAACCCACGAAAACATCTCAAAGGTCTTTCCTGTGCTTTTTGACCTTTCCTTAGGATAAAATTAAAAGTCGGTGGCGACTCTTGCTAAACCGAACATTTGCAAACACAAACGCAAATCCCAAGTCAGTTCTCCCACCGTATCACACCATTTTTTAAACCTTTATTATTTCATGATATCCAACCTAATGTAATCTAACACTATCTCAAAAACTAATGGTACAGTCAAACTAAACTTTGATTTAATCCTTTTTAATGTTTTGTTTGTAACAGAGTTTCATTGCAATTTGATTTTAGCATACCACCTATCTTCTCATAGTTAATACACTTTTTTTTATCATTACTCATTCATTATTCAAGTAATTTGAAGATCATTGGTAATGCTATATTTTTTCATAATCTCGACATTTTAGATCAAGACACAAATATTTGAAGGTTAAGGAAATATAAGAAAGGAGGGTTTAAAATGAATTTCTAGAATGAAATTTTTTTATGGTCCAAAACAAAGAATAAAAAACTTCCGGATAATCTAATGTCGTGATTAGCCAGGGGAATCTTCTGTCGGCATTCGATTGAGAAATATATTCTGTCGAAGTCTTCTGGATAATCAACTATCGTGATCAACCAGGGGAATCTACTGCCGAGATTCAATGTAGAATTGATAATTTGATCGATAATTATGATTGTCTTCACATAAAAATGAGGTTTTATGCTATGCGTGCAAATTTGATTGATACAAGAAATGTGATGATTGATTGATTGATGCATGAAATGTGATGATTGATTTATGTATGTGATGGATGACTTGGATATGTGTAAATGGATGTTGGATTTTGAAATGTGAATGCGTAATTGGACTTTTTGGGATATGCTCGACCCATGCTTTTGGACTTCGTCAGATGGATGAGATGATAAGTATAGCTTGGTTTTGGATCGAGGAACCCTAATGCATGATTTATGCAGCCTTATGCTTTATGATTATAACTTGAATGCTCTTTTTTAAATGGTGCCCCTGTGATGGGTCGTGGATGATTAAAGCATGGAGTTTTGCCTATGCGACAAGGTTGTTTGTCACATGGTGGTTGAATATTGTGCTATCATGATTTCCCGATACTCGATTTGAACTTGCAGGCTGTTGATGTGGAAGAAAGACCCACTGGAGATTGTGAAAGTACACAAAGAGCTTGCCCCTGTGTGGACTATTTTTCTCTAATTTGTTGGTAGGGTTTTGGAGGAGATTCTCATTGATATGATCTTGGAAATAGTTTGATCATAATACGAATAACCCCATTATTTTGTACTATTCCCCTAATTAAAAAACTCTTGAAAATGTTTGGCTTTGAAGACCTATTTTGAATCAACTCCTTTTGCTCGAGCGTCGCAGTAGTATTCTCTAATATTTGAATTTTGAAAGACATTCCCCTCAATCTCCAAGATCTGGAGGGGTGCCCTCAAAAAGAACTCAGACTTCACCATGAACCTGACATAGATTTCCCCAATTATTCGAAGCCTGAAAAGATTTGTACTTGAAGTTGCTTGAAGAGGAATTTGGACCCTACGCACGGTAGGATGAACTTGGTACGTACTTCTCTAACATTTGAATCTTGGGAGGTCGCCCCTGCTTCCAGGCCTTGAGAGGTTTGTTAAAATGATAAAAATGAGCCATACCTTATTGTGGTATGACTTCATTAAGGAATACTCCTTCGAAAGGTATGTGCCAGATTGAATAGTGCTTTGAAACTTGATCCAAGTCGATTTAATCTTGGAATGATCACCCCTTGTGATATGCCCCTACGATCATTAGTATTTGTCCCTATCTATAGGGGTCCTCTTAGACGCTTTGCCCCAGTTAGAAGCTTCTTGGAAATGTTGCCTTTGATCAGACCATTTTTGAAATCTCCTTGATGCTAAGTATTGACTCGTAAGTAAAATTGTCCCCTTTGAAAAGTAATCCTAATGTGATGCACATGCAAGTTCTTAAAATTGAAATTGATTATTGAAAAGAAATGGATGATTAGAGATGAAGAGGTGGAAACATGGATTAGTGATAATCTAACAAACATTAAGAGTTAGTTTAACACAAATTTCTCCGTGTATGCTTTCATAGTGAACCAAGCTTCAATTAGGACTTTCGAAGGTTTTAACGTGGCCATGGTTCGTGGTTTAAGAAAAAAGATAAAAGGCTCAATTTTTTTTAGCCCACCCTATCATCCTTGATGTTCTCTAGTCCTAATTTCAATTAATGCAACAAATGCGTTTAATCTCCAAGAGAAATTTCGTAGTCGCGCAGATGATGAGAAGCGTAGATAAAGTTCAAGCATTAATAAGAAGTGTGATCGGTGGAAATAGAACTGACTGTTTAAAGCTGGTTCGCGAAATGTCGCGGAAGCAAGAGTCGCCACCGTCTTTTATTTTCTCCAACATGGACAGGACAAAAGCATAGCAAAATTCCTTATGAGATTGTTTCTCGGTTCGGGAGGTAGATTTATAGAAAGGGAAGGTGTTAGCACCCTTTCTATCCGTGGTTATCCACGGGCTCTTAGGTACTTTCTCTTATGTTTTCAAAAGATTGTTTGCCTTTCAAGTGTGTGTGGGTTTTGAAAAAAGTTTCGTTTGAAAAATTTCTAAGTAACTCTTGTATCTGTCCTCAAGAGTGTATGAAAAATTTGTTGGAAAACTTTTGAAAGTGTCAGTGTGAAAAATATTTTTTGTTTGTTTTGAAAAGAGCAAGTACCCATGAGATCTACCTACTCTAAGGAATTAGGCTGTGTAAGAGTCCTTTAGATAGTGCTATCCCACGATTGAGAGGTAGGTAGCACCATCGTTGGAGGTGTTTGGGTCAATTCGAGTAAGGGACAGTGTGGTCACCGAAGCAATGGTAGGACACCTTAGAAGTAACCCTAATGTCCTAGATCCTTTTTAAACCGAGGCAACCTTTCGAGGCAACTGTTTTGAGGCAACTGGATCATGGACATAAGAGCGACCGCTAAAACGTCCTATACTTGACGACCACGTTTCAAAGGCAACGAGTGAGGCGTACCCTAGAAGTGGTGTGTGTATTGTGTGTTGTTTTCATGTTATGTTTTATCTTTGATCATGGCATTGTGAGCTACGCGTTGTTTTTAATTACCATACATTCTTTCATACAATTTAGAAGTTAGGAGTGCGGAAAATTAAAAGACGGAAAGATAAAAGCTACGCTATTACAAGGCGCGGGTCTATACATCGCCAAAATACAAAGACCCGTTTTTGATAAAAATGCGGAAAGTAAATGAAAGCAGTAAACCTAATTACTATTACATCCTTGAACAGTTACATAATAATCAATAAGAAAAATAATGCGCGAAAGGAATTAAAATCAGGATGTCCGAGGGTTTTGACCCTTTGCTTGAAATTAAATGAAATTGAACCTAATTAATTATTTAATTAAAGAAAAGAAAGTGTATTTTTTTTTATGTTTTTGTATTTAATGAAATAAAGAAAATAAAATCAAGTGAAAACCCTAATTCTAAGTCTATTTTAATTATTAAGAAAATATTAAAGTTAACCTAATTTAAGCTAATTAATTAATTTACATTTATGCACAAAATTAATAATAATTAATAATGATAATAATAATGATAATAATAATGATGAAAATAATTAATTAAGAAAAAGATAAAAGTGTAAAAACCTAATTCTATGTAATTTTTATTTATTAAGAAAAAAGATTGAATTTTAAACCTAAATTAACTAAATTAGTTATTAATATTTATTTACAAAAATAAATTAGTGAGGAAATTAATAAATTAAAATATTTTACAATTTGATTTTCTGATTTTTATTATGGAAAAATTATTTTATAGTGAATTAAGAAAAAAGGTTAAAACAATTAAAAGAATTAGAAAGGAAAAGAGAATAAAATTATGCAAACCAAGGGGGGTGTCAGGCCCAAAGTGGAGGTTTGTTTGAGGAATTATGGCCCAAGAAGTATAGAGCCCAGTTGACTTTCCTGATCGTGTGCATGTTCATTGACCAAGGCATAGAGTGTACGTCACCTCCTGGCCTTCAGATTATGGATCAAAGCCACTTGGCAGGCCAACGCGTGAGGCTCATGGTAGGACGTTGGATGAGGCGCTGCACTAGAATGCGTTAGAACAAAAATTATCAATTATGTGGGGGGACCTGGGAATCGAACCCAGGTCCCAGCGTTTGCCAAGCGTGTCATCCACCATCCAGCCATTCAAACGCGTTTGTAGTGTAACTGGACAACAATTATTATATAAAAAAACAAATGTTAGTGGTATAAAACAAAAAAACGCGCCAGATTTAAACCTTCCAACCACATGATGCCACGCCTTCTCCTTCTTCGTTTTCCCTGCAAAATATGAATAAGATAGCGGGGGTTTTAAACCCCCACTAAGTGAAAGTCCCAAAAATAGCGAATAGCCCCGTGGATCACATAAATTGAGCGCGAGGGTTTGGTTGAATTCGTCTGGCCTTGACGAATTCAACCATAGTCATGACGTGTTCCAATTTTTCCTGATGCCTAAAGCCCTAATTTGGAGCTTCAGAAACCCTAGGTTTCGGCCAGTCGACCTAGCGGGTCTTTGATTATGCGCAGTATCTTTTCGACTATGTCCATGCTCTCAGAATGCAGGGAGTTGCCCCTGTCAGAAGTGTTTTGCCATGCCACCAGAAGATGTTTGATCAGGCAAGATTCGTTGCTAGGATTCATGTCCAATGCCCCAAGCGACTCAGGCGGAGATTTGCCCCTGGCTATTTGACATTTTGAGAGATTCTCCGAATCTTGACCTAACTGCCCCAGATGATGGACGATAATCATGCCATGCCCCTTGCTTGGAGGTGCTTTTGTTCATTAGACATTCGTCGTGCGAACTTCTATGTTGTTCAAACAAATAGTCATATGCAAGCAATGTTATATTAAAAATGCAAAGCTTATGTCTGTCTTGAAGTTTTTGGAAATGCATTTTTTTAGTAAAACCAGTGAATTTTGTAAAATGTGATGTCAACTCGTTATTTTACCGCAAGCCTTAAGGAGTCGGGATACCTTTGTAACAGTATGCTTTCGAACTAACCCCTGCTTCAGCTAGGACTTTTGAGGGTTATAACGTGGCCTGGTTCACGGTTTAAGAAACAAAGGATAAAGGCTCAAATTTTATTTGTACCCACCCGCTCTTCGTGATGTTCTTCAATCATAACCTCAGTTGATCGTGCGTTAGACCTTGTTTGAGTCTTTGTCCTGATATTATGGTGATGGTTCGGATATTTGACAATTTATTTTGAATAGGCAGTCATTTCTTTTTTGTTGTTGAGGGTTTGTATGACCTCCTTCTTCTTTTTTTGATTTTGTTATCCCTATTTTTTTTGCCTGAACTGTTCTTTTGATGATTACAGTCAGCGGGATGCCCCAGTTTTGTAAGTCTCCTTCATAGGTTTTGACTTATTGGGCTTTTGTTTTTTTGAAAGATAACGACTGCCTGTCTTGACGATTATAGGGAACCATCACTGTTTTTTTTGTTTTGTAAGGACCTCTTTGGTGCCATTTGTTATGCACTTGGATCAACTGAGAGAACTACCCTGCCCCAGGTTATGATTGAGGGTTTTAATTTTCAAAAAGAAAAACTCCAACTTGTTTGGCTCAAAGGGGTTGACGAGGGATTATCTTCCTTATAACTCCAGTGTTTAGGGATTGAAACAATGCTTGTACCTCATCAGCGGGGTTTGTCCAAAAGCATACTGTAGATTGTGGTATCGTTTTCGTCATCCTCCCTCAAGAGGCTTAGAATTTTCAATCAGGAGTCTATCCTCACAAAAAATATGAAAACAGTTTGCATATAGTGAATACGAAATAATTACTTCAAAACAGACATATGCGATGAATTGATAAAGTAATAACGTTTGCCATGACAATAATTGTTTGAACAATCAAAAGAAAATTACAAGTTGAAAATTCTAATGGACAAAAAATCTTCTCGTCTCAGGGTTTGTCACTTCAAATGGTGAATCCTGTGGGGATGGTAGAAGTACTCAACCTGACCCTCTCAGGTGAAATCCACTGCTCCTTCATTAATCAGGTCCTGGACTTTGTTCTTCAGAGCCCAGCAGTCGGCAGTGTCATGTCCAGGACTATCAGAGTGGTATGCACATTTTCTGTCGGGATGATAGTTAGGAACAGAGATGTTGGGATTCCGGGGAGGAGCTCTTAGTGTAACCAGATTCAACCTCAACGGGTGTTGTAAAGCTTGAAACAACGACACGTTGAGCTGGGTGAATTGCCTCCTGGGCTTGTTTGGCTTGCTCTGATCAACCTGTTGCTCTGGGCGAGGTTGTGGTTGGACTTGTGAAGCGGTAGCAATTTGGAGAGGTCTATTCCTCACCATACCAGACTCTTGTCAGTGGTGCACGAGATCTTTAGCATGTGTGGAGTGTATTTGCTTCATAAAAAGATTTGCCAACCATGCTTTGATATTTTTCTACAATTAAAACCAATTAAATGAATTAATAATAATAAAAATTCAATTAATTAATTAAAAATAATAAAAAATAAATCATTTTAAGCTCAATGGGTCGTGCATAGGCTTTGGGTAAATATTCAAGAAAGAATTTGAGGCCCATTAGCAAAATTGAAGTATTTTAGGCAAAGTTGACTTTTGAAAGTTCCCAAAAATTTCCCAACTTCTCCAATGCATATCTTGCTCAATTTTGAAGCTATGAACATGTTCTTGGACATTTTGGAAAGGTCTTGAAGTCCTCTAACCAATGCCTTTGGTCCCATGTCATTTTGACTTACCAATCTCAAGTTATGGTCTTTGACTTAAAGTGCCTTTTTGTTGACTTTTGAAAATGACCTATAATGTTGAAATTGATAACGTTTTGTGAGAGCATTTCTTGGACTTGGAATGTGAAGATGAATTGTAGGAAATGTCCTCCCCTTCAAAATGAGATTTGGATGGGATTTTTCTGATAAACCATGAAAAAGTTATGCCTTGGTTAAGTTACAATTGACTTTTCAACTGTCCAAAAATAGAAACTTTTGCATCTTTAGACTTTTTGAGCCATGCTTGTGGAATCATGATCAAGAATTGATCAAATGATGATTGTGGCTTCAAAATAATATGTTGACCAAAAATTTTGACTTTTGACTGCCAAATGACCATTTTGCCCCTACAGTTGATTGTGAAGCAATTAGGGTTTTTGACTGTGCAACTTGACCTTGTGAGCCTTGAAACTTGACATGTAGATGCTTGACAATGTATATAGGCATATGGGACTTGATTGGACCCTTGAAAACCTCAATTTCTTTGCAAGAACCAAAACCCTAATTTTGACTGTGTTAGGAGGCAATTGGACTGTGCAACCCTTGAGAGATTTTGAAACTTGATCTTGCCAAATCTTGGAGAATATGGGAGGGCAAATTTTGGGGTACAACAAGAAGCATTGATGAAATCAAAGCATTTGATAAGATCCAAGCATTAATGAAAATCCTTGATGGTTATTGAGGTGGCAGTCACAAGATTGTTCTTCAATTTATTATTTTTAATCCCTTATTTTTGCATGGACCAGTTCTTTTGAATTTTTTTTTATCCATCGGGATGCCCTAACTTTTGCCTAAGTCAAGTTTTAATTTTCTTTGACTTGGCGGGATTTCACTTTTTTCTTTTGAATTTCTTTTTTTCTCTTTTGGTTTTGAAAATTTATGACTGCCATGCTGATTGTTGTAAGCTTCGTCTTCATCATTTCTTCGATCTTGATTGATGTGTTGAGGAAGAAAGACGTCATGGACTTTGTTTTTATTGATTCCTCAATCTTTGATGATGAACGCGGGGAAAATGATGTGCTCGGATCTCTGCTTAGATTGTTCTCTCAATGATGTATCGAGGAAAGAGATATGCTTGAACCTTTGCTTAGATCGTTCTCTCGATGATGTATCGAGGAAAGAGATATGCTTAAGCCTTTGCTTAGATCGTTTTGATTCTCCCGGGAATTGAATGCATCGTCGAATTAATTGAAATCTACCCTGCGTTCGAATTAACCTTGAACCTTGTCTGGGTTGAAATTTGTTTGGGCGTAGACGTGGTTCGCAGTTAGTTTGAAAGAAATTCTCCTTGATCATTTTTCAAAAATATCTTGGTTTTTTGTTAAGTTAGTAGAAAATGATTTGAATTGTTGGTTAGCTGTTTTTAAGTCATAAAGCCGGGGGGGGGGGGGGGGGGGGGAGGGGTCTGACTCCTCATCACGTGACCAGATATTGGCCTTGTGTCACTCATTGGCGCATGATTTTTAATATTTTATTTTGAATAAACGACTGATAGACGCTTAATATGATTAATTAATTATCCAAGTCTGTATATCCCATTATTTGTTGATCGACTAAAAAAATTGATTTTTTCTTTGTATCTTATAATAATAATAAAATAATATTAAATTTTTTTAACTATATTAAACATAAAAGTATTAATTAATATAAAAATAAATAAAATATAAAATAAAATAATTAAATAAAACGCATGAGGTGTATTTTGTTTAGGCTGAGTAAAACACGAGGATTTTATTCAGCAAGGGCCGGGGTTCAGATATTGAACTGGGCCTAATAGCGCGGAGGGTGCGGATTATAACTGGGAAGTAATTATAGGAGTGTGAATGGAATTTAGCAATACATATATGGGTTTAAGGCCCAATCTAAAAACATATAAGTCCTAATTAATATCCATCAATAAAAAAAAGAATAATAGTAATAAAAACTAAGAGATAAAGGCATCAGCGTCCCGTTCTCTTTTCAAGCTTTAAAGCTTGACTTTTTCCATTATCTAAAAGCAATCAAATATGATTAATAATAAATGAACATGTTTCCTTTTTATCAAAAATAAAATTAAAAAAACAAGAAGATATAAACATGAGTAGCATACCCGATTAACATTCAGAACACCGTTTTTTTCTTATTAATGTTCTTTCTTTCCCCCAAATAATAATAATGAATCTCACAAAATTGATTTCAATAATAACAATTTCTACTCTCTCACCTGCAAAATCATTATAAACAAACATCAATACAAATCCAACAAAACGACAGAGGAAGTTACCGAGTCGGAGGGATGAGTCAGCGATGAGGGAGGCTGAGCGATTGTAGCGGTTGCGATCGCGGCTGTGATCGGCGGTGGCATCTCGGCTACGAATCTGGAGGTGTGTGCGGTGATGAATCTAGAGATGTGTGATGTCAGTGATGGAGCGGCTAACTTCAAATCCAAATCCATTTCATTGTTTTGTTGTTTTCTCACTGTTTGTGTTTCAGATTTACTTCTACACTTGAATTTCGAGTTACTGCAAAAAAATAATGAACAAATGTTGTGGTTGCAAAAAAAAAAGTGATGAACAAAAGTTATTGATTGTAATTCATAATGGTTTGAATATAGATTTTTGGTTTTGATATGCAGGTTAAAAACCGGATACAGTTTGTATGTCATGGTCAACACATGCGAGAGTGAGAGATTTCTTGTGTATGACTTTTCTTGATGAGATACGAGTATGGTAGTTGTGAGTGAATCCCTTGAGGGAATGTTTCTACGTGAAATAATGGTGTATACTGTATACACAAAATGTGTATAATATGTACAAGGTTTTATATATAAAAAAAGGTGGATGGAGGTTTCTTAGGTGTGTTAAAAAAATGGGTTAGAAATTATTATTTTAATATATGTATGGAACCTATATACAATGTGAATATTGTAGGTTAAATAACATGTTGATAAGAAATGATGATAAAAAAAGGTTTGTGAAATTGTTGATAAAATAAAATACTGCATATATATTATTTTTTTATGAAGAAAGTAAACCATGAGAAAATATCATTATATGGTTAAATAAAACAACAGTAACAATTAAAAAAATAATCAGGAGACCTCATATGAAATCATTGGCCAAAAAATAGTAAAACAAACACCAATAATATTGAGATGAAAAATTGAAAAAAAAGTGTGTGTGAGAAGTTGTTGTGAGAAATTATGGATGAAAAATTTAGACAATGAGTAGTCCTATTTATAGAGTGGGAATTAGGTTAGTCAAACTTAACCAGTTATCCAAAGTGAATGAAAAACCCAAGCCCGATTTCCAAAAAGGAAAGAAAATTAGTAACAAAAGGAAATAAAAAGAATACCATAAATGCTCCACAAGATATTTGAACCCACAACCTTACACTTGTAAGCTTTATTCTTTACCAATGGTGTTGTGTTACTCATTTGTAAATAAACTCAGTTTGAAATAATATGAAAGGTGTGCAGATATTTTCTATTTTTAAAAATACAAATAATTTGAAATGAATCATTATATTTTTAAATAGGTTTGCAAGCGAATATTTTTAAAAATCAAATAATATTATAAAAACAAAGTTTAAAATATTTTTGACTAGACTTGAGAATGAACATCTATAAAAATTAAATAATATTATAAAAATAAAGTTTAAAATATTTTTGACTGGACTTGAGAATGAACATCTATAAAAAATCAAATAATATTATAAAAACAATGTTTAAAATATTTTTGACTGTAGAAATAAAAGGGCTGACAAATTTGGGATATGACACCATGGCGGAGGGGAATTTCTCCCACATGATGTGCATGGACAGAGGTTCTTCCTCGTATCTGTCGGGGACGTAGAAGTCCTCCGGCCTTGTTACGGAGAAAGCTATCTGGATAGGGGCTACCTCTCTTGTCTCGCGGGCATCTCGACGAAGGGTGTCATTGCATCGGTATTGCCCGAGTCTGCCACCTTTGATGAGGGTTTCGATGGCGTCTTTGAGATGAACACAGTCTTCAATCAGGTGCCTGTGACTTCGATGGTACTGACAGTATTTTCTCCTGTCAACTTTGGGCTTCACATGAGCAGATCGAGGATGTTTGACATTGCCGTCCTTGAAGTCGGTAATAGTGCACTCCCCCAGGATACGCTCGCGGGAAGCGGTCAGCGGAGTGTACTCAGTGAATCTCCTTGCGGGTCTCCTATGCTCGCGGGGATTACGCGGTTTATCATCCCTTCTCTTCTCACACGTTCGTCGAGGAGGGCCTGTATCCTGGTGTCGTAAGATGTTGGTCGATCCATGATTCCTTGAGTCGCGGGCTTTGTTGGCTGCTTCCTTCTCCTCGTAGTCCATATAGGCCCTAGCTTTTTCGAGGAGAGCATCGAAAGTCCGGGGTGGTTCGATACCGACGGCCTTCCTGAACTCTGTGTCCAGGTGGAGTCCTCTCTCGAGCAAATATCTCTTCATGTGATCGGTGCACGGGACCTGAATGACTTCGCAGTTGAACCGATCGATGTACTCCCTGAGGGCAGTCTTCGGGTGTCGACAAGACGCTGTAAAGGAGCTAATGAACTGGCTCTTTAGGTTTATCTAGGAGGTGATTGACCCTAAAGGGAGATTCTTATACCAGTCCATTGCAGTCTTTCTCAAGGTCGTGGGGAACAACCGACATTTGATCGGTCCTTCGATGTTATGATAGTGGAGCATTACTTTGAACCCGTCGATGTGGTTGACTGGATCAACAATGTCGTCATATTCCTTCAGTTGGGGAGGCTTCTCCATTCCCCTAGGAATGGATTCCTCCATGATTGCTTGTGATAAGGGACCATGGGGGTCATCTTCGTCGCTCCTGTAGGGGAGTGGGAAAGAGACCGGCTGTAGTGGCGGTCGTAGTGATGTCCTTGACCTCGGGGAGGATCCCTTGGTCGAGGATGCGCTTCTACATTGCCCCTGTTTCTGTTTTCAGGGGATCATTGTTCCCTGAGCGGGGGGTGAGGCCGCGTCTCCCGGTAGCCTCGGGCATTATTCTCTCTAACGCGGGGCGTCGTCTAGTTTGTCGGGGAGAGAGGCTTCGCGACCTGTCTCATTTGTGTCTCTGTGGGGGAGATCGAAGACGGTCTTCGTTCTGACGAGAAGGTGGAGTGTCAGGTCTTCTGTGTCTTCTGGGGGCTCGACGTGAGTCCTCGAGCACCCTTAGTCGCTCACCTTGCGAAAAGATTAAGTAATTTGTCTGGTTAATGGTCGCGAACAGAGCCCTAGTCATGGCATCAGCGCTCGCAGGGACGAGGACCTCCTTGAAAATGTTTGCCTCATAGTTGTGGGGAGGATGAGCACCCTCGTGTGGCCAAGAGCGAGATGATGAAGAGGCGGTCAGGCCATCTCTGTAATTCTGTACGAGACAGGTCATGTCGACGTCCTTCCCGTTGGTGTTGTTATTGTTGCCCATGTTATCGACGATGTTGTTGGGGTCAGCGAGATGGGCGTCTAGGTTGTTGTTGGCAGCTGGATCGGTCATGACAATCAAAAGAGTTTGGAGAGTTGCTTTAGTATTGGGTAAATGAAAGACGGGGAAGCTTGTTTCCCACAGACGGCGCCACTGATCGTACCTGACTAGAATGGATCGTCAAAGTCTACGAGTTGTGAGTTGAGCAACAACTAGAAATGAGTTAGGCGTACCTGCAAGACACTTTGATGCCAAAGTAAGGTTCAAAACAGTGCGAGCAAGTATGATAGGAGTATGAAATAATGAATACCTGACCCTCTCAAGAGATAGGATATTTATAACCCTCAGCGTTGGGCCAAAGTCTCCAATATTGGGCCACGATGAGGCCCAACAATAAAGACTGTCAAGGGTTACGTGTGTATGGAGTCCAGCACGTGGACTCTCCCCTGATCAACTGCTCCAAGAGAATAGGTGTTGGACCCGTAATTCCCGAAAGACAGTTATGATGACAATGACATAGACACGTGGACCACGTTCCCCAACAGACATGTGGAGAATTGTCCAACGATTCCCAATTTAAATTGTTTGTCTTTAAACCTTATACAAAGGTGTTTGACTGACCCTTCTCAACAATAAAACAAGCGCGGACCCAATTCATGTCACTTTCTACAACCAGAAAAACACTCTTTAAAAAGAGAAGAAGTATTGAATAACAAACTATACTTTCATTTAAACTCAAAATGTATCATTTCGAAATAAATAAAAAAAGACTCCGAAAAGTTCAAATCTATATATAAGAAAAATCATTAAAGTTATATGATACTCTTAAAATCAATATTAGTATCACGTGGGGTGGGGTCGAAAACCACTGTAGAGGCTTGTTTTTTCAATTTTTTGTTTTTTCTTTAAATTAGATAATAATAAAATAAGAATCGAGTCAAAATTGAAAACAGTTTTTTTGAATATGGATCCTCGGCAGCCAAAACATTAGCAGCCATGTATGCAGGCAAATAGTGGCCCTTGGATTGATTACAATAATTACTCTTACATTCAAATATTGTCTTTTCAGTCATTTATTTCACATTGTCTATCTATTTTACTCTTTAATAATTAATTATGCTGTAACTTTTACTTGCGTTTGTATATCATTTTTGATATTTTAATTTTATATTTTGAATTAAATATGTTTTTGATCTTTTAAATAGACTAATTTTGATTTTAGTATATTAAAAATTTAATAAAAATTTGGCCTCTCTAAATTTTTACTAATAATTTTAATTTTTATCTTTTTACAAAGTTTTATATTATATGTTTCAAATGTAGAGATTAAATAGTAAATTGTAACATATAATATAAAATTTAATTTAATTATTTAATTTTAATTTTGTAAACTATTTAGTCATTTAATTTTAGTTATCTTGTTTTTTAATTGTATAAATTAAAATAATATCAATTTAAATATATAATAAAAAATTATATAATTTTAAGTTTATAATTTTATAAATAGTCTTATAAATAATATTATAATTTTAATTATTGGATTTTATATTATATGTCCAATTAAAATAATCTTTTAAACTTTATATATTCCTTTTTATAATTTAATTATACATATTTTAAAAAAAATTTATGTTCCAATTTAATTATTTTAATTTTACAATTGAAACATATAATTAAAATTAAAATTACATAATTAAAGAAATTTATAATTTAAATTTTAAATCAAACACATATGATAAAATTAAATAACTAAAATAAAATTTATATTACATCTTCACTTAATCAATCAAGGGTCACTATTTAGTTGCATGCATGGCTGCTATTGTATTGGCTGCCGAGGATCCGTATTGTTGTTTTTTCAACTATAAAAAGAACCACATTTTCACAATCTTATGCATCAAGCATAATAGAGCATTAGTCTTTGTTCACATGCTATGGCACTATTAAGAGCTCTTTTACTTCTTTCTCTCTTCAATCTCTTCACTACACTTTCATCTTCAGAAGCTGTCTCACCAATTCTTGATGTTTCTTCTCTCAATCGAACCACTTTTCCAAAAGGCTTCCTTTTTGGGACAGCTTCTTCATCATACCAGGTTAATGTTTTGTCGATAATTATTAGTGTAATTTTTTCATTAAATATTAAAAAAATCACCAAGTTAATCTTAATGAACAAATTAGTTTAATCTATGGTATATATATGTAGTATGAAGGTGCTACAAAAGAAGGTGGGAGAGGACCAAGTATATGGGACACCTTCACTCATAAATTTCCAGGTATTTTATTTCTGTTTCTTCTCTTATATTTATTAATAAGTAAAATAACAAAACTCTTTTATTATTGATTTGTATATTTATATTTTTCTTCAACATTTACAAACAAATATGTTCAGCACAAACCAATCTTGCTGTATAACATTTATTTATTTTGCACAATGATGGGTTATGAGTTTGTCTCTGTATGAGAGGCCAATCAAGCCTAATATGGAATAAAGGCTGAGTGATGATTATATATTTATATAGAATTGAGAAGTATATTATATTCTTTTTAAGCCTTTTATTTACTTTTTCTTTTATATAATTACCATGCAAGTTTTTACTATCTTTTTATTTACTAATTTAATCTCTTCTTACAAGTATAATAATTCAATATAACAAATGCGCAACTTGCAGATAAGATACAAGATAAGAGCAGCGGAGATGTTGCTGTTGACCAATATCACCACTATAAGGTAAGATATACAATAAAAAAAGAAAGAAAAATACACTTATTAAAAAATTTAAATATAACTATTTATATTAAGATTTTTTGTATTTTGATAAAAAAATAAAAAAAATATAAATAATTTTAATTGATTATTGATTATAGAGAAAAGAATAAAGAGAGCAAATTAAATGCATTTAGCAATTAATTTTATGTTTAAAAAAATATTTTTTTCTTTATAATTTTGAGAAAAAAATAATTTTTATATTTATATTTTAGATAGTTAAGTAATTATATAGAGGACAATTAAGCAATATGTAAATTGTCTCCTTTTTATAAAAAGAATGAATTATTTCGAGAAATGATATAGTTACGTCAGATTCTACATATACACCTTATATTTATATTATATCATATACGGTGTAACATTTGTGGTGTCAATATAGCATATCTCATTATTTCGATTAGTTGAAGTGGGCTTTCACGAACGAAACAAATATTATTTTAGATGAAGAAATTTTAACATTCAAAATACAAGCCACAATAATTATAGTACTAATAAATAAATAAATAATTTTTTTTTAAATTATTGATTTATAAATATCAACAATATATAAATTTAATTAAATATTATTGTTGATGGTCAAAACCATAAATCACCAAATTATAAACATTTAATTCAACTAACATATACTAATTAATCTATCTCATAATCCTTATTAGGATCATTTGACTTAATTGTTTAACCAACATTAAATATTTTAGTTTTCATGTATCTCATATATACATAGAACGGAATTAATGGGAAGATTTGTTAGCATCTTTCTTTATCAATTCTTCTTCACTTTTGTCTTAGGATAAATTTCGGAATACATTGATATTGTTAGTTGTTCATATAAATTGGGACTCCCGCATTATTGTTTTGTTAATTTCTATGAATAGAGCTTTGTCCTCATCATTAGTATTTACTTTAATATTTTAAAAATCATTAATAATCTTATGGAATTCTTTCAACTGCTCAACAATAGATTTATTCTCCACTATATCGAAGAAAAAGTTATTGTTTCAACACAATATGTAATCAATGAATTAGTCATATATAATAGGCCAATCTTTACTCGGATTCAATTGGAGTCTTTTGTTTCATAACTTTAATTTCTTTAACACTTTATCTATGAGGCATAAGATATCACCAAAAGAAAACAATTTATAGTAATTTAATTGCACATAATTTAATTGAGTAAACCTATGTTTTGTAATTGAAATTTTTAATTACATCAAAACCTTTAACACGTGGAACAAAAAACAATAATGAAATGTAAAATATGAAAACACAATAAAATTGTTTATTTAATTCGATCAAATTTAATCTATTTTAGGAGAGAGACATTATACAATTCACAATACTTTTAAATTATTGTAAGAAATTACAAGATGAATTACAAAAAATAGTCTTCGTAGTTTTTAAGAATAAACTCTAGTTTCTATCTAAGTGTTTTTCAATCTCTTCAACTCTTAATAAATGAATCAGATAAACTCAATAAATTTAGAGTGTTTCTCAAATTCCTTTGACAATTTGAAAGACTAAAAATCTAAACGTTTATATCCTTACTTCACATTAGAATTTATATACTGTATAAAACCCGTCCTTAAAAAAATTGAGAGTAAACCATAATTATAATTATAGGAATCCTAAAAATTCAATACATGTAAATTGTTTGACCACTCATTGAAAAATTGGATGAGACGTGTTTTTTTATTTTATTTTATTTCTTATTTGAGGTTTTATGTCCCCTGCAATTGATTTTTTTTGTTGGAATAATATAGTAAGTGTGAATAAGTGGAGAAATAGTCTCACATTAGATAAAAATGTGTAGACTTAAAACATATATAAGTGGGAGAACTCACTCACCACGAAATAAAGTTTTTACTTTTTGGATTTATTATTTTGTTTGTTTTAAATATTGCAGGAAGATATTAACATCATGAGAAATATGAATTTGGATGCTTACAGACTCTCAATCTCTTGGTCTAGAATTCTCCCAAGTGAGTTAAATATAAACCGATTAACTTTTTATGTTAGTTAACTTAAATTAGTTATGTTGATTTTGTCCATTAATATTTTCTTTAAATCTTAATAAAATATCAATAGAAGGACATCTTAACGGAGGTATAAACCATGAAGGAGTCAAGTATTACAATAATCTCATCGATGAGCTATTGGCTAATGGTTAGTATATTTACTTTGTTTAATTCAATTTTTATTACACTTCACATTTCAACATTTCATACAACATGATAAACAAATATAATGGAATATCGATATTGTAGGTATACAACCATTTGTAACTCTATTTCATTGGGATCTTCCACAAACTTTAGAGGATGAGTATGGTGGCTTCTTAAGCCCTCTCATCACGTAAGTCGTTCAAAAAAATACTGTTATTTTTTTTTACATTATTGTGTATTAATCGATTAACAATAATATTGTGCATTCATATTATAATATATGACTAATTTTCAGAAAAGATTTTCAAGACTATGCTGAATTTTGTTTCAAGAAGTTCGGAGATAGGGTGAAACATTGGATTACTTTGAATGAACCATACAGTTATAGCTCGGGTGGCTATGCATCTGGATTCCTTGCACCTGGTCGATGTTCTAAATGGTTGAATCTAAATTGCACTGGTGGTGACTCAGGGAAAGAGCCTTACTTGGTTTCACATCACCAACTTCTTGCCCATGCCGCAGTTGTCAATGTGTATAAGAATAATTATCAGGTTTGTTATAATTTTGTTGAATATTGCTCATAACTTTGAAATTATAGTTCATTCAAAAAATAATCACACTTGATCGAGCGTGTAAACAAGTAGTTTACAATTTGTATTTCTATTTTCTCTTTTGTTACTAGTTGTTATTATAACAAATTTAGATAAAGGCTTAATTTAAAGCCTTAAAAAGCATACTTCTATATTTATGGGTGATTGTAAAAAAAAGTTAATCGGCTAACAACCAAAACAATGATATATGCAGGAATCTCAAAAGGGTGTGATAGGAATAACCTTGGTGTCCAACTGGTTCATTCCATTTTCAGATGACAAACTTGATCAAAATGCTGCTGAACGAGCACTTGATTTCATGTTTGGGTGGTAAGTGCATATATTGGAGTATTAATTAAAATCTACTTAATATTATTTTAATTAAAGTAGTTAAAAGTTAGTTGTGATTAAGTGTTAGTTGGTTAATATACGCGGGACTTGTTTTTTCCAATACTCTCACTCATGTGTAGTATTAATGGACTTGATATGTTTATATAAATAGTATATTTTCTGAATTGGTAGACTTTAATATCACATTTGATTTTTAAATACTGTTTAATTCATTATTATAAAATCGACTTGTAAATAAAAAGCGACACTCTATATAAATTATAGTTATACCTTATCTTTAAGATATGTGATACTGAGTTTTTCGCGGAAATGAAGCAAATAAATCAAAGAACTCAAAATATCATTATTAATTGAGAAGGATAAATGTGCATTATTTTTAATTTCAAGAGTTTGAGTCCCATCAGGTGGATTAGATTCATCACTATTTATAATTAGCTTCTTCATTCTATCAATTTTTAAAAATAAGTCTTTATACAATTTATTTATTTAATTTTATTGCTAGAATTCTCCATGCTTCTAGATAATCTAATTGTTCTTAATGAATTTTCTTTATTCTTTATTTGTAACAATGATTATAGGTTTATGGAGCCGCTAACAACCGGAAAATATCCACAAAGTATGCGTTCCCTAGTTGGACAACGATTACCAGAATTTTCTAAGAAGCAAGCAAGACTACTTAAAAGATCATTTGATTTTCTTGGAATAAATTATTATACCTCTAATTATGCTACTAATGCACCTCAACTTAAAAATTCTAAACCGAATTACAACACAGATTCTCATGCTAATCTTACAAGTATGGATGTCTTTAATTATTGATCATCGCTCAATTTTTTTTATATATTTTGAATTTGGTTGTTGATTAAAATTTTGTTTTTATGATCAAAGCTGAGCGCAATGGAATTCCTATAGGTCCAAGGGTATGTATTGACCATAATTTTTTTAAATGGCATATATTAATATTATTATAATTCACCTATGATTTAAGTGTATATATAGCTTATGATTATATGATAATCACCTTTATAGGCAGCTTCAAATTGGCTATTTGTTTATCCCAAAGGAATTCAAGAATTGTTACTCTATGTCAAGAAAATGTACAACAATCCTTTAATTTACATTACTGAAAATGGTAAATGCATCTTACTTCTTTATTTTTAAAAAAAGTTGTTTTAATTTGTGTATGATATTAATTTTTAACACTTTTATCTAGCATACATGTGATCATAATTTTTTAAGAAAATTTAATTTGTAGGTGTCGATGAGTTTAATAATCCAACACTATCATTAGAAGAATCCCTTATAGACACTTTTAGAATCGACTATTATTATCGTCATCTTTATTATATAAAATCTGCAATCAGGTAAACAAATTCGTTTTTATATATTTAGAAAATAGTTTCTTTCTTATACCTAATTGAATTTTTATATTTTTTATTATTAGGAATGGCGTAAACATAAAAGGATATTTTGCATGGTCATTGTTGGATAATTTTGAATGGTCATCAGGTTATACAGTACGCTTTGGAATTAATTTCGTGGATTATAAAAATGGTTTGAAAAGATATCAAAAGTTATCCGCAAAATGGTTTGAGAATTTTCTCAAAAGATATTAGAATTTCTATACATGATGTTGCTAATAAATAATGTAATAAAACATATGAATTCAGTTCAATTTTAAATAATATTGTGATTGTTCATTCTCAAAATGACAATTATAATGCTTGAATTGCGAGTTATTGTTAAGACATGCTTATTAAGACATGCTTGTTATTTTAGTAAGTCTACCGTCTAATATTACAATAATATAATAAGATGTGTAATTTCACTTATGCAAATTTAAATGTGAAAAAAAATTTCATGGTAAATCAGTTGAAGAGATCTTTTATGTGCATTAAAATTTTATATAACTATTGAAAGTATGTTAATGTCTACTTGTCAATCAATTATTTATTATACTACCAGACGAGCTAGGAAACTAATTTAAACCAAATTATTGAGACAATTGATTGAAAGCGTTATAAGTCCTTTTGAGAGATTCTTTTAAGGACTCATTTCAATTAATTTTAAATTGAATATGGAGTTGATTATGTTAGAATTAAATTACTAATCAGTCAATCGAATATAATGCAGAAGCTAAATAGTCATACAAACATGTAATTAAAGGACTTATAAATTGATTTTAGGAATATTTAGATCCATTGAAAAAATGCATGTTGGCGGCTGTAATCCTGAAGGTTAAGAGTGAACAAAGAATATCTGATGGCTTATATGGTTCTTCCTCAACTGGTATTCCTTCTGCCTTAAATACTCTTCAGATGGGGAGAAGAGATAAGGTGCTTGTGCACGGTATATTGGAGACCATAGCCTATTTATAGAGTGATGTCCGGTTAGGGCTCCCATTATTCTGAATTGTCATCCTGACATTCACTCATATTTGAGTTCATGTCCAATTATTTTAATTAAAGTAATTTCTAAATGAAATCTAATCAACCTTTTAACCTTATTTGATCACTTAATTATTTAAGACGCTTAATTGATAAAATAGCTAATATAATTAAAATATATATGTCCATATAATAGTTATTGGAATATTAATATATTAAATATTAAATATTCCAACAATCTCCCATTTGGGAGATATATCTTAATAATTATATCCCAGTTTTTTAGGTGTGCACCCAAATGCTATTTATCCTTAGATTTCAACTTTACAATTTGGTCCACCTCATACATCAAAATTGGGACCACCGCAACTTTTGTCACTAACATGTAACTTGACAGAACCCCGATGACCATCATATCAATATACTTGATGACATATATCGATATGAATGATTGGCATGGAAATTTCATGCAATGTGATCTCTAAATCATGCATATTTCCAACTGGTCCACTGAATTCTTTAGTGGGACCAAACTGAAGTTCCTTAGGTGCAATTCAAAATTAAAATATTTGCACATAACAAAAAACTTGATATTATTATAACAATAATACCTCATAAGTTTTTATTTCTACACAAAATTAAACATAACATAAAGTTCATACAAAAACTAAACTAAAGCATAAAACATAGGAATAAGGAAAATACTTTCACTAATCTATGGAAATCTCAAAACCAAAATCCATGTGACCAATATGCCCATGAAAAACCTTAGGTCTCAAACCTTTGGTTAGTGGGTCAGCTAACATTAAGTTTGTTCCTATATGTTCTATCAAAATTTGCTTCTCCTGAACTCTTTCTTTCATAACAAGTTACTTGATATCAATAAATTTTCATATTGTAGAACTCATATTGTTGTTAGAGTAGAGGACATCTTCACTATAGTCACATTAAATTTTCAAGGGTCTTCCGAAGCTCGCAACAACGTATAGGCCTGTGACAAAGTTCTGCAGTCAAATTGCATGATTTGATGCCTTAAAGCTAGTCACAAACTCTGCTGGCATGGTGGAGGGAGCCGCTAAACTCTATTTGGAATAATTCAAAGAGATAGCTCATTCATCCAAGATAAAGATATAACTAGATGTGGAACGTCTACTATATGAGTGTAATACAGTGGGAGAACTGACTTGTTTTGTGTTTTATCGGAAATGTTGCAGATAGCTAGAGTCGCCACCGACTTTTCTTTTATCCAATAAGGAAAGGGTGAAAAGAACAAGAAAGACCTTGAATATTTTGAGTTCGGGGGGTAGGTTATGAAAAGGGAATGTGTTAGCATCCTTTTCATCCGTAGTTATCTACGGGATCTTAATCGCTTAGCTCACTTTGAAAATTTACCTTTTGTGTGTATTTGAAAAATATTTTGAAATTTTCCAATGTAAGGCGAAACTTTGTAATGATTCTTGTATCCGTCCTCAAGAATGCGTACAAAGTGTTTTAAAAATATCTTTGAAAGTGTTTGTGTAAAATGTTTTGTTTTTCTGAGAAATTTGTGAGCAAGCGATTAACAGTTCTACCCACTCAATGTCGTTCTTGTACTTTTCCTTCTCCTTTAGAGATAGTACTATCCATATCATTAGTTGGTATGTAGCCCTATCTATTGGATGTGAAATGACAGACGTAGGGTCATCGTATGATCATCGAAGGCAACATGTAAGGATACTTTAGCAATTTCGTAAGGGATTGCCATCATATTATTCATAGGCAACTCGAGGGACTAGATCATTTTTCCGTAGGCAACTCGAGGGACATTGAGGGACTATGATCTTTTGTATGATGATAATTTGATCAAGGGTCTTTTGCTAAAACATCCCTACTTTCAATAGACGTGACCGATATTTCATAAGGAAATAAGAGAGGGTACTCTAGAGGTGCAAGTGTGAAGAGTGTATTGATTCAGTTATTTTATCTTGAGATTATGGTTTTCTAGATTGTTTTTAGTCTTGTCATACAAATCCTAATTACTAGAAGTTAAATAATATGTACAGAAAAGTAAAGTGTGGAATGTAAAGTCCTAAGCTATTACATGGCTTTGGGAGAGGTACATAAGTATAAAAATGCGGGAAAGCAAACCCTAAAATTATTACATCCTAAGAGCAGATACATAATAGAGAAAAAGTGCAAGAAAATAAATCTAAGCTATTGCAATTAAAGAGTGTAATGCCCGTAATTTAATTAATTATTTAATTAAATTATTTTTGGATTATTTGTGATTTGTGTTATGATGATAGATGACGTGTTGTTGTTATTTGAATTAATCTATTCTATTAAGTTGTGGAATAATATTAGAATAATACTATTGTTTGATGTGGGCTTATTTTTAAGGATTAGAAGTAGTAGGAAGGGGGTGTAGGAGTTTAAGCCCATTAAGACATAATGAGAATTATAGGGTTATGATATTAGTTGTTTAGCAATAATAAGGAAAAAGAAGTAATAGTGAGAAGAGAAAGGAATACGGGTTGGAAGAGAGAAAGAAAACGTGGAAGTTGCAGAAAAGAAGGGAAAGAGGCAAAGCTGAATTCGATCGGAAAATTGTAGAGCAACCTTCAATTCAAGGTAAGGGTAGGGTTCTAACTCTATAATAGGGTTTGTGACGAGTATTATATGGGATTGGTTTTGAAACAAATTGTTTTGTTTATGATTGAAATATATTGTTGTTTGATGAGGAATCAATGATTTTAGAGATGAATAATGATGCCTAAATAATATACAATTGATGTAGAAACATAAGATTATTATAATTGATGATTACCTATGATTAGAGGATGTTTTTAGGGCCTAAGGCAAGGAAATCTCAATGAAAACATAGTGAAATCGCGGAATAAATTCATCACAGATCAGTATGAGTCGACCTCAAAAGCCATGCGTCGACACATGCAGGATTTAAGACTCAGGATGAGTCGATACAAAAGGATCATGTATCGACACATGCAATATTTCAGACTCAGTATGAGTAGACACAAGAGGTTACGTGTCGACTCATGCAAGACTCAAAACCCAGTACGCGTCGACTCATGCAGTCTAATTTTTGACAGATTCTTCCAAAGGTTGTAACTTGAGTTTCCGGACTCCGTTTGAGGTGCCGTTTGAAGCGTTGGATAGCTAACGCGATGAACTTTATTCATAAGGATTAAAATGAAGGATAAGAATAATAATCCTAGTACCCAAATTAGGATAGATTTAGCTTCCCGTGCTAATCACTATGATGATTTCGTGAAGTAGGATGAGGATAAGATGATCTTAGTCTATTGCTTGGTTCATAACAGTAAGATTAATAATAATAATAATAATAATGATGTAGTATTACAGTATAATAATATGTAGAGGTTTGGTAATTAGAGATAAGCATTAGATGATTAATTAATTATGGGCATTATCATGTTGTAGGCGTATGGCCAACGTTGAGGGATTGTCGATATGTCATTGTATTGTTGTTATGGCTGAGTTGCTGTGGAATTATGTTGATAAGTTATGTTGATGAATTATGTTGATGAATTGTGTTGATGAATGATGTTGAGATGCCTCTAATAATTGGCAGCTATTAAGTTGTAGGCTTTTGGCCAACGATGATTCATGTTGAGATGTTATTAGTGGTGATTATTGTTACTACATTCATAATGGTGTCTCATATATTTCATATCAAGATGGAGTTGATCCTCATTAAGATGGCCTGTATTAGTGAATATTGAGATGAAGGCTTATGCCTTGTTGAATGCCTTTATTTATTGGCAATTATTTTAAGATGGGAGTTCTGCTCCAATGGTACTTGTTGTACCCCAAAATCTGCCCTCCCTTTTTCACAAAAAATCACAACTTCAGGGTTTTCCCTGATCTTTCAAGATTGGCTCAAGAATTGGTCAAACAGACTTTTCTTTATCAAGTAAATCCAGAATTAGGGTTTCCACTGATTTTGTTAAGATTGGCTCAGGAATTGATCAAACAGACTTTTCTTTGACAACAAGTCCAGAATTAGGGTTTCCATTGATTGGGTTGAGATTGGCTCAGGAATTGATCAAGCAGACTTTTCTTTGACGACAAACCTGGAATTAGGGTTTCCGCTCGTATTTCTCAGAAGAAATTGAATCCACAATAATTCAATTGACTGTTACATTATTTTTACGCTTGTTCCAGATTACTGGTTGTTTCTCAAAACCTAAATATCTAAGATAGGAGTTGAGGCTTTGTTTGAAACTTTGAGGCATTGGTTTGATCAGTGGAGTGAAAAGTGTATGGAATGCTTGTTTGTTTAACTGTACAAAGCATGGTTAATTGGAGTGCCAGGCGTATTGTGATTAATGCGATATTGCGAGACGACAAAGTTTGTTGATTATTTATTTCATCTGGATTAAAGTCATTGGGATACATTTCCAGTTATTTTAATTTAAGAGTTTTAAATATTTAAATAGACAGTACAAAGGAAAGAATGAAATATTTGACAGTAAAGAATTTGTATTTGACAAAGACTTTGTTTATTTATTTATTTCAAATATTGTTACAAATTTTATTTGAATACTGTAAATTTATAATTTACAGTGTTTACAATAATATTTATTACAATAAATGAAAAGAAAATAAATCTAAAGCCTAAATCTCTTGAAATCTTTGATCTTCTACTGCTTCTTCCATTATCCAACTGGTATTTACCTGCAAAGACAGAAAAAGAAGTTAGTATAAGAATTTTCAAGCAGAAGCAGATAAATAAATCATCATTAAAGCTTGTTGGTTAGAATCAGTTTGCTTTTGGGTTCATCATGTTTTACTTGTTCTCTTTGCAAATCACAAGAAGATTTCTCTTCTTGGTTCACAAAGAGGAAAGTAAAAACAATTTGCAAGCATACAATTAATTCAAAATGCAAAGATACAAGGCAGCAAGGCAAAGCAAATTGAATAACAAACTGCATTAGTCAACCAAAAGCAAACTAAGTTGCAAAACTGTCACAGCAAGTACACAAAGCTGTCAAAGCAGAAAAGCTGTCAAAGAAAGCATACAATGCAGGAAATATGGAAACAAGTACAACAATGCAGGAGAAGAACCAAGTTACAAGCAAGTAGGCTTGTCAAACTTATCATCATATTCTGGCCAACAAAGCTTTTCAGAATAAAAAAATACATTAAGCAATTTAAAATGCTTTTATGGAGAGAGAAAGAGAGAATCAGAAAAAAGGTTTGTAGTTTTGGCAGGCTTAAAAGATATAAGAGAACAAGACTGTAAACAGTCAAAAGGAGAGAGAGCAAAAAAAACTGCAAGCTTAAGAAATACAGAAGCCTGTCAAGCAAACACTAAAAACCTCCAAGCTCAGAAGCCTGTCAAGCAAGCTTAAAAATCACACAAGCCTGCCTTCAACAAGCAAACCTGTAGCCTGCCTAAACTTACCAAAAACCTGCCTTCTCAATACAACCAAAACTGCCAGTTACAAACTGCATTTAAAAACTGCAGTAACAAGCAAGCTTAAGAAGCATACAGCTTTCTTCCAACTAAACCTGCAAAACTCAAAAAACATTTAAACCTGTCAACACTAAAACCTGCAAATCACATAAGCCTGTTTTCTAAAACCCGTTCAACCTGCAAAAATGCCTTCAAAAGCAAAAACTACATGTCCAAAACCTTCACTAAATACTCATCAGCCTGCCTTGCAAATGCCAAAAACCGGCCTGTAAGCATATCCAAACCGTAAAGCTTGCCTAAACACAAGCAAGCCCAAAACTTGCAGACCAGCACTACAAGTCTGCAAAACCAACTGCAAACTGCCTTACAAAAAACTCAAAATTGCAACTCAGTTATAAACCTGCCTTTAAAAGCTGCAAGTTACAGACCTGTCTTCATAACCTGTAAAACTGCTCCTCAAGTAAACCAAAACCAATATCCAACACCCAAAGAAAAAGAAGAGATCCAGAGTTAAAAAAAAAAGAACAATGGTTTTCAGTTAAATCATCATCAAACAATCAATAATCAACAAGACCAAAACACAATAGTTTTCAGAACATCACCATCATCAAACATCCAAACACCAAATCAACAACAACAAACAGCTTTTTCAGAACACATATACTCATCATCAAAAGTCAGTATCCTAAGAAGAGGAAGAGGTCCAGAAGTTCAGTTCAAAACAAAAAGTCTCAGAACATAAGCTTCATCATCAACAAAAACATAGTAACAACAAAAACCAAATCTCAGAATACTTGTTCATCATTAACCAAAAAAACGAACAAACAAAGTTCATCATCAAAGGCCAACACTTAAAGAAGAGGAAGAAGTCCAGAAGTGAAGAAAAGAACAATAGAACAATATAGTTTTCAGAACAACGTCATCATTAAACATTCAAAGAAGAGTCAAGCACAGAAATACCAGAAGCCCATACGCATCATCCTCGTCCTCCTCCTTCGGCCACCTAGAGCGTCGCCGTTCCAATCCACCATCCCCTTTCCAGAGAACAAAACCCCAAGGTATTTTTCCCTCAATTTTCCTACATCTCATGCATGAAACATCCAAGATTAAACATTGCAAAACAAGAAAACATACAAGAATCACAAACCTAACTGTAAAAAACGCATCCAGAACTAGACAAAAAAGGTATACCTTTCGAACCGTCGTTTTGCGCCGTGGTGGAGAGAGATGGATGAAGGTGGAGCTTTGGCGACTGGAAGCTTGGAGGAAGGTTCAGTTGCTCATGGGGTTTGAGAGAGACGAAGAGGACGAAGATGAGAGGAGCGGCGCTGTTAAACTGAAAACCCTAATTCCCAAACGAATGAATTAACCCTAACAAACTTGTTCAAACATCATGGGCCTCTGCCCAAGCCAAAACCCCTAAGCCCAAACGTTTAACAGCGCCCACCCCCCTTTTTTCTTCATTTTTTGATATTAAATTTGTTCTTCTTCTTAATTCCCTTGGGCCATTCAAGAAAACATTTTGTTTAGGCCTATTATCTTTTTTTTTAATGTTTTTAAAACTAACATTTTTTATCATTTTATTATCATTCTTTATAATCTATTTCTTCTTTTCTTTTCTTTTGTTAGATAAAAAATATAGTAAGTTTTTTGTACAAATTTTCTTAATAATTTTTCTTAATAATTATTACATTTAATAAACACGCATAAATAATAGAATTTTTAACTTAAATAATTTTTCTTTTCTTTAAAACTCTTTGTTTATATAATTAACAAAAATACAAAAAAATAATAATTATACTTAATCTTTCTTAGGTTAAAATATTTTATTTGAGCATTTGTAAATAAATATACACATCTCATATTTTCTTTGATTTTTATTATCTTATACTTTGTTATAATTTTACATCGAAAATGCGACAGTTCGATTTGGTTGTAATATATACTTGGACATTAGTATTCTGATGAGACTCATCCCCATTTGTAAACATTTGTACCCCCATCCCCGGATACTTATTTGTAATAACTTAGACTTTAAATTCCCGCAATTTATCACTTTCAATATACTATATAGTAATTAGGGTTTGTATGCAAAGATTCAAAATCAATCATTAGATGACCTAATACAAGATAAATGCATGAAAATCAATACACAATTCACACTTGCACCTCTAGGGTAACCTCGCTTGTTGCCTCGGAAAATGAAATCATGTCCCTCGAGTATGAGACACTCTAGCAAATGTCCCTTTAATAAACAAAGATCGTAGTCCCTCGATGACCCTTGATGTTGCCTTCGATAAAACGATCTCGTCCCTTACAAAATTGCTAGAGCGTTTCACAAAGTTGCCTTCAATGATTGTATACGATGACCCGCGCCTGTCTCGTTTAAACATCCTAACACAAGGTTGTTCACCAAATACAATGGTGAAACAACACTGTTAAAAGGGTTAAAAACATAAGAAAGATCTTTGAGTAAAATAGGGTAGACAACTCTTAGTTACTTGATCAAAAACTTGCAAAACATCCTTGCCATTTTCAAACACACTTCACAACACAACTACAAAACAATTTCAAAACAACTTTCAAAACATTTTCAAAAAGACACACACCTTTGTATATATTCAAATAAGAATCATTACAAAGGTTGCCTAGACAAGGCATCCTTTTTCAAAGCATTTTTAAAACCACACACACAAAGCACCATTTCAAATAATTGAAAAGCAAAGGCAATTGATCTAAAACAAGTAACTAAGAGCCCATGGATAACCATGGATGAAAAGGGTGCTAGCACCTTCCCTTTTCATAATCTACCCCCCGAACCCAAGAAAACATCTCAAAGGTCTTTCCTGTTCTTTTTGACCTTTCCTTTGGATAAAATAAAAAGTCGGTGGCGACTCTTGCTAAACCGAACAAGTGCGAAAACAAACGCAAAATCCCAAGTCAGTTCTCCCACCACACCACAGAACTGGCGACTCTGCTGGGGATAAATTCTAAAAGTGGGGTTACCTTAGGGTTTTAAATCACCTTTACATGCTTACCTTGATTTCTTTGATTGCGTTACTTTTTGGGTTCCTTGTTTGGGTTTGTTTTAAATCCTACACCCGGATTTGGGGGCACCTTTTAGGTAAGTAGCAATAAACTGTGAGGGAACTGTGCGGGGTATACCGACATGGTTGAAGCAGTAACTATGTTAGTGTGACATATTTGTGGGTACCGGTAGCCTTTGAGTTAATCAAAGAGAATACAAGGCCGCTGAGTGATGTCACGAAGCACTAACGAACTCTTAGAACCTTACTTGACCATCTTGGCCTTCTTAGGGGTAGTGAGATAACCGACTTTGGTGCAGTCTGAAGTTGGTAGATACTCGATACTACACTCATTGAGGATTGTTTTCTTGGAATATTTTGGTTTCCAGTTAAGTGGTTAAACCAAAATAATGAACACAGAAAATAATCCAGTGATATTGAGCTCCTTAGAACCCGGTTTCTATTTTAGGACAGGTTGAGCCAACTAACTTCAAGAGGGTACTTACCTACAAACCCCATGCAAGCCTAAACCTAAGGACTTGTTTGCTCTGTGTGAATATGATTACCTGTATATACACTTGCTTACTTTTGCATACATATACATAACATCATAACATCATACCATAGCATTTTCAATAACCATTTCAAGGATCTCGAGGGTCTTTGATGCAGGGTCACGTTGAACCAGACATCTACCAAAGGGCAAGAGGATTTTCCTCTAAACAAACGCCGTCAAAGATCAAGTGCAACAACTTGAAACGGGGGCTATGACCCACTTGACATGGTGAACTTGATTCTCGTGGAGAGACATCCACCAATACAAAGTTCTCCAATCAAAGATATTGATCAAAGTTCAACCTCTAACATTTTCTTGTGTTTACCCCGCAAGATTCTTGAAAACATGCATCCACATATCATGCATTGTATCATAACAGGTTTTCCTTTTCAGGTTTCCTTATTCTCCTACTATTTATTTCAGTAGAGATGGCTCTAGAGAGGACTGTCAAAGATATCCAGGATCAAAATGCTCAACTTCAAGAAATGTTCTTGAACCTGTCCCAGGGGAAAGAAGAAGTGAAAGCTCTCCTCACAAGGGGCATGGTCCTAAGGAATCCAGGAAGCTTCAGGAATGATCAGTTGGAAGAACTACAGATTGAGCTGGCAACATTGAAGATCCAGATGATGGGACAGCTGGTGGGCCAGACGGCTCTCATTCAAGACCTGACTCAAAGACAAGAAGAGCTAAGGGTTCTCATCAACAAACTGCTTCGAGACAACCAAGTGGGGAAAACATCTAGGGTTGAAGATCGAGTCATCATTCAACCTCCTTTGAGACAAGAAGACATGGGAAAGGCTCCCCAACTTGCTTCAGGGTCACAAGCCCAGCAACAACCTCACCAGCATCAACGGAGTAATCGGCGTAAGAAAAATACGTCTGGAAGACATTTCTCTGAGACTGACATACCATCATCTCTAATACTGAAACGCCTGTTGGAGGTCAATCTGCTTGCTTTAAAGGATCCTATTCAGAATCCCAATACCTCTACTCCTAGCTATCACCCTGACGCATTTTGTGTATACCACTCCCATAGTCCTGGACATGACACCGATGACTGTTGGGCTTTGAAAAACAAGATCCAAGACTTGATTGACGAAGGAGTGCTGGAATTCATGCAGGATGGCGAGATGAAAATCTTCTGCTAAGGGTTCTCCACCTGAATGACAAAGTTCAAACTAAGAGACTTTTGTTTCATTTGAATGTTCAAGTTGTAATTTCTTTTGTTATTCAAACAATTATCTGTTGATGTCAAACTCTGTTTCATTAATGCATTGCATATGTTTGTCTTGAATTCATCCATTCGTTTTCACTATTCTTGAATTATGCTCCCTACTTTCTTTATGATATTTAAATCTTGATAAAAGTTACAAAGTCTTTAGAGGGAGGATGACGAAACAATACCATGATCTCATACAATATGCTTTTGGACAGTCCTTGCTGACGATGTATAGGCGTTTCTTTCAAATCCTAAACACTGGAGTTATAAGGAAGATAATCCCTTGTCAACCCCTTCGAGCCAAAGAAGTAGGAGTTTTCTGTTTTAAACACAAATCGAAACCTTTGATTTAAACCTGGGGCAGGGTAGTCTCTCAGTTAATTCAAAAGATGCGCATTGAAGTCGCAAATTCTCAGTTCGTAATACAACAAATGACATCAAAAACATTCCTTTGGGAACCAAAAAGACAGTGATGGTTCCTTATCTCATAGGAAGTCATTACCTCTCAAAAGAGAAAAGCCCACTAAGCCAAAACCTATAAAGGAGGCTTAAGAAAGCTGGGGCATCCCGCGGACTGTAATCTCGAAAATAGGAACAGTCAGGTAAAAATTAGGGATAACAAATCAAAAGAAAGAGGTCATTACAAATCCTCAACAACATGAAAAATGTTGCAAAAAAAATGATGACTGCCTTCCAATAAAATTCAACTGGTATGAACCATCACCCAAAATGTCGTTCCAAACTCGAACAGAGTTCGACGTACAATTAACTGAGTTTAGGATTGAAGAACATCACGAAGAGCGGGTGGGTACAAATATACTTTGAGCCTTTATCCTCTGTTTCTTAAACTGTGAACCAAGCCACGTTACAACCCTTTGAAAGTCCTAATTGAAGCATGGGTTAGTTCGAAAGCACACTGTTACAAAAGATATCCTGACTCCTGCAAGGCTTTGCCCTAAATCTGGTGTTGAATTTGTCTTATAAAAAGTTTTCTGCTAAAAAACGCATTTTCCAAACTTCGAGACAAGCATAAACTTTGCATTATTTGAATATCGTTGTTTGTACATGGTTATTTGTTTGACAGCGAAGAAATTCATACAGTAAATGTTCGGAGAAACGAAAGCTCTCTTAAGTGAATGAAATCACTTCAAGTGGGATGACACTCCCATGGAAAAAATCTCCCATCAACAAAAAAGGGACTTGGTATGGTATTGTCCAGTAAACCTGGGGCAGTCCAGTCAAGATTTCAACAAATCTTTCAAAGTTCAGTAAACCTGGGGCAGTCTAGTCAAGATTTCAAGAAAATCTCTCAATTGCAGATTAACTTGGGGCAAGTCTTCCTCACCATCACTTTGGGCATTTAAACGTCAATCTCTTCAAAGGGTTACGTGCAGTCCAAGTTTCCTGGCAATACCACAAACATCTGATACTAGGGGCAGTAATGAACCTCTCCGAAATCGTTCTGAAAAGAAATTCAAGTGTCCTCGAGAAGGTTATCACCTCTTTAGCAGACCAGCAGTCATGGGTTTATTTCCCCAACATTTATCAAGGATTTATTCTCCAAAACAAATTACATTTCAAGTTGAACGGTCGTTCAAAATTTCCTTCATCACCTACTGGAAGTTACGGTCGTCATCAAAGATTCCTTCATCACCTGTTGGAAGTTACAGCCACCAACAAAATAACGGACAACTGAAGCTCCTAAAAACCTGTTTCTCTCAAGAATGAAGATTCTCATCCTTGAAACCTCAGAAGATTGGTATACTCCCAACCTCCTGACCCTTAACAGAATGAAGATTCTCATCCTTGAAACCTCAGAAGATTGGTATACTCCTAACTTCCTGACCCTTAACAGAATGAAGATTCTCATCCTTGAAACCTCAGAAGATTGGTATACTCCCAACTTACTGACCCTTAACAGAATGAAGATTCTCATCCTTGAAACCTTAGAAGATTGGTATAGTCCCAACCTCCTGACCCTTAACAGAATGAAGATTCTCATCCTTGGAACCTCAGAAGATTGGTATACTCCCAACTTCCTGACCCTTAACAGAATGAAGATTCTCATCCTTGAAACCTCAGAAGATTGGTATACTCCCAACCTCCTGACCCTTAACAGAATGAAGATCCTCATCCTTGAAACCTCAGAAGATTGGTATACTCCCAACTTCCTGACCCTTAACAGAATGAAGATTCTCATCCTTGAAACCTCAGAAGATTGGTATACTCCCAACTTCCTGACCCTTAACAGAATGAAGATTCTCATCCTTGAAACCTCAAAAGATTGGTATACTCCCAACCTCCTTACCCTTAACAGAATGAAGATTCTCATCCTTGAAACCTCAGAAGATTGGTATACTCCAAACTTCCTGACCCTTAACAGAATGAAGATTCTCATCCTTGAAACCTCAGAAGATTGGTATACTCCCAACCTCCTGACCCTTAACAGAATGAAGATTCTCATCCTTTAAACCTCAGAAGATTGGTATACTCCCAACCTCCTGACCCTTAACAGAATGAAGATTCTCATCCTTGAAACCTCAGAAGATTGGTATACTCCCAACCTCCTGACCCTTAACAGAATGAAGATTCTCATCCTTGAAACCTCAAGAGATTGGTATACTCCCAACCTCCTGACCCTTAACAGAATGAAGATTCTCATCCTTGAAACCTCAGAAGATTGGTATACTCCCAACCTCCTGACCCTTAACAGAATGAAGATTCTCATCCTTAAAACCTCAGGAGATTGGTATACTCCCAACCTCCTGACCCTTAATAGAATGAAGATTCTCATCCTTAAAACCTCAAGAGATTGGCATACACCCAATCTTATGACCCAAGACCTGAATGAAGATTCTCATTTTGGCTTCCCCAGTAGATTGGCATACACCCAACCTCCTAATATTCCCAACAGAATGAAGATTCTCATTTCTCAAAGTGGTATAACATCTGAATTTCTGATATTCCCGACAAAGTGAAGATTCTCATTCTTAAAATGGCATACAACCTAAACCTGAACTTCTTCCAGACAAGAATAAGCTTTTTCCAGAATCCTGAGTTTTACTCTCCAACAGGATAACTACTTTTCAACAGTATGGCTATTCCCCACATAATTCTTATTCCCCAAGCAGAATGAAGACTCTCATTCTCAGTTCCTCACAGAGTATTCAGATATTCCCCAGTGAAGATCTCCTCAAAACAGGAATCCTCAGTAGATTGGCATACAACCCAAACTCCTGATTTCCCCAACAGTGGTCCCAGGACTTCTCATTTTCAACGATCAAAGGATTTTCAATCCCCAGCAGCAGTCAAGGATTTACTTTCCCCGGCAGCAGTCAAAGATTTCATTATCCAGGATTTATCTTCCTCAGCAAGATAGCTACTCAGCTTACATGCGCATCCATTACATTCATATCATAAACATTGATGAAGTACAGTTCACTGCATCATACATATCATGCAACATGACTTTATGTTTTAGCTAACATTTTACCCTTTTCAGGATAAGATTAAAAGGTTATCGTTAACAATTAGTCAAATACAGTACAGATATACCCCAAACACGGCGGTCATTCTACTACTCATTTAGACTTCAGCAATCCGATACAGACTATAAATGCTCCAGATACGGCGGCCATTCTATCTCTCATTCAGATTCAACCATCAAGTTCAAAGTTCAGATATGCTCCAAACACGGATGCCATTCTGGCCTTTGCACCAGCAGTTTGATCTTCCCCAGTGCATTCGCCATGGAAGTCATTCTGTCACTTATTCAAATCCTAGTTATAGTCTCAGATATACTCCAGACACGGAAGTCATTCTGCTACTCATACAGATCCCAATTCCAGTTACAGTCTCAGATATACTCCAGACACGGAAGTTATTCTGCTACTCAAACAAACCTCAACTTTTGAAAATAGTTTACGGGTGCTTCCCAACACGGATGTTAATCTATTGCTTATTCAACTTCAATACTTTTGAAAACAGTTTACGGATTCCCCAAACACAGATGTTAGTCTATCGCTTGTTCAGATTCAACTTTTGAAAACAGTTTACGGTTGCTTCCCAACATGGATGTCAACCTGTTGCCTATTCAGACTCCTAGCTCAGAGACGTTCCAAACATAGACACCTTTCTGATATTCACCCACTCACCTACAACGTACAATTCAGCAAACATTCTTGGATGGCATCTTTAAGCCCATCTACGACAAGATCCTGTCACGTCTCCAAATGGCATCTTTAAGCCCATTCCCTCAACTACGCTTTGACGAGTGCAAATTTTTTGGGCACTCTAGTGTCCAATCATCTTTTACCTTCGAGTCGCGAACGGCAAAATTGCCAATCTAACTCTTCAGGATCAAGAAGATTGAACAGGGGCAACTGTTGTACCCTAAAATTTGCCCTCCCTTTTTCACAAGAAATCACAACTTCAGGGTTTTCCCTGATCTTTCAAGATTGGCTCAAGAATCGTTCAAACAGACTTTTCTTTATCAAGTAAATCCAGAATTAGGGTTTCCACTGATTTTGTTAAGATTGGCTCAGGAATTGATCAAACAGACTTTTCTTTGACAACAAGTCCATAATTAGGGTTTCCATTGATTGGGTTGAGATTGGCTCAGGAATTGATCAAGCAGACTTTTCTTTGACGACAAACCTGGAATTAGGGTTTCCGCTCGTATTTCTCAGAAGAAATTGAATCCACAATAATTCAATTGACTGTTACATTATTTTTACGCTTGTTCCAGATTACCGGTTGTTTCTCAAAACCTAAATATCTGAGATAGGAGCTGAGGCTTTATTTGAAACTTTAAGGCATTGGTTTGATCAGTGGAGTGAAAAGTGTATGGAATGCTTGTTTGTTTAACTGTACAAAGCATGGTTAATTGGAGTGCCAGGCGTATTGTGATTAATGCGAGATTGCGAGACGGCAAAGTTTGTTGATTATTTATTTCATCTGGATTAAAGTCATTGGGATACATTTCCAGTTATTTTAATTTAAGAGTTTTAAATATTTAAATAGACAGTACAAAGGAAAGAATGAAATATTTGACAGTAAAGAATTCGTATTTGACAAAGACTTTGTTTATTTATTTATTTCAAATATTGTTACAAATTTTATTCGAATATTGTAAATTTATAATTTACAGTGTTTACAATAATATTTATTACAATAAATGAAAATAAAATAAATCTAAAGCCTAAATATCTTGAAATCTTTGATCTTCTACTGCTTCTTCCATTATCCAACTGGTATTTACCTGCAAAGACAGAAAAAGAAGTTAGTATAAGAATTTTCAAGCAGAAGCAGATAAATAAATCATCATTAAAGCTTGTTGGCTGGAATCAGATTGTTTTTGGGTTCATCATGTTTTACTTGTTCTCTTTGCAAATAACAAGAAGATTTCTCTTCTTGGTTCACAAAGAGGAAAGTAAAAACAATTTGCAAGCATACAATTAATTCAAAATGCAAAGATACAAGGCAGCAAGGCAAAGCAAACTGAACAACAAACTGCATTAGTCAACAAAAAGCAAACTAAGTTGCAAAACTGTCACAGCAAGTACACAAAGTTGTCAAAGCATAAAAGCTGTCAAAGAAAGCATACAATGCAGGAAATATGGAAACAAGTACAACAATGCAGAAGAAGAACCAAGTTACAAGCAAGTAGGCTTGTCAAACTTATCATCATATTCTGGCCAACAAAGCTTTTTAGAATAAAAAAATACATTAAGCAATTTAAAATGCTTTTATGGAGATAGAAAGAGAGAATCAGAAAAAAGGTTTGCAGTTTTGGCAGGCTTAAAAGATATAAGAGAACAAGACTGAAAACAGTCAAAAGGAGAGAGAGCAAAAAAAACTGCAAGCTTAAGAAATACAGAAGCCTGTCAAGCAAACACTAAAAACCTCCAAGCTCAGAAGCTTGTCAAGCAAGCTTAAAAATCACACAAGCCTGCCTTCAACAAGCAAACTTGTAGCCTGCCTAAACTTACCAAAAACCTGCCTTCTCAATACAACCAAAACTGCCAGTTACAAACTGCATTTAAAAACTGCAGTAACAAGCAAGCTTAAGAAGCATACAGCCTGCTTCCAACTAAACCTGCAAAACTCAAAAAACATTCAAACCTGTCAACACTAAAACCTGCAAATCACATAAGCTTGTTTTCTAAAACCTGTTCAACCTACAAAACTGCCTTCAAAAGCAAAAACTTCAAGTCCAAAACCTTCACCAAATACTCATCAGCCTGCCTTGAAAATGCCAAAAACTGGCCTGTAAGCATATCCCAACTACAAAGCTTGCCTAAACACAAGCAAGCCCAAAACTTGCAGACCAGCACTACAAGTCTGCAAAACCAACTGCAAACTGCCTTTCAAAAGACTCAAAATTGCAACTCAGTTATAAACCTGCCTTTAAAAGTTGCAAGTTACAGACCTGTCTGCATAACCTGTAAAACTGCTCCTCAAGCAAACCAAAACCAATATCCAACACCCAAAGAAAAAGAAGAGATCCATAGTTGGAAAAAAAGAACAATGGTTTTCAGTTAAATCATTGTTGTACCCCAAAATTTTCCCTCCCATATTCTCCAAGATTTATCAAGAATAATCTTCAAATGGTTCAAGATTTCTCATGGGTTACACAGTCCAACTGCCTCCTAAGCCAGTCAAAATTAGGGTTTTGGTTCCTTCAATGAATTTGAGGTTTTCAATAGCCCAATCAAGTCCCATAGGCCTATATACATTGTCAAGCATCTACATGTCAAGTCCCAAGACTCACAGGGTCAAATTGCACAATCAAGAGCTCCATTTGAACCATAGTCAACTACAGGGGCAAAATGGTCATTTTATAGTCAAAAGTCAGAATTTTTGGTCAACATATTATTTTGAGCTCACAATCATCATTTTATCAAGTCTTGATCATGATTCCTCAAGCATGGCTCAAAAATAATCAAGATGCAAAAAGTTACTATTTTTGGACAGTAGAAAAGTCAACTGTATCTTGACCAAGGCATAACTTTTTCATGGTTCATCAGAAAAATCCCATCCAATGCTCATTTTTAAGGGGAGGACATTTCCTACAACTCATCTTCACATTACAAGTCCAAGAAATTCTCTCACAAAAAGTTATCAATTTCTACATTATAGGTCAATTTCAAAAGTCAACAAAAATGCACTTTAAGTCAAAGACCATAACTTGAGATTGGTACATCCAAATGACATGGGACCAAAGGCATTGGTTAGAGGACTTCAATAGCTTTCCAAAATGTCCAAGAACATGTTCATATGATCAAAATTGAGCAAGATATGCATTGGAGAAGTTGGGAAATTTTTGTGAATTTGCAAAAGTCAACTTTGCTCAAAACACCATGTTTTTGCTATTGGGCCTCAAATTTCTTCTCGAAACTTTGTCCAAGGCCTATGCACGACCCATTGAGATCAAATTGAATTATTTTCTTATTTTTATTAATTAATTGGATTTTTAATTGATTATTAATTCATTTAATTAATTTAATTGTAGGAAAATACCAAGATATGATTTCTAAATCTTTTTGTGAAGCAAAAGTGGTCAACATGTGCTGGAGATTTCGTGTACACATCAAGGGGACAAAAATCTCCCAATTTGGCAAAGTTTTTTCAATCAAAAAGATGCAAAAAGATTTGATTGAAAATCAAATATGCAAACCATAATTCCATGGATTCTTGGCCAAGATTGTAACCTAAATCCATTCTATTATAAGTACTGAACCTAACCCTAATGCCTCACACGTGAAAACTCTGCAAGAAAGCCATATGCAACATTGAAAAATATCAAAGAAACTTGAAAACTGAATTCTACTTTCCACGCCAATTCAAAGCCTTTTATTGTTTCCAATACATTGCTGGAGGTGTAAGGAACGTATTGCAATCAAAACTAAGCCATGAAGCTATCAGAATCACCAAGAACAGTATAAGGGTTTGCGTTTTTTTTCTGGAATCGAGTTGCTTATTTCATGCATCATTAACACGATTTATTGTTTGTTTTGCATTGTTTGAGTCCATAGGAAGCTAATGATGCAGGTTAATTAGATTATGATGCACGGAATCAAGAATCACCATTGAAGAAATCTAGGGTTCCTAAGCTTGAAATTTGGGGATTCAGTAACCAGGAAAAATTAATCTTCGTAAGACCTATGGTTGAACTCAGGAGATGCAGACGAACACAAAGCTACCATCGCGCCCTATTTATATAGCCTGTAGACCTATTCATTATTTTTTGCCGTCCTGTTTAGTGGGGGTTAAAAACCCCCGCTATCTGTTTATTATTTTTACAGGTGAACAAAGAAGATGATTGCGTGTTGATACGTGGTTGGCTGGTTTGAATATAACGCGCGCTTTTTTACGTTTCCAGCACATGTGATTATTTTTATATATTACTCTCACTTATTATCATACTAACAAATGCGCTCAGATGGTGTAGTGGCTGGTGAGGTGGCTGTGAATCATTGGGACCTGGGTTCGATTCCCAGGTCCCCCAAACCTTTGTTTCTATTTTTTCATAACATATTCTCATGCAGCGCTTTCCAGTGATGTCCACCATATTCCTTCCAATCCCAGGCGCCAGTTGTCTTCCAACACAGATCTGAAGGTCATAAGGTGCTGACCACCATGTTCCAAGTCAAAGCACGCTCTGGACAATCCCATAGGTTAACAAAGGCTTAAGCTTAATGGGCTGGAAACTTGCTAACAAACCTCCATTATTGGGTCATCAACCCCCCCTGGTTTCCTTTTTATTTTCTTTTCTCTTTTATTTTCTTTCTTTTTATTTTCTTTTAATTATAATTATTATCATTATTATTATTAACTAACAAATAATTATTTTCATAATTAACTCATAAAACAATATATTCTTCTTATTATTATAATTATTAATTTCACTTTAATTCATTATTTTGTAAATAAATTCTAACAAGTTAGTTTAATTAGGCTTAATTTTGACTTTTTCATAAATAAATAAATAAATTAGACCTAGGTTTTTATTAACTTTTGACTTTATTTTATTTTATTTTTATTTTCATTAAAACATAAAAACACAAAAAATACTTTTTCTTTTAATTAATTAATTAATTAGTTAATAGGTTTAATATTTGAATTAATTGCAACAAAAAGGACCAATTCAATTCTTTTATCAAAAAGGGTCAAAACCCTAAGGACGTCCCGATTCAATTCTTTCGCGCATATTTATTTTTAATTCATTATTTTGATTATATTTATGTAACTGTTTCCGAGGATGTAATAGATAATTAGGCTTTATCGCTTTATTTATTTTCTCGCACTTTATTTTCAAAGGGTTATGTTATTGGCGATGTAAATACCCGACGCCTTGTAATAGCGTATATTTACTTTCCGCAATTTATTTTCCGCATAATTTATTAACTGTTAACTATGCTTGCAAGACTTGCTTGACAAATAAAATCAATCTGTAGCTCACAAATAACATGTACAAGATAATCTTAACTGAATATGACACACATGCACATGCCACTCCTAGGGTACGCCTCACTTGGTTGCCTCGAGGCGGTCATCAAGTATAGGGTGTTTTAGAGGTCGCCCTCCTGTCTAAAGATCCAGTTGCCTCGAAACGGTTACCTCAGATAAAAAGGATCTAGAACATTAGGGTTACCGCTAAGGCGTCCTACTATTGCTTTGGTGACCACATGTCCCTATAATCGAATTGACCCGAATAACTCCAACGACGGTGCTACCTAGTTCTCAATAGTGGGATAGTACTGTCTAAAGGACTCTTACACAACTTAATTCCTTAGAGTAGGTATATTTCTCCTGGGTACTTGCTCTTTCAAAAAACAAAAACTTCTTTTTGCACTCACACTTTCAAAAAGTTTTCAAACAAATACTTCATACACTCTTGAGGACTGATACAAAAGTTACCTAGAAGTTTTTCAAACTAAACTTTTTCAAAACCCACAAACACTTGAAAAGCAAACAATTTTTTGAAAACATAGTGAGCAAGTACCTAAGAGCCCGTGGATAACCACGGATAGAAAGGGTGCTAACACCTTCCCTTTCTATAATCTACCTCCCGAACCGAGAAACATCTCGAAAAGGAATTTTGCTGTGCTTTTGTCCTTTCCTTGTTGGAGAACATAAAAAACGGTGGCGACTCTTGCTTACCGCGACATTTCGCGAACCAACATTTCAAAACAGTCAGTTCTATTTCCACCGATCACAGAACTGGCGACTCTGCTGAGGACTTAATAAGTGAGGTGTACCTTAGGATTAGACCACTCTTATGTTTTCAATTGCTTGCTTTGTTTGCTTTAATATTGTGGGTTTGTCTTGGAGTTTCATAGATCCTAACCCGGATCTGGGGGATACCTTTTAGAAGTAGCAACAAACTGTGAGGGAACTGTGCGGGGTATACCGACACGGTTGAAGCAGTTGCTACGTTGATGTGGCACTTTGGTGAGTACCGGTAACCCTTGAGTCAAGTCAAGGAGAGTACGGGGCTGCCGCGTGGTGTCGTGAAGCATCAACTGACCTTAGGAACCTTACTTGACCATCCTGGCCTCTTTAGGGGTAGTGAGATGACCGACTTTGGTGCAGTCCGAAGTTGGTAGATACTCGATACTACACTCATTGAGGGTTGTTTTCTTGGAATATTTTGATCGCCAGTTCAGTGGCTAAATCAAAACAATGAACATAGAAAACAACCCAATGATATTGAGCTCCTTAGAACCCGGTTACTTTTGATAGGACAGGTTTTGAGCCCACCAACTCCAAGAGGGTAGTACCTAGACCTCATGCTGGCCTAAACTCTAAGGGCTTTCTGGTGTGACTTGTGTGCCTTAAAACTTGAACTACTTGCATATTCTTATCTGACACATGAGTTTCTTGCAGGTTTTGTTTACAGTCCTTGATCGGGACTTATAACAGGGTTTACTTACATCACTCCACGCATAGCATAACATCATACCATCATACCATTGCATGCATCCTGCATAAGGACTAACCCATTTCAAGGATCTCAAGGGTTTGTGATGCAGGTCATGATGAACCGACTGTCTAGCAAGGGGCAAAGGGGATTTATTTTCCTCTAGCCAAGGTTGATAACTTGAGTCAGGGGCTATGACCCACTCGATATGGTGAGCCTTGACTCTTGAAGAAGTACTCTCAACAACATGAAGTTCCTTCAATCAAGCTACCGTATTCAACTTCTAACAAGTTTCTCTGTTTATCCCGCGAGATCTTTGAAAACATTGCATGCATATCATACATATCATTGCATTACAGGTACCCTTTTTTCTACAGGTCACTTATCTTCTTCGTTGTTTATTTCAGCAATCAGCATGAATCCTAAACCATCCACTGAACAAGCTATCCAGGCCCTCCAGGCCTAGAATGCCCAGTTCCAGGAGTTGGTAATGAGCCTAGCCCAGGGTCAACAGGACTTGAAAACTCTGATTCTGAAAGAGAAGAAGAAGAAGAAGAAGAGGACTGTTTTGTTCAACACTAGACGCAGATTTGGGAATGGACTACCGAATGAGGCTGAGCTGACTACCTCATCTGTGGGCAAAGACAGTCCCCAAGAGAGAAGGGTTCCTAGTCCCGTAGTCTCCGACAACGAGACAGATTTCAATGACGAACAGTACCCTCCAGATGAGGACAAGTACAAACAGCTGGAAGACCGTTTGAGCGCCATGGAAATATAGAAGGTTCCCAGCCTAGACTTCGAAGATCTAGGTCTGTCTTCTGGGGTAGTGATTCCCCACAAGTTCAAGGCACCTGCCTTTGCAAAGTACGATGGAGCTTCCTGTCCTAAACTGCACCTCCGGTCGTATGTGAGGAAGATCCAACCGTATACAGCTGACAAGAATCTATGGATCCATTTCTTCCAGGATAGTCTTTCAGGGACTCAACTTGAATGGTTCTATCAGCTGGATGGAGCCAGTATTCGTAACTGGGAGGACCTTGCTGCTGCCTTTTACAAGCAATACCAGTATAATTCCGACCTCGCTCCTACGCATACCCAACTCCAGGGTATGTCACTAGGGACGGGTGAAGGTTTTAAGGAGTATCCGCAAAAGTGGAGAGACCTGACTGGAAGGGTGCAGCCGCCTTTGACTGACCGTGAACTCGTTGACATGTTCTTGGGGACCCTGTCTGGTCCATTCTTTAACCATCTGATTGGGAATTCTTCTGCTGGGTTTACAGATCTGATCTTGACTGGTGAGAGGATAAAAGCTGGTATCAAGTCTGGGAAGATACAGAAAGGTGACTCCTCGAACACTAAGAAGAAAACATTCAAGAAAGAATCTAGTGCGGTCTATGGTTCAAGAGGGCAGAATAGGTCCGAGCACCGCCAAGCTGTCAACGCGGTAGTTATTTCAAAACCGGCCAGTGATCCTCAACATCGCAACCAATAAAGGGAAGAGAGACCTAAAAGGCAGTTCACTCGGCTCAATATGACCTTGTCCCAGATATTGCCACAGTTACTGGAGACCAATCTGGTAGCTCTAAGGGACCCTCCTAAGAATCCCAACAAGACACCTTCAAGGTATAACCCCAACGCCCGCTGCGCTTATCACTCTGAAAGCCCGGGGCATGCTACAGATGATTGTTGGACTTTGAGGAACAAGGTTCAGGACCTAATCGATGCAAATGAGGTCGAGTTCGAAGCGCCCGAGACTCCCAATGTGATCACTGCTCCCTTGCCAAAACATGGCTAGGATTGAAAAAACTTTTGTTCATTCGAATGTTCAAGTTGTATTTTTCTTTGATTGTTCAAACAATTATTGTCATAGCAAACTTTATTACTTTATCAATGCATCGCATATGTCTGTTTTGAATCAATATATTCGCATTCGCTATATTCAAACTGCTTTCATTTTTTGTGATGTTTAAACTCTCAATTAATAATTCTAAGCCTTTTGAGGGAGGATGACGAAAACGATACCATGATCCTTACAGTATGCCTTTGAATAGACCCCGCTGATGAGGTACAGGCATTGTTTCAAATCCTAAACAGTGGAGCTATAAGGAAGATAATCCCTCGTTAACCCCTTTGAGCCAAAGAAGTCGGAGTTTTTTTCTTTTCGAAAATTAAAACCCTTAATCATAACCTGGGGCAGGGTAGTTTTCTCAGTTGATCCAGATGCACAATGAACAGCATCAAAGGAGTCCTTCCAAAACAAAAGACGGGGATGGTTCTGTATAATCATAAGGATAGGCAGTCGTTATCTTTCAAAATAAAAGCCCAACAAGTCAAAACCTATGAAGGAGACTTACAAAAAACTGGGGCATCCCGCTGACTGTAATCACAAAAGAAACAGTTCAGGCAAAAAACAGGGATAATGAAATCAAAAAAAGAGGTCCTACAGACTCTCAACAAAAAAAAAAATAACTGCCTGGTCAAAATAAACTGTCAGCATCCGAACCATCACCGGTATATCAAAGCGAAGACTCACACAAAATCTAACGCATGATTAGCTGAGTTTAGGTTTGAAGAACATCACGAAGAGCGGGTGGGTACAAATAAATTTTGAGCCTTTATCCTTTGTTTCTTAAACCGTGAACCAGGCCACGTTATAACCCTTAAAAGTCCTAGCTGAAGCATGGGTTAGTTCGAAAGCATACTGTTACCAAAGGTATCCTGACTCCTTAAGGTTCACTATAAAATCTTGAGTTGACATCACATTTTACAAAAATTCGCTCGTTTTATTGAAAACTGCATTTTCAAAAAAAAAACTTCAAGACAGACATAAGCTTTGCATTTTTAAATAACATTGTTTGCATATGACTATTTGTTTGAACAACAGAGAAGTTCGCACGAAGAATATCTAGTGAACAAAAGCACTTCCAATCCAGGGGCACAGCATGATCATGGTCTATCATCTGGGGCAGTTAAGTCAAGATTCAGGGAATCTCTCAAAAAGGCCAAATAACCAGGGGCAAATCTCCGCCTGAGTCACTTGGGGCATTGGACATGAATTCCAACAACGAATCTTGCAGGATCAAACGAAGATTTTCTAGTAGTATGGCAATACAACACTACTGACAATGATAACTCCCTACATCCTGAGCACGGACATAGTCGGAAAAAATACTGCGCATAATTAAAGACCCGCTAGGTCGACTGGCCTAGGCAAAAATAAGGGCTTCCCGGCGAACCAAAAGGGTTCGGGCAAAGATAAGGGATGAAATGAAAAATTTGTACACCCGGCAAGTCGAAGACCTGAAAAGGTGGCTTGGGCAAAAAGGGGTATCCCGGTGGACTGAAAACCCGAAAGGGCGGTCCAGGAAAAAATTAGGGATCAAAGCGTACGACTATGTCCCGTCATCTTGTCACTTGCCTACCAGAAGAAGATTCGTAAATCAGCAGTCATCAAGCACCTCCACAGGTACCTTCTCCCACAGAAACTGGGGCAATAAGAATTGTCTAAGCGATCTGGTTGCTCTGTCCACCGAGGTGCCAAGGTAAGTTCAGCTGAAGAACATGACCAAGATACCTTCACTCCCCGCAGAGTAAGACAAGATTCAACAATACTCTCCCCCGAGCAGAGTTGGCCTCCCATTAGCCCCGAAAAGGCACTGGATCTCCAACAAGTCAGCGATACTCTCCCCCAAGCAGAGTTGGTCTACCATCAGTCTTGGAAAGTTGGGTATCCCCCAGAAAATCTTAATATTCCCCAGTGGAGTATACAGATGTCCCTAAGCGAGCATCCCTGGCAGTCTTAATATAAGATTGTTCCCTGGTGGAATACCAGACACCCCGGTGGAGCCACTTCCCCGGTACAGTTCAAAATTTTCCCCAGGAGAGTTGAATCATCCTCCCCAGTAGAGTCTGGAAGCTTATCCCCAGTAGATTCTGGAAGCTGGTCCCCTGCAGAGTACATGCATCTCTCCCCGACCATGTTCAAAGGTTATTCCCCACCAGAGCCTATAACTGGGTTATCCTTAGCAAATTACAACGGAAAGATCGTCCTCGGCGAAGTTCTTCCTATCCCCCAGCGGAGTTCATCAAATTCCCCAACAAAGCTCATCAACAGAATCCCCAGCGGAGTTATCATCAAAATCTCAGCGAAGTATCTCTTCCCACAGAGTAATTCCCTGCAGAGTAATGTCTTCACAAGTTTATTCCCCAACAGAGTCATCTTCTCCTACCGGTTTATTCTTGCAAACATCTTTGTTCATCATCCCCGGCAGAAACGAAGGACTCTACTCTTCAACAGCAGCCCATGATTCAACAAGCTCCCGGCGTTCGTCAAGGGTTTATTTTCCCAAATGAAAATACATTCATAAACATCACATTGTCATGCATCATGATACATGCGTATATGCATCATATCATACAATCTCATTTATGTTGTGAACATCATTGCTTGATCCATATCATGCATTGCATACGACTGACCTTTACCTTTCAGAAAAGATGCAGTTAAACTCTAAATCCAGTCAGAGAAGACAAATCCAGTTCCTAAAGATTTTTCTGATGCAAACCCGTCATTATAGACACCCGTCATTATAGACACCCGTCAATATAGACACCCGTTATTGAAGACAACCCTGTCATTATAGACACCCGTCATGATAGACACCCGTCATTATAGACACCCATCATTATAGACACCCGTCATTATAGACACCCGTCATTGAAGACACCCGTTGTGATCGGTGGATCTGGAACTGACTGTTTAACGCTGGTTCGTGAAATGTCGCGGTAAGCAAGAGTCGCCACCGTCTTTTATTTTCTCCAACATGGAAAGGACAAAAGCACAGAAAAATTCCTTATTGAGATTAGTTCTCGGTTCGGGAGGTAGATTTATAGAAAGGGAAGGTGTTAGCACCCTTTCTATCCATGGTTATCCATGGGCTCTTAGATACTTGCTCATTTGTGTTTTCAAAATGTTTGTTTGCTTTTCAACTGTGAGTGGGTTTGAAAAAAGTTTCGTTTAAAATTTCAGTTCGACTCTTGTGTCAGTCCTCAAGAGTGTTTGAAAAGTTGTTTTTGAATGCTTTTTGAAAAGTGTCGGTGCGAAAAGAAGTTTTTTGATTTTGTTTTAAATTAGAGCAAGTATCTACGAGTTCTCTACCTACCCTAAGGAATTCGTCTGTGTAAATATCCTTGAGGTAGTGCCATCCCACCATTGAGAGGTAGGTAGCACCCCCGTTGGAGGTGTTCGGGTCAATTTGTTTGTAGGGACAGTGTGGTCACCAGAGCAATAGGAAGACACCTTAGAAGCTACCCTCATGCCATGTTCATGGACATGAGGACTTACTAAAACATCCTCTGCTCGACAACCACGTTTCGAGGGGCAAGGCAACAGTGAGGCGTACCCTAGGAGTGGTGTGTGAATTCGTGTGTCATTTTCAGTTATTATTTATCTTGATCATGCATTGAGTGTTCTACGCTTTGATTTTATTTTTGGCATACATTCTTCCATGTGTTTTAACAGTTTAAAAAGGTGCGGGAAGATAAAAGTCCTACGCTATTACAAAGGCGCGGGTCTACATCGCCAAATTAAAGCAAGACCCGATTTGAAATAAATAAAAATGCGGAAAAATAAATATCCTAATTAATCTATTACAAGGCTTTGGGGCAATTACATGAAATTTTAAAAAAAGAAATAAAAGTAAATGTGCGAAAAGAAATAAGAATCGAGAATGCGAGGGCGTTGGACCCTTCTAAAGAAATTAAATCGAAATCGTAAATTAATTAAATTAAATAAAAGCAAGAACTTATTTTTTTTGGAGTTTTTTTTGTATTTATGGAATTAAGGAGAATTAAATTGGAATTAAAAGTTAATTAAAACCCTAGTTCTAAATCGTTTTTAATTTATTTAAAAAAATGTTTAAGTTGTAACCTAATTTAACCCTAATTAATTAAATGGCATATTTACTTACAAAAATAATTAACAATTAAATATGGGGAAAAAGGAAAAAAAGAATAAAAGTATAAAAACCCTAATTTCTACCTTTTTTAGTTTATTTAAAAAAGATTAGAATTGAACCTAAAATTAAACTAATTACTTATTAGAATTTTGTTTACAAAATATTGATTAAAAAATAAATGAACATATTTTATTTTTTTATAGTTTCTGATTTTTTTAGTATTTTTATATTATTAAAATTAATTTGAAGAATTAAAAGAAAATATTTAAAACAAAATAAAAAGGAAAAGAATAAAGGGAAGAAATACAAACAAAGGGGGTTTGTTGACCCTTTTGGAGGTTTGTAGAAAGCAATTAGGCCCAACAGATTCAAGGCCTGTTGACTTTTTCCAGCGCGCGTGTGGCATGGTCAACTGATGTGTATGATGGACCTTTCATCCTGACCTTTAGATTCATCTTCTGGGACATTTGGCAAGCTATGGCATTGAGTGCATGGTAGACCACTGAAGGGGACGCTGCATGGAAATATATAAAGAAAAATAATATTGAGAAGGGAGGGGACCTGGGAATCGAACCCAGGTCCCAATGCTTGAAGGACAACACACTCTCCACTCAGCCAAATGCGTTCGTTTGATCATATAATGGATAAAGAATAATAAGAGAGAGAAAACAAGGGTTAGTGGGACTTTAACAAAATGCGCGCCAGGATTCGAATTACCCAGTAGCATGCTTACACCTCAGCGTCTTCCTCATGGCCTCTTTGTTTTTCCTGAAAAATACAAGCTAGATAGCGAGGGTTTTAAACCCCCACAATCTGAAACAACAAAAATAGCGAATAGAAATTGGTCAATGATAAATTGAGCGCGATGAGTGTTTTAGATTCGTTGGAATGTTACGAATTCAATGGTCCTAGTCTCATGGTCTGATTTTACCAGATGAAAGAAACCCCAAATTCAGAGCTTTGAAACCCTAATGCGTGTTCATGGTAACTTCTTATTTAGACGACCATTCTTCAATTGAACGGTACTGTTAGCTTCAGAAACATCATGTTAGCGTAAAACGACAATTAAAAGACATGAAACATGCGTATAAATCAAGATGCGATTATGAAAATTTCCATGAATAGGGCTATGGCGTTCTACCGTTTCTGGATGTATGGAGAGTGGAAAAGTATTGGGTTATGTTCAGAGAAGTCCCAACAAGCTTTTGAGATACTTTCCACGCCTTGAAATGCCTTGAAACTATGAAAACAGATTTGAAGTTTTTAAGAAAAAAAAGTGAGTTTGTGTTCTTGATTCTGAGCGCAGCTTCTTCGTTCTGTGCATTAGGGTTGTGTTCTGGCTTATATGAGGAATGATTTAGGTTTACAAAACAAGTCCAAAAACCTTTGCAATCAATGTTTCAATATTTGATTTTTCATGAATCTTTTTCAATCTTTTTCCTTCCTTTTTGATGCCAATCATTGCCAATTCTTGCCTTTTTAGTGATGCACGAAATCTTGAAGTTATGATGAGTAGAAATGCTGCATAAAAAGATTTGAAAGGTGGAATTTGAGTATTTTTTCATATTTAATTTGAATTAAATGAATTAATAGATTTAAAAATTCAATTAATAAATTAAAAATAAGAAAATAACTCCCCTTTGGGCCAATGGGTCGTGCATAGCTTTTGGATGATGATTCTTGGGAGAAATTGTGGCCCATTAGCAATTTTGAGGCATTTGAAGCAAAGTTGACTTTTCAAAAATCCCAAAAATTTCCCAACTTCAACAAGGCATATCTTGCTCAATTTTTAAGCTTTGATCATGTTCTTGGACATTTTGGAAAGGTCTTGAAGTCCTCTAACCAATGCCTTTAGTCCCATGTCATTTTGATTTACCAATATCAAGTTATGGTCTTTGACTTAAAGTCCCTTTTTGTTGACTTTTGAAAATGACCTATAATGTTGAGATTGATAACTTTTTGTGAGAGCATTTCTTGGACTTGAAGTGTGAAGAGGAGTTATAGGAAATGTCATTCTCTTCAAAATTAGCTTTGGGTGGAATTTTTCTGATAAACCATGTGGAAGTTATGCCTTGGTCAATTTACAGTTGACTTTTTCAACTTTCCAAATATGGAAACTTTTGCATCTTGAGACTTTTTGAGCCATGCCTTGAAAATCATGATCAAGAATTGATCAAATGATGTTTGTGGCTTCAAAATAAGATGTTGACCAAAAATTTGAACTTTTGACTGTCAAATGACCATTTTACCCCTACAGTTGACTGTTGAGCAATTAGGGTTTTTGACTGTGCAATTTTGTGCTGTAAGTCTTGAAACTTGGCATATGGATGCTTGACCATGTTTGTAGGCATGTAGGACTTGTTTGGACCCTTGTAAACTTCAATTTCTCTGCCAGAACCAAAACCCTAATTTTTGACTGTTAGGAGGCCATTGAACTGTGCAACCCTTGGGAGATTTTGAAGCATGCTCTTGGCAAATCTTGAAGAATATGGGAGGGCAAATTTTGGGGTACAACAGTTGCCCCTATTCAATATTCTTAGACCTGAGGATGTAGATTGGCTGTCGTTCCTTTCGTAGTCCGAAGGTAGAAGATGATTGAACACTAGAGTGCCCAGAAATTTGCGCTCACATAGTAGCAGTGTGATGGTGGGAATGGGCTTACAGATGCCATTTGGAGACTGATGGATGGGAAAATGGGCTTATAGATGCCATATTGAGAGGTGAAGGATAGGTGGATGGGCTTACAGATGCCATATGGGTGTCGATCGCGTAAGAGATTCCTTAGCGAGAACTTGCGTACCTGAAAAAGAAAGATAATTACCTGGCTTGTTACAGGAGTTTGACCTTAAAATTATTTATATATACGTGCCCTGGTTGGTTACAGGAATCGGGTCTGGAGCTTCAAACGGTGATGAATGAATCATGGATGGTTACTACCTCAACGGGACGATGAGAGAACCTGGGGCGATTACTACCTCAACAGTAATGATGAGAGAACCTTGGGCGATTACTACCTCAACAGTAACGATGAGAGAACCTGGGGCGATTACTACCTCAACAGGAACACTGAGAGAATCTTGGATGTCTTCTACTGGGATAAGAATCAAGGAGATCTTAGGGTCGATCTGACTGAACCGGAGAAGGCCTTTGACTGGATAAGAATCAGGAAAATCTTAGGGTCGATTTAACTGAACCAGGCAAGGTCTTGGAATATCTTCAACTGGATAAGAATCAGGGAGATCTTAGGGTCGGTCTGACTGAACCGGAGAAGGCCTTTGACTGGATAAGAATCAGGAAAATCTTAGGGTCGATTTAACTGAACCGGGCAAGGTCTTGGAATATCTTCAACTGGATAAGAATCAGGGAGATCTTAGGGTCGATCTGACTGAATCAGATAAGGTCTTGGAATATCTTCAACTGGATAAGAATCAGGGAGATCTTAGGGTCGATCTGACTGAACCAGGCAAGGTCTTGGAATATCTTCAACTGGATAAAAATCAGGGAGATCTTAGGGTCGATCTGACTGAACCAGAGAAGGCCTTTGACTGGATAAGAATCAGAAAAATCTTAGAATCGATTTAACTGAACCGGGAAAGGTCTTGGAATATCTTCAACTGGATAAGAATCAGGGAGATCTTAGGGTCGATCTGACTGAACCAGAGAAGGCCTTTGACTGGATAAGAATCAGAAAAATCTTAGAATCGATTTAACTGAACCAGACTAAAGTTTTGAAACATAGCTGAAAACTTAACTGGATCTTTCCTGAAAGGTAAAGGTCAGTCATATGCAATGCATGATATGGATCAAGCAATGATGTTCTCAACATAAATGAGATTTGCGAGATATGATGCGTATATGCATGCTATAATGTATGGAAATGTGATGTTTATGAACGTATATTTTTTCGTCTAGGAAAGTAAATCCTTGACGGGTGCCAGGAAGTCACATCCTGGGCTGATGTTTGAAGAGAGTTCTTCGTTTCCGCTGGGGATGATAGTTGCAAGAATACCGGTAGGAGAAGATAACTTCGTTGGGGAATAAACTTGGCGAATGGATCACTCTGCGGGGAGAAAATTATTCTAGCGATCTTGCTGGGGAACAATACTCTGTGGGAAGAGAGGTACTTGCTGGGATGTTGATGATAACTTCGCTGGGGATACCATTGTTATGTTGGAAGTGTTAATAGACTCCGCTGGGGATAAGAAGACTTCGCCGAGGACGATCTTTCCGTGGCTTTTGGCTGAGGATAACCCAGTTATATCCTGGTAGGGAAATAACCTTTGAATAAAGCCGGGGGACGCGTTCGTGCTCTGTAGGTGATACGCTTCCAGAATCTACTAGGGATAAGCTTCCTGCTGGGGAGATGATTCAAACTTTCCTAGGGAAATCTGGATTGGACTTTCCTGGGGAAATTTTTTTTGTGATATATTGGGGAAATGACTCCACTGAATGTCTGGTAGACCTCCGGGGAACAATCTTAGATCAAGACTGCCGGGGATGCTTGTTAAGAATGTCCGTATATTATGCTGAGGAATGTTGATATCTGCTGGAGGATACCTAACTTCCTTAAGGCTGATAGTATAGCTTTTGCTCGGGGAGAGCGTATTGACTTGATGACTCACTCTCTGGGGAATTAAGATATACTGGTTATGTTCTTCAGCTGAAACTACCTTGATACCTTGGTGGAAAGAGCAATTAGGTCGCTTAGACAACTCATTATTGCCCCTGTTTCTAATGTTACCTGTAATTAATCCTTTGTTTCGTATGCAATCATTTATGAGTTAGCAGTTATTGTCAAATGCATATATCACAAATTGAACCTTGGACGTTCTTCGCAAAACAAAACAGAAAAAAGGAAAAAAAGCAATTGGAAATTGATCTGAAAAGTGTATTTATATTGATTTTTGAATTTGCCTGTAAATAGGCGTTTTATGTACAAGAGGCTGACGTCCTAGTAAGAGAACACCGTCGAATAAAAGAGTTTATACAATTTGTACAAAGGGAAAATAAAACAGCTGTGTGAAAAGAATAATCCCACTGGGTTCCAACTCTGCTATCGCCTTTATATCTTTGAGCGTCCCATCACTTGATGACCTAACCGAAGATGAAGCTGATTGATCGATACCATCTGAACTTGATGTTGATACCGGATTCTGGATGCAAAGTGATCCAATGAGACATGGTATTACGCTTTATCCCTAACTTTTGCCTGGACCGCCCTTTCGGGTTTTCAGTCCACCGGGATACCCATTTTTGCCCAAGCCGCCTTTTCAGGTTTTCGACTTGCCGGGTGTACAGATTTTTTTTTATTTCATCCCTTCATTTTGCCCGAACCCTTTTGGTTCGCCGGGAAGCCCTAATTTTTGCCTAGGTATGTCAACCTAGCGGGTCTTTTTTCATGCGTAGTATCTTTTAACTATGTCTGCATTGGCGGGGTGAGGAAGGTCGTCACCATCCATGGTAGTTAGAATCATGGCTCCTCCTGAGAACACATGTTTAACCACAAATGGCCCTTCGTACGTAGGGGTCCATTTTCCCATTGGATCACTCTGAGGAAGGATGATACGCTTGATTACCAGATCCCCAACTTGATATTCTTGTGGCCTGACCTTTTTGTTAAATGCCCTGATCATCCGTTTTTGATACGTCTGACCATGACAAATAGCAGCAAGTCTCTTTTCATCAATAAGGTTTAGCTGATCAAGTCGTGTCTGGATCCAATCATCTTCGCTCAGATCTGCATCCTTCATTATCCGGAGAGAGGGTATCTGCACTTCGATCGGTAAGACTGCCTCCATGCCGTAGACCAAGGAGAAAGGAGTTGCCCCGGTTGACGTCCATGCTGAGGTACGGTACCCATGTAGAGCAAATGGTAACATCTCGTGCCAATCTTTATAAGTCACTGTCATCTTCTGCACGATTTTCTTGATATTCTTATTCGCTGCTTCTACAGCCCCATTCATCTTCGGTCTGTAAGGAGAAGAGTTGTGGTGCTGTATCTTAAACTGCTCGCAGAGCTCAGTGATCATCTTGTTATTGAGGTTGGTACTGTTGTCTATAATGATTCTTTCTGGGACGCCGTATCGACAGATCAGGTTGTGCCGAATGAACCGTGCCACAACGTTCTTGGTTACTGTAGCGTAGGAAGCTGCTTCAACCCACTTTGTAAAGTAGTCGATCGCCACCAGGATGAAGTGGTGCCCATTGGATGCCGTAGGTTTAATCTCACCGATCATATCTATGCCCCACATTGCAAACGGCCAAGGTGCTGTCAAGACATTCAGAGGAACTGGAGGAACATGCACCTTGTCTTCATAAATCTGGCATTTGTGACATGTCCGAGAATGTTGGTAGCAGTCGGCTTCCATTGTGGACCAGAAATACCCTGCCCGAAGGATCTTCTTTGCCATAGTGTGTCCACTGGAATGTGTTCCGAAGGTCCCTTCATGTAGCTCTTCCATGATCCTTTCTGCTTCAGTCTTATCCACACAACGCAGTAAGGTCAAATCATGGTTTCGCTTATACAGAATGACGTTGCTAAGGAAGAACTTCGCTGCGAACCTTCTCAGGAACTTCTTGTTGTTGACAGATGCACCTTCAGGGTATTCCTGAGCTTCCAGGTATCTCTTCACCTCATGGTACCAAGGCTTCTCGGTCACCAATTCAGTCTCAAGATCACAACAGTATGCCGGTTCGTCCAGTTTCCAGATAATGATCCGGGGAGCCTCATCATCCCATTTGACCTTGAAAATGGAAGACATCGTGGCTAACGCGTCCGCCAGCTGATTCTCCTCTCTCGGAAAGTGTTCAAAGGTTATCTCTGTGAAGTGGGGGATCAAGGTCAACACACATTCTCTGTAAGGAATAAGATTCAGATGTTTCGTATCCCACTCTCCTTTGATCTGATTGATCACGAGAGCGGAATCTCCGAAGACACTCAGATACTTGATCCTTAGGTCGATCGCAGCTTGAAGACCCATGATGCATGCCTCATACTCCGCCATGTTGTTGGTGCAGTTGAAACATAGTCGGGCAGTGAGTGGAGTATGAGTGCCTTGGGGGGATATTATCACAGCGCCGATACCGTTGCCCAAAGCATTTGAGGCTCCGTCAAAGTGCATAGACCATCGGGATCCTTCCTCAGGTCCTTCATCCGGTCCGGGTACTTCATAATCAGTCACTATCATGATACTCTCGTCTGGAAACTCGAAGTTCATTGACTGATAGTCGTCTACTTCCTGATGTGCCAAGTGGTCTGCCAATACACTTCCTTTGATAGCTTTCTGGGTCGTGTACTGGATGTCGTATTCCGTCAAGATCATTTGCCATCTTGCTATTCTCCCAGACAGAGCAGGCTTTTCAAATATGTACTTTATAGGATCCATCTTTGAAATCAACAAGGTAGTGTGAGTCAGCATATATTGTCTCAGCCGGCAAGCAGCCCATACCAAAGCGCATCAAGTTTTCTCGAGCAGTGAGTATTGGGTCTCACAGTCGGTAAACTTTTTGCTAAGGTAATAAATGGCATGCTCTTTTCAGCCAGACTCGTCATGCTGCCCCAGCACACACCCCATTGAGTTGTCAAGTACTGTCAGGTATAGTATCAGAGGTCTCCCTTCAACCGGTGGCATAAGAATGGGTGGTTCTTGGAGATACTCTTTGATTCTATCAAAAGCGGCCGGACATTCATCGTTCCAACGTACTACCTGATCTTTCTTCAGCAGCTTGAAGATTGGTTCACAGGTAGCGGTTAGATGCGAGATGAATCGAGCAATGTAATTCAGGCGTCCTAAAAAGCCTCTGACCTCTTTCTCTGTCTTAGGAACTGGCATCTCTTGAATAGCTTTGACCTTGGCAGGGTCCACTTGAATACCCTTATCACTTACGACGAAGCCTAGTAACTTTCTAGATCTTACCCCGAAGGTGCACTTGTTCGGGTTCAACCTCAGCTTGTACAACTTCAGACGGTCAAACAATTTCTGCAGATGATCAAGGTGTTCTTCCTCATTTTGGGACCTTGCAATCATGTCGTCGACATACACTTCTATCTCATGATGGATCATGTCATGAAATAAAGCAACCATGGCACGCTGGTAGGTTGCCCCAGCATTTTTCAGTCCAAAAGGCATGACCTTGTAGCAGAAGGTGCCCCACTGAGTAACGAAGGTAGTCTTTTCCATGTCTTCCGGAGCCATCTTGATCTGATTATACCCTGAAAAACCATCCATGAAAGAGAACACCTTGTGCTGAGCAGTATTGTCAACCAGGACATCAATGTGAGGTAGAGGGAAGTCATCTTTGGGGCTGGCCCTGTTCAGATCCCTGTAGTCAACACACATTCTGACCTTTCCGTCTTTCTTTGGTACTGGCACCACATTAGCAACCCACTGAGGATAAGAAGTCACTGCAAGAAACCCGACATCAAACTGCTTCATAACCTCGACTTTGATCTTTTCGGACATCTCTGGACGCATACGGCGGACCTTTTGCTTAACCGGAGGGCAATCTTCCTTTGTAGGCAAATGATGGACCACAATGTCAGTATCCAACCCGGGCATGTCTTCATAAGACCAGGAAAAGATCTCCACATAATCATGTAGCATCTGAGTCAACCGTTGCTTCACGCTGAGTTCTAGGTTGGAACCAATCTTGACCTCCTTTCTGTTCGTCTCGGTACCCAGATTTATCGTTTCCACCGGCTCTTCATGTGGTTGAATTGCCCTCTCTTCCTGGAGTAACAGTCTTGCAAGCTCTCCAGGCACTTCACAATCATCTTCACCTTCGTCTTCGGCTAAGTTGATCGGATTTTCGAAGTCATAACTGGCAGTAGCAGAGTCGTTACCAGTGAGATCCAGAGTGGATTGAAACCTGTATGAGTGAGTGTGTGTAAATACAGCTGTTTTGCAATATATAAAGAAAGGAAAGAAAGAAAAGGAGCATAAGATTTGAAATGCGAGAAAACGTCCAAGGTCTTTATTCATGATATATGAAATGACAATTAATATACCCTCACAAATGAAGCCACGGTGCCCCGGGTAAGACACCGGGCCATAGAGTTTCAATTCATTGTTTATTACAAATAACAAAAACAAAGGAGTTTATTACTGCGTAACAAAAGTAATAGGAGTATGATCTTTAGCAGTCCAATTGGTCAATCCACCATCAGTCGTCGGGTAAATCCAGCTATCGAACTCTGACTCTTCCACTTCGTCTTCATCCCCCACAGCATTCACTCCAGGATTGGTAATGAGCACAGGAGGTCTTCTGGTCTTTGCCTTGCGCACAACCCTCTGAGCCTCTGCAGTAAAACCCAGTCCAAACTTGTCAGTTTTTGGTGTAAAATTAGGGAGCCTGCCCCAGTTAGCACATTCACCTTTCTTGATTACAGCCCGGGCATCTTTCAAGGAAGCCATCTTCAAAGGTGTGATCGGTGGATCTGGAACTGACTGTTTAACGCTGGTTCGCGAAATGTCGCGGAAGCAAGAGTCGCCACCGTCTTTTATTTTCTCCAAATGGAAAGGACAAAAGCACAGAAAAATTCCTTAAAGAGATTGCTCTCGGTTCGGGAGGTAGGTTATAGAAAGGGAAGGTGTTAGCACCCTTTCTATCCATGGTTATCCATGGGCTCTTAGATACTTGCTCACTTGTGTTTTCAAAAATGGTTTATTTGCTTTTCAACTGTGGGTTTTAAAAAAAATTTCTTTGAAAATTCCAGTTCGACTCTTGTATCTGTCCTCAAGAGTGTTTGAAAAGTTGCTTTCGAAAGCCTTTTGAAAAGGTGTCGGTGTGAAAAGTATTTTGAATTTTGTTTGAAATTTAGAGCAAGTATCTAGAGTCGTCTACCTACCCTAAGGAATTTGTCTGTGTAAATGTCCTTTAAAGTAATGCCATCCCACCATTGAGAGGTAGGTAGCACCACTATTGGAGGTGTTCGGGTCAATTCGAGTTTAGGGACATGGTGATCACCAGAGCAATGGGAAGACACCTTAGAAGCTACCCTCATGCCAGGTTCCCGGATCATGAGGACTTACTAAGACATCCTCTACTCGACGATCACCTTTCGAGAGGCAACAGTGAGGCGTACCCTAGGGATGGTGTGTGATTTATGTGTTAGATTCATTTATTTTTGTCTTTTGTCATGCATGGGGTGATCTATGCTTTTGTTTTTATTTAAACATTCATTCTTACATGCAATAAGTTAATAGTTAAAAAGTGCGAGAAATATAAAGTTCCTAAACTATTACAAGGGCGCGGGTCCACATCGCCAAATTTAATCCAGGACCCGATTTGACAGAAAATAAAGAAGTAAAGGAAAGTGCGAAAGATAAATATTTACACGGCTTTGGGAGAATTACATTAATATTTAAAAGAAAAGAAATAAATGCGCGAATTGAATTAAAATTGAAAGCGAGGGTGTTGGACCCTTTTTTAATGAAATTAAATTATATTATTAAATTAATGAAATTAAAAAGAAAAAGAAATTATTTTTTTGAGTTTTTTGTATTTATGGTTTTTTATGAGAATTTAATGAAATTAAAACCTAATTCTAGTTTTTTTTTATTAAGAAAATATGAAAATTACCTAAAATTAAACCTAATTAATTAATGCAATTTGATTTATAAAAATAATAGTAAATAATTAATTATTAGAGATGATAAAATAAAAGAAAACGTAATTAAAATAATTAAAACCTAATTCTACAAGTTTTTAAGTTTATTAAGAAAAGATTTTAAAATTAACCCTAGAATAAAACTAATTAATTGGTGAGATTTTATTTACAAAAAGATAATATTTAAATAAAACATATTTTAACTTTTGCCTTTTTCTGATTTTTGTATTATTTTTTATATTTTATGAAAATAAATTAAATTAAAGGAATTAATTAAAAAAAATAATTGAAACAAACAAAATAAAGAAAAGAAAAGAAATACAATACCTTGGGGGGTTCTGTCCCCAATAGGGAGGTATTATTGTAGCAATTCAGGCCCATTAAGCCTTGGCCTTGTTGACTTTTATGCTGGCATGCATGTGTGTTGACTAACGTCCATGATGTTCTTCCAACTATGGCCCTTTGATTGATCTCAGCAAGCACGTGGAAGGCCTGGATGTGGAGAGTATGGTGGAACTCTAGAAGCGAATTGCACATAAGCATGATTAGCAAAATAATACGGAAAGGGAGGGGGGACCTGGGATTCGAACCCAGGTCCCAGGGATTACCAATCACACGCCTGACCAGTGGAGCTGCTATGTTTCTTTGTATACTATATGACCAATAAACATTATAAGACAAAATAAGCGTTAGTGGGAATTTTAGCGCGAAATTCAAATAACCCAACCACGCCTTGACACTTCATCATCTTCTCCATGGCTTTTGTTTTTCCTGAAACAAAATAAACAAGATTGCGGGGGTTTTAAACCCCCACTATATACAGTGTGAAAAAATAGCGATTAGCTCGTCTGTAATCAGAAATTGGGCGCGACCCCATCATTGGATTTGTCTGAAGGTCCTGATTCTAATAGGCTAGGTCTCACATCCTAATTTTTCCATAACTGGGAAACCCCAATTCAAGGTTCTGAAAACCCTAAGCGTCGTTCATGGTGGAATCGCGTATAGGTAATGATTCTTCAATTAAATCATACTGCTAGCTTCAGAATCAACTCATTAGTACAAATCAAGAATCAAAATGCATGAATATGGCCTGAATAATAAAACACGATTATGCAAAAAGAAGGACACAGTTTGACTTTTAATTACCAATTCTTGATGTTAGGGATATGGAAAACTATTCAGTTAGCTTCAGTAACACTTTTGCAAGCTATTGGGATTAATCTTGGCCTCTGAATCGTCCTCTAAGGCCACTTTCAGTTTTCAAGTTTTTGACAAAAAAACTCAACCTTGGTTCTTGATGTATGGCGCAGCCTTGTGGTCCTTAGGAGTAGGGTTTGCATTAGTATATATGTGTGAATGATTAGGGTTCAAAATTTGGTCCAAAGAATCAATGGATTGATGAGAAAATATTTGATTTCCATGCCATAATTTTTCAATCTTTTTCAAGCTAATTTGATATCAATCATGTCCAATCACATGGATTCTTTCCAAATCTGATCATGCACGAAATATTGAGTGTATTCCATGCATAAAAAGATTTAAAAACTTAGGTTTAGTATTTTCCACATATTTATTTTAATTAAATGAATTATTAGCATTTAAAAATTCAAATAAATAAATAAAAATGATGAAAAACTTCCCTTTGGGCCAAATGGTCGTGCACATGCCTTGGATAATGATTCTTGGAAGAAAAAGAGGCCCATTAGCATTTTTAAGACATTTGAAGCAATGTTGACTTTTCAAAATATCCAAATATTTCCCAACTTCCACAAGGCATAACTTGCTCAATTTTTAAGCTTTGCTCATGTTCTTGGACATTTTGGAAAGGTCTTTGAGTCCTCTAACCAATGCATTTGGTCCCATGTCATTTGGATTTACCAATATCAAGTTATGGCCTTTGACTTAAAGTCCCTTTTTGTTGACTTTTGAAAATGACCTATAATGTTGAAATTGATAACTTTTTGTGAGAGCATTTATTGGACTTGAAGTGTGAAGAGGAGTTGTAGGAAATGTTTTTCTCTTCAAAATGAGCTTTGGATGGAATTTTTCTGATAATCCATGTGGAAGTTATGCCTTGGTCAAGTTACAGTTGACTTTTTCAACTGTCCAAATATGGAAACTTTTGCATCTTGAGACTTTTTGAGCCAAGCTTTGAGAATCATGATCAAGAATTGATCAAATGATGTTTGTGGCTTCAAAATGAGATGTTGACCAAAAATTTGAACTTTTGACTGTCAAATGACCATTTTGCCCCTACAGTTGACTGCACTGCAATTAGGGTTTTTGACTGTGCAATTTTGTGCTGTAAGTCTTGAAACTTGGTATGAGGATGCTTGACCATGTTTATAAGAATGTGGGACTTGATTGGGCCCTTGGAAACTTCATTTTCTTTGTCAGAACCAAAACCCTAATTTTTGACTATTAGGAGGCCCTTGAACTGTGCAACCCTTGGGGAGATTTTGAAGCTTTGACTTGGCAAATCCTGAAGAATATGGGAGGGCAAATTTTGGGGTACAACAGTTGCCCCTGTTCAATCTTCTTAGACCTGAGGATGCAGATTGGCTGACGTGCCTTTCGTAATCCGAAGGTAAAAGATGATTGAACACTAGAGTGCCCAGAAATTTGCGCTCACATAGTAGCAGTGTGATGTGGGGAATGGGCTTATAGATGCCATTTGGAGATTGATGGATAGGATGATGGGCTTACAGATGCCATGCTAAGAGATGATGGAAGGTGGATGGGCTTATAGATTCCATCTGGATGTTGATCGTGTAAGAGATTCCTTAGCGAGAACTTGCGTACCTGCAAAAGAAAATGATTACCTGGCCTGCTACGGGAGCTGGTCTTCAAACTCTTTGTAGATGTGTCCTGAATGGTTACAGGAGCTGGATCTGGAGCTTCAAAAGGTGATGAATGGACCAGGGATGGTTACTACCTCAACAGGAACGCTGAGAGAACCTTGGATGACTACTACCTCAATAGGAACGCTGAGAGAATCCGGGGACGATTACTACCTCCGCAGTAACGGGGAGAGAACCATAGGCGACTTTAACCTCAACAGGAATCATTGAGAGAATCTTGGATAACTTCAACCTCAACAGTAACGCTGAGAGAATCTTGGGGATGATTACTATCTCCGCAGTAACGGAGAGAGAACCACAGGCGACTTCAACCTCAACAGTAATCATTGAGAGAATCTTGGGCGACTTCAACCTCAACAGTAATCATTGAGAGAATCTTGGGCGACTTCAACCTCAACAGTAATCATTGAGAGAATCTTGGGCAACTTCTACCTCAACAGTAATCATTGAGAGAATCTTGGATATCTTCTACTGAGTCTTTATCAGGAAAATCTGTTAGGGGTCGATTTAGCTGGACTAGAGAAGGCCTTGGACTGGATAAGAAACAGAAAAATCTTAGGGTCGATTTAACTGAACCGGTCTAGGTCTTGGAATCTTCAACTGGATAAGAAACAGGGAGATCTTATGGTCGATCTGACTGAACCAGAGAAGGCCTTGGACTGGATAAGAAACAGAAAAATCTTAGGGTCGATTTAACTGAACCGGTCTAGGTCTTGAAATCTTCAACTGGATAAGAAACAGGGAGATCTTAGGGTCGATCTGACTGAACCAGAGAAGGCCTTTGACTGGATAAGAAACAGAGAAGTCTTAGGGTCGACTTAACTGAACCGGTCAAGGTCTTGAAATGTAGCTGAGAACTTAACTGGATCTTTCCTGAAAAGTAAAGGTCAGTTACATGCAATGCATGATGTGGATCAAGCAATGATGTTCTCAACATAAATGAGATTGTAAGATATGATGCATATATGCATGCTATAATGTATGAAAATGTGATGTTTATGAATGTATCTTTTCGTCTTAGGAAAATAAATCCTTGACGGGTGCCGGGAAGTCACTCCTGGGCTGATGTTGAAGAATAGATTTTTGCTTCCGCTGGGGATGATAGTTGCAAGAATGCCGTGGGAGAAGATAACTTCGTTGGGGAATAAACTTGGCGAATGGATTACTCTGCAGGGAGAAAAGTACTCTAACGATCTTGCTGGGAAGCAATACTCTGTGGGGAGAGAGGTACTTTGTTGAGTTGTTGATAATAACTTGCTGGGGGTACCCTTGTTGTGTTGGAAGTGTTAATAGACTTCGTTGGGGATAAGAAGACTTCGTCGAGGATGATCTTTCCGTGGCTTTTGGCTGAGGATAACCCAGGTATATCCTGGTAAGGAAATAACTCTTTGAATAAAGTCGGGCGACGTGTTCGTGCTCCGCGAGGAGAAGCTTCCAGAATCTACTGGGGATAAGCTTACTGCTTGGGGGATGATTCCAACTTTCCTGGGGAACTAGATTGGACTCTCCTGGGGAAGTTTTGAATTGTATCGGGGAAGTGATTCCACTGAATGTTGGATATACCGCAGGGGAATAATCTTTAGGTCAAGACTGCCGGGGATGCTTGTTAAGAGTGCATATATACTGCTGGGGAATGTTGAGATCTGCGGGGGATACCCAACTTCCTTAAGGTTTGATAATATAGCTTTGCTTGGGGAGAGTGCACTGACTTGCTGGCTCACTCTCTGGGGAATTAAGACATCTGGTTATGTTCTTTAGCTGAACCTACCTTGGTACCTTGGAGGACATAACAATTAGATTGCTTAGACAACTCTTTATTGCCCCTGTTTCTAATGTTACCTGTAATTAATCCTTTGTTTCGTATGCAAATATTCATGAGTTAGAAAATTATTGTCAATGCATATATCACAAATTGAACCTTGGACGTTCTTCGCAAAACAAAACAGAAAAAGGAAAAACAATGGGCACTTTTAACTAAAAAGTATATTTGTATTGATTTTTGAATTGCCTGTAAATAGGCGTTTTATGTACAAGAGGCTGACGTCCTAATAAGAGAACGCCGCCGAACAAAAGAGTTTATACAAATTTTGTACAAAGGAAAATAAAACAGTTGTGTGAAATGAATGATCCCACTGGGTTTCAACTCTGCTATTGCCTTTATATCTCCGAGCGTCTCATCACTTGATGACCTTGGTTGAAGATGAAGCTGACTGATCGATGCCGTCTGAACTTGATGTAGATACCGGATTCTGGATGCAAAGTGATCCAATGAGACATAGTATTACGCTTTATCCCTAACTTTTGCCTGGACCGCCCTTTCGGGTTTTCAGTCCACCGGGATACCCATTTTTGCCCAAGCCGCCTTTTCAGGTTTTCGACTTGCCGGGTGTACAGATTTTTTTCATTTCATCCCTTCATTTTGCCCGAACCCTTTTGGTTCGCCGGGAAGCCCTAATTTTTGCCTAGGCATGTCAGCCTAGCGAGTCTTTTTTATGCGTAGTATCTTTTTACTATGTCTGCATTGGCGGGGTGAGGAAGGTCGTCACCATCCATGTTGGTTAGAATCATGGCTCCTCCTGAGAACACATGTTTAACCACAAATGGCCCTTCGTATGTAGGGGTCTATTTGCCCCTTGGATCACTCTGAGGAAGGATGATTCGCTTGATTACCAGATCCCCAACTTGATATTCCTGTGGTCTGACCTTTTTGTTAAATGCCCTGATCATCCGTTTTTGGTACGTCTGACCATGACAGATAGCAGCAAGTCTCTTTTCGTCAATAAGGTTTAACTGATCAAGTCGTGTCTGGATCCAATCATCTTCGTTCAGATTTGCATCCTTCATTATCCGGAGAGAGGGTATTTGCACTTCAATCGGTAAGACTGCCTCCATGCCGTAGACCAAGGAGAAAGGAGTTGCCCCGGTTGACGTCCTGGCTGAGGTACGGTACCCATGTAGAGCGAACGGTAACATCTCGTGCCAATCTTTATAAGTCACTGTCATCTTCTGCACGATTTTCTTAATGTTCTTATTTGCTGCTTCTACAGCCCCATTCATCTTCGGTCTGTAGGGAGAAGAGTTATGGTGCTGTATCTTGAATTGCTCGCAGAGCTCAGTGATCATCTTGTTATTGAGATTGGTACCATTGTCTGTAATAATTCTCTCAGGGACGCCGTATCAACAGATCAGGTTGTGCCGAATGAACCGTGCCACAACAGTCTTGGTTACCGTAGCGTAGGAAGCTGCTTCGACCCACTTCGTAAAGTAATCAATCGCTACCAGGATGAAGCGATGCCCGTTAGATGCCGTAGGTTTTATCTCACCGATCATGTCTATGCCCCACATTGCAAACGGCCAAGGCGCAGTCAGAACATTTAGAGGAACTAGAGGAACATGCACCTTGTCTGCATATATCTGGCATTTATGGCATGTCCGAGAATGTTGGTAGCAGTCAGCTTCCATTGTGGACCAGAAATACCCTGCCCGAAGGATTTTCTTTTCCATAGTGTGTCCACTGGAATGTGTTCCGAAGGTCCCTTCATGTAGCTCTTCCATGATCCTTTCTGCTTCAGTCTTATCCACACAACACAGTAAGGTCGAATCATGGTTTCGCTTGTACAAGATGCCATTGCTAACGAAGAACTTTGCTGCGAACCTTCTCAAGAACTTTTTATCATTGACAGAAGCACCTTCAGGGTATTCCTGAGCTTCCAGATATCTCTTCACCTCATGGTACCAAGGCTTCTCAGTCACCAACTCAGTCTCGAGATCACAACAGTATGCCGGTTCGTCCAGTTTCCAGATGATGATCCGGGGAGCCTCATTGTCCCATTTGACCTTGAACATAGAAGACATTGTAGCTAACGCGTCCGCCAGCTGATTCTCCTCTCTCGGGAAGTGTTCAAAGGTTATCTCTGTGAAGTGAGGGATCAATGTCAACACACATTCTCTGTAAGGAATAAGATTCGGATGTTTCGTATCCCACTCTCCTTTGATCTGCTTGATCACGAGAGCGGAATCTCCGAAGACACTCAGAAACTTGATCCTTAAGTTGATCGCAGCTTGAAGACCCATGATGCATGCCTCATACTCCGCCATGTTGTTGGTGCAGTTGAAACATAGCCGGGAAGTAAGTGGAGTATGAGTGCCTTGAGGAGATATGATCACGACGCCAATACCGTTACACAAAGCGTTGGAGGCTCCATCAAAGTGAATAGACCATCGGGATCCTTCCTCAGGTCCTTCATCCGGTCCAGGTACTTCACAATCAGTCACTATCATGATGCTCTCGTCTGGAAACTCAAAGTTCATTGACTGATAGTCATCTACTGCCTGGTGTGCCAAGTGGTCTGCCAATACACTTCCTTTGATGGCTTTCTGGGTCGTGTACTGAATGTCATATTCCGTCAAGATCATTTGCCGTCTTGCTATTCTCCCAGACAAAGCAGGCTTTTAAAATATGTACTTTATAGGATCCATCTTTGAGATCAACAAGGTAGTGTGAGTCAGCATATACTGTCTCAGCCGGCAAGCCGCCCATACCAAAGCGCAGCAAGTTTTCTCAAGCAGTGAGTATCGGGTCTCACAGTCGGTAAACTTTTTGCTAAGGTAATAAATGGCATGCTCTTTTCGGCCAGACTCGTCATGCTGCCCCAGCACACACCCCATTGAGTTGTCAAGTACTGTCAGGTATAGTATTAGAGGTCTCCCTTCAACTGGTGGCATAAGGATGGGTGGTTCTTGGAGATACTCTTTGATTCTGTCAAAAGCAGCCTGACATTCATCATTCCAACGTACTACCTGATCTTTCTTCAGCAGCTTGAAGATTGGCTCACAGGTAGCAGTCAGGTGTGAGATGAATCGAGCAATGTAATTCAGGCGTCCTAAAAAGCCTCTGAATTCCTTCTCTGTCTTAGGAACTGGCATCTCTTGAATAGCTTTGACCTTGGCAGGGTCCACTTGAATACCTTTGTCACTTACAATGAAGCCTAGCAACTTTCCAGATCTTACCCCGAAGGTGCACTTGTTCGGATTCAATCTCAGCTTGTATAGTTTCAACCGGTCAAATAGCTTCTGCAGATGATCAAGGTGTTCTTCCTCAGTCTGGGACCTTGCAATCATGTCGTCAACATACACTTCTATCTCATGATGGATCATGTCATGAAATAAAGCAACCATGGCACGTTGGTAGGTTGCCCCAGCGTTCTTCAATCCAAAAGGCATGACTTTGTAGCAGAAAGTGCCCCACTGAGTAACAAAGGTAGTTTTTTCCATGTCTTCAGGTGCCATCTTAATCTGATTATAACCTGAAAAACCATCCATGAAAGAGAACACCTTATGCTGAGCTGTATTGTCAACAAGGACATCAATGTGAGGTAGAGGGAAGTCATCTTTGGGGCTGGCCCTGTTCAGATCCCTGTAGTCGACACACATTCTGACCTTACCATCTTTCTTTGGTACCGGCACCACATTAGCAACCCACTGAGGGTAAGAAGTCACTGCAAGGAACCCGACATCAAACTATTTCATAACCTCGGCTTTGATCTTCTCAGACATCTCTGGACGCATACGGCGGACCTTTTGCTTAACCGGAGGGCAGTCTTCCTTAGTAGGTAAGTGATGGACCACAATATCGGTATCCAACCCAGGCATGTCTTCGTAGGACCAGGCAAAGATCTCCATATAATCATGTAGCATCTGAGTCAACCGTTGCTTTACGCTGAGTTCTAGGTTGGCACCAATCTTTACCTCCTTTCTGTCTACCTCAGTACCCAGGTTTATTGTTTCCACTGGCTCTTCGTGTGGTTGAATTGCCCTCTCTTATTGAAGCAACAGTCTTGCAAGCTCACCAGGAACTTCGCAATCATCTTCACCTTCGTCTTCGGCTAAGTTGATCGGATTTTCGAAGTCATAACTGGCGGTAGCAGAGTCGTTACCAGTGAGATCCAGAGTGGATTGAAACCTGTATGAGTGAGTGTGTGTAAATACAGCTGTTTTGCGATATAATGAAAGGAAAGACAGAAAAGGAGCATAAGATTTGAGATGCGAGAAAACGTCCAAGATCTTTATTCATGATATATGAAATGACAATTTATATGCCCTCACAAATGAAGCCACGGTGCCCTGGGTAAGACACTGGGCCATAGAGTTTTATTTATTGTTTATTACAAATGACAAAAACATAGGAATTCATTACTCAGTAACAAGAGAAACAGGTAGATTGTCCTTTGCACTCCAATTGTTAAGTCCACTGTCGGTTGCCGGGTAGATCCAGCTAGCAAACTCAGCTTCATCCACTTCATCTTCGTCCCCAATAGCATTCACTCCATGAGCAGGCAGGGGAGCTGTCACTACATTAGGCTTCTCAGATGCCTCAAACTGTACCTCCTTGGCGTCAATAAGGTCCTGCAGCTTATTCCTTAAGGCCCAACAGTCGTCAGTGGAATGCCCCGGGCTATCGGAGTGATACGCACAGCAGGCATTTGGATTGTATTTGGGGGAGGCAGTGGTCACAACTTTAGGGGCCTCTCTGACAGTCACTAGATTGGTGGATAGCAACTGTGGCAAGATCTGCGACAAAGTCATGCTCAAACGGGTAAACTCTCTCCGGGGTCTTTCAGCCCTTGGTGGATTGGTTTGCCGAGGAGCGGCAGCAGGCTTGGCAATCATCACCGCATTGACAGATTGGCGGCGCTCAGGTTTCTCTTGTCTTCTGGACCTGTATACAACACTGGCCTCCTTTTTGAAGGGTTTCTTCTCAGAGCTTGACGATGCACCCTTCGGAATTTTACCAGACTTTAACCCAACCTCAATTCTCTCTCTCCAGTCAGAATAAGATCAGTGAACCCTGCAGACGAATTCCCGATAAGATGGTTGAAAAATGGCCCAGATAGGGTCCCCAAGAACATGTCTACCAACTCCCGGTCAGTCAACGGAGGCTGCACCCTGCCAGCCAGATCCCTCCACTTCTAGGCGTACTCTTTAAAACCTTCACTTGATCCTAACGACATACCCTGGAGTTGGGTATGTGTAGGGGCAAGGTCGGAATTATATTGATACTGCTTGTAGAAAGCAGTAGCCAACTCCTCCCAGTTACGAACCTTGGTCCCATCCAGCTGATAGAACCATTCGAGGTGAGTCCCTGAAAGACTCTCCTGGAAGAAGTGGATCCACAAGTTCTTGTCCACCGAGTACGGTTGAATCTTCCGCACGTAGGATCTGAGATGTAGCTTGGGACAAGACGCCCCGTCATACTTGGTAAAGGATGGTGCTTTGAACTTATGAGGAATGATTACACCAGTAGACAAACCCAAATCTCCAAAATCCAGCCCAGGCACCTGTTGGATCTCCATAGCATTCAGTCTGTCCTCCAACTGCTTGTACCGGTCTTCTGCAGGAGGATACTGCTCCTCATCAAAATCAGTCTCATTGTCGGAGACTACCGGACTAGGACCTTTTTCCCCTTGGGGGGTACCCTTGCCTATAGAAGAACCAGCCTCTTCATTCTGCAGAGTGTTGCCAAACCTTCGGCCCGAGTTGAAAAGAACAGTTCTTCTCTTCTTCTTCTTTTCCTTCTTCAGGAGCAGAGCCTTCAGCTCCTCTTGGCCCTGAGCCAAACCCATGATTAGTTCCTGAAATTGCGCATTCTGTGCCTGAAGAGCCTTGATGGACATCTCAGTTGGTGATGAGTCAGGATTCATGATGCTGAAATAAACAGCGAAGAACGGTAAGCAACCTGAAAAGAAGAAAAACCTGCTATGCACATGATGAATGATATGTGTTTATGCAATGCATTCAAGGGTTCGAAAGTTCAAATTTGTTGTAGACAAAAAGGAACACACGTTATCATTAAGGAAATAATTGTTCAGTACATCAAAGCCTCATGGGAAAAAATTACAAAGCAAATCAATCCCAAAAGACACTACGCATCCTCTTTGGAGCTATGTAGGTGTTGAGATTCCTCTCTTCATGCAATAGGCGGGTGAGCTCCAAGACCTTCTTTTCACTAGCATGTAGACTGGTCTCAAGAGAATTCCGTTCTTCCTTAAGCTGGATCCAGCTCTTTTGCATCTCTTCCCAGGACGTGGGCATATCAGGGTGCTGAATGGTGTAGGACACTTCTCCTCCCAAGACTGGCTCTTTGATTACTGGGAGCATATGAGGATAAGGCATTACTAACTTCTGGGAGCGTGCGCGTACCCACTTGAGATAAGGTTCCAATGGGATGGAATTCCTGTGCCCCAGTGTCTTGCTGTCTATCCTACTGGGCATCCTCCAAGCTCTGATAAATCTCTGGCGAAGTCCTTGAGTATCGTTGTCGAAGTCAAAAACTATGTCCGGAATTAACATGTCATGAGGGCCATCCCTCCGAGCATAGCCAAACTGTCTCCAAGCCAGGCATGGGTTGTAGGTAATACCTCCCCTGATTCCAAGTAAAGGAACATTAGGGTACTCCCCGCAACGATCAATGATAGCGACATCCTCTCTGGACCGAGGGCACCAATGTATATCTGCATGTGTAAGAGTCATCAACCGTTGTGACCATCTCAAACCCCGCTCATTCTTCAAGACTGATTGTGGAAGGTGCGAAATAAACCACCTTCCCAAGAGAGGAGTGCAACACATAAGGACACCTCTTTTTCTCATGGTTCGAGTGTAACATGAGTGAAGGATGTCCCCCAGCAACGTAGGTATATGATTCCTGGACATGAAGATCTGGACAGCACTGATATCTATAAGCTGATCTGGGTTAGGGAACAACACCAAACCATAGACAAGGAGGGCCACAACTTCTTCAAAAGCTTGTAAGTCAAGGGAGTTCCAACATTCATGGGCCTTTTCAAACAGAAACCTGGCTAAGAACCCTTTGATACCACTTCTAACTTCCCAATGTCCCTTGAGGTCAGATGACTGTAGGTGCAAGGCTTTAGCAATCTCTTCAAGCTTGGGTTCCTTTTCCGTACCGTTGTAGGGTAGTTGATCAAGGATAGGGATCTTCAGGAGCCGGGAGAACTCCTCCAATGTAGGTACCAGCTGATAGTCCAAGAAGGTGAAACAGTGATGCAGAGGGTCAAAGAACTGGAACAGGACCTTTATCATATCTTCCTCAATGTTGGTATTGACCAAGCTGATGAGTCTTCCATGTCTTTCACTGAATGAAGAGCTCTCGGGAATCCTGGAGATAAGTTCCTTAAGCTGAGGAGGGACCCTTACAAGACTGATTTGAATTGTCTTTCTGCGAACAATTTCCATGTCCTACAAAACAAGAACAAAGATGAAGATTCGAACCCCTGAAATGGTTAGTCAATGCATATGATGCTGGATGATGTCATGATGCTATGATTAAACACACCACAGATATTTACAAAGACAAACATGTAAGGCACACAAGGCACACAAGACAAGCCCTTAGGGTTTAAGGCCAACATGGGGTCTGGGTAGTACCCTCTTGAAGTTGGTGGGTTCAACCTGTCCTATTAAAAGTAACCGGGTTCTAAGGGTCCCAATATCACGGGATTGCTTTCATTGTTCATCGTTTCGATTTAGCCACTGAACTGGCGACCGAAATATTCCAGGAAAGCAATCCTAAATTGAGTGTAGTATCGAGTATCAACCAACCTCGGACTGCACCAAAGTCAGTTATCTCACTACCCTAAAGAGGCCAAGATAGTTCAATTAAGGTTCCTAAAGTCTGTTGATGCTTCATGACACCACGCGGAGGCCCCTAACTTTCCTTGACTGAACTCAAGGGTTACCGGTACACACCAAAGTGCCACATCAACGTAGCAGACTGTTTCAACCATGTCGGTATACCCTGCACAGTTCCCTCACAGCCTTGTTGCTACTTTCTAAGAAGGTATCCCCCAGATCCGGGTTAGGATCTATAGAACTCCCAAGACAGTACCCACAATTTAAAGCAAACAATTCAGACAATTGAAAACACAAGTGATCTTAGTCCTAAGGTACACCTCACTTTAAAATAAGTCCCCAACAGAGTCGCCAGTTCTGTGATCGGTGGATCTAGAACTGACTGTTTAACGCTGGTTTGCGAAATGTCGCGGAAGCAAGAGTCGCCACCGTCTTTTATTTTCTCCAAATGGAAAGGACAAAAGCACAGAAAAATTCCTTAAAGAGATTGCTCTCGTTTCGGGAGGTAGGTTATAGAAAGGGAAGGTGTTAGCACCCTTTCTATCCATGGTTATCCATGGGCTCTTAGATACTTGCTCACTTGTGTTTTCAAAAATGGTTTGTTTGCTTTTCAACTGTGGGTTTTAAAAAAAGTTTCTTTGAAAATTCCAGTTCGACTCTTGTATCTGTCCTCAAGAGTGTTTGAAAAGTTGCTTTCGAAAGCCTTTTGAAAAGGTGTCGGTGTGAAAAGTATTTTGAATTTTGTTTGAAATTTAGAGCAAGTATCTAGAGTCGTCTACCTACCCTAAGGAATTCGTCTGTGTAAATGTCCTTTAAAGTAATGCCATCCCACCATTGAGAGGTAGGTAGCACCACTATTGGAGGTGTTCGGGTCAATTCGAGTTTAGGGACATGGTGATCACCAGAGCAATGGGAAGACACCTTAGAAGCTACCCTCATGCCAGGTTCCCGGATCATGAGGACTTACTAAGACATCCTCTACTCGACGATCACCTTTCGAGAGGCAACAGTGAGGCGTACCCTAGGGGTGGTGTGTGATTTATGTGTTAGATTCATTTATTTTTGTCTTTTGTCATGCATGGGGTGATCTACGCTTTTGTTTTTATTTAGACATTCATTCTTGCATGCAATTAGTTAACAGTTAAAAAGTGCGAGAAATATAAAGTTCCTAAACTATTACAAGGGCGCGGGTCCACATCGCCAAATTTAATCCAGGACCCGATTTGACAGAAAATAAAGAAGTAAAGGAAAGTGCAAAAGATATATATTTACACGGCTTTGGGAGAATTACATTAATATTTAAAAGAAAAGAAATAAATGCGCGAATTGAATTAAAATTGAAAGCGAGGGCGTTGGACCCTTTTTTAATGAAATTAAATTATATTATTAAATTAATGAAATTAAAAAGAAAAAGAAATTATTTTTTTGAGTTTTTTGTATTTATGGTTTTTTATGAGAATTTAATGAAATTAAAACCTAATTCTAGTTTTTTTATTTATTAAGAAAATATGAAAATTACCTAAAATTAAACCTAATTAATTAATGCAATTTGATTTATAAAAATAATAGTAAATAATTAATTATTAGAGATGATAAAATAAAAGAAAAAGTAATTAAAATAATTAAAACCTAATTCTACAAGTTTTTAAGTTTATTAAGAAAAGATTTTAAAATTAACCCTAGAATAAAACTAATTAATTGGTGAGATTTTATTTACAAAAAGATAATATTTAAATAAAACATATTTTAACTTTTGCCTTTTTCTGATTTTTGTATTATTTTTTATATTTTATGAAAATAAATTAAATTAAAGGAATTAATTAAAAAAATAATTGAAACAAACAAAATAAAGAAAAGAAAAGAAATACAATACCTTGGGGGGTTCTGTCCCCAATAGGGAGGTATTATTGTAGCAATTCAGGCCCATTAAGCCTTGGCCTTGTTGACTTGTATGCTGGCATGCATGTGTGTTGACTAACGTCCATGATGTTCTTCCAACTATGGCCCTTTGATTGATCTCAGCAAGCACGTGGAAGGCCTGGATGTGGAGAGTATGGTGGAACTCTAGAAGCGAATTGCACATAAGCATGATTAGCAAAATAATACGGAAAGGGAGGGGGGACCTGGGATTCGAACCCAGGTCCCAGGGATTACCAATCACACGCCTGACCAGTGGAGCTGCTATGTTTCTTTGTATACTATATGACCAATAAACATTATAAGACAAAATAAGCGTTAGTGGGAATTTTAGCGTGAAATTCAAATAACCCAACCACGCCTTGACACTTCATCATCTTCTCCATGGCTTTTGTTTTTCCTGAAACAAAATAAACAAGATTGCGGGGGTTTTAAACCCCCACTATATACAGTGTGAAAAAATAGCGATTAGCTCGTCTGTAATCAGAAATTGGGCGCGACCCCATCATTGGATTTGTCTGAAGGTCCTGATTCTAATAGGCTAGGTCTCACGTCCTAATTTTTCCATAACTGGGAAACCCCAATTCAAGGTTCTGAAAACCCTAAGCGTCGTTCATGGTGGAATCGCGTATAGGCAATGATTCTTCAATTAAATCATACTGCTAGCTTCAGAATCAACTCATTAGTACAAATCAAGAATCAAAATGCATGAATATGGCCTGAATAATAAAACACGATTATGCAAAAAGAAGGACACAATTTGACTTTTAATTACCAATTCTTGATGTTAGGGATATGGAAAACTATTCAGTTAGCTTCAGTAACACTTTTGCAAGCTATTGGGATTAATCTTGGCCTCTGAATCGTCCTCTAAGGCCACTTTCAGTTTTCAAGTTTTTGACAAAAAAACTCAACCTTGGTTCTTGATGTATGGCGCAGCCTTGTGGTCCTTAGGAGTAGGGTTTGCATTAGTATATATGTGTGAATGATTAGGGTTCAAAATTTGGTCCAAAGAATCAATGGATTGATGAGAAAATATTTGATTTCCATGCCATAATTTTTCAATCTTTTTCAAGCTAATTTGATATCAATCTTGTCCAATCACATGGATTCTTTCCAAATCTGATCATGCACGAAATATTGAGTGTATTCCATGCATAAAAAGATTTAAAAACTTAGGTTTAGTATTTTCCACTTATTTATTTTAATTAAATGAATTATTAGCATTTAAAAATTCAAATAAATAAATAAAAATGATGAAAAAATTCCCTTTGGGCCAAATGGTCGTGCACATGCCTTGGATAATGATTCTTGGAAGAAAAAGAGGCCCATTAGCATTTTTAAGACATTTGAAGCAATGTTGACTTTTCAAAATATCCAAAAATTTCCCAACTTCCACAAGGCATAACTTGCTCAATTTTTAAGATTTGCTCATGTTCTTGGATATTTTGGAAAGGTCTTTGAGTCCTCTAACCAATTCCTTTGGTCCCATGTCATTTTGATTTACCAATATCAAGTTATGGCCTTTGACTTAAAGTCCCTTTTTGTTGACTTTTGAAAATGACCTATAATGTTGAAATTGATAACTTTTTGTGAGAGCATTTCTTGGACTTGAAGTGTGAAGAGGAGTTGTAGGAAATGTTTTTCTCTTCAAAATGAGCTTTGGATGGAATTTTTCTGATAATCCATGTGGAAGTTATGCCTTGGTCAAGTTACAATTGACTTTTTCAACTGTCCAAATATGGAAACTTTTGCATCTTGAGACTTTTTGAGCCAAGCTTTGAGAATCATGATCAAGAATTGATCAAATGATGTTTGTGGCTTCAAAATGAGATGTTGACCAAAAATTTGAACTTTTGACTGTCAAATGACCATTTTGCCCCTACAGTTGACTGTAGTGCAATTAGGGTTTTTGACTGTGCAATTTTGTGCTGTAAGTCTTGAAACTTGGTATGAGGATGCTTGACCATGTTTATAAGCATGTGGGACTTGATTGGGCCCTTGGAAACTTCATTTTCTTTGTCAGAACCAAAACCCTAATTTTTGACTGTTAGGAGGCCCTTGAACTGTGCAACCCTTGGGGAGATTTTGAAGCATTGACTTGGCAAATCCTGAAGAATATGGGAGGGCAAATTTTGGGGTACAACAAAAGGAAAGTCCTCTTCGACCACTGTTTCTGCTGCTGCCAAAGTTGGAGGTACCTCTTCAAAATGCTGAAAGGGGGTTTCAATAAACTCCCCGTCCATCTCAATATATCGGAAGGAATTCAAGTGACTAACCACATACTCCTCCTATCCCTGCACAGTGACAATCTTCCCTCTGACGGGGTACTTGAGCTTCTGGTGTAGAGTAGAGGTCACTGCCCCAGCTTTGTGAATCCAAGGTCGACCCAGTAAACAGGAATAAGATGGACGGATATCCATCACATAGAAAGTTGAGTCGAATACTTGAGAACCCACACGAACAGGAATGTCTACCTCTCCATGAACCATCCTCTTAGAACCGTCAAAGGCTCTGACAATGATGTTGCTAGGTTTCAGCTCCAGGCCCTCACAATCTAACCGGTCTAAGGCCTTTTTGGGTAGAACATTCAGGGAAGAAACGGTGTCAACCAACACGTGTGCAAGAGTAGTGCCCCTGCATTCTATAGAGACATGCAGGGCATCATTGTGGTTCTTTCCCTTAGCAGTAAGGTCAGCATCCGAGAAACCCAAACCATTGTCGGCTGTTAAGTTGGCTACGCAATCAGTAAACTGGACTGCAGATGTCTCCTGTGGCACACGGGCCGTCTTTAGAAATGAAATCAAGGCCTTAGCATGGGCCTCTGAGCACAGCGGCAAGGAGAGCATAGAGATCTTGGAGGGGGTATGCCCCAGCTGTTCAACAACATTAAAATCGCTCTTCTTGATTATCTTCAGAATTTCCTCCATCTCTTGTTGGGAGGCCTCAGCATTCACAGATTTTGGTGCCTCCATCCGGGCAGGCTCATCTTCAATCCCTTTGCCCCGAGCATTAGATGACTCAGCAGCAGGGAAAACAACTTGATCAGAAATGGGAACAAGTGCACTTGTAGGTGTTATAATGAGGGGTCTTCGAATAGCTGGTGGTGCAATGTCAGGCGAGAAGAGCCTGCCACTGCGGGTTACTTTGGCTGGACCAGTGATATTGCTGATGCTGGTGCCAGTGTTGAACTCTTGCTTTATACCATGTACATACACATCTGCCCCATAGTGCCATGGGACAGCCTTATCAGATTCATAGGGGAGAGGCCCCGGAACAGTGATAACAATGGGTGCGACGGTCATGATTTTAACCGGCTTCCTCGGGGGAGCCTTGATCGGATTACTGAAGATTGTAACAACAGATACTTCTTCCACAGGAACAAACGGAACAGCGGTCTTCTTGAACAGAATCTCCTTGCTGTCCATCAGGCTTTGGATGCCTAACTTCAGCAAAGGACAACCAGAAAGGGAAACAGCACAGAAAAGGCAACCTTCGCTACAACCCAGAAATAAACCGGCCAACAGTAGGTTCCTCTTAACAGTCATCAGAGGAGTAGCTACATCATTCACAGAAACGGCATACACATCTTCATCAACGGCATTCACTCCATGCTGGGGCATAGGAGCAGTCACCACATTTGGCCTCTCAGGTGCCTCAAATTGTATCTCCTTCGCATCAATAAGGTCTTGCACCTTATTCCTTAAGGCCCAACAGTCATCAGTAGAATGCCCCGGGCTATCGGAGTGATAAGCACAACGGGCATTTGGATTGTACTTAGGAGAAGCAGTGTTCACAACCTTCGGGGCCTCCCTGACAGTCACCAAATTGGTGGATAGCAACTGCGGCAAGATTTGTGACAAGGTCATACTCAGCCAGGTAAACTCTCTTATGGGTCTTTCAGCCCTGGGTGGATTGGTTTGCCGAGGAGCGGCAACAGGCTTTGCAATCATCACCGCATTGACAGATTGGCGGCACTCTGGTTTCTCTTGCCTTCTAGGCCCATATACAACACTGGCCTCCTTCTTAAAGGGTTTCTTCTCAGAACTCGAAGATGCCCCTTTCTGAATTTTACCGGACTTCATTCCAGCCTCTATTCTCTCCCCGGTCAGGATAAGATCAGTGAACCCCGCAGTTGAGTTTCCAATAAGATGATTAAAGAATGGCCCAGATAGGGTCCCCAAGAACATATCTACTAGCTCACGGTCAGTTAACGGAAGCTGCACCCTGCCAGCCAGATCCCTCCACTTCTGTGCATACTCTTTAAAACCTTCGCTTGATCCTAGCGACATACCCTGGAGTTGGGTACGTGTAGGAGCAAGGTCGGCATTATATTGATATTTCTTGTAGAAAGCAGTAGCCAACTCCTCCCAGTTACGAACCTTGGTTCCATCCAGCTGATAGAACCATTCGAGATGAGTCCCTGAAAGACTCTCCTGGAAGAAGTGGATCCACAAGTTCTTGTCCACTGTGTACGGTTGAATCTTCCGCACATAAGATCTGAGGTGTAGCTTGGGACAAGACGCCCCGTCATACTTGGTGAAAGATGGTGCCTTAAACTTGTGAGGAATAATCACACCAGTAGATAAGCCCAAGTCTCCGAAATCCAGCCCAGGCACTTGTTGGATCTCCATGGTGTTCAGTCTGTCTTCCAACTGCTTGTATCTGTCTTCAGCCAGAGGATATTGTTCCTCATTGAAGTCAGTCTCGTTGTCAGAGACTACCGGACTAGGACCTTTTCCCCCTTGGGGACTGCTCTTGCCTACAGAAGAACCAGCTTCCTCATTCTGCAGAGTGTTGCCAAACCTTCGGCCCGAGTTGAAAAGAACAATTCTCTTCTTCTTCTTCTCCTTCTTCAGGAGTAAAGCCTTCAGTTCTTCTTGGCCTTGAGCCAAACCCATGATCAGCTCCTGAAATTGCGCGTTCTGCGCCTGAAGGGCCTTGATAGACATCTCGGTTGATGATGAGTCAGGGTTCATGATGCTGAAATAAACAGCGAAGAACAGTAAGCAACCTGAAAAGAAGAATACCTGCTATGCACATGATGAATGGAATGCATATGATTTATGTTTTCAAAGACAATCGGGAATCAACTTTGTAAACAAAAAGGAACACACTTCATTAGATTCAACTTTGAAATTTAAATTGTTCAACAGATTGCCCTTAGGTGTTACATAAAAGGGAAATACTGAAAAGGGAAATAAAACTGTAAAAGAACATCCAGAGCTCCTTATTGATCCCAGGGTCTCCTCTTCTCAGTACGGATGTAGTCATTCAGAGCTCGCTCATTCTCCAACTGCTTTGTCAGCTTCTGGATCTTCAATTCCTGCTCATTGAATTTTTCCCGATACGAATCCCGTTCTTCTCGCAGTTGCAACCAAGACCTCTTTAATGTCTCATAATTAGTAGGTATCTGAGGAGGGAGGACAGTTGGAGGAGCCCCATCTTTGTCAGGATACTCAAGAATGACGGGTCTGACAGCTTCGTATGGCATACCTAACTTCTGAGCACGGATGCAGACCCATTTGTAGTAGGCTTTCATAGGTAGAGAAGTCTTTGGCCCCAACTCTTGTAGATCAGCTTTATGAACTCTGTCCCAAGCCTTGATGAACCTACGACGCAGCTCGTCACTATCCACCTGAAACTCAAAACTGATGTGAGGCACCAACATCTCATGAGGCCCTGCTCTTCTGGCCCTTCCAAACTGACGGAGCGCTAGACATGGATTCTAAGAGATTCCTCCTTGAGTACCAATCAAAGGAACATTAGGGTATTTTCCGCAAAGATCAATAACAGCTATCTCATCCAAACCTCTGAAAGTCCAAATGATGTCCTTATCGGTGAGAGACATTAACTTATGAGCCCAACCTCTTCCTTCTTGGTTCTTCAGTACGAACTTAGGGAGGTGCGAAATAAACCACCTCACCAACAAAGGGATACAACACCATAGAGTTCCTCGTCTTCGGGCAGTACGAGCATAAAGTTGTTGCAGGATGTCACCCAAGAGAGTGGGCACAGGGTTCTGAGACATAAAGATCCTTATGGCAGTGACGTTGATGAAGTTGTCAGGGTTAGGAAACAAGACTAGCCCATAGATTAAGAGAGCCAAGATGTCTTCATATGCCCTAAAGTCCAAGTCATTCCAGAAACTGTTAGCTTTACCAATCAGAAACTTGGCCAAGAAACCCTTAACTCCGCTTCTAGTCACCCAGTTGTCCATTACCTCTTGATGGGTCAAGGGAAGAGTTGCAACAACCTCCTCAAGCCTAAGAGTCTTTTCCCAACCAGTGAAGGGAGTATGATCCAAGATAGGGATACCAAGCAAATCAGAGAACTCTTCCAGGGTAGGGACCAGCTGGAAGTCTTGAAAGGTGAAGCACTGGTACAGAGGGTCATAGAACTGGGTCAGGACACTCATCAACTGTTGATCCCGCTTTGCAGTGACTAAACCGAGAAGAGAACCATGCCTCTGGATGAAGGAAGTGGTATTTGGAATCCTGCTAACCAACTCTTCAAGCAACTCAGGTGGGTGAACAAAGTTGAACCGAATAGTATTCCTTCGCATAGGCATCATGATGTCCTACAAAACAGAGCAAAGGTGAAACCCTCTTGTCTTTGAAATGGTCAGTCCTTATGCAGGATGCATGCAATGCTCATGATGTTATGATGTTATGATAAAGCACACCACAAATATTTACAAAGGCAAACATGATAAGGCACACAAGTCACACAAGACAAACCCTTAAAGTTTAGGCCATCATGAGGTCTAGGTATTACCCTCTTTCAGTTTGTTGGTTCATACCTGTCCTATCAAAAAGTAACCGGGTTCTTAGAGGATCCCAATATCATTGACTATCCTCAATCGGTCATAACTCCAGCATCGCAATCTTTTCTTGCGGCCAGAACCATCGCGAGAGTTTAGCCTCAATGGGCGTAGCATACTGCTACTGTTCTAATGGCCAAGTTGTGGCATTTAAGGTTCTAAGGTCGGTTGGTGCTTAATGACTCCTCAGAAGACCCATATTCTCCTCGTTGCAACACAAGGGATATCGGTACAGACCAAGGTGCCACACCAACGTAGCCACTACTTCACCCGTGTCGGTCTACGCCGGACAGGCCCCTCACAGCTTATGCTACCTAAACAGGGTATCCCCAGATCCGGGTTAGGATCTATGTAACTCCCAAGACAGCCCACAATAATAAAGCAAGCAATTCAGGCAATTGAAAACACAAGTGATCTTAGTCCTAAGGTACACCTCACTTTTAATTAGTCCCCAGCAGAGTCGCCAGTTCTGTGATCGGTGGATCTGGAACTGACTGTTTAATGCTGGTTCGCGAAATGTCGCGGTAAGCAAGAGTCGCCACCATCTTTTATTTTCTCCAACATGGAAAGGACAAAAGCACAGAAAAATTCCTTATTGAGATTAGTTCTCAGTTCGGGAGGTAGATTTATAGAAAGGGAAGGTGTTAGCACCCTTTCTATCCATGGTTATCCATGGGCTCTTAGATACTTGCTCATTTGTATTTTCAAAATGTTTGTTTGCTTTTCAACTGTGAGTGGGTTTGAAAAAAGTTTCGTTTAAAATTTCAGTTCGACTCTTGTGTCAGTCCTCAAGAGTGTTTGAAAAGTTGTTTTTGAAAGCTTTTTGAAAAGTGTCGGTGCGAAAAGAAGTTTTTTGATTTTGTTTTAAATTAGAGCAAGTATCTACGAGTTCTCTACCTACCCTAAGGAATTCGTCTGTGTAAATGTCCTTGAGGTAGTGCCATCCCACCATTGAGAGGTAGGTAGCACCCCCGTTGGAGGTGTTCGGGTCAATTCGTTTGTAGGGACAGTGTGGTCACCAGAGCAATAGGAAGACACCTTAGAAGCTACCCTCATGCCATGTTCATGGACATGTGGACTTACTAAAACATCCTCTGCTCGACGACCACATTTCGAGGGGCAAGGCAACAGTGAGGCGTACCCTAGGAGTGGTGTGTGAATTCGTGCGTCATTTTCAGTTATTATTTATCTTGATCATGCATTGAGTGTTCTACGCTTTGATTTTATTTTTGGCATACATTCTTCCATGTGTTTTAACAGTTTAAAAAGGTGCGGGAAGATAAAAGTCCTACGCTATTACAAAGGCGCGGGTCTACATCGCCAAATTAAACCAAGACCCGATTTGAAATAAATAAAAATGCGGAAAAATAAATATCCTAATTAAGCTATTACAAGGCTTTGGGGCAATTACATGAAATTTAAAAAAAAGAAATAAAAGTAAATGTGCGAAAAGAAATAAGAATCGAGAATGCGAGGGCATTGGACCCTTTTAAAGAAATTAAATCGAAATCGTAAATTAATTAAATTAAATAAAAGCAAGAACTTATTTTTTTTGGAGTTTTTTTTTGTATTTATGGAATTAAGGAGAATTAAATTGGAATTAAAAGTTAATTAAAACCCTAGTTCTAAATCGTTTTTAATTTATTTAAAAAAATGTTTAAGTTGTAACCTAATTTAACCCTAATTAATTAAATGGCATATTTACTTACAAAAATAATTAACAATTAAATATGGTGAAAAAGGAAAAAAAGAATAAAAGTATAAAAACCCTAATTTCTACCTTTTTTAGTTTATTTAAAAAAGATTAGAATTGAACCTAAAATTAAACTAATTACTTATCAGAATTTTATTTACAAAATATTGATTAAAAAATAAATGAACATATTTTATTTTTTTATAGTTTCTGATTTTTTTGGTATTTTTATATTATTAAAATTAATTTGAAGAATTAAAAGAAAATATTTAAAACACAATAAAAAGGAAAAGAATAAAGGGAAGAAATACAAACAAAGGGGGTTTGTTGACCCTTTTGGAGGTTTGTAGAAAGCAATTAGGCCCAACAGATTCAAGGCCTGTTGACTTTTTCCAGCGCGCGTGTGGCATGGTCAACTGATGTGTATGATGGACCTTTCATCCTGACCTTTAGATTCATCTTCTGGGACATTTGGCAAGCTATGGCATTGAGTGCATGGTAGACCACTGAAGGGGACGCTGCATGGAAATATATAAAGCAAAATAATATTGAGAAGGGAGGGGACCTGGGAATCGAACCCAGGTCCCAATGCTTGAAGGACAACACACTCTCCACTCAGCCAAATGCGTTAGTTTGATCATATAATGGATAAAGAATAATAAGAGAGAGAAAACAAGGGTTAGTGGGACTTTAACAAAACGCGCGCCAGGATTCGAATTACCCAGTAGCATGCTTACACCTCAGCTTCTTCCTCATGGCCTCTTTGTTTTTCCTGAAAAATACAAGCTAGATAGCGGGGGTTTTAAACCCCCACAATCTGAAACAACAAAAATAGCGAATAGAAATTGGTCAATGATAAATTGAGCGCGATGAGTGTTTTATATTCGTTGGAATGTTACGAATTCAATGGTACTAGTCTCATGGTCTGATTTTACCAGATGAAAGAAACCCCAAATTCAGAGCTTTGAAACCCTAATGCGTGTTCATGGTAACTTCTTATTTAGACGACCATTCTTCAATTGAACGGTACTGTTAGCTTCAGAAACATCATGTTAGCGTAAAACGACAATTAAAAGACATGAAACATGCGTATAAATCAAGATGCGATTATGAAAATTTCCATGAATAGGGCTATGGCGTTCTACCGTTTCTGGATGTATGGAGAGTGGAAAAGTATTGGGTTATGTTCAGAGAAGTCCCAGCAAGCTTTTGAGATACTTTCCACGCCTTGAAATGCCTTGAAACTATGAAAACAGATTTGAAGTTTTTAAGAAAAAAAAGTGAGTTTGTGTTCTTGATTCTGAGCACAGCTTCTTCGTTCTGTGCATTAGGGTTGTGTTCTGGCTTATATGAGGAATGATTTAGGTTTACAAAACAAGTCCAAAAACCTTTGCAATCAATGTTTCAATATTTGATTTTTCATGAATCTTTTTCAATCTTTTTCCTTCCTTTTTGATGCCAATCATTGCCAATTCTTGCCTTTTTAGTGATGCACGAAATCTTGAAGTTATGATGAGTAGAAATGCTGCATAAAAAGATTTGAAAGGTGGCATTTGAGTATTTTTTCATATTTAATTTGAATTAAATGAATTAATAGATTTAAAAATTCAATTAATAAATTAAAAATAAGAAAATAACTCCCCTTTGGGCCAATGGGTCGTGCATAGCTTTTGGATGATGATTCTTGGGAGAAATTGTGGCCCATTAGCAATTTTGAGGCATTTGAAGCAAAGTTGACTTTTCAAAAATCCCAAAAATTTCCCAACTTCCACAAGGCATATCTTGCTCAATTTTTAAGCTTTGATCATGTTCTTGGACATTTTGGAAAGGTCTTGAAGTCCTCTAACCAATGCCTTTAGTCCCATGTCATTTTGATTTACCAATCTGAAGTTATGGTCTTTGACTTAAAGTCCCTTTTTGTTGACTTTTGAAAATGACCTATAATGTTGAGATTGATAACTTTTTGTGAGAGCATTTCTTGGACTTGAAGTGTGAAGAGGAGTTATAGGAAATGTCATTCTCTTCAAAATTAGCTTTGGGTGGAATTTTTCTGATAAACCATGTGGAAGTTATGCCTTGGTCAATTTACAGTTGACTTTTTCAACTTTCCAAATATGGAAACTTTTGCATCTTGAGACTTTTTGAGCCATGCCTTGAAAATCATGATCAAGAATTGATCAAATGATGTTTGTGGCTTCAAAATAAGATGTTGACCAAAAATTTGAACTTTTGACTGTCAAATGACCATTTTACCCCTACAGTTGACTGCTGAGCAATTAGGGTTTTTGACTGTGCAATTTTGTGCTGTAAGTCTTGAAACTTGGCATATGGATGCTTGACCATGTTTGTAGGCATGTAGGACTTGTTTGGACCCTTGGAAACTTCAATTTCTCTGCCAGAACCAAAACCCTAATTTTTGACTGTTATGAGGCCATTAAACTGTGCAACCCTTGGGAGATTTTGAAGCATGCTCTTGGCAAATCTTGAAGAATATGGGAGGGCAAATTTTGGGGTACAACACCTGTCATGATAGACACCCGTCATTATAGACACCCATCATTATAGACACCCGTCATTGAAGACAACCCCGTCATTATAGACACCCGTCATAATAGACACCCGTCATTATAGACACCCGTCATTATAGACACCCGTCATTATAGACACCCGTCATTGAAGACACCCGTCATGATAGACACCCGTCATTATAGACACCCGTCATTATAGACACCCGTCATTATAGACACCCGTCATTGAAGACAACCCGTCATTATAGACACCCGTCATTATAGACACCCGTCATTATAGACATCCCGTCATTGAAGACATCCCGTCATTGAAGACATCCCGTCATTATAGACATCCCGTCATTATAGACATCCCGTCATTATAGACACCCGTCATTAAAGACAACTCGTCATTGAAGACAACCTGTCATTGAAGAAAACCTGTCACTGAAGACAACCTGTCAATAAAGACAATCCGTCCATAAAGACGACCCGTCATTGAAGACATCCCGTCATTAAAGACGACCCGGCAAAAGAGACAACTCGTCAAAGAAGACAAAACCTCCCCTGGTTCAGTTAAATCGATTCCTAAAAGATTTTTCTGAGATAATCTGTCAGTAGAGACAACCCATCCACATTTTGAAGTTCCAGATTCGATACCTGTATCTAGCCAGGGCATATCTGTAGACGACCAATTCCAGATTCGATACCTGTATCCAGCCAGGGCATATCTGTGAGCGATTAATTGTAGATTCGATACCTGTATCTAGCCAGGGCATATCTGCATGAAGAGTTTGAAGATCAACCCCTGTAACAGGCCAGGAAATTATCTTTCTCAGGAACGCAAGTTCTCGCTAAGGAATCTCTTACGCGATCGACACCCCTGGATGGCATCTTTAAGCCCATCTCCACAACTATCCATTACATCTCCAGATGGCATCTATAAGCCCATCCTCATATCCACCATCTCTCCAAATGGCATCTGTAAGCCCATTCCCGACATTACAATGCTAATATTCTACTATGTGAGTGCAAATTTCTGGGCACTCTAGTGTTCAATCCTCTTCCACCTTCGGATCACGAAAGGCACGCAAGCCAATCTACATCCTCAGGTCTAAGAAGATTGAACAGGGGCAACTGTTGTACCCTAAAATTTGCCCTCCCATATTCTCCAAGATTTATCAAGAATCATCTTCAAATGGTTCAAGATTTCTCAAGGGTTGCACAGTCCAACTGCCTCCTAAGCCAGTCAAAATTAGGGTTTTGGTTCCTTCAATGAATTTGAGGTTTTCAATAGCCCAATCAAGTCCCATAGGCCTATATACATTGTCAAGCATCTACATGTCAAGTCCCAAGACTCACAGGGTCAAATTGCACAGTCAAGAGCTCCATTTGAACCATAGTCAACTGCAGGGGTAAAATGGTCATTTTATAGTCAAAAGTCAGAATTTTTGGTCAACATCTTATTTTGAGCTCACAATCATCATTTTATCAAGTCTTGATCATGATTCCTCAAGCATTGCTAAAAAAATCATCAAGATGCAAAAAGTTACTATTTTTGGACAGTAGAAAAGTCAACTGTATCTTGACCAAGGCATAACTTTTTCATGGTTCATCATAAAAATCCCATCCAATGCTAATTTTGAAGGGGAGGACATTTCCTACAACTCATCTTCACATTCCAAGTCCAAGAAATGATCTCACAAAAAGTTATCAATTTCTACATTATAGGTCAATTTCAAAAGTCAACAAAAATGCACTTTAAGTCAAAGACCATAACTTGAGATTGGTAAATCCAAATGACATGTGACCAAAGGCATTGGTTAGAGGACTTCAAGACATTTCCAAAATGTCCAAGAACATGTTCATATGGTCAAAATTGAGCAAGATATGCATTGGAGAAGTTGGGAAATTTTTGTGAATTTGCAAAAGTCAACTTTGCTCAAAACACCATGTTTTTGCTATTGGGCCTCAAATTTCTTCTTGAAACTTTGTCCAAGGCCTATGCACGACCCATTGAGATTAAATTGAATTATTTTCTTATTTTTATTAATTAATTGGATTTTTAATTGATTATTAATTCATTTAATTAATTTAATTGTAGGAAAATACCAAGATATGATTTCTAAATCTTTTTGTGAAGCAAAAGTGGTCAACATGTGCTGGAGATTTCGTGTACACATCAAGGGGACAAAAATCTCCCAATTTGGCAAAGTTTTTTCAATCAAAAAGATGCAAAAAGATTTGATTGAAAATCAAATATGCAAACCATAATTCCATGGATTCTTGGCCAAGATTGTAACCTAAATCCATTCTATTTTAAGTACTGAACCTAACCCTAATGCCTAACACGTGAAAACTCTGCAAGAAAGCCATATGCAACATTGAAAAATATCAAAGAAACTTGAAAACTGAATTCTACTTTGCACGCCAATTCAAAGCCTTTTATTGTTTCCAATACATTGCTGGAGATGTAAGGAACGTATTACAATCAAAACTAAGCCTTGAAGCTATCAGAATCACCAAGAACAGTCTAAGGGTTTGCGTTTTTTTTCTGGAATCGAGTTGCTTATTTCATGCATCATTAACACGATTTATTGTTTGTTTTGCATTGTTTGAGTCCATAGGAAGCTAATGATGCAGGTTAATTAGATTATGATGCACGGAATCAAGAATCACCATTGAAGAAATCTAGGGTTCCTAAGCTTGAAATTTGGGGATTCAGTAACCAGGAAAAATTAATCTTCGTAAGACCTATGGTTGAACTCAGGAGATGCAGACGAACACAAAGCTACCATCGCGCCCTATTTATATAGCCTGTAGGCCTATTCGTTATTTTTCACCATCCTGTTTAGTGGGAGTTAAAAACCCCCGCTATTTGTTTATTATTTTTACAGGTGAACGAAGAAGATGATTGCATGTTGATACGTGATTGGCTGGTTTGAATATAACGCGCGCTTTTTTACGTTTCCAGTACATGTGATTATTTTTATATATTATTCTCACTTATTATCATACTAACAAATGCGCTCAGATGGTGTAGTGGCTGGTGAGGTGGCTGTGAATCATTGGGACCTGGGTTCGATTCCCAGGTCCCCCAAACCTTTGTTTCTATTTTTTCATAACATATTCTCATGCAGCACTTTCCAGTGATGTCCACCATATTCCTTCCAATCCCAGGCGCCAGTTGTCTTCCAACACAGATCTGAAGGTCATAAGGTACTGACCACCATGTTCCAAGTCAAAGCACGCTCTGGACAATCCCAGAGGTCAACAAAGGCTTAAGCTTAATGGGCTGGAAACTTGCTAACAAACCTCCATTATTGGGTCATCAACCCCCCCTGGTTTCCTTTTTATTTTCTTTTCTCTTTTATTTTCTTTCTTTTTATTTTCTTTTAATTATAATTATTATCATTATTATTATTAACTAACAAATAACTATTTTCATAATTAACTCATAAAACAATATATTCTTCTTATTATTATAATTATTAATTTCACTTTAATTCATTATTTTGTAAATAAATTCTAACAAGTTAGTTTAATTAGGCTTCATTTTGACTTTTTCATAAATAAATAAATAAATTAGACCTAGGTTTTTATTAACTTTTGACTTTATTTTATTTTATTTTTATTTTCATTAAAACATAAAAACACAAAAAATACTTTTTCTTTTAATTAATTAATTAATTAGTTAATAGGTTTAATATTTTAATTAATTGCAACAAAAAGGACCAATTCAATTCTTTTCTCAAAAAGGGTCAAAACCCTAAGGACGTCCCGATTCAATTCTTTCGCGCATATTTATTTTTAATTCATTATTTTGATTATATTTATGTAACTGTTTCCGAGGATGTAATAGATAATTAGGCTTTATCGCTTTATTTATTTTCTCGCACTTTATTTTCAAAGGGTTATGTTTTTGGCGATGTAAATACCCGACGCCTTGTAATAGCATAGATTTACTTTCCGCAATTTATTTTCCGCACAATTTATTAACTGTTAACTATGCATGCAAGACTTGCTTGACAAATAAAATCAATCCGTAGCTCACAAATAACATGTACAAGATAATCTTAACTGAATATGACACACATGCACATGCCACTCCTAGGGTACGCCTCACTTGGTTGCCTCGAGGTGGTCATCAAGTATAGGGTGCTTTAGAGGTCGCCCTCCTATTTAAAGACCTAGTTGCCTCGAAACGGTTGCCTCGGATAAAAAGGATCTAGGACATTAGGGTTACCGCTAAGGCGTCCTACTATTGCTTTGGTGACCACATGTCCCTATAATCGAATTGACCCGAATAACTCCAACGACGGTGCTACCTACTTCTCAATAGTGGGATAGTACTGTCTAAAGGACTCTTACACAACTTAATTCCTTAGAGTAGGTAGATTTCTCCTAGGTACTTGCTCTTTCAAAAAACAAAAACATCTTTTCGCACTCACACTTTCAAAAAGTTTTCAAACAAATAATTCATACACTCTTGAGGACTGATACAAGAGTTACCTAAAAGTTTTTCAAACTAAACTTTTTCAAAACCCACAAACACTTGAAAAGTAAACAATTTTTTGAAAACATAGTGAGCAAGTACCTAAGAGCCCGTGGATAACCACGGATAGAAAGGGTGCTAACACCTTCCCTTTCTATAATCTACCTCCCGAACCGAGAAACATCTCGAAAAGGAATTTTGCTGTGCTTTTGTCCTTTCCTTGTTGGAGAACATAAAAGACGGTGGCGACTCTTGCTTACCGCGACATTTCGCTAACCAGCATTTTAAAACAGCCAGTTCTATTTCCACCTATCACAATCATAATCAAACAATCAATAATCAACAAGACCAAAACACAATAGTTTTCAGAACATCACCATCATCAAACATCCAAACACCAAATCAACAACAACAAACAGCTTTTTCAGAACACATATACTCATCATCAAAAGTCAGTATCCTAAGAAGAGGAAGAGGTCCAGAAGTTCTGTTCAAAACAAAAAGTCTCAGAACATAAGCTTCATCATCAACAAAAACATAGTAACAACAAAGACCAAATCTCAGAATACTTGTTCATCATTAACCAAAACAAAGAACAAACAAAGCTCATCATCAAAGGCCAACACTCAAAGAAGAGGAAGAAGTCCAGAAGTGAAGAAAAGAACAATAGAACAATATAGTTTTCAGAATAACGTCATCATTAAACATTCAAAAAAGAGTCAAGCACAGAAATACCAGAAGCCCATACGCATCATCCTCGTCCTCCTCCTCCGGCCACCTAGAGCGCCGCCGTTCCAATCCACCATCCCCTTTCCAGAGAATAAAACGCCAAGGTATTTTTCCCTCAATTTTCCTACATCTCATGCATGAAACATCCAAGATTAAACATTGCAAAACAAGAAAACGTACAAGAATTACAAACCTAAGTGTAAAAAACGCATCCAGAATAAGACAAAAAAAGGTATACCTTTCGAACCGTCGTTTTGCACCGTCTTGGAGAGAGATGGATGAAGGTGGCGCTTTGGCGACTGGAAGCTTGGAGGAAGGATCAGTTGCTCATGGGGTTTGAGAGAGACGAAGAGGACGAAGATGAGAGGAGTGACGCCGTTAAACTGAAAACCCTAATTCTCAAACGAATGAATTAACCCTAACAAACTTGTTCAAACATCATGGGCCTCTGCCCAAGCCAAAACCCCTAAGCCCGAACGTTTAACAGCGCCCACCCCCCCTTTTTTCTTCATTTTTTGATATTAAATTTGTTCTTCTTCTTAATTCCCTTGGGCCATTCAAGAAAACATTTTGTTTAGGCCCATTATCTTTTCTTTTTTTTAATGTTTTTAAAACTAACATTTTTTTATCATTTTATTATCATTCTTTATAATCTATTTCTTCTTTTCTTTTCTTTTGTTAGATAAAAAATATAGTAAATTTTTTGTACAAATTTTCTTAATAATTTTTCTTAATAATTATTACATTTAATAAACACGCATATATAATAGAATTTTTAACTTAAATAAATTTTCTTTTCTTTAAAACTCTTTGTTTATATAATTAACAAAAATACAAAAAAATAATAATTATACTTAATCTTTCTTAGGTTAAAATATTTTATTTGATCATTTGTAAATAAATATACACATCTCATATTTTCTTTGATTTTTATTATCTTATACTTTGTTATAATTTTACATCGAAAATGCGACAGTTCAATTTGGTTGTAATATATACTTGGACATTACTATTCTGATGAGACTCATCCCCATTTGTAAACATTTGTACCCCCATCCCCGGATACTTATTTGTAATAACTTAGACTTTAAATTCCCGCAATTTATCGCTTTCAATATACTGTATAGTAATTAGGGTTTGTATGCAAAGATTCAAAATCAATCGTTAGATGACCTAATACAAGATAAATGCATGAAAATCAATACACAATTCACACTTGCACCTCTAGGGTAACCTCGCTTGTTGCCTCGGAAAATGCAATCATGTCCCTCGAGTATGAGACACTCTAGCAAATGTCCCTTCAATAAACAAAGATCGTAGTCCCTCGATGACCCTCGATGTTTCCTTCGATAAAACGATCTCTTCCCTTACAAAATTGCTAGAGTGCTTCACAAAGTTGCCTTCAATGATTGTATACGATGACCCGCGCCTGTCCCGTTTAAACATCCTAACACAAGGTTGTTCACCAAATACAATGGTGAAACAACACTATTGAAAGGGTTAAAAACATAAGAAAGATCTTTGAGTAAAATAGGGTAGACAACTCTTAGTTACTTGATCAAAAACTTGCAAAACATCCTTGCCATTTTCAAACACACTTCACAACACAACTACAAAACAATTTCAAAATAACTTTCAAAACATTTTCAAAATGACACACACCTTTGTATATATTCAAACAAGAATCATTACAAAGGTTTCCTAGACAAGGCATCCTTTTTTAAAGCATTTTCAAAACCACACACACAAAGCACCATTTCAAACAATTGAAAAGCAAAGGCAAGTGATCTAAAATAAGTAACTAAGAGCCCATGGATAACCATGGATGAAAAGGGTTCTAGCACCTTCACTTTTCATAATCTACCCCCCGAACCCAAGAAAACATCTCAAAGGTCTTTCCTGTGTTTTTTGACCTTTCCTTTGGATAAAATAAAAAGTCGGTGGCGACTCTTGCTAAACCGAACAAGTACAAAAACAAACGCAAAATCCCAAGTCAGTTCTCCCACCACACCACAGTACCACATGCATTTGCATAGTATTGAGTCGCATTGCACGATTGCATAATGAAGTTATAGTATTGATGCGGTAAATGTTGTATGTTATTGATGCTCCGTTGCGATTATTGTTGTTTATAAGATGTGAAGTGGTGATATCATATGATCTGATTTAATATATTATTTATCAAACGTTTTATTATATTATTAGATATCTCACCCCTTCTGTTTGAATGTTACCCTTACGTTGGTAACGTGCAGGTAATCCAGAGTGAAGGTGGTTTACCTTCAGTAGTTCGAGTCGGTGTCATTGTTATGATACGTAACACTCAGGGGAATGAATGCTTGTTGCTTTTAGTTATTGTTATTCTAGTTGTCGAACTTTAATTTGATTGTTGCTAAGTGTGTGTTATTTTGAAGTTGCTATAATGTTGGACAAGGATGTTATTATGATTCCACTGCTTAGTTGTTCAAGTTGTTGAGTTAAGAGATTAATTTATTTTGCTGTTGGTTCATCTGAAGTTTTAGAGTGTTATGTATCCATGTTGAATGCAATGGTTTTAAGTTGAATTTGTGGCATCCTGATTCAGTTGTATGAATTTTATAACTCTGATTTACATTTATAATTGTCGGGTAGAATTGGGGTGTTACAAAGAGTGCAACCTATACACTTTTCTAAGAAAATAAATAGCAAAAAGAAATAAGAAAATGTTTAGAAAAATATTTGAATGTTATAAAATCTAAGTTTGTATTTTTGTATTTTTATAGAAAATAATTTAAATGATAATAGTAATTAAAACCTAAATTCTAATTGATTTTAATATTTAAAAAAAATTAATTAGCCTAATTAATTAGTAAATAAAAAATATGTCAAAAGTTTATTATTGATTAAGAGAACCCTAATTTTAATTAATTTAAATATAATAAAAATGATAATTAAGTTAATATATCATGAAAATTAAATATTAGTTAAAAACCTAATCCTAATTTATTAGTAAAAAATTTAGGTTAGTTTAATAATTGGTCAATTAAAAAAAGGGTTAGAAAAGAGAAAAAGGAAAGAAATTAGGATAAGACAAAAATAGGAAAAAAATTGCATGGGGTGGGTATTGAACCCACGCCCTCCTGGCTTTTTACTGCATCGCTTGCCACTAAGCCAGGAGCTCGTTGGTGTTTGAGAATAGGCGCTGCATAATATATGTGAAACCTGTGTTAATTCATCTCAGGAACACATTAGAATTGTTAGTTTCAATCAAAGCATCATGAATATTAAAATATGAATTTCACAAAAAAAACATGAAACCGACGATGCATGGAATGTAGGTTTCAGGCACTTTTGATCATCAAGAATGATCTCAACTTACTCTATGGTACCTCAAGAATTAATTTGAATGGTCGTTTGGCCTTGAAGATGGCCGAATCATTGATTTCAAGTTTGCCCTATGTTGTACCCCAATTTTTGCCCCTAAGATTCTTCTATCATCTCATATCAACTCAATCATATCAAGCTCACACTAGGGTTTGGATCTTCTCTCTATCTTTAGGTTTTCTCATGAGGAATCACCAAGCACCTTGATTTATATATTATGATCATCTATGTTTTGTATTGATTAACTTTTAACTAACAAATACAATGAGCGTTTACTCTAATTGATGATCCTATAGGTGAGGGAACAATACATTTCATCAGGTGGATTCATAGGTTCATGAGTTTATTTCCATGACTTTTTCAACAATTTATTCATTAAGATTCAAGCTTCATCAATGAGGATGATTTAAAATAATATCATAAAAAGGTCTACTATGATTTATCGTGCCTCAATTTGTCAAGAGAAAATCAAAAGATGCAAGAGTTGATTGAAGAAGTTTGACCTAATTGGACAAGTTCTTGATTCATTAATCACAAGTGCATAATTCCCTCAATTCTTAATATTTTTGGAAGTGGTTATGGTTGCTTTTATTTCTCATTATCATCCTCAACAATTTCTATTCACATGGCAAAATTATTTGTGCAAGAAATTTTGTCAAAATTGAAAGGGATTTCCAAGTCATTTTGGTGCTTTAGGAGTTAGGGTTTTGGACTTCTAAGGGATATATCATGTCCATATTTTGATATTTTTGAATTATTACAAATAAATTCTTCTCTTTAAATGGTTATCAACTAATTAATTCAAAATTTTCAAGAAACTTTTATGTGGAAGATGCCTAATGATGAAGAAAGATTACAAGTCCTCTAGATAGGCCATCAAATTATCTTATGTGACATCAAAAGATCATAACTTGGTAAATTTTTATCTCCTCGATTCTATTATTTTTCCATAATGATCTTAAGGATGTGAACTTCAACTCTTCTTTTATGTGCAAAGCTTGAAAATGGATGGAAGATGCTCTAAGAATGCAAAAGATTATAGGTCATCTCATGAATTTTCACCAATTTTGCAAGGTCATAACTTTTTCAATACTTGGTATTTTTGAAGGATTCAAGTTTCACAATGCTCTTTGAGAAGTATAATTCAAACTAGTATCATTGATCAAAGCTAAATTTTGAAGGAAGACCTTGTTTGGAGTCAAAACATTATAGGACATTTTTTGAGAAAAAAAATGAGAATTTTTGTAAGTACAAAATCAACATCTTTTTCTCAACTTTGACTCATCACAACTTTTAGCTCAAACATCCAGTGTATTCCATTCTTTTCACATTGTAAATATTGCAACCTTATTTTTCAAATGCTTCAAGAATTATGTCCTAAGACTCCTTGAGTTGTGAATGCCATTGATTCAAAGTTGGTACCTTGAAACTGACTTTTTCCTCGAAGTCATAATTTGAAACACACAATTCAGCTTCTAATCACTAAATTTTTGCGCGTTTTTACTTCTAATCATGTTTAATAATCTTCCAAAAGTTATTAGCACCTTGAAATGCAAGTTTTGGTTGATTTTTGAGCAAAATAGAAGTCACACTTTTCATGCTTGCAACTTTACACGAATTCCCTCCAAACTTCATCATTTCACACGCTTGAACATCCCATTTGCTTTCCTACAAATAGAGGGTTATATCTCACTCATTTTATCAAGATTTTGATAGCCAATCGACCCCTGTTCAGATCCCACAGAAACTCTGAATTTGAATTTCTGATTTCTTGCTTTCTCACTCCAAAACACCAAAAGCTCTATTCAGTTAGCTTCATTGAACTTCTCTGAAGCTAACCACACTCTCACCTTCAAGAATTGTAACCTATACTGATCTACAAAAGTATAGTTTCAGAGCCACCTTGTGCTACTTCGTTCAGGTAGATTTCTTAAGACTAATCTACTCTCTGCATCCTTCTGATTCTCATGCTTTTTACAATTTGTGATTTCATTGAGATTTGAGTGATATATTCCATAATTTCGTGCTCGCTATTATTTCTGCATTTTATGAATTTAAGAAATGCTCAATTTATATAAATTTGGCGCGATGGTATCATTATAATCGTCTTGAAGAGACAAATCTAATGGTACCGGTCTGGTCCTCTAATTTTACAGTTTGATGAATCCCAATCTAGGGCGTCTGGAGGTTGAAGACGACCTACGTGTCGTGCTTCATCCAATGAAAGCATGACATATGACTTTTTGAATTCAATCCAATGTGTTTGCCTTACCACACGCACGCTTTGAGAGCCCTTAGATATGTATACTTTCATTATTCAGACTCCATTCAACACGCTAGAGTTTTAGTGGTTTTTAATTTTTAAAAGGTGATCCGGTGCAATTTTCAAAGTTGACCATGATATGCACAGCGTGCTTGATCTTTTGGATCTGATTATTTGCGCGTTTTGAATCTCATCTAATGGTACACATTTTTTTGTTTTGTTATTTTATTTTTTGGTTTTTTATTTTAATTGATTTAAACTTCAAAAAATCATAGAAAATTCATTTCTGACTCAAAAATTATGAAAAAATTCACAAAAATGTTTTCAAATATTCTCTTTTGATTTTTATTTTTTCATGATTTTATTTTCAGACTTATTATTTTTTTATGATTTTTCCTTTATTTTGACTTGTTTCTAATTATTTAAAAATACTTTTTGATATTTTTAAATTCTGAAATTTTTTAATAAAAAATCATTTTACTCATTTCTGACTTTCTAAAATTTTTCTAGAATTTTATCTTGACTTCTATTATTTTTTTATATCTTTTTCTTCACTCATTTGAGTGATTTTAATTAGTTTTAAAATACTTTTATGTTTTAAAAAATCACCAAAAAATTTATAAAAATATTTGAGGTCATTTTTGATTTGTCCATGGTCTCTTTAAATTTGTCTTTGATATTTCGAATACAGGTTACTATTTTACCTTTTATTTTCATTTTAAAAACAATTTAAAAATCATTTTTCCTTTTTTACTTTATTCATTAAAAGCAATTTATTTTTTGAATAAATTCTGGCCATGTGATTTTTGATCATGAACTTCATTAACATCATTGGATCTTGGGGTGTTGATTTTAACTACACTAAAATGGATGAATAATTTTAATGATAGTTTGATTAAATTTTTGATTTAAATGTATCTCCTCCCTCTTCATCTCATCCTCTTCTCTTTTGTGCTACATGTTGTTAGAGGATGATCTACATATCATCACTCCAAACACATGGCACATAGATTGCTATTGATCGACCTCAAAATAGGTGCAAATTCTATATAAGTCCACTTACGATTGCTTAACATAACGCTAAATTTTGTCTTGATTCGAGAAATGATCATTCGTGGCCCAAACCTATATTTGCAAGCCCAAGCATGTTTAATTTGAAACCTTTGATCCAATAATCTTGAGGTTAATTGTTAGGAAGCTTTGGTCTTATCAATCCTCTAATGAATCTTCATAAATTTTGGAATTAAGTGAATCATTTAAAACATTGTTGATCATTTATTGTTGTCTTGAGATTTTGAAATGAATGATATACTTGACAAAAAGCAAATGAAACTTGGTGTTGAGAGGCTTTGATTTTATCAATATTCTAATGAGTTTTCAAATGCAAGTTTCAAGAGGATCATTCAACTAACCTCTAATTTCTAACAATTGACTTTATTTTGTGCTTTTACTTTATGCTTTTTACTTTAAGCACATTTATTTTAGCATTTTCATTTCATACTATTTTCATCTTTGCTCACTTGAGCATTTATCTTTATGTCATTTTTATTTTGATCACTTGAGCTTTTCATTTCTTTTTGAAGATACCTAATAATTAACTTGAACAATAAAAGCTTTAATGTTACTTGGACTATTTGGTTACTGTGATACGGTGGGAGAACTGACTGTTATACTGATTTTACATTTGTATTCGCAAATGTTACGGTAAGCAAGAGTCTCCACTGATTTTTCTTTTATCCAACAAAGGAAATGGTGAAAAGAACAGAAAAAAACCTTTCGAGATTATTTCAGAGTAAGGGGGGGGGGGGGTAGATTATGGAAAGGAAAGGTGTTAGCACCATTTCCATCCGTAGTTTTCTACGGGCTCTTAGATGCTTAGTGTTGTACCCCAAAATTTGCCCTCCCTTTTCACAAGAAATTACAACCCTAGGGTTTTCTCTGATTTTTAAGATTGGCTCAGGAATTGATCAAACAAACTTTTCTTTAGCAGTCAATCCAGAATTAGGGTTTTCTCTCGCATTTCTCAGAAGAAATTGAATCCACAGAAATTCAGTTTACCGTTACATTGGTTTTTCACTTTTTTAAGCCTACTGAAAGATTAATGTTTGTCCTCAAGTTTTGTTTATCTAGGATAAGAGATAAGAGCTGAAACTGTCTAATCCAGATTAACCAGATGATGTGTGTCTATTAAAACATCTTCTTGTTAATGAGTGAAAGGTTTGCCGGTTAATGGAATGCTTGCTTGTTTATTATACAATGTGTATTGTGATTGAAATACTGATGCAAGGTTACGAGACTGCAAAGTTTTTTGATTATTTATTTTATCTAGATTAGAATTATTGAGATATAGTTTCAATTATTTTGATTCAAGAGTCTTAAATAATTAAGTGAACATGCAAGGAAGAAGGACAAGATATTTGACAGTGGAAATATTTCTTTTGGAAAAAGACTCCTTTCATTCATTTTCAAATATTGTTACAAAAAGATAATTTATTATTTTTGAATATTGTAAGTTTTTACAACTTATAGTATTTTAAAAAGAAATAAATGTTTACAATAAATGAAAAAAAAGTCTATCTAATTCTAATCTCCTAAGCTTAAGTGCTCCCATGCTCAAGGTCTCAAAGTCCTCTGCTTCCTCTATCATCCAATTGGTATTCACCTGAAAAAGAAGAAGAAAAAGAAATTAGTACAGTTAATTGAAAAAAGAATTTTCAAACAAAAAAAGAAAGGAGAAGGTCATCATTAAAGTTTGCCGTCCGGAATCAGAATGCTATTTGTTCATCATGTTTTTATTTTTCTATTTGCAAATCACAAGAAGATTGCTCTTCTTGGTTCACAAAGAGAAAAGTAAAAGATAAAAAATGCAGGAATACAATTGGTTCAAATGCAGAAACATGGGCCATGCTGTACAAAGTAAGGTACAAGGTTGCATACAAAGCAAACTTGCAGCAAAACTGAATACCAACTGCAGTAACCAAACCAAATGCAACAAGGTGCCAAGCATGTCTAACTAGATGCAAACTGTCAAGGCAAAAGTACATAAAGCATACAAGTACATAAAGTACAGCAGAAAATACAGCAGGTAATGCAGAGATAAACCAATTGACAAGTAAAAAGACTTGTCACAACCATCATCATTTTCCAGCCACACAAACTTTTCAGAAAATATAATATAATAAGCAAAAGTGCTTATTTGAGAGAGAGAGAGAGAGAGAGAGAGAGAGAGAGAGAGAGAGAGAGAGAGAGAAAGAGAGGACCTGGTGAAAAAGTTTGTAGTTTTGGCTAAGGCAGGCTGGCATAAGTTAACAAAAACAAAAAGATATAAAAGAGAGGACTGCATAACAGTCTGAAGAGAGGAAAACACTTTGTAAAAAACGCAAAAAAACTCTCCAGCATAAGCTTGCAAACACAAAACCTTGCAACAGTTTTCAAATAGAAAAAACAAGCTGCAAACTTGCTCAAACAGGCCTGCTATCAAAATACCATAAACCTACATAACCACAAGCTTGCTCAAACCACAAGCCAAGCTCCATACATGTCAAAACAAACAAACAGGCCAAGCTACAAACTCAGTAAACCACAAACTGAACCAAGCTTCTCAACCTGCTTGCCAAGCCTGCAGTTCAAACTGCATAAACTCGACAAGCCAAACTGCTGTAACTTGCCAAAGCCTAGTCAAAACAAACAAACTCAAAAAATCTGTCAAACAAACCACAAACCTGCAGTCCAAAATTGCAAATCAAACACAGCAAAACCTGTTAGCAAGGAGCTTTCCAAATAACATCAAAGCCAAGAAGAGAAGAAGAACATTTCAGAAGCAAAACAAAACAGTTTTCAGAACATTTCATCATCAAACATCATATTCAAAAACAACAGAGTTTCAAAAGCTTCAACAACAAAGTTTCAGAACTTCTGTCAACAATCAAGCAAGAAACAAGTTTTCAGAATCACTCATCATTAAACATCAAAGCCAAGAAGAAAGAGGAAGAGTTTCAGAAGTAAAGCAAATAGGGTTTCAGAATCAAAATTCATCATCAACAATCAACAAACAATCAGTTTTCAGAATCAAATTCATCATCAAACAATCAACATCGAAATCAGTTTCAGAGATTGTCAATCATCATTAACCATTCAAGAAGAGAGGAAAAGAAGTTTCGGAGGCAACGGGTTTTCAGAAATCCGTTTCATCATCAAACAATCAACAAACCAAGAAAGAAGGCAGAGATACCAGAAAAGCGTCCATCACGTTCTTCCTCCGCCCTTAGCCTCCAAGGAGCGCCACCGGCTCACCCTCCATCTCTCTTTTCCAGAAACAAAAGCTCAAGGTAAGTCTTTCCTCAAACTCTTACTGCATTTCAAGCGCATAAACACTATAGATTAGCAAACATAAAGCAAACAAAAACTATAAAACCCAAAAGATAACGAATCATACCATGTTAGAACCAAAATCGTGGGCCACTGAGAGAAGGAAGAGAGTGAGAGAGGGCGGCGCTCCGGTAGCTAGGATGCAGGGAGAGAATCAGCGCATGTGTCATGAGAGAGATGAAGAGGAGAAGAAGAACGAAAGGGGCGCCGCTGCAAAGCCAAACAACAAACCCTAATCTGCCAAAATGAACAAACCCTTAAACAAAAAACGTTGTACAACTTGCCCTGGGCCTGACCCGCCCCAAACTTTGCCTTAAGCCCAAACGTGTCTGCATACACCCCCTCCTTTATGTTTTTGTCTTGGGTTTTAAAACACATGCCAAACCCTAAAGCCACATGTTAATTCATTTCATTTTATTTTTGTCTAAAACACTCTTTTTAATCATTTTAACTAATTTGATTTTCTTTTCTTTTGTTAATAAAAAAACAAATAATAGATTAAATTTTATTTTTGATTTTCTCAATATAGTTTTCTTTAATATTTGTTACATTTAATAAAAATATAAAAATAATAGAAGCATTAATTTAGGTAATTTTTCTTTCTTTAAAAACTTATCTTTTCATAATTAACAAAACACAAAGAATAATATTAATTTTTAATCTTTCTTTTTTAGAATAGATTTTTTATTTGTTTATTTGTAAATAAATACATGCATCTCATAACTTACCGATTCTCCTTATTTTATAATTTGTTATAATTTTATATTGAATTGCAACAATTCGATTTGGTTGTAACACTTGATATTCGGACTTTATTATTCTTGTGAGACTCATCCCCATTTGTAAATAATTGTACCCCCATCCCCAGATACTTTTTTTGTAATAATTTAGACTTTAAATTCCCGCAATTTATTGCTTTCAATATATTGTATAATAATTAGGTGTGTATGGCAAGATTCAAAATCAACCGCTAGATAACCTAATACAAGACAAATGCATGAAAATAACAAACACAATGCACACTTGCACCTCTAGGGTAATCTCGCTTGTTGCCTCGGAAATGCAATCATGTCCCTCAAATATGAGACACTCTAGCAAAATTCCCCTTCGATAAACAAAGATCATAGTCCCTCGATGACCCTTGATGTTGCCTTCGATAAAACGATCTCGTCCCTTACAAAATTGCTAGAGCGTCTCACAAGTTGCTTTCAATGATTGTATACGATGACCTGCGCCTGTCCCGTTTAACATCCTAACACAAGGTTGTTCACCAAATGCAATGGTGAAATAACACTGTCAAAAGGGTTAAAAACATAAGAAAGATTTTCGAGTAAAATAGGGTAGACAACTCTTAGTTACTTGATCAAAAGCTTGCAAAACATCCTTTCTACTTTCAAACACACATCACAACACAACTTCAAAACATTTTCCAAAAACAACTTTCAAAACATTGAAATATATTTTCAAAAAGACAAACACCTTTGTATATATTCAAACAAGAATCATTACAAAGGTTGCCTAAACAAGGCCTCTTTTTCAAAGCATTTTCAAAAAAAACCACACACACAAAGCACCATTTCAAACAATTGAAAAGCAAAAGCAAGTGATCTAAAACAAGTAACTAAGAGCCCATGGAAAGCCATGGATGAAAAGGGTGCTTTCACCTTCCCTTTTCATAATCTACCCCCCGAACCCAAGAAAACATCTCAAAGGTCTTTCCTGTGCTTTTTGACCTTTCCTTTGGATAAAATAAAAAGTCGGTGGCGACTCTTGCTAAACCGCACAATTGCGAACACAAACGCGAAACCTCAAGTCAGTTCTCCCACCGTATCACACTTAGTTCATTTTGAAATACCTTGTGTTTGTGTGTTTTTTTGAAAAGTATTTTTGAAACGCCAATAGTAAGGAAATTTGCTTTATGATAACTCTTGTATCAGTCTTCAAGAGTGTTGATAAAGCGTTTTTGAAAGTTGTTTTATGTAGGTGTAAAAATTTGTTTTGAGTAAGCATCTAAGAACTATCTACTTATACTCGAAAGGTTTGTTCTTTTCCTCCTATCCTTTAGACAATTCTATCCTACTATTAGTGAGTAGGTAGCCCTATTGTTGGATGTTTGAGGGACATTCGAAGGGACGTTTTTATGGTCACAAAGGCAAATAGGCAAGAAGTTTTAGTAACTACCCTAGGGTTCTAAGATCATATTTTTACCGAGACAACATCGAGAGGGTCATCGAGGGACTTATGATCTTTTGAACCGGAGGGTAGGCACTAAAATCTTTCACGTTTCGAGAGTTGTGACTATTTCCGAAGGCAACCGAAGTGGGAATACCCTAGAGGTGTATATGTGCAAGGTGTGTTATATTCAGTTATTTTTGTCTTAGATGTTAGGTTTGCTAACGTTTGATTATTAATCTTGTCATACAATCCTATTATTATGCATCAAAACAATTTAAATATTGCAGGATTTTAAAGTGCCGAAAATGTAAATCTAACTATTACAAGGCTTCAGGGAGGGGGATTATTACAAGTCCAAAAATGGGGGAAAATAAAGAAAAGCAGTAAAGAGAAATCCTAAATTAAGCTATTACAGGCTGTGAGCAGTTACAATAATTTGGAAAAAATAAAACATAAAAATACGTGCGAGTCGAAAGGAACGTCTAAACCTCAAAAAAGTTCTAAGTAAAGTAAGAAAATCTTTTTGGTTTTTGTTTATTTTAAGAAATACTTAAATAAAATTGAATAAGAAAAACTAAATATAATCCTAATTAATTAAATAAAAGAACATGATTATTAATTAAAGTTAATTTTAATCAAATAAAAGAAAACTAATTCTACTATTTTTTGCTTTTTTTTTTTAGAAAAATTTGAATTACAATGAACCTAGTTCTAATTACTTTTAAATAATAAAATTAGGGCAAAATAATTAATTTAATTAATTTACAAAATTAAAGTTAATTAAAAAAATTCTAAATTCTATTATTATTATTATTATTATTATTATTATTATTATTTCTGATTTTTAATTATTATGGAAAAAGTTGATTAAATGAAATAAATGATAAAAGAAATAAAATAGAAAATACAAATGGGCCTAACACAATCAGCAATAAGGGGGGTGAGAGTTGAAATTCGTTGGGCCTAAGTAGACCAGCCCAACAATGCGCTGTATTCTCTATGGTGAACTTCAGGAAGTGCATCGTGGGTTGCAGGTTGAGGTGCCTTGGATCAAATCTGTATAGATCTAATGGTGGGAATTAAAGGGTGTATGGTAGGCATGTTGAGGAGTGTTGTGCTGGATCTGCAAGAGTTTTGTTAGAAAAATAAAAATCCAAACTTGGGTATCGAACCCAAGTCTCTCCCTTTAACACGCGTTCCATTCACCAACTGAGTCATCTTGTCAATTGTTAATACAAATAAAACAAAAATATTATATATGAAAATGAGTCAGAATACTTAAAATTAAAACGCGCACGTTATGAAATTCAAAAGAACCAATTGAGTAGCACAAAATTGCCACGCCTACTCCCAAACTGATTCAACGAGTCAACGGCGCCGGAGGAGACCTCCGATCATCTTCTCCGGGCATACGAAAATGAGATTCATGATTTTAAAGGCTTTAAACCCATAATCAAAGGCCCATTTCTCCTAAAATTGCCTCATGAACTCGAATCCATCCTTAGTTTTAACAAATCATGCCTTGATTATTTAGTTCACATCAAGATCCGGATTATTCCCTAAACATGGAAAATCCTTGTTTGAGTCCCTATCCTTTCATGTGATACGTTAGAAACAAGCAAAATAATGATATGAATATGAAAATGTGAATTAGAATAATTTATATTGCATGTATTGAAAGATTCAAATCATGAAAATTTTACCAAAGTGGGGATTCGGTTGACTAATCTCAGGGCTCTTTATGCGTGGATAAGAGATGGTATGGCTTCCTGGGAACCTCAGGGATGGAGTGGTGAGGTTTGTTTGGCACGAGGAAGCTTGGAAATTTGGTTTTGGATTTTCACAATTTTAGAGATTTTTTGGAAATTTGTAGAGCTTTTTTCAGGAAATTTGTGCGTATGACATGCTTGCAGGAGTAATATACATATATATATATATATATATATATATATATATATATATATATATATATATATATATATATATATATATATATATATATATATATATATATATATATATATATATATATATATATAGTGAGAGAGAGAGAGAGAGAAAGAGAGAGAGAGAGGAGGTGGAGTGAGGGAACAAACATGGAAAGAATCTAAACCATAAAGTCATGATGAATGCCATAATTCTCATTTTGAAAAATTGACAAAAATGAGATTTCATGCCATGTTGAGACTTGGATGTATCTGGACATGTTTTACACGAAATCTTGGGCTTCAAGACAAGTTAAAACACCAACCCAAATGCTAAAGCCCATCTCCAAACATTTTGTACCATCTATTTTATATTTATTTGAAATAAATCAAAATAAATATGAACAAAATAGATAAAGAATGTAAGGTAGTGTAAAAATGAGATTAGAGGTCCCCTATAAGGTCATGAGAATGTTTGAACCTCAAAAAGTTAGGCCATTGACCCAAAAGTTCAAATTTGCCCAGTGCACTATATTTGAATTTTCTCAAATTTTCCCAACTTGGGAAACCCATAACTTGCTAAATTTTTATCTCATGATGATCTTGTACTTTTTGGAAAGCCTAAGATGTATACTTCAATTCCTCTTTTGATAAATTTTGACATTTGAAGAATTTATCTTGATGTAAATGGTCTTGATAAAAAGTGTCTTTTGCCGACTTTCTGAAAATGACTTGTAATGTATGAGCCTGTATCTTTCAAATGGTGCATTTCTTGGACTTGAGAGAAAAATATGAGTTGTAGGGAATTGGATTATCTTCTAAATGAGCTTTGGTTGGGGAAAATGGATGAATTATGTGAAAGTTATGCCTGGTCAAAGTTTAGTTGACTTTTCCTATAGAAACCCTAATTTTGCAATTCTCGACTTTTGATGAATTAAGGGTATTGCTTGAGGAATCATGATTAACACTTGATCAAATGATGATTATCACTTCAAAATATTGATGTTGACAAAAAATCTTGAAATTTGACTGTATATAGGCCACAATTGACTTTTGACCTAGTATAATTGATTTTCAAGCATTTGAGCAATTGACTGAGCAAACTTGTAGTGGAAGGGATGAAACTTGGCATGGACAATCTTTAAGACATATTAGGACCATGGAAAACATTTGAGACCTTTGGAGTTCACACATCCTGGTGAAAAGTGAAACCCTAGTTAAAGGTTCATTGCTTAAGAGGAGAATTTGTCTGGTCAATTCTTGGTCATCCTTGAGGAATTGAAGACCTCAATGAGCATGTCTTGAGTAAAATGGGAGGGAAAATTTTGTGGTACAACAACTTCCCCTGTTCAATCTTCTTAAACCTGAGGATTTATATTGTCTTGTCCGCCTTTCGTAATCTGAAGGTGGAAGATGATTGAACACTAGAGTGCCCAGAAATTTGCACTCGCATGAAGTAACACCGATGGTTGATGATGTCGGGAATGGGCTTAAAGATGTCATTTGGAGAAGATGGTAGAGAGTCGGAGATAGGCTTAAAAATGCCATCCAAAGTAAATGCTGACTTCATAAGAGGTCTCTTTATGGGGGATTCCTGTTCCTGCTATCTAAGGAGGAGTCCACTGAGGAAGGTTGATTTCTGTTATTCTCCTGCTTGAGGAAAACTCTGTGGGGAATAAAATATAGGAACTTCAGTTGTCTAAGGCTCTACTGAATAATTATCTTTGTACTGGAGAGATGAGAGTTTGCTGCTTTCTGGTTGAAATCTAGGCTTCACAACGACTTGCTGGAGATAATAGAATTAACCGTTATCTGAAAATGTAATAAAAAGAGCCTGTGTAGGGCTGTTTTAGGATGAGTCTGTGTTAGTATGCATCTGGAGATATATGAGAAGGAGCCTGTGTGGGGTTGCTTCAGGATGAGTCCATGTTAGACTACATCAGGATGATAAGAAGGAATCCGTGTAAGATTGCTTCAGGATGAATCTGTGTTAGACTGCATCTGGAGATCATGAGAAGAAACCCGTGTAAGATTGCTTCATCTGGTCATGTAGATAGTTTTCATGTCTGGTTTCAGGTGTTAATTTATAATCAACTGTTCACAGATAGTTGTCTTGTCTGGTTTCAGGTATTAATCTGGAACTTGCTTTTATCGGTCGTTGAGATAATTGTCCTGTCTAGTTTCATGTATTAATCTCTGACCTAAGAGAAATAAAGATAGTTTTACCGTCTTGTTTCAGGTATTAATCTTTAATCTTCTCATGTAGATAGTTTTCCTGGCTTGTTATAGATGTTAATCTACAATCGGTCGTCCACAGATAGTTTTCCTGGCTTGTTACAGGTATTAATCTAGGACTTGGCAACATTGGTCACATAGATAGTTTCCCTGTATGGTTTCGGGTATTAATCTCTGACCTTAGAAAGAAAGATAGTTTTCCCGTCTGGTTTCAGGTATTAATCTTCAATCTGCTCATGTAGATAGTTTTCCTGTCTGGTTACAGGTGTTAATCTATAATCGGTCGTCCACAGATAGTTTTCCTGGCTTGTTACAGGTATTATGGGACTTTGTTTTTTTCGGTCGTTGAGATAGTTGTCCTGGCTGGTTTTAGGTATTAATCTCTGACTTGAGAGAAAGAAAGATAGTTTTCCCGGCTTATTACAGGTATTAATCTTTGATCTGCTCATGTAGATAGTTTTCCTAGCTAGTTACAGGTGGCAATCTATAATCAATTGTCCACAGATAGTTTTCCTGGCTTTTTACAGGTATTAATCTGGGACTTGGAAACATTGGTCACATAGATAATTTCCCTTCTAGTTTCAGGCATTAATTCATGGCCGGCTGCATTTGTTAGTAAACCTGTCTTGTTCCAGGAGTTCATACCACTTGGCCGTGTAGATAGTTTCCCTGTCTGGTTTCGGGCATTGATCTTTGACCTGCTATGCATAAGTTGATAATATTCGTCTGTCCGTGAATTCAACCTGAAAAGGTAAAGTCAGTTTCATGCGATTTCATGATGTATGAATTGCATGATGCTCTCAAAATAAATGAGATTGTGATATATGCATTTGTGCTGCATTTGCTATGATGTTTGTAGAAATGATGTATGAATGCATCAGTTATTCTACTGTAGTATTGTTGAATTAGGGAAAATAAATTGCTGATTGCAGCTAGGGATGAAGAATGTAGGTCTTCAGATTTTGTTTGAAGTTGAAATAGTGAGAGGCGGATTTTCGATATCAGAGAAATAAACTTTGTTGGGGAAGGGAAACTCCGTGCACTATTTGGGGATTTTGTGAAACCCTACTGGGGAATCCTGAGAAGCTTGGTGACTTCACTGGGAATCTTTTGGAGCAGTAATTGGAGATTCTTGCTCTGTTGGGGATATGAGAACCTGACATCATTAGGCTTCATACTGAGAATATGGCAGTGACCTTGTAGTAGGATGTCTCTGCCTCTGTACCTGCTGGAGGAGGTATCTGTTGGAGAAAATATCTGCACGGATTTTGTGGATGGCCCTTAGATTTTGTCCTTTTTCTTAAAGCCATTAGTAACCGTCTTTCTGTTTTTTATGCGTATATTTGTAAGTAGTAATCACATTCAAATGCATATGTTCAAAAATAATCACTGAACGTTTCGGCAAACAAAACAGAAAAATAAAAACAAATAGTTTTCCACTTTCAAAGGAATAGCTTTATATTAACTTGAATAAGCATTTTTGTAAAAGGAGACGAACATCCAAGTAAGAGAATTTATCCATAAGAATGAAACTAATACAAAATAGTGTACAAAGAAAACAACTATGTGCAATAATTCCATTAGGTTCCCATTCTGATATTGCCTTTATATCTTTGAGCGTCTCATCTCTTTGCTACTTGTCTGAAGCTGACTGGATTGATTAGCACTGTTTGAGCTTGACAGCTGATACTGAAAATTGGTTGTAAAGTGATCCAACGGGACATAGTTATACGCTTTAAATCCCTAGTTTTTGCCTGGACCGCCCTTCTGGGTTTTCAGTCCACCAGGTACCCTTTTTTGCCCAAGCCGCCTTTTCAGATTTTCGACTTGCCGGGTGTATAAATTTTGTATATCCCTAATTTTTGCCCGAACCCTTTTGGTTCACCGGGATGCCCTAATTTTTTCCTAGGCCAGTCGACCTAGCGGGTCTTTGTTCATGCGTAGTATCTTTTAACTATGTCCGCATTTACATGGTGCAGAAGGTCATCACCGTCCATAGTGGTTAAGATCATGGCTCCACCAGAAAATATGTTCTTGATCATAAATGGTCCTTCATATGTAGGAGTCCATTTGCCCCTGGGATCACCTTGTGGCAGTATGATACGCTTGATTACTAGGTCACCAGCCTGATATGCCTGACGTTTGACCTTCTTGTTAAAAGATTTGATCATATGTTTTTGGTATATCTTACCATGACAGACAACCGCGAGCCTTTTCTCGTCAATCAGGTTTAATTGAGCAAGTCGAGTCTGCACCCATTTGTCTGCATCTAAACCTGCATCCTTCATGTTGATGTGCGCATTGTGGTACAGTAACCAAGAAGAGCAAATGGTAACATCTCGTGCCAGTCTTTATATGTCACTGTCATCTTGTGTATGATTTTCTTGATGTTTTTATTAGCAGCTTCTACAACACCATTCATCTTCGGCCGGTAAGGAGAAGAGTTATGATATTGGATCTTAAATTGCGTGCAGAGCTCGGTGATCATAGTATTATTGAGATTGGTACCATTATCCGTAATAATTCTCTCTGGAATACCGTACCGACAAATAAGGTTATGTCTGATGAATCGGGCCACAACGTTCTCGGTAACATAAGCAAATAGGGCCACCTCGACCCACTTTATGAAGTAATCAATGGCGACGAGGATGAAGCGGTGCCCATTAGAAGCTATAGGTCTATTCTCTCCAATCATGTCGATTCTCCACATTGCGAATGGCCAGGGAGAGGTCAAGACGTTTAGAGGAACTGGAGGCACATGTGCTTTATCAGCATAGATCTGGCATTTATGACAAGTCCGCGAATGCTGATAATAGTCTGCTTCTATAGTGGACCAGTAGTATCCTGCCCGTAGGATATTTTTAGCCATCGTGTGCCCACTAGAATGGGTGGCGAAGGTACCTTCGTGCAAACCATCCATAATTGTTTTTGCCTTACTCTTGTCTACACACCGAAGCAAGGTAGAGTCGTGGTTGCGCTTGTAGAGGATTCTGTTACTGAGGAAGAACATGGAAGAGAACCTTCTTAGGAACTTCTTATCGTTGACTGAAGCTCCTTCAGGATACTCTTGGGCTTTGAGGTATATTTTGACTTCATGGAACCAAGGATTTTCCAATACTTCTTCAATATCAATCTCATGAAAGTATGCTGGTTCATCCATTCTCTCAATAGTGATTTGAGGAGCTTCGTTATCCCACCTGACCTTGAACATGGATGACATAGTCGCTAGCGCATCCACTAGTTAATTTTCCTGTCGTGGAAAATGATCAAAGATAATTTATTCAAAGTGTGGAATCAATGTCAACACATGCTCTCTGTAAGGGATGATATTAGGATGCTTCGTGTCCCATTATCCTTTGATTTGACTTATTACTAAGGCCGAGTCTCCAAATACACTCAAGAATTTAATCCTCAAGTCGATGGCAGCCTTGACACCCATAATACATGCCTCATATTCAGCCATATTGTTGGTACAATTGAAACATAATCTGGCAGTGAAAGGAGTATGACAACCTTCAGGAGATATGATCACAGTTCCAATGCCATTTCCAAGAGCGTTGGAAGCTCCGTCAAAAACCATAGTCCACCGGGATCCTTTTTCAGGTCCTTCATTCGGTCCAGGTTCTTCACAATCAGTTACTAACATGATGTTCTCGTCCGGGAACTCAAAATTCATGGATTGGTAGTCATCCACATCCTGATGAGCCAAATGATCAGCTAATACACTTCCCTTAATTGATTTTTGGGTTGTATACTGAATGTTATGTTCCATCTTGCTATTCTTTCGAACAGAGTGGGCTTCTCAAAGATGTATTTGATAGGATCCATTTTAGATATCAACAAGGTAATGTGAGTCAACATATACTGTCTTAGTCGGCAAGCAGCCCATGCCAAAGCGCATCAATTTTTCTCGAGCAGTGAGTTTCTTGTTTCACAGTCGGTAAACTTTTTGCTAAGCTAGTATATTGCATGCTCTTTTCGACCAAACTCATCATGTTGCCCCATCACACACCCCATTGAGTTCTCTAATATTGTTAAGTACATGATCATAGGTCTTCCTTCAACTGGCAGCATCAAGAATAAAGGCTCTTGAAGATATTCCTTGATTTTTTTCAAAGGCATTCTGGAAATCGTCATTCCACTTTACTGCTTGATCTTTCTTCAGTAACTTAAAGATTGGCTCACAAGTAGCAGTCAGATGTGAAATGAACCTGGCAATGTAGTTTAGACGTCCCAAGAATCCCCTGACCTCCTTCTCAGTGAGAGGAGTTGGAATTTCTCGTATAGCTTTAACCTTTGTAGGATCCACTTTAATGCCTTTGCCGCTGACAACGAAGCCTAAGAGCTTACCAGATCTTACCCCAAAAGTGCACTTATTCAAGTTCAACCTCAGTTTATACTTTTTCAGTCTTTCAAACAGCTTCTGCAGGTGATCAAGATGTTCCTCTTCAGTCTGAGATCGGGATATCATATCATCAACGTAGACCTCTATCTCATGATGGATCATATCATGAAACAAAGCTACCATGGTGCACTGATAGGTTGCCCCGACGTTCTTTAGCCCAAATGGAATAACTTTGTAACAGAAAGTGCCCCACTGTGTGACGAAGGTCGTTTTCTCCATGTCCTCAGGTGCCATTTTGATCTGATTGTACCCGGAGAAACCATCCATATAGGAGAATACCTTATGTTGTACGGTGTTGTCAACCAGAACATCCATATGGGGAAGCGCAAAGTCATCTTTGGGGCTTGCCCTATCCAGGTCTCTAATCCACACACATACGTACTTTATTGTCCTTCTTAGGTACTGGAACAACATTGGCAACCCATTGCAGATAGGAAGTAACGACTAAGAAACTGATGTTGAACTGTTTCATGACTTCAGCCTTGATCTTTTCTGACATCTCAGGCCGCATGCGATGAACCTTCTATTTCACTGGAGGGCAGTCCTCTTTTGTCGGTAGGCGATGAACCACAATATCAGTGTCAAGTCCCGACATGTCTTTGTATGACCAGGTAAAAACCTCAACATAGTCATGTAGCATCTGAATTAACCGCTCATTGACATTATGCTCCAGATCGGCACCTATCTTGACTTCCTTATTATCCTTTTCAGTACCCAAGTTTACTATCTTAACCGGATCTTCATGAGTTTGTATTTCAGTTTCCTCCTGTTGTAACATTCTGGCAAGTTCTCCTGGTACTTCACAATCTTCCTCACCTTTGTCCTCGGCTCAGTAGATCAGATTTTCAAAGTCATAATTGGAAATAGCAAAACCGTTATCAATGGGATCCATAGTGGATGTGTGATGTAACCCAAAATTTTTCCTCTCATTTCTCAAGAAATCTCTCATAAGATCTCCATTGATTCAAGACTACACAAGGTTTGGTCAGCTCAAGACACCTCCTCAAACACTGACAACTCAAAATTAGGGTTTGAGTTTGCACATGGAAAATTGAACTTCTAACGCCTTATATGACTTTCATGGATCATTAGGAACTCTCAAGATTTCTCCTGTGAAGTTTCAAGTCTTGGATCACAAAATTACGCAGTCATTTGATCAGATGACCTAAAATCAACTTTATTGGATAAAAAGTCAACTATGGTCAATTTGCAGTCAAACTTCAAAATTTTTGATCCATATCAACATTATAAACTCATAAATGTCAATTGATCAAGTTGGATCACAATTCCTCAAAGAAATTTGATCAGAGCACCAAAAGGGCAAAATGGTCAAAATTAGGGTTTTGATTGAGAAGGCTCAGTTCTTGACTTTTGACCAAGAAATTGACTTATTGGTTCAAGACATGATCTCAAAGATTCAAATTCACCATCTTTACCTAATTGCGTAGTTCAAATCACCTCTCAAGATCATTTGGATTGACAGATGAATTTCAGTCAACTGATGAAAAGTCAACTGTACACTAAAAAGTCAATCTTTGACTTTTTGATCAAAATCAAGTTTCAAAAATCATATTTCATCAAGACATGTCAAAATATGAAACTTGTTCATCAAGAAATTGAAAAGTCAAAGTTATCTTTGGAAAGTCAAAATTCTAAGACTTAGAAATTTTTCAAAGTGTTAGAATTTTAACTTTTTTTCATAACTTTGTGCAAAATTTTCACCATGATGCAAGATGATTCGAGGGAAACTTCCAACATGAAAGTTTTAGATCTCAATGAGATATAAAACATTGTAGGGAAGAAATGTTTCTAGAAATTCTTGAATTTCAAGTTATGAATTTATGAAGACATGTCCATGAAACTAAAAGACTTAGTGAAATTTTGCCCTAATTAGGCAGGATTTTGACCTAACTTTATGGCAAATTTTCACCTAGTTCCAAATTGAATCTTCAAAAATGTCCAACATGAAGGTTGTAAGGGATGTTACAGGTTTTCAAAAATGTCCAAGAACTCATCAAGATAATACTTGAGCTAAGAGAATCAAAGGCAAGAAGTTAGGGTTTCAAACTTGTTTTTCAAGTCATTTTCATGATGAACATTTGATCCAATCCATAGCCATGCTGCATAATCCTCACTTTACAGGCCTCAAAATTGTTTTTCACTCCATAATTAATGGTTTACACAACTGGTTAGGCCCTTATCCAAGTGTTTGAAGCTTTGTCCAAAATGATTTTCCATTTATGGCATAAAGTTTCCATTTCCATTTTGATAAAGCATTACTTTTACAATTGTCAACTTCTTGAGCCTCTAAATTGTTTTCACTGCACACAAGAAAAGTCAAAACCAAAAGCAACATGTCTAAGGCCTCTACCAACTCATACCATGCTTGTACAACACTTTGATACTTGTCTTCTCACTTTTCTTCAAAAGCAAATTATAGAGCCAAAAGGCTAGAACTCAGAAACCTTGAGTGCATTTGATCTCTAACCTTTTCCATACATATGCACAAGTCTATTGCAACATAACACACAAGCTCCAGCACCCCAAAACACTCCCAAGCACTCTACAACTCAGAATCTGCCATAACTTGACAGTTTTGAGCTTCACATAGCCATCTCCAAATCCACTTGTGCGTATTGAGTTTTAACCATCCAAACACTTTACATACTTCACATGCAAGTGATCCAAGGCCCTGTTTCTGGACTGTAACTCTCTTTGCACCATTCACCATTTTCAAAACTCAAGCTTGCAACTTGACTTGAGTAGAGAGTTTCAACCATCCACGAGGAAAAGTAAGGATTGCAACACACTTAGGGGGGTCTAGGAAAGCTAAACAGATCATCACAATACCTTGAAAGTTGATCTTATTCAAAACACGATCTCTACTTACAAGGTAAGTTTTCTGGTTTTCAAACTCTTCACACATGCATTGTTAAGTTTCCATTTTCAAAGATAAAATGTAGACATCATTTCCCTGAAGCTGTACATATCCATAGTTTTCATTTATATTGCCTGAGCTTAGAGAATTTTAGGTTTGAATCTCTGAAAAAAGTTAGGTCAGGATTTGGTACTTTTAGAAATACATGCTCATCTTTGATTGTTAGTCCAAATTATTTACATTTCTGGAATCCTGATAAAATTTCTAACAAGTTTGATGTTGGAAGTTTTGAGAATGGATGAGAAATGAACGAGTTACAGGGACCCTGGCTAGAGGTTGAAGATGAAGTTCATTTCTAGGAATGGATTTGTGTTATATATTTATGGTTTTGTTTATGTTAACGGATGTATAGCCACCCCAGTGGTAAGGCAGCACGCGTATCATGTCAAGGGTGTGGGTTCAAGCCCCAAAGCTACCACTTTTTCATTTTTCTCAACATTTTCTTCCCTTTTTTCCATAACCATGCACGCCTGGGCCTAAGGCCATTGGACCTTGTTTTTTTACTGAGACTCTACCCTGCCTGCTTGTCACAACACAGCCCATTTATTCTTTTCTGATTTCCAAACAAAAACATTAATGGGCCAGGCTTCAAACAAAACTGTTTTTTTTTCTAACATACACCCTAAATGCCATTTTCACCCTCTGACTTTTATTTTTATATTTTATTTTATTTTATTTTATTTTTATTTATTATTATTTTTATTATTATTATTATTATTATTATTATTATTTTTATTAATAAAAATCCAAAAACATAGTTTATTTATTTATCTAATATACTTATTTCTCTTATTTTTATTTTATTTTTTAAACTAAAAAAGACAAAGGTATTTTCTTAAACAAATTTAATTATTTTTCCTAATAAATTAATAATTAGATTTAGGTTTAGTTATTTTCTTTTTATTTAAAAATTAACTTAGAATTTAGGTTTCTTTTAATTAATTAATTTCCATACTATTTTGATTAAACTTAAAACCTTTTCTAAAAAACCCTAAAAATGCTTTCTAATTTTATTTCTTTTCTTAATTAATTTAGGTTTAACTTTCTTAATTTAATTAATTATTTTCTTTTAGATAATTAGGTTAAAACCCTTTCCTCAAAAACCAAACAAAATCCATTTCTTTTCCATTTATATCCTTGTACATTATATTCCTTTTAATTCTTGTACATTATTCAAGTTTTAATATGGTTGTAATAGATAATTAGGTTTAATTTCTTACAATCCCCATTTGTAAATTTGTATACCCCATCCCCCTAATGATGTAATAGCGTAGTAAATTTACTTTCCATAATTTATCACTTTCATATAAATGCTAGTAATTAGGGTTTGTATGGAAAGATAAAATCAAAAAGTAGACAACTCTAATCAAAGATTAAATACATGCAAATCAAACACACTTGCACACTTACACCCTTAGGGTAATTCCACTCGTTGCCTTATAAAAATGGTCATGTTATGTATTGTACCCCAAAATTTTCCCTCCCATATTTCTCAAAACATTTCAAGAAAGATCCCCAAGTTGCTCAAGGTAGTCCAAGGGTTGGCCAGACAAGCTCTCTCCTAAGGCAGTCCACCTCAAATTAGGGTTTCATGTTGCATCAAGATACTTGAGTCCAAGGGACCCAAAATTCTCAAAATTGTCCTAATATGTTATCAAAATCATCCATGTCAAGTTTCAAGCCTTGCAGAGGAAGTTTGCTCAATCAATTGCTCAAAGGCCCAAAAAATCGACTGTGCTAGGGCAAAAGTCAACTGTGACCCACAAACAATCAAACTTCAAGATTTTCGGCCAACATCCTCATTTTGAAGTTTATTTCATCATTTGATCAAGGGTTGATCATGATTCATCAAGGATTGCTCATAATTCATCAAGACTCAAAAGTTGCTAAATTAGGGTTTTGTAGGAAAAGTTAACTCAACTTTGACCAAGCATAACTTTCTCATACTTTATGAGAAATGACCCATATAAAGCTTATTTTGAAGAGGATGCAATTCCATACAATCCATCTTCATCTCCCAAGTTCAAAATATGCACTCACACGAAGTTATGAATTTGGACATTATAGGTCATTTTGAAAAGTCAACAAAAACACCTTTTTTGACAAAGCTTCATACATGAGCATGGAATATCAAATTGATATTATACCAAAAGGGTTGATTAGAGGACATCTCAAGCTTTCTAAAAAGTCCTAGAAAACCTCCAAAAAATCAAAATTGAGGAAGTTATGCATTGGTGAAGTTGACCCTTTTTTACAAAATTGCCAAAAGTCAAATATGTCCAAAATTGCAATTTTTGCCAAATGGGCCCAACTTTTTATGTTTGCATTGAGTTTGTAACATGTTCCACGACCTCTAAGCCCACCCATACATTTTTATACTATTTATGCTATTTATTTGATAATTTATTCATTAAAATTCAGAATTAAATAAATAAATAATATAAATAATGTAAATTTTGATATGAATCCATTTTGGGAAAGTTTTATGCTGGTTTATGACAATTGATTTCGTGCAATAACCTTTCAAATATGTCCAGATTCATCCACATGTGAAAATGGCATAAAATCATCAAATATGGCATTTTTTTCAAATCTTGATCATGGTCTTAAAACACAACATTATGAGGGAGATTCTTTCCATGCTTTCTTGTCTCCTCATTCTCCTCTATAAATATAGAGCCATACAAGTTTGGAAGGGACGAAAATCCTCTCTAAAAAGCTCTCAAAAAGCTCTTCAAAAAGCTCTCTAAAAGCTCTTCAAAAAGCTCTCTAGAAATCAAAGAATTGGTGCAAATCATATCTCGAGGTTCCGGTCTCTCTCAATTGGCATCAAGCCTCAAAACATCATCTTGAAGTCCTCAAGAGTCTTACAAGACCCAATATGAATCCATCACACGCCTAGCACGCCCCCCATTTGACAACACCGGTTTGGTAAAATTTTAAACTTTGAATCTCTAATTTTAATCACATTTTATGGTATGCTAACGTTTGTTTGAGTTTATATAGAACAGTTATGGATGGTTGAATCATAGGTTCTATTCAAGAATCAAAAAACACCATAGTTAAAGCATGAAGCTTTCGAAGATTCGGGCCTAGGGATTTCTGATGATTGCACCTCCTATTTACTTTTGCTACTAGGCCCATCTTTATTTTCATGTTTTATTCGTTTTATTTATTTCTTTTAATCTCTTTTATTTTTTATCAATAAACAAATATAAAAATCACATAAAAATAGATTTAGGATTTTTCTTAATTAAATTTTAATTTTAGGTAAAACTTTAATTTCTTTTTGTAATTAACTTAAAAATAATTGGAATAAATAGGTTTTATTACCAACTTAATTATATTTTATTTTTTTCCTAAAATAACAAAAGAAACCAAAATAGGTCATGTAATTATTTTTATTAATTAATTTAATTAACTAATTAATTGCATATTTAATTTAGAAAACTTATTTCTTTTATTAAAAACAACAAAAAAACAATTTTTCTTTTAATTAGGTTAGAAGGGTCAAAACCTTAAATTCTCGTCGATCTTAATTCTTCTCGCGCGCTTTATTTTTATTATTTACCATATTGATGTAACTGCCTACAGTTTGTAATAGTTTAATTAGGACGTTTATTTACATTTATCGCTTTATTTTCAAAGGGTTTGTTTTTGGCTATGTAAATACCCGAAGCCTTGTAATAGCGTAGTTTAAATTCGGCACTTTAAATTTTGCAAATTATTAACTGTTAGATGTATGATATAGGGATGCATGACAAGAATGTATGATTAATTTTAAAACAGTTAGATCACCCTAAATGTGCAAGATAAATAAACTGAAATTGAATCATTCACACATGCGCACTCCTAGGGTACACTCCCACTTGGTTGCCTTCGGTAAATGGTCATTGAGTATAGGATGCTTTAGTGGTCGTCCTTTTTTCTAAACAAAGATCAAAGTCCCGATTCGGAAAAGTTGCCTCGGAATGGTTGCCTCGGAATTGTTGCCTCGAATAATTGATCTAAGACATTAGGGTTATTACTAAGACGTCCTAACATTGCTTTAGTGACCGTACGTCCCTTTCGAATTGACCCTCAAAACTCCGACAACTGTGTTACCTACTCACTAATAGTGGGATAGCGTTGTCTAAAGGAAATGAACATAGATCGGTTCTTTTTTCGAGTAGATAGATTAGCTCTTAAGTACTTGCTCATCCCAAACAATTTTTTCACACTTACACTCCTTTACAAACAAAGTTTTCAAAAACACTTCATTACACTCTTGAAGACAGAAGCAAGAGTTAAATTGAAGTTAAAACAAAAACTTTTCAAAGCCCACAAACACAAAGAAAACAATTTTGAAAATGATGAGCAAGTACCTAAGAGCCCGTAGATAACTACAGATAGAAAGGGTGCTAATACCTTCTTCCCTTTCTATAATCTACCCCCCGTACTCAGAAATATCTCGAAAAAGTAATTTTTCTGTGCTTTTTTCCTTTCCTTATTGGATAAAATAAAAGACGGTGGCGACTCTTGCTTACCGCGACATTTTGCAAACACAAACGCAAGACGCAAACCAACAAAATTTCCTTAACAAAATAGGGAAACCACGTCCCGGTTCTGGCCACCGTATCACAGAACTGGCGACTCTGCTGGGGAATAATATAAGTGGGGTGTACCTTAGGATTAGTTCATCATATTGTTTTCAATTGTTTGATTTGTTTGCTTTATATTTATGGGCTTTGTATCAGAGTTACTATAGATCCTAACCCGGATCTGGGGATACCTTTTAGGTAAGTAGCAATAGACTGTGAGGGAATTGTACGGCGTAGACCGATACGATTGAAGCAATAGCTACGTTGATGTGGCACATTAGTTGGTATCGATATCCCTTGTGGAGCAACAAGGAGAGTATGGGGCTGCTAATGGGTTATTAAGCATCAACTGACCTTAGAACCTATAATTGACCCACTTGGCCATAGAAAAGTAGCAGTATGCTACACTCATTGAGACCATACTCTCGCGATAATTCCGGCTGCAAGAAAAGGTTGCTAAACTGGAATTATGACCGATCGAGGATGGTCAGTGATATTGAGAACCTCTAGAACCCGGTTACTATTACTAGGACAGGTTGAACTAACTAAACTGAAAGAGGGTAATACCTAAACTCCACGCCAACCTGAAATTTAAGGGCTATTGTGTGACTTGTGTGCTTTCAACTTGAACTACTTGCACATGTTTGTTACCTAACAACTAGAGTTCCTTGCAGGTTTTATTTACAGTCCTTATCCAATACCTTGGATTTCTTTCCGGATTTACTTATTTACATTACCTCGTACTTTTTCTTAAACGCATAACATACACATCATAACATCATGCCTTAACATTTCCTTAACCATTTCAAGGATCTCAAAGGTTTGTGATGCAGGTTATGGTAAATCAAACGTCTAGCAAGGGGAAAAGGGGATTTATTTTCCTCTAGCCAATGTCATCTAGAGATCAAAACACGATAATTTGAGTCGATGGCTATGACCCACTCGATATGGTGAGCTTGAATCTTGAAGAAGGACTCTCAACAAACGCGAAGTTTCTTCAATCAAATTCTAACAGTTTCTTGTTTACCCCGCGAGATCCTTGAAAACATTGCATACATATATCATACATATCAATGCATAACAGGTCTCCCAGTACAGGTCTCTCATGTTCTTGCTATTTATTTCAGCAATGGCTCTCCAACAAGACACCAGAGATCTTCAAGAAACTCAGTTCAGGGAAATATTCCTAAACCTGTCCAAGGGGCGGGAAGAGTTGAAAACACTCCTCGTTGGGGACTTGGTCAAGAAAAGTCATGAAGACAATAAGGACGAACGGCTAGAACAACTCCAAGCTGAGGTAGATGCAATAAGAACCCAAATGCTGGGGCAGATGGCCCTTATCCAAAGCTTAGCCCGGGAACAAGAAGAGTTGAGAATCATTATCAACCAGCTTCATCAAGACAGATACAACGGTATGAAGCAAACAGTCGAGGTCGGGGACCAAGTCATTTATCAGCCTCCAAGAAGACAAGGGTTTGGTTTGGTGAAGGGTGGACCTTTCCAAATTGCTACTACATCACGGGTCCAACGACAACCTCGCCAAAAGAAACGGGTTAATCAGAGTAAGCCAGATACGCCCAAAAGGAAGTTCACCGAGCTCAACATGCCGCTGTCTCAAGCTTTACAACACCTGTTGAGATTGAATCTGGTGACGTTAAGGGACCCTCCTCAGAATCCCCACATAACCTCCCCAAACTACAATCCTGATGCAAGGTGTGTATACCATTCCAACAGCCTGGGGCATGATACTGATGACTGTTGGGCATTGAAAAACAAAATTCAAGACCTGATCAATAAAGGAGCATTGGAATTCACACAAGATAGTCAACTGGAATGTTTTTGTCAATCCTCCAAGGCTCACCATTTGAAGTGACAAGTCCTGAGACGAGAAGACTTTTTATTCATTAGAATTTTCAATTTGTAATTTTCTTTTGACTGTTCAAACATTTAGTCATGTTAAAACTTTATTACTTTATCAATGCATTGCATATGTCTGTTTTGAATCAATCCATTCGTATTCACTATATTCAAATTGCTTTCATTTTTGTGATGTTCAACTCTCGATTAAAAAACTCTAGGCCTTTAGAGGGAGGATGACGAAAATGATATCAAAATCTCTACAATATGCTTTTGAACAGACCCCGCTGACGATGTACAAGCGTTATTTCAAATCCTAAACAGTGGAGTTATAAGGAAGATAATCCCTCGACAACCCCTTTGAGCCAAAGAAGTTGGAGTTTTTTCTTTTCACGCAAATTAAAAAAAAAACCTTAATCACAACCTGGGGGCAGGGTAGTTTTCTTAGTTAATTCGGGTGCACAATGAATGGCATCAAAGAGGTCCTTCCAAAACAAAAGACGATGATGGTTCTGTATAATCATCAAGACAGGCAGTCATTATCTCTCGAAATAAAAGCCCATTAAGTCAAAACCTATGAAGGAAACTTAAGAAAAACTGGGGCATCCTGCTGACTGTAATCACAAAAGAAACAATTCAGGCAAAACACAGGGATAATAAAATCAAAAAGAAAGAGATCCTACAAACTCTCAACAAAAATGACTGCCTGTTCAAAATAAATTGTCAGTATCCGAACTGTCGCTGGAATATCAGAGCAAAGACTCAAACAGGATCTAAATACACAATTAGCTGAGTTTAGGATCGAAGAACATCACGAAGAATGGGTGGGTACAAATAAAATTTGAGCCTTTATCCTTTGTTTCTTGATCCGTGAACCATGCCACGTTATAACCCTTAAAAGTCCTAGCTGAAGCATGGGTTAGTTCGAAAGCATACTGTTACAAAAGGTATCCTGACTCCTGTAGGGCTTGCTGTAAATCCTGAGTTGACATCACATTTTACAAAAATTCGCTTGTTTTCTTGAAAACTGCATTTTCAAAGAACTTCAAAACAAACATAAGCTTTGCATTCTTAAAATGACATTGTTTGCATATGACTATTTGTTCAACATCAGAGAAATTCGCACGATGAATATCTAGTGAACAAAAATATTCTCAATAAAAAGGATCACCTCAAGTGGAAAAAAACTTCCAACCAAGGGGCACGGCATGAGCATTGTCTATCATCTGGGGCAGTCAAGTCAAGATTCAAGGAGTCTCTCAAAGATGCCAAATAGCCAGGGGTAGATCTCTATCTGAATCACTTGGGGCATTGGATATGAATTCCAGCAACGAATCTTGTATGATCAAATGAACATCTTCTGGTAGTATGGCAACATAACACTACCGACAATGACAACTCCCTACACCTTGAGAGCATGGACATAGTCAGAAAATACTGCGCATGAACAAAGACCCGCTAGGTTGACAGGCCTAGGAAAAAAATAAGGGAATCCCGACGAACCAAAAGGGTTCGGGCAAAAATTAGGGATAAAAAAAAAGATTTGTACACCCGGCAAGTCGAAAACCTAAAAAGGCGGCTTGGGCAAGAAAGGGTATCCCGGTGGACTGAAAATCTGAAAAGACAGTCCAGGCAAAAGTTAGGGATTAAAGCGTACGACTATGTCCCGTCATCTCGTCACTTGCCTACCAGAAGAAGATTTCTCATTTCAATCGGCAATTACCAAGCACCTCATAGGTTGGAATAATACTCGATCCATAAGGTCTCCGCAGGCACCTTCTCCCGCAGATACAGGGGCAGAAAAGTCTCGATGCAAAGTCATTGTCATATCCTCAGCCCGCGTCCCAGTAACATCTACACTCCCCACAGAGTAAGAAAAGGACAATGGTATTAATTCTCCCCAACTGAGGCTCGCAACCACGAATGGGTCGGTAAGATTCTCCCCAAGCAGAGTTTATCTATCACCAGCACTGGAAGATTATCCCCAGTGGAGTCTGGAAGATTATCCCCAGTAGAGTCTAAAAGATTATCCCCAGTGAAGTCGCCATTGGAAAATCATCCCCAGTGGAGTTCATTCCTTTCACAGACAGAAATTCAATCCCCAACAGGGTTCACTGTCACCAGCAACAGTAATTCATCCCCATCTGAGTTTTATTTCTCCAAATCAGCAAATCTTCTAGTAGAGTATATACTCCCCACAGAGTCATTTCCTCGTCAGTCCATTCCCCAGCGGAGTTATTCTCTCCTGCAGGATTATTCTCCCAATCATCTTCGGTCGTTATCTCCAGCAAGTGAAACTCTTTATTCTCCAACAACAGTCAGGGATTTATTTTTCCAAACTCGGATGTACCACAATAGCATTTCATGTTCATATATCATGACGTGTGCATACATATTGCATACAACATAATTTCATTTATTTTGAGAACATCATCATACAATGCATGTCATGCATCATATACGATTAATCATGTACCTTTTCAGGAAAGATGGTTATCATTAACAACTTCCAGCAAGTTCAAGATTAACTCTGGAAACTAAACAGAGTAATTATCTGCACGATCAAATGCAGCTTTACACGGGTTCGTCACGAAGAAATCTTACACGGGTTTCTCCTAAATGCAGCTTCACACGGGTTTATCCTGAAAAATCTTACACGGGTCCTTTCTCATATATTTCTGAATAAAGTTTTACACGAACTTATCACAAAGTAACCTTACCCAGGTTCCTCCTGAAGTTTTACACGAACTTATCACAAAGTAACCTTACCCAGGTTCCTCCTGAAGTTTTACACAAACTTATCACAAAGTAACCTTACCCCGGTTCATTCTGAAGTTTTTCACAAACTTATCACAGAGTAACCTTACCCAGGTTCCTCCTGAAGTTTTACACAAACTTATCCCGAAGTAACCTTATCCGGGTTCCTCCTTACAATTTCCCAATGTAGTTTCACCCAGACTCATCCTGAAGTAACCTTACCCAGGTTCCTCTTTAAAATTTCCCGATGTAGTTTTACCCAGACTCATCCTGAAGCAACCTTACCCAGGTTCCTCCTTACAATTTCCCGATGTAGTGTTACCTAAACTCCTCGCAAAGCAACCTTACCTAGGTTTCTTCCCGGTTCAGATGCAGTTTTACCTAAACTCCTCATGAAGCAGCCTTACCTAGGTTTCTTCCCGGTTCAGATGCAGTTTTACCTAAACCCATCATAGAGCAACCTTACCTAGGTTCCTTCTCAGTTCAAATGTAGTTTTACCTAAAGCCATCATGGATCAACCTTACCTAGGTTCCTTCTCAGTTCAGATGTAGTTTCACCTAAACCCATCATGGAGCAACCTTACCTAGGTTCCTTGTTTTCCCGATGTAGTTTCACCTAGACTCATCCTGGAGCAACCTTACCTAGGTTCCTTCTCTTTCCTGGTGTAGTTTCACCTAGACTCATCCTGAAGCAACCTTACCTAGGTTCCTCCTCAGTCCGATGCAGTTCTACCTAAACTCTTCACAAAGCAACCTTACCTAGGTTCCTTATCGGTTCAGACGCAGTTTTACCCAAACTCCTCACAAAGCAACCTTACCCAGGTTCCTTCTCGGTTCAGACGCAGTGTTATCCAAACTCCTCACGAAGCAACCTTACCCAGGTTCCTTCTCATAACCCTACTATCCAGGTTTCGTTTCTCTTATCTCCAGATAGCAGTCCACAACACTGTAAGACCCAGACCTATCAAACACGATCGGTTTCACCTTTCCCTAGTAGGTCGTGGTGCAGCATGTACACAAATAGATACGCAGTTCACTTTCACTTCCTCAAGCCGGAGTTAATTCCTCAGTTGAATAACGGATGATTGAAGTTCCTAAATGTCAGCAGAGATGATTCCTCAGTTGAATAACGGATGACTGAAGTTCCTAAATGTCAGTAGAGATGATTCCTCAGTAGAATACGGACGACCGAAGTTCCTAAAATTCAACAGAGATGCTTCCTCATTGGAATACGGACAACCGAAGCTCCTAAAATTCTACTTCTCTCAATAAAGATCATCCCTCCCCAGTGGAATCTTCCTCAACGACAAGTATACAAGCTCTCGCTAAGGAATCTCTTATGCGATCGACACTCCTTCAGATGGCATCTTTAAGCCCATCTCCTCGTCAGCAATTTCCAAATGTCATCTGTAAGCCCATTCTCGACATCACAAGACAATTACCACTTCATGCAAGTGCAAATTTCTGGGCACTCTAGTGTTCAATCATCTTCCACCTTCAGATCACGAAAGGCAGGCAAGCCAATCTAAATCTTCAGGTTTAAGAAGATTGAATAGGGGCAGCTGTTGTACCCTAAAATTTTCCCTCCCATATTTCTCAAAATATTTCAACAAAGATCCCCAAGTTGCTCAAGGTAGTCCAAGGGTTGGCCAGACAAGCTCTCTCCTAAGGTAGTCCACCTCAAATTAGGGTTTCATGTTGCATCAAGATACTTAAGTCCAAGGGACCAAAAATGCTCAACTTGTCCTAATATGTTCTCAAGATCATCCATGTCAAGTTTCAAGCCTTGCAGAGGAAGTTTGCTCAGTCAATTGCTCAAAGGCCCAAAAAATCGATTGTGCTAGGGCAAAAGTCAACTGTGACCCACATACAGTCAAACTTCAATATTTTTGGCCAACATCCTCATTTTGAAGTTTATTTCATCATTTAATCATGGGTTGATCATGATTCATCAAGGATTGCTCATAATTCATCAAGACTCAAAAGTTACTAAATTAGGGTTTTGTAGGAAAAGTCAACTCAACTTTGACCAAGCACAAATTTCTCATACTTTATGAGAAATGATACATCCAAAGCTCATTTTGAAGAGGATAAAATTCCCTATAATCCATCTTCATCTCCCAAGTTCAAAATATGCACTCACAAGAAGTTATGAATTTGGACATTATAGGTCATTTTGAAAAGTCAACAAAACACCTTTTTTTTGACAAAGCTTCATACATGAGCATGAAATATCAAATTGACATGATACCAAAATGGTTGACTAACGGACATCTCAATATTTCTATAAAGTCCAAGAACACCTCCAAAAAATCAAAATTGAGGAAGTTATGCATTGGTGAAGTTGACCCTTTTTTGCAAAATTGCCAAAAGTCAAATATGTCCAAAATTGCAAATTTTGCCAAATGGGCCCAAAGTTTTATGCTTGCATTGAGTTGTAACATGGTCCACGACCTCTAAGCCCACCCATACATTTTTCTACTATTTGTGCTATTTATTTTGATATTTTATTCATTAAAATTCAGAATTAAATAAATAAATAATAGAAATAATGTAAATTTTGATATTAATCCATTTTGGGAAAATTTTATGCTGGTTTATGACAATTTGTTTCATGCAATAACCTTTCAAATATGTCCAGGTTCATCCACATGTGAAAATGGCATAAAATCATCAAATATGACATTTTTTTCAAATCTTGATCATGGTCTTAAAACACAACATTATGAGGGAGATTCTTTCCATGCTTTCTTGTCTCCTCATTCTCCTCTATAAATGTAGAGCCATACAAGCTTGAAAGGGACGAAAATACTCTTTAAAAAGCTCTCAAAAAGTTCTTCAAAAAGCTCTCTAAAAGCTCTTCAAAAAGCTCTCCAAAAATCAAAGAATTGGTGCAAAAATCAAAGAAACCAAAATAGGTCATGTAATTATTTTTATTAATTAATTTAATTAACTAATTAATTGCATATTTAATTTAGAAACTTATTTCTTTTATTAAAAACAACAAAAAAACAATTTTTCTTTTAATTAGGTTAGAAGGGTCAAAACCTTAAATTCTCGTCGATCTTAATTCTTCTCGCGCGCTTTATTGTTATTATTTACCATATTGATGTAACTACCTACAGTTTGTAATAGTTTAATTAGGACATTTATTTACATTTATCGCTTTATTTTCAAAGGGTTTGTTTTTGGCTATGTAAATACCCGAAGCCTTGTAATAGCGTAGTTTAAATTCGGCACTTTAAATTCCGCAAATTATTAACTGTTAGATGTATGATATAGGGATGCATGACAAGAATGTATGATTAATTTTAAAACGGTTAGATCACCCTAAATGTGCAAAAATAAATAAACTGAAATTGAATCATTCGCACATGCGCACTCCTAGGGTACACTCCCACTTGGTTGCCTTCGGTAAATGGTCATTGAGTATAGGATGCTTTAGTGGTCGTCCTTTTGTCTAAACAAAGATCAAAGTCCCGATTCGGAAAAGTTGCATCGGAATGGTTGCCTCGGAATTGTTGCCTCGAATAATTGATCTAAGACATCAGGGTTATTACTAAGACGTCCTAACATTGCTTTAGTGATCGTACGTCCCTTTCGAATTGACCCTCAAAACTCTGACGAAGGTGCTACCTACTCACTAATAGTGGGATAGCGTTGTCTAAAGGACACGAACATAAAACGATTCTTTTTTCGAGTAGGTAGATTAGCTCTTAAGTACTTGCTCATCCCAAACAAATTTTTCACACTTACACTTCTTTACAAACAAAGTTTTCAAAAACACTTCATTACACTCTTGAAGACAGAAGCAAGAGTTAAATCGAAGTTAAAACAAAAACTTTTCAAAGCCCACAAACACAAAGAAAACAATTTCGAAAATGATGAGCAAGTACCTAAGAGCCCGTAGATAACTACAGATAGAAAGGGTGCTAATACCTTCCCTTTCTATAATCTACCCCCCGTACTCAGACATATCTCGAAAAAGGAATTTTTCTGTGCTTTTTTCCTTTCCTTGTTGGATAAAATAAAAGACGGTGGCGACTCTTACTTACCGCGACATTTTGCAAACACAAACGCAAAATGCAAACCAGAAAAATTTCCTTAACGAAATAGGGAAACCACGTCCCGGTTCTGGCCACCGTATCACATTATGCATGTGGGATGTCTTAGCAAAAACGATCAAAAATACAAGATCATAGTCCCTCGATGACGCTACAAATGTTGTCTTACAAATTATCTTAGTCCCTCAAGAGAAATGCTAAGATATCTCACAACATTGCTATCATGACTATACGATGACCCACGCTCTTCCCTTACATCCAAAGATAAAGCTTCTTACCAATCAATGGTAAGATAGCAATATCAAAAAGAAGGAAGAAATGAACAAATACTTTTGAGTAGGTAGGAACGTTCTTAGTTGCTTGCTCACTTTCAAAACAAATACACCAAACACTTTCAAAAACAAAACACATAGACATCTTTTCAAATACACCAACACTTTCCGTGAAATATTTTCAAAAATTCTAACACTTTGTATACATTCTCGCAGAAATGAGAATCATTACAAAGTTCGCCTAAACGAAGGCGCCTTTTCAAAATACTTTCAAAAACCACCACAAAGCACATTTTTAAACAAAGAACATTTTCAAACAAAGCAAGTGATCTAGCAAGCAACTAAGACCCATAGATAACTATGGATGAAAAGGGTGCTAACACCTTCCCTTTTCATAATCTACCCCCCGAACTCAAGAAATAATATCATAGGTATTTCCTGTTCTTTTCAGCCTTTCCTTATTGGATAAAAGAAAATTCGGTGGCGACTCTTGCTAACCGCAACAATTACGATCAAACGCAAAACATCCCAAGTCAGTTCTCCCACCGTATTACAGAACTGGAGACTCTGCTGGGGAAGATAGACTAAAAAGTGGAGTTACATTAGGTCTAGATCACCTTTATTTGCTTTCATTGTTTGACTTGCTTGCTTTACATTTTGGTTCCTTGTTTAGGCTTGTTTCGATCCTCTACCCAGATCTGGGATACCTGATAGGTAAGTAGCAATATGTTGTGGAAACTGTGCGGGGTAAGCCGACATGTTCTAAGCAATAGTTACATTAGTGTGACACATTTGTGGGTATCGGTAGCCCTTGAGTAGTTGTGATATGGTGGCAGAACCGACAGTTATACTGGTTTGCGTTTTTTGTTCACAAATGTCGTGGTAAGAAAGAGTCACCACCGACTTTTATTTCATCCAACAAAGGAAAAGGAAAAAGAGCAGAAAAACCTTTTTCGTGATTTTCTGAGTACGGAGGGTAGATTATAGAAAGGTAAGGTGTTAGCATCCTTTCTATCTGTGGTTTTCCACGGGCTCTTAGGTACTTGCTCATTTTGAAATTTCTTGTGTGTGTGTTTTGAAAAGTTTTTATTTAACTTCGTGGTAACCCTTGTATTTATCCTCAAGAGTGTGACGAAGTTGTTTTTGAAAACTGTTTTGAAAGTGTTTGTGTGAAAGAGTCTTTATTGTTTTGAGCAAGTACTTCAGAGTTCCTACCTACTCGAAAAAGACAGTTCGTTCTCGTTTCCTTTAGAAAGCGCTATCCTACTATTAAGGAGTAGGTAGCCCCATCGTTGGAGTTAAAGGGACATTCGAAGGGACAATTATGGTCACTGAAGCAATGGTTAGGAAACCTTAGTAATTACCCTAAAGTCCTAAAGATATTTCCAAGGAAACATTCAAATGGGTCATTTTTGATCTTTTGAGACTAGAGGGTGACCACTAAAATTCCCTATACTTCATGACTTTTACTGAAGGTAACCGAAGTGGGGGTAACCCTAGGAGTGAGCGTGTGCGAGTGTTTGATTTCAGTTCATTTATCTTTGCACATTTAGGGTGATCTACTATTTTAATTTCATTTGTCTTTTACATACAATCCTATTATCCATACATGTAGCAGTTTATAATAGCAGAAAGTAAAGTGCGAGAATAAAAGACCTAGCTATTACAAGGCTTCAGGGAAGGGGTTACATAACCAAAACTTGGGGAATGAAAACAGTAAATAGGGAATGGCAGTAAATGACATAATTAAACTATTACAATCTCAAAGCAATTACAATAACTTAAAAATAAGGGAAAAAGATTACGCGGGACAAAATTAAATACGGGGAATTACCAATTAAATTCAAAGAAATCTAATTAGTGAATAATTTTTTTTTTTGGATTTTTGAGGAAAGTAATTAATTTTTACAAATTAACCTAATTTCTAATTAATTTTAATTATGAAAAAGGAATTTAAATTAACCTAATTAACCTAATTAATTAATGCAATTAAATATTTTATGACAAAAAAAAACTAATTCTAATGTTTTTGTGTTTTTCTTGATTTCATGATTTAATTAAAAAATAATGATTTTTTTGTAAAAATAATTAAAACAAATAATTAAAACAAATAAAATAAAATAAAAAAAAGGTATTAAAGTGGGCCTCATGTGATGAGCAAACTGGGGGTTTGTTGACTGAATTTTGTAAAGCCCAAATCATACAAGCCAAATGCCTGCGTGCGGATTCAATGTAGCTGGCTTTTGGGGTTCACCATCGTCCGCCTATGCTGAGCATTATATCTGGCTGGAGATTGATCCAATGGATGGATCTGAGGATGCATGATGGCCCTTTGAAGGTGAGGCGCATGGGATCCTGCAAAGCATGTTAGAAAAATAATAAAATGCCTGGACCTAGGAGCGAACCCAGGTCCCTTCTCTCAGCAGCGCTGCCTTTTACCATCTGTGCTACATGATTCATTCGTTAACATATTAAACAAATAATAATATAACGTCAACACAGTGGCATGCCCCAAAAAAATTCGCCAATATCCAAATTGGCCAGTGGGACGTTGCCACATCATTGTCCTCTTCCCAGAACTATCGCCTTTGATACCAAACCTTTACCTACGGACAAAACTGTCACTAAAGGCTATAGTGACAGTTTTTGTCCATAGTTATAACCCTGTAACATTCAAAAATGTACTACAATCCAAATAAATCCTAACTAAGGGCATATATCAACTAGAAATTATGCCCTGAGTTCATTGGTACCCTTGATCTGACCTAATTTAGCCTCTATAGAGAACCCCTAATTTGAGAGCTTGAAACCCTAACAATGGCTCGTGCCATTCCTGCAGCCATACTCAGATTAAACCATCTAGAAACATTGCAAACGTGATAACAAACTCATATGTATGATTAAAACATGTTTATGCTGGGTAAATTAATGAAATCAGAATTGCAAATAGGAGGCAAACCGTGAGGCACGTATAACGTGATTCTTGGCGCTTTAGAGCCTGGCAATGGGTGGAAACGCTTCAATGAACGTCCGGGAACGTGATTTAATCCTTGAAAGGGCTTGAAACGGCTTGTGGAGGAAATTGAACTCTGCACTTTTTGACAAAAAATTGGATTTTGTTCTTGGTTTAGAGGCAGGCTGCACGTCTCAATCCTTGTTGTTTTGATCAGGTTTTGTTATGTATATGTAGTAGCACGAATTAGGTTAACAAAACTGACTTAAATATTAAAGATTGAATGAGAAAAAGATTTGATTTGAAAGTGATATTCTTTGTTTCTAAAATTGGATAAATCATGCCATTTCCATTCCAATCAACCTTTGCATGATTTATTTGATTTTCTAGTTGTTCATGGACTCATAATGTGCTCACAAAATCAAATCTTTGATTTTATTTGATTATTCTATTATTTAAATTGATTTATTTTGATTTAAATGGACAAAAAATCAAAATAAATAATAAAAATAATAAAATAATAGGTGGATAAGCTCAGGGGTCGTGGGCCATCTTAGGAACAAGTTTCAAACAAGAAAACATGGGCACATTTGGAAAAAAGGTCATTTTGATCAATGTTGACTTTATGCACATTTCCAAAAATTGGTCAGCTTTAGCAATGCACATCTCTCTCATCTTCAACCCTAAGAGGGTGTTCTTGGCCTCTTTAGAAAGTTTAGGATGTCCTATAAACAACCCTTTTGATCTCATCTCAATTGGATCTTCCATGTTCATGTAGGGAGCTTTGACCCAAAAGGTATTTTTGTTGACTTTTTGAAATGACCTATAATGTCTGAATTCATATCTTTTCATGAGTGCATTTTTTGAACTTGAGGGTTGAAGATGAGTTGTAGGAAATTGAATTATATTCAAAATGAGCCTTGTATGGGAAATTTTTGATAAAGTATGAGAAAGTTATGTCTAGTCAAGTTTGGTTGACTTTTCCTATAGAGACCCTAATTTAGCAACTTTTGAGTTTTGATGAATTTGGGGCATTCCTTGAGGAATCATGATCAACCCTTGATTAAATGATGGATGTTACTCCAAATTGTTAATGTTGACCAAAAATCTTGAAGTTTGACTGCATGAGGATCACATTTGACTTTTGACCTAGTATAGTTGATTTTTAGGCATTTGAGCAGTTGACTGAGCAAACTTTTTGTGCAAGGGATGAAACTTGACATGGATGATCTTGAAGACATATTAGGACCATGGAAAAGATTTTATACCCTTGGAGTTCACATATCTTGATGAAAGTGGAAACCCTAGTTGAAGGTTCATTGCCTTAAGAGAGAATTTATCTGGTTAGTTCTTGGGCATCCTTGAGAAAGTTGAGGACTTCAATGAGCATGTGTTGAGTAAAATGAGAGGGAAAATTTTGGGGTACAACAGCTGCCCCTGTTCAATCTTCTTAAACCCGAGGATGTAGATTGGCTGGTCTGCCTTTCGTGATTTGAACGTGGAAGATGACTGAACACTAGAGTGCCCAGAAATTTGCACTCGCATGATGTAATACTGATTGGTGATATCGGGAATGAGCTAACATATGTCATTTGGAAGTCGACAGAGAATCGTCGGAGATGGGCTTAAAGATGTCATCCAGAAAAGATATCGGTTGCATAAGAGATTCCTTTACGAAAATTCATGTACCTGCCGTTGAGGAGGACTTTGTCGGAGAATGTTGATGTATGTCCTAGGGAATAGAGTATAAGAGCTTAGGTTGTCCATTACTCTAGGGAATTAACTCCTGATTGAGGAGGTGGAAGTAAACTACATATCTGGTCAGGGTCCAGGCTGCACAACGACTTATTGGGGAAATGTGAAATCGACCGTACCTGGATAGTAGGGTTACTTCGAAATGAAAGCCTGGATAGTAGGGATATAAGAATGAACTTGGATAGTAGGGTTACTTCGAGGTGAAAGCCTGGATAGTAGGGCTATGAGAAGGAATCTGGATAGTAGGGTTGCTTCGAAATGAAAGCCTGGATAGTAGGGATATGATAAGGAACCTGGATAGTAGGGTTACTTCAAGATGAAATCCTGGATAATAGGGCTTATGGGAAGGAACCTGGATAGTAGGGTTACTTCAAGATGAAAGCCTGGATAGTAGGGCTTATGGGAAGGAACCTGGATATTAGGGTTACTTCAAGATGAAAGTCGGGATAGTAGGGCTTATGGGAAGGAACCTGGATAGTAGGGTTACTTCAAGATGAAAGCCTGGATAGTAGGGCTTATGGGAAGGAACCTGGATAGTAGGGTTACTTCAAGATGAAAGTCGGGACAGTAGGGCTTATGGGAAGGAACCTGGATAGTAGGGTTACGTCAAGATGAAAGTCTGGATAGTAGGGCTTATGGGAAGGAACCTGGATAGTAGGGTTACTTCAAGATGAAAGCCTGGATAGTAGGGCTTATGGGAAGGAACCTGGATAGTAGGGTTACTTCAAGATGAAAGTCGGGATATTAGGGCTTACGGGAAGGAACCTGTATAGTAGGTTTACTTCAAGATGAAAGCCGAGATAGTAGGGCTTATGGGAAGGAACCTGGATAGTAGGGTTACTTCAAGATGAAAGCCTGGATAATGGGGCTTATGGGAAGGAACCTGGATAGTAGGGTTACATCACAATAAAAGCCTGGATAGTTGGGCTTATGGGAAGGAACCTGGATAGTATGGTTACTTCAAGATGAAAGCCAGGATAGTAGGGCTTATGAGAAGGAACCTGGATAGTAGGGTTACTTCAAGATGAAAGCCTGAATAGTAGGGCTTATGGGAAGGAACCTGGATAGTAGGGTTACTTCAAGATGAAAGCCGGGATAGTAGGGCTTACCTTTTTGATCACGTAGATTAGTTGACCCGTTTGGTTTCGGGAACTGATTTTCCATTAGTTGTTTGTAGATGTGACACGTACAGCTGCTGGGATTGTTGATGATAATTGTCTTTCCTGAAAAGATAACATGGTTAATTATATGCGATGTATGAAATGCATGGTGGGATGATGTTCTCAAAATAAATGAGATTATGTTGTATGCGATAGGTATGCGCATGTCATGATGTATGCACATGAGATGCTATTGTGACATATCTGAGTCTGGGAAAATAAATCCCTGACTGCTGCTGGAGAGTATTAGAAGTTGAATTCCTGAATGTCGTAGAAAACCGTGGTTCTTTTATTTTCGTTGGGGATGGTGAACAGAGATGACTATGCTTGGAGATTTTCTCCTTGTCTACAAATATTCTGTCGGGGGAGAGACTCTGTTTGAGAATAACTCTGCGGGGAGCTACCTCTGTTAGAGGATGAACTTCCATAGCTTAAGGGATAAACTCTATCTGGGATTGAGCTTCTGTATCCAGAGAAATAAACTCTGTTCGGGAGAAAATTTTATGACCCGCTTGTGATTATGAAATTTGGATGGGGAATATAGATGTCATCTCTCTGAAGGAACTTTCCTGGGTAACATAACTCCTGTTTGTGGAAGCTGATATCAATGCTTTGATTACCTTTACTCTGTGGCGAGTATAGATGTCACGGGGTCGTATGTACTGATGACTTTGTTTCAAAGCTCTCTCTACCCTGGTACCTGCTGGACAGAGTAACTGTCGGGTTTGACATTTTTTAGTTTTTGCCCTTGTTTCTTAAGTTACGAGCAATTGTATTTCTGTTTCCTATACAAACATTTATGAAAAAAATCATATTCAAATGTATATGTCGAGAATAAATCATTGGACATTTTTGCAAAACAAAACAGAAAAAGAAAAACAAATGGTTTTGTAAAAAATGACTTGTATTAATTTCGAAGTTGACCTATAACAGGCGTTTTTGTACAAGGAAACTGACGCTCTAGTAAGAGAACACTGCCGTAAAAATGGAAGCTATAATATATTTTGTACAACAAAAAGAAAACAGCTATGTGCAATAATTCCATTGAGTTTCAATTCTGCAATAGCCGCTATGTCTTCGAGCGTCTCATCACTTTACTGTTTGTCCGAAGCTGATTAGAATGATTGGTGCCATTCAATTTTGACAATTGATACTGAGGTCTGGTCACAAGGTCATCCAATGGGACATAGTGATACGCTTCATATCCCTAACTTTTTCCTGGACTGCCCTTTCGGGCTTTCAGTCCATCGGGATACCCTTTTTTGCCCAAGCCGCCTTTTCAGGTTTTCGACTTGCCGGGTGTACAGATTTTTTCGTTTTCATCCCTTATTTTTGCCCAAACCCTTTTGGTTCGCCGGGAAGCCCTTATTTTTGCCTAGGCCAGTCAATCTAGTGGGTCTTTAATCATGCGTAATATCTTTTCACTATGTCTGCATTGACAGGGTGAGGAAGGTCGTCACCGTCCATGCTGGTTAGAATCATGGCTCCACCCGAGAAAATGTTTTTGATCATAAATGTCCCTTCGTATGTGGGAGTCCATTTTTCCCTGGGATCACCTTGCGGCAGTATGATGCGCTTGATCACCAGATCCCCGACTTGATACTCTTGGCGTCTGACTTTTTTGTTGAAAGCCTTGATCATCCGTTTTTGATACATTTGACCATTACAGACAACAATAAGTCTTTTCTCATCGATCAAATTTAGTTGATCAAGTAGAGTTTGTATCTAGTCGTCTTCGTTCAAACCCGCATCTTTCATAATCCTCAAAGAAGGGATCTGGACCTCAATAGGTAGGACTGCCTCCATGCCATATACCAAAGAGTAGGGTGTTGCCCATGACGACGTCCGTGCTGAGGTACGGTACCCATGAACAGCAAATCGTAACATCTCATGCCAGTCTTTGTATGTCACTGTCATCTTCTGTATGATCTTTTTGATGTTCTTGTTAGCCGCTTCGACAATTCCATTCATCTTCGACCGGTAGGGAGAAGAGTTATGATGTTGTATCTTGAATTGCTTACAGAGCTCGGTGATCATCGTGTTATTGACATTGGTACTATTGTCAGTGATGATTCTCTCTGGCACACTGTACCAACAGATTAGGTTATGCTTGATGAACCGCGCCACGACATTCTTGGTAACAGTAGCGAAGGAGGCAGCCTTGATCGACTTTGTGAAGTAATCGATGGCCACCAGGATGAAACGGTGCCCATTGGAAGCGGTAGGTATGATTTCTCCGATCATGTAAATCCCCCACATTGCAAAGGGCCAATGAGCCGTCAAGAAATTCAAAGGAACCGGAGGCACACACACCTTATCAGCATAGATTTGGCACTTACGACAAGTTCGGGAGTGCTGATAACAATCTGCTTCCATAGTGGACCAGTAGTATCTTGCCCATAGGATCTTCTTAGCCATGGTATGTGTTGTACCCAAAAATTTTCCCTCTCATATTTCTCAAGACATGTCAAGAATCATCTCCAAGTTGTTCAAGATGGCTCAAGAGTTGGACAGTCAAATCACCTCCTAAGGTAGTCAATTCAAAATTAGGGTTTTGTGTTGCATCAAGGTCCTTACATCCAAATGACCTCAAGTGATTCCCAATGTCATAATATGCTCTCAAGTTCATCCATGTCAAAATTTCAAGCCTTGCAGAGGAAGTTTGGTCAGTCAATTGCCCAAGAGGCCCAAAAATCGACTGTGCTAGGGCAAAAGTCAACTGTGACCCAAATACAGTCAAACCTCAAGATTTTTTGCCAACATTCTAATTTTGAAGGATAATTCATAATTGGATCAAGGGTTGATCATGATTCATCAAGGATTTCTCAAAGATTCATCAAGATTCAAAAGTTGTTAAATTAGGGTTTTGTAGGAAAAGTCAACTCAACTTTGACCAGGCATAACTTTCTCATAATTTATGAGAAATGACCCATCCAAAGCTCATTTTGAATAGGATGCAATTTCCTACAATCCATCTTCACACCCCAAGATCAAGAAATGCTCTCACAAAAAGTTACAAATTTGGACATTATAGATCATTTTTTAAAGTCAACAAAAACACCTTTTTTGCAAAAGCTTATAACTTGAGCATGGAAAATAAAAATGAGATGAGACAAAGAGGGTTGGTTAGAGAACATCTCAAGGTTTCCAAAACGTCCAAGAACACTTCCAAAAGTTCAAAATTCAAGAAGTTATGCATTGTTGAAGTTGGGCATTTTTCCAAAAGTACCAAAAGTCAACTATCCTCAAAACTTCAATTTTTTACAAAAGGGCCCACTTTTTTCCACATGATTTGGTCTTTTCACACCACACACATGTCCTATCTTCAATTTCATGACCACTTATTAATTTGTCTACTTTATTTAATTTTTATTGATTTAATTCATTTTAAATCAATATTAATTCAAATAAAATCCAAAAATTAATGGAATAAGATTTTTTGATCATTTACAGGTCTTCATTATCAAGATACACCTAATCAAATTCGTATCAAGCTTTGTTATGCACAAAAAATCAGATTTGGACATTTTTGGAAACTTTATCAATGGTGATCAAATCATATCTCAAAATCTTCAATGCACATGGATTGGAGGCCCAAGATTTGACCTAATGCAATCCCTTATACACACACAAGCCATCCATATGAAAAACATGACCTGAAGCTTCCCAAAACGGCCAAACCAAATTGGAGAAAAAGCTTGAAAAAGTGGAAACTGAAATCACACTTAGAGCTCGTTTCAATCCAAAATCTCAACGTGGTGTTCTTGCTTGCAATCCCCTGAAGCTATAGCAATCAGAACCAAGCCCTCTCATCGCCTGAAATGCTATTTAAGTCGTCCTGAACATAGCTCTGCACATGGAATCGTGAATCCATGTTCTTGTATCTTTTTGCCAAATTTCTTGTACAATCATGCTTAACGTCCAATTTCCAACATGTCAGCATTATTCAATTTTGTTTTCATGGCCTATAACCTTAGATCCGAAGCTAGGGTTCGTGTTCTTGTTTTTTAGGCATTTTTTATACAGGCAAAATCAGGACAAATAACGACCATGGATGTGTTCAGGGAAGAGAGACGAACCCAATGATGGTCTTAGCTTGCATTTTTGTGGCCTAGAACGAGTTTTGGAAGCAAGCCACGGATCTTCCTGCGGATAAAAATCCGTAGGTAATAAAACCAGAGATTTGTGAAGAAGACGACTACGCGTCCTCTTCCCATTGGCTCGTTCAAATGTTTAGCGCGTTTTTTTTAATTCCCAGGCTTATTATATAATTTCAATATATTATTTGTTTTGTATTCCATTAACAAATAGGCAGCATGGCTCAGTTGGTGGAAGCGTGAGTGGAAAATCCCTTGGGACCTGGGTTCGAATCCCAGGTCCCCCAAAACATTTATTTGATTTTTCTTCAGGTGATTCTATGTGATATCCAAAGGGTGATCCACCATACGCTTGCAAATATCAACCTGTCAGATGGCCTCCAGGCCAGATCTGGTGGATAGGAATGAGGGTCTACCATATACTCAAGTCAACAAGCATGCATTGGATGGGAAAAGTCAAACAAGGCTGACAATTATTGGGCCTGGAAATTGCAAATCACACCTTCAAATTAGGCCCAACACCCCCCTTGGTTATTTCTTTTCATTATTCTTTTTTTATTTAATTGTTTTATTAATTATTATTATTATTTACACTAGCCAATTTATTTTTCTTAATAAAATCAGAAAACAATAAAAATATTATTTTTATTTATTAAATTTAATTTCATCACTTTATTTTTGTAAATAAACATTAGTCAAATAATTTAGTTTTTAATTAGGTATAATTTTAATATTTTTTGCAATAAATTAAAATTAATGTAGAATTAGGTTTTTAATAATTTTAATCATTCTTTATTTTATTTCCTTAAATATAAAAAAAAAACCAAAAATATATTTTTTATTTAAATTAATTAATTAACTTAGGTTTAACTTCATTTAACTCAAAAAATAAGCAAAAATCTTTTCTTTAATAAAAAAGGGTCAAAACCCTAAAAAATATGCCGATTTAATTTTCTCGCACGTGATCCATTTGATTCCAATATTGTAATTGCTTCCGGTATGTAATAGCTTTTAATTAGGACTTTAGTTATTTATCGCTTTATTTACTTTCCGCAATTTAAATTAAAGGGTTGCTTTTGGCGATGTAAATACCCGACGCCTTGTAATAGTTTTAGATTTAATTTCCGCAAATTTAATTTCCGCAACTATACAATGTTAGATGTTTGATAATAGGGAATGCATGACAAGATCCAATCTTTAACCTAAAATCAACAATAGCTCACCCATGACATGTACAGATAAAATTAACCGAATTAACACACTCGCACATGCCACTCTTATGGTACACCTCACTTGGTTGCCTCGAACGTGGTCATTGAGTATAGGAAGTTTTAGAGGTCTCCCTCTTGTCCAAAGATCATATTTGCCTCGAAACAGTTGCCTCAGAAAAATGATCTAAGACATTAGGGTTACCACTAAGGCGTCTTAACATTGCTTTAGTGACCACAAGTCCCTTAATCGAATTGACCCGAAAACTCCAACGACGGTGCTACCTACTCCTCAATAGTGGGATAGCTTTGTCTAAAGGACATTTGTTTAGATTAATTCATTTTTGAGTAGATAGATGGTTCTTAAGTACTTGCTCATTTTAAAACAAAATAAAACTTTTCGCACTTACACTTTCTTCAAAACAAAAACTCTTTTCAAACCCACAAACACAAAGAAAAGCAAACTTTTGAAAATACAATGAGCAAGTACCTAAGATCCCGTGGATAACCACGGATAGAAAGGGTGCTAACACCTTCCCTTTCTATAATCTACCTCCCGGACCCGAGAAATATCTCAAAAAGGAATTTTTTTTGTGCTTTTGTCCTTTCCTTGTTGGATAAAATAAAAGACGGTGGCGACTCTTGCTTACCGCGACATTTTGCAAAAACAAACGCAAACGCGAACCAGCATTCCAAAACAGTCAGTTCTCATTCCCACCGATCACAGAGTTGGCGACTCTGCCGGGGAGTTATTATAAGTGAGGTGTACCTTAGGATTAGATCATTGTGTTTTCAATTGTATGCTTTGTATGATTTATATTTGTGGGCTTGTATCGGAGTTCTATAGATCCTAACCCAGATCTGGGGATACCCTTTAGGTAAGTAGCAATAAACTGTGAGGGAACTGTCTGGCATAGACCGACACGGTTGGAGCAGTAGCTACATTGGTGTGGCACTTTTGTCTGTACCAATATCCCTTGTGTTAGAACAAGGAGAATATGGGTCTTCTAAGGGGTCATTAAGCACCAACTGACCTTAGAACCTTTAAATTGACCAACTTGGCCATAGAACAGTAGTAGTATGCTACACTCATTGAGACTAAACTCTCGCGATGATTCTGGACGCAAGAAAAGGTTGCTAAACTGGAATTATGACCGATTGAGGGTAGTCGGTGATATTGAGATCCTCTAGAACCCGGTTACTATTTTTAGGACAGGTTTAACCCAACTGAACTGAAAGAGGGTAGTACCTAAGCTCCTTGCCAGCCTGAAATCTAAGGGCTCTTAGTGTGACTTGTGTGCCTTTAACATGTTTGCTTTTTGTGGATACTTGTGGTGTGCCTTTATCACGACATCATGACATCATAACATTGCATACATCTTGCATAAGGACTAACCTATTTCAAAGACAGGAGGGATTCATCTTTGCTCGTTTTGTAGTTCATCATGATGCCCATGCATAAGAATACCATCCGGATCAACTTTGTCCAAGTCCCTACCTTGCTTAAAGAGTTGGTTGCCAAGATGCCTGACACTACTTCCTTCATCAGGAGGCATCTCAGTTTGGTCACCTCTAAATTGGACGAGCAGATGATGAGTGTCCTAGTCCAGTTCTATGATCCGCTGTACCATTGCTTCACTTTTCAGGACTTCCAGCTGGTTCCTAACCTAGAAGAGTTCTATGAGCTGCCCGATATCTCTGTTTTGGAGCAGACTCCGTTTACTGGTTGGGAGAAGACTCTTAGGCCCGAAGAAATTGTTGCAGCCCTTCATTTGACCAAAGAGTAGGTAATGGATAATTGGGAGACTAGAAGTGGAGCTAAGAGTTTTCTGACTAAGTTCTTGGTTGGCAAGGCTAACTACTTCTGGGATAGCCTAGACTTTAAGGCATTCGAGGATATTTTGGATCTTCTGATTTATGGCTTGGTATTGTTTCCGAATCCTGACACTTTTGTTGATGTTAATGCCATAAAGATCTTCATCTCTCAGAACCCTGTACCCACTCTCTTGGGTGACATCCTTCATCAGCTCTATGCTCGTACTTCCCGAAAGCGGGGAACCTTGATGTGTTGTGCTCCTTTATTGTTGAGGTGGTTTATTTCGCACCTCCCCAAGTCAGTGCTGAAGAACAAAGAGGGAATGGGCCGAGCTTATAGGGTGATGTCTCTTTCTCATAATGACATTATTTGGACTCTCAAAGGTATGGATGAGGTGACTGTTATTGATCGATGTGGAGAGTATCCTAATGTTCCATTAATAGGAACCCATGGAGGAATTTCTTACAACCCATGCTTAGCTCTCCGTCAGTTTGGAAGAGCCAGAAGAGAAGGACCTCATGAGATGCTAATGCCTCATATCATATTTGATTTTCAAGGGGATAGCGATGAGCAACGTCGTAGATTCATAAGGGCTTGGGACAGAGTTCACCAATCTGATCCACATGAGCTAGGCCCAAAGACTTCTCTGCCAATGGAGCCATATCTCATATGGGTCCGCATCCGTGCCCAGAAGCTAGGTATGCCATATGAAGCTGTCCGGCCTGTCACTCTTGAAGTTGCTAATGAAGAAGGGGTTCTTCCAACCATTCTCCATCCTTATATGCCCAGTGACATTGGGGCACTGAAGAGGTCTTGGATGCAGTTGAGGGATGAACGGGATTCTTACAGAGAGAAGTTCAATGAGCAAGAGCAAAAGATCCAAAAGCTGACTAGGAAACTGGAGAACAAGCGAATTCTCAACGACTATGTCCGCACTGATAAGAAGAGACCATGGGAGCATTGATGGGCCTTTGTTTATTTCCATTTCAGTTTTATTTACTTTTCAGTATTTCCATTCCTGTAACGCCTTAAGGGCAATTTGTTGAACAATTTGAACTACAAAGTTACCTAATAAAGTGTGTTTCCTTTCTTGTTTACAAATTTGAATATCTCTATTGTCTTTGAAATCATAAATCATACGCATTTCATCCCATGCACTTCATAAACAGGTAACCTTTACAGGTCTCTTATCTTCTTCGCTGTTTATTTCAGCCATCATCATGTCTGATGAACCTTCAACTGAGCAAGCTATCAAGGCCCTCTAGGCCCAGAATGCCCAATTTCAAGAGTTGTTCATGATTCTAGCCAAGGGTTAGCAAGACCTGAAGACCTTGATTCTGAAAGAGAAGAAGAAGAAGAAGAAGAAGAAGAGGACAGTAATGTTCAACACTGGACACAGGTTTGGAAACAGGCTACAGGATGAAGTTGATCTGACCACCTCATCTGGAGGGAAAGATAGTCCACAAGAAAGGAGGGCTCCTAGCCCCGTGGTCTCCGACATCGAGACGGACTACGATGAAGAACAATATCCTCCTGCCGAGGATAGATATAAGCAACTGGAAGACCGGTTGAGTGCTATGGATGTTCAAAAGGTGCCTGGTCTGGACTTCGGTGATCTAGGTCTATCATCTGGGGTAGTCATTCCCCACAAATTCAAGGCACCAGCCTTTGCTAAGTATGACGGAGTTTCTTGTCCGAAGCTACACCTCCGGTCATATGTGAGGAAGATCCAACCTTACACCGCTGATAAGAACCTATGGATCCATTTCTTTCAAGAAAGTCTCTCAGGGACTCAGCTTGAGTGGTTCTATCAGTTGGACGGAGCCAGTATCCACAGTTGGGAAGATTTGGCTACTGCATTCTACAAGCAATACCAGTACAACTCCGACCTCGCTCCTACGCGTACCCAACTCCAGGGTATGTCAATGGGAACGGGTGAAGGATTCAAAGATTATGCGCAGAAGTGGAGGGACCTTGTCGGGAGGGTACAACCACCCTTAGCTGATCGGGAACTTGTTGACATGTTTTTGGGGACCCTGTTTGGTCCATTTTTCAACCACTTGATTGGAAGCTCTTCATCTGGGTTTACGGATCTTATTTTGACTTGTGAGAGGATTGAGGCTGGTATTAAGGCTGGGAAGATACAAAAGGGTGCCTCGTCAAGCACCGAGAAGAAGTCGTTTAAGAAAAAGTCTGATGCTGTCTACAGTGCAAGAAGACATGATAGACCTGAACACCGCCAAGCTGTCAATGCGGTTGTTATTTCAAAACCTGCTGGTGCTCCTCAGCACAACAATCAACAAAAGGATGAGAGACCTAAGAGGCAATTCACTCGTCTCAGCATGACCTTATCTCAGATTCTGCCACAGTTGCTGAAGAATAATCTGGTGACTCTAAGGGAAGCCCCAAAGAATTCAAATACAACGTCACCAAGGTATAACCCTTACGCCCGCTGTGCTTATCACTCTGATAGCCCGGGGCACAATACAGATGATTGTTGGAGTCTGAAAAATAAGATACATGACTTGATTGATGCGAAAGAGATTGAGTTCGGAGCACCAGAGAAGCCTAAACAAGAGCCAGGGGTAAATGCTATCAGGGATGATGAGGATGAAGAGTTTGATATCGACAGTTGGATCTACCCAACTGCCAATGGTGGATTAAGCAACTAGACAACGAAGGATTCCATGCTCGTTTCCGTGACTACCCAGTAATGAAACTTTTGTTTTGAATTTGTAATAGACAATGTCTTAAACTTTATGTCCCGGTGTCTTACCCGGGGCACCGTGGCTTCATTTGTGAGGGATTTTGTGTGTCATCTTCATATATCATTAATAAAATCATTGGACGTTCTTGCATTTCAAATTTTGCGCTCCTTGTTTTTCTTTATTATATATTGCAAAAAAGCTATTTTACACACACTCACATATACAGGTCCACATCCACTCTGGATCTCACTGGTAACGACTCTGCTACTGTCGGTTATGACTTCGAAAATCCGATCAACTTAGCTAAAGACGAGGGTGAAGATGATTGCGAAGTGCCTGGTGAACTGGCAAGACTGCTACTCCAAGAAGAGAGGGTTACTCAGCCACACGAAGAGCCAGTGGAATCGGTGAATCTGGGTACTGAGACAGATAAGAAAGAAGTCAAGATCGATGCAAATCTGGAGCTTACTGTGAAACAACAGTTGATTCAAATGCTGCATGACTATGTTGAGATATTTGCCTGGTCTTACGAAGATATGCCGGGGTTGGATACTGATATTGTGGTTCATCGCCTGCCTACCAAGGAAGACTGTCCTCCGGTAAAACAGAAGGTCCGCCGAATGCGCCCAGAGATGTCTGAGAAAATCAAGGCTGAAGTTATGAAACAGTTTGACGCCGGTTTTCTAGCAGTTACTTCTTACCCTCAGTGGGTGGCCAATGTGGTTCCAGTGCCGAAGAAGGATGGTAAGGTCCGAATGTGTGTTGATTACAGGGATTTGAACAGGGCAAGCCCCAAGGATGACTTCCCTCTACCTCATATCGACGTTCTGGTTGATAACACCGCTCAGCACAAGGTATTCTCCTTCATAGATGGCTTCTCCAGTTATAATCAGATTAAAATGGCTCCCGAAGACATGGAGAAGACGACCTTTGTTACTCAGTGGGGCACCTTTTGCTACAAGGTCATGCCTTTTGGACTGAAGAATGCTGGGGCAACGTATCAACGTGCCATGGTTGCTTTATTTCATGACATGATCCATCATGAGATCGAAGTATACATCGATGATATGATTGCAAAGTCCCAGACTGAGGAAGAACACCTGGACCATCTACAGAAGCTGTTTGACAGACTGAAGTTGTACAAACTGAGGTTGAACCCGAACAAGTGCACCTTCAGGGTGAGATCTGGTAAGCTACTAGGTTTCGTTGTAAGCGACAAAGGTATTCAAGTGGATCCTGCCAAAGTGAAAGCTATACAGGAGATGCCAGCTCCCCGGACAGAGAAAGAGGTCAGAGGTTTCCTGGGACGTCTGAATTACATTGCCCGATTCATCTCACACCTGACTGCTACTTGTGAGCCAATCTTCAAGCTACTGAAGAAAGATCAAGTGGTACGTTGGAACGATGAATGCCAGGCCGCTTTCGAAAGGATCAAAGAGTATCTCTAAGAGCCTCCTATTCTGATGCCACCAGTTGAAGGGAGACCTTTGATTTTATACTTGACAGTGCTCGACAACTCAATGGGGTGTGTGCTGGGGCAGCATGACGAGTCTGGCCAAAAAGAGCATGCAATTTTACTACCTTAGCAAAAAGTTTACCGACTGTGAGACCCGATACTCACTGCTCAAGAAAACTTGTTGCGCTTTGGCATGGGCTGCTCGCTGGCTAAGACAGTATATGCTGACTCACACTACTTTATTGATATCAAAGATGGATCCAATCAAGTATATCTTCGAAAAGCCTGCTTTGTCTGGAAGAATAGCAAGATGGTAGATGATATTGACTGAGTATGACATCCAATATATGACCCAAAAGGCAATCAAGGGAAGTGTGTTGGCAGACCATTTGGCACATCAGGCAGTGGATGATTACCAGTCTATGAACTTTGAATTTCCGGACGAGAATATCATGTTGATAACTGATTGTGAGACACCTGGACCGGATGAAGGACCTGAGGAAGGATCCCGATGGTCTATGTACTTTGATGGAGCTTCAAACGATTTGGGTAATGGCATTGGCGCCGTGATCATATCTCCTAAAGGCTCTCATACTCCATTCACCGCCCGACTATGTTTCAACTGCACCAACAACATGGCGGAGTATGAAGCGTGCATTATGGGTCTTCGAGTAGCAATTGACCTAAGGATTAAGTTTCTAAGTGTCTTCGGAGATTCCGCTCTCGTGATCAGTCAAATCAAAGGCGAGTGGGATACGAAACACCCAAATCTTATTCCTTACAAGGAGTATGTATTGACGTTGCTTCCCCATTTTGAGGAGATAACCTTTAAACACTTCCCTAGAGAGGAAAACCAGTTGGCGAACGCACTGGCTACGATGTCTTCTATGTTCAAAGTCAATTGGGACAACGAAGCTCCCCGGATCATTATTGAAAGATTGGACGAACCTGCACATTGCTGTGATCTTGAGGCTGAAGAAGTAACATAAAAGCCTTAGTATCATGAGGTGAAGAGGTATCTTGAAGCTCAGGAGTACCCCGAGGGTGCATCTGTTAATGACAAGAAGTTTCTGAGGAGGTTTGCAGCAAAGTTCTTCATCAGCAATGGCATCCTTTACAAGCGTAACCATGATTCGACCTTACTGCGTTGTGTGGATAAGAATGAAGCAGAAAGGATCATGGCAGAGTTACATGAAGGTACCTTCGGAACCCATTCCAGTGGACATACCATGGAAAAGAAAATCCTCCGGGCAGGATATTATTGGTCCACAATGGAAGCCGACTGTTATCAGCATTCTTGGACATGTCACAAGTGCCAAGTTTATGCTGATAAGGTGCACATACCTCCAGTTCCTATGAACGTATTGACGGCACCTTGGCCTTTTGCAATGTGGGGCATTGATATGATCGGCGAGATCAGACCTACGGCATCCAACGGGCATCGTTTCATCCTGGTAGCAATTGATTACTTTACAAAGTGGGTTGAAGCGGCTTCCTTTGCTACTGTAACCAAGAATCTCGTGGCACGGTTTATTCGGCACAATATGATATGTCGATGTGGTGTACCAGAAAGGATCATTACGGACAATGGTACCAATCTCAATAACAAGATGATCACTGAGCTCTGCGAGCAATTCAAGATACAGCATCATAACTCTTCTCCCTACCGGCCAAAGATGAATGGGGCTGTCGAAGCGGCAAATAAGAACATTAAGAAGATTGTGCAGAAGATGACAGTAACATACAAAGACTGGCACGAGATGTTACCATTTGCTCTTCATGGGTACCGTACCTCAGCACGGACGTCAACAGGGGAAACACCCTATTCCTTGGTATATGGCATGGAGGAAGTCTTGCCTATTGAAGTTCAGATACCCTCTCTTCGGATCATGAAGGATGCAGGTTTAAACGAAGATGACTGGATTCAGACTCGGCTTGATCAACTGAACCTAATCGACGAAAAGAGACTTACTGCTATTTGTCATGGTCAGACGTACCAAAAACGGATGATCAAGGCATTTAACAAGAAAGTCAGACGACAAGAGTATCAAGTTGGGGATCTGGTAATCAAGCGCATTATCCTACCTCAAGGGGATCCCAGGGGAAATTGGACCCCTACTTATGAAGGGCCATTTGTGGTTAAGAACATTTTCTCAAGAGGAGCTATGATTCTAACCACCATGGATGGTGACGACCTTCCTCACCCCGTCAATGCAGACATAGTAAAAAGATACTATACATAATCAAAGACCCGCTAGGTTGACTGGCCTAGGCAAAAATAAGGGCTTCCCGGCGAACCAAAAGGTTTCGGGGAAAAATAAGGGATGAAAATAAAAAAATCTGTACACCCGGAAAGTCAAAAACCTGAAAAGGCGGCTTGAGCAAAAATGGGTATCCCAGTGGACTGAAAACCCGAAAGGGCAGTCCAGGCAAAAGTTAGGGATCAAAGTGTAACACTATGTCTCATTGGATCACCTTGCATCCAGACTTCGGTATCGACTATCAAGCTCGGACGACACTAATCAATCAGATTCATCTTCAACTAAGCAGCAAAGTGATGAGATGCTTGAAGATATAAAGGCAATACCAGAGTTGGAATCCAGTGGGATTATTCACATAGTTGTTTTGTTTCCTTTTCACAAATTGTATAAATTCTATTTGTTCGGCGGTGTTCTCTTACTAGGACGTCAGCCTCTTGTACAAAAATGCCTATTTTTAGGCCAAACTTCAAAATCAATACAAATTCATTTTCAGAAATTTCAAGTTGTTTTTCCTTTATCTGTTTTGTTTTGCAAAGAAAGTCCAATGTTCATTTTTTGATATATTCATTTGACATTAATTGCTGATCATAAATATTTACATGCGAAAGGAAGGATGAATTACTGGTAATATCAGAAACAGGGGGATAAGAAATGTCCAAGCTGTGTAGTTGCTTTGTCCACCAGGTACAAGGTAGATTCAGATGAAGAATATGGCTATGATACCTTCACTCCCCACATAGCAAGGTAGTAATGGTAGCTCTCCTAGCGGAGACTTGCAGTTAGGTACAAATCAGCAATACTCTCCCCCAAGCAGAGTTAGCCTACCATCAGCCCTAAAAAGGTTGGGTATCCCCAGAAGGTCTTAATATTCCCCAGCGGAGTATAAAGATATTCCCCAGCAAGTATAAGAGCATCCCCGACAGTCTTAATATTCCTCAACAGAGTATAAGAATGTTCCCCAGCAGAATATAAGATACCCCAGTGGAGTCAATTTTCCCAGCACAGTCTAAAAAGCTTCCCCAACAGAGTCGAATCATCATCCCCAATAGACTTTGGAAGCTTACCCCCAGCAAAGCACAAATAAGTCTCCTCAGCCAAATTCAGAGGTTATCCCCCACAAGAGTCTAACAGGGTTATCCCTAGCAAGTCGCAACTGAAAGATCATCCCCAGTGAAGTTCTTTCTTTCCCCGAACAGGAGTTCAATCCTCAACAGATTCAATATCACCAGCAACGGTAATCCATCCCCAATGGAGTTCATCGTTAAAATCCCCAACAGAGCTTATCAACGGAATCCCCAACGAAGTTCTTTCTTTCCCCGAACAGGATTTCAATCCTCAACAGATTCAATATCACCAGCAACGGTAATCCATCCCCAATGGATTTCATCGTTAAAATCCCCAACAGAGCTTATCAACGGAATTCCCAGCGGAGTTTATCGTTAAAATCTTCAGCAGAATATCTCTCCCCACAGAGTAATTCCATACAAGAGTAATTTCTTCATCAGTTTATTCCCCAACGGAGTTCTTTTCTCCTGCAAGTTTATTCTCACAATTATCTTCGTTCATCATCCTCAGCAGAAACGAAGAATCCAACTCTATTCTCCAGCAACTCCGGGATTTATTTTCCCCAGCTAAAGCATTACATTTCCATACATCATAATACATGCATAGACGCATCATACCATACAATCTCATTTATGTTGAGAACATCATTGCTTGATCCATATCATGCATTGCATATGACTGACCTTTACCTTTCAGAAAAGATGCAGTTAAATTCTCAACTATGTCAATGGAGACAAAAATCAGTTAAATCGATTCCTAAAGATTTTTCTGAGGCCAACCCGTCAATGGAGACAACCCTGTCAATAGAGACAACCTGTCAATAGAGACAACCCTTCAATGGAGACAACCCTGTCAATGGAGACAACCTGTCAATGGAGACAACCTGTCAATAGAGACAACCTGTCAATGGAGACAACCCTGTCAATGGAGACAACTTGTCAATGGAGACAACCTGTCAATGGAGACAACCCGTCAATGGAGACAACCTGTCAATGGAGACAACCCGTCAATAGAGACAACCTGTCAATGGAGACAACCTGTCAATGGAGACAACCCGTCAATGGAGACAACCCGTCAATGGAGACAACCCGTCAATGGAGACAACCCGTCAATGGAGACAACATGTCAATAGAGACAACCCATCAATGGAGACAACCCGTTAATAGAGACAACCCGTCAATGGAGACAACCCGTCAATAGAGACAACCCATCAATGGAGACAACCCATCAACGAAGACAAAACCACCTACTAACAATCTCCAAATGGAATTTGTAAGCCCATTCCCGACATCACAATGCTGATGGTACTTCATGCGAGTGCAAATTTCTGGGCACTCTAGTGTTCAATCATCTTCCACCTTCGGATCACGAAAGGACCGAACGCCAATCTATATACTCATGTTTAAGAAGATTGAGCAGGGGAAACTGTTGTACCCAAAAATTTTCCCTCTCATATTTCTCAAGACATGTCAAGAATCATCTCCAAGTTGTTCAAGATGGCTCAAGAGTTGGACAGTCAAATCACCTCCTAAGGCAGTCAATTCAAAATTAAGGTTTTGTGTTGCATCAAGATCCTTACATCCAAATGACCTCAAGTGCTTCCCAATGTCCTAATATGCTCTCAAGTTCATCCATGTCAAAATTTCAAGCCTTACAGAGGAAGTTTGGTCAGTCAATTGCCCAAGAGGCCCAAAAATCGATTGTGCTAGGGCAAAAGTCAACTGTGACCCAAATACAGTCAAACCTCAAGATTTTTGCCAAAATTCTCATTTTTAAGGATAATTCATCATTGGATCAAGGGTTTATCATTATTCATCAAGGATTGCTCAAAGATTCATCAAGATTCAAAAGTTGCTAAATTAAGGTTTTGTAGGAAAAGTCAACTCAACTTTGACCAGGCATAACTTTCTCATACTTTATAAGAAATGACCCATACAAATCTCATTTTGAATAGGATGCAATTTCATACAATCCATTTTCACACCCCAAGATCAAGAAATGCTCTCACAAAAAGTTACAAATTTGGACATTATAGGTCATTTTTGAAAGTCAACAAAAACACATTTTTTTCCAAAGCTTATAACTTGAGCATGGAATATCAAAATGAGATGCGACCAACAGGGTTGGTTAGAGGACATCTCAAGGTTTCTAAAAAGTCCAAGAACACTTCCAAAAGTTCAAAATTGAAGAAGTTATGCATTGTTGAAGTTGGGCATTTTTCCAAAAGTACCAAAAGACAACTATTCTCAAAACTCCAATTTTTGACAAAAGGGCCCACGTTTTTCCACTTGATTTGGTCTTTTCACACCACACACGTGTCCTATCTTCAATTTCATGACCACTTATAATTTTTCTATTTTATTTAATTTTTATTGATTTAATTCATTTTAAATCAATATTAATTCAAATAAAATCCAAAAATTAATGGAATAAGATTTTTTGATCATTTACAGGTCTTCATTACCAAGATACACCTAATCAAATTCGTATCAAGCTTTGTTATGCACAAAAAATCAGATTTGGACATTTTTGGAAACTTTATCAATGGTGATCAAATCATATCTCAAAATCTTCAATGCACATTGATTGGAGGCCCAAGACTTGACCTAATGCAATCCCTTATACACACACAAGCCATGCATATGAAAAACATGACCTGAAGCTGCCCAAAACGACCAAACCAAATTGGAGAAAAAGCTTGAAAAAGTGGAAACTGAAATCACACTTAGAGCTCGTTTCAATCCAAAATCTCAACGTGGTGTTCTTGCTTGCAATCCCCTGAAGCTATAGCAATCAGAACCAAGCCCTCTCATCGCCTGAAACGCTCTGTAAGTCGTCCTGAACATAGCTCTGCACATGGAATCGTGAATCCATGTTCTTGTATCTTTTTGCCAAATTTCTTGTACAATCATGCTTAACATCCAATTTCCAACATGTCTGCATTATTCAATTTTGTTTTCATGGCCTATAACCTTAGATCCGAAGCTAGGGTTCGTGTTCTTGTTTTTTAGGCATTTTTGATACAGGCAAAATCAGGACAAATAACGACCATGGATGTGTTCAGGGAAGAGAGACGAACCCAATGATGGTCTTAGCTTGCATTTTTGTGGCCTAGAACGAGTTTTGGAAGCAAGCCATGGATCTTCCTGCGGATAACAATCCGCAGGTAATAAAACCAGAGATTTGTGAAGAAGACGACTACGCGTCCTCTTTCCATTGGCTCGTTCAAATGTTTAGCGCGTTTTTTTTAATTCCCAGGCATATTAAATATTTTCAATATATTATTTGTTTTGTATTCCATTAACAAATAGGCAGCGTAGCTCAGTTGGTGGAAGCGTGAGTGGAAAACCCCTTGGGACCTGGGTTCGAATCCCAGGTCCCCCAAAACATTTATTTGATTTTTCTTCAGGTGATTCTATGTGATATCCAAAGGGTGATCCACCATACGCTTGCAAATATCAACCTGCCAGATGGCCTCCAGGCCAGATCTGGTGGATAGGAATGAGGGTCTACCATATACTCAAGTCAACAAGCATGCATTGGATGGGAAAAGTCAAACAAGGCTGACATTTATTGGGCCTGGAAATTGCAAATCACACCTTCAAATTAGGCCCAGCACCCCCCTTGGTTATTTCTTTTCATTATTCTTTTTTTATTTAATTGTTTTATTAATTATTATTATTATTATTTACACTAACCAATTTATTTTTCTTAATAAAATCAGAAAACAATAAAAATATTATTTTTATTTATTAAATTTAATTTCATCACTTTATTTTTGTAAATAAACATTAGTCAATTAATTTAGTTTTTAATTAGGTATAATTTTAATATTTTTTGCAATAAATTAAAATTAATGTAGAATTAGGTTTTTAATAATTTTAATCATTCTTTATTTTATTTCCTTAAATATAAAAAAAAAACCAAAAATATATTTTTTATTTAAATTAATTAATTAACTTAGGTTTAACTTCATTTAACTCAAAAAAATAAGCAAAAATCTTTTCTTTAATAAAAAAGGGTCAAAACTCTAAAAAATATGGCGATTTAATTTTCTCGCACGCGATCCATTTGATTCCAATATTGTAATTGCTTCCGGTATGTAATAGCTTTTAATTAGGACTTTAATTATTTATCGCTTTATTTACTTTCCGCAATTTAAATTAAAGGGTTCCTTTTGGCGATGTAAATACCCGACGCCTTGTAATAGTTTTAGATTTAATTTCCACAACTATACAATGTTAGATGTTTGATAATAGGGAATGCATGACAAGATCCAATCTTTAACCTAAAATCAACAATAGCTCACCCATGACATGTACAGATAAAATTAACCGAATTAACACACTCGCACATGCCACTCTTAGGGTACACCTCACTTGGTTGCCTCAAACGTGGTTATTGAGTATATGAAGTTTTAGAGGTTGTCCTCTTGTCCAAAGATCATAGTTGCCTCGAAACGGCTGCCTCGGAAAAATGATCTAAGACATTAGGGTTACCACTAAGGCGTCCTAACATTGCTTTAGTTACCACACGTCCCTTAATCGAATTGACCCGAAAACTCCAACGACGGTGCTACCTACTCCTTAATAGTGGGATAACATTGTCTAAAGGATATTTGTATAGATTAATTCCTTTTTGAGTAGATAGATGGTTCTTAAGTACTTTCTCCTTTTAAAACAAAACAAAACTTTTCGCACTTACACTCTCTTCAAAACAAAAACTCTTTTCAAAACAAAAACTCTTTTCAAACCCACAAACACAAAGAAAACAAACTTTTGAAAACACAATGAGCAAGTACCTAAGAGCTTGTGGATAACCACGAATAGAAAGGGTGCTAACACCTTCCCTTTCTATAATCTATCTCCCAGACCCGAGAAATATCTCAAAAAGGAATTTTTCGGTGCTTTTGTCCTTTCCTTGTTGGATAAAATAAAAGACGGTGGCGACTCTTGCTTACCGCGACATATTGCAAAAACAAACGCAAACGTGAACCAGCATTCCAAAACAGTCAGTTCTCATTCCCACCGATCATAGTATGTCCACTGGAATGGGTTCCGAAGGTACCTTCATGTAAATCTGTCATAATCCTCTCTGCTTCGCTCTTGTCTACAAACCGCAGTAAGGTAGAGTCATGGTTGCGCTTGTAGAGGATTTTATTACTGAGGAAGAATTTTGCGGCAAACCTTCTCAGAAACTTCTTATCATTGACAGATGCCCCTTCGGCATACTCTTGAGTCTCGAGATACCATTTTACTTCGTGAAACTAAGGTTTGTCTGCTACCTCTTCAGTATCAATCTCGCAGCAGTGCGCTGGTTCATCCAACCCCTCAATGGTGATTCGGGGAGCTTCCTTGTCCCACTTAACTTTGAACATAGAAGACATGGTAGCTAGCGTGTCCGCTAAATTATTCTCCTCTCGTGGGAAATGTTAAAAGGTTCCCGTTATACCCCAAAATTTTCCCTTTCATTTATCAAAAATTTGCTCACAAGATCTCCTTTGGCTCAAGATTGCATTAGAGTTTGATCAGCTCAAGACACCCTCTTAAGCACTGATGACCAAAATTAGGGTTTGAGATTGCACAAGGAATTTTGAACTTCCAATGCCCCATATGAATTTCATGGATCATTATGGATCCCCAAGATCACTCATGTCAAGTTTCAAGCCTTGGATCACACTTTTGCTCAGTCAATTGAGCACTTGACCTAAAAATCAGTTGTATTGGGGGAAAAGTCAACTATGGCCAATTTACAGTCAAACTTCCTAATTTTTGATCCACATAAAAATTTTAGACTCATATGTATCATTTGATCAAGTTTGGACCATAATTCCTTAAGAAATTTGATCAAATCTCCAAAAGGGCAAAATGGTCAAAATTAGGGTTTTGACTGAGAAAGGGCAATTTCTGATTTTTGACCTAGAAAATGATCAATTGGTTTAAGGCATGATCTCAAGAGTCCAATTGCATCATTTTTACCTAATAACATGGCTCAAAACATTACTCAGGTTCAAGGGATTGACAGATGAATTTTCAGTCAACTGATCAAAAGTCAACTGTATACTGAAAAGTTAAACTTTGACTTTTCGGTCAAAGTCAAATGTCAAAGATCATAATTCATCAAAACATGTCAATATATGAAACTTATTCATCAAGAAATCAAAAAGTCAAGATTTCATTTTGAAAAGTCAAAATTTATAATCTTAGAAATTTTTCTAAGTGTTGGAAATTTCATGTTTTTTCACAACTTTGAACAAATTTTTCACCATGATGCAAGATGATTCAAGAGAAACTTCCAACATGAAAGTTGTAGATCTCCATGAAATCTACAACTTTTCTATACCCAACTCCTTCCAAAAGTGCTTTTATCTCAAGTTATAATTTTAAGAACATGTGGTCATGAAACAAAACACTTAGTGAAAATTTTCCCTAATTTGGTCAGGATTTTGACCCAACTTCATGGCACTTTTTCATATAGTTCCAAGGGTAATGTTCAAAATAAATTCAATATGGGTTATATAGCATATTGCAAGCTTTCCAAAATATCAAAGAACTCCTTGAGATCATTCTTGAGTAGGGAGAATCGAAGAGATGAAATTAGGGTTTTGTCACTTGAATTACAAGTCATTTTGTGATGAACCAAATTCAAAATTCAAACTATGCTGCATAAACTCTATTTTTAAGGCCTCAAAATTGTTAGGCACTCCATAATTAATGGCTTGCACGACTGTTAGAGGTCTCATTTCAAGCATTCAATGCATGAACGTGCTTTATATCCATTTTTGGAAGAAAGGTTACATTGCCATTTTGATAAAGTGCTTTTTTACACAAAACTTGTTCTTGAGCCTTGCACTTGTTCTCTTCTGATCATACAAGTCCTATAACTTAACGGTTTAGACACTTACAATCAATCAACTTATGCTTGTACCTCACATTGAAACTTGGTTTCCCTCTTTTCTTGAAAATCAAGTAACCTAGCCAAAAGCTTGTAACTTGTACTTCTGACTTGACAATGCACTCTAATCCTTTTGCTTATAGATACACAAACTATTTGCATCAAATAAACGAAGGCTCAAGCCCTGAAAAGACCTAGAACTCAGAAACACATCTCATACTTCCATTTTCACATAAACTGACCAAAAACTTGAAACTCATAACTCCATCGTGCATTTCCAAGCCTTTTTGTTTCTAAAGCTTCTAAACATCATTTAGAACTGATCTCATACCCTGTTACAGAACTGTAACACCATTAACACCATCCTCCATTTTCAAAAACAGAGCTTTACACTTGGACTTCTCCAGAACATCTCAGGCCCTTTCAGCTCAAGCTAAGCATTCCATTAGCTTCCTGGGAACTTGAGGAAGCTAACCCAACCATTGGAACTCCTTGAAAGCTGCTCAAACTTCAAACCCAATACCCTCTTGCAAGGTAAGTTTTCTAACTTTGGAACTTTTCATACAGGAATCATCAATGATTTATTTGTGAATAAAACATGTAGATATTATTGCCCTAAAGCTAACCATGTCCATAGTTTCCATTGATTTTGCTTGAGCTTAGAGAATTTTAAGATTGAACTTTCTGAGATTTTTAGGGTTCATATTAGGGCCAATAAAATTTGTGCTTATCTTTGATCTTTATTTTTAATGCTTTACATTTTTGAAACCGTGAGGAAATTTGCTACAAGTTTCATGTTTACAGTTTTCAATTTTGATGGGAAATGAACAAGTTACAGTTGGTCTGCCTGGAGGTTGAAGATGAAGTAATCAGGGCGCGTTTTGTATCATATATTTATTGATTTGCTTATGTTAACTGATAGCCACCCTAGTGGTAGAAGTGCGCGTCTGTAACCTTTGGGACCTGGGTTCAAGCCCCAGTGGTACCCTTTTGATTTTTCATAGTTTTGCATTCTGACTTTGTTTTTTGTTTTGGACAGGCGATGGGCCTCTTTGGGCTTGGTTTGTTTTTGTTTTTGCTAGCTAACCCCCATGTGGACTATTTGCGCCCCTGGCCCAATTTTATTTTATTTTCTTTTTTATTTCATTTTATTTTCTTAAATATTTTTCCTAATATTAAAAAAATCATAAAAAATACAAAAATAATAGATTTATATTTTGACTTAGTTTATTTTATTTTTCTCAGAAAAAATATTTTATTTAACTATACTTTATTTATTTTTACTAGTTAGTCTTATAAATTTAATCTAAAACTAGGTTATTATTTATTTTCTTCTACACCAATTAAAATATATTTATTTTAATGTAAAAAAGGCAAAGAAATATTTTATAACACCACATATTATTTTCAAGACAAAAATACCAAAAATACTTTTCTTGAAACTTGATTTCTTTTTAATCAATTAATAGAAGGTTTTATTTAAAATCTTTTCTTAATAAATTTAAGTTTAATTAATTAATTTTCTTTTAATTAATTAGGTTAAAACAAAATCCCTTTTCCTAAAAAATCCAAGAATATCTATTTTCTTCACATTTGCATTCTTATACATTTATTCATTTTATACATTATTTATTTCAATTCTTGTATAAATTCAATTTGGTTGTAATAGATTAATTAGGTTTATATTCTTGCAATCCCCATTTACAATTTGTACACTCCATCCCACAAGTATTGTAATAGCGTAGTAACTTTAAATTATGCAATTTATCGCTTTATATAACATGCTAGTAATTAGGGTTTGTATGGAAAGACTAAAACCAATACTTAGAAAACCATAATCCAAGACAAAATCAAGCATGAAAACAATACACTTGCACACAAGCACCCCTAGGGTAATGCCACTTGGTTACCTTTATAAAATGGCCATATTAAGCATGTGAGGTATCTTAGCAAAAACAAACAAAACACAAGATCATAGTCCCTCGATGACGCTATCTAAGTTGCCTTTCAAATGATTTTAGTCCCTAAAAAAGAATTCTAAGATACCTTTCAACATTTCTAATCATGGTTATACGATGACCCACGCCCGTCCCGTGTACATCCAAAGGAAAATAAAATGAACAAGAAAGACTTTTGCGTAGGTAGAATGCTCCTAATTACTTGCTCCATTTCAAAACAAACATCCTTGCTATTTTCAAAACAAACACCTACACTTTCAAACATCTTACAAACATGAAAACATTTTCAAAAGATCAAACATCTTTGTATACATTCTTATGAACGAGAATCATTACAATGATTGCCTAAACAATGGCCTATTTACGAAATACTTTCAAAAACCACACAAAGCATAATTTCAAACAAAAGCTAGTGATCTAGCAAGTAACTAAGAGCCCATGGAAAACCATGGATGAAAAGGGTTCTAATACCTTCCCTTTTCATAATCTACCCCTCGAACTCAAGAAATAATCTCAAAGGTCTTTCCTGTGCTTTTTCACCTTTCCTTTTGGATAAAAGAAAAGTCAGTGGCGACTATTGCTAACCGTAACATTTGCGATAAAACGCAAAACCCTCAAGTCAGTTCTCCCACCGTATCACAGTTACCTCCTCAAAGTGTGGGAGCAACGTTAGTATGGGCTCTTTGTACGGGATGATATTTGGATGCTTCGTATCCCACTCTCCTTTGATTTGACTTATTACCAAGGATGAACCCCCGAAAACATCCAAGAACTTGATCCTCAGGTAGATAGCGGCTTTGAGACCCATGATGCAGGCTTCATACTCTGCCATGTCGTTAGTGCAGTTGAAACATAGTCGGGAAGTGAAAGGAGTATGACAGCCCTCAGGAGATATGATTACAGCGCCAATGTCATTACTGAGTGCGTTCGAAGCTCCGTCAAAAACCATGGTCCATCGGGATCCTTCTTCACGTCCTTCATCCGATCCAGGTTTTTCGTAGTTAGTCACGAGCATAATAATCTCGTCCGGGAACTCAAAATTCATGGACTGGTAGTCATCCACGGCCTGATGTGCCAAATGATCAGCTAATACATTTCCCTTGATTGCTTTTTGGGTTGTATATTGGATATCGTATTCAATTAAGATCATCTTCCATCTTGCTATCCTTCTGGAGAGGGAGGGCTTCTCGAAGATGTACTTGATTAGATCCATATTAGATATCAACAACATAGTGTGGGTCAGCATATACTGTCTTAGTTGGCGAGCAACCCATACCAAAGCGCAGCAAGTTTTCTCGAGCAGTGAGTATCTTGTCTCACAGTCGGTAAACTTTTTTCTAAGGTAGTATATTGCGTGCTCTTTTCGACCAGACTCGTCATGCTTCCCCAGTACACACCATATTGAATTGTCTAGAACTGTTAAGTACAATATAAAAGGTCTTCCATCAATCGGAGGCATTAGAATTGTTGGTTCTTTAAGGTATTCCTTGATTCTTTCGAAAGCGGTCTGGAATTTGTCATTCCACTTTACCACTTGATCTTTCTTCAGGAGCTTAAAGATTGGCTCACAAGTAGCAGTCAGATGTGAAACGAACCTGACAATATAATTTAAGCGTCCCAAGAAACCTCTAACTTCCTTCTCAGTACGGGGAGCCGGCATCTCTTGTATGTCCTTTACCTTCGCAGGGTCTACCTGAATACCTTTGTCACTGACGATGAACCCTAGAAGCTTACCAGACCTTACCCCGAAGCTGCACTTGTTCGGATTCAGTCTCAGCTTGTATGTCTTCAACTTGTCAAACAACTTTTGTAGATGGTCAAGGTGCTCTTCCTCGGTTTGGGATCTGGCTATCATGTCATCAACATAAACCACTATCTCATGGTGAATCATATCATGGAACAAGGCGACCATAGCTCCCTGATAAGTTGCCCCAACATTCTTCAACCCAAAAGGCATCACCTTGTAACAGAAGGTGCCCCACTGTGTGACGAAGGTTGTTTTCTCCATGTCTTCAGGAGCCATCTTGATCTAGTTATAGCCAGAGAAACCATCCATGAAGGAGAATACTTTGTACTGTGTGGTGTTGTCAACCAGAACATCAATGTGGGGAAGCGAGAAATCATCCTTGGGGCTTGCCATGTTCAGGTCTCTGTAGTCCATACACATCTGTACTTTACCATCCTTCTTAGGTACCGGAACGGTGTTAGCAACCCACTGCGGATAGGAGGTGACAACTAGGAACCCAATGTTGAACTGCTTCATGACCTCTGCTTTAATCTTCTCTGACATTTTAGGACACATACGACAGACCTTTTGCTTAACTGGAGGACAATCTTCTTTAGTCGGCAGACGATGTACCACAATATCAGTGTCTAAACCAGGCATGTCTTCATATAACCAGGGAAGATCTCAACATAGTCGTGCAACATTTGTATCAGCCGTTGTTTGACATTATTCTCCAGATTTGCGCCGATCTTGACTTTTTTTCTGTCTACCTCCGTGCCCAAGTTTATCGTCTCCACTAGCTCTTTGTGAGGCTGTATAGCCATCTCTTCTTGTTGTAACAGTCTAGCAAGTTCTCTAGACACCTCACAATCTTCCTCACCTTTGTCCTCGGCTTGGTTGATTGGATTTTCGAAGTTATAACTGGCAATAGCAGAACTATTATCAATGGGATCCAGAGTGGATATGGATCTACAATTTGATATGTGAGTGTGTGTAAGAGCATAGATGTAAAAAGCAGAAAAGAAAAACAAAGAGCGCAAAATTTGTATGCAAGAAACGTCCAATGTTTTGTTGATTACATATGAAAATGACATATAATAACCCTCACAAATAAAACCATTGTGCCTCGGGTAAGACACAAGGCCATAGAGTTTAAATTGTTTATTACAAATTCAAAAAACAAGTAAGACAATTACTGCTGAACAAAAGAAATTGGAACAAAATCTCTGGCCGTCCAGTTACTAGGTCCACCATTGGTAGTAGAGTAGATCCAGCTGTCAATATCAGAATTCTCATCATTGTCTTCAATAGCATTGACCCCACGATTGCTGATGCATAGGGGAGGTCCTCCGGCCCAAGCGTGTCGAACAACCCTTTGAGCTTCTAAAGTAAAGCCCAAACCAAATTTGTCAGTTTTATGAGGAAAATCAGGTAGCTGTCCCCAAATGGTACACCCACCTTCTTCAACTACTGCTCTGGCGTCCTTGAGAGAAGCCATCTTCAAAGGAGGTTTGGTGCTGGTGATAGTCTCGGTTGACGCTATAATCTGGGGAACCTCTTCAAAGTTTTGACAAGGAGTCTCTATGAATTCCCCGTCCATCTCCATATACCTGAAAGAATTCAGGTGGCTTACCATATACTCTTCTTCACCACGCATAGTCACAATCTTCCCCTTTACTGGATATTTCAGCATTTGGTGTAGCGTAGAAGTAACGGCCCCAGCTTCATGGATCCAAGGACGTCCCAACAAACAAGAGTATGATGGCCTGATGTCCATCACGTAGAAGGTAGACCCAAAGGTCTGAGAACCCACTTTGACAGGGATGTCCACCTCCTCGCGCACCATTCTTTTTGACCCGTCAAAAGCCCTCACCACAATGTTACTTGGCTTTAATGTCAAGCCTTCGCAATCTAGCCTATCAAGAGCCTTCTTAGGTAAAACATTTAATGAAGATCCAGTGTCCACCAGCACACAAGCCATAGTAGTGCCCCTTCATTCGATCGAGACATGTAGAGCATCATTATGCTTTCTCCTCTTTAGTGTCATGTCGACATCTAAAAAACCCAACCCATTATCAGCAGTCAAACTGGCCACACAGTCTTTGAATTGGTCGGCGGAGGTTTCTTGAGGCACATGCGCAGTCTTGAGAAATGAAATCAAAGCCTTTGCATGGGCCTCAGAACATAACAACAAAGACAATCGATATCTTCGAAGGGGTCTGCCACAGCTGCTCGACCATATTGTAGTCACTCTTCTTGATTATTTTTAAAATTTCCTCCACTTCTTGTTTAGAGGATTCCACAACAACTTTTCTAGGTGCCTCCGTCTGGGCAGGCTCACCTATAGCTTCTTTGCCCCGAGTCCTAGATGATTCATCGGCAGGGGTAACAATTGGAGTAAGAATGGGAGTAGTAACAGAAGTACCTGTAGGAACAACAGATGGAATAACAACAGGCTTAACAACAATCTTCTAGGAGATCTCGGGAGAGAAAAACCTTCTACTTTGGGTAACTTTACTGGTCCCGAAAATATTGCTGATATCGGGATCAGCCTCTTCAGTCTTCAAATCCTGTTTGATGCCATGGTAGTAGACGTCAGCACTGTAGTTCCAAGGAACAGCTTTGTCCGAGGAGTACGGTACAAGGTCAGGAAAAGTGATTATTAACGAAGAAATTCTTGGAGTAGGTGTAATCCTAACAGGTCTTTTAGAGGAGACCTTGGAAGGATTGGCGGAAATGGTTATAATAGCAACATCTTCATATGAAACAGCCAGAGTCAGAGTCTTTTCAAACAAAATCTCTCTGTTGTCCATCAAGCGTTGAACACCTACTTTTAACAAATAGCAACCAGAGGGCAGAGATGAAAACATGTGGCAACCTTCACCACATCCCGAAAATAAACCGGCCAGATACCAAATTCTTCTTGACAGTCATGAGAGGGGTGGAAAATTCATCAATAAAGGTAACAAACAGATCAGTATCAATGGCATTAACTCCACAATTATGCTTGAGCATGGGAGCAGTTATGACATTAGGCTTCTCTGGGGCATCAAACTCAATCTCCTTGGCTTTGATTAGATCTTGTACCTTATTCCTCAGAGCCCAACAGTCATTTGTATCATGGCCTGGACTCTCAGAATGGTAAGCACACCGAGCGTTTGGATTATACCGAGGAGATGTGGTGTTAGGATTCTTGGGAGCCTCCTTTAAGGTTGCCAAGTTTGATCTTAATAGATGGGTAAAACCTCAGCCAATGTCATATTAATCCGGATGAACTGGCTTTACGGTCTTTATACCCTTTGCTGATTGTTTCGTTGTTGAGTAGCCACAGGCCTAGGTATCATCACAACACCTACTGTTGGATGGCGTTCAACTCTGCTCTGACCTCTTGGGCTATAAACGGCACTGACCTCCTTCTTACCTGTGAACGGCTTCTTCACTGTACTTGACGAGGTATCTTTCTGTATCTTGCCGCTCCGGATCCCAGCTTCTACCCTTTCTCCAGTCAATATCAGCTCGGTGAAACTAGATGAGGAGCTACCAATCAAGTGATTGAAGAATTGACCAGGCAGCGTCCCGAGAGACATGTCAACCAACTCCCTATCAGACAAAGGAGGTTGGACTCTCCCTTCCAAATCTCTCCACTTATGCGTATAGTCCTTAAAGCCTTCACTTGCACCCATGGACATACTATGGAGTTGAGTACGGGTAAGAGCAAGGTCAACGTTATATTGACACTTCTTATAAAAAGCAGAAGTCAAATCCTCCCAGTTGTGGACATTGGCTCCCTCTAGTTGATAGAACCATTCAAGCTGAGTCCCAGACAGACTGTCCTGAAAGAAATGGACCCACAAGTTCCTATCAGCAGTGTGAGGCTGAATCTTCCTCACATAGGAACGAAGATGAAGCTTAGGACAATACACCCTATCATACTTCGTAAAAACTAGAGCCTTAAACTTCTGTGGGATGACTACCCCAGATACTAAACCCAACTCTTCGAAATCCAACCCTGGTATTCTCTAGATCTCCATTGCGCTCAACCGATCCTCTAACTGTTTATATCTATCCTCAGTGGGGGGATACTGTTCATCATTGTAGTCTGTGTCATTATCAGAAACTTTAGGGCTAGGGTCCTCCTCCTTTGTCTCTCTCTCTTGATTCTCCCCTTCTTTGGATGAGGAGGCCAGATCAACCGGTTGCTTCAATGGCCCCTTAAATCTTCTGCCCAGATTAAGGACACCAGCGGTCTTCTTCTTCTTCTTCTTCTTCTTCTTCTTCTTCTTCTTCTTCTCCTTCAAAATAAGGGCCTTCAGATCTTCCTGTCCCTTAGCTAAGGCTATGAACATTTGCTGAAATTGGGCATTTTGTTCCTGGAGATCCTTGATGTTTTATTCAGAAGACATTATTGCTGAAATAAACAGCAAAGAAGATGAGAAACCTGTTATGGTACTTGTTTATGCAATGTCATGGATGATATGCATATGCAATGATTTCAAGGACTCTTAAAGGCTCAAATTTGTTTAACCAAAAGAAACACACGTTAATTGTATTAATAATTTCAGATTGTTACAAAGAGTGCCCTTTAGGCTTACAATCAAATAAAACTTAAAGAAAAAGAAAATTAGGTCTCCCAGTAGCGCATCCTCTTTGGTGCAATATAGGCGTTTATATTCCTCTCTTCATGAAGTATCCTAGTGAGTTCTAGGACCTTCTTCTCGATGGCATAGAATTGAGTTTCAAACGTATCCCGCTCCTCTTTAAGTTGAACCCAGGATTTTTGTAACTCCTCATGATCAGTTGGCATGTCAGGATGAAGAACAAGAGAGTGAGTGTCTCCTTCAGCAACCGGTTCCATAATCATAGGTAGGATGGCGGGGTAAGGCATCATAAGACTTTGGGCGCGGGCTCGTACCCATCTGAGATAAGGCTCAAGAGGGATGGAATTCTTGTGCCCCAGTGTCTTGCTATCAACTCTATGTACCATGCCCCAAGCTTGCATGAACCTTTTACGGTAACCCTGAGCATCATTCTCATAGTCGAAGGTGATTCCTTGGATAAGTGTATCATGAGGACCATCCCTTCTCGCATAACCAAACTGTCGCAGTGCCAAACAAGGGTTATAAGTGATTCCTCCCCTAATGCCTAAGAGAGGGACATTAGGGAATTCACCACAGCGATCGATGATGGTAACATCTTCCGAGGACCGTGAACACCAATGAATGTATGAATGTGTAAGGGACATCAACCTATGAGACCATTTCATACCCTGCTCATTCTTCAAAATAGACTTGGGTAGGTGCGAAATAAACCACCTAGCCAATAGAGGGGTGCAACACAGGAGGTTCCCCCTTCTCTTTAGAGTGCGAGCATGCAGAGAGTGTAGAATATCCCCAAGTAATGTAGGCACCGGATTATGAGACCGAAAAACCTTAATCATATTCACATCTACGAGTTAGTCCGCGTTAGGGAATAGTACCATCCCATAGAAGAGGAGTGCCAATACCTCTTCAAAAGCTTGTAAATCCAGGGTATCCCAAAAACAGTGAGCTTTCTCGAATATAAATTTAACCGGGATTCCTTGGACACTTCCCATAGTTTCCCAATTTATCACTACATCAGACCGTTGTAAGGACAGAGCTCGAGCAATCTCTTCAGGCTTTGGATGTCTTTCTGTACCGTTGAAAGGTAATTGGTTAAGAATAAGTACCCCCAATAACCGAGAAAATTCCTCCATAGTAGGCACTAGCTGGTAATCCGGGAAGGTGAAGCAGTGGTGCAAAGGATCAAAGAACTGAAATAACACTTTTAACAATTTTTCATCAGGTTTTGAAGTGACCAAGTTGAGCAGCCGACCATGTTTTTCAGTGAAGGGAGAGTTTTCAGGAATCCTTAATGCCAAGTCCTTTATTTGAGGAGGTACTTTCACAAGTTTAATCTGGATAGTGTTCCTGCGGGCGGATGCCATGTCCTACAAAAAAAGAAAAGATGAGCCATAGAAAATCCTTGAAATGGTTAGTATGATATGCCATGTTTATGATGTAATGATTATGCTAAGAAATCACATGTATGACAAGCAACAAACAAGTCACACAAAGTCCTTAGGTTTAAAGTCTGCATGAGTTTTAAGGTCATACCCTCTTGAAGCTGGATTGGTTCAACCTGTCCTATAAGTAGTAACCAGGTTCTAAGGGATCTCAATATCACTGATATTTCCCCTAAGTTTCGTTCAGTAGGCGATTGACTTGCAACTAAACAAAACTCAGGAGTCAAATCTCAATGAGTTTAGCACCGAGTATTTGTCGACCTTGGGAATACACCAAAGTCGGCCATCTCGCTACGTCCTACTGCCCAAGTTGTGCAATTAAAGGTTCTAAGGTCAGACGACGCTTTATGACACCATGCAGCGGCCCCGTATTCTCCTTGATTAACTCAAGGGCTACTAGTACCAACCAAAGTGTCGCATCAATGTAACTACTGCTTCAACCGTGTCGGTATACCCCGCACAGTTCCCTCACAGTTTATTGCTACTTACCTAAAATGTGTTCCCAGATCCGGTTTTAGGATCTACATAACCCAAAAGGATGCCCTTAAAAGTAAATCAATCAAGAGAAGCAATTAAAATGACCTAGATCCTAAGGTATACCCCCATTTTATTAATGATTCCCCAGCAGAGTCGTCAGTTCCAGGATACGGTGGCAGAACCGATAGTTATACTGGTTTGCGTTTTTGTTCACAAATGTCACGGTAAGCAAGAGTCGCCACCGACTTTTATTTCATCCAACAAAGGAAAAGGAAAGAGAACAGAAAAAACCTTTTTCGAAATTTTTGGAGTACGGGGGGTAGATTATAGAAAGGGAAGGTGTTAGCACCCTTTCTATATGTGGTTTTCCACGGGCTCTTAGGTACTTGCTCATTTTGAAATTTCTTGTGTGTGTGTTTTGAAAAGTTTTTGTTTAACTTCGTGGTAACCCTTGTATCTGTCCTCAAGAGTGTGACGAAGTTGTTTTTAAAAACTGTTTTGAAAGTGTTTATGTGAAAAAGTTCTTATTGTTTTGAGCAAGTACTTCAGAGTTCCTACCTACTCGAAAAAGATTGTTCGTTCTCATTTCCTTTAGACAACGTTATCCTACTATTAAGGAGTAGGTAGCCCCATCGTTGGAGTTAAAGGGGCATTCGAAGGGACAATTACGGTCACTGAAGCAATGATTAGGAAACCTTAGTAATTACCCTAAAGTCATAAAGATCTTTCCGGGGCAACATTAGAATGGGTCATTTTTTATCTTTTGAGACTAGAGGGCGACCACTAAAATTCCTTATACTTCATGACTGTTTACCGAAGGAAACCGAAGTGGGGGTAACCCTAGGAGTGAGCATGTGCGAGTGTTTGATTTTAGTTCATTTATCTTTGCACATTTAGGGTGATCTACTATTTTAATTTCATTTGTCTTTTGCATACAAGCCTATTATCCATACATCTAGCAGTTTATAATAGCAAAAAGTAAAGTGCGGGAATAAAAGACCTAGCTATTACAAGGCTTCAGGGAAGGGGTTACATAACCAAAACTTGGGGAATGAAAACAGTAAATAGGGAATGACAGTAAATGACCTAATTAAACTATTACAATCTCGAAGCAATTACAATAATTTAAAAATAAGGGAACAAGATTACGCGTGACAAAAATAAATACAGGGAATTACCAATTAAGTTCAAAGAAATCTAATTAGTGAATAAAGAAAAATATATATTTTTTTGGATTTTTGAGGAACGTAATTAATTTTTACAAATTAACCTAATTTCTAATTAATTTTAATTATGAAAAAGGAATTTAAATTAACCTAATTAACCTAATTAGTTAATGCAATTAAATATTTTATGACAAAAAAAACTAATTCTAATGTTTTTGTGTTTTTCTTGATTTCATGATTTAATTAAAAAATAATGATTTTTTTGTAAAAATAATTAAAAAAAATAAAAGAAAATAAATAAAAGGTATTAAAGTGGGCCTCATGTGATGAGTGTGATCAGTGGGAATGAGAACTGACTGTTTTTTAATGCCGGTTCGCGTCTGCGTTTGTTTTCGCAAAATGTCGCGGTAAGCAAGAGTCGCCACCGTCTTTTATTTTATCCAACAAGGAGAGGACAAAAGCACAGAAAAATTCCTTTTCGATATTGTTTCTCGGGTTCGGGAGGTAGATTATAGAAAGGGAAGGTGTTAGCACCCTTTCTATCAGTGGTTATCCACGGGCTCTTAGGTACTTGCTCACTATGTTTTCAAAAGTTTGCTTTTCTTTGTGTTTGCGGGTTTTGAAAAGAGTTTTGTTTGAAACTTCGATTTAACTCTTGCTTCTGTCCTCAAGAGTGTAATGAAGTGTTTTGAAAACTTTGTTCGAAAAGTGTAAGTGTGAAAAGTTTTGTTTTGTTTTTAAAATGAACAAGTACTTAAGAACCTCTACCTACTCAAAAAGGAATTAAACTGTGCAGATGTCCTTTAGACAGTGCTATCCCACTATTGAGGAGTAGGTAGCACCGTCGTTGGAGTTTTCGGGTCAATTCGGTTTAAGGGACGTGTGGTCACTAAAGCAACGTTAGGACGCCTTAGTGGTAATCCTAGTGTCTTAGATCATTTTTCTGAGGCAACCGTTTTGAGGCAACTTATGATCTTGGGACAAAAGGACGACCTCTAAAACATCCTATACTTAATGACCACTTTCGAGGCAACCAAGTGAGGTGTACCCTAGGAGTGACATGTGCGAGTGTGTCAATTTTTCAGTTTATATTATCTTTGTACATGTTATGGTGAGCTATTGTTGATTTTAAGTTAAGAGTTAATCTTGTCATGCATAGCCTAGTTAGCATACATCTAAACAGTTAATATATGTACAGGAATTTAAAATGCGGGAATTGTAAATCCTACGCTATTACAAGGCTTCGGGGAGGGGGATTTATTTACATGTCCAAAATTGGGGGAATAAAGCAGTAAAGTGTAAAAGTCTTAGCTAAGCTATCACAGACCAGTAGACAGTTATAATAAAATAAATGCGCGCGAGTCTGAAAATAAACTCTAAAAATCCTAAGAATAAAATATTTTTGTTGTTTTATTTTATTTTTGGAAAATAATCTAAATCTATTAAATTTTAGTTTTGGGAAAATGTTAAGATAATTAAGAGATTAATTAACAAAGTTAATTTTAATAGAAAAAACTAGCCTAATGTTTTTTGTGTTTTTTTGATTTTAATGTTAATTAAAAAAGATAAAAAGATGTCAATGAAAACAAAAAATAAAATACAAGGGGGGATCCTTCGATCCAGGGAAAAAAAAGGAGTTTCGACCCAGGGAGGGAATGGAAGCTTCGACCCAGAGAGGGTCATGGTACTTTCGATTGGGCCAGACAGTAAGGCGTGAGTAGCCTTCGATCCAGGGAAGAGGATTGTCTTTTGATCATGGAGGTCATGGCTTTCGATCCAGGAATGAGATGCCTCCTTCGATCCAGCATGCTAATAGGTTCGATCCAGAGAAGGTGTCTCATTCGATCTGAAATGTTATACCTGGAAAAGTATGTTAGCAAAATAAAACACAGGGCCTGGGTATTGAACCCCAGGCCCTTAGATCGTGCGCTGGCTGGGTCTCTTCAGGCTATGTCTGCAGCAAGTGTTGGCAAACGAAGAACATGACCTGGGCGCCAAACCCAAGCCTTTCGATCCTATCTAGGATGTCAAATCAAAGGTAACAACAAGTAATAATGTGTTATGCAAATGTAAAGTTGGACAATTTACCCTTTCTTACATGCAGGTTGAGTCTTCGATTTGGGTACTGGATGGATGGGAGCACTTTCAATCTGAGGGCTTCTGGGCGTGGGCACCTTTGATCTGAAGGACTTCTTTGGCTTGGAAAATTCTGACAACCTTTGATGGATTGTATGGGCAGCGCCTCTAAATCTTTCCTGTTTCTTTTCTCTATTTTTTCTCTATATTTTTCGCCCTCCTTTTGTAACACTTGTGATCTCTTTATATAGAGGGGGTGGAGGGGACAAGAAGACAAAGGTTTAAATGACCTTGATTATGTGTTTGACAGCCATGAATGAGAATTTGTAACGTTGATTATGTGTTTGAAAGCCATGAATGAGAGTTTGTAACGTTGGCTAAACACATGGGATCTTGTCCTTTTTTTGAATTTTGAATGACATATAACTGGCCTTCGAATGCTCCCTTTCGAATGGGCTGATGGCCTCCTTCGAATGCTTTTCGAAAGCTTCTTCGAATGGACCCTTTGAATGCCTCTTCGAATGGACCCTTTGGAATTCCAATCGAAGGACACTGTTATAATGCCAATCGAAGTACCTGTCCATAATTCCAATCGAAAGGCTTGTCCAGAATGTCAATCGAAAGGCTCCTTCAGAACACCAATCGAAGGGTCTTTCAGAATGCAAATCGAAGTGCTTGTCCAGAATGCCAATCGAAAGAGCTTGACAGAATGCCAATCAAAAGGCTCCTTCAGAACACCAATCGAAGGGTCCTTAAGAATGCCAATCGAAATGTACTTGAAGCAACACTCAAAAATTTTCCTTTTCCTTAGGCAAGAGTTTGTGATCAACCATACAGGGGGAAGACTTTGAGAAACATGAGAGGGCAAATTTTGGGGTACAATAGTTGCCCCTGTTCAATCTTATTAAACCTGAGGATGTAGATTGGCTTGCGTGCCTTTCGTGATCCGAAGGTGGAAGATGATTGAACACTAGAGTGCCCAGAAATTTGCACTCGCATGGTGTAGTATCAGCATTGTGATGTCAGGAATGGGCTTACAGATGCCATTTGGAGATTGTTGGTAGGAGGATGGGCTTATAGATGCCATCTGCATGAGTGTCGATCGCATAAGAGATTCCTTAGCGAGAACTTGCATACCTGTTGTTATAGAAGATTCCACTGGGGGAAGTCTAACTTCATTGAGATTTAGGAACCTGCTTGTACCTCAACTGAGAGAATGCTTCAGCTGAGTTTTAGGAATCTGTCCATAATTCAATTGGGGGGAAACATCTTCATCAAGATCTAGGAACTGTCTCGTGCCCACCGGGAGTATACCATTGAGGTTATAGAACTTGTCCACACTATGACGGAGGAGAACATCAAGATCTAGGAACTGACTCGTGCTCAATGGAGTATACCGTTGAGGTTATAGTACTCGTCCACACTATGATGTAGGGAAACATTTTCATCAAGATCTAGGAACTATCTCGTGCTCAATGGAGTAAATCGCCGAGGTTATAAAACTTGTCCACACTATGACAGAGGAGAACATCAAGATCTAGGAACTGACTCGTGCTCAATGGAGTATACCGTTGAGGTTATAGTACTCGTCCACACTATGACATAGGGAAACATCTTCATCAAGATCTAGGAACTGTCTCGTGCTCAATGGAGTAAACCGCTGAGGTTATAGAACTTGTACACACTATGACGGAGGAAGTGTGATGTTTTAGCTGGGAAAATAAATCCCGGAGCTGCTGGAGAATAGAGTTGAGTCTGGATGATTGTCAGAATTGCGTCTGCATCTAGAGCGTATCTGAAATGTATTTGAATGAGTGATAGAATGACATCTGATTCTGGATCGTATCTGGACTATAACTTGAATGAGTGACAGAATGACATCCGAATCTGGATCGTATCTGGACTGTAACTTGAATGAGTGACAGAATGACATCCGAATCTGGATCGTATCTGGACTGTAACTTGAATGAGTGACAGAATGACATCCGAATTTGGATCGTATCTGGACTGTAACTTGAATGAGTGACAGAATGACATCCGAATCTAGATCGTATCTGGACTGTAACTTGAATGAGTGACAGAATGACATCCGAATCTGGATCGTATCTGGACTGTAACTTGAATGAGTGACATAATGACATCCGGATCTGGATTGTATCTGGACTATAACTTGAATGAGTGATAGAATGACATCCAAATCTGGATCGTATCTGGACTGTAATTTGAAATGAGTGACAGAATAACATCTGAATCTGGATCGTATATGGACTGTAATTTGAATGAATCTGGAATAAGTATCAGAACGTCAGCCATATCTGGATTGTATCTGAGCTGTCTCTAGAAGGAGTCTGGAATAAGTATCAGAATGTCAGCCATATCTGGGTCGCATCTGAATTATCTCTATAAGGAATCTGGAATAAGTATCAGAATGTCAGCCATATCTGGGTCGCATCTGAACTATCTCTAGAAGGAATCTGGAATAAGTATCAGAATGTCAGCCATATCTGGGTCGCATCTGAACTATCTCTAGAAGGAATCTGGAATAAGTATCAGAATGTCAGCCATATCTGAGTCGCATCTGAACTATCTCTAGAAGGAGTCTGGAATAAGTATCAGAATGTCAGCCATATCTGGGTCGCATCTGAACTATCTCTAGAAGGAATCTGGAATAAGTATCAGAATGTCAGCCATATCTGGGTCGCATCTGAACTATCTCTAGAAGGAATCTGGAATAAGTATCAGAATGTCAGCCATATCTGGGTCGCATCTGAACTATCTCTAGAAGGAATCTGGAATAAGTATCAGAATGTCAGCCATATCTGGGTCGCATCTGAACTATCTCTAGAAGGAATCTGGAATAAGTATCAGAATGTCAGCCATATCTGGGTCGCATCTGAACTGTCTCTAGAAGGAGTCTGGAATAAGTATCAGAATGTCATCCATATCTGGGTCGCATATGAACTGTCTCTATAAGGAGTCTGGAATAAGTATCAGAATGTCATCCATATCTGGGTCGCATCTGAACTATCTCTAGAAGGAGTCTGAAATAAGTATCAGAATGTCAGCCATATCTGGGTCGCATCTGAACTGTCTCTAGAAGGAGTCTGGAATAAGTATCAGAATGTCAGCCATATCTGGGTCGCCTCTGAACTGTCTCTAGAAGGAGTCTGGAATAAGTATCAGAATGTCAGCCATATCTGGGTCGCATCTGAACTATCTCTAGAAGGAATCTGGAATAAGTATCAGAATGTCAGCCATATCTGGGTCGCATCTGAACTATCTCTAGAAGGAATCTGGAATAAGTATCAGAATGTCCTCCATATCTGGGTCGCATCTGAGTTGTTTCTAGAAGGAATTTGGAAGATGATGGTCTTTGCCTAATGATTGATCTTTCCTGAAAAGGTAAAGAGTTAGTTGTATGCAATGTCATGATGTATGCATTGTCATGATGTATGCATTGCGTAATGATGCTCTCAAAATAAAAATGAGATTTGTGTCATATGTATTTTGTATGCATATGTTATGAATGTTGTTGAAGTGTAATTTTGTCTTGGACTTTGCTCAAAATGTTTCCACCGGGAATCCCTGCTTTGTTGTTTGAGGAGAACTCCGTTGGGGGATATTGAAAACTCTGTGGGGAGTATGTTTATTTCTGCTTGGGGAAAAGAGTTTAGGAGTCTTAGTCGTCCGTTGCTCTACTGGGGAGTCGAAGTTGAACTGATATCTGGTCGTGTCCAGGTTTCGCAGTAACTTGTTGGGGATTGTAGAGTAGTCTACTGGGGAAGAGGAGTTGTGGTCCTTTGATTTGTAGTAGTCGGAGAGGCAAACTCAAGTTGGGGAATCCTGGTGTTGTTGGGGAAATAAACCTTATCGTCAGTCTGCTGGAGAGGTGACATCTTCGTTGGGGGAAGTCCTCGGGGATTCTTGAGGTTGATTCAGTTGGGGAAAGGTTTTCAGAGATTAAACCCTTGTTGGGAGTCATCCTATGAGAAGGATTTTGGGGAGATCTGTCATTGCCCCTAGTAGCAAGTGTTTGTGACATTGCCAGAAAATGTTTAATTGTATGTAACCCTTCACTGAGATTGACATTCAATGCCCCAAGCGACAGAGATGGAGACTTACCCCTGGTTACTCTGCACTTCTTCAGAGATTTCTTGAAATCTTGACTGTATTGCCCCAGGTGTGCTGGATAGTGACATGTCAAGTCCCCTTGTTGATAGGAGATTTGTCAATGGAAGTGTCATCCTTTTTGAAGTGATTTTGTTCACTGAGAGGGCTTTCGTTCATCAGATATTCGTTGTGTGAATTTCTCCACTGTCAAACAAATAGCCAAATGCAAACAATGATATTCAAATAATGCAAAGTTTATGCTTGTCTCGAAGTTTTGAAAAATGCGTTTTTTAGCAGAAAACTTTTTATAAGACAAATTCAACACAAGATTTATGGCAAAGCCTTACAGGAGTCAGGATACCTTTTGTAACAATATGCTTTTGAACTAACCCATGCTTCAGTTAGGACTTTTGAAGGGTTGTAACATGGCTTGGTTCACGGTTTAAGAAACAAAGGATAAAGGCTCAAAGTATATTTGTACCCACCCGCTCTTCGTGATGTTCTTCAATCCTAAACTCAGTTAATTGTGCATCGAACTCTAATCAAATTTGGAACGACGTTTTGGTGATGGTTCACACAAGTTGGATTTTTGAAGGTTGTCATCATTTTTGCAACATTTTTCATGTTGTTGAGGATTTGTAATGACCTCGTTCTTTTGATTTGTTATCCCTAACTTTTTCCTGACTGTTCCTGTTTTCGAGATTACAGTCAGCGGGATGCCCCAGATTTCTTAAGCCTCCTTTATAGGTTTTGGCTCAGTGGGCTTTTCTTTTTTGAGAGATTGACTGCCTATGAGATAAGGAGCCACCACTGTATTTTGATTCCAGAGGAATGCTTTTGATGTCGTTCGTTGTATTATGAATTGAGAGTTTTGCGCATCTTTTTGAATTAACTGAGAGACTACCCTGCCCCAGGTTTAAATTAAAGGTTTCAATTTGTGTTTAAAATAGAAAACTCCTACTTCTTTGGCTCGAAGGGGTTGACTAGGGATTATCTTCCTTATAACTCCAGTGTTTAGGATTTGAAAGAAACGCCTGTACATCGTCAGCGGGGTCTGTTCAAAAGCATACTGTATGAGATTATGGCATTGTTTCGTCATCCTCCCTCTAAAGGCTTGTAACTTTTAGCAAGAGTTGAATGTCATAAAGTGAGTAAAAAGCATAGTTTAAATGTAATGAAAATGATTGGATCAAATCAAGACAAACATATGCAATGCATTAATGAAATAAAGTTTGACATTAACAGATAATTGTTTGAATAACAAAGAGATTACAACTTGAAAATTCAAATGAACAAAAGGCCCTCTCTTGTCAGAACTTGTCACTTCAAATGGTGAGCCTTGGAGGGATGGTAGAAGAACTCAGCCTGACCATCTTGTGTGAATTCCAATGCCTCTTCATCAATCAGGTTTTGAATTTTGTACTTCAACTTCCAACAGTCGTCAGTATCATGCCCCGGGCTATTGGAGTGATATGCACACCTTGCATCAGGATTGTAGTTGGGTGAAAAAGTCTTAGGATTTGGATGAGGTCCCACCAATGTCACCAGATTCAATCTCAACAGGTGTTGCAAAGCTTGGGACAACGGCATGTTGAGCTTGGTAAACGGCCTCTGATTAACCCGTTGTTTATGGCAAGATTGTTGTTGGACCCGTGAGGTAGTAGCAACTTGGAGAGGTCCATTCTTCACCATACCAAACTCTTGTCTTCTTGGAGGCTGATTAATGATTTGATCCCCAGCCTTGACCGTTTGCTTCATACTATTGTATCTGTCTTGATGAAGCTGGTTGATAATAGTTCTCATCTCTTCTTGTTCCCAAGCTAAACCTTGGATAAGAGCCATCTGCCCCAGCATCTGGGTTCTCATTGCATCTACCTCAGCTTGCAGATGTTTCAGTCGTTCGTCCTTATTGTCTTTAGGACTTTTCTTGACCAAATTCCCCATGAGGAGTGTTCTCAATTCTTCCTGCCCCTTGGATAGGTTTAGGAAGATTTCCCTGAACTGAGTCTCTTGAGTATGAAGATCTTGGTTGTCTGGTTGGAAAGCCATTGCTGAAATAAACAGCGAGAACATGAGAGACCTGTACTGGGAGACCTGTTATGCAATGATATGTATGATATATGTATGCAATGTTTTCAAGGATCTCACGGGGTAAACAAGAAACTGTTAGAATCTGAATTTGGTATCTTGATTGAAGGAATTTCATGTTGTTGAGAGTCCTTCTTCAAGAGTCAAGCTCACCATATCGAGTGGGTCATAGCCCCTGACTCAAGTTATCGTGCTTGGATTTCTAGACAATCTTGGCTGGAGGAAAATAAATCTCCTTTGCCCCTTGCTAGCCATTTGATTTACTATAACCTGTATCACAGACCCTTGAGATCCTTGAAATGGTTAAAGAAATGCTAAGGCATGATGTTATGATGTGTATGTTATGCGTTTAAGCACAAGTGTGAGGTGATGTAAGTACGCCCTGCAATAAGTCCAAATTATTGGATAAGGACTGTAAACAAAACCTGCAAGGAACTCATGTTGTCAGATAACAAGTATGTGCATGTAGTTCAAGTTTGAAGGCACACAAGTCACACAAAAGAGCCCTTAGATCTCAGGCTTGCATGAGGTTTCATAGGTAAGTACCCTCTTGAGTTTAGTTGGCTCAAAACCTGTCCTATAAATAGTAATCAGGTTCTAAGGAGATCAATATCATTGGATTGTTTTCTATGTTCATTGTTTTGGTTTAGCCACTTACTGGCGACCAAAATATTCCCAGAAAACAATCCTCAATGAGTGTAGTATCCAGTATCTACCAACTTTGGACTGCACCAAAGTCGGCCATCTCACTACCCCTAAAAAGGCCAAGATAGTCAAGTAAGGTTCTAGGTCATTAGTGCTTAGTGACATCACTCAGCGGCCCCGTATTCTCTTTGATTGACTCAAAGGCTACCGGTACTCACAAATATGTCGCACTAATATAGCTATTGCTTCAACCGTGTCGGTATACCCTGCACAATTTCCATAACGTATTGCTATCTATGAATGTTTCCCAAATTCGGGTGGAGGATTTATAGAACTCCGATACAAGCCCACATAATCAAAAGCATACAAAGCAATACAATTGAAAACACAAGTGATCTAATCCTAATGTACACCTCACTTAATACAATCCCCAACAGAGTCGCCAGTTCTGTGATCGGTGGGAATGAGAACTGGCTGTTTTTTAATGCTGGTTCGCGTCTGCGTTTGTTTTCGCAAAATGTCGCGGTAAGCAAGAGTCGCCACCGTCTTTTATTTTATCCAACAAGGAAAGGACAAAAGCACAGAAAAATTCCTTTTCGAGATTATTTCTCGGGTTCGGGAGGTAGATTATAGAAAGGGAAGGTGTTAGCACCCTTTCTATCCGTGGTTATCCATGGGCTCTTAGGTACTTGCTCACTATGTTTTCAAAAGTTTGCTTTTCTTTGTGTTTGTGGGTTTTGAAAAGAGTTTTATTTGAAACTTCGATTTAACTCTTACTTCTGTCCTCAAGAGTGTAATGAAGTATTTTGAAAACTTTGTTCGAAAAGTGTAAGTGTGAAAAGTTTTGTTTTGTTTTTAAAATGAGCAAGTACTTAAGAACCTCTACCTACTCAAAAAGGAATTAAACTGTGCAAATGTCCTTTAGACAGTGCTATCCCACTATTGAGGAGTAGGTAGCACTGTCGTTGGAGTTTTCGGGTCAATTTGGTTTAAGGGACGTGTGGTCACTAAAGCAACGTTAGGACGCCTTAATGGTAATCCTAGTGTCTTATATCACTTTTCCGAGGCAACCGTTTCGAGGCAACTTATGATCTTGGGACAAAAGGACGACCTCTAAAACATCCTATACTTAATGACCACTTTCGAGGCAACCAAGTGAGGTGTACCCTAAGAGTGACATGTGCGAGTGTGTCAAATTTTCATTTTATATTATCTTTGTACATGTTATGGTGAGCTACTGTTGATTTTAAGTTAAGAGTTAATCTTGTCATGCATAGCCTAGTTAGCGTACATCTAAATAGTTAATATATGTACAGGAATTTAAAGTGCGGGAATTGTAAATCCTACGCTATTACAAGGCTTCGGGGAGGGGGATTTATTTACATGTCCCAAATTAGGGGAATAAAGCAGTAAAGTGTAAAAGTCTTAGCTAAGCTATCACAAACCAGTAGACAGTTAAAATACAATAAATGCGCGCGAGTCTGAAAATAAACTCTAAAAATCCTAAGAATAAAATCTTTTTGTTGTTTTATTTTATTTTGGGAAAATGATCTAAATCTATTTAATTTTAGTTTTGAGAAAATGTTAAGATAATTAAGAGATTAATTAACAAAGTTTATTTTAATAGAAAAAACTAGCCTAATGTTTTTTGTGTTTTTTTGATTTTAATGTTAATTAAAAAAGATAAAAAGATGTCAATGAAAACAAAAAATAAAATACAAGGGGGGATCCTTCGATCCAGGGGAAAAAGGAGTTTCGACCCAGGGAGGGAATGGAAGCTTCGATCTAGAGAGGGTCATGGTCCTTTCGATTGGGCCAGACAGTAAGGCGTGAGTAGCCTTCGATCCAGGGAAGAGGATTGTCTTTTGATCATGGAGGTCATGGCTTTCGATCCAGGAATGAGATGCCTCCTTCGATCCAGCATGCTAATGGGTTTGATCCAGAGAAGGTGTCTCCTTCAATCTGGAATGTTATACCTGCAAAAGTATGTTAGCAAAATAAAACACAGGGCCTGGGTATTGAACCCCAGGCCCTTCGATCCTGCGCTGGCTGGGTCTCTTCAGGCTATGTCTGCAGCAAGTGTTGGCAAACGAAGAACATGACCTGGGCGCCAAACCCAGGCCTTTCGATCCTGTCTAGGATGGCAAACCAAAGGTAACAACAAGTAATAATGTGTTATACAAATGTAAAGTTGGACAATTTACCCTTTCTTACCTGCAGGTTGAGTCTTCAATTTGAGTACTGGCTGGATGGGAGAACTTTCAATCTGAGGGCTTCTGGGCGTGGGCACCTTTGATCTGAAGGACTACTTTGGCTTGGAAAATTCTGACAACCTTTGATGGATTGTATGGGCAACTCCTCTAAATCTTTCCTGTTTCTTTTCTCTATTTTTTCTGTATATTTTTCGCCCTCCTTTTGTAACACTTGTGATCTCTTTATATAGAGGGGTGGAGGGGACAGGAAGACAAAGGTTTAAATGACCTTGATTATGTGTTTGACAGCCATGAATGAGAATTTGTAACGTTGATTATGTGTTTGAAATCCATGAATGAGAGTTTGTAACGTTGGCTAAACACATGGGATCTTGTCCTTTTTTTGAATTTTGAATGACATGTAACTGGCCTTCGAATGCTCCCTTTCGAATGGGCTGATGGCCTCCTTCGAATGCTTTTCGAAAGCTTCTTTGAATGGACCCTTTGAATGCCTCTTCGAATGGACCCTTTGGAATTCCAATCGAAGGACACTGTTATAATGCCAATCGAAGTACCTGTCCATAATGCCAATCGAAAGGCTTGTCCAGAATGTCAATCGAAAGGCTCCTTCAGAACACCAATCGAAGGGTCTTTCAGAATGCAAATCGAAGCGCTTGTCCAGAATGCCAATCGAAAGAGCTTTACAGAATGCCAATCGAAAGGCTCCTTCAGAACACCAATCGAAGGGTCCTTCAGAATGCCAATCGAAATGTACTTGAAGCAACACTCAAAAATTTTCCTTTTCCTTAGGCAAGAGTTTGTGATCAACCATGCAGGGGGAAGACTTTGGGAAACATGAGAGGGCAAATTTTGGGGTACAACAATGAGCAAACTGGGGGTTTGCTGACTGAATTTTGTAAAGCCCAAATCATTCAAGCCCAATGTATGCGCGCGAATTCAGTGTAGCTGGCTTTTGGGGGTTCACCATGGTCCGCCTATGCTGAGCATTAGATCTGGCTGGAGATTGATCCAATGGATGGATCTGAGTACGCATGATGGCCCTTTGAACGTGAGGCGCATGGGATCCGGCAAAGCATGTTAGGAAAATAATAAAATTCCTGGACATGGGATCGAACCCAGGTCCCTTCTCTCACCAGCGCTGCCTTTTACCATATGTGCTACATGATTCATTCGTTAACATAATAAACAAATAATAATATAACGTCAACAAGGTGGCATGCCCCAAAAAAGCGCACCAATATTCAAATTGGCCAGTGGGACGTTGCCACATCATTGTCCTCTTCCCAGAACTGTCGTCTTTGATACAAAACCTTTACCTATGGAAAAAACTGTCACTAAAGGTTATAGTGACAGTTTTTGTCCATAGCTATAACCCTGCAACATTCAAAAACGTACTACAAGCCAAATAAATCCTAACTAAGGGCATAGATCAACTAGGAATTATGCCCCGAGTTCATTGGTACCCTTGATCTGACCTAATTTCGCCTATATAGAGAATCCCCAATTTGAGACCTTGAAACCCTAACAATGGCATCGTGCCATTCCTGCAGCCATACTCAGATTAAACCATCCAGAAACATTGCAAATGTGATAACAAACTCATATGTATGATTAAAACATGTTTATGCTGGGTAAATTAATGAAATCAAAATTGCAAATAGGAGGCAAACCGTGAGGCACGTATAACGTGGTTCTTGGCGCTTCAGAGCCTGGCAATGGGTGGAAACGCTTCAATGAACGTCCAGGAACGTGATTTAATCCTTGAAAGGGCTTAAAACGGCTTGTGGAGGAAATTGAACTCTGCACTTTTTGATTAAAAAAAATGGATTTTGTTCTTGGTTTAGAGGTAGGTTGCGCGTCTCAATCCTTGTTGTTTTGATCAAGTTTTGTTATGTATATGTAGTAGCCCGAATTAAGTTAACGAAACTGACTTAAATCTTGAAGATTGAATGAGAAAAAGATTTGATTTGCAAGTGATATTCTTTGTTTCTAAAATTGGCTAAATCATGCCATTTCCATTCCAATCAACCTTTTCACGATTTATTTGATTTGCTAGCTATTCATGGACTCATAATGTGCACACAAAATCAAATCTTTGATTTTATTTGATTATTCTATTATTTAAATTGATTTATTTTGATTTAAATGGACCAAAAATCAAAATAAATAATAAAAATAATAAAATAATAGGTGGATAAGCTCAGGGGTCGTGGGCCATCTTAGGAACAAGTTTCAAACAAGAAAACATGGGCACATTTGGAAAAAAGGTCATTTTGATCAATGTTGACTTTGTCCATATTTCCAAAAATTGGTCAGCTTTAGCAATGCATATCTCTCTCATATTCAACCCTAAGAGGGTTTTCTTGGCCTCTTTAGAAAGTTTAGGATGTCCTCTAAACAACCCTTTTGATCTCATCTTAATTGGATCTTCCATGTTCATGTAGGGAGCTTTGACCCAAAAGGTGTTTTTGTTGACTTTTTGAAATGACCTATAATGTCTGAAATCATATCTTTTCATGAGTGCAATTTTTGAACTTAAGGGCTGAAAATGAGTTGTATGGAATTGAATTTTCTTCAAAATGAGCCTTGGATGGAAAATTTATGATATAGTATGAGAAAGTTATGTCTGGTCAAAGTTTGGTTGACTTTTCCTATAGAAACCCTAATTTAGCAACTTTTGAGTTTTTATGAATTTGGGGCATTCCTTAAGGAATCATGATCAACCCTTGATCAAATGATGGATGTTACTCCAAAATGTTAATGTTGACCAAAAATCTTAAAGTTTGACTGCATGAGGGTCACAGTTGACTTTTGACCTAATACAGTTGATTTTTAGGCATTTAAGCAGTTGACTGAGCAGACTTGTTGTGCAAGGCATGAAACTTGACATAGATGATCTTGAGGACATATTAGGACCATGGAAAATATTTGAGACCTTTGGAGTTCACATATCTTGATGAAAGTGGAAACCCTAGTTGAAGGTTCATTGCCTTAGGAGAGAATTTGTCTAGTTAATTCTTGGGCATCCTTGAGCAAGTTGAGGACTTCAATGAGCATGTGTTGAGTAAAATGAGAGGGAAAATTTTGGGGTACAATAGTAGTCAAGGACAATACGGGGCCGCTGTGTGGTGTCTTGAAGCACTAACTGACTTTAGAACCTTTACTTGACCAACTTGGCCATTAGGAAGTAGTGAGATAGTCGACTTTGGTGCAGTCTGAAGTTGGTGGATACTCGATACTATGCTCATTGAGGTCGTACTTCTCGGGATATTTCGGTCGCCATGAAAGAGGCTTGCATTGAAACAATTCCCGACAAGAAAGATCAATGATATTGAGATCCCTTAGAAATCGGTTTCTAATACTAGGACAGGTTGAGCCAACTAAACTTCAAGAGGGTACTTACCTATAAGACTCCACGCAAGCCTAAACCTAAGGACTTGTTTGCCTTGTGTACATGCTTACTTGTACATAACATCATAAACATCATAACATCATAAACATTCCCACTAACCATTTCAAGGATTATTGGGATTTATCTTTGTTCTGTTTTGTAGGACATGGCTTATATCCGCAGGAATACTATCCAAGTCAATCTCGTAAGATTTCCTTCTCTGTTCAAAGAGTTAGCATCGAGGGTCCCTGAAATTCTTCATTCACCGAAAGATATGGCCACCTCCTAAACTTGGTTACCTCGAGCACTGATGAAGATATGATGAAGGTGCTTTTCCAGTTCTTTGACCCTTTGCACCATTGCTTCACCTTTCCCGATTACCAGCTTGTACCCACTATGGAAGAATTTGCTTAACTCTTGAGGATTCCCATTCTCAATCAACTACCTTTCAATGGTACGGAAAGAGATCCAATCCCTGAAGAGATTGCCTGAGCGCTACACTTGCAACAATCTGATGTCACGACTAATTGGGAAACAAAGAGTGGTGTCAGAGGGTTCTTAGCCAAGTTCTTGTATGAGAAAGCTCAAGATTGTTGGAACTCTTTGGATTTACAAGCTTTTTAAGAAATCTTGGCCCTTCTCATCTATGATATGGTTTTATTTCCAAACCCTGACCAACTCATAGATGTAAATGCTGTCAAAATCTTCATGTCTCGCAATCTGGTGCCTAATTTGTTGGGAGATATCCTAAATTCTCTCCACTCTCGCACTATGAGGAAGAGAGGGTCCCTCATGTGTTACACTCCTCTCTTGGCTAGATGGTTTATTTCGCATCTTCCCCGGTCTGTGTTGAAGAACGAGAAAGGTTTGAGGTAGTCCCATAGGTTGATGACACTCAGACATTCGGATATTCATTGGTGTTCTCATTCCTTGGAGAACGTTACTATCATCGACCGTTATGGAGAATTCCCTAATGTCCCTTTGCTTCGAATTATGGGAGGTATCACTTACAATCCTTACTTAGCCTTATGACAGTTTGGGTATGCCCGAAGAGATGGTCCTCATGATATGCTCATCCAAGGAGTGGTATTCGACTACGAGAGCGACGATCAAGGCTACCGCTAGAGGTTTGTACGAGCTTAGAGGATGGTAAGCAAAGTGGATAGTAAGACACTGGGACACAAGAATTTTATTCCCCTTGAGCCTTACCTTAGGTGGGTATGAGCTCGTGCTCAGAAGTTCGTGATGCCTTATCCCTCCATCCTACCAATTATCATGGAACATGTGGTTGAAGGAGATGTCCCATAGACTGTCCTCCATCCTGACATTTCTACTTCTCTTGAAGACTTGCAAAAAGATTGGATTCAGCTAAAGGAAGAACGAGATACCTTTGAAGCTCAATTCTACGCTAGTGAGAAAAAGGTTCTGGAACTTACAAAGCAACTCCATGAAGAACAAAGCTTGAACGCCTACATTGCACCGAAGAGGATGCGTTCTACCTTTTTATCTTAGAGATTTATTTTGTGAGCCCAAGAGGCATGATGTAATCATTTTGAACTATTTAATGAAAATTGACGTTTATTCCTTCTTTGTCTATACAAATTTAAATTTCATAAATCCTTGAAATCATTCGCATACACATCTTCCATGCATCATAACATAACATGTTTTCCACGACAGGTTTCCTTATGTTTCTGCTGTTTATTTCAGCAAGATGGATATATAGAAAACAGTGAAAGACTTACAAGCACAAAACTCCCAGTTTCAAGGGACTCTGCTGACCCTGGCCAAGGGGAAACAAGATTTGATGGCGTTGATAGCAGCCAAAAAGAAACCAAAGAGGAAAGCTTTAGTCAACATTGGTAGAAGATTCAGAGAGCTTGTCCGTCAGATAACGTAGTGGAAGACTCGTCTGAGGAAGATGAGAATCAAATCGGAGAAGCAAGGATTACCCGGGCTGGGTGTATCAATGATCAAGCGTTTGATGATGAAGACTATTTTGATGAGCAGTATTCTTCTGCCGATGTTAAGTACAAGTAGCTAGAGGACAGACTAAAGGCCGTTGAGATTCAAGTCGTCCCCGATTTGGATTCTAATGATTTGGGTTTAATATCTGGGGTTGTCATTCCCCACAAATTCAAGATACCAGTCTTCACGAAATACGATGGGGTTTCCCGCCCAAAACTTCACCTAATCTCTTATGTGCGCAAAATTCAACCGCACACCGCCGACAAGAAACTCTGGGTTCACTTCTTTCAAGAAAGCTTGGATGTGACACAACTATAGTGGTTTTACCAATTGGAGGGTTCCCGTATCCATACATGGGAAGACTTAGCCACAACTTTCTACCACCAATACCAGTACAATATCGACCTGGCACCAACAAGAGTTCAACTGCAAGACATGACAATGGGGAAGAATGAAGGGTTCAAAGAGTACGCCCAAAAGTGGAGGGATCTTGCTAGTAGGGTCCAACCGCCATTAATTGATAGGGAGCACATTGATATGTTTATGGGCACTTTATTTGGTCCATTTTTCAACTTATTGGTTGGTTGTTCTTCTTCCGGTTTCACCGAGCTGATCTTAACCGGTGAAAGAGTTGAAAGCAGTATCAAAAGCGGGAAGATGCCCATAGCATCTGCTTCCACCTCCAATCATGTAAAGAAACCTTTTACCGGGAAGAAAGAAACCAATGATGTGTATGGGGCAAGGGCCCATACCAAGAAGGATGACTATTTGTCCGTTAATGCTATCTGGATTTCCAACCCACCACCTGTTCAAAGACCATTTTCCAATCATCAACTATTTGAGACTCCGCGAAGACAATACACAAGGATAGGCATGTCGCTATCCCAAGCCTTACAACACCTGTTAAAGGCTAATTTGGTGACATTGCATGATCCTCCGGCCAATCCGGATATAACTTCACCTAAATACAATCCGAATATCAAGTGTGCATATCACTCGAATAGTCTCGGGCATGAGACAGACCAATGTTGGTCACTGAAGAATAAAATTCAAGACTTAATAGACAACAACACCATTGAATTTGATCCTCCTCCAACTCTAAATGTAATCACCGGGCCTATGCCAAACCATGGCAAGGGTGTCAATGATGTGGAAGACACCATTTTTGTTTCCTTTGTCGAAGACTTGACTACTTTGTTAATCATTATCAAAAAGAATCTATTGAAAGCCGGGATTTTCCATGGCTGTTTGAAGGACTGTGTTTGCTGCACCAAACAACTCAATGGATGCAAAGGGCTGAAGGAAGGTATTCAACGCTTGATGAATAGCCATGAGATCCTATTTGAGAAGACTATGTCCACCAAAAGTTTGACCAATAAGATTGAAGACCTCTCCATCATAACTATCTCAAACAAGCCTCTTAGGATCTCCTCCAAGGGTCCTATCAGGATTTCAAATGAACCGACTATTGCTCCTCTGATAATCACCACCCCTGGGCCAATTTCGTACTCTTCTAACAAAGCAGTGCCATGGAACTATGGTGCTGAGGTGTTTTACCATGGAATAAAGCAAGATACTTAGATTGAAGAAAGCAAAGCTGATGACATTAGTAACATTACTGGCTCTAGTAAGGTGACCAGAACTGGGAGAATCTTTTCCCAACATCTCACCACCAACTGCTACAAAGGCACCTGTCTGCATCACCACTGCTAAGCCTAGTGCGGACGCAGGGGGAAAAGAGAAGGTAGTTGAGCCTATTGAGAGAGAAATACCCGCGAAAGGCATTGCTTTCGAGGAACCTTTCGCTCGAGAAATGGATGAGATCTTGAAAATTATAAAAAGGAGTGATTTCAAGATAGTGGAGCTGTTGGGGAAAACCCCTTCCAAGATTTCTATGTTATCTTTGCTACTTTGTTCCGATGCTCATGCTCGGACGTTAATAAAATTCTTGAAGAAGGCTCATGTTCCTCATGAGACCACGACAAACCAGTTTGAAAATTGTGTGGCAAGCTTTACGGCTGGCAATGGTTTGGGGTTCTCGGATGCTGATCTGACACCACTTGGAAAGAACCATAACAAAGCTCTACATGTTTCTTTTGAATGTAAGGGGACTACCCTAGCACATGTTATGGTTGACACTGGATCTTCATTAAACATGATGCCCAAGGGGGCTTTGGACCGTTTAGACTGTGAAGGACTAGTTTTGAAACCAAGTATATCATTATGAGGGCTTTCGATGGGTCCAAAAGGACAATTCATAGAGAGGTGGATCTCCCGATCAAGGTGGGATCACAGATTTTCAACTCTACTTTCTACATCATGGATATTCGTCCTACCTACTCCTTTTTGTTGGGTAACCCTTGGATCCACGGAGCAGGGGCAGTAACCTTAACCCTTCATCAAAAGCTCAAGTATTCGGTCAAAGGAAGGATTGTCACTGTCTGTGGTGAGGAGGAGTTCATGGTAAGCCACCTCAATTCTTTTAAATACATGGAGATGGATGGCGAATTTATAGAAACCGCATGTCAGACTTTTGAAGTTGTGCCACCAATGGTTGCTACTGCCAAGTTTTCCTCTGATGTGTCCAAAGTTGTTAAGGTCGTGCCAAAGATGGTTTCGTTTAGAGATGCTCGTGTCGTCGTCGAAGAAGGAAGTTGTGATACTTGGTGGAAACTCCCCGAGATCCCATTCAAAGCAGACAAATGTGGTTTAGGTTTCACTATCAAGGCTCAGAAAGAAGTGAGGCGCGCTCGTGCAGGGAAGCCCCCTCTCCGTATTAAAAGTCATGAAGTTAGCGCTGTGGGTGATTTTGATGATGAAGGTGCATTTGAAGAATTGGTATATCCTACTACAACAAGGATCAACAATTGGAACGCAAAGGACTTCGTTCCCATCTCCTTCATTGAGGAGTAATTACTTATTTATTGCTTTTTATTAATTCAAGAACATTTTGTCTGTAATATTAAACAATGACTTTTAAGCTATGTGTCTGGCCTGGGGCACTATGGTCCATTTGTCAAGGGTTTTATTTATGTTCATTTTATCATATGATCATTCAATACAAATCATTGTACTTTTGCATTCAAATCTTTGTGCTCATTGTCTTTATTTTTATTCAAATACGTTTTTCAAAATAGCCATGTATCTTACATGCACACACACACATACTCTTGCAGGTCCTCATCCACTCTGGATCTCATTGCAAATGACTCTACTATTGCCGACTATGATTTCAAACATCCAATTAACCAAGCCGGAGACAAAGGCGAGGAAGATTGTGAAATACCGGGAGAACTAGCCAGACTTCTACTACAAGAGGAAAAAGCTATTCAGCCACACGAAGAGCCAGTTGAAGTCATCAATCTAGGTACCGAGATAGACAAGAAAAAGGTCAAGATCGGCGCTAACCTGGAAAGCAGTGTCAAAAGCAGATTGGTTCAGATGTTGCATGACTATGTGGAAGTGTTTGCTTGGTCGTATGAAGATATTCCAGGGTTGGATACCGACATTATAGTCCATCGTCTGCCGACAAAGGAAGATTGTCCTCCTGTCAAACAAAAAGTTCGTCGCATGAGGCCTGACATGTCTGAAAAGATAAAAGCCGAGGTGATGAAATAATTTGATGCAGGATTCCTAGCTGTGACATCTTATCCCCAATGGGTTGTAAATATGGTGCCAGTACCGAAGAAAGATGGAAAAGTTTGTATGTGCATAGATTATAGGGATCTAAATAGGGTAAGTCCCAAGGATGATTTCCCTCTACCTCATATTGATGTTTTGGTTAATAACACTGCTCATCATAAAGTCTTCTCTTTCATGGATGGTTTCTCCTGATATAATCAAATTAAGATGGCTCCTGAAGACATGGAGAAGACCACTTTCATTATGTAATGGGGCACCTTTTGCTACAAGGTCATGCCGTTCGGATTAAAGAATGCAAGGGCAACATATTAAAGAGCTATGTGTGATCGGTGGATCTGGAACTGACTGTTTAACGCTGGTTCGCGAAATGTCGCGGAAGCAAGAGTCGCCACCGTCTTTTATTTTCTCCAAATGGAAAGGACAAAAGCACAGAAAAATTCCTTATAGAGATTGCTCTCGGTTCGGGAGGTAGATTATAGAAAGGGAAGGTGTTAGCACCCTTTCTATCCATGGTTATCCATGGGCTCTTAGATACTTGCTCATTGTGTTTTCAAAATTGTTTGTTTGCTTTTCAACTGTGGGTTTTAAAAAGTTTCTTTGAAAATTTCAGTTCGACTCTTGTATCGGTCCTCAAGAGTGTTTGAAAAATGCTTTCGAAAGCTTTTTGAAAATGTGTTGGTGTGAAAAGTATTTTTGAATTTGTTTTGAGATTAGAGCAAGTATCTAAGAGAATCTACCTACCCTAAGGAATTCGTCTGTGTAGATGTCCTTAAAAGCAGTGCCATCCCACCATTGAGAGGTAGGTAGCACCACCGTTGGAGGTGTTCGGGTCAATTCGAGGTTCGGGACATGGTGATCACCAGAGCAATGGGAAGACACCTTAGAAGCTACCCTCATGCCAGGTTCCCGGATCATGAGGACTTACTAAGACATCCTCTACTCGACGATCACCTTTCGAGGCAAGGCAACAGTGAGGCGTACCCTAGGGGTGGTGTGTGCGAACTGTGTGTCGTTTTCATTTGCATTTGTCTTGTCATGTTTATTGGTGTTCTACGCTTGATTTTATTATGGCCATACATTCTTTCATGCTTTTTGTTAACAGTTAAAAATTGCGAGGAAAAGTAAATCTAAAGCTATTACAAATGGCGCGGGTCCACATCACCAAAATTAAACCGGACCCGATTTGACAGAAAAGTAAATAAAGCAAAAGAAATAAAAGTGTGAGAAGTTATTACAAGGCTTCGGGAGAGGTACATAATTATTTAAATGACATAAAATAAATATGCGAAGAAATAAGAAATTACGAACGTGACGAGGGCGTTGGACCCTTTTGCAAAATTAAATTACGTGAATTAATTAATTAAGAAAAGAAATTGTTTTTTTGATTTTTTTGGTATTTTTAGGATTTAATGAAAAAGGGAATTAATTAAAATTAAAATAAAATGTTAAACCTAGTTCTAATTATTTTTTAAGTTATTAAGAAAGATATTGAAGTTTTTAACCTAAATTAACCCTAAATTAATTTCATGCAAATTTAATTGTAAAAAATAAATAAAATAGATATTATCATTGTGAAAAATAAAAATTAAAAAAAGAATAAAACATTAATTAAACCTATTTCTACATTTTAGATTTTTTATGAAAAGAATTAATATTGCAAACCCTAATTTAAACTAAATTTATTTACATGCATTTATTTATGAAAATATTAGAAATAAAAATTATTTATTATGTTTTTTGTCTTTTCTGATTTTTTATACATTTTTTGTATTTTGTAAAAATAATTAGTTAATTAAATAAAGCAATAATTAGAAAGAAAATAGAATAAAAATAAAAATAAAGACTTGCAAACCTAGGGGGTCTCCCCCTGATTTTGGATGTATAGCCCAAGATTTCTGGCCCAATAAGCATGGCCTTGTTGACTTTTTCTAGGAACGTACACCTGTGTTGACTTGGATTCACCGTGTTCTTCAATCTGCACCTTTGGATTGCTCTTGAGATGAACGTGGCAAGGCCTGATTTGGAGGCGCATGGTGTACCTCAGCAAGGAATCTGCACGTGATTGTTAATTGAAGAAAAATAAATGGAAAGAGTGAAGACCTGGGATCGAACCCAGGTCATTAACATTACCAGCCTTCATGCTTGCCAGTGGAGCCAACTCACGCGTTTGATTTATAAGTAACTAATAAATATTATAAAGGAAAACAAAACATTAGTGGGTAACGCGCGCGAATTTTCAAACTAGCGTATCACTTGTTGACAACACATCATCTTCTTCACCATCCCTGTAAAACAAAAACAAAAGCAACGGTTTTTATGGCGTTTTGTTAGGCCACTTTAGAGAAAATAGCGATTAGGCTATCCTTGAACATAAATTAGGCGCGAGGGTCTTATCTTCTTCGTCCAGACGTGCCAAATCCAACTATGGTATTGAGGATGTCCAATTTTACAGCACCTGAAAACCCCTAATTTACAGTTCTACAAACCCTAAAAGTTATCAATGGCAAATCTCCAAATATGGCACGAAAACGAAATTAGACTACATGGTTAGCTTCAAAACTTCACAAGGAATATGAATCTATAATCAAAATGCTATGAATGTGTCTAGAAATTAAAACACGATCATGGATTTTTCTTGATACAGTTTGAGTTCGTTTTACCAATTCTGGGCGTGGTGATGGATGATTCTGATTGGAATGTGATCAGCAATCCTTGAGGAAGCTATTGAAATAGTTTTTGTGCCTTGAATCGCCCTCAAAAGTGGTTTACAGTTTTGACTTTTTTGCAAATTTTTTCAAGTTGTCAATGGAGTTTCTTGCGCAGCTTTGTGTCTAGCATCATTAGGTTTGTGGTCAGGCATTTGTACTGAGTCAATTAGGTCAACAAAATTGATCCAAATCTCTTGTATTCATGAATTGAAGATTTGATTTGTTAAGGATCTTTTTTCATATATTTTCCCATGTGCATTTGATTCAAATCATATCCAATTGCTCCAATTCTTTCCACATTTAGCTAAGCACGAAATATTGAGTCCAAAACATGCATAAAAAGATTGGTTAGGTCAAGTTAGATATTTTTCATATATTTAAATGATTTAAATGAATTAATATAAATAATAATTCAAATAAATAAATAAAAAATGAGAAAATACTTCCCTTTGGGCCAAGTGGTCGTGCATATGCTTAGAATGATGAATCATGGAAGAAAAATGGGCCCATTAGCAATTTTAGGTCATTTGAAGTAGTGTTGACTTTTCAAAATATCCAAATATTTCCCAACTTCCACAAGGCACAACTTGCTCAATTTTTAAGTTTTTCTCATGTTCTTGGACATTTTGGAAAGGTCTTTGAGTCCTCTAACCAATTCCTTTGGTCCCATGTCATTTTGATTTACCAATCTCAAGTTATGGCCTTTGACTTAAAGTCCCTTTTTGTTGACTTTTGAAAATGACCTATAATGTTGAAATTGATAACTTTTTGTGAGAGCATTTCTTGGACTTGAAGTATGAAGATGAGTTGTAGGAAATGTCTTTCTCTTCAAAATGCGCTTTGGATGGAATTTTTCTGATAATCCATGTGAAAGTTATGCCCTGGTCAATATCAGTTGACTTTTTTCAGCTGTCCAAATAAGGAAACTTTTGCATCTTTGATAATTTCTGAGCCAAATTTTGAGAATCATGATCAAGCATTGATCAAATGATGTTTGTGGCTTCAAAATGATATGTTGACCAAAAATTTGAACTTTTGACTGTCAAATGACCATTTTGCCCCTACAGTTGACTGTAGTGCAATTAGGATTTTGACTGTGCAATTTTGAGCTGAATGCCTTGAAATTTGATATGAGGATACTTGACCATATTTATAGGCATATGAGACTTGATTGGACCTTTGAAAACTTCACTTTCTTGATCAGAACACAAACCCTAATCTTGACTGTATGGGAGCCCTTTGCACTATGCAACCCTTGGGGAATTTTGCAGCTTGACTTGGCAATTTCTTGGAGAATATGGGAGGGCAAATTTTGGGGTACAACAGTTGCCCCTGTTCAATCTTCTTAGACCTGAGGATGCAGATTGGCTGACATGCCTTTCGTAATCCGAAGGTGGAAGATGATTGAACACTAGAGTGCCCAGAAATTTGCGCTCACATGTTAGCAGTGTGATGGGAATGGGCTTATAGAGGCCATTTGGAGATTGCTGGATAGGATGATGGGCTTATAGATGCCATCTGGATGTTGATCGCGTAAGAGATTCCTTAGCGAGAACCTGCATACCTGCAAAAGAAAAATGAGTACCTGACACGTTGCAGGAGCTGATTTCAGATGCTTGGCGTAGATATGTCCTGACTGGTTGCAGGAGCTGAGTCTGGAGCTTCAAACAGCGATGAATGAACCAGGGATGGTTACTACCTTAGCATGAATGGTAAGAGAACCTTGGGTGACTTTAACTTCAACAACGCTCGTTGAGAAAAATCTTGGTGTGAATTACCTTCTTCGCAGGATCGGGAAGAGAACCATAGGTCATTATAATCTGAAAGGGAATTGTCACTTCACTCACCGTCGGAGAGGGAACTATCTGGAAAGGAACTATCACCTCACTCACCGTCGGAGAGGGAACTATCTAGAAAGAACTTATCACCTCACTCACCGTCGGAGAGGGAGACATCTGAAAAGGAATTACCACCTCACTCACCGTCGGAGAGGGGACCATAGGAGACTATCACCTCACACTCACCGTCGGAGAGGGAAACATCTGAAAAGGAATTACCACCTCACTCGCCGTTGGAGAGGGGACCATAGGAGACTATCACCTCACACTCACCGTCGGAGAGGGAAACATCTGAAAAGGAATTACCACCTCACTCGCCGTTGGAGAGGGGACCATAGGAGACTATCACCTCACACTCACCGTCGGAGAGGGAAACATCTGAAAAGGAATTATCACCTCACTCACCGTCGGAGAGGGAACCATCTGGGATAACTTCTACTGAGTCTTTATCAGAAAAATCTGTTGGGAGTCGATTTAGCTGGACTAGAGAAGGCCTTGGACAGGATAACAACAGAGAATCTTAGGGTCGATTAACTGAACCGGTCTAGGTCTTGAAATGTCTTCAACTGGAATAAGTGTCAGAACGTCGCCATATCTGGTTCATATCTGGACTATATCTGGAAGGAAATCTGGAAGCAGCATCAGAACGTCACCATATCTGGTTTACATCTGAAACTATATCTGGAAGGAAATCTGGAAGCAGTATCAGAACGTCACCATATCTGGTTTACATCTGGACTATATCTGGAAGGAAATCTGGAAGCAGCGTCAGAACGTCACCATATCTAGTTCATATCTGAAACTATATCTAGAAGGCAATCTGGAAGCAGTATCAGAACGTCACCATATCTGGTTTACATCTGGACTATATCTGGAAGGAAATCTGGAAGCAGCATCAGAACGTCACCATATCTGGTTCATATCTGAAACTATATCTAGAAGGCAATCTGGAAGCAGTATCAGAACGTCACCATATCTGGTTTACATCTGAAACTATATCTAGAAGGAACTCTGGAAGCAGCATCAAAACGTCACCATATCTGGGTCATATCTGAAACTATATCTAGAAGGAAATCTGGAAGCAGTATCAGAACGTCACCATATCTGGTTTACATCTGGACTATATCTGGAAGGAAATCTGGAAGCAGCATCAGAACGTCACCATATCTGGTTCATATCTGAAACTATATCTAGAAGGCAATCTGGAAGCAGTATCAGAACGTCACCATATCTGGTTTACATCTGAAACTATATCTAGAAGGAACTCTGGAAGCAGTATCAGAACGTCACCATATCTGGTTCATATCTGAAACTATATCTAGAAGGAAATCTGGAAGCAGTATCAGAACGTCACCATATCTGGTTTACATCTGGACTATATCTGGAAGGAAATCTGGAAGCAGCATCAGAACGTCACCATATCTAGTTCATATCTGAAACTATATCTAGAAGGCAATCTGGAAGCAGTATCAGAACGTCACCATATCTGGTTTACATCTGAAACTATATCTAGAAGGAACTCTGGAAGCAGTATCAGAACGTCACCATATCTGGTTCATATCTGAAACTATATCTAGAAGGAAATCTGGAAGCAGTATCAGAACGTCGCCATATCTGGGTCATATCTGAAACTATATCTAGAAGGATATCTGGGAGCAGCATCAGAACGTCACCATATCTGGGTCATATCTGAAACTATATCTAGAAAGAATTGCGATAGTTGATAGTAATCATTTTTGTATTGATCTTTTTTTTCCTGAAAAGGCAAAACATAATTGTATGCAAAATCATGATGCATGAACTGTATGTCTTCAAAATTAATGAGATTCATGTAGTATGATGCATATGCACGCTATAATGTATGAAGATGTGATGTTTATGAATGTATTTTTGTCTAAGAAAATAAATCCTTGACGGGTGCCGGGAAGTCACTCCTGGGCTGATGTTGAAGAATAGGTTTTGCTTCCGCCGGGGATGATAGTTGCAAGAATTCCGATAGGAGAAGATAACTCTATTGGGGAATAAACTTGGCGAATGGGTTACTCTGCGGGGAGACAAATACTCTAGTAATCTTGCTGGGGAGCAATACTCTGTGGGGAGAGAGACACTCTGTTGATTGTTGATAGTAACTTGCTGAGGATATCCTTGTTGTTGGAAGTGTTGATGGACTTCGCTGGGGATACGAAGGCTTCGTTGACGACGCTCTTTCCGTGGCTTTTGGCTGAGGATAACCCAGTTATATCCTGTTAGGGAAATAACTCTTTAAATCAAGCCGGACGACGCATTCGTGCTCTGTGAGGATAAGCTTCAAAATCAACTGGGGATAAGCTTACTGCTTAGGGAGATGGATTCCAACTTTCCTGGGGAAGCTGGATTGGACTCTCCTGGGGAAGTATTGAACTGTATGGGTTATGTTCTTCAACGGAACCTACCCTGATACCTTGGAGGATAGAACAATCAGATTGCTTAGACCACTCTTTATTGCCCCTGTTTCTATGGGGGAGGCACTTGTGGGGTGCTGATAGTTGTTGATGGACAAAACTTCTTCTGGTAGACAGATGGCAGGACATAGTCGTACACTTTAATCCCTAACTTTTGCCTGGATCGCCCTTTCGGGTTTTCAGTCTACCGGGATACCCATTTTTTCTCAAGCCGCCTTTTCAGGTTTTCGACTTGCCGGGTGTACAGATTTTTCATTTCATCCCTTCATTTTGCCCGAACCCTTTTGGTTCGCCGGGAAGCCCTTATTTTTGCCTAGGTGTGTCATCCTAGCGGGTCTTTGATTATGCGTAGTATTTTTTTTCGACTATGTCCGCTCTCTCAGAATGTAGGGAGTTGCCCCTGTTAGAATTTGTGTTGTCATGCCACCAGAAGATGTTTGATCAGGCAAGATTCGTTGTTGAGATGCCCCAAGCGATTAAGGCAGAGATTTGCCCCAGGCTTTTTGGCCTTTTGAGAGATTCTCTGGATCTTGACTTAACTGCCCCAGATGATAGACCATGATCATGTCGTGCCCCTTGATTGGAAGTGCTTTTGTTCACTAGGTATTCATCGTGCGAATTTCCCTGCCGTTCAAACAAAAAGTCACATGCAAACAAAGTTATGTTAAAAATGCAAAGCCTATGTCTGTCTCAAGGATTTTGAAAATGTATTCTTTTTTCATAAAACAAGTGAATGTTTGTAAAACGTGATGTCAACTCCGTATTTACCGTAGGCCTTAAGGAGTCAGGATACCTTTCGCCACAGTACGCTTTCGAACTAACCCATGCTTCGGCTAGGACTTTTAAGGGTTATAACGTGGCCCGGTTCACGGTTTAGGAAACAAAGGATAAAGGCTCAAATTATTTGTACCCACCCGCTCTTCGTGATGTTCTCCAAACCTAAACTCAGTTGATCGTGCGTTAGACCTTTATTTGAGTCTTTGTCCTGCTGTTCCAATGATGGCTCAGATATTGACTATTGACAGTTTATTTATTTGGATAGGCAGTCATTTCCTTTTGGGTTGAGGGTTTGTAGGACCTCTTTCTTTTTTTGATTTTTGTTATCCCTTTCTTTTTTGCCTGAACTGTTTCCTTTTTTGGAATTACAGTCAGCGGGATGCCCCAGTTTTGTAAGTCTCCTTCATGAGTTTTGACTTAATGGGTTTTTATTTTTGAGATAATGACTGCCTGTCCTTGTGATTTATTCAGAACCATCATTGTCTTTTGTTTTGTAAGGACTCCTTTGGTGCCATTTGTTATGCACTTGGATCAACTGAGAGAACTACCCTGCCCCAGGTTATGATTAAGGGTTTTAAATTTCGAAAAGAAAAACTCCTACTTCTTTGGCTCAGAGGGGTTGACGAGGGATTATCTTCCTTATAACTCCAGTGTTTAGGGATTGAAACAATGCCTGTACCTCATCAGCGGGGTCTGTTCAAAAGCATACTGTAGATTATGGTATCGTTTTCGTCATCCTCCCTCAAGAGGCTTAGAATTTTAGATCCAGAGTTGACATCAGAAAAAATATGAAAAGAAATTTGAACATAATGAAAACAATTGTATTAATTCCCAAAACAGACATATGCGATGCATTGATAGAATAAAAGAGTTTGCTATGACATTAATTGTTTATATAAGCAAAGAAAAATACAACTCAAAAATTCAAATAAACAAAAGGCTTTAATGATTGGGCAACGGAGCAGTGATTATGTTCGGAGTCTCAGGCACTTCAAACTGAATCTCCCCGGCGTCGATCATGTCTTGAATCTTGTTCTTGAGAGGCCAGCAGTTGTCCGTAGTATGCCCCGGGCTATCAGAATGATATGCGCACCTATCATTGGGATGATAGTTGGGAGCAGAAGTGTTCGGATTCCGAAGAGGAGCCCTTAAGGTGATCAGCCCTGCCTTCAACATTTGTTGCAGTGCTTGATCCAGCGACATGTTGATTTTGGTGTACTGTCGTTTCTCCTTGCGCTGCTGCCCTTGTCCTTGTTGAGCAGGTCCAGGATTGGAGATCTGGATTGCCCCTACCTCATGACGGCTCTTTTTACCGTGCACAGCATTGGATTCTTTCTTTCCATGATGAGGATTTTTATCAGAAGGTGCAGCCTCTTGAATTTTCCCAGACCGGATGCCAGCTTCTATTCGCTCTCTAGTCAAGATAAGATCTGTGAATCCAGCAGACGAATTGCCAATTAGGTGGTTGTAGAACGGACCAGACAGGGTCCCCAAGAACATATCGACAAGTTCCCGATCAGTCAGAGGTGGTTGTACCCTTCCAGCAAGATCCCTCCATTTCTGCGCATATTCTTTAAAACCTTCACTTGATCCTAACGACATACCCTGGAGTTGGGTACGCGTAGGGGCAAGGTCGGCATTATATTGATACTGCTTGTAGAAAGCAGTAACCAACTCCTCCCAGTTACGAACCTTGGTCCCATCCAGCTGATAGAACCATTCGAGATGAGTCCCTGAAAGACTCTCCTGGAAGAAGTGGATCCACAAATTCTTGTCCACCGTATATGGTTGAATCTTCCGAACATAGGACCTGAGATGTAACTTGGGACAAGACGCCCCGTCATACTTGGTAAAGGATGGTGCTTTGAACTTCCGAGGAATAATCACACCAGTTGACAAACCCAGATCTCCAAAATCCAGCCCAGGTACCTGTTGGATCTCCATAGCATTCAACCTATCCTCCAACTGTTTGTACTTGTCTTCGGCAGGAGGGTATTGTTCGTCGTTGAAATCTGTCTCGTTGTCGGAGACCACTGGACTGGGAACCCTTTCCTCCTGATGACTACCTTCCCTCACAGATGGAGTTGTCCTCTCAGTTTCAATCTGCGGTGTATTCCCAGATCTGCGTCTGGGGTTGAAGAAGACAGTCCTCTTCTTCTTCTTCTTTTCTTTCTTCAAGAGCAAAGCCTTCAGATCTTGTTGCCCCTGGGCCAAATTCATGATCAGCTCTTGGAACTGGGCATTCTGAGCCTGGAGGGCCTTGATAGACTGCTCAGCTGATGATTCAGGATTCATGACGATCGGCTGAAATAAACAGCGAAGATGGGTAAGCAACCAGTCAAAGGGATACCTGCAATGTATGATATGCATGGAATGTTTTCAAGGACCTCGCGGGATAAACAAGACAGTTTGTTAGAATTGGAAACCGGTAGCTTGATTGAAGGAACTTCATGTTGTTGAGAATCCTTCTTCAAGGGTCAAAGGCTCACCATATCCAGTGGGTCATAGCCCCTGACAACTTTAGCTAGAGGAAAATAAATCCTCTTTGCCCCTTGCTAGATGTTTGATTTATCATGACCTGCATCACAAGCCCTTGAGATCCTTGAAATGGGTTAGGATGTATGCAATGGTATGATGTCATGCTATGCATGGGGTGATGTAGGTAAACCCTGTTATGAGTCCCAATTAAGGACTATAAACAAAACCTGCAAGCAAACTCAGTACACTCTGTTATGAGTCCTAATTAAGGACTATAAACAAAACCTGCAAGAAACTTAGTAAGCCCTGTCATGGGTCCTAATTAAGGACTATAAACAAAACCTGCAAGGAACGCAAGTGTCAGATAAAGCATGCAAGTAGTCAAGTACGAAGGCACACAAGTCACACAAGAGAAACCCTTAGAGTTTAGGCCAGCATGAGGTCTGGGTATTACCCTCTTGAAGTTGGTGGGTTCAACCTGTCCTAATCAAAAGTAACCGGGTTCTAAGGGTCCCAATATCACTGGATTGCTTTCATTGTTCATCGTTTCGATTTAGCCACTGAACTGGCGACCAAAATATTCCAGGAAAGCAACCCTCAATTGAGTGTAGTATCGAGTATCAACCAACCTCGGACTGCACCAAAGTCAGTTATCTCACTACCCTAAAAAGGCCAAGATAGTTCAATTAAGGTTCCTAAGGTCTGTTGATGCTTCACGACACCACGCGGAGGCCCCGTACTCTCCTTGACTGAACTCAAGGGTTACCGGTACACACCAAAGTGCCACATCAACGTAGCAGACTGTTTCAACCATGTCAGTATACCCCGCACAGTTCCCTCACATCCTTGTTGCTACTTTCTAAGAAGGTTTCCCCAGATCCGGGTTAGGATCTATAGAACTCCCAAGACAGTCCCACAATAATAAAGCAAGCAAAGAAAACAATTGAAAACACAGTTATGAACTAACCCTAAGGTACACCTCACTTTAAGTTTAAGTCCCCAGCAGAGTCGCCAGTTCTGTGATCGGTGGATCTGGAACTGACTGTTTAACGCTGGTTCGCGAAATGTCGCGGAAGCAAGAGTCGCCACCGCCTTTTATTTTCTCCAAATGGAAAGGACAAAAGCACAGAAAAATTCCTTATAGAGATTGCTCTCGGTTCGGGAGGTAGATTATAGAAAGGGAAGGTGTTAGCACCCTTTCTATCCATGGTTATCCATGGGCTCTTAGATACTTGCTCATTGTGTTTTCAAAATTGTTTGTTTGCTTTTCAACTGTGGGTTTTAAAAAGTTTCTTTGAAAATTTCAGTTCGACTCTTGTATCGGTCCTCAAGAATGTTTGAAAAATGCTTTCGAAAGCTTTTTGAAAATGTGTTGGTGTGAAAAGTATTTTTGAATTTGTTTTGAGATTAGAGCAAGTATCTACGAGAATCTACCTACCCTAAGGAATTCGTCTGTGTAGATGTCCTTAAAAGCAGTGCCATCCCACCATTGAGAGGTAGGTAGCACCACCGTTGGAGGTGTTCGGGTCAATTCGAGGTTCGGGACATGGTGATCACCAGAGCAATGGGAAGACACCTTAGAAGCTACCCTCATGCCAGGTTCCCGGATCATGAGGACTTACTAAGACATCCTCTACTCGACGATCACCTTTCGAGGCAAGGCAACAGTGAGGCGTACCCTAGGGGTGGTGTGTGCGAACTGTGTGTCGTTTTCATTTGCATTTGTCTTGTCATGTTTATTGGTGTTCTACGCTTGATTTTATTATGGCCATACATTCTTTCATGCTTTTTGTTAACAGTTAAAAATTGCGAGGAAAAGTAAATCTAAAGCTATTACAAATGGCGCGGGTCCACATCGCCAAAATTAAACCGGACCCGATTTGACAGAAAAGTAAATAAAGCAAAAGAAATAAAAGTGTGAGAAGTTATTACAAGGCTTCGGGAGAGGTACATAATTATTTAAATGACATAAAATAAATATGCGAAGAAATAAGAAATTACGAACGTGACGAGGGCGTTGGACCCTTTTGCAAAATTAAATTACGTGAATTAATTAATTAAGAAAAGAAATTGTTTTTTTGATTTTTTTGGTATTTTTAGGATTTAATGAAAAAGGGAATTAATTAAAATTAAAATAAAATGTTAAACCTAGTTCTAATTATTTTTTAAGTTATTAAGAAAGATATTGAAGTTTTTAACCTAAATTAACCCTAAATTAATTTCATGCAAATTTAATTGTAAAAAATAAATAAAATAGATATTATCATTGTGAAAAAGAAAAATTAAAAAAAAATAAAACATTAATTAAACCTATTTCTACATTTTAGATTTTTTATGAAAAGAATTAATATTGCAAACCCTAATTTAAACTAAATTTATTTACATGCATTTATTTATGAAAATATTAGAAATAAAAATTATTTATTATGTTTTTTGTCTTTTCTGATTTTTTATACATTTTTTGTATTTTGTAAAAATAATTAGTTAATTAAATAAAGCAATAATTAGAAATAAAATAGAATAAAAATAAAAATAAAGACTTGCAAACCTAGGGGGTCTCCCCCTGATTTTGGATGTATAGCCCAAGATTTATGGCCCAATAAGCATGGCCTTGTTGACTTTTTCTAGGAACGTACACCTGTGTTGACTTGGATTCACCGTGTTCTTCAATCTGCACCTTTGGATTGCTCTTGAGATGAACGTGGCAAGGCCTGATTTGGAGGCGCATGGTGTACCTCAGCAAGGAATCTGCACGTGATTGTTAATTGAAGAAAAATAAATGGAAAGAGTGAAGACCTGGGATCGAACCCAGGTCATTAACATTACCAGCCTTCATGCTTGCCAGTGGAGCCAACTCACGCGTTTGATTTATAAGTAACTAATAAATATTATAAAGGAAAACAAAACATTAGTGGGTAACGCGCGCGAATTTTCAAACTAGCGTATCACTTGTTGACAACACATCATCTTCTTCACCATCCCTGTAAAACAAAAACAAAAGCAACGGTTTTTATGGCGTTTTGTTAGGCCACTTTAGAGAAAATAGCGATTAGGCTATCCTTGAACATAAATTAGGCGCGAGGGTCTTATCTTCTTCGTCCAGACGTGCCAAATCCAACTATGGTATTGAGGATGTCCAATTTTACAGCACCTGAAAACCCCTAATTTACAGTTCTACAAACCCTAAAAGTTATCAATGGCAAATCTCCAAATATGGCACGAAAACGAAATTAGACTACATGGTTAGCTTCAAAACTTCACAAGGAATATGAATCTATAATCAAAATGCTATGAATGTGTCTAGAAATTAAAACACGATCATGGATTTTTCTTGATACAGTTTGAGTTCGTTTTACCAATTCTGGGCGTGGTGATGGATGATTCTGATTGGAATGTGATCAGCAATCCTTGAGGAAGCTATTGAAATAGTTTTTGTGCCTTGAATCGCCCTCAAAAGTGGTTTACAGTTTTGACTTTTTTGCAAATTTTTTCAAGTTGTCAATGGAGTTTCTTGCGCAACTTTGTGTCTAGCATCATTAGGTTTGTGGTCAGGCATTTGTACTGAGTCAATTAGGTCAACAAAATTGATCCAAATCTCTTGTATTCATGAATTGAAGATTTGATTTGTTAAGGATCTTTTTTCATATCTTTTCCCATGTGCATTTGATTCAAATCATATCCAATTGCTCCAATTCTTTCCACATTTAGCTAAGCACGAAATATTGAGTCCAAAACATGCATAAAAAGATTGGTTAGGTCAAGTTAGATATTTTTCATATATTTAAATGATTTAAATGAATTAATATAAATAATAATTCAAATAAATAAATAAAAAATGAGAAAATACTTCCCTTTGGGCCAAGTGGTCGTGAATATGCTTAGAATGATGAATCATGGAAGAAAAATGGGCCCATTAGCAATTTTAGGTCATTTGAAGTAGTGTTGACTTTTCAAAATATCCAAAAATTTCCCAACTTCCACAAGGCACAACTTGCTCAATTTTTAAGTTTTTCTCATGTTCTTGGACATTTTGGAAAGGTCTTTGAGTCCTCTAACCAATGCCTTTGGTCCCATGTCATTTTGATTTACCAATCTCAAGTTATGGCCTTTGACTTAAAGTCCCTTTTTGTTGACTTTTGAAAATGACCTATAATGTTGAAATTGATAACTTTTTGTGAGAGCATTTATTGGACTTGAAGTATGAAGATGAGTTGTAGGAAATGTGTTTCTCTTCAAAATGAGCTTTGGATGGAATTTTTCTGATAATCCATGTGAAAGTTATGCCCTGGTCAATTTCAGTTGACTTTTTTCAGCTGTCCAAATAAGGAAACTTTTGCATCTTTGATAATTTCTGAGCCAAATTTTGAGAATCATGATCAAGCATTGATCAAATGATGTTTGTGGCTTCAAAATGATATGTTGACCAAAAATTTGAACTTTTGACTGTCAAATGACCATTTTGCCCCTACAGTTGACTGTAGTGCAATTAGGATTTTGACTGTGCAATTTTGAGCTGAATGCCTTGAAATTTGATATGAGGATACTTGACCATATTTATAGGCATATGAGACTTGATTGGACCTTTGAAAACTTCACTTTCTTGATCAGAACACAAACCCTAATCTTGACTGTATGGGAGCCCTTTGCACTGTGCAACCCTTGGGGAATTTTGCAGCTTGACTTGGCAATTTCTTGGAGAATATGGGAGGGCAAATTTTGGGGTACAACACTATGGTAGCTTTGTTTCATGATATGATCCATCATGAAATAGAGGTCTATGTGGATGATATGATTGCAAGATCACAAACTGAAGAGGATCATCTCGATCACCTGTACAAGCTATTCGAGAGGCTGAAAAGGTACAAGTTGAGGTTGAACCCTAATAAGTGCACATTCGGAGTACGGTCTGGAAAGCTTCTAGGTTTTGTTATCAGTGGTAAAGGCATTAAGTCGATCCTGCCAAGGTAAAGGCCATCCAAGAAATGCCAGTCCCCCACTCTGAAAAGGAAGTTAGAGGATTCTTGGATCGTCTTAACTACATTGCCCGCTTCATATCTCACTTAACCACTACTTGTGAGCCAATCTTCAAACTCTTGAAGAAAGATCAAGTAGTCAGATGGACTGATGAATGCCAAGCTGCCTTCGACAAAATAAAATAATATCTGCAAGAACCCCCTATTCTCATGCCTCCAGTTGAAGGAAGACCCTTGATCATGTACTTGACGGTACTAGAGAATTCTATGGGTGTGTTTTGGGCCAACATGATGAGTCTGGCCGAAAAGAGCATGTTATTTACTACCTGAGAAAAATGTTTACCGACTGTAAAACCAAATATTCACTTCTCGAGAAAACTTGTTGCGCTCTGGAATGGACTGCTCGTCCGCTAAGGCAGTATATGTTGACTCATACCACTCTGTTGATTTCTAAGATGGACCCTATCAAGTACATCTTCGAGAAACCTGCTCTTTCCGGACGGATAGCTAGATGGAAAATGATCTTGACTGAATACGATATTCAATACACAACACAAAAGGCCATCAAAGGAAGTGTATTAGCAGATCATTTAGCCCATCAAGCTGTTGACGATTATCATTCTATGAACTTTGACTTCCCGGATGAGAACATCATGCTAGTGACCGACTGCGCGAAGCCTGGACCATATGACGGACCTGAATAAGGATCCTGATGGACTATGGTCTTCGATAGGTCTTCCAACGTTTTGGGTAACAGAATTAGTGCTTTGATCATATCCCCTGAAGGTTTCCACACTCCTTTCACTGCCATACTATGCTTCGACTGTACGAATAACATGGCTGAGTATGAAGCATGCATTTTAGGTCTGAAGGCTGCCATTGATTTGAGGATCAAGCATTTGAAGGTGTTTGGGGATTCTGCTCTAGTGATTAGCCAAGTAAAAGGAGATTGAGACACTAAGCACCCTAATCTCATTCCTTACAAGGAGCTTATGCTATCTCTGATTCCTTACTTCGAAGAGATCACCTTTGAACACTTCCCTAGGGAAGAAAATCAGCTGGCTGACGCCTTGGCAACAATGTCTTTTATGTTCAAGGTCAAATGGGACAAAGAATCTCCTATGATTATAATCGAGAGATTCGACGAACCTGCGCACTTCTATGAGCTCGACACTAACACAGAAAAGTCGTGGTGCCATGAGGTGAAGAGATACCTTAAAGCACAAGAGTATCCCGAAGGATCTTCCATCAATGACAGAAAGTTCTTACAAGGATTTTCAGCCAAATTCTTCTTAAGTAATGGTATCTTGTACAAACGCAACCATGACTCTACTCTACTCTGATGTGTGGACAAGAAGGAAGTAGAGGAAATTATGGAAGACATGCATGATGGTCTCTTCGGGACTCACTCTAGCAAACATACTATGGCCAAGAAAATCCTGATAGCTAGTTACTATTGGTCAACCATGGAGACTAATTTCCATCACCACTCAAGAACTTGCCACTAATGCCAAATCTATGTTGATAAGGTCCATGTGCCTCCTATTCCTCTAAACATTATGACCGCTTCATGGTCATTTGCAATGTGGGGCATTGACATGATTGGAGAAATCAAACCCACTGCTTCTAATGGACATCGCTTCATTCTTGTCGCTATCGACTATTTCACCAAATGGGTCGAAGCCGCCTAATTTTCCTCAATCACCAAGAACGTGGTAGCCAGATTCATCAAACATAACCCTATCTACCGTTATGGTATCCCTGAAAGGATCATCACCGACAATGGGACTAACCTCAACAATGCTATGATTACAGAACTTTGCACTCAGTTCAAAATCAAGCATCACAATTCTTCTCCTTATAGACCAAAAATTAATAGCGCAGTGGAAGCGGCCAACATAAACATTAAGAAGATTATGCAGAAGATGGTAGTAACCGACAAGGATTGGCATGAGATGTTACCGTTTTCTATTCATGGTTATCGTACTTCAGCTCGGACATCAACTAGGGCAACTCCCTTTTCTTTGGTCTATGGCATGGAAGTTGTTCTGCCAGTGGAAATTCAGATTCCCTCACTAAGGATTATGAATGAGGCAGGTCTAGGCGAAGACGAGTGGATTCAACAAGATTGGATAAGTTGAACTCGATCGATGAAATGCGACTGGCTACTGTTTGTCAGGGTCAGATGTATCAAAAATGTATGATCAAGGCTTTCAACAAAAAGATCAAGCCTTAAGTATATCAAGCTGGTGACTTGGTAATAAAGCGCATCATTCTTCCACAAGGCGACCCCAGGGGAAAATGGACTCCTGTTGTACCCTAAAATTTGTCCTCTCATTTCACTCAAGACATGCCTCCAAAGATCTTCAATTGCTCAAGTTGACTAAGGATTGACCAGACAAATCCTCCTCCTAAGACAATAAGCCTCAAACTAGGGTTTCAATTTCGAGCAAGATGATTGAGTCCTAAGGGTCCCAAATGTTCTCCATTGACCTAGTATGTCCCCAAGATCACCCATGTCAAGTTTCATGCCTTACACAACAAGTTTGCTCAGTCAACTGCTCAAGTATTGGAAAATCAACTGTATTAGGTCAAAAGTCAATTGTGACCCAAATACAGTCAAACGTCAAAGATTTTTGGTCAACATCAACATTTTGAAGTAATCTCAATCATTTGATCAAGTGTTGATCATGATTCCTCAAGAAATGCTCCCAACTCATCAAAAGTCAAAAATGGCAATTTAGGGTTTCTATAGGAAAAGTCAACCAAACTTTGACCAGGCATAACTTTTGCATGCTTTATTAGAAATTTTCCAACAAAGTATCATTTTGAAGAGAATCCAATTCCCTACAATTTCTATTCAGCCCTCAAGGTCAAGAAATGCCTCAATCAAAAGTTACAAGTTCATACATTATAGGTCATTTCAAAAAGTCAACAAAAACACCTTTTAGGTCAAAGCTCCTTATATGAACATGGAAGATCCAATTCAGATGAAACCAAAAGGATTGTTTAGAGGACATCCTAAGATTTATAAAAAGTCCAAGAACACCCTCTTAGGGTCAAAAATGAGAGAGATGTGCATTACTAAAGTTGACCAAATTTTGGAAATGTGCATGAAGTCAGCATTGAGCAAAATTGATTTTTTTCCAAATGGGCCCATGTTTTCTTGTTTGAAACTTGTTCCTAAGATGACCCACGACCCTTGAGCTTATCCACTTATTATTATTTTTATTCATTTAAATCAAAATAAATCAATTTAAATAGTGGAATAATGAAATAAAATCCAAGATTTGATTTTATGAGCACATTATGAGTCTATGATCAACTGGAAACTCAAGGATTTCATGCAACGAATGATTGGATAAAAATAAAAAGATTTGGCCTATTTTAGAAACTAAAATATCCATAGCAAATCAAATCTTTTTTCCATAATTTTTAAATATTGCATCTGCTTTTGTTTACCTAATTCGTTCTATTATATATTCATAACATTCCCAGAGTAGAAAAACAAGGATTGGCCATGTAGAATTGAGAGAAGAAACTCGAAATTTTGAACAAAAAAGTAGTGATCGGATTTTGATTTAGAGGCAGATTAAAGGACTTTGAATGTTGGAAATCCATTCCTGGGCATATTTGGAAGCTAGTTGGATCACTTGCACGCATCAAGATGTCCAGAATCATCCTCCACGGCCTCACGGTTTTCCCTTTGTTCTTGAATCTGATTTTGAATATACACGCATGATAATTGAATTCTAACTATATATTCATGTTTGTATAATCATTTAGAACATGTTTGCATAATTATTTGTGTGTTTTGATGTATATTTAGCTGACTGTCATTGCTAGGGTTTGAAGCTTCGTTTTATGGTTTTTTGTTTCAGGAAAAATCAGGGCAAAAGATGAGTACCATTATACTCACGAGATCAAACCCAGTTGATCTGTATTCTTGGATTTCATTTTTATTGCATGATTGTGATTTTTGAGATATGCAGGTTTATAGCTATAACATATGTCCGTAGGTAAAAGTATAAACCTAAAACGACAGTCCCTTGGGGAAGATGACTATGTGTCAAAGCCTGGGTGGGCAGTTTGAATTTGGCGCGTGTTTTACTATTACTGTTGATTATTAAATAAAATATATTATTATTGTTTTGTATAATAAATAACCAAGCGTCCCAGTGGTAAGAAGGAAGATTCATAAGGCGTTATGTGTGGGAGGTCAGGGGTTCGACCCTTGCCTCCAACATTTTCTATTTTCTCTCAATTTCTTTGCAGATCCCATGCTCTCATCGCAAGCATGCTCACCATAGGTTTCCATATCAGCATCCTTGGATCAATCAGCGCCCAGAACCAACACTCCAAGGTGACAACTCCATGGTGGACCTTCCCAAGCGTGACAACACTGGATCTCACGTTGCCTTGGGCCAACAGGATTAGGCTCAGTCAGAATTTCAGCAACACAGCCCTTAATTTGGGTTCACACCCCAATCAGGCCCATTCTTTTCACCTTTTCTTTATTGTTTTATTTAATTTTTTTTGTTTTAATTATTTCAAAACAAATCAAATTTTTTTATTAAATCATAAAATCAAATAATCACAAAAAAATAGGACTTAGTTTTATTTTTAATAAATTATTTTTTTGCAAATTAATAATTTTTAATTAACTTTAATTTTGTTTCATTAATTAAAATTAATTAGGAAAAAATAGGTCAAAATTCAGTTCTTTTTCTCATAAAATACCAAAATATTTTTAATAATCAAATTAGATTTCTAGGGTTTTTGAACCTTTTTCCAGTTAATTCTCGCGCGTAATTATTTTTGCCGTACGATTAATTTTTACTATTTATGTAACTGCGCCCAATTTGTAATAGCTTAATTAGGTTTTTTTCAATTCCTCATTTTTACTTTTCGGTCATTAATTATGTAATTGCACCAAAGCCTTGTAATAATTAGGAACTTTATCTTTCCGCCATTTATTTTCCCGCTCGATAAACTGTTTAGATGAATGTTTAATAGGGTTGCCTGAAAGATAATGATTAATTGAACCTAGATAACCCTAATTGCGCAAGATAAAATATCTGAAAAAAGCACACTGCTGCACACTTGCACCCTTAGGGTATACCTCACTCGGTTGCCTTCAAATTACGGTCACAATTTTTGAAACGTGAGAATTCTTAGTGGTTGTCCTTAAGTCTAGAGATCACTAGTCCCTCGATGACCCTCTCGATTGTTGCCTCGGTATAAAAGTGGTCTTAGGGATTAAGGACAGTTACTAAGAGATCTTGCCATGTTGCCTTAGTGACCGTACGTCCCTTTCGATAGTCCCTCAAGCATCCAACGACTAGGGCTACCTACTCCCTAATAGTAGGATAGCATTGTCTAAAGGATAGGAGGAAAAGAACAAACTTTTTTTTCCGAGTAGGTAGATAACTATTAGGTACTTGCTCAAACAATTCCTTTTACACACCACACTTTCAAACACTTTTCAAACAAAGTTTTCAAAATGCTTTATCACACTCTTGAGGACTGATACAAGGTTTATCATAAAGTGAATCGCCGCACTAAGGAATTTTCAAACAAAAACTTTTTACACAAACACAAAAGCAATTTTCAAAAACGAGCAAGTACCTAAGAGCCCATGGAAAACCATGGATCGAAAAGGTGATAATACCTTCCTTTTCCATAATCTACCCCTCTTACTCAGAAACTCTCGAAAAAAGGTATTTTTATGTTCTTTTCACCCTTTCCTTTGTTGGATAGAAGAAAAGTCAGTGGCGACTCTTGCTTACCGCGACATTTGCAAATAAAAAATGCAAACCAGTATTAACAGTCGGTTCTGCCACCGTATCATAAATCCCACCTATGAAGGGTCATTTGTTGTCAAGAGAGTGTTCTCTGGTGGTGCCATGATTCTGACTACCATGGACGGTGAATACTTCCCACATCCTGTGAACGCAGACATAGTTAAAAAATACTACGCATAAGAGACCCGCTAGGTTGACACACCTAGGAAAGATAAAGGGCATCCCGGCAAACTAAAAGGTTTGGGCAAAAACTAGGGATATATGCAAAAGATTATACACCCGGCAAGTTGAAAACCCGAAAGGGCAACTTGGGCAAAAATGGGTATCCTGGTGGGCTGAAAACCTGAAAGAGCGGTCCAGGCAAAGTTAAGGATTAAAAGAGTATGACTATGTCCCGTGGGATCACCACAATCGACTTTATTACCAAAGTCCAAGTTCAAACGGTCCAAGATCAATCCAATCAACTTCTGTCAACGAAAAGGGACATTAGAAGACATTGGGGCAATAGTAGAGTTGGAACGCAATGAGATCACTTCCACATGTCTATTATCTTTGTTTTCCTATTCGACGATTTCCTCTTACTAGGATCTCTGTCTCTTTGTAAAAAAATGCCTACTCATGGGCAAAATATCAATACAAATATACTTTGAAGTGCAAACTCTCAGTTTTTGTTTTGAATGCAAAAATGTCCAATGACTAAAATTGAACGAACATATGCATGTGAACATGATTAAAACTATTTGGTACATGTGTCCTGCTAAGTAGCAGCCAACATCTCTTTAATCTATACGGGATATCCCCACATAGTTATTTCATTAGCATTATCCCCACAAGGACGGCTACAATAAACCAATCCCCCATCAGAGTTGCCCACAAAGTCTCTTTGCATAGGTTGATCTCCAGCCAGAGTCTCAATCTCTTGAAAGCTCTCTCCCCAGCTACGTTGATCCTAAAAAATAAGCCTTACGGATCTCTTCCTAAAAGAACTCACCTCGTCAGCAATTCATCAAGTATTCATCAACAGGGTTTATTTCCCCAACAAACAACATACAACATACAACAAACAACGAATAGAAAAATTCCCCGACATAGTCTATCCTCTCCAGCTTGAGTTTTCCCCTCAGACTATTACAAATTAGAGGGCCACAACCCCTAATCTCCAGTGAATTCGCAAACAAAGTCATTGCTATCTCCAAAAGTTGCTGTGAAGCCTGGAATCCGACCAGATAACAGTTTTAACTTCAGTAATTATCGTGAAGCCTGGATCCGACCAGGTAACAGTCAACTTCATTCGTTCAAGATACTATGAACCCTAGACCCGACCAGATAATAGTACAATTTTCAGTTACTATAAAGCCTGGCCCCGACCAGATAATAGTATAATTTTCAGTTACTATGAAGCCTGAACCCGACCAGATAATAGTTTTAACGTCAGTTAAGTTGTTGTGAAGCTTGGATCCAACCAGATAACAATCAACTTCATTCGTTCAAAATACTATGAAGCCTGGACACGACCAGATAATAGTGAAACTTTTCAGTTACTATGAAGCCTAGATCCGACCAGATAATAGTTAACTTCTCAACATACTATGAAGCCTGGACCCGACCATATAATAGTACAACTTTCAGTCACTATGAAGCCTGGACCGACCAGATAATAGTGAAACTTTTTCAAATACTATGAAGCTTGGACCCGACCAGATAATAGTACAACTTTCAGATATTATGAAGCCTAGACTCGACCAGATAATAGTACAATTTTCAAATACTATGAGGCCTGGACCCGATCAGATAATAGTTAACTTCTCAAAGACACTATGAAGCCTGGACCCGACCAGATAATAGTTTAACTCTTCGAGATATTGAAGAGCCTGGACTCAACCAGACAAGGGTTTAACTTCTTTTCCCTAGTAGTGTTTGCCTCTACCCCAGCAAGTTACTATGAAGCCTGGAGTCGACCATATATCAGTTTAACTTTATCTCTTCAAGCAAGTTACTATGAAGCCTGGACCAGACCAGATATCAATTTAACTTTATCTTTCCAAGCAAGTTATTACGAAGCTTGGGTCCGACCAGATAGAAATTAACTTCATTCCATCATAAATTTGTTGTGAAGCCCGGAATCTGACCAGATAGCAACTAGTTTCAAGCAAGTTACCATGAAACCTGGACCCGACCAGATAATAGTTCAACTTCAAGAAATTTTCTGTGAAGCCTGGAATCCGACCAGATAACAGTTAATTTATTCTTCCCCAGTAAGTTACTGTAAAACCTGGAACCCGACCAGATAGAAGTTGACTTCCTCATCCTTAACAAGTTGTTGTGAAGCCTAGATCCGACAAGATAACATCTAACATTCAAGAGATAATCCCCAGTGGAAGCATTCTTTTAACAAATTTAAAGATATGTATATTCTTCATCCCCAATAGCAATCTGGGATTCAGCTTCCCATAACTCCTCAGCAGTAGTCAGGGATTTATTTTCCTGGACAAACATGAATCCCACATTCATACATCATAGCATATGCATACGAAACGCATTTAGCACAATCTCATTCATCTTGAGAACGCCATGCATGCATCTGCATTTAACTAACCCTTTTCCCACAGGTAAAACATCAAGTTTTTAGTATAAATCGACCAAAGATTTATGCTGATACTTCTTCTAGTATTTACCATCATTCCTCCAAGTGGCATCTATAAGCCCATTGCCAATACATCTTCGAGTGCAAATTTCTGGGCACTTTAGTGTTCAATCATCTTTCACCTTCAAGTCACGAATGGCGGATCCGCCAATCTAACTCTTCAGGCTTAAGAAGATTGAACAGGGGAAGCTATTTTTCCCCAAAATTTTCCCTCTCATTTCTCAAGAAATATCTCATAAGATCTCCATTGATTCAAGACTACACAAGGTTTGGTCAGCTCAAGACACCTCCTCAAACACTGACAACTCAAAATTAGGGTTTGGGTTTGCACAGGGACAATTGAACTTCTAATGCCTTATATGACTTTCATGGATCATTAGGAACTCCCAAGATTGTTCATGTCAAGTTTCAAGTCTTGGATCACAAAATTGCTCAGTCATTTGATCAGATGACCTAAAATGAACTATATTGGATAAAAAGTCAACTATAGTCAATTCGAAGTCAAACTTCACAGTTTTTGATCCATATCAACATTATGAACTCATATATGTCAATTGATCAAGCTGGATCACAATTCCTCAAATAAATTTGATCAGAGCACCAAAAGGGAAAAATGGTCAAAATTAGGGTTTTGATTGAGAAGGCTCATTTATTGACTTTTGACCAAGAAATTGACTTATTGGTTCAAGAAATGATCTCAAGGATTCAAATGCACCATCTTGACCTAATTGCATAGTTTAAATCACCTCTCAAGATCATTTGGATTGACAGATGAATTTTAGTCAACTGATGAAAAGTCAATTGTACACTGAAAAGTCAAACTTTGACTTTTTGATCAAAACCAAATTTCAAAAATCATATTTCATCAAGACATGTCAAAATATGAAACTTGTTCATCAAGAAATTTAAAAGTCAAAGTTATCTTTGGAAAGTCAAAATTCTAAGAATTAGAAATTTTTCTAAGTGTTAGAATTTTAACTTTTTTTCATAACTTTGTGCCAAATTTCCACCATGATGCAAGATGATTCAAGGGAAACTTCCAACATAAAAGTTGTAGATATAAATTAGATCTAAAACATTTTAGGGCAGAACTTTTTCTATAAATTCTTGGATTTTAAGTTATGAATTTATGAAGACATGTCCATGAAACTAAAAGACTTAGTGAAATTTTGCCCTAATTAGGCAGGATTTTGACCTAATTCATGGCAATTTTTCACCTAGTTCCAAATTGAATCTTCAAAAATGTCCAACATGAAGGTTGTAGGGGGTGTTACAAGATTTCCGAAATGTCCAAGAAATCATCAAGATCATACTTGAGCTAAGAGAATCGGAGGAAAGAAGTTAGGGTTTCAAACTTGTTTTTCAAGTCATTTTCATGATGAACATTTGATCCAATCCATAGTCATGCTGCATAATCCTCACTTTGCAGGCCTCAAACTTGTTTTTCACTCCATAATTAATGGTTTACACAACTGGTTAGGCCCTTATCCAAGTGTTTGAAGCTTTGTCCAAAATGATTTTCCATTTATGGCACAAAGTTGCCATTTCCATTTTGATAAAGCATTACTTTTGCAATTGTCAACTTCTTGAGCCTCTCAATTGTTTTCCCTGCATACAATAAAAGTCAAAACCAAAAGCAACGTTTCTAAGGCCTCTACCAACTCAGAACATGCTTGTACAACACTTTGAGACTTGTCTTCTCACTTTTCTTCAAAATCAAGTTATAGAGCCAAAAGGCTAGAACTCAGAAACCTTGAGTACATTTGATCTCTAACCTTTTCCATACATATGCACAAGTCTATTGCAACATAACACACAAGCTCCAGGACCCCAAAACACTCGCAAGCACTCTGCAACTCAGAATCAGCCATAACTTGACAGTTTTGAGCTTCACATAGCCATCTCCAAATCCACTCGTACGTATTGAGTTTTAACCATCCAAACACTTTACATACTTCATATGCAAGTGATCCAAGGCCCTGTTTCTGGACTATAACTCCCTTTGTACCATTCACCATTTTCAAAACTCAAGCTTGCAACTTGACTTGAGTAGAGAGTTTCAACCATCCACGAGAAAAAGTAAGGATTGCAACACACTCAGGGGGGTCTAGGCAAGCTAAACAAATCATTACAACACCTTGAAAGTTGCTCTTATTCAAAACACAATCTCTACATGCAAGGTAAGTTTTCTGGTTTTCAAACTCTTCACACATGCATTGTTAAGTTTCCATTTTCAAAGATAAAATGTAGACATCATTGCCCTGAAGCTGTACATATCCATAGTTTTCATTTATATTGCCTGAGCTTAGAGAATTTTAGGTTTGAATCTCTGAAAAAAGTGAGGTCAGGATTTGGTACTTTTAGAAATACATGCTCATCTTTGATTATTAGTCAAAATTATTTATATTTCTGGAATCTTGGTAAAATTTCTAACAAGTTTGATGTTGGAAGTTTTGAGAATGGATGAGAAATGAACGAGTTACAGGGACCCTGGCTAGAGGTTGAAGATGAAGTTCATTTCTAGGAATGGATTTGTATTATATATTTATGGTTTTTTTAAGTTAACGAATGTATAGCCACCCCAGTGGTAAGGCAGCGCGCGTATCATGTCAAGGGCGTGGGTTCAAGCCCCAGCGCAGCCACTTTTTCATTTTTCTCAACATTTTCTTCCCTTTTTGCCACAACCATGCACGCCTGGGTATAAGGCCATTGGACCTTTTTTTTTACTGAGACTCACCCCCTGCCTGCTTGTCACAACAAAGCCCGTTTATTCTTTTCTGATTTCCAAACAAAAATATTAATGGGTCAGGCTTCAAACAAAACTATTTTTTTCTAACATACACCCTAAATGTCTTTTTCACCCCCTGACTTTTATTTTTATATTTTATTTTATTTTATTTTTCTTTATTTTTTTATTATTTTTTTTATTAATAAAAATCCAAAAAAAAGAGTTTATTTATTTATCTAATATACTTATATTCTCTTATTTTATTTTCTTTTTTAAACTAAAAAAGACAAAAGTATTTTCTTAAACAAATTTAATTCTTTTTTCTAATAAATTAATAATTAGATTTAGGTTTAGTTATTTTCTTTTTATTTAAAATTAACTTAGAATTTAGGTTTCTTTTAATTAATTAATTTCCATACTATTTTGATTAAACTTAAAACCTTTTCTAAAAAACCCTAAAAATGCTTTCTAATTTAATTTCTTTTCTTAATTAATTTAGGTTTAACTTTATTAATTTAATTAATTATTTTCTTTTAGATAATTAGGTTAAAAACCTTTCCTCAAAAACCAAACAAAATCCATTTCTTTTCCATTTATATCCTTGTACATTATATTCCTTTTAATTCTTGTACATTATTCAAGTTTCAATATGGTTGTAATAGATAATTAGGTTTAATTTCTTGCAATCCCCATTTGTAAAATTTGTATACCCCATCTCCCTAATGATGTAATAGCATAGTAAATTTATTTTCCGCAATTTATCGTTTTTATATAAATGCTAGTAATTAGGGTTTGTATTGAAAGATAAAATTAACAAGTAGACAACTCTAATCAAATATTAAATGCATGCAAATCAAACACACTTGCACACTTACACCCTTAGGGTAATTCCACTTGTTGCCTTATAAAAATGGTCATGTTATACATGTGGGATGTCTTAGCAAAAACAATCAAAAATACAAGATCATAGTCCCTCGATGATGCTACGAATGTTACCTTACAAATGATCTTAGTCCCTCAAGAGAAATGCTAAGATATCTCACAACATTGCTATCATGACTATACAATGACCCACGCTCGTCCCTTTACATCCAAAGATAAGGCTTCTTACCAATCAATGGTAAGATAGCAATATCAAAAGGAAGGAAGAAATGAACAAAGACTTTTAAGTAGGTAGAAACATTCTTAGTTTCTTGCTCACTTTCAAAACAAATACACCAAACACTTTCAAAAATAAAACACACAAACATATTTTCAAATACACCAACACTTTCCATAAAATATTTTCAAAAAGTCCAACACTTTGTATACATTCTCTCTGAAACGAGAATCATTACAAAGTTCTCCTAAACGAAGGTGCCTTTTCAAAATACTTTCAAAAACCACCACAAAGCACACTTTCGAACAAAGAAAATGATCTAGCAAGCAACTAAGAGCCCATAGATAACTATGGATGAAAAGGGTGCTAACACCTTTCCTTTTCATAATCTACCCCCCGAACTCAAGAAATAATATCAAAGGTCTTTCCTGTTATTTTCAGCCTTTCCTTATTGGATAAAAGAAAAGTCGGTGGTGACTCTTGCTAACCACAACAATTGCGATCAAACATATTACAATGTGGATCTGCAGTTTTGATATGTGGATGTGTGTAAGAGTATTTTGATAAAGTAAAAAGTAGAAAAGAAAAAACAGAGAGAGTCAAATTTGTATGCAAAACATCCAATGATTTATTAATGACATATGAATATGAAGCAATAACCCTCACATATAGACCATTGTGCCTCGGGTAAGACACAAGGCTTTAAAGTTTCAATTGTTCAAATATTACATATCCCAAAACAAAAAGACAATTACTCTTGAATAAAAGTAGTAGGAACAAAGTCTTTAGCCTCCCAATTGTTGAGTCTACCGCTGATGGTTGGGAAGATCCACTTGCTCAGGCCGCAATCGCTATCATTGTCTTCCAGAGCATTGACTCCATGATTGTTGATTTGTAATGGTGTTCCCCTGGTGCGAGCACGAAGAACAGCTCTCTGGGCTCTTGAAGTAAAACCCAAACCAAACTTGTCAGATTTGTAGAGAATGTTTGGAAGTTGGCCCCAAATGTTACACCCACCTTCTTCAACTACTGCTTTGGCATCCCTTAAAGAAGCCATCTTCAACGGAGGTCTGGTACTCTTTGGAATACTGGCAGCAGTCTTGGTCGCAACAACTGTCTATGGAACCTCCTCAAAGTTCTGACAGGGGGTCTCGATGAACTCGACGTCCATTTCAACATACCTGAAAGAGTTCATGTGGCTAACCATGTATTCCTGCTCCCCATGGATTGTGATAATCTTTCCGTTGACTGGGTACTTCAACATCTAATGCAGGGTAGAAGTAACAGCACCAGCCCCATCGATCCAGGGTCGACCCAATAAGCAGGAATAAGACAGGCGGATGTCCGTCACATAGAAGGTTGAGTCAAAAGTCTGAGTACCAACTTTGATAGGGATGTCCACTTTCCCATGCACCATTCTTTTGGAACCATCGAAGGCCCTCACCACAATGTTACTGGGCTTAAGTGTGAGTCCTTTGCAATCTAACCTGTTGCTGGCTGAAGATTTTGATGACACGGTTAGAAACAAAGCAAGTTGGATGTTTCGTTGGAATAAAGCAAGATGTTATGGTTCGGAATGGTAGAAGCAGTTCTTCGAATGAACATGTCAAAGCTCGGAGCTTCGAGTGACAGTTGTGAAGATATATTTAAAAGAAGCCTCGAAGTGGTAATGAGACTATGTTTAAGAAATGAGTTCGAAGCGAAGAGTGCCAGAACATTTGAAATTCAAACGCAAGCGGGATGTTCGAAATTTAAAATATATGCGTTGGAGCGTTCGAAGACGCGTGGAAGCTAGAGAGAAGCAGTGCCCTGCATGTTCCGAACATGGCATAATCTTATAGGAAAGACCGTTATGGTCGAAGTAGTATAAATAGAAGTCTTAGCGTTAGGATTTCGTGTGTCATATCTATTGTACAAAATTCAGTAAACATTCAAAATACCACATGGCTAGGGAAACGAATGCTCGAACAATGTACGTATGATAACACCAAATATTTATGATTCAGTAAAACTCTTTATCATTTCCAGTTAATCTTCTATCTTTATGTCAATATCATTCAAAAGCCTTTACATTAAAGCCTTTACATTCAAAGTCATTTACTGATCTCTTGCATTTAAACGTTTTCTTTCTATTTCGAATCCTTTACATTTTAGAAACTCTTTTACATTTCATGCTTTTATCTTCATGCTTTTGTTATTCGAATACCTTTACATTCAAAGTCATTTACTGATCTCTTGCATTTAAACGTTTTCTTTCTATTTCGAATCCTTTACATTTTAGAAACTCTTTTACATTTCATGCTTTTATCTTCATGCTTTTGTTATTCGAATACCTTTACATTCAAAATCATTTACTGATCTCTTGCATTTAAACGTTTTCTTTCTATTTCGAATCCTTTACATTTCAGAAATTCTTTTAGATTTCATGCTTTTATACTTCAAAGTTATTTACTTGTTTCTTGCAGTTTTATATTTCGTTGCAATCGAATCTTTATTCATGCAACTTAATTTCGCACGTCTTTACTTGATCATGTCATTAGATCCTTTTAATATGGTAATCGAAGTCAATTGAACGTCTATAAAACATTCCAAATACAAATCCTAACCATGAATATCATTTTTACAATTAGAATTATCCAAACGACCAATACCCTATAGGATCAATCTAGTCGATCCTGCAAGTTACCAGAGAGATTAAATAAAAGTCATTAAGATTATTTGATAGTTTGGAGGACTAGCGGTTGTTTACCAGAAATCACTGTAAACAAATTGGCACGCCCAGTGGGACCGTCATTGGTCGTTACGAAATTTAGAATAAAGTAAAGATTGTTGAGACATAACCATTGATAAAGTACTTTATGAGTGATAAGTTCGTTGTTATATGAACCTTAGAAGTGGTAGAATAACCAATAGCAATCAACCCTTACCCAGAAAACGTAATAGCAAGATGTCTAATCCAAACAATCAACAAGGGGAAAAAATATCCCACATGCAACGGGCACTAATATGTCCGCTTCGACGGGAACATCTAATGTGATCCCTTCAAACGCACAGTCTGTTGCATCTTCTACCAGTAGTATAGCCACGAATGGAACAAGTGGCATGTCGACTAACAGTTCGATCCTAGGAAATACAGGAACCATTGGTTATCCTGGGGGATTCGTCCCACCATCAGGGACACAAACCCATTTCGCCACCCCACTAACTAGACCACCCAGTTTCGATGGTAACAGACACAGAAATTCCTCTTATGGGATGCCAACATCTTTTATGGCGGGTTTGCACACTTCGACATCGAATATGTCACCACAATTAGGGTCTGGATCTGGGACTAAACAATTTATGACAAATAACCAAGGGTCAGTGGGTTATAGTGCAATGCCTATCTTAACCACAGAAAATCAGTTGGCCTTTAGGCAATTAATAGATGACAGTAACCATAATATGATAGGAGTGTTAGCACAAACTATGCAAGAGATCTTTGCCCCAATAGTACAAAATGTAATTGTGACAAACAGAGAAAACGCAGATAACATGAGTCGAATAACAGATTTTTTCGCTCCCCCAGAAAGGCGTAGGCAGAATCAGGCGGGAGTTCGAGCAAACGTACCTATCATAGAACAAGTTGCTGATGACCCACCCTATAGACCAGCCAGAGAGGGGGTTAATTTGGGGGCAAGGGCATAAAGGTTAGAAGCCCCAATGATTCAAGACCCACAAAGGGAAATTATAGAACCAGGGGAAAGGATCGAAAGGTTAGAAGTCCCAGAGTTTCGAGAAGAACAACCTAGAGGAGTTGTCCTGGTGGGTCGAAATCAAGATGCTGATGCAGTCGTTCACAGAATTCGAAACGATAACATCTTGGCATAGAATAATTTAACCACCATGATAGAGAGAATCATGGCCCAAAATGGCCTCAATACAGGAATTAGAAGGCCAAATTATGCCTCTCCTATATTAGATTACATAATGCATACTGATTTACCAAGGGGATATAAAGTCCCTAAGTTTACAAAGTTTGCTGGAGATACCAATGAATCAACAGTCGAACACATAGCCAGGTATCTAACCGAAGCGGGAGATATAGCAAATAATGAAGACCTTAGGATCAAATATTTCCCAAGTTCCCTAACTAAGAACGCTTTCACATGGTTCACCACTTTGCCTCCTGTGTCCATAGATACTTGGGCTCTATTGGAGAGATTATTCCATGAACAGTTCTACATGGGACAATCTAAAATAAGTCTGAAGGAACTAGCCAGTGTCAAGAGGAAGTTTACTGAACCCATAGATGATTATCTGAATAGGTTCAGACTCTTGAAATCTAGATGCTTTATAGTAGTTCCTGAACATGAGTTAGTCGAAATGGCTGTTGGCGGCCTGGATTACTCTATTCGAAAGAAATTAGATACACAATACTTGAGGAACTTGGCTCAGTTAGCCGATAGGGTTCGACAAGTCAAAAGGCTAAAGGCCGAAAAGGCCAGAGTTTTTAAAAATAACAAGAAAGAAAGGGTCTCCTATGTTGGAGCTGAGGAAGCAGAAGATTACCCTGAATTCGAAGAGGTCGAAATTGATCTCGCTGAATTGAAACAGGCTCCACCTTACTCTTGTAAGTTATTAGTTCCCACAAAAGGGAAAGAAATTGTTGAAAATGAGAAAAGTGACAAATTCCCAAAGAAGGTTTACACTTTTGACATAACAAAGTGTGACGAGATTTTTGATTTGCTGGTCAAAGATGGCCAACTCATTGTGCCATCGAACGTCAAAATACCTCCTTTAGATCAAAGAAAGAAAAGAGGATTTTGCAAGTATCATAGTTTCCTAGGCCACAAAACCTCACAGTGTTTTCTTTTCAGGGATCTAATTCAAAATGCAATTAAGGATGGCAGATTGAAATTCGCTGACAAACCAAAAATGAAAGTAGATGAAGATCCTTTGGATGTCGCAGACACCAATTACTCCGAGCCTGCGTGCATTGGAGAAATCAATATGGTGGAAGCAGATCAATATGACACTCCATTAGGAGAGAAAGGCACTGAGAATGAAAACTGGGTGTTAGTCGAAGTCAATAAGGGGGTCACTGAGGACGTCCACAAGCAACCAGAGTCTTCGATCGAAGCAGCACCTTTAGCTGCTGCAAAAGAAATCCAGGCTAATGAAGGCCAGGAGAACCAAAAGCAAGAGTTGACACAGGTTACTGAAGGACTGAGGCTAAAATTGGAGAAAGTCCAGATCACGAAGCCACCCTCCCCTCAGAAAGAAATATGGGATACTTTAGGAGAGCCCAGTGGAAAGTTTGACTACTTGGTGAAGTATTCTGCCCCAGAGAGTTCAAAAATCCAAATTGAAGATATAAAACCTACAGGATGGGGAGATGATGACACAAAGGGGGAGGATATAGATGTAAACATGGTGGATATGGAGAGACCTCGTTCTGAAATGGAGGAGATGGAGAGGTACTTAGAAAAGGAAAAATACAAAGTGGAGGATAATTATGCTGGGTGTTGTACCCCAAAATTTGTCCTCCCATTTCATCAACATTTTCTCACCACAAGACCCTTGGAGCTCAAGATCAAGTTAGGGTTTACTCTGCTCAAGGCCCCTCCTTGCACTGTGGACCCAAATTAGGGTTTGAGTTTGCACAAAGATGTTTTCACCTAAAATGCCCAAGATGACTTTCATGCTTCATGTTGGACTCACAAGTTTATCCATACCAAGTTTCAAGCCTTGATTCCAATCTTTGCCCAGTCAATTGGACAGTTGACCTAGAAATCAGCTGTATTGGGGAAAAAGTCAACTGTGGTCAATTGACAGTCAAACCTCATGAAATTTGACCCTCATCAACATTATGAACTCATATGGACCATTTGATCAAGTTTGGATCACAATTCCACAAGAAATTTGATCAGATCACCAAAAGGGCAAAATGGTCATTTTTAGGGTTTTGACTGCACAAAGGCAATTTTTGACTGTTTGACCTAGCCAATGGCAAACCAAGCTCACATATGGACTCAAGGATTCAATGGCATGGTCTTGAAACCTTCAACAAGTTCAAAAGATCCCAAATGCACAAGATTGACAGATGAATTTTCCATTCAACTGAGCAAAATTTGACTGTATACTGAAAAGTCAAACTTTGACTTTTTGGTCAAAATCAAGTGCCAAGATTCATTTTTCATCAAGACATGTCAAATTATGAAACTTGTTCATCAAGAAACTAAAAATTACAAATTAGGGTTTGAAATGAAGAAATTTCATAACTTAGAAATTTTCTAAGTTATGAAATTTCCTAATTTTTTCCTAACTTTGTCCCATTTGTTCATCAAGATGCATTTGGATTCAAACAAAACTCAAAACATGAAAGTTATAGTCCATTGCAAAATCTACAACTTTTATTCACAAAGTTTCCTCAAAAGAAGCTTTTAGCTCAATTTATGATTTTTGGAATAGGGGTGCAAAACATTCTTAACTTAGAAATTTTTTTGACCTATTTTAGGCAGGATTTTTGCCTAACTTCATGACCACTTTTCACATGCTTCCACTTGGAATTTCAACTTTCATTACAAATATGGATTGTATTACACATTCCAAGCTTTCCAAATTGTCCAAGAACTCATCAAACACCCTTGTGGTTAGGGAGATTCGAATTTGTCAAGATGGGCAAAAGTCACTTTGTTCATGGCCAAATACATGTTCATAACACTTTGCATTTTTCAAGTCAGCTTGCACAAGCTAGGTTACAGGCCTCTAATCCCATTTACACTCAATAATTCAATGCTAAACCTTTGTGCCAAGATGTTATTTTGCTCATTTGGTCATTACATGGAAGATTAACCTTTAAATGGATAAAGCATTTTTGCCATTTTGGAAAAGAAGCACTTTATGTCAAGTTCACAATCTAGGAAGTACAAAGCAAATCTTTGGGCACAAGATTCATGAACAAATTCCACTGATCAAGAGTGATTTATGCAGCATAGATTGAGGGTAGTAGGGGCCTGCATTGTCAATACACATTTTCTTACTTATCAAAGAAGTAACTTTGCAAAACTGATCCAACATTCACTTCTTGCAACGAAGAGCCAAAATAAACTTTGTCCACACATTGCATACTCCCTAACCAACCTAGAACACGAGCCCTTAACCCTCAATACCTCCTCATCCATCAAAACACCTTTTTTCTGCAAAACATAGTCCCTGTTGCAGATTGACCTCCACAGTTCATTTCCCTCGTGCGTTTTCATCCAAACCAGTTCAAACACATTCCCTACCATCCATACAAACTATCCCAAGCCTTGGAAACAGACTGTAACACCTCTAACCAAGCGTGCCATTTTCACTTTTCTCTCTTGCAGGTTGACTTCCATGGATTGATTCAGAAGGATTCAAGGCACACCAAGCATAGAGGAAGTATCCTTGGACCTCAGGCAAGTTGTACAAATCCACAAATTCCATTGAAAGTGCCACCATTGTTGCACACGATTCAAGCTGAACAGGTAAAAGTTTGAACTTCTATCTCTCTATCCAAGCATATCTAGGCTTAGGTTTGTGAAGAAGTTATGTCCTACTCATGGCCCTGAAGCTACCCATATCATTACTTTTCATTTATGTTGTGTGTACTGAGAGAATTTGGAACCTGAACATTGAAAAAAAGCTAGGTCAGGAATTGGGGGAGAAGAAATTCTCTCTCATTTCTGAGAGTTAGATCAAGTTCTTTACATGTATGAATTCGTGGTTTGATGCTCTATATTTTTGATGTTATAAGTTCGTGCTAAAAATCAAAGAATCAGGATGTTTGAACAAGGCATGAAAGGCGCGCATTTTTCTGTTTGGAAGGGTGCTGGAGGTTGAAGACAAGCTTGCCTTGGGCTGGGCCTGACTTGTTTTTTCTGTTTGCACCACATTTTTCCACATACACCCCCTTGGCCCATTGTGTGTTTTTTTAAATTATTTTTGACTTTTTATTTTTTCTTCTGACTTATTATTTTTTGTCAAAATATAAAAAACATTAAAAATATTTTTTCAACCATTTTTGCATTTATTTTGAATTTATTTGCTTTATTTAAACTTATACATTATAAATAAACATATTTACTTTTATTTAAAATACTAAAGAATAATACAAGATACATCTTATTTTCTGATTTTATTTTATTTCATCTTTTGAAAACATTTTCTTAAAATATACTTTTTTTGATAAATAATAAATATTTTATTTTCTATATATATTTAATATATTTAATACATAATATAAATACTTATATATTTATTAGAATATTTAGGATAAAAATATAAAAATAATACATTTTTATGTTTATTAATAATTGACCTCAAAAATTACTTTTTTACAATATAATTCTTTTTTTTTCTTTTTTTTTTTGTATATAATTAATACATTTTGTATATAATAAATAATAAATACTTTTTGCTTACAAAATTAGGGTTTTGCCCTAAACCATGAAAATATCCAAAAGTCAATCTTTTCTTTATTTTATCTCATTTGTAAATAAATCACCTACACTTACACAAATACATTTACACATACACATTTGCTTATTCCTATACATTGATACATATTACATTTGAGATCGCAATTCAATTCGGTTGTAAATATTTGGACACTACTCTCCTATTAAAGTCTCATCCCCATTTGAACATTTGTACCCCCATCCCCATGATTACTTTTGTAATAATTTAGGACTTTAAATTCCGCATTTTAAAGCTTTCTAATTATACCATGATAGACTTAGGGTTTGTATGCAAATCAAAAATAACAAATAGCTTGACCTAATTCAAAGACAAAAAAACATGAAAATGGACAACACCAATCACACTTGCACCTCTAGTGTTACTCCACTTGTTGCCTTCAATAATGGGCCATGTTGCATGTTGGGTGTCTTTGGCAAAACAAAACAAATCAAAATGATCATAGTCCCTCGATGACGCTTTCGAAAGTTTTCCTAAAAATGATCAAGTCCCTTAAAGGAAAAATTGCCAAAGACACTTGGCACTATTGCAATCATGGTCTAAACGATGACCCGCGCCTGTCCTGTTAACATCCTAACACAAGATTGTCCACCAAATACAATGGTGGAACAATACTGTTAAAAGGGTTAAAACATAGGAAAGATCTTTGAGAAATTTAGGGTAGATAACTCTTGGTTACTTGACCAACCTTGCAAAACAAGCCTTGCCATTTTTCAAAACACACATCACAACGCACTTTCAAAACAACTTTCAAAAAACATTGAAAACTTTTCAAAAGACAAGTACACCTTTGTATACATTCAAACATGAATCATTACAAAGGTTGCCACAACAAATGGCCTCTTTTCAAAACTTTTTCAAACCCACACACAAAGCACCATTTCAAACAACTGAAAATCAAAGGCAAGTGATCTAAACAAGTAACTAAGAGCCCATGGATAACCATGGATGAAAAGGGTGCTAATACCTTCCCTTTTCATAATCTACCCCCCGAACCCACGAAACATCTCAAAAGGTTTTTCCTGTGCTTTTTAACCTTTCCTTTAGGATAAAATAAAAGTCGGTGGCGACTCTTGCTCAACCGAAACATTTGCGAAAACAAACGCAAAACTCAAGTCAGTTCTCCCACCGTATCACAGAACTGGCGACTCTGCTGGGGAATAACTTAAAAGTGGGGTTACCTTAGGGTTAGATCACTTACTTGTTTTCAATTGCTTGCTTTGTTTGCTTTTATATTTGTGGGCTTTGCATCGGAGTTTCATAGATCCTGACCCAGATCTGGGGAATACCTTTTAGGTAGCATAAGCTGTGAGGGACCTGTCCGGCGTAGACCGACATGGGTGAAGCAGTGGCTACGTTGGTGTGACACCTTAGTCTGTACCGATATCCCTTGTGTTGCAACAAGGAGAATATGGGTCTTCTAAGGAGTCATTAAGCACCAACCGACCTTAGAACCCTTAAATTGACCCAACTTGGCCATAGAACGGTAGCAGTATGCTACACTCATTGAGGCTAAACTCTCGCTATGGTTCTGGCTGCAAGAAAAGATTGCGATGCTGGAGTTATGACCGATTGAGGGTAGTCAGTGATATTGAGATCCTCTAGAACCTGATTACTTTTGATAGGACAAGTCTTAACCAACAAAACTGAAAGAGGGTAATACCTAAACTTCATGCTGACCTAAACTCTAAGGGTTGTCTTGTGTGACTTGTGTGCCTTATCATGTTTGCCTTTGTGAATACTTGTGGTGTGCTTTATCATAACATCATACCATCATACCATTGCATGCATCCTGCATAAGGACTGACCCATTTCAAATACAAGAGGGTTTCATCTTTGCTCTGTTTTGTAGGACATCATGATGCCCATGCGTAGGAATACTATCAGGCTCAACTTTGTTCAACCACCTACTTTGCTCAAGGAATTGGTTGATAGGATTCCAAACACTACTTCCTTCATCAAGAGGCATGGTTCTCTTCTCAGTTTAGTCACTTCAAAGTGGGACCAACAACTGATGAGTGTCCTGGTCCAGTTTTACGATCCCCTATACCATTGCTTCACTTTTCAAGACTTCCAGCTGGTCCCTACCCTGGAAGAATTCTCTGAGTTACTTGGTATCCCTGTTTTGGAGCAGACTCCATTCACTGGTTGGGAGAAGACTCTTAGACCTGAAGAGATTGCTGCATCCCTTTCCTTGACCAAAGAAGAGGTAATGGCTAACTGGGAGACTAGAAGTGGAGTTAAGGGCTTTTTGGCTAAGTTTCTGATTGGAAAAGCTAATAGTTTCTGGAATGACTTAGACTTCAAGGCGTACGAAGACATTCTGGCTCTCTTAATCTATGGTCTAGTTTTGTTTCCAAATCCTGATACCTTTATTAATGTCAACTCCATAAGGATCTTCATCTCTCGGAACCCTGTACCCACTCTCTTGGGTGATATCCTGCAACAGCTCTATGCTCGTACTGCCCGAAGACAGGGAACTCTGTGGTGTTGTGCTCCTTTGTTAGTGAGGTGGTTTATTTCGCACCTCCCTAAGTTCGTGCTGAAGAATGAAGAAGGAAGAGGCTGGGCTCATAGGTTAATGTCTCTCACTGATAATGACATCATTTGGACTCTCAGAGGTTTGGATGAGGTAGCCATTATTGATCGTTGCGGAGAATATCCTAATGTTCCATTGATTGGTACCCAGGGAGGAATCTCTTATAATCCATGTTTAGCTCTCCGTCAGTTTGGAAGAGCCAGAAGAGCAGGGCCTCATGAGATGTTGGTACCTCGCATCAGTTTTGAGTTTCAGGTAGACAGTGACGAGCTGCGCCGTAGATTCATCAAGGCTTGGGACAAAATTCACAAAGCTGACCCACATGATTTGGGACCGAAGACTTCTCTACCCATGGAACCCTACTGCAGATGGGTCCGCATTTGTGCTCAGAAGTTAGGTATGCCGTACGAAGCTGTCAGACCTATCATTCTTGAATTTCCTGACAAAGACGGGGTTCCTCCAACTGCCCTCCCTCCTCAGATACCCACTGATGTTGATACACTAAAGAGATCTTGGGCGCAGCTACAGGAAGAACGAGATTCTTATCGGGAAAGGTTCAACGAACAGGAACAAAAGATCCAGAAGCTGACTAAGCAATTGGAGAATGAGCAGGTCCTGAACGATTATATCCGTACTGAGAAGAGGAGGCCATGGGAGCACTGATGGGCTTTGGATGTTTCTTTTACAGTTTTTATTTCCTTTTCAGTATTTTCATTCTTGTAATGCCTAAGGGCAAATTGTTGAACAATTTAAAATTTGAATCTAATGAAGTGTGTTTCCTTTTTGTCTACAAAGTTGAATCTCGATTGTCTTTGAAAACATAAATCATACGCATCTCATTGCATGATATGCATAACAGGTACACTTCTTCTACAGGTTGCTTAATCTTCTTCGCAGTTTATTTCAGCACTCAATCATCATGTCTTCCGAGCCTACTACCGAACAAGCTATCAAGGCCCTCCAGGCCCAGAACGCCCAGTTTCAAGAGCTGGTCATGAGCTTAGCCCAGGGTCAACAGGAGTTGAAGACTCTACTCTTGAAGAAGAAGAAGAAGAAGAAGAAGAGGACTGTGTTGTTTAACACTGGACGGAGGTTTGGGAATACACTGCAGAATGAGGCTGATCAGGCTACTTCCTCTGCAGAGAAAGGCAGTCCCCAAGGGGGAAGGGCTCCTAGTCCAGTGGTCTCCGACAACGAGACGGATTACAATGATGAACAGTACCCTCCTGCTGAAGACCGGTACAAGCAACTAGAGGACCGTTTAAGTGCCATGGAGATTCAACATGTGCCGGGGCTGGATTTTGGAGATCTAGGTTTATCTTCTGGGGTGGTGATCCCACACAAGTTCAAGGAACCTGCCTTTGCAAAGTACGACGGGGCTTCCTGCCCTAAGCTGCATCTCATATCATATGTAAGGAAGATCCAACCTTACACTGTAGACAAGAACCTATGGATCCATTTCTTCCAAGATAGCCTTTCAGGGGCTCAACTCGAATGGTTCTATCAGCTGGATGGAGCCAGTATTCGAAACTGGGAGGACTTGGCTACTGCATTTTATAAGCAGTATCAGTACAATTCCGACCTCGCTCCCACGCGTACCCAACTCCAGGGTATGTCACTGGGGACGGGCGAAGGATTCAAGGAGTATGCGTAAAAGTGGAGAGACCTGGCTGGCAGGGTGCAGCCACCGCTGACTGACCGTGAGCTTGTCGACATGTTCTTAGGGACCCTGTCTGGTCCATTCTTCAACCATCTGATTGGTAATTCTTCTGTTGGGTTTACAGATCTGATCTTAACCGGTGAAAGGACAGAAGCTGGTATCAAGTCGGGGAAGATACAGAAAGGTGCCTCCTCGAGTACTGAAAAGAAGCCCTTCAAGAAGGAAGCCAGTGCTGTTTATGGTCCCAGAAGACAATTTAAACCGGAACGCCGCCAAGATGTCAACGCGGTGGTAATTTCAAAGCCTACTGCTGCTCCTCAGCAGTATAACCAACCAAGGGGTGAGAGACCCAAAAGGAAGTACGCTCGACTCAGCATGACCCTGTCTCAGATTTTGCCGCAACTACTGTCAACCAATCTAGTAACTGTCAAAGAAGCTCCGAAGGTAGTGAACACAGCTTCTCCAAAGTACAACCCCAACGCCCGTTGCGCTTATCACTCTGACGGCCCGGGGCATACTACAGACGATTGCTGGGCTCTGAGGAATAAGGTTCAGGACCTTATTGATGCTAAAGAAATACAGTTCGAGGCGCCCGAAAGGCCCAATGTTGTGACTTCTCCCATGCCCCAGCATGAAGTGAATGCTGTGGAAGAAGACCTGTATGTGGCCTCTGTGGACGATATTGTTACTCCGTCGTTAAGTGTCAAAAGGAACCTGTTGCTAGCCGGTATATTTCCGGGATGTGGTAAAGGTTGCCTTCTATGTTCTGTTTCACCTGCTGGTTGTCCTTTGCTGAAGTCAGGCATCTAAAACCTGATGGATAGCAAAGAGATCTTGTTCGAGAGGATTGTTGTTCCTGCTATCCCCGCTGAAGAAGTTTCTATCGTCACTATTTTTAATAAACCTCCTAAGGTTCTCTCAAAGAAGCCTTTCAAAATCATGTCTACTCAGAAGATTGCTCCCATCATCATTACTGTTCCGGGACCTCTCCCCTATACATCCAACAAAGCTGTCCCGTGGCACTATGGGGCAGATGTTTATGTGCTAGGAGTAAAACAAGATTTCGATACAAGTACCGGCGTCAGCAACATCACCGGGCCTGCCAAAGTTACTCGCAGTGATAGGCTGTTCTCGCTAGATATTGCACCACCAGCTATTCAGAGACCTCTTATCATCACACCTGCAAGTGTGCCTGCTCCCCTTCCTGATCAAGTTCCTGTTTCTACCCCTGCTGCCGAGTCATCTGACGCTCAGGGCAAAGGGATTGCTACTGATTTGCCTTCCCTGACGGAGGCACCAAAGACAACCAATGTTGACACTTCCCAGCAAGATATGGAAGAGATCCTCAAGATTATCAAGAAAAGTGATTTCAATGTAGTTGAGCAGCTGGGGCACACCCCCTCTAAAATTTCTATGCTATCACTATTGTTGTGTTCAGAGGCCCATGCCAAGGCCCTGATTTCCTTCCTAAAGACGGCCCATGTGCCACAAGAAACGTCTGCTGATCAATTTACCGATTGTGTGGCCAACTTGACTGCTGATAATGGGTTGGGTTTCTCTGACGCCGATCTGACTGCCAAGGGAAAGAACCATAACGACGCCCTGCATGTCTCCATCGAATGCAGGGGCACTACTCTTGCCCATGTGTTGGTAGACACCGGTTCTTCATTGAACGTATTACCCAAGAAGGCCCTAGATAGGTTGGATTGTGAGGGTTTGGAGCTCAAGCCTAGTAACATTGTTGTCCGGGCCTTTGACGGTTCGAAAAGGATGGTACATGGGGAAGTTGACATTCCAATCAGGGTTGGTTCTCAAGTTTTTGATTCTACTTTCTATGTGATGGACATCCGACCATCCTATTCTTGTTTGCTGGGTCGTCCATGGATCCACAAGGCTGAAGCTGTGACCTCCACACTACATCAGAAGCTTAAGTACCCGGTTAGAGGGAAAATTGTTACAGTTCAGGGGGAGGAAGAATACATGGTCAGCCACCTCAACTCGTTCCGGTACATAGAAATGGATGGGGAGTTCATTGAGACCCCCTTTCAAAACTTTGAAGAGGTGCCTCAGACACTGGCATCAGCAGAGACTCTGACTAAAGAAGACTCTCCTTTGAAGATGGCTTCCTTAAAGGATGCTCGGGCTGTGATTGAGAAGGGTGAGTGCGCAAACTGGGGCCGACTTCCTGATTTCACTCCAAAGACCGACAAGTTTGGTTTGGGTTTCACTGCAGAAGCTCAGAGGGTTGTTCGTAAGGCAAGGATTGGAAGACCTCCTGTGTTCATCACCAACCCGAGAGTAAATGCTATTGAAGACGACGTGGAGGAATCTGAATTCGACAGCTGGATCTACCTAACAACCGCCGGTGGACCAAGCAACTGGACTGCCAAAGACTTCACACCTATTATTTTTGTCACTCAGTAATGAACTCTTTTATTTTGAATTTGTAACAGACAATATTTTGAAACTTTTATGGCTCGGTGTCTTACCCGGGGCACCGTGGCTTCATTTGTGAGGGCTTTTGTGTGTCATTTTCATATATCATTAATAAAAACATTGGATGTTTGTTGCATTTCAAAATCTTGCGCTCCTTTTCTTTCTTTATTATATATTGCAAAACAGCTATATTTACACACACTCACCTATACAGGTTCCAATCCACTCTGGATATCACTGGTAACGACTCTGCTACTTCCAGTTATGACTTCGAAATTCCGATCAACTTAGCCGAAGACGAAGTTGAAGATGATTGCGAAGTGCCTGGTGAGCTTGCAAGACTGTTACTCCAGGAAGAGAGGGCCATTCAGCCACATGAAGAGCCAGTAGAAACGGTAAATCTGGGTACTGAGACAGACAGAAAGGAAGTCAAGATTGGTGCCAATCTAGAGCTCAGTGTGAAACAACGGTTGATTCAGATGATGCATGACTATGTGGAAATATTTGCCTGGTCTTATGAAGACATGCCTGGGTTGGATACCGACATTGTGGTTCATCACCTGCCTACCAAGGAAGAATGCCCTCCGGTAAAACAGAAGGTACGTCGTATGCGTCCAGAAATGTCCGAGAAAATCAAAGCTGAGGTTATGAAACAATTTGATGCCGGGTTTCTAGCAGTGACTTCTTACCCTCAGTGGGTTGCCAACGTGGTTCCAGTGCCGAAGAAGGATGGTAAGGTCCGAATGTGTGTTGATTACAGGGATTTGAACAGGGCGAGCCCTAAGGATGATTTCCCTCTGCCTCATATCGACGTTCTGGTTGACAACACTGCTCAGCATAAAGTATTCTCCTTCATGGACGGCTTCTCCGGTTATAATCAGATCAAGATGGCTCCTGAAGACATGGAGAAGACCACTTTTGTTACTCAGTGGGGCACCTTTTGCTACAAGGTCATGCCTTTTGGGTTGAAAAATGTTGGGGCAACCTACCAACGTGCCATGGTTGCTTTGTTTCATGACATGATCCATCACGAGATAGAAGTATACGTCGACGATATGATTGCAAGGTCCCAAACTGAGGAGGAACACCTTGACCATCTACAGAAGCTGTTTGACCGTCTGAAGTTGTACAAGCTGAGGTTGAACCCAAACAAGTGCACCTTTGGGGTGAGATCTAGAAAATTGCTAGGCTTCGTCGTAAGCGACAAAGGCATTCAAGTGGACCCTGCCAAAGTGAAAGCTATACAAGATATGCCAACTCCCAAGACAGAGAAAGAAGTCAGAGGCTTTTTAGGACGGCTGAACTACATTGCCCGATTCATCTCGCATCTAACTGCTACCTGTGAACCAATCTTCAAGCTGCTGAAGAAAGATCAAGTAGTACGTTGGAACGACGAATGTCAGGCCGCTTTCGAAAGAATCAAAGAGTATCTCCAAGAACCACCCATTCTTATGCCGTCGGTTGAAGGGAGACCTCTAATCTTATACTTGACTGTACTGGACAACTCAATGGGGTGTGTGTTGGGGAAGCATGGCGAGTCTGGCCGAAAAGAACACGCCATTTATTACCTTAGCAAAAAGTTTACCGACTGTGAGACCCGATACTCACTGCTCGAGAAAACTTGCTGCGCTTTGGTATGGGCTGCTCGCCGGCTGAGACAGTATATGTTGACTCACACTACTCTGTTGATTTCAAAAATGGATCCAATCAAGTACATCTTCGAAAAGCCCGCCTTGTCCGGAAGAATAACAAGATGGCAGATGATCTTGACGGAATATGACATCCAGTACACGACTCAAAAAGCAATCAAGGGAAGTGTATTGGCAGACCATTTGGCACACCAGGCAGTGGACGATTACCAGTCGATGAACTTTGAATTTCCAGACGAGGATATCATGGTAGTGACTAATTGTGAAGTACCTGGACCGGATGAAGGACCTGAGGAAGGATCTCGATGGTCTATGCACTTTGACGGAGCCTCGAACGCTTTGGGTAATGGTATCGGCGATGTGATCATATCCCCTAAAGGCACTCATACTCCACTCACCGCCCGGCTATGTTTCAACTGCACCAACAACATGGCAGAGTATGAAGCATGTATCATGGGTCTTCAAGCTGCAATTGATTTAAGGATCAAGTTTCTGAGTGTCTTTGGAGATTCCGCTCTCGTGATCAATCAGATCAAAGGCGAGTGGGATACAAAACACCCAAATCTTATTCCTTACAGGGAGTATGTGCTGACGTTGATTCCCCATTTCGAAGAGATAACCTTTGAACACTTCCCAAGAGATGAGAATCAGTTAGCGGACGCGTTGGCTACGATGTCTTCTATGTTCAAAGTCAAATGGGATAACGAGGCTCCCCGGATCATTATTTGGAATTTGAATGAACCTGCACATTGCTGCGATCTCGAGACCGAAGAGGTAACAGAAAAACCCTGGTATCATGAAGTGAAGAGGTACCTTGAAGCTCAAGAATACCCTGAAGGCGCATCTGTTAATGACAAGAAGTTCCTGAGAAGGTTTGCGGCAAAGTTCTTCCTCAGCAATGGCATTCTCTACAAGCGAAACCATGATTCAACCTTACTGTGTTGTATGGATAAGACTGAAGCAGAAAGGATCATGGCGGAGCTACATGAAGGTACCTTCGGAACACATTCCAGTGGACATACCATGGCAAAGAAAATCCTCCGGGCAGGATATTTCTGGTCCACAATGGAAGCCGACTGTTATCAGCATTCTCGAACTTGTCATAAATGCCAGATCTATGCTGATAAGGTGTATATTCCTCTAGTTCCTCTGAACATCTTGACAGCACCTTGGCCTTTTGCAATATGGGCCATTGATATGATCGGCGAAATCAGACCTACGGCATCCAACAGCCATCGCTTCATCTTGGTAGCGATTGATTACTTCACAAAGTGGGTCGAAGCAGCTTCCTATGCTACGGTAACCAAGAATGTCGTGGCACGATTCATTCGGCATAACCTGATCTGCCGCTACGGTGTACCTGAGAGGATCATTACAGATAATGGTACCAATCTTAACAACAAGATGATCACTGAGCTCTGCGAACAATTCAAGATACAGCACCACAACTCTTCACCTTACCGGCCGAAGATGAACGGGGCCGTAGAAGCAGCGAATAAAAATATCAAGAAGATTGTGCAGAAGATGACAGTGACCTACAAAGATTGGCACGAAATGTTACTGTTTGCTCTTCATGGGTACCGTACCTCAGCACGGACGTCAACAGGGGCAACTCCCTTTTCGTTGGTCTATGGCATGGAGGCAGTCTTGCCTATTGAAGTCCAGATACCCTCTCTCCGGATAATGAAGGATGCAGGTTTGAGCGAAGATGACTGGATCCAGACTCGGCTTGATCAATTAAATCTAATTGACGAAAAGAGACTCACTGCTATTTGTCATGGTCAGACGTACCAAAAACGGATGATCAGGGCATTTAACAAAAAGGTCAGACGACAAGAGTATCAAGTCGGAGACCTGGTAATCAAGCGCATCATTCTTCCTCAAAGTGATCCCAGGGGCAAATGGACCCCTACGTACGAAGGGCCATTTGTGGTTAAACATATCTTCTCAGGAGGAGCTATGATTCTAACCGCCATGGATGGTGACGACCTTCCTCACCCCTCCAATGCAGACATAGTAAAAAGATACTACGCATGAATTAAAGACCCGCTAGGTTGACACACCTAGGCAAAAATAAGGGCTTCCCGGCGAACCAAAATTGTTCAGGAAAAAATAAGGGACGAAATGAAAAAAATCTGTACACCCGGCAAGTCGAAAACCTGAAAAGGCGGCTTGGGCAAAAATGGGTATCCCGGTGGACTAAAAACCCGAAAGGGCGGTCCAGGCAAAAGTTAGGGATAAAGCGTAATACTATGTCTCATTGGATCACCTTGCATCCAGAATTTGGCATCAACTATCGGGCTCAGACGGCACAATCAATCAGCTTCATCTTCAACTAAGCAGCAAAGTGATGAGACGCTTGAAGACATAAAAGCAATAGCAGAGTTGGAACTCAGTGGGATTATTTTTCACATAGCTGTTTTGTTTCCTTTTCACAAAATTGTATAAACGCTACTTTGCTCGGCGGCGTTCTCTTACTAGGACGTCAGCCTCCTGTACATAAAACGCCTATTTACAGGCAAATTTCAAAATCAATACAAGTTCAATTTTTTAGACAAATTACCCATCGTTTTTCCTTTTTCTGTTTTGTTTTACAAAGAACGTCCAATGTTCATTTTTGATATATGTATTTGACATTAATTGCTAATCATGAATATTTGCATGCGAAACAAAGGACTAATTACAGATGACATCAGAAACAGGGGAAATAAAGAATTGTCTAAGCGATCTAGTTGCCCTGTCCACCAAGGTACCAAGGTAGGTTCGGCTGAAGAACGTAACCAGGATACCTTCACTCCCCGTTGAGTAAGACAAGATTCAGCAATACTCTCCCCAGGCAGAGTTGGTCTCCCATCATCCCTAAAAAGGCACAGTATCTCCAGCGAGTCAGCGATACTCTCCCCAAGCATATTAGTCTATTGTCAGCCTTAAGGAAGTTGGGTATCCCCAGAAGATCTCGACGTTCCCCAGCGGAATATAGACATTCCTCATCAAGCACCCCCGACAGTCTTAATATAAGATTGTTCCCCGGTGGAATACAGACATCCAGTGGAGCCACTCCCCAGTACAGTTCAGAGTTTCCCCAGGAAAGTTGAATCATCCTCCCTAGTAGATTCTGGAAGCTTATCCCCTGCAGAGTACGAACGCATCTCCCCGGCTTCATTCAAAGGTTATTTCCCACCAGAGCTTATAACTGGGTTATCCTCATCTAATTACCACGGAAAGTTCATCCTCGGCGAAGTTCTTCCTATCCCCAGCGGAGTTCATCAAATTCCCCAACATAACTTATCAACGGTATCCCCAGCGGAGCTCTCATCAAAACCTCAGCGAAGTATCTCTTCCCACAGAGTAATTCCCCGCAGAGTAATCTCTCCAACCAGTTTATTCCCCGACGGAGTCATCTTCTCCTACCGGTTTATTCTTGCAACCATCATCCCCAGCGGAAGCGAAGAACTCTACTCTTCAACATCAGCCCAGGATTCCATAAACTCCCGGCAGTCGTCAAGAATTTATTTTCCTAGAAAAAAATACATTCATCACATTATCATACACCATGACGCATGCATATACGCATCATATCACACGATCTCATTTATTTTTGAGAACATCATGACATCATCATGACATTGCATACAACTAATGTTTTTGCCTTTTCAGAAAAAGGCAATCCAAAGATGATTACTATCAACTGTCACAATTCCATATTCGATACCTGTATCTAGCCAGGGCATATCTGTGCGTGTTTGATTGTAGATTCGATACCTGTATCCAGCCAGGGCATGTCTGCATGAAGAGTTTAGAGATTCGATACCTGTATCCAGCCAGGGCATATCTGTAGACGACAAATTCCAGATTCGATTCTTGTATCCAGCTAGGGCATATCTGTAGACAACAAATTCCAGATTCGATACCTGTATCTAGCCAGGGCATATCTGCATAAAGAGTTTATAGATTCGATACCTGTATCCAGCCAGGGCATATCTGTAGACGACTAATTCCAGATTCGACACCTGTATCCATCCAGGGCATATCTGTAGACGACTAATTCCATATTCGACACCTGTATCCAGCCAGGGCATATCTGTAGACGACTAATTCCATATTCGATTCCTGTATCCAGCCAGGGCATATCTGTAGACGACCAATTCCAGATTCGATTCCTGTATCTATCCAGGGCATATCTGTGAGCGTTTGATTGTAGATTCGATACCTATATCTAGCCAGGGTATATCTGCATGAAGAGACTGAAGATCAACACCTGTAGCAAGCCAGGAAACCATCTTTCTTTCTCAGGTACGCAAGTTCTCGCTAAGGAATCTCTTACGCGATCGACACCCCCGATGGCATATTTAAGCCCATCTCCACAACTATCCATTACACTTCCAAATGGCATCTATAAGCCCATTCCCGACATCACATTGCTGATACTCCACTATGCGAGTGCAAATTTCTGGGCACTCTAGTGTTCAATCATCTTCCACCTTCGGATCACGAAAGGCACGCAAGCCAATCTACATCCTCAGGTCTAAGAAGATTGAACAGGGGCAACTGTTGTACCCCAAAATTTTCCCTCCCATTTCATCAACATTTTCTCACCACGAGACCCTTGGAGCTCAAGATCAAGTTAGGGTTTACTCTGCTCAAGGCCCCTCCTTGCACTGTTGACCCAAATTAGGGTTTGAGTTTGCACAAAGATGTTTTGACCTAAAATACCCAAGATGACTTTCATGCTTCATGTTGGACTCACAAGTTTATCCATACCAAGTTTCAAGCCTTGATTCCAATCTTTGCCCAATCAATTGGACAGTTGACCTAGAAATCAGCTGTATTGGGGAAAAAGTCAACTGTGGTCAATTGACAGTCAAACCTCATAAAATTTTACCCTCATCAACATTATGAACTCATATGGACCAGTTGATCAAGTTTGGATCACAATTCCACAAGAAATTTGATCAGATCACCAAAAGGGCAAAATGGTCATTTTTAGGGTTTTGACAGCACAAAGGCAATTTTTGACTGTTTGACCTAGCCAATGGCAAACCAAGCTCACATATGGACTCAAGGATTCAATGGCATGGTCTTGACACCTTCAACAAGTTCAAAAGATCCCAAATGCACAAGATTGACAGATGAATTTTCCATTCAACTGAGCAAAATTTGACTGTATACTAAAAAGTCAAACTTTGACTTTTTGGTCAAAATCAAGTGCCAAGATTCATTTTTCATCAATACATGTCAAATTATGAAACTTGTTCATCAAGAAACTAAAAATTACAAATTAGGGTTTGAAATGAAGAAATTTCATAACTTAGAAATTTTCTAAGTTATGAAATTTCCTAATTTTTTCCTAACTTTGTCCCATTTTTTCAAAACGATGCATTTGGATTCAAACAAAAATCAAAACATGAAAGTTATAGTCCATTGCAAAATCTACAACTTTGATTCACAAAGTTTCCTCAAAAGAAGCTTGTAGCTCAAGTTATGATTTTTGGAATAGGGGTGCAAAACATTCTTAACTTAGAAATTTTTTTGACCTATTTTAGGCAGGATTTTTGCCTAACTTCATGGCCACTTTTCACATGCTTCCACTTGGAATTTCAACTTGCATTACAAAGATGGATTGTAGTACACATTCCAAGCTTTCCAAATTGTCCAAGAACTCATCAAACACCCTTGTGGTTAGGGAGATTCGAATTTGTCAAGATGGGCAAAAGTCACTTTGTTCATGGCCAAATACATGTTCATAACACTTTGCATTTTTCAAGTCAGCTTGCACAAGATAGGTTACAGGCCTCTAATCCCATTTACACTCAATAATTCAATGATAAACCTTTGTGCCAAGATGTTATTTTTCTCATTTGGTCATTACATGGAAGATTAACCTTTAAATGGATAAAGCATTTTTGCCATTTTGGAAAAGAAGCACTTTATGTCAAGTTCACAATCTAGGAAGTACAAAGCAGATCTTTGGGCACAAGATTCATGAACAAATTCCACTGATCAAGAGTGATTTATGCAGCATAGATTGAGGGTAGTAGGGGCCTGCATTGTCAATACACATTTTCTTACTTATCAAAGAAGTAACTTTGCAAAACTGATCCAACATTCACTTCCTGCAACGAAGAGCCAAAACAAACTTTGTCCACACATTGCATACTCCCTAACCAACCTAGAACACGAGCCCTTAACCCTCAATACCTCCTCATCCATCAAAACACCTTTTTTCTGCAAAACATAGTCCCTGTTGCAGATTGACCTCCACAGTTCATTTCCCTCGTGCGTTTTCATCCAAACCAGTTCAAACACATTCCCTACCATCCATACAAACTATCCCAAGCCTTGGAAACAGACTGTAACACCTCTAACCAAGCGTGCCATTTTCACTTTTCTCTCTTGCAGGTTGACTTCCATGGATTGATTTAGAAGGATTCAAGGCACACCAAGCATAGAGGAAGTATCCTTGGAGCTCAGGCAAGCTGTACAAATCCACAAATTCCATTAAAAGTGCCTCCATTGTTGCACACAATTCAAGCTGAACAGGTAAAAGTTTGAACTTCTATCTCTCTATCCAAGCATATTTAGGCTTAGTTTTGTGAAGAAGTTATGTCCTACTCATGGCCCTGAAGCTACCCATATCATTACTTTTCATTTATGTTGTGTGTACTGAGAGAATTTGGAACCTGGACATTGAAAAAAAGCTAGGCTAGGAATTGGGGGAGAAGAAATTCTTTCTCATTTCTGAGAGTTAGATCAAGTTCTTTACATGTATGAATTCGTGGTTTGATGCTCTATGTTTTTGATGTTATAAGTTCGTGCTAAAAATCAAAGAATCGGGATGTTTGAACAAGGCATGAAAGGCGCGCGTTTTTCTGTTTGGAAGGGTGCTGGAGGTTGAAGACAAGCTCGCCTTGGGCTGGGCCTGACTTTTTTTTTCTGTTTGCACCACATTTTTCCACATACACCCCCTTGGCCCATTGTGTGTTTTTTTAAATTATTTTTTACTTTTTATTTTTTCTTCTGACTTATTATTTTTTGTCAAAATATAAAAAACATTAAAAATATTTTTTCAACCATTTTTGCATTTATTTTGAATTTATTTGCTTTATTTAAACTTATACATTATAAATAAACATATTTACTTTTATTTAAAATACTAAAGAATAATACAAGATACATCTTATTTTCTGATTTTATTTTATTTCATCTTTTGAAAACATTTTCTTAAAATATACTTTTTTTGATAAATAATAAATATTTTATTTTCTATATATATTAAATATATTTAATACATAATATAAATACTTATATATTTATTAGAATATTTAGGATAAAAATATAAAAATAATACATTTTTATGTTTATTTATATTTGACCTCAAAAATTACTTTTTTACAATATACTTCTTTTTTTTTCTTTTTTTTTTGTATATAATTAATACATTTTGTATATAATAAATAATAAATACTTTTTGCTTACAAAATTAGGGTTTTGCCCTAAACCATGAAAATATCCAAAAGTTAATCTTTTTTTTATTTTATCTCATTTGTAAATAAATCACCTACACTTACACAAATACATTTACACATACACATTTGCTTATTCCTATACATTGATACATATTACATTTGAGATCGCAATTCGATTCGGTTGTAAATATTTGGACACTACTCTCCTATTAAAGTCTCATCCCCATTTGAACATTTGTACCCCCATCCCCATGATTACTTTTGTAATAATTTAGGACTTTAAATTCCGCATTTTAAAGCTTTCTAATTATACCATGATAGACTTAGGGTTTGTATGCAAATCAAAAATAACAAATAGCTTGACCTAATTCAAAGACAAAAAAGCATGAAAATGGACAACACCAATCACACTTGCACCCCTAGGGTTACTCCACTTGTTGCCTTCAATAATGGGCCATGTTGCATGTTGTGTGTCTTTGGCAAAACAAAACAAATCAAAATGATCATAGTCCCTCGATGACGCTTTCGAAAGTTTGCCTAAAAATGATCAAGTCTCTTAAAGGAAAAATTGCCAAAGACACTTGGCACTATTGCAATCATGGTCTAAACGATGACCCGCGCCTGTCCCGTTAACATCCTAACACAAGATTGTCCACCAAATACAATGGTGGAACAATACTGTTAAAAGGGTTAAAACATAGGAAAGATCTTTGAGAAATTTAGGGTAGATAGCTCTTGGTTACTTGACCAACCTTGCAAAACAATCCTTGCCATTTTTCAAAACACACATCACAACACACTTTCAAAACAACTTTCAAAAAACATTGAAAACTTTTCAAAAGACAAGTACACCTTTGTATACATTCAAACATGAATCATTACAAAGGTTGCCACAACAAATGGCCTCTTTTCAAAACTTTTTCAAACCCACACACAAAGCACCATTTCAAACAACTGAAAATCAAAGGCAAGTGATCTAAACAAGTAACTAAGAGCCCATGGATAACCATGGATGAAAAGGGTGTTAATACCTTCCCTTTTCATAATCTACCCCCTGAACCCACGAAACATCTCAAAAGGTTTTTCCTGTGCTTTTTAACCTTTCCTTTAGGATAAAATAAAAGTCGGTGGCGACTCTTGCTCAACCGAAACATTTGCGAAAACAAACACAAAACTCAAGTCAGTTCTCCCACCGTATCACACTGGGGATGCCAGTCTTAAAGATTACCTCATGTTGTGCCACAAAGGAGATGCAGAAATGATATTATGCCCTAGGTGCAGCATCATCTGCAGCCAGAGAATTGCTGCAAACTTCGAGAGGATACAAAGGGCACGAACTGGCATCAACTGGCGCCAGGATAACCAGTTATTCAGGTGTTATCCTAAAGCTAGAGAAAGTTTGTTGGAGTTTTTGGTTCGTTGTTACAAAGGAGCAACAAAATGCCTAGTATGCCCAAGGTGTTCTGCTGTGTACGATCAAAGCATGGCCAGAGCTTTCGAAACAATCCCTTTCGCCCCATGCTGGAACCACCAAGAGACTGGTCAGATGGGCCAACGCTTAGATAGCAAATACACTCAACGAAGGACTGATATTCCTTATCCCAGAGGCGCACGAAGGGTAACGTTCAAAATTCCTGCTGAAATACCAACAGACAAGTGGCTGCAAGTCAGAACTGACAAGGGCAAAGACGAATGGAGAAACAATGAACGAAACGCACGCCACGCTATGACATATAGAAGGCAGTTCAACATAGCAAAGAGGGAAGAAGTGAGGTTAGAGAACTACAAAGGAAGAAACCCCATGTCAAGATCTCAATGGCGAAGGCAACAAAGAATTCGAAAGGCTGAAAGGGAAGCTATGGCAAATAAAGGAGCAACTTCGATAAAAAACCAAGGTGAATCAAGCACCAACAAACCCACACCAAATAATCCGCCTGAGGACAAACCCCCAGTTAGTAGGAGACTCTTCTCTGAAACACAACCAAATGAATCGAAGGAATACACACCAGGCCCAGAAGAAGACGAGGATATGCTAACGGACAACTTCGAATCAGAGGGGGAGTCTTCACTCAATATCAATTGCAACGTGGTATCTGTACTACCTTGTGAGTTTGGACAGGAAACTGAAATCGAAGAGTATGAAGAGGATGATACAATCGATCTGATGAAGCATAGGCCTGTGTGTTACTACGTGATGGATAACGGAGCTGTCGAGGAGCAGAATGCTTTCTTCGAGCGCCCAGAACCAGCTATGAAAAATCATCTGAAGCCATTATTCATTCTGGAAAAGGTTGGTTCCCATGGCGTAAATAAGGTTTTAGTGGATGGGGGCGCTGCAGTTAACTTAATACCCCATTTCATGCTGAAAAAGTTAGAAATACGCGAAGGTGACATCAAACCACACAACATGGTTCTGTCCAATTATGAAGGGAAAGTAGGCCAAACATTGGGAGTAGTTCAACTGGACTTGACGATAGGATCAAGCTGTGGGCCCACCATGTTCATGGTGATCGAAGCCAAGGCCAACTACAACTTGTTGTTGGGAAGTGAGTGGATCCATGGCGTAGGAGCAGTTCCTTCGTCAATGCACTAGAGGTTGGTTTTATGGAGAGAAAATGGGATCGTGGAGAACATTGAAGCGGACCAGAGTTACTTCATGACAGCAGTCAACTTAGTTGACAAGAGGAATTATGACAAACATTTGGCCAAGATTGCTCCTTGTGTCCCTAATGATGAAATCAACGAAACCAGGAACGCACACTATTATATGACCCTTCGCCATGATGGCATATATTGGGATAGAAGAATAGCCAGTGAAGATGAAGGAGGCGAAGGTACTATGCAAAGACGGCCAGCAGGCTGGGAATTTGACAACCTTGCTCATGATTGAGTCCTCCTTCTTCGAAAGGATTTCGGCCTATATGGCTGAGAACGAATCGAAAGCAGCCTTAGAGGCTGAAATAAATAAATTGGTTGTAGAAGTGAACGAAATAAATGGGGATGGCTCGAAAGGCTCACCCTTTGAAGAACATGAAATAGATCAAAGGTTGGATGCCATCTATGATAAAGAACCCTTAGGCTTCGAGAAGGACCCCATAGACTCAGGTGCCAAAATGTTGGCGCAGGATCCGCTCAAAGAAGTGAATCTGGGGGATGAGAACACGAAAAGAATAACCTACATAAGCGCAAAACTTAATCCAGGCCTCAAGCAGGAAGTGATCGAAGTCCTCAAGAGAAACAAAGATTACTTCGCATGGGACTATGATGAAATGCCTAGTTTAAAGAGGGAGTTAGTGGAACACAGACTTCCAATCAAGGATGGCAAGAAGCCCATCAAGCAAACTCCTAGAAGATTCGCACCAGCGGTTCTCACAAAGATCAAAGCTGAGATCGAAAGGTTGCTGCGCTGCAGATTCATCAGAACCACAAGGTATGTCGAATGGTTAGCAAATATAGTGCCTGTTATTAAGAAAAATGGCTCTCTGAGAATTTGCATAGATTTTAGGGATTTAAATACTGCAACCCCTAAAGATGAGTACTCCATGCCTGTGGCAGAAATGTTAGTAGACTCTGCTGCGGGATTCGAATATTTAAGTATGTTAGATGGATACTCTGGGTACAATCAGATTTTTATTTCTGAAGAAGATGTTGCCAATACAGCATTTCGTTGCCCAGGAGCCTTAGGCACCTACGAATGGGTGGTGATGCCTTTTGGTTTAAAGAATGCTGGGGCAACTTATTAAAGGGCAATGAATTCGATTTTCCATGATTTCATTGAAACCTTTATGCAGGTATATATTGATGATATAGTCATCAAATCTATATCTGCAGAAACCCATTTGCATCATTTGAGCCAATCATTCGAACGAATGAGAAAACATGGCTTAAAAATGAACCCCCTTAAATGTGCATTTTTTGTGCAGGCTGGAGATTTCCTTGGCTTTGTGGTTCATAAAAAAGGAATCGAGATCAACCAAAATAAGACCAAAGCCATAATGGAGACGAAGGCACCTACGTCAAAAAGGGAGCTGCAATCTTTGCTAGGGAAGATTAACTTTCTCAGAAGGTTCATTTCGAATCTAAGTGGAAGAACCCAAGCTTTCTCTCCGTTGCTTCGTTTGAAGCAAGGCCAAGCCTTCGATTGGAACGAAGCCCATCAGGAGGCATTTGACAAGATAAAAAGATATCTCTCTCAGCCTCCCATCTTGTCTCCACCTTCATGGGGAAAGCCCATGAGATTGTACATATCTGCCTCTGAAGTTAATATAGGTAGTATGTTAGCACAAGAAGATAGCAATTGCATCGAAAGAGCCATATACTATTTAAGTAGGGTATTGAATGATGTAGAGACTAGATATAGCAATATAGAAAAGCTATGTCTCTGTTTGTACTTTTCTTGTATGAAACTCAAGTATTATATTAAGCCTGTTGATGTTTATGTTTCATCTCATTTCGATGTTATTAAACACATGCTTTCGAAACCAATAATGCATAGCAGAATTGGTAAATGGGCTTTAGCCTTAACAGAATATTCTTTGACTTTCATGCCTTTAAAAGCTGTGAAAGGCCAAATAATTTCTGATTTCATTGTGGACCATTCACTGGTCGAAAAGACTGTCATGGGTTACGTTGAAATGCAACCTTGGAAGTTATACTTTGATGGTTCAACCCACAGGGATGGTAGTGGTGTTGGAGTTCTTATAATTTCTCCTGAAGGAATTCCAACAAAATTCAAGTATAAGTTAGATGGTCCTCGTTGCTCGAACAACGAAGCTGAGTACGAAGCGCTTATTGTTGGACTTGAAGCTTTGTTGGAATTGGGGGCAACTAGAGTCGAAATTAAAGGAGACTCAGAGTTGGTGGTCAAGCAAATAACAAAGGAGTACAAATGCATAAAGGAAAATCTGATGACATACTTCGTCATAGTTAACAGGCTACTTAGAAAATTCGAATACATGGATATTCAACATATACCAAGAATAGAAAACCAAGAAGCAAATGACTTAGCATAGTTGGCTTCAGGTTATAAAGTTTCTGCCAAAAACTTTGAGGATTTGGTCGAATTAAGAGGTAGAGTTATGGCTACTAGATTCCTACCATCAGATCTAGAGAGTATAAAATTAGGTTATGCTGAGAAATAAGGATTCTAAGTACTAGCCATAGACACCTTATCAGATGCATATTGGCGAAGTCCACTTGTGAGTTATTTAACAAATCCAACTTTGAATGTTGATAGGAAGATAAAATATAGAGCATTATCATATGTCCTCATGGGAAATGAATTGTTCAAAAAGACCCAAGAAGGCGTATTACTGAAATGCCTAGGAGAAAGTGAGGCATACTTAGCATTGTCAGAAGTCCACAATGGGGCATGTAGGGCACATCAAGCAGGTCATAAAATGAAATGGTTGTTATTTCGATATGGCATGTATTGGCCCAGCATGCTCAAAGATTGTATAAACTTTGCTAAAGGGTGTGAAGAATTCCAGAAACATGCAGGGATTCAACATGCTCCTGCAAGTGAGTTGCATTTGATCATTAAACCATGGCCCTTTAGAGGATGGGCATTGGATTTAATAGGAGAAATAAATCCTGCTTCGTCTAAAGGACAGAAATATATCTTGGTAGGAATAGATTATTTTACCAAGTGGATCGAAGCGATACCGTTGGTAGCTGCTGATCAAGAGGCTATTATTGAGTTCATACAGAAACAAATTATCTATAGGTTCGGATTTCCAGAGAGCATAACCACAGACCAAGGTTTTGTGTTTACTGGAAGAAAGATGCAAGAATTTTCTCAAGAGATGGGGTTTAGATTACTGACATCAACACCATATTATGCTCAAGCAAATGGTCAGGTCGAAGCAACCAATAAAGTGATAATAGGGTTAATTAAGAAACATGTTGGTAAAAAGCCAAGGAACTGGCACAAGACTTTGGACCAAATACTATGGGCCTGTAGAACATCTACTAAAGAAGCTACTAACACTACACCTTTCCAACTAGCATTTGGCCATGATGCGGATTTGCCAGTAGAAATTCATCTACAATCAGTTCGAATTCAAAGACAAAACGAAATCCCATCTGCATTATATTGGGAGATGATGATGAATGAGTTAGTTGAGTTAGATGAAGTTAGATTGCATGCATTGGAAATCCTAATGAGACAAAAGGAAAGGGTAGCCAGGGCATATAACAAAAGGGTGAAAGGAAAAGCATTCACTATTAATGACTTAGTCTGAAAATTCATATTGCCCATGGACAAGAAAAATAAAACATTAGGTAAATGGTCACCTCATTGTGAAGGACCTTTTCGAATAATAAAGATATTTTCAAACAATGCATATGAAATCGAAGAGTTGGCTGATGATAAGCGAATCCTAAAGGTTAATGGGAAATATTTAAAGACATATAAGTCACGCCTGCAGGAGATTCGAATAATAACAATGTAATCAAAACCTCATAAAGGAATGCCAAAATGGTAATATAGGATTGCCAAAATGGAGTTGTTTGGATATTACAGACCAAAATTCAGCAAAAGTTTCAAAACTAATTAAAACTGAGATTTAAAAATAGGCATTGTTCCTCAATCTATTAAAGGTACTCCGAAAGGACTCAAGCCTTTGTTGAGTGAAACGCCTTGCTCCTTCTAGGGTAGCTACTTCTCCTTTAAGTTGCTCTGCTGCCTCCATTTCTGCAAGTCCTTTGTTGAGGAGCTCTTCGAACTGATCACCAGCAGTATTGGTTTCATAGGCCAATTGTTGTTGTTGAGCCTCCTTAACCTTTTGTTGAAGTTCTTGAATTTGCTTTTCCCAGAGAAGAATAGACTCAGCTCGAGCTTCATAGTCAGTTTTGGCTTGCTTTATGTGCATGGCTTGGTCTTCAGCTTCTTTAGAGAGCTTCGAGGCATGCTCATAAGCAGCGTCCATGGCAGTTCGTTTCTCTTGAACCTTTCTGGTAGCAAATTCGTCTTGAAGAAGACACCCAGTCACGTTATCTAACAGGGATTGAAGATCGAATAAGATGGTGCTGACTGGCAAAGAGCAGGTGGCGAGGTTAACTTGCGTAAGTAGCTCCTTCATGATATAGCAAGTTGTACTATCCTGTTTGAGCACTTCGAACAAGTCCACATCAAGGATTGTTCTCCTAATTCTGTTAAGGAGTACACTCTATCATCTGAGGGCAATGGATTGCTAGTCGAACTAGTGCCATCCCTAGCAAGAAGAATGTCCCTTTGAGCTAGTTTTGCCTTCATATACCCAATTGGGTCATTTCGTCTTAGGAGAGCTAGCTCCTCTTCAGTCATTTAAGATTGAGACGATTGAGGCAGTTCCATGCGTAAGGGAGTCACATCCATTTCGACTTCCATAGGCTTATTGGTCTTGTCACCGTCACCTTCACTCGTTTCCTGCTCATTGCCTTCTTCATTATCAACCAGATCCACCACTTCGATATCGTTGTTCTCACTGCTATTGGCATCTGACTCTGTTCCAGCAGTTGAACCATTGTGGGCATCTTCTTCCTCGGATCCCTCCTCTGCAGATTCTTCGTTCTCTTGATCAGAATCAGCCTTCTCTTCTTTAGCATGAATGTCTGTTGGGTTCTCTTGAAGGGTTTCGAGAGGGGACTTTTGAAGAGAAGTTTCTGGTAGAATCTCTGCAGATTCATGAAGGGTTGCTTCATTCGTTTCTTTCAAAGGAGGAGAAGTACTTTGGTCATCTTGCTGCTCTGAAGCCCCAGTCAGAACCGCCATGTTGGAGGATCCTTTGTTTTGCACCAGGTTACTGGAGTCCCCATGAGGAGAAGAGTTGATGGGAGCAGCAGTCTTTGATGGAGAAGTCGAAGCGGTAAGAGTTGGGTTCAAAATATCCTACAGAGACAACGAATATTGAGAGCATGCACCAAGGTAATAAATAACTATTTTTGTTAAAAATTCGAGTTCAGTTTACCTGTGGATTCTCAGAAGAGAGGTTGCTATCTATATGTTCCAACATTACGTTGGAGGTCGAAGGTGGATTTTTGGATTTAGTTGAGGGAGCAGCATCTCTGGAATCGAGTCCAGAAATGCCAGTTGGTGCAGCGCCTTTGGAAGTTTCTTTCTTCTGCTTCTTCTTTGAAGCGGTCGGTGAATTCCCTCCAGCATTGGGATTATTCCTAATAGTGTTTGTTTTTCTTTTCTTTGGAGTGGTTGGTGGGAGTTTGTTAGTTTGAAAGGATTTAAACATGAGTTAGATCCAAATCATGAAATTTAGTTTATTCGAAACATCAGGGCTAATTGATTACCTGTGGAGTTGGAACAGTTGTTATTATTGGTGTTGTTGTTGTTGCAGTAGTTGTTGTTGGTATGGATAAGGTCACGTCATCAGTGGTTTTGACAGATGTTTGGGAAGCACTTCCTTCTTTAGACTTCGAAGCAGCGGTCTTTATCCTGATGGCTGAAAATCGAAACAATTAAGGTAAAAGTTAAAAATGTAGAAAGTAAGAAACATTTGGGATTTTCCCAAGCATTCGCACTTGCTCCTTGATTAGATATAATCGACATGGCAGAAAGGTCATAGCGAAGATGTCCTAGGAAATCGTGGAGCCAATGACGAGCCCATGTCACAGTCTCAGATGGCTTTGGTTTCTTTTGAAGATATTTGAACATTTCTTTGCAAGTGAACCACCAAGGGTATGGAGGAAACCAAGCCAGAGCCAGTTCTGAGGTAGGCAATCTAGGGAATTTAGGTGGATGCATTTCGAGCACCAACCTATACCTATCCTCAGGTGACAACCCTGAAGGAAGTTTTAGCTTAGAAATTTTTTCTTTAAATTTTTCCTTCAAGGTCTCAGCCGCTTGATGCACAGTGGATTCGAAGTGTGTGGGATCATAAGTGGTTTCGAAATAATTTTGAAAAGCCCTAATCTCTTTGGCGTGAGTGAACATACCTTTCTTGGAGTGTACCTGCACATCGAACGCATCAGTTAGTTTCTATTGAATGGAGAGGGTATCGAACATATAAGATTGGTAGAACTTAGTCCACCATTCCAGAAAACCCTTTGTTGTGAAGTGTGTGGGTTCAAAAGGTATTAGTTTAAAGTGGGCGAAGCCTTGATATTGTTCCTGTTGCAGTTTGGCTTCTTTTGCTTTAAAAGTTCGGCCAGAAGTGATGGCACTTTCTGTTTGGAACAGAGGTTCAGGGATTAGTTGGCACATGCCAAATTGTCTAGAAACAAAGTTGGGTTGATAGGCAAAGAGGAATATTTGATTCTTGGAAGGAGTGATTCGTGAGGAAATTAATCTGGGAAGCAAAAAGGCTTTCCAAATATCTTGAATTTCTTTGCTTTTAACTGCTTCTGAGAGAGCCATGGTGAACCATGATGGTCCATGAGTCCTTGAAGCAAAGGGCGCCATGGTCTCTTCAAATTTGTGTCTCTTGGAAAAAATCATGATATAGTTTGAAAAAAGGACCTTAAAGTCATCTTTTTCGTCGCTTGGGGTAAGTTTTCGCAGCCTCGTACCTTCAATGATTCTATCCGCTATCTCCGGATCTTGTTCAACAATGGTGTTAGCAGTTGATAGTGAGGGTTCAAACATGGCATTAATCCATAATTGGAGTAACCAGAAGGGGCCAGCTAGAAGGATGTTTTTGGGAGTGTGTGATTTCAAACTCGAAACGGCTGATCTTAAGCTTTCATAAAGATCAACAAGTAACAGTTCGCTTAAACACACCCTCCTATTCTCATGTAAGTCTCTAGCTAGAGGGATGAACCTGCTTGCTACCTGTAAGGACCTGCTGCAGGATACATACCTTGATAACCATAAGGTGAGGAAAGCAATATGTTTCACATCTGACACATTATCTCCTTCAGTGTGGTAATGGCTAATGAATTTTGAAAAGCTGGCTAATTTGACTTCGAAGTCAATAATGCTGGAGTGCTCTTCATTGTCAGGGATGTAGGTTTCTCCTATTGGTGACAAACCAGTAATGGCTGCTATATCGAAAAATGTGGGTGTAATAATTCCCCCAGGGAGATGAAAGGTGTTGTAGGTGTTGTCCCAGAAATATAAGGACGCAAATAATAATGGATGACTATAGGTGAAGTCTGGTTTCGATAACTTAATCAAATTGTAGAATCCTAATTCCTCCCATTGCTGGGATTTCTTGGCTTCTACTTTGGTAAGCTATGTCAGAGGTAGGGCAGGATCGGAATGGTTTAAAGTTGCTCTTCACATAGTCTAGCACAAAGGGATCTTTTGGGGGAACGATTGGAGTTTCCATGGTTGTCGAATCAGAAGACTCGCCTATGTTAGGGATGTCCATCTTATTAAACAAAGGCTTAAAGTTATAGCAAACAGGGAAGATTTTTCTAGTATCTTTTAAGATTTCAAAGACTGTAAGAGGACCCATCAGAGCAAACCTCTTTCCAGCAGCGTTAGTTGGAATTAGTACCTGAGAGGCATAGAGCATTTCCTTCTCTTTGGAGATCATTTGGGGGATAAGCACAGATTGACCTTGATAAGCACCAACCTTGCTTTCCATTATTGTTCCTGTGTTCTTTCCTTTCTTTTTGGAAGTTTTCTTCAGTTGGGATGATGTTGTGGAAGACATTGTTGAAGATTGTTGGAAGTTTTAGGGTTTTTCGGTGAGAAGAGAGGAAGAAAAAGTTTCAGAGAGTGGAAAAGAATAAAAGACTGAGTTGATTGGTTTTTATAGTGTGGAAGTTTAAACATCCACTAAGTGAGACTAGGGTACGTGGGAGTCGTGGGTTGGATTGAGAAGGAGGTGGCGTAAAGGCTGATATTGGTAATAGGCGTGATTAATAATAATCATTGTTTTATAACTGCACCATACTGTGAAATACTGATTCAAGACGGTTAAGGAATCCAAGAGGCGTCGTGATTGATGTGACTGGAGTCATACACAATAAATGTTACGATTACTCAAAGGTCACATCAAAATCTTGCATATATATTTAAAATAAGTGTTTCTCAAAGAATCGAAATACATATTTTAAAGGGGCATTTTGTTGGCTGAAGATTTTGATGACACAGTTCGAAACAAAGCAAGTTGGATGTTTCGTTGGAATAAAGCAAGATGTTATGGTTCGGAATGGTAGAAGCAGTTCTTCGAATGAACATGTCAAAGCTCAGAGCTTCGAGTGACAGTTGTGAAGATATATTTAAAAGAAGCCTCGAAGTGGTAATGAGACTATGTTTAAGAAATGAGTTCGAAGCGAAGAGTGCCAGAACATTTGAAATTCAAACGCAAGCGGGATGTTCGAAATTTAAAATATATGCGCTGGAGCGTTCGAAGACGTGTGGAAGCTAGAGAGAAGCAGTGCCCTGCATGTTCCGAACGTGGCAGAATCTTATAGGCAAGACCTTTATGGTCGAAGTAGTATAAATAGAAGTCTTAGCGTTAGGATTTCGTGTGTCATATCTATTGTACAAAATTCAGTAAACATTCAAAATACCACATGGCTAGGGAAACGAATGCTCGAACAATGTACGTATGATAACACCAAATATTTATGATTCAGTAAAACTCTTTATCATTTCCAGTTTATCTTCTATCTTCATGTCAATATCATTCAAAAGCCTTTACATTAAAGCCTTTACATTCAAAGTCATTTACTGATCTCTTGCATTTAAACGTTTTCTTTCTATTTTGAATCCTTTACATTTTAGAAACTCTTTTACATTTCATGCTTTTATCTTCATGCTTTTGTTATTCGAATACCTTTACATTCAAAGTCATTTACTGATCTCTTGCATTTAAACGTTTTCTTTCTATTTCGAATCCTTTACATTTTAGAAACTCTTTTACATTTCATGCTTTTATCTTCATGCTTTTTTTATTCGAATACCTTTACATTCAAAATCATTTACTGATCTCTTGCATTTAAACGTTTTCTTTCTATTTCGAATCCTTTACATTTCAGAAATTTTTTTACATTTCATGCTTTTATACTTCAAAGTTATTTACTTGTTTCTTGCAGTTTTATATTTCGTTGCAATTGAATCTTTATTCATGCAACTTAGTTTCGCACGTCTTTACTTGATCATGTCATTAGATCCTTTTAATATGGTAATCGAAGTCAGTTGAACGTCTATAAAACATTCCAAATACAAATCCTAACCATGAATATCAGTTTTACAATTAGAATTATCCAAACGACCAATACCCCATAGGATCAATCTAGTCGATCCTGCAAGTTACCAGAGAGATTAAATAACAGTCATTAAGATTATTTGATAGTTTGGAGGACTAGCGGTTGTTTACCAAAAATCACTGTAAACACCTGTCTAGAGCGTTCTTGGGTAAGACATTCAGCGACGAGTCTGTATCCACCAGAACATGAGCTAGGGTAGTGCCCATGCATTCAATGGAGACATGCATGGCATCATTGTGTTTCCTTCTTTTAGGAGTTAAATCAGCACCGGAAAAACCCAGTCCATTATCAGCAGTCAGGGTGGCCATGCAATTCTCGAATTGATCAGCGAAGGTCTCTTGGGGTACATGGGAAGACTTCAGGAATTTTACTAAAGCTTTAGCATGGGCTTCAGAGCACAAAAGTAAGGCTGACATTGATATTTTTGAAGGGGTCTACCCCAATTACTCCACAACATTATAATATTATCTTCAATATCTCTTCCATTTCCTTTTTATAAGCCTCGGGGATAGCTTCCTTGTGTGCCTTCATATGGACAGGCTCAACCAATACCTCTTTTCCCCGAGTCTCGGCCGACTCAGTAGCAGGGATAACAGCAGGGATAACAGTAAGAGTAGAAATGCGAGTACTGACAGGAGTAGCAGCAGGAATAATCATAGGAGTAGAAATAGTCTTTGGAGAGATTTCGGGAGAGAAAACTCTTCCACTTCTCATAATTTTACCGATCCCAACGATATTCTCGATGTCAGGTTCAGTATCTTCAGCAACTTTGTCTTCAACAGCCAATAGGTCTTGCTTGATGCCATGGTAATGGACGCCAGCCCCATAATTCCAGGGAACAACTTTATCTAAGGAATATGGTATTGGCCTAGGAAGAGTGATGATCAAGGGAGAAAACTTGGTAACAAATGTAATCCTGACGGGTCTTTTGGTGGAGACCCTAGGAGGATTATTGGAAATGGTAATTATCGAGACATCTTCACACAAACTTCTTGTAAGGGGAACTTTCTCAAACAAAATTTCTTTGTTAACCATCAGACAATGGACACCCATCTTTAACAACAAACAACCATCTGGTAGAGACATACATGAGTGGAAAACTTCACCATAACCCGGAAATAAATCGGCTCGCAAGAGATTCCTTTTAACATTTAGAAGAGGGGTAGTTAACTCATCCACAGAAGAAACAAATCGGTCATCATAAAAAGCATTGACACCTTGTCCATGTTTGGGCATTGGCGCATTTATTACATTAGGTGTCTCTGGAAGGTCAAACTCAATCTCCTTCGCCTCAATGAGATCATGTACCTTATTCTTCAAATCCCATCAATCGTTTGTATCATGCCCCAGAGTTTCGGAATGGTAGGCACATCGAGCATTTGGGCTGTAGCGGGGGGATGCAGTATTGGGATTCTTAGGAGCCTCCCTTAGGGTCACCAGATTGGACTTCAACAAATGCGGCAAAACCTAGGATAAGGTCATGTTGATCTGGGTAAACTGTCTTCTGGGTGCATCCAGCCTGCGTTGATTGTTTCTTTGTTGGTTTGATGCAGGATTGGAAATCATAACAACCCCTACCGTTGGACGACGTTCAGTTTTATTTTGATTTCTTTGGCCATAAGCTACACTGACCTCATTTTTTCCAATGAAAGGTTTCTTTTTTATATTGGAAGATGTATCTCTCTAGATTTTACCACTTTTAATACCAGCCTCTACCAGTTCACTAGTCAGTATCAGTTCAGTGAACCCAGTAGACGAGCTTCCAATCAGATGGTTAAAAAATGTACCAAATAACATGCCCAAGAACATTACCACCAGCTCTCTATCAAACAACGGAGGCTGGACTCTTCCTGCAAGGTCTCTCCATTTTAGGGCATAATCTTTAAAACCATCACCGGAACCCATAAACATACTTTGTAATTGTGTACGAGTTGGGCGAGGTCAGCATTATATTGGTACTGCTTGTAGAAAGCAGCAGCCAGATCTTCCCAATTATGAATGTTGGTTTTTTCCAGTTGATAGAACCATTCCAGCTGAGTCCCTGCCAAACTTTCCTAGAAGAAATGTACCCACAAATTCCTACCAGTAGTGTAGGTTTGAATCTTCCTGACATATGACCTTAAGTGAAGCTTAGGACAGGAGACACCGTCGTACTTATCAAAGGTGGGGATCTTGCATTTCTGCGGTATGACCACCCCTAATATCAGTCCTAGCTCTTCAAAGTCCATCCCAGGTACCCTCTAGATTTCCATGGCATTGAGCTGATCCTCCAGTTGTTTGTATTTATCACCAGTAGGAGGATACTGCTCCTCAAAATAGTCAGCTTCATCTTCCTCAAACCCTGGGTTATTATTTTCTTTTGTTGGCTTCTCTTCTTGATTATCCCCCTCATTTGACGGGGTTGTGAAATCTATAGCTCGCTTAGCCGGTCCTCTGAACCTTCTACCAAAATTCAAGACACCAGATGGTTTCTTTACCTTCTAAGTCTTCTCCTTGACAATCAGAGCTTTCAGATCTTCTTTCCCCTTAGCCAGAACCAGGAACCTTTGTTAGAACTGAGAATTTTGAGCTTGAAGATCCTTCACTATTTGTTCAAGAGCCATTTCTTTTGCCGAAATAAACAGCGAAAAGAATAAGAAACTTGTCTTGAAATACCTGCTTAATGTGATGATATGCATGATAATGTTTATTCAATGTTTTCAAGGACTTTTAAGATCTTAAATTTTCTTAGTGAAAGAGAGAATAAATATTAATTGCATTCATAAGTTTAAATGATTACAATGATTCCCCTTGGGCTTACAATGGAAGAAACAAAGGTAAAATAAAAACTCCTAAATCAAACAGGACTCAAGCTTCCAATGAGCGCATCCTCTTTGGTGCAACGTAGGCATTCAAACTCTGTTCTTCATGCAGTTGTCTTGTAAGCTCCAAAACCTTCTTCTTGCTTGCATAGAAATGGGTTTCAAAGGTTTCTCATTCTTCTTTGGGTTGAATCCAAGATTTTTGAAATTCCTCGAGAGTAGTCGGCATGTCAGGATGGAGAATAGTATGAGGTACACCTATCTCAGTGATAGGTTCTATGATGATAGGCAGGATGGTGTGGTAAGGCATCATGAGATTTTGAGTGCGTGCTCGTACCCATTTAACATAAGGCTCCAAAGGGATGGATTTCTTATGCCCCAATCCACTATGTTCACCATGCCCCAAGCTCAGATGAACCTCTGATGGTACCCTTGGAAATCATTCTCATAGTTAAACGCAATTTCATGAACCATTGCGTCATGAGGACCATCCCTCCTAGCATACCCAAACTGTCGCAACGCCAAACAAGGGTTATAAGTGATTCCTCTTCTAATTCCTAGGAGAGGGACATTAGGGAATTCCCCATAATGATCAATGATGGTAATGTCTTCCATAGATCAAGGGCACCAGTGAATATCCAAATGCGTGAGAGACATCAACCTATTAGACCATCTTAAGCCTTGTTCGTTCTTCACAACAGACTAGGGCAGGTGCGAAATAAACCACCTAGCCAACAGAGGAGTGCAACACATGAGTGTTCCTCTTCTCTTTACAGTGTGAGTGTAAAAATAGTGCAGAATGTCTCTAAGCAAAGTATGCATCGGGTTATGAGACATGAAGACTTTGACCGTATTCATGTCTATGAGTTGGTCCGGATTAGGAAACAGTACCATCCCATAGATGATAAGGGACAATACCTCTTCAAAGGATTTTAAATCCAAAGTATCCCGGAAATAGTGAGCTTTTTCAAACAAGAACTTGGCTAGAAAACCTTTGGCACCGCTTCTTATTTCCCTGTTGGTCACAACATCGGACCGTTGTAAATATAAGGCTTGAGCGATCTCCTTAGGCTTTGGGTCTCTTTCCATACCATTGAAGCGTAAGTGATTGAGGATAGGCACACCCAATAACTGAGAAAATTCTTCCATGGTAGGTACCAACTAGTAGTCGGGAAATGTAAAGCAGTGATGTAAAGGGTCAAAGAACTGGAAGAGAACTTTCACCATGTCTTCATCAGGGATTGAGGTGACCAAACTGAGAAGTCGACCATGTCTTTTAGTGAATAGGAAATTCTCAGGAACCCTTGATGCCAATTCCTTGAGTTGAGGAAGCACCCTTACGAGGTTAACTTGGATAGTATTTCTACGAATGGGAGCCATGTCCTACAAAACAGGCACAAAGATAAGTCCTAAAAGTTCTTGAAATGGTTAGTGTAATATGCCATGTTATGATGTTATGATGTTATGATGTTATGTACAAACAAAATATATACAATCATACAAACATATCCTTATGTTTAGGCTTGCATGGATTCCATAGGTAAGTACCCTCTTGAAGTATAGTTGGTTCAACCTGTCTTATTAATATTAATCGGGTTCTATGGAATCTCAATATCATTGATATTTTTTCACTGAGCATTATTTCAGCGCAAGCCTCTTTATTGGCGACCTAAATATCCCAAAAGTCAGATCTCAATGAGTGTAGTATCGAGTATCAACCAACTTCAGACTGCACCAAAGTCGGCTATCACACTGCTTCCTAATGGCCAAGTTGGTTCAATTAAAGGTTCTAAGGTCAGTTGATGCTTCATGACACCACACAGCGGCCCCGTATTCTCCTTGACTACTCAAGGGCTAACGGTACCAATAAATGTGTCACACCAATGTAGCTATTCTTTTAACAGTGTCGGTATACCCCGCATTGTCCCCACGATCTATTGCTACTTACCTAAAAGGTGCCCAAGATCCGGGTGTAGGATCTTTATAAGTAAACCCAAGCAAAACCCTCAAAGATAAAGCAAGCAAAGCATACAAGGAAAGAAATTTAAAATGATGAACTAAACTCTAAGGTAACCCCACTTTTATATTCCCCAGCAGAGTCGCCAGTTGTGTGATACGGTGGGAGAACTGATTGTTATATTGGTTTTGCATTTGTATTCACAAATGTTGCGGTAAGCAAGAGTTGCCACCGATTTTTCTTTTATCCAACAAAGGAAAGGGTGAAAAGAACAGGAAAAAACCTTTCGAGATTATTTCTGAGTAAGGGGGTAGATTATGGAAAGGGAAGGTGTTAGTACCCTTTGCATCTGTAGTTTTCTATGGGCTCTTAGATACTTAGCTCGTTTTGAAATACCTTGTGTTTTGTGTGTTTTTTTTAAATTATTTTTGAAACGCCAATAGTAAGGAAATTTGCTTTATGATAACTCTTGTATCAGTCCTCAAGAGTGTTGATAAAGCGTTTTTAAAAATGTTTTTGAAAGTAGTTTTGTGTAGGTGTAAAAATTTGTTTTCAGCAAACATCTAAGAACTATCTAATTATACTCGAAAGTTTTATTCTTTTTCTCATATCCTTTAGACAGCTCTATCCTACTATTAGTGAGTAGGTAGCCCTATCGTTGGATTTTTTAGGGACATTCGAAGGGACGTTTTTAAGGTCACAACCGAAATTGGGCAAGATGTTTTAGTAATTACCCTAGGGTTCTAAGATCATATTTTTACTGAGGCAACATCGAGAGGGTCATCGAGGGACTTATGATCTTTTGAACCAGAGGGTAGCCACTAAAATCTCTCACATTTCGAGATTTGTGACTATTTCTGAAGGCAACCGAAGTGGGAATACCCTAGAGGTGTATATGTGAAAGGTGTGTTATGTTCAGTTATTTTTGTCTTAGATGTTAGGTTTGCTAACGATTGATTATTAATCTTGTGATACAATCCTATTATCATGCATCTAAACAGTTTAAGTATTGTAGAAATTTAAAGTGCGGAAAATGTAAATCTAACTATTACAAGGCTTCGGGGAGGGGGATTATTACAAGTCCAAAAATGGGGGGAAATAAAGAAAATCACTAAAGAGAAAACCTAAATTAAGCTATTACATACTGTGAGCAGTTACAATAATTTGGAAAAAATAAAACATAATAATGCGCGCGAGTCGAAAGGAACGTCTAAACCCTAAAAAAGTTCTAAGTAAAATAAGAAAATCTTTTCTGTTTTTGTTTATTTTAAGAAATACTTAAATTAAATTGAATAATAAAAACTAAATCTAATCCTAATTAATTAAATAAAAGAACATGATTATTAATTAAAGTTAATTTTAATCAAATAAAAGAAAACTAATTCTACTATTTTTTGCATTTTTGTTTGAGAAAAATTTGAATTACAATGAACCTAGTTCTAATTACTTTTAAATGATAAAATAAGATCAAAATAATTAATTTAATTAATTTACAAAATTAAAGTTAATTAGAAAAATTTTAAATTCTATTATTATTATTATTTTTTCTGATTTTTAATTATTATGGAAAAAGATGGTTAAATGAAATAAATGATAAAACAAATAAAATAGAAAATGCAAATGGGCCTGACACAATCAGCAATAAGGGGGGTGAGAGTTGAAGTTCGTTGGGCATAAATAGACCAGCCCAACAATTGCGTTGGATTCTCTATGGTGAACTTCAGGAAGTGCATCATGGGTTGTAGGTTGAGGCGCCTTGGATCAGATATGTACAGATCTAATGGTGGGAATTGAAGGGTGTATGGTAGGCATGCTGAGGAGCGTTGTGTTGGATCTGCAAGAGTTTTGTTAGAAAAATCAAAATCCAAACCTGGATATCGAACCCATGTCTCTCCCTTTCACACGTGTTCCCTTCACCAACTGAGCCATCTTGTCAATTGTTAATACAAGTAAAACAAAAATATTATATATGAAAATGGGTCAGAATACTTAAAATTAAAACGCGCGTGTTATGAAATTCAAAAGTACCAATCAGGTAGCACAAAATTGCCACGCCTGTTCCCAAACGGAGTCAACGAGTCAACGGCGCCAGAGGATTCCTCCAGTCATCTTCTACGGCTATACGAAAATGAGATTCATGATTTTAAAGGCTTTAAACCCATAACCAAAGGCCCATTCCACCTAAAATTGCCTCTTGAACTTGAATCTGTCCTTAGTTTTAACAAATCATGCTTTGATCATTCAGTTCACATCAAGATCCGGATTATGCCCTAAACATGGAAAATCCTTGTTTGAGTCCCTATCCTTTCATGTGATACGTTAGAAACAAGCAAAATAATGATATGAATATAAAAATGTGAATTAGAATCATTTATATTGCATGTATTGAAAGATTCAAATCATGAAAATTTTACCAAAGTGGGGATTTGGTTGATTATCTTAGGGCTCTTCAGGCGTGGATAAGAGATGCTATGGCTTCCTGGGAACCTCGGGGATGGAGTGGTGAGGTTTGTTTGGCACGAGGAAGCTTGGAAATATGGTTTTGGATTTTCACGATTTTGGAGATTTTTTGGAAATTTGTAGAGCTTTTTTCAGGCAATTTGTGCGTATGAGATGCTTGCAGGAGTGATGTATATATAGATGAGATGGAGTGAAGGAGGAAACATGGAAAGAATCTAAACCATAAAGCCATGATGAAAGCCATAATTATGATTTTGAAAAATTGCCAAAAATGAGATTTCATGCCATGTTGCGACTTGGATGTATCTGGACATGTTTTACACGAAATCTTGGGCTTCAAGACAAGTCAAAACACCAGCCTAAATGCCAAAGCCCATCTCCAAACATTTTTTACCATTTATTTTATATTTATTTGAAATAAATCAAAATATATATGAAACAAATAGATAAAAAATGTAAGGCAATGTAAAAATGAGATTAGATGTCCCCTATAAGGTCATGAGAATTTTTGAACCTCAAAAAGTTAGGCCATTGACCCAAAAGTTTAAATTTGCCCAATGCACTATCTTTGAATTTTCTCAAATTGTCACAACTTGGGCAACCCATAACTTGCTCAATTTGTATCTCATGATGATGATCTTGTACTTTTTGGAAAGCCCAAGATATCTAATTCAATCCCAAGTTTGATCAATTTTACATTTGAAGACTTTATCTTGATGTAAATGGTCTTGACAAAAAGTGTCTTTTGTTGACTTTCTGAAAATGACCTGTAATGTATGAGCCTGTACCTTTCAAATGGTGCATTTCTTGGACTTGAGGGAAAAATAGTAGTTGTAGGGAATTGGATTCTCTTCAAAATGAGATTTGGTTGGGGGAAAATGGATGAAGTATGTAAAAGTTATGCCTGGTCAAAGTTCAGTTGACTTTTCCTATAGAAACCCTAATTTTGCAATTCTTCACTTTTGATGAATTAAGGGCATTCCTTGAGGAATAATGATCAACCCTTGATCAAATGATGATTATCACTTCAAAATATTGATGTTGACAAAAAATCTTGAAATTTGATTGTATATAGGCCACATTTGAGTTTTGACCTAGTATAGTTAATTTTCAAGAATTTGAGTAATAGACTGAGCAAACTTGTAGTGGAAGGCATGAAACTTGGCATGGACAATCTTGAAGACATATTAGGACCATGAAAAACATTTTATACCTTTGGAGTTCACACATCCTGGTGAAAAGTGAAACCCTAGTTAAAGGTTCATTGCTTATGAGGAGAATTTGTGTGGTCAATTCTTGGTCATCCTTGAGCAATCGAAGACCTCAATGAGCATGTCTTGAGTAAAATAGGAGGGGAAATTTTGGGGTACAACATCTACTATCCTTGGCATGATGGAGTTATGTACTTCTTGGACTTAGGATTAGAGACCTTAACCTACCTTGGGACCTTGTGACATCTATTGTTGTTTTGTCTGGAGTTCTTGGGGTTTACCCCAAGACATTGGGTTGTTTGTTTTCTTTGTGTGCAGGTTATTCTGATTAGGTACTTTGTCTATGATCGGGAATTCATCTGTATACAGTCGTTACTCTGCCCAATTTTTGTGAAGACTTAATGCCTTTGAAGCTTAGTTTTCTTAAGAGGTTTCATTATCTTTGCTTGTTTGGTTTCAAATACAAAGGATGAGAATTATACATTGACTCATTGTGTCAGGTATTAGCTTCTTGTTGGTTATATGGTTCTTTTCCCTAGCTTTTACCTTATGCTTTAGGGTAGTCCATTCATCTCCTCCCATCTTCTTAAATTTAAAAAATATTATCCCTCCTTTTCAAAACTATTCTTGTTGTCTAAACTTGAACCGCTTTCATAATAAACTGGGACTTAGGTCCATGCATTTTCAAAAGTATTTTCTTAATCAAACCTTAATCAACTTAATTATATTTTGACATTTTTTGTGAGAATATTAAAATTTAATCAATCTCATTCAAACCATTTTTCCGTTTTAGATTTTATCCTTAAAACTTTCTCAAAGGATTAGACTCTTGTCAATCTTTGTAGTGATGCAAGCTACTATACTTCTACGATATATAATGAAGTGAGATATTTTCCACTTGGGTGTTGAGGGGGACTTTGTTGATTTTAAAATCCAAGCTATATCCTCCACTTTGAGATGATTCAAATTCTCCTTTCTCATAATCGTGGGTAGTAAGTATGTTCTTCCACTCGAATAAGATGATGATGTCTCATCTCTTAAAATTAACCAACACACTTGTGTTTGTTTTAAAATTTTTAAAGGTGAACTACGAGTACCTTGATCCCCTATTACACGGAAGGTGGTACGTAGGCACTAATGGTTCGTAACCGCGGCGGGTGCAAAAATTGTAAAAAATACTTCTTTTCTCATCCCCACAATCTATTTTTATATACAACATTTATAGCCAAAATACACATCTTTTAAAAGAGGTTCCTGCAGAGTACTGTAGATGTTTAGGGTGATAATACTTTCCCTTTGCATAACCAATCCCCGAACTTATATTTTCTCCCCCTTTTTTTTGGGTTATTCGTTCTTTTCCCATTCCTTTGGAAACAATAAAGCGCGGTGGCGATTTTTATTTTTGATTTGTGCGAGTTAAGTCAATCCAATGGCTTAGTATCAACATTTCTACCGCTACAGAAGAAAATAGCGACTTCACTGGGTACAGATAGACCAACTGTTGGTTCATCCTTAAGAGGGTTGATCCTATCTTTGTTTATCTGTGTATGTGCTATTATTTGTTGTATATTATGTGTTGTATATATGTTTGTCTGGATTTTCCTAGTTTTCAGGGTGCTTGGTGATTTCTCAGAAGTCATATGCCCGGAGTTGGGAAAACTTAAGATAGGACTGGAGGTATAGTCATGTTAACTTTGAGGGAGTAATCCTAAAAAAGGAGACATGAGATCCGCCACTCAGTGGAAGCCCCTTTAACTGTAGTGTCGTTTACCAAGTAATCGAGAAGATGTGCTGCTTTCGACCTAGGAGCCTGCTGAAACTGAAGAACGTAGAACCTTTAACCCATCATGGCCTTTAGGTGTAGTGTGGAAACTAACATGGAGTAATCTGGAAATGGTTGTCACACGATACTACACTCAGACGAGTTTTTCCTGAGAATATTACTAATTACCGAGTCAATCAGGACATTGGTAATATTCGAAGGAAGGATGTAGACTCTGGGAACCTCTTAGAACCTTGTTCAGCAGGTGATAAACTATTAGATCATACCTTGTAGGTAGTACCTTTGACTTCATGCTCGTGACGTCAAACCTATGAACCCCATGTTTGTGATCTTGTGTGTAATTGTTGCATCATGCATTCATGCATCCATGAGCATCCTTTAAGACATTTTGGTTCAAGGGACTTAAAGTTGACTTTTTGCAAATATCTCAGGTACTTTTAACCATGGATTCTAGAAAAAGAAAGACTCGGAAGTATAGTTTCAAGAATCCCAAAATAGATGATGTGATGAGTCTAATTCTCGATATTGAGAGTTTTACAGAATTTTGGAAGAAATATAGATCCATCATGTCTCTTATGAAGCTCAGGATGAAGGAGGGTATTCTCTCGACTTTGGTCCAGTTCTATGATCCGATGTATCGATGTTTCACTTTCCATGATTATTAGTTGATGCCTACATTGGAGGAGTATTCTTATCTACTAGGTTTACCTATTATCGATCATGTTCCTTTCACCGGTTTGGAGGGGGAGCCAAAATCTCATGAGATTGCTGCTATGGTTCATTTGGGGAAGTCTGAGATTGAGGCCCACATGACTACCAAAGGAGGAATTAGAGGCTTACCCTCTCAGGTTTTATTAGAGAAAGCTCGTTACTTTGATAGGATGAAGGGTACAATTGCTTTTAAGGATATCTTTGCTCTACTTGCTTATGGGTTGTTCTTATTTCTGAATGTCAACAACTTTGTGGATATCAATGCCATCAGGATCTTTTTGATAGGGAATCCAATCCCTACATTATTAGGAGATGGTTATTACTCTATTTATCTTCGTGATTCTTATCATGGAGGTTTTATCATTTGTTGCACACCTTTGTTGTATCAGTGGTTTATTTCTCACTTACCCCGGACTGATGCTTTTTGAGATATCAAGAAGGAACCTCGTTGGGCTCAAAAGATTATGGACCTCACTCATTCAGATATTGTTTTGTATCATCAAGCTTACCATGATGTAGAGATTGTTGATAGTTGTGGTAGTTTCCCAAATGTACCTCTTCTTGGTACAAAGGGAGGAATTAACTATAATCTCGTTCTTGCATGACGACAACTTGGATATCTAATGAGAGATAAGCCAAATAGTATTCATCTGAGTGGTTTCTTTCTCAAAGAGGGAGAGGATCATAAGAAAGCTAAGGAGGAGATTACAAAGGCTTGGCGCCATATTCACATGAAGAGTAGAAAGGACTTGGGACCTAGAGGAGTTGTTTCTTTGGAGCCTTATCTCCGGTGGGTGCAAGCAAGGGCAATTCAGTTGAAGATGCCATATTCTTGTGAAGCACCTATGTCTTGATATGTTTGTGAATACCACTCCTCCCCTTTTAGATGACGTGGAAGAGCTTCAACTTGCCCTAGTTGGGATGCAGCAGGAGAAAGAGGCATGGAAGAATAAGTGTCAGACTTTAGAGATGTCCTACCGATAAGACTTGAAGGAGAATGATGACTTGATCGAGATTCTTAAGAGTCGTGTTGTAGAGATGATGGAGAGACAAGAGGATTTATTTTCCTCTAGAGCTCAGTCAGAACTGAGTTATTTACTTCCCAACTCTGGTGATTGGAAAGTGGTTCCCGACAGGTATGCAGAAGAGAACAAGCAGTTAAAGGCTCAGATTGCAAGACTCACGGGAAAGCGCCAGTACATGGAGAGATATTCATCAGATTTTCCTTCTTAGGATTTTAGATTATATCTTCTCTTGTACTTGGGATTATTGAAACTTGTACTAAAAAGTTGTAATCCATTTTGAAGTTATTATAATGAGATTTTCAGTATTTCAAATGTGTTAGTACTTTAATATTTGCAAATTGTCTATAAATCTTTGAGTCCCTTGAAATATTAATAATAATAAAATAAATCATGTTCATCGCATATCATGCATCATCTAGTACATATTTCTTTCATTTTTGTTCATACCCATGTGTCTTACTGAATTTCTCTACTTGGTTCAGCAAGATGTCTCACCGGTACAATACTCGACCTAATTCCAGAAAGAAAGTGGAGAATCTTAAACAAGAGAATTGTGAGCTACACAAAGAGGTTACTACTCTGAAGGCCGATATGGATAATCTGACTGCTTCAATGGAATCATTGGTGGCTTCTCCGAATCAGCCACCACTTGCTCAGCCTCAACAAACAACAATTCCTTCTGAAGGTCCATCAGTTACAGTTTCTTTTACCCTAGTAATTGTTGCTCAGAACAGTATGCCTCAGGGTTACCCGTGGGGAATGCCTGAAAACTTCATGCCAGAAGGTTTTAATCTTGACACTCAAGCTGCTCCAGTTGTGCAAGCTGCTGCTACCCTCGCACCTCCTGTGGAGCATATTACCTCTGCTGCTAGAAATGAGATCCACTATAATGCACCTCCTTCGGTGAATGTTATGCCATTTGTTAATGATGAAGTTTATTGTCATGTTCCTCCATCGAGTGAAAGTGTGGGTTTCTATGACCGATTGCATGACTTTCAAGACCAGTTCAATGAGATGCAGAAGGAAATGAAGGCCATTCGAGGAAAAGAATTGTTTGGACAAAACATTTGTGAGCTCTGCCTAGTTCCCAATGTAAAGGTGCCAGCCAAGTTTAAAGTACCAAAATTTGAGAGGTACAAGGACAACTATTGCCCTCGTGACCACCTTATGATGTATATCAGGAAATTTTTACCTATATTAATGATCAGTGTTTGCTCATTCATTTCTTCCAAGATATATTAATTGGTGTTACTCTAAAATGGTATATGAATCTGGAAAGTAGTAGTATCGGCACCTTCAATCATCCGGGAGAAGCCTTTGTCAAGCAGTATAAGTACAATATGTTTATGGCGCCTGACCGTGACCAGTTAAGGGCAATGCCTCGGAGAAACAAGGAGTCATTCAAAGTGTGATACGGTGGAAAAACTGACTGTTAATACTGGTATGCATTTTTTGTTCGCAAATGTCGCGGTAAGCAAGAGTCGCCACCCACTTTTCTTTTATCCAACAATGGAAAGGGTGGAAAGAACAAAAAAAAATACCTTTTTCGAGATTTTCTGAGTAAGGGGGTAGATTATGGAAAGGGAAGATGTTAGCACCCTTTCCATCTGTGGTTTTCCACGGGCTCTTAGGTACTTGCTCATTTGAAAACTCTTTTCGTGTTTGTGTGTTTTGAAAACTTGTTTGTTTTATGATAACTCTTGTATAAGTCCTCAAGAGTGTGATAAATCATTTTTGAAAAAGTAGTTTGAAAGTGTGTAAGTGTAAAAAGGAAGTAAATTTTTGAGCAAGTACTTAACAACTATCTACCTACTCGAAAAAGGAGTTCTATTCCTCCTTTCCTTTAGATAGTGCTATCCTACTATTAGTGAGTAGGTAGCCCTATCGTGGGATGTTGACAGACTATCAAAAGGGACATTTATGGTCATTGAAGGCAACATGTAAGGATACCTTAGCAATTCGAAGGGATTGTCATCATGTAGGCAAAATCGAGGAACAAGATCATTTCTCGTAGGCAACTCGAGGGACATTAAGGGACCATGATCTTCATGATGACTTTTAGACTGAGGGTCTTTGCTAAGATATCCCTATGTTCGAGGGACATGACCATTATTTTATGAGGCAACCAAAGTGGGAAATACCCTAAGGGTGCAAGTGTGAAACAATGCTTTTTTCAGATATTTTATCTTAAAATTAGTGACCTAATGATTAATTGATTAATTATTGTCATGCACGTCTAATTTACTAACAGTTCACATACAAGCATATAAGAAATATAAAGGCGAGAAATAAAGTTCCTACAGCTATTACAAGGCTTTGGTGTAGTTACATAATTAATGACTGAAAAGTAAAGTGCGGAAATTGAAAACCCTAATTAAACTATTACAAATCGGGCACAGTTACATAATAAAATAATCGTATGAAAAATAATAACGCGCAAAAATTAAGATTGGCCTACGTTTGAAACCCTAAAAGTCTAATTGCCTATTAAAAATATTTTTTTGGTATTTTATGAAAAAATTATAAATTTAACCTAATTTCTAACTAATTTTAAATTAAAGAAAAAAAGTTAAAATTTAATTAAATTAATTTGCAAAAATTAAATTTTCTTAAAAAAACTCTAAATCCTATTTTTTGATGATTTTCTGATTTTCTGATTTTTTTTTAAAAGATGAATAAATAGAAAATATAAACTAATTAAAAAAATTAAATAAAATAAATAAAAGAAGATGGGCCTGAGGGGGTGAGAAACCCAATTGGGGTGGGTGTACAACTAAATTATGGCTAGGACCAGATTGCGTTGGACCAGTATAATTGTACGGGATCCATTGTTGCTAGATCTTGAGGGTTCACCATGGAGAAGCATTTCCAAGGGCGCTGGATTTGATACTATAGTGATCTGATAGATGAGATCTGGAGATGCATAGTGGACGCGCTGGAACATAAAGCACATGATTTGCAAGAAATATTCAGAAAAAATAATATGCAAGAGGCAGGGATCGAACCCCTGCCCTTGCACACACACAAAGCCTTAAGCGTGTTGTCTCTACCGTTGGAACGGATGTACATCCATTAGTTTATATCAAGCCTTGAATATATATGTTAAACAAGCTATTAAAAGTTAACCAATCAAAACACACACGCAGAGTGGGCCATGATGTTTGAATGGGCCAACCAAATGGTAGCGCTGTGCCACACAGAGTCATCAACAGGTCAAGACACCTTAGGCGGTGGCTTCGGTCACCATCTTCGGTTGTCCAAAAACTCAAACCTGTGAAATTCAATGGAAAGAAACAATAAAACAACCCTACTTGACTAATTGAGACCTTGTGATTCCAATGGCATGGCTGGTTTGTCCTAAAAAGGTCTGTATCATGTGATCTGAAATTCAAAAGCTTTGTGCCCTAACAATGACACAATGGTGTTTCTGCGTTAAAACCTTCATGTAAAATGTCAGAACACTTATAATGATGTGTATGAATTATGCTAGCATGCTTACACTGATTGAAATCGCTTTGAAACTTGAAAATCAAAACCCACCAACTTACCAACCAGAGCTTGTGCAAGGAGGGGTTTTGGGGTTGATTCACGATGAGCAAGGATTGGTATCAAACCCTGGAAACTTCAGGAAGGTGATTGGCCCTTTTGTTTTGATTAACAAATGCTGGAAATGATGCTTTTCACCTTCACAAATTTTTTGAAATTTTGCACTTTGATATGGTTCTTTTGTGGCTGCTGCGCATGTGCATTAGGTCTGGACTTTTTGGGTATATGTAGTAAATCACTTTAGGTCAACAATTGTAGAAAAAATTCAATGATTTAATGAGAAATATCTTCTTTCCAATTATTTTATTTTTGGAACAAATCCAATCTTGCTTTCCCTCCACGATTTCCCTTTGATTTGCCAACATATTTCATCCTTTATTTGATGAGAAAAGATTCCCAAATCATATCTTACACATTTTCCATTATTTCTTTATTTCATTTTGAATTTTAATGAATAAAAAAATCAAAATAAATAATAAAAATAATGAAATAATGTATGAGTGGGCTCAGAGGTCGTGGGCCATGTTAAGAACAAGTTTCAAGCATGAAAACATGGGCCCATTTGGAAAAAAAATTCAATTTTGGTCAATATTGGCTTCATGCATTTTTCCAAAAATTGGTCAACTTTAGAAATGCATATCTCTCTCATTTTTAACCCTAAGAGGGTGTTCTTGGACTTTTTAGAGAGCTTGGGATGTCCTCTAAACAACCCTTTTGGTTGCATCTTAATTGGACCTTCCATGTTCATGTAGGGAGCTTTGAGCCAAAAGGTGTTTTTGTTGACTTTTTGAAAGGACCTATAATGTATGAGCTTGTATCTTTTGATTGGGGAATTTATTGAACTTGAGGGCTCAAGAGAAGTTGTGGGGAATTGGATTCTATTCAAAATGAGCCTTGGTGGAAAAATTTCTGATAAAGTATGAGAACATTATGCCTGGTCAAAGTTTGGTTGACTTTTCCTATAGAAACCCTAATTTGCCATTTTTTACTTTTGATGAGTTATGAGAATTTCTTGAGGAATCATGATCAACCCTTGATAAAATGATGGAAATCACTTCAAAATGTTGATGTTGACCAAAAATCTTGAAGTTTGACTGTATTTAGGCCACAATTGACTTTTGACCTAGTATAGTTGATTTTCAAGCATTTGAGCAGTTGACTGAGCAAACTTGTTGTTCAAGGCATGAAATTTTGCATGGATGATCTTGAGGACATATTAGGACAATGGGGAACATTTGGGATCCTTGGGACTCACACATATTGCTTAAAATTGAAACTCTAGTTTGAGATTCATTGCCTTAGGAGGAGAATTTATCTGGTCAATTCTTAGTCATCCTAGGGCAAGTTGGGGATCTTAATGAGCATGTCTTGAGTGAAATGAGAGGGCAGATTTTGGGGTACAACATCTACCCCTGTTCAATCTTCTTAAACCTGAGAATTTAGATTGGATGGTCTGTCTTTCGTGATCTGAAGGTGGAAGATGATTGAACACTAGAGTGCCCAGAAATTTGCACTCGTCTGAAATGATACTTGAATGTGTAGATAATACCGGGAATGGGCTTAAAGATTCCATTTGGAGAAGATGACGGAAGATCGTCAGAGATGGGCTTAAATATGCCATCTAGAAAAATGTTGATTTCATGAGATATTCCTTTGTGGGAATCCCTATTCCCATTGTTGAGGAGGACTCTGTTGAGGAATGTTAGTCTTTGTTCGGGAAATAGAGTTTAGGAGCTTCAGTTGTCTGTTACTCTACCGGGGAGTCCTCTCTTGATTGAAGAGATGGAAGTGAACCGCTATCTGGTCAGGATCCAGGCTTCATAGTGAGTTGTTGAGGATAATAAGGTTGACTGCTATCTGGTGGTATTCCAGGCTTCATAGTGCTTTACTAGGGAAACGTGAAATTAACTGCTATCTGGTTATACTCTAGGCTTCACAACGACTCAAACTGTTATCTGGTCGGAATCTAGGCTTCAGTGACTTGAACTTGAGGTATACTATTATCTGGTTGAGTCCAGACTTCATAGTAATTGACAGAGTAAACTGCTATCTGGTCGGGCTCCAGGCTTCACAACAACTTATATTGTTATCTGGTCAGATTCCAGGCTTTACAGTGATTGAAGGAGTTAACTACTCACTGGTCGGATTCCAGGCTTCGTGGCAACTCACTGGGGAAACGTGAAATTAACTGATATCTGGTCAGACTCCAGGCTTCACAGTTTCTTTAATTGGAATAGAAATCAGAAAAATCTTGGTGTCGATTTAAATGAACCAGAGAAAGGTCTTGAGTTGTCTTCAACTGGAATAGAAATCAAGAAAATCTTAGTATCGATTTAGTTGAACCAGAGGAGGTCTTGAATTAACTTTGACTGGAAAGGAAATCAAAAAAATATTAGTATCGATTTAACTGAACCAGACAAAAGTCTTGGAATATCTTCAACTGGAAAAGAAATCAGAGAGATCTTAGTGTCGATCTAACTGAACCAGAGAAGGTCTTGAATTAACTTTGACTGGAATGGAAATCAGAAAAATCTTAGTATTGATTTAACTGAACCATACAAAAGTCTTAGAATATCTTCTACTGGAATAGAAATCAGAGAGATCTTAGTATCGATCTAACTGAACCAGAGAAGGTCTTTAGAACATCTTTCTGTTGAAAATGCTGAAATAGCCCTTCATCAGACGTAGCTTTTGAGAAGACTACTAGGTTATGTACGTAGTCAATGGTGTTTATTAATTTGATCTTTCCTGAAAATGGTGAAGAGTTAGTCGTATGCAATGTCACGATGTATGATGGTCTCAAAATAAATGAGATCATGTTGTATGCGATGTGTATGCACATGCCATGATGTATGAATATGGGATTCCATTGCGATATTTGCTAGTCTGGGAAAGTAAATCTATGACTGCTACTGAGGAGTATTGGGAAGCTGAATCCTTCATTTCCGCTGGGGATGATGAATGGAGATGGTTTGCCGGGGATTTCCTTTTTCTCTTTGAGGATATTATGTCGGGGATTGACTTTATGGAGAGAGATAATTCTTTGTTGGAAAATTTTGTCGATGTAGAGAAATAAACTCTGTTGGGGAATGAACTTCCGCAGTTAGAGAAATAAACTCCACCTGGGAGGAGGTTTTATAAACTGTTTGAAATTATGAAACTCGGCTGGGGAAAACAGATTTCAGCTCTTTGAAGAAACTTTGCTGGAGGAGGTAATTCATGCTTGGGGAATGAGGAGATCAAAACTTTAGTTGTTTCTACTCTGTGGGGAACATAGAAGTCACGGGATCGTATGTAATGGTGACTTTGCATCAGGAGGTTTCTGCCCCTGTTCCTGCTGGAGAAAGTACCTGCAGAGGCTTTGTGGATGGTTTGAGTGTCATCCCAACTCATGGGGTGCTTGGTAAATGCTGATCAGGATGATAAGTCTTCTATTGATAGGCAAGTGACAAGATAACAGGACATGGTCATACGTTTTTAATCCCTAACTTTTTCCTGGACTGCCCTTTCGGGTTTTCAGTCCACCGGGATACCCTTTTTTGCTCAAGCCTCCTTTTCAAGTTTTCGACTTGTCGGGTGCATAATTTTTGTATATATCCCTAATTTTTGCCCAAAATTTTTTTTGGTTCGCTGGGATGCCCTTATTTTTGCCTAGGCATGTCAACCTAGTGGGTCTTTTTCATGCGTAGTCTTTTATGACTATGCCCACGTTCATCGGGTATGGAGAATTGTCACTATTATTAGTAGTAAGTGTTGTCACACCGCCCAAAGGTGTTTGTTTGACCGTATAAGATTCGTTGCTGGAATTCATGTCCAATTCTCCAAGTGATTCAGATGGAGATCTGCTCCTAGCTATTTGGAATTTTTGAGAGATTCCTTGACCCTTGACTTTCCTGCCCCAGATCAGTTGGACATCATGCTATGCCCCTTGATTATGAAAGGCCTATCACTGGAATTTCTTTCCATCTGAGGTGATTATGCCCATTGACAGGATCTTTGTTCATCGAATATCCGTTGTGCGAATTTCTCTACTGTTGAACAAATAGTCATATGCAAATAATGGTATTTTAAGAATGCAAAGCTTATGTCTGTCTTGAATTTTTTTTTGAAAATGCATTTTTTGTAGTAAAACAAAATTTGCAAGAATGTGATATCAACTCATGATTTATAGCAAACCTTACAGGAGTCAGGATACCTTTTGTAACAGTATGCTTTCGAACTAACCCATGCTTCAGCTAGAACTTTTAAGGGTTATAACGTGGCCTGGTTCACGGTTCAAGAAACAAAGGATAAAGGCTCAAAGTTTATTTGTACCCACCCGCTCCTCGTGATGTTATTCAATCTTATGCTCAGTTAATTGCGTATTTAGATCCCGACTGAGTCTGGAATTTTTTCTTTGATACTTGTTGATGGTTCAGAAATTGAACGTTTGTTTTGAAGAGGCAGTCATTTTTGTAATATTCTTGTTGTCGAGGATTTGTAGTAACCTCTTTTTTTGGTTTTCGTTATCCCTTCTTTTTCCTGAACTGTTTCTTTTGTGATTACAGTCAGCGGGATGCCCCGGTTTTTCTTAAGTCTCCTTCATAAGTTTTGACTTAGCGGGCTTTTCTTTTGAAAAATAATGACTTCCTGTTCTTAATGATTATGTGGAACCATCACCATATTTTGGAAGGTATCTTCTACACTATTTATCGTGTATGAAAACTGAGCTTGTGACTGAATGCACCTCTGAATTAACTAAGAAAGCTACCCTACCCTGGTTTTTGATTAAGGGTTTTAGTTTGTATGAAAAGAAAAACTCCTACTTATTTGGCTCAAAAGGGTTGACTAGGGATTATCTTCCTTATAACTCCACTATTTAGGATTTGAAACATTTCCTGTACATTGTTAGCGAGGTCTATTCGAAAGCATACTATAGAGATTGTGGTATCATTTTCGCCATCCTCCCTCTAAAGGCTTAGAGCTTTTGATCGAGAGTTGAATATCATAAAGAGGAAATCAGTTTAAATATAGTGAATACGAATGAATTGATTCAAAATAGACATATGCAATTTGTTGATAAAATAAAAAAGTTTGACAAGAAACAAATGTTCGAACAATCAAAAGAAAATTGCAAATTGAAAATTCTAATAAACAAAATCCTCTTCACCTGATCTTGTCACTTCATATGGCGTGCTTTGGAGGGATGGCAGAAGGACTCATCCTAACCATCTTGTGTAAACTCCATCACTCCTTCATCAATCAAGTTTTGAATTTTATATTTCAACATTCAACAATCATCAGTATCATGCCCCGGACTGTTGGAGTGATATGAACATCTTGCATCAGGATTGTAGTTAGGGGAAAAAGTATTGGGATTCGGATGAGGCCCTCTCAACGTAACCAGATTCATCCTCAACATGTGTTGTAAAGCTTGAGACAGCGGCATGTTGATTTTGCTAAACTGGCTCTTGGGTGTATCCGGCTTACTCTGATTAACCTGTTGTTTTTGGCGAGGTTGTTGTTGGACCCGTGATATAGTAGCAATTTGGAAAGGTCCACTCTTCACCAAACCAACCTCTCGTCTTCTCGGAGGTTGATCAATGACTTGGTCCCCAACCTCGACTGTTTGCTTCATACGGTTGCATCCATCTTGATGAAGTTTGTTGATAATGGCTGTTGTACCCCAAAATTTGCCCTCGTGTTTTTCCACAAGAAATCACAGCCTCGGGTTTTTCCTGACTTTTCAGATTGGCATAAGAATCAGTCAAACAGACTTTTTCTTATCAGTCTATCCAAATTAGGGTTTTCATGGACTCTGAAACAGTTCAAGCAGATTATTAGGGTTTGGTTGATTTTGGCTCAAGTTTTGATCAGGCGAACGCTTCTTTGGAATTTAATCAAGAACTAGGGTTTGTGCGCATATTTCTCAGAAAGAATTAATTCTACAGTGCTTTTCAAGTTATTCTGAGATATGGACTGAGGCATTTGATTTGAGTTTGCAGTGTTGGATTTAATCAAATAAAAAAAGGGACACGTGGACGTGTGTTGTTTAGTTGTGCAATGCTCTGATTATTCAGAATTCCGGACGTTTATTGATTATTTATTATTCTGAGTTAAAATGGTTGGGATTTATTTCCAGTTATTATAATTTAAGAATTATAAATAATAAAATAAACATTTGAAAAGAAGAAAAGGAATTAACTGATTAAAAGGACTTTTTATTTATCTTTAATTATTTGTACAATTGTTATTTAAATACAGTAATTATTTACAAAGTATTTACAATAATAATGTTACAAGTGATTGAAAGGAAAATAAAATTACATCCTAAAAAATTCCTAAATCTTCATTCTTCTACTGATGCTCTTTTGCTCCATTGTTTTTTATCTGCAAAACAAAGAAAAATAAAAAGTCAAAAGCAGATGAAATGAAATAAAAAGCAGACAGATAAAAAATGGACTCATCATTAAAAGCGACTGGCCGGAATCAGTTTTCCCTCTCTGCAAATCACGAGATTACTCTCGGTTCAAAAAGAGGGATGGAAAAATGTCTTGCAAAAATGCACAAAGTTACAATATTGCACAAATTCAAAGTTTGTCAAACATACTGCATAAATCCAAATTTTCAACCAAAAAAGGCAAATCAATTGAAAAGTGCTAAAGCTGCATAGTTCATAAATTGTCAACAAAGTCCAAACTGAACTGAATCACAATTTCAAACTAAGCCAAAAAGCTGTCAAAAATTGTCCAAAGATATAGAAGGATATCAAGATATCAAGAAGTACAAAATGATGTCAACAAATGTGCAGAAAAGCAGGAAAGATGCAGAGTAAACCAACAAGTGCAAGCAACATCAAAAATGCATCATTTTCCAGCCAGTACACTTTTTCAGAAAGGACAAATTTAAGCAATAAAATGCTTTGTTTAATCTGTCAAGAGAGAGAGAGAGAAGAGAAAAATATCACAAGCTCTAAACGAAAAAAAAAAAGCAAAAAACTCTCAAACTATAACAGAAGCAAGGGGCCTGCCTCCAAAAAAAAAAACAAAGCCTCAACATTGTCTAAGCATTCAAACTAACAACACAGGCCTGTAAACAGAAGCCAATCCTGCCTTGAACTGTTAAAATAAAAACAAAAGCCATGAACCTGCATTAACCTTCAAACACCCAAACATTCAAAACATCAAACCTGCCTGAACTGTCAAGCCTAAGCTCCAAACCTCACAAAATCCTTAACCAAGCTCATTGCAAACTGAAGCCTGCATCAAAAGCCTTAAAGTAAAACCAGTATCAAAAGCCTCTAAAAAACCAGAAGCATACAACAAGCTCAAGCTTCAACTGACAACCAAACCTAAACCTGTCAAGCCATCAAACTGCTCAAACATAGCAACAAAACCATGTCAAAAATTGCAAGCCCTCAAAGTCTAACCTGTTTTCAAATATACCAAACTTGATTCAAAGTACTCAAAATCCAAATCCCAAGACCAACCTCAAACATTTCAACACATGTTCAGATTCACAACTCAAAAATCAGAATAATATTCAAAATTATAAAGCCCTCAGAGGTCGGCTCATCATAGGGTTCAATAGCATTCAAGGCAACACAGATTCAAGCAAGCCAAACGAGCTCTCAGAACTGTAAAGTTCATCATCAAGCAGCGAAACCAACATTTCAATAAGCACACGAAGCATACAGAAGAGGAAAAGGCGAGCAAGCAAGCAATAGGCAGCATACCAGGCAACAGAAATAGGCAACCAGAAGAGGAAAGAAGTGATTAAAGCTAGGTTTTCAAGTATCATCATCAAACCATAAAAGACAAATACAAGGTACTAGATTAGAAAGAGCAAGCTAGCCTCATCATCGTGTATCCCTCCGTCCAGCCACCCTGAGCGCCTCCAAATCCGCCTCCTCCTCCGTCTCCAATGAAGGTAGTATCTCTTCTTCTCTTTCCTTTAACGCTCCTCAAACAGAAAACAAACAACAACATTTAAAAATCAGAACATAAAAATCAAAACGTGCATGACACCCTTAAAAATGCGTTGAGATAAAGTTGTTACCTTGTGTAAACCATCGCTTGAGCGATCTGTGGATGGAGAAGGAGGTGGCGGTGGCACTGGTTGGCTTTAGGCAAAGAAGAGGTTTTGTTCAGTGGCTATGGCGAAGGAGATGAAGAAGAACGAAGGAGAAGGTGAACGGCGCCTCTGTATTCTTTGCCTAACCCTAAATCCCAATTGAACAAACTCTGAGAAAACCCTAAACAAAAATATTGTCACAAAACGTTGGGCCTTGCCCCATTCACGCCTTAAGCCCGTTTCAATCAGCACCCCCCTTTCATTCATTCTGATTATTTAGTTTGGGCCAAATTCCCTTTTAGCCTATTCAATTTAAAAAAAAAAAACTATTACTTGTTTACATATCACTTTTTTTATATAAACTAACACAATAAATTTTTTACACTAAATTTTATTAACTCTTTTATTTCCTTTTTTATAACACAATTAAATTTTGTAAAATAAAATGATACACTAAACTTTTTTTTTATATATAAACTTTTCTTAAATTATTCTTTTGGTTAAAAATACATATTAATAAATACATAAGAAAATAGATTTTCTTTTTTGACTAAACATTTGTTTATATAAATACATAAAACTTAAAATATTTTCTTTTTCTTAAACTTAAAACATTTCATTTTCTTTTCCTTTATTAAAACCTTTGTTTTGTACATACTTAACAAAAATACAAAAAAAATACAAAAAGATAATAATACTTAGTACTTACTTAATTTCTTATTAAGTTAACATTTCACTTGTAAATATTCACATGCACTTACACAAATACAATACACATTTTATTTTTCTTATACATTGATACATTTACATTGCTTTATTCTTGTACATTTGATACAATTATATTTGCGATTGATTCGATTTGGTTGTAAATTTATTTGGACACTACTCTCCTATTAAGTCTCATCCCCATTTGTAAATATTTGTACCCCCATTCCCGGATACTTATTTGTAATAGCGTAGACTTTAAATTCTCGCAATTTATCACTTTCAAATATACCATGGTTAGACCTAGGGTTTGTATGTACATAAAATCAAACGCTAGATAACCTAATACAAAGACAAATACATGAAATCAATACACAATCACACTTACACCCCTAGGGTAATCCCTCTTGTTGCCTTCCAAAATGGGCCATGCTTACACGTTGAGTTTCTTTGGAAAAACAAATCAAAATGATCATAGTCCCCCGATGACGCTTTCGAAAGTTGCCTAGCAAAATGATCAAGTCCCTTCAAGCAAATTGCCAAAGACACTTGGCACCATTGCATTCATGGTCCATACGATGACCCGCGCATGTCCCGTTAAACATCCTAACACAAGATTGGCCACCAAATACAATGGTGGAACAAAATTGTTAAAAGGGTTAAAACATGAGAAAAACCTTTGAGTAAATTTAGGGTAGACAAACTCTTAGTTACTTGATCAAACTTGCAAAACACACTTGCCTACTTTTCAAAACCACCCTCCACAAACACTTTCAAAAACAAACTTCCAAAAACATTTGAAACATCTTTTCGAAAAGATACACACCTTTGTATATACTCAAACACGAGTCATTACTATGGTTGCCTAGACAAGGTGTCTTTTTCAAAAACATTTTCAAAACACACACACACACCATTTCAAACAATTGAAAATCAAGGCAAGTGATCTAAAACAAGTAACTAAGAGCCCATGGATAACCATGGATGAAAAGGGTGCTAATACCTTCCCTTTTCATAATCTACCCCCCGAACCCACGAAACATCTCAAAAGGTTTTTCCTGTGCTTTTTAACCTTTCCTTTAGGATAAAATAAAAAGTCGGTGGCGACTCTTGCTAAACCGAACAAGTGTGAATACAAACGCAAAACCTCAAGTCAGTTCTCGCACCGTATCACAATGGCTCTCAGCTCTTCTTGTCCCAGGGCTAGGCCTTGGATAAGAGCCATATGTCCCAGCATCTAGGTTCTCATTGATTCAACCTCAACTTGCAGTTGTTCCAACCATTCGTCCTTATTATCTTCAGGATTTTTCTTGGCCAGGTTCCCAGCGAGGAGTTCTCTCAACTCTTCCTGCCCCTTGAATAGGTTTAGGAACATTTCCATGAATGGAGCCTCTTGAGTTTGGAGATCTCTGCTGTCCTGTTTGAGAGCCATTACTGAAATAAATAGTGAGAACATGAGAGACCTGTTATGAAACCTGCTTATGAAATGATATGTATGATATATGTATGCAATGTTTTCAAGGATTTCTAAGACTTAAATTTGCTTAAATAGAAAGATAACAAACGTTAATTGCATTAAGAAGTTTTATCAATCACAATGATGCCCCTTGGGCTTACAAGGGAAATAACAAAGCCAAGATATAAACTCTCCAAGCAAAGAAAGACTCAAGCTTCCCACAGGCACATCCTCTTTGGTGCAATGTAAGCGTTTATACTCATCTCTTCGTGAAGTAACCTGGTGAGCTCCAAAACCTTCTTCTCGCTAGCATAGAATTGGGTTCCAAAGGTATCCCATTCTTCTTTGAGTTGGATCTAGGATTTCCATAGCTCCTCAAAGTCAGATGGCATATCACGATGAAGCAAAATGTAAGGAGGGTCTCCCTCAACAATTGGCTCTATAATCACAAGTAAGATGGCGGGGTAAGGCACCATAAGACATTGAGCACGAGCTCGCACCCATTTGAGGTAAGGCTCAAGAGGAATGGAATTCTTGTGCCCCATTGTCTTGCTATCAACTCTGATTATCATGCCCCAAGATCGAATTAACCTCTTACGATAACCCTGAACATCATTCTCATAGTCAAATGTGATTCCTTGGACGAGTGTGTCGTGAGGACCATCACTTCTAGCATAATCAAACTTCCGCAATGCCAGACAAGGATTATAAGTGATTCCTCCCCTAATGCCTAAGAGAGAGACATTAGGGAATTACCCATAACGATCAATGATGGTAACATTCTCCAAGGATCGAGAACACCAATGAATATCTGAATGTGTAAGGGACATCAACCTATGGGACCATCTCATACCCTACTTATTCTTCAAAATAAACCAAGGTAGGTGCGAAATAAACCACCTAGCCAATAGAGGAGTGCAACACATAAGGGTCCCTCTTCTCTTTAGAGTGCAAGTATGCAGAGAGTGTAGAATATCCCCAAGTAAAGTAGGCACCAGATTATGTGACAGAAAAACCTTAACCGCATTCACATCTATGATTTGGTCCGTGTTAGGGAATAGCACCATCCCATAGATGAGAAAGGCCAATACTTATTCAAAAGCTTGTAAATCCAGGCTATCCCAAAAATTGTGAGCTTTCTCAAATAAAAACTTAGCTAGAAATCCTTGGACACCTCTTCTGGTTTCCCAATTTTCCACTACATCAGACTGTTGTAAAGACATGGCTTGAGCAATTTCTTCGGGTTTGGGGTCTCTTTCCATACCGTTGAATGGTAACTGATTAAGGATAGGTATCCCCAATAACTGAGAAAACTCCTCCATAGTAGGCACTAACTGGTAATCAGGAAAAGTGAACCAATGGTGTAACGGGTCAAAGAACTGAAAGAGCACCTTTAACATTTCTTCATCAGGGTTTGAAGTGACCAAGTTGAGAATTTGACCATGTTTTTCAGTGAAGGGAGAGCTTTCAGGAATCTTTAACGCTAATTCCTTGAGTTAAGGAGGTACTTTCACAAGGTTGACTTGGATAGTGTTCCTGCGAGCAGACGCCATGTCCTACAAAATAAGACAACGATAATCCCTAGAAAATCCTTGAAATGGTTAGTATGATATGCCATGTTATGATGTCATGATTATGCTAAGAAATCACATATATAGAAAGCACAAGCAAATAAAACAAATACCTTAGGTTTAAGGCTTGCATGGGTTTTAAGGTAATACCCTCTTGAAGTTTTGATTGGTTCAACATGTCCTATAAGTAATAACCGGGTTCTAAGAGATCTCAATATCACTGATCTTTTGCACAAGTTTCATTCTGATAGACAACTGACTTGCAACCAAACAAAACTCGGGAGTCAAATATCAATGAGTGAGTATCGAGTATCAACCGACTTTGGGAATACACCAAAGACGACTATCTCACTACGTCCTAATAGCCAAGTTGTTCAATTAAGGTTCTAAGGTCAGTTGACGCTCCATGACACCACGCAGCGGCCACGTATTCTCCTTGATTAATTCAAGGGCTACCGGTACCAACCAAAGTGTCACATCAACATAGACATCGCTTCAACCGTGACGGTATACCCCGCACAGTTTCCATGATCTATTGCTACTTACCTAAAAGGTTTCCCCAGATCCGTGTGTAGGATCTATAGTAACCCAAAAAATACCCTTAAAAGTAAAGAAATCAATAACAAACAAAGAAAACATATTAGAAATGAACTAGACCCTAAGGTAAACCCCACTTTATTATTTGTCCCCAGCAGAGTCGCCAGTTCTGTGATACGGTGGCAGAAGCGACTGTTAATACTGGTTTGCGTTTTTTGTTCGCAAATGTCGCGGTAAGCAAGAGTCGCCACCGACTTTTCTTTTATCCAACAAAGGAAAGGGTGAAAAGAACAGAAAAATACCTTCTTCGAGATTTTATGAGTAAGGGGGTAGATTATGGAAAGGGAAGGTGTTAGCACCCTTTCCATCTGTGGTTCTCCACGGGCTCTTAGGTACTTGCTCATTTGAAAAAAAAATCGTGTTTGTGTGTTTTGAAAACTTGTTTGCTTTATGATAACTCTTGTATCAGTCCTCAAGAGTGTGATAAAGCGTTTTTGAAAAATAAGTTTGAAAGTGTGTAAGTGTAAAAAGGAATTAAATTTTGAGCAAGTACTTAACAGCTATCTACCTACTCGAAAAAGGCGTTATACTCCTCCTTTCCTTTAGATAGTGCTATCCTACTATTAGTGAGTAGGTAGCCCTATTGTGGGATGTTGAGGGACTATCGTAAGGGACGTTTATGGTCATTGAAGGCAACATGTAAGGATAACTTAGCAATTCAAAGGGATTGTCATCATGTAGGCAACATCGAGGGACAAGATCATTTCTCGTAGGCAACTTGAGAGACATTAAGGGACCATGATCTTTATGATGACTTTTAGAATGAGGGTCTTTGCTAAGATATCCCTACGTTCGAGGGACATTACCATTGTTTTCCGAGGCAAGCAAAGTGGGAAATAGCCTAAGGGTGCAAGTGTGCAACAATACTTTTTTCAGATATTTTATCTTGAAATTAGTGACCTAATGATTAATTGATTAATTCTTGTCATGCACGCCTAATTTACTAACAGTTCATATACAAGCATATAAGAAATATAAAGGCGAGAAATAAAGTTCCTACAGCTATTACAAGGCTTTGGTGTAGTTACATAATTAATGACTGAAAAGTAAAGTGCGGAAATTGAAAACCCTAATTAAACTATCAGAAACCGGGCATAGTTACATAATAAAATAATCGTATGAAAAATAATAATGCGCAAAAATTAAGACTGGCCTATGTTTGAATTCCTAAAATTCGAATTGCCTATTAAAAATATATTTTGGTATTTTATGAAAAAATTAGAAATTTAACCTAATTTCTAACTAATTTTAAATTAAAGAAACAAAGTTAAAATTTAATTAAATTAATTTGCAAAAATTAATTTTTCTTAAAAAAACTCTAAATCCTATTTTTTGATGATTTTATGATTTTATGATTTTTTTTAAAAAGATGAATAAATAGAAAATATAAACTAATTAAAAAATTAAATAAAATAAATAAAAGAAGATGTGTCTGAGGGGGTGAGAAACCCAATTGGGGGGGTGTACTGTTGAATTATGGCTAGGACCAAATTACGTTGGCTCAGTATTACTATACGGGATCTGGTTTTGCTAGATCCTGAGGGTTCACCATGGAGAAGTGTTTCCAGGGGCGCTGGATTTGATACTATAGTGATCTGATGGATGAGATTTGGAGAAGCATAGTGGATGCGCTGGAACACAAAGCACATGATCTGCAAGAAAAATTAAGAAAAAATAATATGCAAGAGGCATGGATCGAACCCCTTCCCTTGCACACACACAAAGCCTTAAGCGTGTTGTCTCTACCGTTGGGACGGCTGTACATCCATTAGTTTATATCAAGCCATGAATATATATGTTAAACAAGCTATTAAAAGTCAACCAATCAAAATACACGCGTAGAATGGGCCCTGATGTTTGAATGTGCCAATCAAAGGGTAGCGTTGTGCCACACAGAGTCATCAACAGGTCAAGACACCTTAGGCGGTGGCTCCGGTCACCATCACCGGTTGTCCAAAAACTCAAACCTGCAAAATTCAATGGAAACAAACAATAAAACAACCCTACTTGACCAATTGAGACCTTGCGATTCCAATGGCATGGCTGGTTTGTCCTAAAAAGGTTTGTATCATGTGATCTGAAACTTCAAAAGCTTCATGTCCTAACAATGGCACGATGGTGTTCCTGCGTTAAAACCTTCATGTAAAACGTTAGAACACTTATAATGATGAGTATGAATCATGCTAGCATGCTTACACTGACTGAAATCGCTTTGAAACTTGAAAATCAAAACCCACCAACTTACCAACCGGAGCATGTGCAAGGAGGGGTTTTGGGGTTGATTCACGATGAGTAAGGACTGGTATCAAACCCTGGAAACTTTAGGAAGGTGATTGGCTCTTTTGTTTTGATCAACAAAGGCTGGAACTGATGCTTTTCACCTTCATGATTTTCTTGAATTTTTCACTTTGATATGGTTCTTTTGTGGCTGTTGCGCCTCTGCATTAGGTCTGGACTTGTTGGGTATATGTAGTAAATCACTTTAGGTCAACAATTGTAGAAAAATTCCAATGCTTTGATGAGAAATATCTTCTTTCCAATTATTTGATTTTTGGCTTGTTTTGGAACAAATCCAATCTTGCTTTCCCTCCACGATTTCCCTTTGATTTGCCAACATATTTCATCCTTTATTTGATGAGAAAAGAATCCCAAATCATATCTTACATATTTTCCATTATTTCTTTATTTCATTTTGAATTTTAATGAATAAAAAAATCAAAATAAATAATAAAAATAATGAAATAACGTATGAGTGAGCTCAGAGGTCGTGGGCCATGTTAAGAACAAGTTTAAAGTATGAAAACATGGGCCCATTTGGAAAAAATTAAATTTTGGTCAATATTGGTTTCATGTATTTTTCCAAAAATTGGTCAACTTTAGCAATGCATATATCTCTCATTTTTAACTCTAAGATGGTGTTCTATTACTTTTAGATATCTTAGGATGTCCTCTAAACAACCCTTTTGGTTTCATCTCAATTGGATCTTCCATTTTCATGTAAGGAGCTTTGACCAAAAAGGTGTTTTTTGTTGACTTTTTGAAAGGACCTATAATGTATGAGCTTGTATCTTTTGATTGGGGAATTTCTTGAACTTGAGAGCTGAAGAGAAGTTATAGGGAATTGCATTCTCTTCAAAATAAGCCTTGGTGGAAAACTTTCTGATAAATTCTGAGAAAGTTATGCCTGGTCAAAGTTTGGTTGACTTTTCCTATAGAAACCCTAATTTGCTATTTTTGACTTTTGATGAGTTAGGAGCATTTCTTGAGGAATCATGATCAACCCTTTATAAAATGATGGATATCACTTGAAAATGTTTATGTTGACCAAAAATCTTGAAGTTTGACTGTATTTGGGCCATAGTTGACTTTTGACCTAATATAGTTGATTTTCAGGCATTTGAGCAGTTGACTGAGCAAACTTGTTATTCAAGGCATGAAATTTGGCATGGATGATATTGAGGACATATTAGGACAATGGAGAACATTTGGGATCCTTGGGACTCACACATCTTTCTTAAAATTGAAACCCTAGTTTGATATTCATTGCCTTAGGAGGAGAATTTGTCTGGTCAATTCTTAGTCATCCTAGGGCAAGTTGGGGATCTTAATGAGCATGTCTTGAGTGAAATGAGAGGTCAAATTTTGGGGTACAACACAGAATATGCGTAGAGATGGTGCGAGATAGCTGCCCAGGTGGTGCCACCTATGGGAGAATAAGAAATGACCAAGGTCTTCCTGAAAACCCTTGGATCATTTTATTAGGAAACGATGGTCGCCAGTGCGCCAAATGATTTTATTGAAATGGTAAGCATGGTTGTTCGTTTGGAAGAGGTTATTAGAGAGGGGAGTTTGACAAGAGATGAAGGGACGAAGAAGTCGTTGTATGTTTTCTCTCTAAATAACGAAAGTGAAACGAATGTTGTTATTGGAGAAAGGAAGATTAGGCCAACTAGAAGGCATCAACAGTACCAGCAACAGGTTTCTTCTATGACTCCAGTCGTCAATGTAGATCCAACCAAAGTTTCATATCAGAGACCATCTCCTCAGGGGAATCAAGGGCAAAGTCAGAAGAGAGAAGCTTTTGACTCCATTCCAATGAGCTATGCATAGTTACTTCTGGCTTTGATTCAGAAGAAGTTGGTTCAGACCAGGCCGCCCCCTGCTATACCATCACCTTTACCTTTTTATTATAAGGCAGACCAAACATGTGCATTTCATCAAGGAGCACCAGGGCACAATGTAGAGAATTATTACTCTTTGAAATCTAAAGTACAAAAGATGGTGAAATCTGGCCTTTTATCCTTTAAAGATGTTGGCCCTAACATAAAAGATAATCCTTTTCCAAAGCATGGAGGAGAAAATGCTGCAAACATGGTTGATGGTTGTCCAAGGGACTTATGGATTTTTTATATCAACCTGGTTAGAGGGGTTCTGGTGAAGATGCATGCTTACCTCTGCAAGTTCAATTACTATACGCAGGACCATGCTGATTATGATATTTGCAGTACAGATATACAGGGGTGTGATAAGATAAAAGTTGATCTTCAAGAAATGATGAACGAGGGCCTCATTCATATAATCAAGCCTAGGGAAGAGTACAAAGAAGATGTTGATATGGTCTTTGGATGTCCTGTAGAATTACGGATTTTTAACGTGAATCATATGAATGATGATTTGGTGCAGTTGCATGCTACCTTCTGTCACATGGATGGTCAAGAAGAACACCATTATGGGTCTTGTCGGATCTGCTGCAGAGATTCGTGGTTATTCTATAGTGAGAAGGGGTATTCAGTTGTTGTTGTTGGACAATGGTACTATCAAAGTTTCAGGAAATAGAGATGATTACTGTGGGATTAACGTGATTGAAGATTGCTCAGCCGAAACTATGTCAGATTATGACTATGCTTCTGCAGATGAATTCTTTTTCAATGATGAAGATATGTTCTCCGGCAATGATTCTGTGATGACTAAGTATTCTGAAGAGGTGGTGAATGTTATTGTGCCTTTTTTTGGTGTTCTTGTCCCTATAGAGATTCAGTACCATAGTAAACCAGTTGTTGCTCCAGTGGTGATTTGTTTCCAGGGTCTTATTCCTTATGAATCATACAAAGCTATAACCTACAAATACAATGCTACAATCCTATAGGATGGTGTGGAGGTTCTCATCCAACCTTTGTCTGATGTCAAAAATATTGCTGAAGCCAGCCGGGTGACCCGTAGTGGCCGTGTTTTGGCACCTGTCATTCGAGGGAATGCCAATGCTGATAAAAAGGTTGTTGAAAGTGCTGAACCTAAGAAAGCAGTGGGAGAATCTAGTGGTACTACTCTAGAAAAAAGATATGGATGATATATTGAAGATTAGCAAGATGAGCAACTACAGGATCGTAGATCAATTATTGCAGACTCCCTCAAAGATATCTATTTTAGACTTTCTAATGAACTCTTCTGCCCACGAGGAATATTTGATGAGAGTATTGGATCAAGCTTTCATGGAAAGTGATATTCCTTTGGACCAATTCAGTAGTGTTGTCGAGAATATTACATCCTGTAATAACCTGAGTTTCTATGATAACGAATTGCCTGATGAAGGAAGGAATCATAATCTGGCTCTCCATATCTCTATGAACTACAAGAATGATTCATTGTCCAATGTGTTGATTGAAAATGGATCCGCTTTAAATTTCATATCGAGGAGCACGCTTATGAAGCTGGAGTACCAAGGAAGTCCCATCCGCCCAAGTGGCATAATTGTGAAAGTTTTTGATGGATCAAGAAAGTCTGTCATCGGGGAAGTAGATTTGCCTATTCATATAGGCTCGCACTTATTTCAGATTACTTTCCAAGTTATGGATATTGTTCCCGCTTAAAGTTGTTTATTGGGACGACCATGGATACATGAGGTAAGGGATGTCACTTCAACTTTGCACCAAAAGCTGAAGTTTGTGTGTGAAGGAAAGGTGGTCATCATAAATGGAGAACAAGCATGTTAATATCACATTTATCCTCTTTCAGTGTTGTGGAAGTGGATGAAGCTATTGTTAGAACTCAGTTCCAAGCTTTATCCATTAATAATATAAGGGAAAATGAGAATTCTATAGTTTCGTTTAAGTATGCTCAGTAGGTAGTGCGTAGTGGCCCTAGTAAAGTATGGGGGCAGATCGTGGATCTTCCCAAGAATAAGAATTTTGGTATTTTCTGTGAAGAATAATAAAGGTGAGAATATGAAGTTGAAGTCTGCTTTGGGAAAATATCTAGATATATTTCACAACGGAGGTTATCTTCATCCAATTGTTCTGAGGATCAATGCTATTGTGGAAGGTGAAGCAGAGTAGGAGATGCCGAACTACGCGATGAATGGAGTTAAATTCCAAAATTGGATCCCTATTGATGTTCCCTCTTGCACTCATGTCTCAAAGTAATTTGTTTCTTTTATTAATATTTTCAAAAATCTTTCACTCTGCCCAAGGTGAAAGTTGATATTGTATGGGCATATCTATTGCTTTGATCTTTAAAATCAATAATAAAAGTTGTCTTTGATTCCCAAATTGTGTCTTTATTTACTGCTTTTTCTTAGAAAATGGTAATCAGAAAAAACATTTCAAAATAAATAATAACTGTAATTTAATCTACATAATCACTTGTTATATGTGTCAGTTTCTAAAAGCAATCATAAGTCATATGTGCAGATTAATTAAAAAACTTGTTGAGTACAATGACCCTGCACCCTCTCCCAACTTTGAATCCTGCATATGTGGCCGAAGAAGAAGAATATGATGAAATCCCAGATGATGTTTCACGGTTTCTTGAGCGCGAGGAAAGTGTCATTCAGCCGTATAAGGAGCCGTTGGAGACAATCAATTTGGGTTCAGAGGAAGATCCAAAGGAAGTCAATATTGGAGCATTGTTGCATCCCGACATGAAGAGCGGTTGATTGAATTGTTGAAAGAATATGTGTACGTATTTTCTTTGTCATACCGAGACATGCCTAGTTTGGATACTGATATTATGGAACATCATTTGCCATTAAAGCCAGAATGTCCGCCAATCAAGCAGAAATTGCAAAGAACTCACCCTGATATGGCAGTGAAAATTAAAGAAGAGGTTTTAAAGCAGATTAATGCCAGTTTTCTTGTGACATCAGTGTACCCTCATTGGATTGCCAATATTGTCCCTATACCAAAGAAAGACGGAAAACTTCGCATGTGCATGGATTATAGAGATTTAAACAAAGCTAGTCCAAAAGATGACTTTCTATTACCACATATTGATATGTTGATCGATAGTACAACAAAATTCAAAGTATTCTCGTTCATGGACGAATTTTACGGATATAATCAAATCAAAATGGCTCCTGAGGACATGGAAAAAACAATGTTTATCACACCTTAGGGAACATTCTGTTACAGAGTGATACCCTTCGGGTTGAAAAACGTTGGCGCAACGTACCAGAGGGCTATGACAACCCTATCCCATGATCTGATGCACAAGGAAATTGAGGTATATGTTGATGATATAATTTCCAAATCCCAGACTAAAGAAGGGAATATAGAAGTTTTGTTGAAATTGTTTCAGCGTTTGAGGAAGTATTATCTCCGCTTGAATCCAAATAAATGCACCTTTGGTATCCGATCAGGAAAATTGTTGGGTTTCATTGTCATCCAACAAAGATTGAAGTTGACCCTGATAAAGTCAAAGCAGTTCAAGAAATGCCAGCACCAAGAACTGAAAAGCAATTTAGAGGCTTCCTTGGGTGTTTGAATTACATTTCCAGATTTATTTCCTATATGACCGCGACGTGTGAACCGATCTTTAAGTTGTGAAAGAAAGATCAAGACTGTATGTGGACAGATGATTTCCAAAGGGAATTTGAAAGTATTAAAGAGTATCTGCTTGAACCTCCTATCTTGCTCCCTCCTGTTGAAGGAAGACCATTGATCATGTATCTGACTGTGTTAGATAATTCTATGGGTTGTATTCTGGGACAACAAGATAAAATAGGGAAGAAGGAGTATGTCATTTATCATCTCAGCAAGAACTTTACTAACTATAAGTCGTGGTATTCTATACTGGAAAAGGCGTGTTGTGCTCTGGCCTGGGCAGAAAAGCGGTTGCGACAATATATGTTGAATCATAATACTTGGTTGATTTCCAAAATGGATCCAATTAAGTATATTTTTGAAAAGCCTGCTCTTACTGGGAGAATTTCCCATTGGCAGATGTTGTTGTCTTAATATGATATTGAATACCATACTCAGAAGGCTATAAAAAGCAGTGTGTTGGCAGATTATCTTTCTCACCAACCGGTTGATGATTACAAGTATGTTAAATATGATTTCCCTGATGAGGATGTGATGTTTTTGAAAATAAAAGATTGTGATGAACCGTTGCCTGAGGAAGGTCCTGATCCGGAATCTAGTTGGGGCATGGTGTTTGATGGAGCTGTGAATGCTTATGGGAAAGGAATTGGTGTTGTGATTATCACTCCCCATGGATCGCATATCCCATTTACTGCAAGGTTGGCATTTGATTGCACCAATAACATGGCAGAGTATAAAGCATGCATCATGGGACTCGAAGAGGCTATCGATCTCAGAATCAAAATTCTAGATATGTATGGTGATCCAGCTTTGGTTATAAATCAGATTAAAGGAGAGTGGGATACTCGTCACCCTGGCTTGATTTATTACAAAGGTTATGCTATAATATTATTACCCTTCTTTAATAAGATTGAATTCCATCATATTCCCAAAGATGGAAATCAGATGGTGGATGCTTTAGCCACTTTTGCTTCTATGTGTCAAGTAAATACTTGGAATGATGTGCCTCGTTTCACAATGCGACATTTGGATAAACCAGCTCATGTGTTTGCAACAGAGGGAACGCCAGACAAAAAACCTTGGTATTATGATATCAAGCATTTTCTCCAGACTCAGGAATACCCGATTGGTGCGTCAAACAAAGATAGAAAGACATTGAGAAGGTTGACAGACAGCTTCTTCCTCAATGAAGATGTGCTATACAAAATAAATTATGACATGGTATTGCTTAGATGCGTGGATAATCATGAAGCAGACATGTTCATGCATGAGATCCATGAAGGTTCCTTTGGCACTCATGCCAATGGATATTCAATGTCTAAGAAGATGCTTAGGGCAGGTTACTATTGGCTGACAATGGAATCTGACTGTTACAAATTTTCAAAGAAGTGCCATAAATGCCAGATTTATGCTGACAAAATTCATGTGCCTCTGACACTTCTAAATGTCATTTCTTCCCTATGGCCCTTCTTTATGTGGGGTATTGAAATGATTGGAATGATAGAACCCAAGGCGTTGAATGGACATTCTCTTATCCTGGTGGCAATAGACTATTTCACCAAATGGGTCGAAGCAGGTGGTAGGATATTTTATCAAGAACAATCTTATATGTCAGTATGATGTGCCCAACAAAATTATCACCGACAACGGCTCAAATTGAAATAACAAGATGATGACAAAACTTTGTGAAGAATTCAAGATTTCCCATCAAAATTCATCTTCTTATAGGACAAATATGAATGAGGCTATTGAAGCAGCTAACAGAAACATCAAGAAGATCATCCAGAAGATGGTTGTTACCTATAAAGACTGGCACGAGATTCTCCCTTTTGCTTTGCATGGGTACCGTACGTCTGTCCGCACTTCAACAGGGGCAACCCCGTTCTCTCTTGTGTATGGTATAGAAGTAGTGCTCCCCGTTGAGGTTGAGATTCCCTCTTTACATGTGATAATAGAAACCAAGTTGTTAGAGGTTGAATGGGTCCAGAACATGTTTGACTAGTTGAATTTGATTGAAGAAAAGAGAATGATAACTTTGTGTCATGGTTAGTTTTATCAGAAGGGAATGAAGAAAGCTTTTGATAAGAAAGTCAAGCCTCGCGAATTTAGAGAAGGCAACCTCGTGCTCAGGAAGATCATGTCTTTTAACGCTGATTCTAAGGGCAAGTGGACTTCCAATTTTGAAGGCCCATATGTTGTCAAGAAAGCCTTCTCTGGCGGTGCATGATTCTTGAAACTATGGATGGCGAGGAGTTCCCACGCCCTATGAACGCTGATGCAATCAAGAAATACTTTTCCTAAAGTAATAAAAGAACAACCCGCTAAGTTAAAAACCCGAAAGGGCAGCTTAGGTACCCTTACAAAGTTGATTCAAATAGTATTTCTGCGAGCGGAGGCCGTAACCTGCAACAAGGAATAAAGGTAAATCCCTAGATCCTTGAAATTGTTAGTGAAAATGTTATGTTATGATGATATGATGTTATGATGTTATGATGTCACGTTCATGTTAAATAAGTAACAAACACAAACAAGTTATACAAGAGACTTAGGTTTAAAGGCTTGCATGAAGTCCATAGTTAAATACCCTTCCCCGGTGAAGTTAAGTTGGCTCAATCTATCCTAAAATAGTAATCAGGTTCTACGAATCTCATATCACAGACCTTTATTGCAGGATTTATTTTAGCACGGCAGCTGGCTTGCCATCAAAACATCACGAAATTCGAATATCAATGAGTGTAGCCTCGAGTATCAACCAACTTTGGACTGCACTAAAGCCGACTATCTCACTACTTTCTAATGGCCAAGACGGGTCAATTAAGGTTCTAAAAGTAAGTTAGTGTTAATGACACCACATGGAAGCCTAATGTTATCCTCGACTGACTCGAGGAACATCCGTACAAACCAAAGTGTCTCACTAAATGTAGCTATCATGTTAACCATATCGGTCTATGCCGTATAGTATTATGATCTATTGCTACTTACCTAAGGAATCACTAGATCCGGGTGTAGGATCTTTCACACAAGCAATTATACCCAAGCATGAACCTTTAAAGTAAATCATACAAAGCACACAATAAAAGAAAGTAAAGTGATCTAACTCTTAAGGTAACCCCTTTTTTAAGTATTCCCCAGTAGAGTCGGCAGTTTTGTAATACGGTGGGAGAACTGACTTTTTTGTTTTATCATAAATCTTGCGGTTAGCAAGAGTCGCCAACGACTTTTCTTTTATCCAATATTCAGGAAAGGTGAAAAGAACATGAAAAACTTTGATAGATTTTGAGTTCAAGGGGTAAGTTATGAAAAAAGAAGGTGTTAGCACCCTTTTCATTCGTAGTTATCTACGGGCTCTTAATTTCTTAGCTAACTTTTAAAACTTTCTTTGTGCGTGTGTGATTTGTTTGAAAATATTTTGAAATGGCAATGTAAGGCTAACTTTGTAATAATTCTTAGATCAGTCCTCAAGAATGTATACAAAGTATTTTTGAAATAATTGTTTTGAAAGTGTAGTGTGGGAAATGTTTTGAGTTGTGAGCAAGCATTTAAGATTTTTTACCCACTAAAGTCTTTCTTGTTATTTTCCTTCTCCTTTGGAGATAGTATTATCCATACCATTAGTTGGTAGATAATCCTATCTATTGGATGTGAAGGGACAGACATAGGATCATCGTATGGTTATTGAAGGCAACATACAAGGATACTTTAGCAATTGTATCAGAGGGACTATCATCATTTTGTAGGAAACTTGGAAGGTCATCAAGGTACTATGATCTTTATTCGAAAGGGACCATGATGATATTGTTAAATCGAGGGTCTTTTGCTAAAGTATCCCCACTTTCGAGGGACATGACCAATATTCGTAAGGCAACAAGAGAGGTTACCCTAGAGGTGCAAGTGTGAAGAGTGTGTATTTTCAGTTATTTAGTCTTGAAAATTAGGTCTTCTATGTTTGCTTTTAGTCTTGTCATACAAACCCTAACTACTAACAGTAAAATATGTACAGGAAATTAAAGTGCAGAAAATTAAACCTAATCTATTACATCCTGTGAGCAGTTACATAATAGGAAAAGATGCGAGAAAAGATAAATCTACGTCATTACATCGATAGTTGCGATCTATATAGTTTTCTAGAAGATTAAATAGCAAAAAGAAATAATAAAAATATTAGAAAAGTGTTTTAATGTTTTTGTGTTTTTTTATAGAAAATAATTTAAGTTAATAATTAATGAAAACCTAATTATTCTAATTAATTTTAATTTTAATACAAAGGCTAATTAACTTAATTAATTAATAAATATGTCAAAAAATTAATTACTAACTAAAAAACCTAATCCTAATTTGTTAAAGTTTTGAAAAAGGTTTAAGGTTTGTTAATGGTTAATTTAGAGAATAGGTTAATTAATTTTAAAAAATTGAATCAAAATAGGGTTAGAAAATAAGGAAAAATAATTTGCATGGGGCGGGAGTTGAACCCATGCCCTTAGCCTCACAGAATGCCCTTATATCCAATGCGCCATGCTATTTTTTGTGACATGGAATAGGAATGAATTATTGTTATAATCTTGCGCGTTATCCTGAAAAACAAAATTATTTGACAAAAGTTGGGATCGAACCCACGCCTTTTGCAATGCCAAACACGCTTCTTACCATCAGGCCAATTGTTGTTGCACGTTCATAACATGAGAACTAAATATTATATAGTAAAACAATTGGTTCAGAGAAGCGTTGGAGCCCTAGCTCCGGTCATATTCTCCGGTGAAACAAAAACCTTAACCTGCAAAAACGCGTGAGTTAGATCATAACAGGGACCCTATCCCCCTAATTTGGCCCTTGTGAATCCAATGGTGGCATTGGTTTGACCTGAAAATACATGTAGAGAGAGTTTTGAAGAAAATATTTCAAACTGCCCTAACAATGGCATATCTTCACTCCTGCATCAAAGTTTGAAAATTTTGAGATTTTTAGGGTTCTTCTTGAGACTGCCTTGCGTGTCCCTCTTGCTCTGAATATGTTGTGTATTTATAGGAGAGAAGATTAGGTTAACATTTGTGATATGAATCCTTGTAGTTCATGGTGAAGAGATTTTATTTGAATTTTGCATGAAAAACTTCTATTTTAGGCCAAATCAAAAATTCATGATCCACACGGTTTTGCTAGCTGGTTATGAGTTTTTTGGGCTTCAAATCTGATCCAAAAACAAAAGCCTTGCACCTTAATCCATTAGTTTTATATTTTATTTGATTTATTTTGAATTTAATTTAATAAAATTAAAATAAAAAGAAGTAAAAATAAAAAAAAAAGTATATGAATAAATTTAGAGGTAACATGAGGTTGTGAAAACGTTTGAACCTAAAAACTGAGGCCTATTAGCCCAAAAATTCAAGTTTGCTCAATTTGAACTTAATGCAATTTCTCAAAAGTGCTTAACTTGCATCAATCATAACTCTCTCAATTTTGGTCATATGAATATGATCATGGACTTTTTAGAAACCTTAAGATGTCTCTTACAACTTTCATGTTGGTCATTTTTTCATTTGAAGTCTTTAACTTGATGTAAATTGCTTTGACAAAATATGTCTTTTTGTTTACTTTTAAAATGACATGTAATGTTTTGGCTAATATCTCTCAAATGAAGCATTTTTGGCCTTGAGCTTAGAGATACAAAGTCGTAGAGAATTGAATTTACTTCAAGATGAACTTTGGTTGAGGAATTTCTGATGAAGTATGTGAAAGTTATGCATGGTCAAAGTTCAGTTAACTTCTCCTTAAGAAAACCCTAATTTAGTAACTTTTGAATTTTGGTGAATCTTGAGTTTTCTTGATGAATCATGGTCAACCCTTGATCAAATGATGAATGTGACTTCAAAATGTTAATGTTGACCAAAAATCTTGAAGTTTGATTGTAGATTGGTCAAAATTGACTTTTTATCCAATATAGTTAATTTTTAATCATCTGACTAATTGACTGAGAAAATTCGTGATGTAAAGCTTTAAATTTTGCATGAGGATACCTTGATTCATATGAGAAACCATGAAGTCCTTTTGAGGCATTAGAAACTCAATTTCCTTTGAGAAAAGAAAAACCCTAGTTGTAGGTTGGTTACTTAGGAGGAGAGTCCATCTGATCAATCTCTGAGTAGTCTTGAGTGTTTGAGACCTTCATGAGCATGATGAGGTATCTCAGACCAATTTGTCTCAAATATGGGAGGGAAAATTTTGGGGTACAATAGGATAAATAACATTGATGGAGAATCTTTTGTCTTTTCGCCTCTGTTCGCGCTTCGATGAAAATTCCAGATGCAACATTACTACTGATTCTATTTTATGGTATGCTAGGAAGTTGAACATAGGTGATATTGTCGTTAGATGTGGAGAATCTCCAAACGTTCCTCTGATTGGAACAATGGGATGTATTAACTATAACCTCACTTAGTCTTTATGTCAACTTGGGTATCCTTTGTTAGACGACGACACGTATCTAGAGGGGGTGAATAGAGGCGCAAAAATTTATTCTAGACACAAATAAAATTTAATTTGTTTTCAAATATTTTTGATGCAGAAGCAATTAATTGGATAATTCATCTAAAAACACAATTTACTAGAAACTCGGATATACAAATTATAAAAGATAAATCTATGAGATAAAATTGAATACTTGATTAATCATAACTCAATTTAACAATCCACTTATTTATTGTTTGAACATAATCACTTTTTAATGCTTTTTCTAAGGCTAAATAATCAATGAACTAACTTGATCATTTTATCAAACACTTGGCGTGTAAGTGAATTTTCAGAATTTCTCTTTGAGTAGTGTTGATATACAAATCCACTTATAATCAAAATTGATTAAAAGTTATATCCACACCTAATTCAAAAACAGATTTTGAGAAAAAAAATTCTTACAATTCAATTGCTATAACAATGCTATTTGATAAAAAGATTGATAAAATTGAAAGCTAGTAAAAGCGAAAAAGTAAAAACACGCAAGGAATTTGTCTACACATTTCTCCACTATCGTCCTCACATGTGGGTACGCTTGTGCCTAATTCCAATGGAACTAGGATAATTCTTATATGCAAAATGTTTAATACAATGGAAGAGTTAGAAACAACAATACAAAATTCTCCAATTTGGTGTTGATGCTCTTTCTTCCAACCTTTGATCTTAAACAATATCAAATCAACCGATAGATGCAACTTATTTGAAGCTTAAGCTACTTCCTTAAAATGATTTCAAACACCACAAGGTTCCTTGCAAAGATTTGAAACACTCTAAGAGATTTTTCACTCGAGTAAATCGGATTATACACTATCAACACAAGATCACCGATTCTATCATATAATTCTTGCTACCTCCTTAAAAAGATTTCAACCACTCTAAGGTTCCTTAAAAACATTTCAAACACTTCAAGGGATTTTTCACATGGACGATTCCTTCTCGCACGATCTTGCACGAAAACCCCCAATTCAAAAAATGATGTTGGAGGATAAACACGATGGTTTCTCTGGATGAAAACTGATAACATGAAATTATATTGTATATTCGACTTGATTCACATGCACTTTTATATTTTTTCATTAATTTTATCTTGTTATGTCGGTATTTATATTCCACAAGGCTTTCTTGAGAAAAGAGGAAGAAATGGAAAAGAAACAAACTCAAAATCAGAAAAATAGCGTAAATAGCAGAAGAATTAATATTAGAAGGCTGTGAAGATCGTCACACCTTCCATTCCGCCCGACACAAGCTAAACATGTGTGCCCCTTGGCAAACAAACCATGACGACCGACAGGTTGAATATGTGTGCCCCACGACACACAATTCATGCCACTCGGCACAACTATTTTCTGTTTGACGCGCGAAGTCTTCTCCATGTATTCTTCACGTAACCACTGATGAAGCCCAACTTCCCATTATCACTCCATGATCTTTTCAACTTCCCATTTTTTCACTTCTTTCTCTACTTTCTCAATTATCTTCACTAATTCTCACATAAAGCTGGAAGTAACTTCCATTTTATTTCTCTATGTATAGGACCTTAGAAATTAGTTTAAGGCATCCAAGTTTTACACGTGGAAGCGCTTCATAGTTTTAGGCAGCATATTACTCATGTAAAAGTGGTAGTATCTCATATTGAGGAATTACCACACCATTAGTGTAGGCCTATAATTTGTGTAATGCTTGGATCAATATTGCTGACATTATTTCAAAGCTCTATTCAAGCTTTAGGATTTATTTTATTCAAGTTTTATTCCAGGTATATTTTGCAATTATTTTAGTTTCTTGTTCTTATAATATTGTTTTATCATTACAAATCTAAATATGCCCATTTTCATGGTTAATAACTATAATTGCATGTTTATTTCTTTAAGCATGTCCGGCTAAATAGTTTTGAGTCCGGTATATGAGGACCGTCGTTCCCGATGGAACTCAGTAATAAGTTGGCTTGATTATTTGTTTGAAAATTCAGTTTCGGTCTTTGTTTTTAAACTTAATTTAAATAGCTTTCTCACGAGAGTGAGGGGTTACTTAACACGATTTTGCCACGAGAGTGGGAAATTAACTAAGATTCGAGTCGGAAATGCGAGAGCGTGAGGGTCGTACCGGGTAGTAGAAACTAGGCATTAGTTATAAACACAACGAGAGCGCTTTAGGATTAATTAGAAATTGTTCAATTTTCAAAATGGGCGAGCGAGAGCAAAATCTCATGGTTAAGGAATACGACTTTATTCAAAATCACGAGAGTGAGAGGTTCAGTCTTTAAATTGATATTTTCGACTAAACACATTTTTAACATCAGTATAAGACAACGAGTTACGGAGTCCCAGAGTTACACGGAATACATATTTTGGTCTCTCTTTTCATATATATTTCCTTAATCTTATTTTATTTCAGTTTTAGTTCTTAGTTTCCCCTAAATTAATCATTCATTAGCCTTAGCTTTATAAAGCGACAATAGATTACAGTAGGTTGACATTGGTCTCTGTGGGTTCGACAATCTCTTATATTACTTCAATATTTCCGTGCACTTGCAGACGCATCAAGTTTTTGACGCCGTTGCCAGGGACCAACAATCAATATTGTTATTTTCGTTGTTGCACCGTATAGACTAAGGCACTCTTACCTTAATTAATATGTATCACCCAAATTTTTTCTACAACTCTCATTCTCAGTATTTCGAGGAATCACAAGAATCCCATAAACCCGGCCTCGAAATACTGATGGAAGATTTCAATGCTTCACTAACTCACTCTCACTCAAATTACCTTTAAAACTACCAATCCCAACATTTTGAATAGTCGCAAGAATCTCATAAATCCGATATCGAAATATTGCTAGAGGATTACAATGTGATGCCAACTTATCCTCAACCAAATTTCCTCTACAATCACCACGCCCAATATTTTGAGGAGTCACAAGAATCCCAAAATTCCACTCTCGAAATATTAATGGAGGATATGAATATGATGCTAAATCTCTATAGTCTAGAAACTATGATGATGGAGCGTGTTGTACCCCAAAATTTGCCCTCTCATTTTATCAATATTTCCCCTCACAAGACTCTTTGAACTCCATACAGGATTAGGGTTTGCTCTGCTCAAGACATCTCCTTGCACTGATGACCTAAATTAGGGTTTGAGTTTGCACATGGATTTTTTGACTTTCAATGCTCAAAGTTACTTTCGTACTTCATGTTGGACTTATAATATTGCCTCTACCAAGTTTCAAGCTTTGAATCAAATTTTTGCCCAGTCAATTGGACAGTTGACCTAGAAATCAGTTGTATTGGGGAAAAAGTCAACCGTGGCCAATTTATAGTCAAACCTCACAATTTTTTATCTACATCAACATTATAGGTTCATATGAACCATTTTATCAAGTTTGGACCACAACTCCTCAAGAAATTTGATCAGATCATCAAAAGGGAAAAATGGTCATTTTTTAGGGTTTTGACTGTATAAGGGCAATTTCTGATTTTTTACCTAGCCAATGGCAAATTGGGTTCAAGCATGGATTCAAGGACTCAATGGCATCATCTTGACCTATTCACAAGGTTCAAAAGATCTCAAATGCATGGGATTGACAGATGAATTTTTCAGTCAACTGATCAAAATTTGACTGTACACTAAAAAGTCAAACTTTGACTTTTTGGTCAAAATCAAGTGCCAAGGGTCATTTTTCATCAAGATGTGTCAAAACATTAAACTTGTTCATCAAGAAACCTAATTTTGCAAATTAGGGTTTAAGATTGAAAATTTTCATAACTTAGAATTTTTTTAAGTTATGAAATTTTCTTATTTTTTCCCAACTTTGCCCAACATTTTCACCATGATACAATTGGATTCAAACAAAACTTCCAACATGAAAGTTGTAGTCCTCCACATAGTCTACAAATTTGACTCACAAAGTTTTCCCAAGAAAAGCTTGGATCTCAAGTTATGATTTTTGGAACAAGGGTCCATGAAACTTTTAACTTAGTGAAATTTTGTCCTAGTTTAGGGAGGATTTTGACCTATCTTCATGGCAATTTTTCACCTAGTTCCACTTGGAATCTCAAAATTAATTTCAAATATGGATTGTAGAGCATGTTACAAGATTTCCAAAATGTCCAAGAACTCACCAAAATCATTTGTGGTTATGGAGAATCGAAGGTTTGAATTTGGCAAAAACTCACTTTTGATCCATGGCATTTTCATGTTGATACAAGTTGCAACTTCTGTCCAGCTTCATTTGTACTTGATTACAGGTCCCTAAACCCTTTCATACTCAATAATTAAATGCAAATCCATTGGTTTAAGGCTTTGTTCTGATCATGGGAGGATTACACAAGAGATTAATCCAAAAATAGCAAAAAGGCAACATTGTCATTTTTGTCAAATTTGCTTTATGTCAAATTGCATTCTTGAGCCTTGAACAAGATCTTGTACAGCAAACAATATCCAAAAATTGAGGGGGCCAAGATCAAAAGGTGCAAGCTGGTAGATAGCCTGTACAGGCCTGTCTTACATCACTTGTTACTTTTGCTTAAAATACAAGAAAACTTGCCAAAGAGCCATAACTTGGATATCTGATATAACCAACCCTTGCAAGCTTTTGAAACAAGTTTTTTGCATTGCCTTGAGCCAGAAACACGAATTGTTGAACCCTAAAGCCTTCCAAAACACCAAATCACATTCTTCTTGCAAAACAGGGCACTCCCTGCAGATTCACATCCATCACACAAACCACTCGTGCGTTTTACCTCAAACCTGTTCAAACACATTCCATATAACCTATCCAAGCTATCCCAACCATTAGACACTGATTGTAACTCCATTTTCAAGCTTCACCATTTATGTTTTCATCTTGTGCAGGTTGAGTTCTACAAGCTTGTTCAAGCAAATCCAAAGCAAACTAGGCATTGGGGAAGGTCAGAGGAAGTTCAAGCAAGCTCCCAAACATCTCAGGCCTCACTGAAAAGCTCCACATTGCCATACACGAGTTCATCTGAAACAGGTATTTGGCAACTTCCTATCTCTCTATTTAGGAATCATTAGGCTTAGGTTTGTGAATAAAAAATGTAGTACTCATAGCCATGAAGCTGTACATATGCTCAGTTTTCATTTAAGTTAAGTGTGTTGAGAGAATTTGATTCATGAACTTCCTGAAAAAGTTAGGATAGAAATTAGGGCCAGAGAAATTCTCTCTGGTCTTTGAGAGTTAGATTAAGTTTCTTATATGGTTGAAATCGTCGTGAAAAATGCTACAACTTTGATGTTATGAGTTTTTGCATTATAGCACGTATGCAGAATCTGGACATTTTGTACAGGGCGAGCGTTTTCTGAGTTTCAAAGGTTGAAGATGAAGTTCAGTGTGTTGGGCTTTGGCTTGGCCTGCTTTTTGCACCTCTAATTTGCTGACTGCACCCCCTGGCCCATTTCTTTATATTTTTGTATTTTTCTATTTATTTTTCATTTCTGATTTTATTTTATATTTTCTAAATATAAAAAAAATACCAAAATCATTTTTGTAACTTTTCACATTTATTTTTATATTTTATTTTATTTTTTCTAACATGAAAATAATTATTAATTAGATATACTATTTATTTTCTCAAATAAAAGCTTGTAAATAATATATAAAAATACTATATTTTTTAGTATTTATATATTTAAATAATATTTTCTCATATATTATTATTTTCTAAATATATGTATATATTTATATTTATTTTCTTGTATATATTATATTAAAACAAAAAATAAGGTTTCCACCCTTATTAAAAATATTTTTTTTCTATTTTTGACACTTGTATATATTTTTATTTTTTATTGTACATAAATAAATAATATTAATAAATATATTTTCTTAAAACAAAATTTAGGGTTTTTCCCTTAACAAAAATAACCTTATATTTTATTTCTTTTTAATACATTAAATATTATATTTTTACACACAAAAATAAATAAAAACATTTTCTTTGCATACTTATGATATTTTACATATTTATACTTAATTTGCTTGTTTAAATTTTGTTTATTTATTATTTAATGCAAAGAATTCAATTTGGATGTAATAGTAAATATTAGGGTTTTAATTTCTTGCAAAATAATCCCCATTCAAAATTGTATCCCCCTCCCCATATCAATGTTGTAATAGTCGTAGATTTATTTTACGCATTTATAGCTTTCAAATATGCCATGTTAGAGATTAGGGTTTGTATGCAATAATCCAAAATCAAAACAAATAGTTTGACCTAAAAACAAGACCAAAAAGCATGCAAATTGACAACACAATGCACACATGCACCCCTAGGGTTTCATCCACTTGTTGCCTTTAAAATGGCCATGTTATGCATGTTGAGTATCTTGGCAAAACAAAAGATCATAGTCCCTCGATGACGCTATCTTGGTTGCCTCTACAAAATGATCTAGTCCCTCAAAAAATTGCTAAAGATGCTTAGCACAATTGCTATCATGGTCAATACGATGACCCGCGCCTGTCCTGTTTAACATCCTAATACAAGGTTGTTTACCAAATGCAATGGTAAAACAACATTGTCAAAAGGGTTAAAAATGTGTAGAAAAGACTCTTGAGTAGATAGGGTAGACAAATTTTAGTTACTTGATCAAAGCTTGCAAAAACATCCTTTCTATTTTCAAACACACCTCACAACACAATTTCAAAACATTTCCCAAAACAACTTTCAAACTTTCAAACATTGAAACATCTTTTCAAAAGACAATACGCCTTTGTATACATTCAAACAAGAATCATTACAAAGGTTGCCATAACGATGGACTCTTTTAAAACATTTTCAAAACCAAACACAAAGCACCATTTCAAACAATTGGAAAAGCAAAGCAAGTGATCTAAACAAGTAACTAAGAGCCCATGGATAACCATGGATGAAAAGGGTGCTTGCACCTTCCCTTTTCATAATCTACCCCCCGAACCCAAGAAAACATCTCAAAGGTCTTTTCCTGTGCTTTTTGACCTTTCCTTTGGATAAAAATAAAAAGTCGGTGGCGACTCTTGCTAAACCGAAACATTTACGAACACAAACGTAAAACCCTCAAGTCAGTTCTCCCACCGCATCACAGAGCGCTTTGTAGAAACACAAAATGCGATGCTAACTCACTTTGAGGAACTGCAAGAATCCCATAATTTCAACCTCACAACATCAAAGGAGGATTTCGTTGCGACGCTAACTCACTCTAGGCTAGAATCTATGATAGAGCATTTTTTAGAGACACAAACTATCCAAAATTAAGAGATGAGAAATCAAAGTCTTCAAAATAATGAAATCCTTAGGCAGCTGAACAATGCGGTTGAGTCCCTCGTGACTCACAACATGGCCTTGGAGACTCAAACCTCCCTGTTTGAACAAAAACCTCTAGGACCCTTCCCTAAGGAGCATGTGGATGTTGTAACAACCAGTAGTGAAAAACAAATTGAAAATCCTAAGGAGAGAGATTAGGTTGAAGAAAGTAATAATGAGGTTGAGAAGAGTTCTGATGAGGAAAGAGTGGAGATTGAGAAAAATACACTGACGCCATCTGAAAGGGAGGTTGTCTAAGAGTTATAGAAGGAAACATATATTATTGTTCCTCCTCCCTAAAACCCACCTATTTATTTTCTTCAAATATTAGTGGAAGCTAATGTAGATGCCCAGTCCAAAAGGTATATGGACAATATCCATACCAATTCACCTTTATCTGAGGTCCTGCATAAAAAGAGAAAATCTTAGGACCGCGAAACTTGGGAAATCATTAGCATTAAGAAGGGAAGCTTAACATTAGAGATGGTGGATGAAATAACTAAGCCCAAACTTGAAAAGCTGATACTCAAGATATATCCAAAACCACCACCACAAGTTCAAAAGAAGGAACCATCCCACAAAATAAACAAAGGAAAAGGTGAGGGATATGTGAGATGGCTTGATAAATGGCCATGGAAACCAAATACGATTAAAAATTCAATCGAGGAGTCATTCTCGATAGAATCACCATGAGTGTTGACACTCTTGATTCATCAAGCTACCAACGTTAACCAAAGCGCTGCGCGGGAGGAAACCCACGAGTTTCAATTTAATGTTTTTGCTTTTGTTTGATTTTGCATAAAATAAAGATATTGATCGCTTGCCACCTATCAGTTGCATGTAGGCAACTATCGGGGGCGAGTATTGATCAGGTTCTTATCCCTTTTTCCACTTTTTACTGAAACATTAAGGACAATGTTTGGTTTAAGTGTGGGGGAGGAACTTTACCGCTTTCCATTTATCGCTTATTATTTTAATTTATTATTTTCTAGTTTATTTAATGTTTTTAAGATTTTATCTATTTCCAATATTTGGTCGAGTCATTGCATGTGATGTCAAGTTTGTTTGCCTATTTTTCAATTGTTACTGAATTTCCCTGAATTTTTAAAATTTTGACCTCCAACAACAACTTTCTTGTTGATGCATGGCACACACACTCTGAAAGTATATAGGTTGTCACACTTTAGGTTGTGTTAGAGAGACTTGGGAAAGTTTCGATAAAATCGATACCGTTATGACACCCTAAACCCCCTCATTATGTAATATTGATTTGGGTACCTATTATGACGAAACCTTAGGCTCAAGTTTTCAAAGTAGCTCTCAAGTAGTTTATATTAGTAGTCAGCACCATCTTAAATACAAACTACGTAGGGAGTCGATGAATGTAAGTGAATGATCATAAAAGTTCTAAAAAATTAGTTGCCATAATAAATTTAAATTAGGGAATGCACCAATTAAGTTAGGTGACCCTCACTGATCACTTAATCCAACAGTTGTGAAACCTACAAAAATATAATAAAATAAGCCATCATCAGTTGGTTCAGAGGTGTCTGGTGTTGAACTTGGTAGGATGGACTACGGTCCTATCCCCCGTAACTGTGATTGGTTAAATAAAAGGGGTTACCAAACTTATAAACCAAAACCTCGAGACAAAGGATCATAGTCGCTATCCGATTTCCCTACCATGTGTGTGTACATATAACAAGGTTAATGTGATTGTGCTTGAATTAATAGGGTGAAATAAAAACAAGAGATATAGGTTGAGTTATAATGGCATGATTCGAATTGGTTTGCATAAACAGGGAGTCTTTGAACATTGTGTCGTTACAGTGTCCTTGGTATTGAACATTTAATACTTATCGTCCTAACATTAGCCTAGCAGCCACATATGATTAGGAGTTATGTTGTGTCCTTGTTTTAAATCACTCTTAATCATTTCTTTTACGGTGTTGGTCGATTGCTTGAGGGCAAGCAATGGTTTAAGTGTGGGGGTATTTGATAACATGAAATTATATCGTATATTCGACTTGATTCACATGCACTTTTATATTATTTTTCATTCATTTTATCTTGTTATGTCGGTATTTCTATTTCATTTCAGGCATTTATATTCCACAAGGCTTACTTGAGAAAAGAGGAAGAAATGGAAAAGAAACAGACTCAAAATCAGGAAAAAAAACAGAAATAGCAGAATAATTCATATTAGAAGGTTGTGACGATCGTCACACCTTCCATTCCACCTGACACAAGCTAAACATGTGTACCCCTCAGCACACATACCATGACGACCATCACAGGTTGAATATGTGTGCCCCACTACACACAATGCATGCCACTCGGCACAACTATTTTCTATTTGACGCGCGAAGTCTTCTCCATGTCTTCTTCATGTAATCACTGATGAAGCCCAACTTCCCATTATCATCCCATGATCTTTTCAACTTTCCATTTTCCCACTTCTTTCTACACTTTCTCCATTATCTCCACTACTTCTCACATAAAGCTGGAAGTAACTTCCATTTTATTTATCTATATATAGGATCTTAGAAATTAGTTTGAGGCATCCAAGTTTTGTACGTGGAAGCGCTTCATAGTTTTAGGCAGCATATTACTCATGTACAAGTGGTAGTTTCTCACATTGAGGAACTACCACACCATTAGTATAGGCCTATAATTTTTGTAACGCTTGGGTCAATCTTGCCGATATTATTTAAAAGCTCTATTCAAGCTTCAAGATTTATTTTATTCAAGTTTTATTCAAGTTTTATTCTAGGTTTATTTATTTGCAATTATTTTAGTTTCTTGTTCTTATAATATTATTTTATCATTACAAATATAAATATGCCTATGTTCATGGTTAATAATTATAATTGCATGTTTGTTTCTTTAAGTATGTTCGGCTAAATAGTTTTGAGTCCGGTATGTGAAGATTCTCGTTCCCGAAGGAACTCGGTAATAAGTTGGCTTAATTATTTGTTTGAAAATTCAGTTTTGGTCTTTATTTTTAAACTTAATTTAAATAGCTTTATCGCGAGAGCTAGAGATTACTTAACACGATTTTACCACGAGAGTGGGAAATTAACTAAGGTTCGAGTCAGCACTGCGAAAGCGTGGGGATCGTACCGGGTAGTAGAAACTAGGCATTAATTCTAAATACAACGAGAGCGCTTTAGGATTAATTAGAACTTGTTCAGTTTTCAAAACACATTCCTTAATTAAAATGGGTGAGCGAGAGAAAAATCTCATGGTTAAGGAATGTGGATTTATTCAAAATCACGAGAGTGTGAGGTTTAGTCTTTAAATTGATATTTTCTACTAAACACATTTTTAACATCAGTATAAGCCAACGAGTTACAGAGTCCCAGAGGTACGCGGAATACACATTCCGATCTCTCTTTTCTTATATATTTCCTTAATCTTATTTTATTTCAGTTTTAGTTCTTAGATTCCCCTAAATTAATCATTCATTAGCCTTAGCTTTACAAAGTGACAATAGATTACAATAGGTTGACATTGGTCTCTGTGGTTTCAATAATATTTTATATTACTTCGATATTTCCATGCACTTGCGGACGTATCAAAGACCTCTACAAGAACTCAACCAAAACCAATTGGAAATCTACAATTATTCATCTAGATGGCACCCCGACGGAACATCATTACAATGTAATGTTGGTGTGTATGCATTGATTGGAAGGTTTAAGATGACGCTAAAAAGTAGGCTAATTTTATGGTATCATCAAGTTTGAAATGATGTATAAATGTGTATTTATAGTTTTCAACATTTTGGATAAGGAGGGAAATTTTGGAATTAAAAAGACTTTGAAATTTGGCCCAAACAAATTGTATGTGTCAACCTCAAATTTGTATGTGTCGACACATACGTTATGAAAAGGATGCATGTGTCAACCTGAAGGACTATATGTGTCGACTTGAGCAAGTCAGAAGCTACAGGCTTTAAAATGTGAGTAAATGTGTTGACCTGTAATATGAATGTGTCGACACATAAAATAAGAATTTTTGCACTTTCAAAACTCTTTCAGTATGTGTCGACCTATATGATGCATGTGTCAACATTTGACTTACAGAGACTTATATGTTTTAAAACTGAGTTACATGTGTCGACCTGAAACTCGGATGTGTCGACACATGCAACAACAATTAACTCAAAAAACTTAGTTTTAAAGACCCAAATGATACAACACACATTATGATGACTTCCCAACCATTATCAAGTGGCATAATACATCAAACCATTTAATAGGCCATTTGATATACACTTGTATTTTTGACATCATGCAAAACCATTGAAAGAGAGTTTTTACTCACAAACTCCCCCTTTTTATGATGGCAAAAATGCAATGATATGCCTTTCACTTCTTTTTCAATGCTCCCCTGAATATGTGCTTTCACTCTTGATCATAGCATGTATCTTCTCCCCCTTTGACAACATCAAAAAGAAACAAGGAATACTATGAGAAGTATCATATTCTTCAACCCAATTAACAAGCAAAACTAATATATCAAACAGAGGCTATTTTACAAATAAGCTCCATAAAATAAGATAAGTTAAAATCATTCAACAAAGCATAACATTATTCAAACTTATAATTCATAACACAAAAACACAAAACAAAACACAACATTGTTCAGGATATAGAAATGCATAAACTGATGATTAATGAGACAAGACACATTTGGATGACGTGCACTAACGATATCGTGGACCACCACCGCCATGTCTTTGATACGTCCTTCCCATTCTAAGCATTTCGTCATAAAATGAAGTAGCTTCATCACCTTGGTGCATGGACATTGAGTGGAGATTATTAACTTTTCCTTGCAAGACTTCATCTGACTTCAGAATGTCTTCACTAAGAGATTGGAATTGCGCACGGCTCTAGAAGAGAATAAATCCAAATTTGATTCATGGTTGTCCATTCTTACATTCAATATTCTAAATTTCTAATCCTGGGAGGTTTGAAATTCATTGCGCCACTCAATTTGAGCATTACACCATGCCACAATTTCTTCATAACGAAGATTTTGCTGAATTTGCATGCTTCGAAGCATTGTGAGAACTTCAGAGTTATTATCCATATTGCTTTTAGAACCATATTCATAGGAATTTCCTTCATCTCCCATGTATTAATTTCCTTGTCCAGTCCAATAATTTTGTTTCCAGTTTTCATTCCAAGGCTGCTCATTGTTGTGCTGTTGAGCAGCAGTTGCATTCAACCAGATTGTCTCATCTTCATGGTTTACATCAACCATTGGAATGTCACCTTGTGGAACTTCACTGATGTCTTTAGGATCATCATCATTCTCTTGATCCTCACCATACATATTGTTGTACCCCAAAATTTTCCCTCTTAATTTCTCAAGAACTCTCTCACAATATCTCCATTGATTCAAGACTGCACAAGGTTTGATCAGCTCAAGACACCTCCTCGAGCACTGATGACTCAAAATTAGGGTTTGAGTTTGTATAAGGACAATTGGACTTTTAATACTTCATATGACTTTCATGGGTCATTTTGGACTCCCAAGGTTGCTTATGTCAAGTCCCAAGCTTTGGATCACATTTTTGCTCAGTCAATTGATCAATTGACCTATAATCAACTATATTGGGGAAAATTCAATTGTGGTCAATTTACAATAAAACTTCACAATTGTGGATCCACATAAACATTATGAACTCATATATGTCAACTGATCAAGTTTGGATCACAATTCCTCAAGAAATTTGATCAGATCACCAAAAGGGCAAAATGGTCAAAATTAGGGTTTTGACTAAAGAGACTTAGTTTTTGATTGTTGACCAAATACATGCCTTGTTGGTTTGAGACATGTGTTGTACCCCAAAATTTTCCCTCTCATTTCTCAAGAAAATTCTCACAAGATCTCCCATGACTCAAGTTTGCAGCATTGATACACCAATTTAGGTTTGAATTGGCACAAGGGCAAAGTGGTCAAAATGCACACTTAAAAGTCAAACATTGACTTTTGGATCAAAATCAAGTTTCAAAAATCATTTTATATCAAGGCATGTTAGAATATGAAGTTTGGTTCATTAAGAAAATCAAAAGTCAAAGTTACTTTGGAAAAGTCAAAATTCTAAACACTTAGAAATTTTTCTAAGTGTTAAGAAAATATGATAAGTTCAGAACTTTTGGCCAGATTTCCATCATGATGCAAGATGATTCAGGAATAACTTCTGACACAAGAGTTGTAGATCTCAATGAGATTTAAAACATTGCAGAGCAGAACTTCTCCTAGAAATGCTGGGATTTCAAGTTATACATCCTTGAAGGCACGTTCATGAAACTAAAACACTTAGTAAATTCTGAACCTTTCCAAGTCGGAATTTGGTTAGAACTTCTGGGCCAGTTTTCACGAAGGTACAATCATAGTTTGCAAAATTAAATCAAAGAGGTTTTACAAATCATGTTACAAGCTTTCTGAAAAGTCTAAGGACTCCTTCAGATCATGTTAGAGCAAGGAGATTCAAAGATCAGAACTTTGACATTTGTTCTTAATCCAAGTTACATTTATGCTGAACTTATGATACGATTTTAAGCTAGGCTGCATAATCTCAAGTTGCAAGTCTTCTTGCTTGTTAAATCTCATCATCATTTAATGCTCACACCCACTTTTGATTCTGTATCCCAATGTTTAAACCTTTATCCAAAAGATCTTCCCACGTGTGGCATGAAAATACCACTGATGTCCTTGGAAAGTAAACTTTTGTACAAAGTTTATGTCGGGCCCATACTTTACTTTTACTTCTGAGTGTACTTATCCACAAAGAATTCTTACAAACTCAGATTAGATGTGCTTAAAGCTGCTAACTACCCTACCTTGCCTTGAAATTTGCTTGGCTAAACTTGCTTCAAAAACAAGACAATGAGCCATAATACATGATGGTTGTACATCTGATTTCTCTAAGCTTCTAAACCCTTCTCCTATAAATTAAAATTCATTTTCAAATGTTAAAGGGATTGAAAAAAGCCTTGAAACCTTGCTGAAAATTCCCAAGAACCTGAAACTGCAAACATAAACACGAAACCTGCTAGTTTCTAATTTTTGCATCCAAACTCTAATTTTTCTTGTGTGTTTCTTGACCAAATCATCCATACAGTTTCCAGCATACATATAGAAGCTTTCCCAACTTCTGTTTTCAAACTTTAAAATAATATTCACTACTCTCTGTTTCAAAAAAAAACTAGAAGTTTACACCTTGACTGCTCCAGAAATTTCCCACCATTCATAGCTCAAGCTAAGAGTTGCTTTAGCTTTCTGAGAACTTGAGGAAGCTGATCAGAACATCACAGCAATATGAAACCAAGCTCTAATTCACAGAACAATTTCCAGATGTAAGGTAAGTTTCTTCTGACTGTTATCTCATTACTTGGGCATTGTTCGGTTTGCATTTCCAAAGATACAATGTAGATATCATGACTCTGATTCTTTACATATTTATAGATTTCATGTATATGGCTTAAGTAGATAGAATTTCAGATCATAACTTCTTGAGGAAATTAGGATTCATAATTAGGATTAGCAAAATTCATGCGTGCTTCTGGTTTATAGTTTTGATGCTTTGTATTTCTGAAACTATGATGAAATTTTCCATAACTGCTATGTTTGCATTTTCCATTCTGTTGAGAAATGATTAAATAGCAGATACTCTGGTTGGCACGAAGAAGAAGATGAAGTTCATCATCAGAACTTACTTTGTAACATATATTTTTGCTTTTTCTTCTAATACCGGATGTACAGCCACCCCAGTGGTAGAAAGTGTGCGCATAAGACATTAGTGCTAAGGCTCCTGGGTTCTAGCCCCAAAAGCATCTTTTTAGGTTTATTTATTGACATTTTTACCCCATTATTTGTCAAACAATATTCCTGGACCAGAACTTCTATATATCCTCACCCAACAGCATTGTCACCCCACTCTTTCAATAACCAGAACTTCTAGCCTTCCAGTAACACTAGAACTTCTAGGTTTCCAGTTGCATCAAAACTTCTAGACTCTCTCAACAACCATAACTTCTAGCCTTCCAGTAACACTAGAACTTCTATGTTTCCAGCTGCATCAGAACTTCTAGACTCTCTCAGCAATCATAACTTCTAGGCTTTCCTTTGTTCTCAGCAGCCTCAGAACGTCAGTGCGTCTGGATCCAAAACTTCTGACCTTCCTTTTTTTTTGCTAACATTTGCTTTCTGATGTGCAGTGCGCCTGAGTCAGAACTTCTGCGCTCTCCTCTTTTAGCAACACGCTGATTCTGACTCTTACTCCCTTATTATTTTTATCATCATTTTATTTTCATTAATCAAAAACACCAAAAAATACTTTATATTCACATGCTTTATTTTATTTCTTTTTAAAACAAAAAGACTAAAAATATTTTCTTAAGCAAATTTATTTCTTCTCTTAACAAAAACAAAACAAGTCTATTTTAAATTTTTTGTACATTATTTCAATATGGTTGTAATAGATAATTAGGACTTTAATTTCTTGCAATCCCCATTGATAAATTTGTACACCCCATCCCCCTAATGATTGTAATAGCATAGAATAATTATTTTCCGCAATTTATCGCTTTCATATAAATGCTAGTAAAGTAGGATTTGTATGGAAAGATAAAAAACAAGTAGACAACCCCTAATCAAATATTAAATGCATGCAAATCAAACACACTATTCACACATGCACCCCTAGGGTTAATTCCACTTGTTGCCTAAAAATGGTCATGTTATGCATGGGAAACGTCTTAGCAAAACAATTAAAAATACAAGATCGTAGTCCCTCAATAACACTTCGAATGTTGCCTTACAAATGATCTTAGTCCCTCAAGAGAAATGTTAAGATATCTCACAACATTTCTATCATGACTATACGATGACCCACACCCATCCCTTTACATCCAAAGATAAAGTTTCTTACCAATCAATGGTAAGATAGCAACATCTAAGGGAGGAGGAAAAGAACAAAAACTTTTGAGTAGGTAGAAATGTTCTTAGTTGCTTGCTCATCTTCAAATACAAACATCTTTTCAAATGCACCAATACTTTCCATGAAATATTTTAAAAATTCCAACACATTTTATACATTCTTATAGAGACTAGAATTATTACAAAGTTTGCCTAAACGAAGGCGCTTTTCAAAAATACTTTCAAAACCCACCACAAAACACACTTTCAAACAAAAGCAATGATCTAGAAAGCAACTAAGATCCCATAGATAACTATGGATATAAAGGGTGCTAACACCTTCCCTTTTCATAATCTACCCCCTGAACTCAAGAAAATAATCTCAAAGTTCTTTCCTGTTCTTCTCACCCTTTCCTTTATTAGATAAAAGAAAAGTCGGTGGCGACTCTTACTATTCGCAAGAATTGTGATCAAACGCAAAAAATCCTAATTCAGTTCTCCCACCGTGTTACAACATGATATCAAGAATCCAAATGCATCTTTTTGACTTCATGGCATGGTTCAAAACATTTCTCATAATCAATTGATTGATAGTTGAAATTTGGTGAACTGATGACTTTTTGATCAAAATCATGTTTCAAAAATCATATTTCATCAAGACATGTCAAAGTATGAAGATTTTTCATCAAGACATGTAAAAGTATGAAGATTTTTCATCAAGAAATCAAAAGTCAAGATTACTTTGAAAAAAAAAGTCAAAGTTCAAAACACTTAGAAATTTTTCTAAGTGTTAGGAAAAACATGATAATTTCATAACTTTGTGCCAAATTTCCATTATAATGCAAGATGATTTAAGAAAAACTTTTAACATGAAAGTTGTAGATCTCAGTGAGATCTAAAACTTTGTAGGATAGGACAAGTTATAAAAATGCTTGGATTTTAAGTTATTAATTTATGAAGACATGTCCATGAAACTAAAACACTTAGTGAAATTTTGAGTTTTTTTTGTCAGGATTTTGACCTAACTTCTTGGCCAAGTTTCACATAGTTCCAATTGGAGTTTGTAAAAGTGATTCAAAGAGGAACTATAGAGAATGTTACAAGATTTCTAAAAAGTCCAAGTACTCCTTGAGATCAAGTTTAAGCAAGGAGAATCGAAGAGATGAAGTTAGAGTTTCATTCTTGTTTTACAAGACAAATTTTTAGGATGAACATGAACCAAATCCATGCTAGGCTGCATAATCTTTGCTTTGCAGACCTCAAACTTGTTTGTAACTCTATAATTAATGGTTTACACAAATGCTAGAGCCATGATCCAAGCATTAGAGCCATTGCCCAAAATATTCATCCATTTTTTGAAGAAAGCAACATTGCCATTCTTGAAAAGTGAATTTAATCACAAAGTCAACTTGTTTTGAGCCTCTAACTTGTTCGTTCTGCACAAGCTTCCTCTACAAAGTCAAAGGAACATTTTTAAAGTTTGCAACCACTCTAGATAGCTTTGTACCATGCCTTGGAAAGGTGTTTGTCAAGATAACTTCAAAAACAAGTCAAAATCCATAAACATGTGATCTTGTACTTCTGACTTCTCCATGCTTCCAAACCTTTCCTCTATAAATTAAGACATCATTTGCAAGCTAACACGTGATTTTACAAGCCATAAAACTCCCTCAAACCATAAATTGTAGCACAAGCAAAAAAACTTGCCATTTCTGAATCCAAACTCTCAATCCACTCGTGCATTTCTTGGCCTTTTGCTTCCAAAAGCTTCTAAACATCATCCATAAACAATCCCACACCCTGCTACAGGACTGTAACACCTCCATCACCATACTCCATTTTCAAAAACAACACCTTGCACCTTGACTTCTCCAGGACATTCCAGCCATCCATAGTTTAAGCTAAGGGTTGCATTAGTTCCCTGGGAACTTGTGGAAGCTAACCTGATCATCACAGCAACTTGAATCAAGCTCTAATTCAAAACACGATCTCCAGCTGCAAGGTGAGTTTTCTGACTTTTCATCTCATTATTTAGGCATTGTTAGGCTTGCATTTTCAAAGACAAAATGTAGATATCATTGCCTTGGAACTGTACATATCCATAGATTTCATTTATATGGCCCGAGTAGGGAGAATTTTGGACCTGAACTTTCTGAAAAAATTAGTTTAAATTTGGTAACATTCAAAATTCATTCTTGTCTTTGATTTATAGTTTTAATGCTTTACATTTCTGGAATCGTGATGAAATTTTCCACAAGTTTCATGTTTATATTTTTCATTTTGGTTGAGAAATGAATAAAATACAGATGGTCTGGCTGACGCAAGGTTGAAGATGAAGTTCAGGCCTAGGAAGGATTTTCAAATATATATTTATGGTTTGATATAAGTAAACGAATGTATAGTCACCCCAATGGTAGAAAGCGCGCGCATTTATGCTAAGGGTCTGGGTTCGAGCTCCATTACTGCCATTTTTCCTAACATTTTCACTTGTTTTCCTTTTTTTGTTTCAGTCAAGTGCGCCTGGGCTTAAGGCCATTGGGCCTCCATTTTTTTCTTCTTCTCCCCCATGGTTACTCATAGACACACAGCCCATTTACATTTTTTTGATTTCCAAGCAAAAATCTTAAATGGGCCAGGCTTAATCAAAACAAACTGTCTTTCCTAATATACACCCAAAACCTATTTCACACCCCTGACTTGTTTTCTTTTTTATTTTTTTTTTATTTTTTTATTTTATTTTTATTATTATTATTATTATTATTATTATTATTATTATTATTATTATTATTATTATTATTATTATTATTATTATTATTATTATTATTATTATTATTTTCTTAATAAAAATCCAAAAATATTTTAGTTACTACTTACATTTTAACATACTTATTTATTTTCTTTCAAAATAAAAAGACAAAAATACTTTCTAAAACAAATTCCATTCTTTTCTTAAATAAATTTAATTAGACTTAAAATTAATTTAGAATTTAGGATTTTCAATTAATTGATTTTTTTATGTAAGTTTGATTAATACTAACTCTTATTCACAAAGAAAAAAAACTTAAAAACAAATTTTTTGATTAAATATAATTTCTTTTCTTAATTAATTTAGTTTTAATTTTTCTCAATTTAATTAATTATTTCTTTTAGTTAATTAGGTTAAAACAAAACTCATTTTCTTAATAAATCAAAACTAAAACAAATTCATTTTCTTTTCATGCATGCCTTGTACTTTATTTATTTCAACTTTTGTATATTTATCCATTAAATTCAATATGGTTGTAATAGATAATTATGCTTAATTTCTTGCAATCCCCATTTGTACATTTGTATCCCCATCCCCCAAAAAATGATGTAATAGCATAGGATATTTATTTTCCACAATTTATCGCTTTCATGTAAATGCTAGTATATTAGGGTTTGTATGGAAAGATAAAACCAATGCCTAGAAAACCCTAATCTAAGATAAATCAAGCATGCAAGATAAATACTTGCACACTTAGACCTATAGGATTAACTCTACTTTGTTTCCTTGAGAAAAATGGTCATGATATGCATGTGAGACATCTTAGCAAAAAAAAACAAAATACAAGATCATAGTCCCTCGTTGACGCTTCGAATGTTGCCTTCAAAATAATCTTAGTTCCTTAAGAAAAATGCTAAAGTATCTCACAACATTTCTATCTATGACTATACGATGAACCACGCCTGTCCCTTTACATCCAAAGATAGGGTTTCTTACCAATCAATGGTAAGATAGCAATGTCAAAGGAAGAGAGAAATTAACAAAATACTTTTGAGTAGGTAGAACATTCTTAGTTGCTTGCTCACAATCCATCTTCAAAAACAAACATCTTTTCAAACACACCAAACACTTTCAAAACATGAAATATTTTCAAAAAAAGTCCAACACTTTGTATGCATTCTCATAGAGACGAGAATCATTACAAAGTTTGCCTAAACGAATGCGCTTTTCAAAAATACTTTCAAATCTCACCACAAACACATTTCAAACAAAGCAATTTAAAATGTGATATAGCAAGCAACTAAGAGCCCATAGATAACTATGAATAAAAAGGGTGCTAACACCTTCCCTTTTCATAACCTACCCCTCAAACTCAAGAAAATATCTCAAAGGTTTTTCCTATTCTTTTCACCCTTTCCTTATTAGATAAAAGAAAAGTCGGTGGTGACTCTTGCTATCTGCAATAATTACGATAAAACGTAAAACACCCAAGTCAGTTCTCCCACCGTGTTACACATATACTTAGAAGGGTCATCATAATTATAAATTATCATCTTTGTTTGGAGAGTTTTATAGTAGTACACCTCTCAGGTAGCATCCCAATGATACCTCAAGTTATGCATTATTCTCTTGGGGAATTCCAAAATAGGGCTTAGATGAGTCATCAAAAGATTAGGAAAGCCAATATTGAAGAAGTTCAGAATTTTTGCTATCATTGATGGATAGCAAAAAGCAGTCTCTTTCTTGCACTCCTTGATAACAAACATTCTAGTCACGAAGTAGTAGAGCCAGTTGATTTTGATGTTGTTGAGCAGAACATACACAAGATGCATCTCAGAGTTGTCTACCCATGAGAAATCACCACTCTTGGGACGTAAAATATGAGAAACAAACTAATGTAAAATGCGAGGAAACCTTTTGAGACATCCCATAGTTATTGGAGAATTATTAGCGTCGTTGTAACACCCGTAATTTAATTAATTATTTAATTAAATTATTTTTGGAATAATTGTGAAGAAGTGTTATTAAATTGGACTTATTTTATTAAATGGAGAAATAATAATATATTTGAGGTATTATATTATTATATGAAATAATGTTAGAAGCTAATATTATTAAGGTGGGCTTAATTTGAGATAGTAGAAGTATTAAGGGGGGTGTAAGTTTGGAGGCCAATAAGGAATAATATAATAATATTAGGTTATTTTATTATTTGTTGTTAGAATAGAAGGAAGAAGCAGTAGAAGAGAAATAAGGATTGTGGAGAACGTGAAGCTGCTGGATTTTGAAGGAAACGGCAAGAACAAAGATTCAACCTAGAAATTGTAGAGCGACCTTCGATCCAAGGTAAGGGTGGGGTTCTGGCTTTATAATTGGGTTCATGATGTTTGATATGTGGGGTTAGAGGATTGTTGATTTTGTTATTAAATTGAATGATGTATGGTGAATATTGATGAATTCTCGATGGATAAATGATGTTATGATGTTGTGTAATCGATGTTGTATTATAAGTTAATGTTAAGTGATGAATTATCATGGTTATTATGAGGTTTGTAGGTCTGTAATTAGATTCCAGTAGCGAAATTACAGAAGAAATGCATAAAATTATGCAGAAAATCACAAGATGCGTCGACCTCAAACTGGATGAGTCGATGCAAGGAGGTTGTTAGACTCAGGATGAGTCGACGCGAAGAGAGGATGTGTCGATGCATGATGAGTACAAGACTCAGGATGAGTCGACACGAAGAGTGCATGTGTCGATACATGCTATATTGAAAACCAGAATGAGTCGATCCATAAGGAGGATGCGTCGACTCATAGTGAGTAGATGAAGCAGGATGTGTCGATCCAAGGAGTTTTGTGTCGATACATAATGCTAGATTTTTGACAGAATTGACTTCTAATTGCTGTAACTTGAGTTTTAGGATGTTGTTTGAGATGTCGTTTGAAGCGTTGATTAGCTAACGCGATGAACCTTATTCTAGATGATTTAGATGATGATTAAGAAGTGTAATCCCAGTAACCAATTTAGGATTTAGAATTAATTCCCGTAGATGATCGTTGTGCTGTTTTTAGGACAGATTGATGAATATGAGATGTTAGAGGCTGCTGTTAGAATTATGACAGTAGGATTTAGTGACAATAATGATGTGCAGTAGCAGAATAACAGTATGGATTACTGTATTATTGATATACAGTTGAGTTATTAGTAAGATGTGGTTAATCAAATTATGTTTGATAAATAAGTAATGTTTACTAAATTATTTTGAGATGTTTACGAGATGCTGTAATTGAGATGTTTATGAGATGTTGTTGTTATGAGATGTTTATGAGATGCTGTTGTTTGAGATGACTAAAATGTTGTCGTTTTGATGATTGAGATGTTGTTGTTTTGAGATGTGTTTTGAGATGTTGTTAACTGAGTGTGTTATACAGTTCATGTTGAGTCGCGTACATTACATTTTTTGAGATGGAGCTTATGCTCGTTGAGATGGCCTGGATTGGAAAATTTTGAGATGAAGGCCATGCCTTATTGATGCCTCTAATAATTGGCAGATTAGATTTTGAGATGGGAGTTCTGCTCCAACGGTACCACATGCATTTGCATAGTTTTGAGTCGCATTTTATGATTGAATAATGAAGTGTACTTGATGTTGATGAATGAGTATATATGATGTAATTATTGTTGATTATGAGATGAGAAGTGGTGATATGATTGATCTAATTTAATATATTAATTATCATGCGCTTTATTATATTGTTAGATATCTCACCCCTTATGTTTGAATGTTGCTCCTATGTTGGTAACGTGCAGGTAATCGAGAGTGAAGGTTGTATACCTTCAATAGATCGAGTCGGTGTCATTGCTCTGATATGTAACACTCGGGGGGATGAACGCTTGCTGATTTTTGATTGTTGATTTTCAGTCGCTGAACTTTGAATTAATGATTATTAAATATGAGATGTTTCGAAGTTGTTGTTTTTTTATTTAAAGATGTTATTGAAGAATTCCGCTGCGTAGTTGTTGAATATTTAATGAAATATGTTATGTTGCTAGTTCATCCGATGTTTTATTAAAAGTGTTATATATCCATGATGAATGCAATGAATTTATTAGAAGAATTTGTGACGTCCCGATTCGTTTGTATGAATGAAATTTTATAACTCTGGTTTATTTTGCATAATTTGCTTGGGGTAGAATTGGGGTGTTACAAAGTTGGTATCAGAGCAAAAGGTTGGTCCTACCTTGTCGTCAAGTCGTAGTTGTCTAACAATCGAGTATTGTTATTTTGAGTTCTAATCGTTGTTTATGTTGTAAGACCAAGTGTATCGCCGTGGGGAGCTCCAGTCTTGTTAGTAAAGAAGAAAGATGGGAGTATGAGGCTTTGTGTTTATTATAGTTGAACAAGGTGACGATTAAGAACAAGTATCTGCTTCTAAGAATAGATGACTTGATGGACCAATTGGTGGACGCTCGTGTGTTTAGCAAGATTGATTTGAGGTCGGGTTATCATCAGATTAAAGTGAAGGATAAAGATATTCAGAAGACGGCTTTCAGAACACGTTATGGACATTACGAGTATTCGGTGATGCCTTTCGGTGTTACTAATGCGTCGGGAGTATTCATGGAATATATGAATCGTATCTTCCATACTTATTTGGATCAGTTTGTAGTGGTGTTCATTGATGATATTTTGATTTACTCTAAGTCAGAAGAAGAGCATGCTGAACATTTAAGAGTAGTATTGCAGATTCTGAAAGAGAAGAAGTTGTATGCAAAGCTTTCCAAGTATGAATTTTGGTTAAAAGAGGTTAGTTTTCTTGGTCATGTGATTTCAGGTAGTGGCATTGCTATAGATCCATCGAAGGTTGATGCTGTGTTGCAATGGGAAACTCCAAAGTCAACTACTGAGATTAGAAGCTTCTTGGGATTAGCTGGTTATTATAGAAGGTTTATTGAAGGGTTTTCTAAGTTGTCACTTCCGTTGACTAAGTTGACTTGTAAAGGTAGAGCTTTTGTTTGGGATGTTCAGTGCGAAGAAAGTTTTACGGAATTGAAGAAGAGGTTGACGTCGGCTCCGATTTTGACGTTGCCTAATCCAGGAGAGTCTTTTCTGGTGTATTGTGATGCTTCCAAGATGGGTTTAGGAGGTGTGCTTATGCAGAATGGTAAGGTAGTTGCTTATGCGTCGAGGCAGTTGAGGACTCATGAGAAGAGCTATCCTACGCATGATTTAGAGCTTGCTGCTGTTGTCTTTGTATTGAAGATTTGGAGGCATTATCTTTATGGTTCTAGATTTGAAGTGTTTAGTGACCATAAGAGCTTAAAGTATTTGTTTGACCAGAAGGAGTTGAATATGAGGCAATGAAGATGGTTAGAATTGTTAAAGGATTATGATTTTGGTTTGAATTATCATCCAGGAAAGGCAAATGTGGTAGCTGATGCGTTGAGTCGAAAGACTTTACATATATCAGTAATGATGATCAAAGAGTTGGAATTGATCGAGAAGTTCGGAGATATGAGCTTAGTTTGCGAGGTTACTCCGCAGAGTGTTATGTTGGGTATGTTGAAGATTAATAATAAATTTTTAGACAGTATCAGAGAAGCTTAGAAGTTGGATGTGAAACTGGTAGATTCGATGGTTGGGATCGATCAATCTGAGAATAATGATTTTAAGCTAGATGAGCAAGGTGTGTTGAGGTTTCGTAACCAGATCTATATTCCTGATGATGTTGAGATAAAGAAAGTGATACTTGAAGAGAGTCATAGAAGTAAGTTGAGTATTCATCCAGGAGCTAGGAAGATGTATCAAGATTTGAAAGGTTTATTTTAGTGGCCTGGGATGAAGAGTGATGTGGCTCGATTTGTGTATGCATGTTTGACTTGTCAGAAGTCAAAAGTTGAACATCAGAAGCCTGCAGGATTGATGCAACCGTTGGAAGTTCCTGAATGGAAATGGTATAGCATTTCAATGGAATTTGTGACGGGGTTGCCTAGTACTTCAAGAGGACATGATTCGATTTGGGTGATTGTTGATAGGCTTACAAAGTCAGCTCATTTTATTCCTATTAACATGAGTTTTCTAGTGTCGAAGTTGGTTGAGATTTATGTTAGGGTGATTGTGAAGCTGCATGGTGTTCCTTTGTGTATTGTGTCAGATAGGGATCCAAGATTTACTTCTGATTTTTGGAAGAGTTTGCAAGAAGCGTTGGGTTCTAAGTTGAGGTTGAGTTCAGTGTATCATCCTCAGACAGATGGTCAGATTGAACGGACGATTCAATCGTTGGAAGACTTGTTGAGGGCATGTGTTCTCGAGCAGGGAGGTTCGTGGGATACTTATCTTCCGTTGATAGAGTTCACGTATAATAACAGTTACCATTCTAGTATTAGGATGGCACCTTTTGAAGCGTTGTATGGTCGAAGATGTAGAACTCCGTTATGTTGGCATGAATCTGGTGAAAGTGTAGTACTTGGACCTGAACTTGTTCGTGAGACTACTGAGAAGGTGAAGTTGATTCTGGAAAAGATGAAAGCTTCACAAAGTAGACAGAAGAGTTATCATGACAAGCGAAGGAAGGATTTAGAATTTCAAGCTGGTGATCATGTGTTTTTGAGAGTTACACCTGTGACTGGTGTTGGGCGAGCGTTGAAGTCTAAGAAGCTCACTTCTCGTTTTATTGGACCGTATCAGATTTCAGAGAGAGTGGGGGATGTTGCTTATAGAGTGGCTTTACCGCCTAATCTTTTGAATTTGCATGATGTGTTTCATGTGTCGCAACTTCGGAAGTATATTTCAGATCCATCTCATGTGATTCATATGGACGATGTGCAAGTATGGGATAATCTTACGGTGGAGACGATGCCTGTACGGATCGCAGATCGTGAAATGAAGACTCTGAGGGGAAAGGAGATTGCCTTGGTTAAAGTGGTACGGCTAGGAGCTGCTGGTGAAAGCATGACTTGGGAATTGGAGAGCAAGATGCGAGACTCCTATCCTGAATTGTTTGATTGAGGTAAATTTTCGAGGAAGAAAATATTCTAAGTGGGGGAGAGTTGTAACGCCCGTAATTTAATTAATTATTTAATTAAATTATTTTTGGAATAATTGTGAAGAAGTGTTATTAAATTGGACTTATTTTATTAAATGGAGAAATAATAATATATTTGAGGTATTATATTATTATGTGAAATAATGTTAGAAGCTAATATTATTAAGGTGGGCTTAATTTGAGATAGTAGAAGCATTAAGGAGGTGTAAGTTTGGAGGCCAATAAGGAATAATATAATAATATTAGGTTATTTTTATTATTTGTTGTTAGAATAGAAGGAAGAAGCAGTAGAAGAGAAATAAGGATTGTGGAGAACGTGAAGCTGCTGGATTTTGAAGGAAACAGCAAGAACAAAGATTCAACCCGGAAATTATAGAGCGACCTTCGATCCAAGGTAAGGGTGGGGTTCTGGCTTTATAATTGGGTTCATGATGTTTGATATGTGGGGTTAGAGGATTGCTGTTTTTGTTATTGAATTGAATGATGTATGGTGAATATTAATGAATTATCGATGGATAAATGATGTTATGATGTTGTGTAATTGATGTTGTATTATAAGTTAATGTTAAGTAATGAATTATCATGGTTATGATGAGGTTTGTAGGTCTGTAATTAGATTCCAGTAGTGAAATTACAGAAGAAATGCAGAAAATTATGCAGAAAATCACAAGATGCGTCGACCTCAAACAGAATGAGTCGATGCAAGGAGGTTGTTAGACTCAGGATGAGTCGACGCGAAGAGAGGATGTGTCGATGCATGATGAGTACAAGACTCAGGATGAGTCGACACGAAGAGTGCATGTGTCGATACATGCTGTATTGAAAACCAGAATGAGTCGATCCATAAGGAGGATGCGTCGACTCATAGTGAGTAGATGAAGCAGGATGTGTCGATCCAAGGAGTTTTGTGTCGATACATAATGTTGGATTTTTGATAGAATTGACTTCTAATTGCTGTAACTTGAGTTTTAGGATGCTGTTTGAGATACCGTTCGAAGCGTTGATTAGCTAACGTGATGAACCTTATTCTAGATGATTTAGATGATGATTAAGAAGTGTAATCCCAGTAACCAATTTAGGATTTAGAATTAATTCCCGTAGATGATCGTTGTGCTGTTTTTAGGACAGATTGATGAATATGAGATGTTAGAGGCTGCTGTTAGAATTATGACAGTAGGATTTAGTGACAATAATGATGTGCAGTAGCAGAATAACATTATGGATTACTGTATTATTGATATACAGCTGAGTTATTAGTAAGATGTGGTTAATCAAATGATGTTTGATAAATAAGTAATGTTTACTAATTATTTTGAGATGTTTACGAGATGTTGTAATTGAGATGTTTATGAGATGTTGTTATTCTGAGATGTTTATGAGATGCTGTTGTTTGAGATGACTGAAATGTTGTCGGTTTGATGCTTGAGATGTTGTTGTTTTGAGATGTGTTTTGAGATGTTGTTAACTGAGTGTGTTATACAATTCATGTTGAGTCGCGTACATTGCATTTTTTGATATGGAGCTTATGCCCGTTGAGATGGCCTGGATTGGAAAATTTTGAGATGAAGGTTATGCCTTATTGATGCCTCTAATAATTGGTAGATTAGATTTTGAGATGGGAGTTCTGCTCCAATGGTACCACATGCATTTGCATAGTTTTGAGTCGCATTTTATGATTGAATAATGAAGTGTACTTGATGTTGATGAATGAGTATATATGCTGTAATTATTTTTGATTATGAGATGAGAAGTGGTGATATGATTGATCTAATTTAATATATTAATTATCATGCTCTTTATTATATTGTTAGATATCTCACCCCTTCTGTTTGAATGCTGCCCCTATGTTGATAACGTGCAGGTAACCGAGAGTGAAGGTTGTATACCTTCAATAGATCGAGTCAGTGTCATTGCTCTGATATATAACACTCGGGGGGATGAACGCTTGCTGATTTTTGATTGTTGATTTTCAGTCACTGGACTTTGAATTAATGATTATTAAATATGAGATGTTTCAAAGTTGTTGTTTTTTTATTTAAAGATGTTATTGAAGAATTCTGCTGCGTAGTTGTTGAATATTTAATGAAAGATGTTATGTTGTTAGTTCATCCGATGTTTTATTAAAAGTGTTATATATCCATGATGAATGCAATGAATTTATTAGAATAATTTGTGACGTCCCGATTCGTTTGTATGAATGAAATTTTATAACTCTGATTTATTTTGCATAATTTGCTTGGGGTAGAATTGGGGTGTTACAGTCATCACACAATTCCTTCAATTGTTCATTTAAGTGCATCCTCCACTTGAAATCCGGATGATAACTTGAATCTCTAACCCATGACTCATTTCCTATGGTAATGTAAAAAAGGGATTTCCACATTTCTTTAGTGAAGGTATAGACCTTACCTTTAATTTCAAAGGTGAATGTAACACCATCCCTTTTAAGAAGTCCTGCATAGAAGATGCAAATTAAGTCCTCATTGTATTGTTTGGTTAATTGAAGAAAATAGTTGACCCAATGATGATCAAGCCTGATACGAACCTCAAGAATATGCAATTCATCTACAGTTCTCATATTGTAGTAATATTTTTTAGTGACAAGTCTTACACGACACTTTTCGTCATAGAATTCATAATTTTTTTCACTAACCAGACTGAACACATTTTCAGCAACATTTGATGATGACCCAACCTTTCCTTTACCATGACCTGCACTTTTTCCTCTTACAATCTTAGGACCCGTTGACAATATCATAGTTTCAAACTTGCCTGTAAGGTGTTTGATGAAATTCCTAAATCAAAACAGTTTAAGTTTTAGAATTTGATGCTACTAGACCTTATAAATATGATAACATGTAAATGATAGATGCATAAAATATGGAAATAACAGTCAATTTATAATAATATGAGTGAAAAGGAATGAAATGCAATGAATGAATGTATCTTGAAAGTGGACATATTTGAATGAAGAATAGATTTGGATTTTTGACCACAATGAACACAAGATTGATTTGTGGAATAGATTTGATGAATTTGCTTGGATAAAGGAGTGAAATTTTGACCGGTTTTTCAAGAGGTGTGAAGGAGATATGTTTGGATTTAGGGTTTTGGTTGAACAATTAAGGAGGTGAGAGAGAAGAAGATGAAGAGATTAGATTTTTTTCTGCCCAACATACATATGTCGACACGAAATGATCATGTGTCAACACATTCGACTTATGATCTGACCTATACTTAACCATTTGAGAGAAACCCAAAAGAATTAATTTATGTGTCGATCTGTATGAATTTTGTGTCGACACATACTGAAGAGTTTGACTAGTTTTCAAATAACTCGTGACACTTATGAACTCTCCTTAATTCCAAGACTCATTTCTTGATTATGCAATGTGATGCATGTATATGGCATGATGTATTGAATCATAATGAACAATGTAATTTGTAATTATGTCTAATAAGTAAGAATAACACTATGGTGCAAAACAAATACACAAAATAGGCATACTAGTCATTAAATTCACTATAAACATGTAAAATTTAAATAATCACAGATTCAATTCAAAAATTTTGGAAGTGAAATTTAAATAAACGACATACATTATGTTATGAACAAAAGATCAAATATTCTACAACAAAAATTTAAAGTGAAACGATACAACCTCATCAATCAAGCGGAGCTAAGCATAAGCATTTGCATGATACTCAAGAACATGAGAATCAACTTACATATAGGTGTGCAATGAAAATGCAAAAGTTCCAACTTCTTATCACTTTAGATTCGATGTAGAGTTAAGATCACTTTATCATGAAGTCACCTATTGATGTTTATATGAAACACATTTGATCACTTTGCCACAAAGTTAATATGACAAAAATGTGTTATCTCACAATTGTCTTGATGATATATCTTCATTGATGCAATATAAGTCCTTTTTCCAATCAAGACAATTTTCCTGCAAATTTTTAATAAGATCAACTAGGTACCAAATTTTCATTGGATCCTTGAGGGTGAGTTACATAATCATCACACTTAGGTTTCAATTAAGGATAGCCATTTGATCTTAATACTTCTTAAGTTTGCACTCCGTAATTTTATGTCCCTTCATGCGACAATGATAATAAGTTATATATAGAAATACTTTCACTTTATTCTTAATTTTATTTTTAACAAAACTATATTTAGCATAAGGAGGATTCAAGGATTTATCAAACTTAGTTAAGTCTACGGCAAGAGTGAATTTTGGTTGTAGAGCTTTTGTCATTTTTGTCTTAAAAGTTTTCAATTCTTTTTGCCAAATATGACAAGTATCACAACCAAAATTAATGGGATTGTCATCCATCCTATTCCTAACTGTTGGAATACCTATAAGGGAGTTATTTAGAGCTTCAATGTTATTTTCATTTTCTAAAATATTTGTTTCCAAATGCAAGAAAATATTTTTATTTGAAGCTAATATTTTAAAAGCTTCAATAGCTCCCTTATGTAGTTTTTCAAAGGCGCCGAGTAGATCAACATGAGATTTTTCATATGATATATTATTTTGAAAAAGCTTTACCTCATGATTCTTACCCTTTTGATTACAATGATGATGAACATAGTTGCTTGTAGAAGTTGTTGTTCTTTCCTTGTAATCTTCATGATAATAACCTGAGAGGCATATCTCATCATACTTGGATGGTTTGAGTCTTCTATTTTCTCTATCATTTGAATAAGTTGAGAGACACACATTAGCGACATTAGAATTGTCACTAGACTTTTCACCACTTGAGGATTCATCATCACTTCCCTAAGCTACATAGAATTTTCTAGATTTGCCATGGCTCTTTGTTTTATATTTCTTTTTATTCTTATCAAGGCTTGAACTTTTCTTTTTGTTTGTTTCTTCCTTTGAAATTGAACCCTTTTCTTTTGTCTTAATATTTCTCTTGTTGAGACTTTTCTCCTTTTTCTTTTCCATATACTTGTGATATCTTTTTACAAATAAGCTCATTTCTTGGTCTTTCGAAACATGAAAATTATTACCATCTCTTTTATAATTGTAGTACTCTTCTTTTGAGGATTTAGAGCTAGAAGCCTTAAGAGCTTTGAACTTCATAACTTCCTCCTTGTGACTTTTACTTATTCTTGTTTTTCTTCCCAAGTTTCTTTTCATATTTATCCAAGCAATTGAGTTCTTGCTCGTGTTCTTCAAGCTTACTAAAAAGTACGGTGAAATCAAGTGTTTCAAGATTGTTAGCTTCCTTGATCGCGGTGATCTTAGGTTGCCAACTCCTAGTAAGACATCTCAAAACTTTATTAGTAACAATAGCATTAGAAATAAGATTACCCAGTAAGTTCAAACGATTAATAAGATGAAAGAATCTCTTTTGTATTTTCGCAATGGTTTCACAATTTTTCATGCAAAAGAGTTCAAACTTTTGAGTGAGTCTATTAATCCTAGCTTGTTTGACCTCATTAGTTTCGTCATGGTCTGTCATACCCCAAATTTTCCCACCTTAGTACAATCGAAATTATTTTCAAACTTGGATTTTAAAATTTTTTTAGTTTATTTATACTAATATTTTAGGTTTTATAAATATTCTTTTTCAAATCTATTTAAAAATATAATAGTTTACTTTTAAATTATTTGTATTTTTAAATAGTAAATAACTGCTCATCATTCATGTATTTTCAATTGAGTTTTTATTTTAAAGGAGCAACATAACACAATTGTTAAGAAATAAAATTTAAAAGTATAAAGTCGCGGGTTCGAAATTTTTTTTTGTTTTATTTTTTTTTTTTACATCAATATGGGACATGTCACAAATTCCTTTCCTACATAAACACCTTATCCACTACCACTTTCAAAGTTTAATTTTAGGTTTCATGTTTTCATCAAATTGTTTTTACAGTAACACCACATATTTTCATTCACATTATCTACAAACTATTCTAAACCAGGGAAACCATAAGACACTCCCTTCGATCTCGCCATAACAACCATAAGCCATCATCAATGTTTAAACAACTCATGCAAATTCAAATAAACCATATATCAATTCAAAAACAGAGCAAATCAAGGAATCAAAAGAGACGATATCGGAGCACCGACCATCCGCACAGGTCCCCCTTCAACCGTGCATCATAGCTCGCAACCATCGAGTCCGATGACGTCCAGCCACAACCGTTTCTCCACTGCTCTCTCTACCCCAACGACCGCAGACTCCACCGCCTAAATTTACATGCTTTAACCTTCGTTACACCTCTTAGGTTGTTATTTAATTGCTCGTTATTTAGTTAATTATTGTTTTAGATTAATTTTTCTATAGAACTAATGTAGTTATTTAATTGATTTTATAAATAAAATCATTAAACATATATATAAATTTAAACAATTTTACTATTAAACTAATTCAAACATATCACAAATAATAGGATTGGTGGATACACATCTCCCGTATTCTTTAGTTGGTTCAACGCCTTATCAATTAATTGTTCAACATAAAAATATTAAATTTCATGCAAATTTGGTTTTGCTCAACACGATAATCAAACGCTATCGCTCAATACGGTAATCAAATTAAGGTCAATTTCTTCGCCTAGCACGATCGAATATTAATAAAGATCAAATCTTTATTGATCAATCAAACCTAAGACATCTAACCAACAACAAAAACATTTTTCAACTAACGTAATCAAATTCAAGATGTTTCCATAAAAGGGTTAAGACGAATTGCTATCAAAATTAACTGCGAATTGCGTCTACGATCACTCAACCTTCAAATCCATACAAGGTTTAGGGATAATTCAAAAGAAATTCTATGTAATCCTATAAAGACACCAACCAAACATTTGAACTACGAAATTGGACTCTGATTCTTCATAAGGAGATACGTAGGCACGCGGTTAAAACCAAGGCGAGTTCAGCTATTAAAAAACTAAACATTTTCTCAAACACGTTAACAATAATATGCGGTTAAATAGAAAGTTCCAATTTACCCTTTAGACCTAAAAGTGGAGCCTCTTGAGAACATGGGAGATGAAAGATGTCTAACACCTTCCCTTCATCTAACCAACTCACGAATTTTGAATCGCTGAACAAAATTAGGGTTATCTGTTAAATTCCCTTCCATAGGATAAAAATTAATAGTGGCGACTCTCCTTATTTTTTGCTGGTTACGACATGGGTAACTTGTAGAGTCTCCCACATAGCCATAAAAGTTTGATAATGGGAAATGCGATAGAACTCGTAAACACCAAGTGCAAATACAATGATGTTCTTAGATTTCCAATCGTAAGACCACTTTTTATTACCATTCTCATCCCATAGATTTTTCGACTTAGGCATAGTAATACCAACATCATATGTCACCATTGTTGGACCAGTTTAAATGGCTTCCCAAACACCTTTGTCATATGATTTGATATGAATTTGCATACAATTTTTTCAACAAGTATAATTTTCTCCCGTGAAAATTTGAGCTCTCTTATGATCCCCCTTAGCTCTCTTGTGACTTACAGAGACTTACAGGCTTTAAAACTGAGTTACATGTGTTGACCTGAAACTTAGACGTGCGATACATGCAACAAAAACTGACTCAAAAAACTTTGTTTTAAAGACACAAATAATTCAACATACATTGTGATGACTTCCCAATCATTCTCAAGTGGCATAATACATCAAACCATCTAAGAGGCCACTTAGATAGACACTTGAATTTTTGATATCATGCAAAACCATTGAAAGAGAGATTTCACTCACATCCTTTAGAAGATAAACCTTCCGACGAACAACTTCAACAATTGGTCTTTTATGATATGGGTAAGAATAACCCCGAGTTACTTGCAAAAATCATCTGAGCTTGGGGTAAGTTTCATAAGAAAGATGTTGAATTTAGAAGGAAGAATATGGTGGAAAGAGAGCCTTATACTCAATGGATTTTGGAGAGGTGTGAATCGTCAAACTACCATTTGATATTGATCCTACTTACATACCAGACATACCAGATCCTCTTCCGATGTCAGTGGAGGAGATAAAAGAGATAAAAAAATTCCTTGAGAAAGCTCAAAGAGACAAGGAGAATTTGGAGCACAACCTTTATGACCTTGTTATAGAGAAAAATCAGTTACAACAAGAAGTTATGCTGAAAGACCAACAGATTCAGAACGACCGTGAGTTGATTGAAAAAGAAAGGTCTAAGAAAAAGCATTCAACTGAAGGGTTGCTAAGTGTTACTTTCAATCTTGATTCCCACAATCAACGGTTGGATGATGCTACCATGGAAATTGCGAGGCTAAAGAAATGGTATGATAAAGTATTGTAAGACAAAAGAGAATTGGAAGAAGGTCTGCAAGCCCAAATTCAAGGATTAGCGGAAGGTTCCCTAGATTCGTAGGAGCAAATACAAATCCTTCTCACAAGCCTCCAAGAAAGCCAAGAAGAAGAAGAGAGAGAACGCCTTAGAAAAATAAGAGTAGAATAACTTCTCTCTCAAAAGTGGAGGAATATGAACAAGTCTGCGAAGAATTAGAATGCCTCCGAAAAGATTTCCATATACAAAGGGAAATATATAAGGAGATGAGGGCTGGAAAGAGTTATTGGGAAGAGCAATATGCAAAGCTAGCTCAAGCGGGAGAAGATAACAAGATTATAATCCAAACACTATACAAGAAGTATCTGAGATACAAAGACAAGCATGCAAAGCTTGTCTTCCTAGCAAACAATCTCATTGGTGACATCTCTAGAAGCTTGAGAGATGCAGAAGTCATGATGGTCCCTCTTCCGAAGGACGTTGAAGACTTCCTCAAACTTTTTATGGAGACGGTGGATGGTTTTAGGGCAAAGGTCCACAAACTTATTAGGAGATTTCAGTTTCCCCTTGTTTATTTCATTCAATATTTGGCACTTATTTTTATTCAATATTCCCATTTAGTATTTGTTTCAGTTTTTGGATTGTATTTCCCTTTCAAGGATGATGGTTTTCATTTAATAAAAAATACTTTGTTTTGGTATTTTATTCGTATTTTTATTTTTGGATACTCACTAACAAAAAGTAAAACCTGAAAAAATAATAATAACAAAAAGGAATCCAATGTGAATAAGACATTCAAATAAAATCTTAGAATATTCATATGCATTCATCCAAGCATAATCATCGCATTTAACATATCATACAAAAAACTCATTATTTTCATATCATCCCCAGTTAAATCATTGGGAAAACCATAATTTCTTCTCGGCCTCCATATCAAACAAGAGCTCATCAAAAGAAAGTAATGGAGAAAATCAAAGAGAACCAAGTTGCCTTCCATGAAGACTTGGAACAATTGAAAGGAAGCACCGACTCGATGAAAGGAGACATTAGTCAAGTTCTGCTTGCCTTGAAAAATATCATAGCAAGACAAGACGAGTTTCCCAAAGTGGCCTTTGAAGAAGTATACCAAACCATTGGTGCATCAATCAGTCAACAACCAAGACATGAGCCAGAATTTGGTCTTGTAAAGTCAATTGTTGCCCAACAAGAGACCATAATTACTGAAGGTTTCCTTCTACCTCCTTCGAATGTGTGAGCATCCTACACTTTGCAAATTCCAGTCAATAACGTGAATAACTACATAGGCATGCAACACAGAGACCATGATTTGGAGGGCGTTGCTCAAGCGCCTAAACTAAAGACTATTGAAAATCCTATGGCAGTCAACCAATATAAAGACCTTGAAGAAAGGCTGAAAGCTGTAGAAGGTTATGACGCTTTCGACATTGATGCTCTTGAAATGGGTCTAGTTCCAGATGTAATAATTCCTCCAAAGTTCAAAGTGCCTGAATTTTGGAAAATATAAGGGACTTACATGCCCAAGGAACCATCTACACATTTACTGTAGGAAGATGCATGCTTATGCCCACAATCAGAAACTAATGCTTCACTGCTTCCAAGTGTTGTACCAAATTTCCCCCCTAAGATTCTCTATCATCTCATAGCATCACAATGCATCAGGGTCACACTTTCGAGTTGGATATCTCTTTTGATTCGTTCCCCTATCTTTAAGTTTGCTCTCAGGGGATCGCCAAGCACCTTATTTGTTTATCTTGTATATATGTGTTGTTATTTTTTTAATGACCTCTAATAAAAATACAAAAAATATTTGCTTTTGTTTTTGTAAATTTGTATTTTGTAGGTATCAAGCCAAGGCATCTAATCAAAAGTGTTTTTTTTGGCATTTTTTCTCTTGCAGAAATCAGTTTCCCCATATGAAGAAACCGATTTCCCTAACTAATTTTTGCCCTGGATTTCAAATTTTTACAACAAAAACCGGGTTCCCTATATGGACAAACCGGTTTCCTCTGTGAAATTTTGAAAAACAAGAGAGCATTTTCAAGTTTTCAGCATTTGTCTCAAATTTCCTTTTTTAGAGAATATCCTGGATTATAAAAAAATAATTCCCCACTTCATAAACATTAAATTCCATCATACACCTTCATTTGATCACATGTGCACCACTTGATTCAATTTTTGGCTCAAAAAATCAATTACCAAGCCTAATTTTGGTTCCAAAACAAACTCCAAACCACCACTAATCCCAAGCATAAACTCTATAAATAGAGCCCTCACTTCATTCAATTCTCAAGCTTTTGAGAACCAAAATCACCTTGCTCTCTTCATACACCAAATTCACTCAAAGCTCCATTTTCATAAAAGTTAGTAAGCTTTTCATTGAAACTTACTAATCTTTGAGCTAAACCTTCATCCAAACACTTTTTCTTCATTAATTCTCTAGATCCAAGATTAGGAGATTTAATCTTGGGACTGAATTGAAGCATGTTCTTGAAGTTGTTTTGATAATTTTATAGATCTACCTTTGATAAGTTGGATCTTCAACTTTCACAATGTGATCTGTTGTTGTTCTTGGTTGTTTGATTCTTTGAGCTATGTTTTATGATTCCATTAGTGCTATTTTCTCATAATTTGATGGAATTTCCGCGCTCAATTAAATCCAAGATCATAAGGTGTTTGATAAAATGTTTGATCAAGATTCTTCGCTTTTTAAATGTTGTTTTTGAAATTTTCGCACTAGAAATTGGTTTCCCTGTTTGGAGAAACCAGTTTCTCTCACTATTTTTTACACCAGATTTGAAATTTCGTGCAGGAAACATGTTTCCCATTTTGTGGAAATCCGTTTCCTGACAGCTGAATGCAGTTTTTTTGCTTTGTTTTTGGACTATTTTGGTTCCTTTTCTATTTTCTACTCATTTCTTTTGATTGTTGCTTTGGATTGCAATTTTAAATGTTCAATTTCTCTTTAAATTTAATGGACTTTGGGTGTAGATGAAGTTGGATAAATATTCATTAATTCAAATCTACCCGTGATACGGTGGCAGAATCGACTGTTTAATACTGGTTTGCGTTTTGCGTTTTGTGTTCACAAAATGTCGCGGTAAGCAAGAGTCGCCATCGACTTTTATTTCATCCAATCGGAAAGGAAAAAAGTACTTAAAAAATCCTTTTTCGAGATATTCTGAGTACGGGGGGTAGATTATAGAAAGGGAAGGTGTTAGCACCCTTTCTATCCATGGTTTTCCATGGGCTCTTAGGTACTTGCTCATCTTTTTAAAATTGCTTGTGTATGTGCTTTGTTTTTGAAAAGTTTGACTTCCTGATAACCCTTGTATCTGTCCTTAAAGGTGTGACGAAGTTGTTTTAAAAATTTGTTTGAAAAGTGTAAGTGTGAAAAGTTTTGATTTGAGTAAGTACCTACTTGCATCTACCTACTCAAAAAAAGATTGTTTCTATTCTCGTTTCCTTTAGAAATCGCTATCCTAGTATTGAGAAATAGGTAGCACTGTCGTGGGAGTTGGTAAGGGTCAATTTGAAAGGGACGTATGATCACTAAAGCAATACTAGGACATCTTAGTAATAACCTTAGAGTCTTAAGATCATATTCGAGGCAACATTTCCGAGGCAACATTCGAATGTGACGTTTGATCTTTTTTAGACAGGAGGGCAACCACTAAGACAACCTATGCTTAATGATCATTTACTGAAGGAAACCGAAGTAAGAGTATACCCTAAGAGTGATATGTGTGAGTGATTTGTTTACAATTATTTAATCTTTGCACATTAGGGTTTTCTAACTGTATTAACTTGTCATGCATTCTTGCCATACAATCCTATTAGCATACATCTAGACAGTTAAATATTTACGGGAATTAAAAATGCGAGAAAGTAAATCTACGCTATTACAAGGCTTCGGGAGGGGATTCATTACATAGCCAAAAACCCAGGAATTTAAACAGTAAATAAAACCCTAAATTAGCTATTACAAACCATGAACAGTTACAAAATATTGGTCAAAATAAATAATAAGCGTGCGGCGAATTAAATACGAAATGACTAGGGTTTTGACCCTTGACTAAACTTATTTGCGATTGATTAAAAAAATATGTTTTTGTCATGTTTTGTTATTTAAGAAAATAATGAAATAATTAAATTAAATTAAAAAGAAAATCCTAAGTTCTAATTAATTTTAAATTAAGAAAAATAAATTAATTCACTCTAAAAACTATTTTTGTATTTTATTTATTTGAGAAAAAATAAAAGAATCAAATCAAGAATTTAACCTAATTTCTATTTGATTTTATTGGTGAAAATAAATTAAAATTTCCCTAAGTTAAACTAAATTAAATTAAATTTGATAATAAAAAAACTAATTCTAATTTTTTGTGAAAATTTTTTATTTTTATGATTTTTTATGAAAAATAATTAATTTATTAACTAAAATGATTAAAATAAAAATTAAAAGAATTAAAGAAAAGAAATAAATAAAAAAAGTTAGAGATGGGCATGATTGCTAGCAATTATGGGGGTATGTTGTTGAAATTCTGGAACCAACAAGGCTAAAGCCTGTTTTGACTACGCCTGATCTGGTGAGGTGCTGACTTGAATGCATATCATGGACCTTCAATACTGGCACGTTAGATCTGATTAACTAGGCATCCAGTGGCCAGACATAGAGGGTGTATGGAAGGTGTAACTCCCGTAATTTAATTAATTATTTAATTAAATTATTTTTGGAATATTTGTGAAGAAGTGTTATTATAATTGGATTTATTTTATTAAATGGAGAAATAATAATATATTTGAGGTATTATATTATTGGGTGGTGAAATAATATTAGAAGTTAATATTATTTAATGTGGGCCTATAGTGTGTGAGTTGAAGTAATAGGGGGGGGGGGGGGGGTAAGTTTGGAGCCCACTAAGGAATAATATAATAATATTAGGTTATTTTATTATTTGTGAGAAAGAATAGAAGGAGGAAGCAGTAAGAAGAAAATAAGGATTGTGAAGAACGTGAAGCTGCTGGAATTAGAAGGAAACGACAAGAACAAAGATTCAACTCGGAAATTGTAGAGCGACCTTTGATCCAAGGTAAGGGTGGGGTTCTGGCTTTATAATTGGGTTCATGATGTTTGATATGTGGGGTTAGAGGATTACTGTTTTTGTTCTTGAATTGGATGATGTATGATGAAGATTTGGTGAATTTGAATGAATAATGACGTTATGATGTTGTTTAATCGATGTAGTATGATAGGTTAATGATTAGGTGATGAATTACCATGATTATAATGAGGTTTGTAGGACTGTAATTAGATTCCCGTAGTGAATTACAGTAGAAAACACATAAAATTATGCAGGAGGAACTAGGATGTGTCGACCTCAAGCTGGATGAGTCGATACATGGGCGATGTTAGACTCAGGATGAGTCGATGCATGCAGGGCTTGCATCGATACATGTTAGTTGCAAGACTCAGGATGAGTCGATCGGTAAGGTGCATGTGTCGATACATGCTACATTTTGAAGCATGGATGAGTCGATCCATAGGGTTTTGCATCGACCCATGTTGTACAGATGAAGCAGTTGCGTCGATCCATAGAGTTTCGTGTCGATACATAATGTCTGGTTTTTGATAGAATTGGCTTTTAGTTGCTGTAACTTGAGTTTTAGGATGCTGTTTGAGATGTCGTTTGAAGCATTGATTAACTAACGCGAAGAACTTTATTCTAGATGATTAAATGATGATTAAGAAGTGTAATCCTAACAGATAATGCATGATTTAGAATTAATTCCCGTAGATGACTGTTGTGCTGATTTTTTAAATAGAATGATGAATAAGAGATGTTAGAGACTGCTGTTTAGAATTATGACAGTAGGATTAGTGACAATAACGATATAAATTAGCAGAATAACAGGACGGATTATTGTACTATTAATATACAGTTGAGTATTAGTGAGATGTTATTGATGAAGTTGTGTTCGATGATTTTATGATGATAAATGATGTTTAATAAATTATTTTGATGTTATGAGATGTTGTTAATTGAGATGTTTTGAGATGTTTTTAGATGTTTTGAGATGATTGAGATGTTGCGATTTTGAGGTGTTAATTGAGATGTTTTGATATGTGTTTTGAGATGATTTAGGTGTTGATATTACATTCCTGATGAGTCGCATACATTGCATTTTTGAGATGGAGCTTATGCTCGTTGAGATGGCCTGGATTGGCAAATTTTGAGATGAAGGCTATGCCTTGTTGATGCCTCGATTAATTGGCAGATTTTTGAGATGCGAGTTCTGCTCCAATGGTACCACATGCATTTGCATAGTTTTGAGTCGCATTATAGGATTGAATAATGAAATGTATTCGATGTTGATGAATGAGTATATATGCTGTAATTATTGTTGATTATGAGATGAGAAGTGGTGATATTATTGATCTAATTTAATATATTAATTATCATGCGCTTTATTATATTGTTAGATATCTCACCCCTTCTGTTTGAAAGTTTCCCTTATGTTGGTAACGTGCAGGTAATCACGAGTGAAGGCTGTATACCTTCAATAGTTCGAGTCGGTGTCATTGCTCTGATATGTAACACTCGGGGGGATGAACGCTTACTGATTTTTGATTGTTGATTTTCAGTTGTTGAGTTTTGAATTGAATTATTATTAATTACGAGATGTTTCGAAGTTGCTGTTTCATTTAGAGATGTTATTGAAGAATTTCGTTGCGTAGTTGTTGAATTATTTTATTAAAGATGTTATGAAGATGGTTCATCCGATGTTTTAAAAGTGTTATATATCCATGATGAATGCAATGAATTTGTTAGAAGAATTTGTAACGTCCCGATTCGTTTATATGAATGAAATTTTATAACTCTGATTTATTTTGCATAATTCGCTTGGGATAGAATTGGGGTGTTACAAAGTTGGTATCAGAGCAAAAGGTTGGTCCGACCTTGTCATTGAGTCTTAGTTGTCTAACAATCAAGTATTGTTATTTTGAGTTCTAATCGTTTTTTGTGTTGTAGTGATAAGTTGAGATGGCTGGAAGGAATGATGCTGCCCTTGCTGCTGCTTTAGAAGCTATGGCTCATGCGATGGAAAATCAGCCAACTGCTGACGGGAATGCTGGATCTCGTATCTTGGCGACTTTCCAGAGAGAGAATCCACCTACGTTCAAGGGAAAGTATGATCCTGATGGAGCATTGGAATGGTTGAAAGAGATTGCGAGGATCTTTCGCGTGATGGACTGCACTCCAGCGCAGAAGGTTCGTTATGGGTCTCATATGCTAGCAGTCAAGGCTGATGACTGGTAGCTAGAGATTTTCCAGAAGTTAGAAGCTGCAGGTGAGAATGTCACTTGGGCTGTGTTCCGTAGGGAGTTTTTGAGAAAGTATTTTCCTGAAGATGTCTATGGTAAGAAGGAAATTGAGTTCCTTGAGCTGAAGCAAGGAAGTATGTCTGTTGTTGAGTATGCTGCCAAGTTTGCTGAGTTGGCCAAGTTTTATCTGCATTACGCTGAGGAAAATGCTGAGTTTTCGAAGTGTATTAAGTTTGAGAATGGTTTGCGCCCGGAAATTAAGAAGGCAGTTGGATACCAGAAGATTCGTGTCTTTGCTGATTTGGTTGATAGCTGTAGGATTTATGAGGAAGACAATAATGCTCATTACAAGATTATTAGTGAGAAGAGGGGTAAGCACCCACAGAATCGTGGTAAACCTTATGATGCCCCAACTGGTAAGGGTAAACAGAGAGTTGCTCATGGTCAGAGGACTAGTGGGGGAGATGCTCATGTTGGTGTGGTTTGTTTTAAGTGTGGGAAACCTGGACACAAGAGTAATGTGTGCACTACTGAAGTGAAGAGGTGTTTCCGTTATGGCAAGAACGAACATGTTGTATATGAGTGTGAGCACAAGAGTGTGGTTTGTTTCAAGTGTAAAGAGGAAGGGCACATTCGTAGCCAGTGTCCGAAATCGAAGAGGCCTCAGTCAAGTGGTAAAGTGTTTGCTTTGGTTGAGGATCAAACAGTTGCTGAAGACGAACTTATTAGAGGTACATGTTTCATTAATAGTACTCCTTTAATTACTATTATTGATACTGGTGCTACACATTGTTTTATTGCTGCTGATTGTGTCGAAAGATTGGGTCTTGTGTTGTCTTCTTTGAATGGATAAATGGTCGTCGATACTCTAGCCAAGGGGTCGGTGACTACTTCTTTCGTGTGTGCTAAGTGTCCCTTGTCGATCTTCGACAGAGACTTTGTTATTGATTTGGTTTGTTTTCCGTTAAGAGGTTTGGATGTGATTCTTGGTATGAACTGGTTAAAGCATAACTGTGTTCATATTAATTGTTATGACAAGTTGGTGAAGTTTTCTACTTCTGAAGAAGAGGAATATGGTATGTTGTCTTCTAGAGAGTTGAGGAAGTTGATGCAAGAGGAAGCACATATGTTCTCATTGATGGCGTCGCTATCTGTAGAGACTCAAGCTATAATTAAGGAATTTCCGGTGGTGTGTGAATTTCCTAAAGTTTTCCCTGATGAGATTTCTGATGTACCGCCAGAGAGGGAAGTTGAATTTGCAATTAATCTTGTACCTGGTACCAGACCCGTGTCTATGGCACCATACATGATGTCTGCGTCTGAGTTGTCAGAGTTGAAGAAGCAATTGGAAGAGTTACTTGAGAAGAGGTTTGTAAGACCAAGTGTATCACCGTGGGGAGCTCCAGTGTTGTTAGTGAAGAAGAAATATGGAAGTATGAGGCTTTGTGTTGATTATAGACAGTTGAACAAGGTGACGATTAAGAACAAGTATCCGCTTCCAAGAATAGATGACTTGATGGACCAATTGGTGGATGCCCGTGTGTTTAGCAAGATTGATTTGAGGTCGGGTTACCATCAGATTAAAGTGAAGGATGAAGACATTCAGAAGACGGCTTTCAGAACACGTTATGGACATTACGAGTATTCAGTGATGCCTTTCGGTGTTACTAATGCGCCAGGAGTATTCATGGAATATATGAATCGTATCTTTCATAATTATTTGGATCGGTTTGTAGTGGTGTTCATTGATGATATTTTGATTTACTCTAAGACATAAGAAGATCATGTTGAACATTTAAGAGTAGTATTGCAGATTCTGAAAGAGAAGAAGTTGTATGCAAAGCTGTCCAAGTGTGAATTTTGGTTAAAAGAGGTTAGTTTTCTTGGTCATGTGATTTTAGGTAGTGGCATTATTGTAGATCCATCGAAGGTTAATGCTATGTTGCAATGGGAAACTCCAAAGTCAGCTACTGAGATTAGAAGCTTCTTGGGATTAGCTGGTTATTATAGAAGGTTTATTGAAGGGTTTTCTAAGTTGTCACTTCCGTTGACTAAGTTGACTTGTAAAGATAGAGCGTTTGTATGGGATGTTCAATGCGAAGAAAGTTTTACGGAATTGAAGAAGAGGTTGACGTCGGCTCCGATTTTGACTTTGCCTAATCCAGAAGAGCCTTTTGTGGTGTATTGTGATGCTTCCAAGATGGGTTTAGGAGGTGTGCTTATGCAGAGTGGTATGGTAGTTGCTTATGCATCGAGGCAGTTGAGGACTCATGAGAAGAACTATCCTACGCATGATTTAGAGCTTGTTGTTATTGTTTTGTGTTGAAGATTTGGAGGCATTATCTTTATGGTTCTAGATTTGAAGAGTTTAGTGATCATAAGAGCTTGAAGTATCTGTTTGATCAGAAGGAGTTGAATATGAGGCAACGAAGATGGTTAGAATTGTTAAAGGATTATGATTTCAGTTTGAATTATCATCCAGGAAAGGCGAATGTGGTAGCTGATGCGTTGAGTCGAAAGACTTTACATATGTCAGAAATGATGATTAAAGAGTTGGAATTGATTAAGCAGTTCAGAGATATGAGCTTAGTTTGCGAGGTTACTCCACAGAGTGTTATGTTGGGTATGTTGAAGATTAATAATGAATTTCTAGACAGTATAAGAGAAGCTCAGAAGTTGGATGTGAAACTGGTAGATTTGATGGTTGGGACTGATCAATCTGAGAATAGTGATTTTAAGCTAGATGCGCAAGGTGTGTTGAGATTTCGTAGCCGGATTTGTATTCCTGATGATGCTGAGATGAAGAAAGTGATACTTGAAGAGAGTCATAGAAGTAAGTTGAGTATTTATCCAGGAGCTACAAAGATGTATCAAGATTTGAAAGGTTTGTTTTGGTGGCCTGGGATGAAGAGTGATGTGGCTCGATTTGTGTATGCATGTTTGACTTGTCAGAATTCGAAAGTTGAACATCAGAAGCCTGCAGGATTGATGCAACCGTTGGAAGTTCCAGAATGGAAATGGGATGACATTTCAATGGACTTTGTGACGGGGTTACCTAGTACTTTAAGAGGACATGATTCGATTTGGGTGATTGTTGATAGGCTTACGAAGTCAACTTATTTTATTCGTATTAACATCAGTTTTCCAGTGTCGAAGTTGGCTGAGATTTACATTAGTGTGATCGTGAAGCTGCATGGTGTTTCTTTATGCATTGTGTCAGATAGAGATCCAAGATTTACTTCTGATTTTTGGAAGAGTTTTCAAGAAGCGTTGGGTTCTAAGTTGAGGTTGAGTTCAGCGTATCATCCTCAGACAGATGGTCAGACTGAACGGGCGATTTAATCGCTGGAAGACTTGTTGAGGGCATGTGTTCTCGAGCATGGAGGTTCGTGGGATACTTATCTTCCGTTGATAGAGTTCACTTATAATAACAGTTACGATTCTAGTATTGGGATGACACCTTTTAAAGCGTTGTATGGTCGAAGATGTAGAACTCTGTTATGTTGGCATGAATCTGGTGAAAGTGTAGTGCTTGGACCTGAACTTGTTCGTGAGACTACTGAGAAGGTGAAGTTGATTCGAGAAAAGACGAAATCTTCACAAAGTAGAAAGAAGAGTTATCATGACAAGCGAAGGAAAGATTTAGAATATCAAGCTGGTGATCATGTGTTTTTGGAGAGTTACACATGTGACTGGTGTTGGGCGAGCATTGAAGTCTAAGAAGCTCACTTCTCGTTTTATTGGACCGTATCAGATTTCAGAGAGAGTGGGGAATCTTGCTTGTAGAGTGGCTTTACCACCTAATCTTTCGAATTTGCATGATATGCTTCATGTGTCGCAACTTCGGAAGTATATTTCAGATCCATCTCATGTGATTCTTATGGACGATGTGCAAGTACGGGATAATCTTACGGTGGAGACGATGCATGTACGGATCGCAGATCGTGAAATGAAGACTCTGAGGGGCAAAGAAATTGTCTTGGTTAAAGTGGTTTGGTTAGGAGTTGCAGGAGAAAGACTTGGGAATTGGAGAGCAAGATGCGAGACTCCTACCCTGAATTGTTTGATTGAGGTTAATTTTCGAGGACGAAAATATTCTAAGTGGGGGAGAGTTGTAACGCCCGTAATTTAATTAATTATTTAATTAAATTATTTTTGGAATATTTGTGGAGAAGTGTTATTATAATTGGATTTATTTTATTAAATGGAGAAATAATAATATATTTGAGGTATTATATTATTGGGTGGTGAAATAATATTAGAAGTTAATATTATTTAATGTGGGCCTATAGTGTGTGAGTGGAAGTACTAAGGGGGGGTGTAAGTTTGGAGCCCACTAAGTAATAATATAATAATATTAGGTTATTTTATTATTTGTGAGAAAGAATAGAAGGAGGAAGCAATAAGAAGAAAATAAGGATTGTGAAGAACGTGAAGCTGCTGGAATTAGAAGGAAACGGCAAGAACAAAGATTCAATCCGGAAATTGTAGAGTGACCTTCAATCCAAGGTAAGGGTGGGGTTCTGGCTTTATAATTGGGTTCATGATGTTTGATATGTGGGGTTAGAGGATTACTGTTTTTGTTCTTGAATTGGATGATGTATGATGAAGATTTGGTGAATTTGAATGAATAATGACGTTATGACATTGTTTAATCGATGTAGTATGATAGGTTAATGATTAGGTGATGAATTACCATGATTATAATGAGGTTTATAGGACTGTAATTAGATTCCCGTAGTGAATTACAGTAGAAAACGCAGAAAATTATGCAGGAGGAACCAGGATGTGTCGACCTCAAGCTGGATGAGTCGATACATGGGCGATGTTAGACTCAGGATGAGTCGATGCATGCCTGGCCTGCGTCGATACATGTTAGTTGTAAGACTCAGGATGAGTCGACCAGTAAGGTGCATGTGTCGATACATGCTGCGTTTTGAAGCAAGGATGAGTCGATCCATAGGGTTTTGCATCGACACATGTTGTACAGATGAAGCAGTTGCGCCGATCCATAGAGTTTCGTGTCGATACATAATGTCTGGTTTTTGACAGAATTGGCTTTTAGTTGCTGTAACTTGAGTTTTAGGATTCTGTTTGAGATGTCGTTTGAAGCATTGATTAACTAACGCGAAGAAATTTATTCTAGATGATTAAATGATGATTAAGAAGTGTAATCCTAACAGATAATGCATGATTTAGAATTAATTCCCGTAGATGACCGTTGTGCTGATTTTTTAAACAGAATGATGAATAAGAGATGTTAGAGACTATTGTTTAGAATTATGACAGTAGGATTAGTGTCAGTAACGATATAAATTAGCAGAATAACAGGACAGATTAATGTACTATTAATATACATTTGAGTATTAGTGAGATGTTATTGATGAAGTTGTGTTCGATGATTTTGTGATAATAAATGATGTTTAATAAATTATTTTGATGTTATGAGATGTTGTTAATTGAGATGTTTTGAGATGATTGAGATGTTGCGATTTTGAGGTGTTAATTGAGATGTTTTGAGATGTGTTTTGAGATGATTTGGGTGTTGATATTACATTCATGATGAGTCGCATACATTGCATTTTTGAGATGGAGCTTATGCTCTGTGAGATGGCCTGGATTGGCAAATTTTGAGATGAAGGCTATGCCTTGTTGATGCCTCTATTAATTGGCAGATTTTTGAGATGGGAGTTCTGCTCCAATGGTACCACATGCATTTGCATAGTTTTGAGTCGCATTATAGGATTGAATAATGAAATGTATTTGATGTTGATGAATGAGTATATATGCTGTAATTGTTGTTGATTATGAGATGAGAAGTGGTGATATTATTGATCTAATTTAATATATTAATTATCATGCGCTTTATTATATTGTTAGATATCTCACCCTTTCTGTTTGAATGTTGCCCTTATGTTGGTAACGTGCAGGTAATCACGAGTGAAGGCTGTATACCTTCAATAGTTCGAGTTGGTGTCATTGCTCTGATATGTAACACTCGGGGGGATGAACGCTTACTGATTTTTTATTGTTGATTTTCAGTTGTTGAGTTTTGAATTGAATTATTATTAATTACGAGATGTTTCGAAGTTGTTGTTTCATTTAGATATGTTATTGAAGAATTCCGCTGCGTAGTTGTTGAATTATTTTATTAAAGATGTTATGACGATGGTTCATCCGATGTTTTAAAAGTGTTATATATCCATGATGAATGCAATGAATTTGTTAGAAGAATTTGTGACGTCCCGATTCGTTTGTATGAATGAAATTTTATAACTCTGATTTATTTTGCATAATTCGCTTGGGATAGAATTGGGGTGTTACAGAAGGCGTATGCTACTGTATCGCAAGGGATCAACCTGAAATAATCAAGAAAATAATAAAATGCACACGCCTGGAATCGAGTCCAGGACGTGTGCATCAAAGGCCTTATCCCCAACCATCTGAGCTAGCGTGTTAACTTGCAAGGATAATAAACATAAAACATAATATTCAAAACAAGCTAATGGGGTCAGCCAAACGCGCAAATTTTTAAACGGACCAATCTCACGCTACCACGCCTCATCTTCTTCCTCTCTCCGTCGCTTTAGCAAATCAGACTTTTACCTATAGACGTTTGTTGTAGGTATAACCTTGTCCATCTCCAAAATTGCATATGCTCAAGATAAATTACAATGGATGGTACCAATCAACTCGTCTCATCCTCACGAGCATCATGGTACCAGAATCAATGCCCAATTTTGCCTGCATTGAAAACCCCTAAACAAGAACACAAAACCCTAACTATGGCAATATCACATACAAGCATCAAAAATGCAATTAAATAGAATGATTATCTTGCAAACACGATGATAAACATGAGTATAACAATCAAAAGTGCTAAAGCTGCATGAATTAGTGAAATCAGAATCAAGTTTTTGGGCAAACCGTGGGAGGTGTAGAGCACGATTCTGGGTGTTTCAAGACCTGGGAGTGATTGTAATAGCTTCCTGGGATGTCTGGGAAGGGATTTGTGCTCTTGAAATGCTTTGAAACTCCTTGTAGATTGAAAACCGATTCCCACTTTTTCTTGAATTTTTCAGTTTTGTTCTTGGCTATGCACGACCTCTAACCCCCTTTTCTTGCCTTGGTTGCGTTCTCTATATGTACTAGGATGAATTAGGGTTGTAAAAACCACTAGTATCTTTACAAATTTTGAAGATTTGATTTGGTTTTCATGATGTATGATATCCTTCCAAATTTGACCTAATCATGCTCTTTTTGTTCCAATTACCATTGATTCGAATTGATCTTGCAAGCTCATCATATCTTGGTTGCTAACCTGTCAAAAAAACAAATCAAATCATATCTTTGATAATTTTCATCATTTATTTGATTTAATTCATTTCTTAATTAATTAAAAATAAAAATAAATTGAAAAATGAAGCAAATAATTGGTGGATAAGTATTTGAGTCGTGGACCACATTATAATTGAGGTGCAAGCATAAAAAGTTGGGCCCATTTAGCAAAAAATGCAAATTTGAGCATATTTGACTTTTGGCAATTTTGCAAAAATGGTCAACTTGGACAATGCAGAACTCTCTCAATTTTGACCCTAGAGAGGTGTTTCTTGACTTTTTAGAAAGCTTAGGGTGTCCTCTAAGCAACCCTTTTGGTCTCATCTCAATTGAGTCTTCCATGTTCATGTATGAAGCTTTGACCCAAAAGGTGTTTTTGTTGACTTTTCAAAAGGACCTATAATGTCAAAATTCATATCTTTGTGTGATTGCATATTATGAACTTGGGAGATGAAGATGAATTGTAGGGAATTGAATCCTTTTCAAAATGAGCTTTGGATGGGTCATTTCTGATAAAGTATGAGAAAGTTATGCTTGGTGAAAGTTGGGTTGACTTTTCCTGCAAAACCCTAATTTAGCAACTTTTTGGTTTTGATGAATTGTGAGCAATAATTGAGGAATCATGATCAACCCTTGATCAAATGATGAATAATAATTCAAAATGAGTATGTTGACCAAAAATATTGAAGTTTGACTGTATGTGGGCCACAATTGACTTTTGACCTAACACAATTGATTTTCAGGCATTTGAGCAATTGACTGAGCAAACTTCTTCTGCAAGGCTTGAAACTTGACATGGATGATCTTGAGAACATGTTGGGACAATGGTGAGAATTTGAGTCGTTTATGGTTCACACATCTTGATGAAGATGGAAATCCTAATTTGAGATAGACTGCCTTATGAGAGAGTTTGTCTGGTCAACTCTTGAACTTCCTTGAGCAATTTGGGGACCTCACTTGACATTTGTTGAGAAATATGGGAGGGAAAATTTTGGGGTACAACACTACCTAAGAGTGAATTATTTAATTTATTTTTGGTGCTTTGAATTAGTGACATATTTAGTACTTTAATCCACCAAGATGAGTGGTTGAACTTAAAGATGAAAGAATTTTGAGAATGTGATTCAAAGTAGCTTATCATTCCCCTCCCTCTTTATCTTGTCTATTTCTTCTTTATTTTTGTTTTTTTACTTGTGCTACATATTTTAGGAGCTTGGTTTTTACCATGTCTCTAACATGCATAACACATACATTGTTATTGACCGATCTCAAATTAGATGTGGCTTTTACATAAGTCCATTTACGATTGCTTAACATAACACTAAATTTGTTTTGAATCAGAAAATGATCATTCGTGACCTAAACTTCATGTTTACAAGCCCAAGGATGGTTTATTATTTGATTTAGGTTCAACACTTATAAAACTCATTATGTGAAGGCTTTGATTCTATCAATCCTCTAATGAGTTTTCATTAACTTTGTCCAATGTTCAATCTTCAATTATCGTTGATCATATGTGGTGGTTTTGAGTACACGAAATGAACGATATACTTGACAAAAAGTAAATGAAACTTGTTGTGTGGAGGCTTTGATTTTATCAATCCTCTAATGAGTTTTCAAGAGCAAGCTTCAAGATGGTCATTCAACTAACCCTTTGTTACACTTGACTTCTAATATAGTAACTTTTTAACTTCTAATCACTAACAATTAACTTTACTTTATGCCTTTACTATATAATTTTATTTTATGCACTTTATTTTTAGCATTTATATTTTATGCTATTTGCCTTTTGCTTACTTGAGCATTTATTTTTTTTATGTCATTTTGTTTTATTTTGCTCACTTGAGAATTTATTTTTATGTCATTTTTTCTTTACTTACTTGAGATTTATTTTCTTTTTAAGACACTTTATAATCAACTTGAACCTTAAAAGACTTAATTTCTTCGTGGACTACTTGGATATTATCCCTTTCATATTGGAGTTGTGGATCTTCCAGACTTAGGATTATAAGCCTTGATACTTGGAGACCTTGGTGCCTTGTTGTTATTTTATCTGAAGTACTTGGGGTTTGCTCCAAGGTATTGGGTTGATTTTCTTTGTGTGCAAGTTATTCTGATTTTTATATTTTATCTATGATTGGGGGTTCCTCTGTATATAGCGGTTACTTTGCCTGATTTTTGTGAAGACTTGATACATCTAAGGCGTAAGTTCATCTAAAGTCTGGTATTCATTTGATGTTTTATTACGCTTGCTCAGTTTTTAATCCAAAGGATGAGAATTCTACATTGAATTATTTATGTCAAGTGTTAGCTTCTTATTAGTTAGACCGTTCTTTTCCTTAGCTTTTACTTTGTGTACATAGGATAATCCCTTCATCTCCTCCCATTTTATTTAATTTTTAAATCTTCTCCCTCCTTTTCAAAAATCTTCTCATTTTTCAAACTTGAACCGCTTTCATAATAAACCTTGACCTTGTCAAGCGCATTTTCAAAACTTCTTTTCTTTAAACAAACTTCAATCAATTTAATCATACTTTGATATCTTTCAAAAAGACTAAAAAACATTCAACTTCATTCAAACCTTTTTTGTTCCCTCGCACACCTTTTCCTTTAAAATCCTTTTTCAAGATTAGACATGATTCATTTATAGCCGAGATGTCATCTCACTATCCCTATGGTTGTAAATGTTTCAACTTCTCCACTTGAGTACTAGAGGTTATCTTAAACCATCCCTCATGTTGGTGCGTAGTCCCTCTTACTCATTCCTTATGGGTGATTAGGCGAGTATTCTCCCTAAAGATGACGACTTGTCTCTTCATTTAAAATCAATCAACACACAAAACTTTCAAAAAATTTGAGGTGAACTATGAGTACCCTGATCCTCTATTGCACGAAGGGGGTACGTATGCATAAAAGGTTCACAACTGCGGCGGGTGAAAAAATTATAAAAAATACTTCTTTTCTCGTCTCCACCATCTTTTTTTGTATACCTTTTATATCCAAATACACATATTTTCAAAGAGGTTCTTGTGGAGTACCGTAGATGTTTAGGATGCAATATCTTCCCTTTGCATAAACAACCCTTGTACCTTGATCTTTATTTTACTTTGGGTTTGTTTGCTCTTTTCCCATTCCTTTGGATAAAATAAAAGTGCGATGGCGACTTTCACCTATTTTCTCGAGTTAAGTCAATCTAATGTCTTAGTCTCAACATTTCTACCGCTACAGAAAAAAGTGGCGACTTGGCTGGGGACTAAATCTCTAAGTGGGTTAAGCCTATCTTTGTTTATTTGTGTATGTAATATTATTTGTTGTATATTATATGTTGTATATATGCATGTTTGTCTAGATTTTTCTGGTTTTCATGATGCTTGGTGATCTCTTATAAGTTCTATACCCAGACTTGGGAAAACTTAAGATTAGGATGGGTGGTATAATCGTGTTAACTTTGATGGAGTAATCCTGAAAAAGGAGATATGATATCCCCCACTCAGTGGAGGCCCATTTGATTGTAGTATTTGTTTACTGAGCAATTGGGAAAACATGTTGCTTTCGACCTGGGAGCCTGCGAAGCTGAGATGCCATAGAACCCTTAACCTATCTTGGCCTTTTAGGTGTAGTGCGAAGACTATGATGGAGTAATTCAGAAGTAGTTGTTACACGATGCTGCACTTAGATGAGTTTCTCTTGAGAATATTGCTAATTACCGAGTTAATCGGAACATTGGTAATATCTGAAGGAAGAATGTAGACTCTGGGATTTCCATAGAACCTTGTTCGGCAGGTGATAAACCAATAGTCCTTACCTTGTGGGTAGTACCTCTGACTTCATGCTCATGAATTTGAACCTGTGATCCTGTTAAAGTGTTGTGCATTGCATAACATCGCATATCATTTGCATCTCCTGCATCATTCATGCATACATCCAGGTTGCCCAGGATCTCATTCCCAATTGTTCCCTAGTTCCAGTTATCTATCGACCGTCAAGTTGTTTCCTCAACACAACTACGAGACTAGAGTTGCTGTCAAATTAAGAATGGAAAACCAAGAATAACACAACATGGAAATTCGAATGTAAATCGATGATTTGAAGTCAGACATGACCAAGCTCACTAAGATGATGCATGTCCTGATTTCCAGAGGAGATCCACCTCAAAGAACTGATATATGAAATTTCAACTTCTGTTGTTGACCCTCAACCTATACATCATACAACCACTACATGGCCAGAGTTTGGGTTACCTTAGAATTATGCTCCACCTGTTACAACTACTCCAATGGTTGACCAGTCTTCCTGACCATTCTTTCAGGCTTCAGTTTTCACTGAACCTCAACCAATCATTCATACTACTTCTCATCAACATGTTGCACAAGCTGCTTATGAGAACCCTCTCTTTGAATACCATGATGCCAGTCCCCGAAGTGTGAGCCAAAGAGACTTTGGTGAGATTGAAGATGTAAAAGAAAAATATCATACTCTAGAGAACATATTTTGAGTTATGGAAATAAATGAGTTCTTCAGTGTTGATGCTGACAACACGTGTTTAATTTCTGACCTTGTAATGCCTGCAAAGTTCAAAACTCCCGAGTTTGAGAAAGACAAGGAGCACACTTATCCTAGAAGTCATTTGGTCATGTACTTCAGCAAGAATACCTTTAACTCCACTTCTTGTTTCCCAATTAGACACAATGTCTGACCGCTTCAGATGTAAGGCTGCTGCAATAAATTCAGTTTTTGGAACTTTCTCTAAACCGGTGAAGGGTGTCTGATCAAGAATAGGTATTCCAAGTAGCTTAGAGAACTCTTCTATTGTGGGTACCAACTGATACTTTAGGAAAGTAAAACAGTGATTCTTAGGATCAAAAAACTGGAACAGAACACTCATCATGTCTTCCTCAAAACCCGAGGTATCCAAACTGAGTAAATAACCATGCCTCTTGGTGAATTGAGAATTTTAGCGAACCTTTAAGACTAACTCCTTAATCTTGGAAGGTACCCTTATGAAGTTGATTCAGAAAGTATTTCTACGAGCGGAGGCTATAACCAGCAACAAAGAACAAAGATAAATCTCTAGGTCTTTGAAATGGTTAGTGAAAATGTTATGTTATAATGATATGATGTTATGTCATATTCATGTTAAATAAGTAGAAAACACAAACAAGTCATACAAGAGCCTTAGGTTTAAAGGCTTACATGAAGTCCATAGGTAAATACCCTTCTACATTAAAGTTAAGTTGGCTTAACCTATCCTAAAATAATAACCAGGTTCTAGGAATATCATATCACCGATCTTTCTCGCAGGCTTTATTTTAGCACGACAACTGGCTTGCCACCAAAACATCCTGAAAGTTGAATCTCAATGAGTGTATCTTCGAGTATGAACCAACTTTGGACTATACCAAAGCTGGCTATCTCTCTACTTTCTAATAGCTAAGATGGGTCAATTAAGGTTCTAAAAGTAAGTTAGTGTTAACAACACCACGCGGAAGCCTAATGTTATCCTTAACTGACTCAAGGAACATCAGTACAAACCAAAGTGTCACACTAACTGTAACCATAATGTTAACCATATCGGTCTATATCGTACAGTCTTTATGATCTATTTCTACTTACCTAAGGAATCCCTAGATCCAGGCGTAGGATCTTACAAGCAATAATACCCAAACAAACCCCTTAAAGTAAAGCAAACAATTCAGACAATTAAAGCAAGTAAAAGTGATCAAAATTCTAAGGTAACCCCTCCTTTTTAAGTAGTTCCCCAGCAGAGTTGCCAGTTCTGTAATACGGTGGGAGAACTGACTTTTTTTTTGTGTTTTATCCAAATGTGCGGTTATCAAGAGTCTCCATTGACTTTTCTTTTACCCAATATTTAGGAAAGGTGAAAAGAACAGGAAAGACCTTTGATAGATTTTGTGTTTGGGGGGGGTAAGTTATGAAAAGGGAAGGTATTAGCATCCTTTTCATCTGTAGTTATCTACGGGCTCTTAATTGCTTAGCTCACTTTTGAAAAAAAATTGCTTTGTGTGTGTGATTTGTTTGAAAATATTTTGAAATGCCAATGTAAGGCTAACTTTGTAATGATTCTTGTATCAGTCCTCAAGAATGTATACAAAGTGTTTTTGAAAATATCTATTTTTTGAGAATGTAGTGTGAAAATGTATTTGTTTGTGAGCAAGCATTCAAGAGTTCTTACCCACTAAAGATCTTTCGTGTTATTTTCCTTCTCATTGGGAGATAGTACTATCCATATCATCAGTTGGTAGGTAGCTGTGATACGGTGGGAAGAACTGACTGTTTTTTGGAATGCTGGTTTTGCATTTTGCGTTTGTATTCGCAAAATGTCGCGGTAAGCAAGAGTCGCCACCGACTTTTATTTTATCCAACAATGAAAGGAAAAAAGCACAGAAAAATTCCTTTTTTGAAATTATCTCTGAGTACGGGGGGTAGATTATAGAAAGGGAAGGTGTTAGCACCCTTTCTATCCGTGGTTATCCACGGGCTCTTAGGTACTTGCTCAATTGTTTTCAAAATTATTTTCTTTGTGCTTGTGAGTTTGAAAAAGTTTTTTGTTTAAAACTTCGATTTAACTCTGGCTTCTGTCCTCAAGAGTGTAATGAAGTGTTTTGAAAACTTTGTTCGAAAAGTGTAAGTGTGAAGAGTTTTGTTTTGAAAGAGCAAGTATCTAAGAGTTATGTACCTACTCAAAAAAGGAATCGTTATATGCTAATTTCCTTTAGACTATGCTATCCCACTATTAATGAGCGGGTAGCACCGTCGTTGGAATTTTAAGGGTCAATTCGAATTAGGGACATACGGTCACCAAAGCAATGTTAGGACGCCTTAGCGGTAACCCTAATGTCTTAGATCATTTTTTGAGGCAACAATATCCGAGGCAACCATTTCGAGGCAACTATGATCTTGTAGACAAGAGGACGACCTCTAAAACAACCTATACTCAATGACCATGTACGAAGGCAACCAAGTGGGGTGTACCCTAAGAGTGCGCATGTGCGAGTGTGCCGTTTTCAGTTATTTTTATCTTTGCACATGTTAAGGGTGATCTAATTTGATTTTAAGATTAAGCATTCAGTCTTGTCATGCAAACCCTATTATCAAACATCTAGCAGTTATAATTTGCAGAATTAAAAGTGCGGAAATTAAATTACAAGGCGTCGGGTATTTACATCGCCAAAAGCAACCCTTTGAAAATAAAACAAAGCAGTAAATAAATAAAATGTCCTAATTATCTATTACATACCGTAAGCAGATACATAATTGGATAAAAATAAATAAAGCGCACGGGAAATTACATCGAATGCGAAATTTAGGGTTTTTGACCCCTTTGAAAGAAAATTGCTTTTTTGTTGTTTTTTTTATTTAATAAAAGAAATTAAATTCTAAATTAAATAACTAAATTAATATAAATAAATTAAATGAAAAAAATAATTAATGACATATTTTTGGAGTTTTTATTATTTTAAGAAAGAAAATAAAAATAATTAAATTTGTAGTGAAAACCTAATTAAGTCTAATTAATTTTATTTATTTACAAAATAGGTTAAAGTTATTCTAGAATTAAAAACCTAAATTAATTAATTAGTATTTATTAAAAAAAAGAATTCTGAAATTTATGGGATAAAAATATTTTTTTATGATTTTTGATAAAAAGGAAAAATTATGATTGGTTAGTAATTAATTAAAATAAAGCAATTAAATTAAATAAAACAAAATAAATAACAAAAAAACATAGAAGAAATGGGCCTGATTAGGAGGTGTAAGTAGCAATTCTGTAGGCCCATTAGAAGCGGGTCCGTTTGACCTTCTGAATCTGGTACACACGCGTTGACCATCACTTTGGTGGACCTTCAACATTTGACCACCAGATCTGGCCCTTTGGCCATCTGGCACTTTGAGAATGAACGTCCATGGTGGAAATCTGGCTTGACCATGCATGTGATTATCTGCAAGGAATTAGAAAAATGCAAATTGCTGGAGGCAGGGATCGAACCCCTGACCTCCAGCCTTTGGGTCCTTTATGGCCTATGTGACAACCACTGAAGCATGTTGTTGTTTTGTTAATAATAATACAAATAATATATATTATATAAAAAACAAAGCAATTGCCAGAAAGACAAAAAATGCGCGCAATTATTTGAACTGGCTAATGGATGGACGACACGTCTTCATCCCTGTCCTCCCAACGCTGTAACTTTACCTACGGATTTTTATCCGCAACAAAGGATGCAGCTTCCTTCCAAAATCTCCCTCAGTCCATATAAATACATTCCAAGAACATGGTTGAACTCGTCATGACCTCCTGATCACAACCATGTCCTTCATATGGACCAATTGTACCTGAAATAGAAAGCCCTAAAAATGAACAAAGAACCCTAGCTATGGTGATTCTTCATACAGAGCACATAAATGAAATTGGCTATTACCAACAGTTTGCAAATGATGTGAAGGTTAAGGATATGCAATTATTTCATGAAAACGATGTCTAATTTCAAAGATACGAAATCAGAAACAGGGGGACTCGCGTGAGACTTACAGTGTGCTAGGAGGTATGGAAACGCGTTGTCTGGATCGAGTTAGCTTGTGAGAATTTCCAGGAAGCGATTGGGATACGTCTCAGGCCTTGAAAATGCCTCCAACCTTGATTTCGATCTCAAGCTTTTTTGTGATTTTTCCAATTTTGGTTCTGCCTCTACCAATACTCTCTCACCCTTATTTTCGTGCCTCTTGCTTGCTTATGTATTGTGCCTTGGATTAGGGTGAAAAACTTGGTCCAAATCTCTCCATATTGATGATTGCATATTTGATTTGATCTTCCATTAAAACCTTTCCAAACTTGATCTAAATCATATATTCTTGTGCATAAAGACCTTGATACGAATTCAATTGCCATGATAGCTGTATTTGGAGCCTGAAATAGCCAAAAAATCATGTGTTATCAATCCTTTAAATTTTATGTGATTTTATTTTATTTAAAATGAATTAATTCAAATAAAAATCAAATTAAATAATAAAAATGTGATATGGACACATGGCTGGAGCTAGGGCACGTGGGAAATAATGCAAACTCAAATCAAGTGAAAAAAAATGGGCCTATTTGAAAAAATTTGATGTTTTGGGGATAGTTGACTTTTGGCAATTTTGCAAAAAGGTCCAACTTCAACAATGCATAACTTCTTCAATTTTGAACTTTTGGAAGTGTTCTTGGACTTTTTAGAAATCTTGAGATGTACTCTAATCAACCCTTTTGGTATCATCTCATTTTGATATTCCATGCTCACGTTATAAGCTTTGGAAAAAATGTGTTTTTGTTGACTTTTCAAAATGACCTATAATATCCAAATTTATAACTTCTTGTGAGTGCATTTTTTGAACTTTGGGTATGAAGATGGATTGTAGGGAATTGCAACCTCTTAACAATGAGCTTTGGATGGGTCATTTCGCATAAAGTATGAGAAAGTTATGCTTGGTCAAAGTTGGGTTGACTTTTCCTACAAAACCCTAATTTAGCAACTTTTGAATCTTGATGAATTTTGAGCAATCCTTGATGAATCTCAATCAACCCTTGATAAAATGATGAAATATCCTTAAAAATGAGGATTTTGACAAAAAAATATTGAACTTTGACTGTATTTGGGTCATAGTTGACTTTTGCCCTAGCACAGTCGACTTTTGGACCTTTTGAGCAATTGACTGAGCAAACTTCCTCTGCAAGGCCTGAAATTTGACATGGATGATCTTGAGGACATATTATGACGTTGGTGAGAACTTGGGGTCATTTGGAATCAAAGGTCTTGATGCAACATAAAACCCTAATTTGGGGTAGACTGCCTTAGGAGATAGCTTGTTTGACCAACTCTTAAGCAACCTTGAGCCACTTGGAGATTTTCTTGCAATATTTTGAGAAATATGGGAGGGAAAATTTTAGGGTACAACACCTTCCCTTGTTCAATCTTCTTAAACCTGAGGATGTAGATTGGCTTTAGAGCCTTTCGTGATCCGAAGGTGGAAGAGGATTGAACACTAGAGTGCCCAGAGATTTGCACTCGCATGAAGTGGTAGTTGTCTTGTGATGTCGGGAATGGGCTTTTAGATGCCATTTGGAGAAGTGTCGATAGCATAAGAGATTCCTTAGCGAGATCTTGTATACTTGTTGTTATGGAAGATTCCTCTAGGGAAGTCTGATTTTTGTTGAGATTTAGGAACTTGCCCGTAATTCAACTGAGGGGGAAACATCTTCATCGAGATTTAAGAACTCGCCCGTAATTTAACTGAGGAAACTCTGCTGAGATCTAGGAACTCGTCTGTAATTCAATGGAGGAACTTTGCCGAGATTTAGGACCTTGTCTGTAATTCAACTGAGGAATATTTTGTTGAGATTTAAGAACTTGTCATTAATTTGACTTGAGGGAAACATCTTCATCGAGATTTAAGAACTCGCCCGTAATTCAACTGAGAAAACTCTGCTGAGATTTAGGAACTCGTTTGTAATTCGACGGAGGAACTTTGTCGAGATTTAGGACCTTGTCTGTAATTCAACCGAGGATAATTTTGTTGAGATTTAAGAACTGGTCAGTAATTCGACCGAGGGAAACATCTTCATCGAGATTTAAGAACTTTCCTGTAATTCAACTGAGAAACTCTGCTGAGATTTAGGAACTCGTATGTAATTCGACGAAGGAACTTTGTCGAGATTTAGGACCTTGTCTGTACTTCAACATCTCTGTTGAGTTTTAAGAACTTGTCAGTAATTCTACTTGGGGAAACATCTTCGTCGAGATTTAAGAACTTGCCCGTAATTCAACTGAGAAACTCTACTGAGATTTAGGAACTCGTCTGTAATTCGACGGAGGAACTTTGTCGAGATTTAGGATCTTGTCTGTACTTCAACGTCGCTGTTGAGTTTTAAGAACTTGTCAGTAATTCGACTTGGGGAAACATCTTCGTCAAGATTTAAGAACTCGCCCGTAATTCAATTGAGAAAACTCTGCTGAGATTTAGGAACTGTCTGTAATTCGATGGAGGAACTTTGTCGAGATTTAGGACTTTGTCTGTAATTCAACTGAGGATAATTCTGTTGAGATTTAAGAACTTGTCAGTAATTCGACTTTGGGAAACATCTTCATCGAGATTTAAGAACTCGCCCATAATTCAACTGATAAAACTCTGCTGAGATTTAGGAACTGTCTGTAATTCGACTTTGGGAAACATCTTCATCGAGATTTAAGAACTCGCCCGTAATTCAACTGAGAAAACTCTGCTGAGATTTAGGAACCTGTCTGTAATTCAACGGAGGAACTTTGTCGAGATTTAGGACTTTGTCTGTAATTCAACTGAGAAAAACTCATCTAAGATTTAAGAACTTGTCAGTAATTCGACTTTGGGAAACATCTTCATCAAGATTTAAGAACTCGCCCGTAATTCAACTGAGAAAACTCTGCTGAGATTTAGGAACTGTCTGTAATTCGACTTTGGGAAACATCTTCATCGAGATTTAAGAACTCGCCCGTAATTCAACTGAGATAACTCTGCTGAGATTTAGGAACCTGTCTGTAATTCGACGGAGGAACTTTGTCGAGATTTAGGACTTTGTCTGTAATTCAACTGAGAAAAACTCTGCTGAGATTTAAGAACTTGTCAGTAATTCTACTTTGGGAAACATCTCCATCAAGATTTAAGAACTCGCCCGTAATTCAATTGAGAAAACTCTGCTGAGATTTAGGAACTGTCTGTAATTCGACTTTGGGAAACATCTTCATCAAGATTTAAGAACTCACCCGTAATTCAACTGAGATAACTCTGCTGAGATTTAGGAACCTGTCTGTAATTCGACGGAGGAACTTTGTCGAGATTTAGAACTTTGTCTGTAATTAAACTGAGAAAAACTCTACTGAGATTTAAGAACTTGTCAGTAATTCGACTTTGGGAAACATCTTCATCGAGATTTAAGAACTCGCCCGTAATTCAACTGAGAAAACTATGCTGAGATTTAGGAACCTGTCTGTAATTCGACGGAGGAACTTTGTCGAGATTTAAGACCTTGTTTGTAATTCAACTGAGAAAAACTCTGCTGAGATTTAAGAACTTGTCAGTAATTCGACTGAGATAAAAGCTTCATAGCTTTGAATTTTGTGAGAATTTAACTACATCCTTCCTGAAAGGTAAAGGTTAGTTGTATGTAATGCATGATATGTATCAAGAAATGATGTTCTCAAAATAAATGAGATTGTGTTGTATGATGCGTATATGCACGTGTCATGATTTATGAGAATGTGATGTTTTTAGCTGGGGAAAATAAATCCCGGATATCTGCTGGAGAAAAGAGTTGAATTCTTCGTTTCCGCTGGAGATAGCGAATGAAGATGACTGTGAGAATAAACCTGCAGGAGAGGATAACTCTGTTGGGGAATAAAATGATGAGGAGATTACTCTGTGGGGAAGAGATGCTTTGTAGAGGATTCTGCTGATAAATTCAGCTGGGGATGAATTACCGTTGCTGGTGATACTAAATCCTGTTGGGGATTGAATTCCTGTTTGGGCAAGGAATGAACTCCGCTGGGGATAATCTTTCAAAGTCTACTGGGGATGATTCTCCAAACTCCATTGGGGAAGCTTCTTCAGGCTGTGCTAGGAAAAATTTCAGACTCTGTCGGGGATATCTTGTACTCTGCAGGGGAATATTCTTATACTCCGTTGGGGAATATTAAGACTTTTCGATGCTGATGGTAGATAAACTCTGCTTGGAGAGAATATTATCGATTCATTCACAGTTGCAAGTCTCAGTTGGGGAGAGCTAAGATTACTGTCTTTTCTTACTTTGTGGGGAGTGAATGCACGTTAGCCATATTCTTCAGCTGAATCTACCTTTGTACCTGGTGGACAAAGAAACTGTACGGTTTGGACAATTCTTGTTTGCCCATGTTTATGATATTACAAGTAATGGTCTTTTGTTTCGCATGTAAATATTCATGAGCAACAATTAGTGTCAAATGCATATATAAAAAATGAACATTGGACGTTCTTTGCAAAATAAAACAGGTAAAGGAAAAACAGTTTGAAATTTCTATGAAAATGAATTGTATTGATTTTGAAATTTGGCCTGTAAATAGGCGTTTTTATACAGGAGGCTGACGTCCTAGTAAGAGAACACCTCCGAAAAATAGAATTTACACAATTTGTGAAAAACTAAACAAAACAGCTATGTGAATAATCCCATTGGGTTCCCACTCTGCTATTGCCTTTATGTCCTCGAGCATATCATCACTTTGCTACTTGGTTGAGGGTAAATTAGATTGATTAGTGCCGTCCGAGCTTGATAGTCGATACCGAAGTCTGGCTGTGAAATGATCCAATGAGACATAGTGTTACGCTTTGATCCCTAATTTTTGCCTGGACCGCCCTTTCGAGTTTTCAGTCCACCGGGATACCCTTTTTTGCCCAAGCCGCCTTTTCAGGTTTTCGAATTGCCGGGTGTATAGTTTTTTTCATTTTCATCCCTTATTTTTGGCCGAACCCTTTTGGTTCGTCGGGAAGCCCTTATTTTTGCCTAGGCCAGTCAACCTAGAGGGTTTTTGATTATGCGTAGTATCTTTTCACTATGTCTGCATTGATGGGGTGAGGAAGGTCGTCACCATCCATGGTGGTTAGAATCATGGCTCCTCCTGAGAAAATGTTCTTAACCACAAATGGCCCTTCGTAAGTAGGGGTCCATTTGCCCCTGGGATCACCTTGAGGTAAAATAATGCGCTTGATAACCAGGTCCCCAACTTGATACTCTTGTCGTCTGACTTTCTTGTTAAATGCCTTGATCATCCGTTTTTGATACGTCTGACCATGACAAATAGCAGCAAGTCTCTTCTCGTCAATTAAGTTTAGTTGATCAAGCCGGGTCTGAATCCAGTCATCTTCGCTCAAACCTGCATCCTTCATATACCGAAGAGAGGGTATCTGAACTTCAATGGGCAAGATGGCCTCCATGCCATAAACCAAGGAATAGGGTGTTGCCCCTGTTGACGTCCGCGCTGAAGTACGGTACCCATGAAGAGCAAAAGGTAACATCTCGTGCCAATCTTTGTATGTTACCGTCATCTTCTGCACAATCTTCTTAATGTTCTTATTAGCCGCTTCTACAGCCCCATTCATCTTCGGCCGGTAAGGAGAAGAGTTATGATGCTGTATCTTGAATTGCTTGCAGAGTTCGGTGATCATCTTATTATTGAGATTTGTACCATTGTCTGTAATGATCCTCTCTGGTACACCATATCGACAAATCATATTGTGCCGAATGAACCGTGCCACGACGTTCTTGGTTACTGTAGCAAAGGAAGTTGCTTCAACCCACTTTGTAAAGTAATCAATAGCTACCAGGATGAAACGATGCCCGTTAGATGACGTAGGCCTGATCTCGCCAATCATATCAATGCCCCACATTGTGAAAGGCCATGGAGCCGTCAAGACATTCAGAGGTACTGGAGGTATATGCACCTTATCAGCATAGACTTGGCACTTATGACAGGTCCGAGAATGTTGATAACAGTCGGCTTCCATTGTGGACCAAAAAATCCTGCCCGTAGGATTTTCTTTGCCATGGAGTATCCATTGGAATGAATCCCAAAGTACCTTCGTGCAACTCTACCATAATCCTTTCTGCTTCGTTCTTATCCACACAACGCAGTAAGGTCGAATCATAGTTACACTTGTAAAGAATGCCATTGCTGATGAATAATTTCGCCGCGAACCTCCTCAGAAACTTCTTGTCATTAACAGATGCACCCTCGGGGTACTCCTGAGCTTCAAGATACCTCTTCACCTCATGAAAACAGGGTTTATCCGTTGCTTCTTCAGTCTCAATATCACAACAATGTGCAGGTGTTGTACCCTAAAATATTCCCTCTCATTTTATCAACATTTCTCATCACAAGACTCTTGGAATTCAAGACCAAGCTAGGGTTTACTCTGCTCAAGACACCTCCTTGCACTGCTGACTTAAATTAGGGTTTGAGTTTGCACAGGTATGTTTTGACCTACAATGCCCAAAATGACTTTCATACTTCATGTTGGACTCACAAGTTTGTCCATACCAAGTTTCAAGACTTGATTCAAATTTTTGCCCAGTCAATTGGACAGTTGACCTAGAAATCAGTTGTATTGGGAAAAAGTCAACTGTGGCCAATTTACAATCAAACCTCATGAATTTTGACCCACATCAACATTATGAACTCATATGAACCATTTGATCAAGTTTGGATCACAATTCCACAAGAAATTTGATCAGATCACCAAAAGGGCAAAATAGTCATTTTTAGGGTTTTGACTGCACAAAGGCAATTTTTGACTGTTTGACCTAACCAATGGCAAATCAGGCTCAACCATGGACTCAAGGACTCAATGACATTGTCTTGACCCATTCAACAAGTTCAAAAGATCCCAAATGCATAGGATTGGCAACTAAATTTTTCAATCAACTGATCAAAATTTGACTGTATACTGAAAAGTCAAACTTTGACTTTTTGGTCAAAATCAAGTGCCAAGAGATATTTTTCATCAAGACATGTCAAATTATGAAACTAGTTCATCAAGAAACCCAAAATTGCAAATTAGGGTTTAAAATGGAAAATTTTCATAACTTAGAAATTTTCGAAGTTATAAAATTTTCTTATTTTTTCCTAACTTTGTCCCATTTTTTCACCAAGACGCAAATGAATTAAAACAAAACTTATAACATGAAAGTTGTATTCCATCAAAAATTCTACAACTTTTATTCACAAAGTTTTCTCAAAAGACGCTTGGATCTCAAGTTATGGTTTTTGGAACAAGGGTACCTAAAACTTTTAACTTAGAGAAATTTTGCCCTAGTTTAGGCAGGATTTTGACCCATCTTCTTGGCCATTTTTCACATAGTTACACTTGGAGTTTCAAGTTTCATTTCAAATATGGATTATAACACATGTTGCAAGCTTTCCAAATTGTCCAAGAACTCCTCAAACACCTTTGTGGTTAGGGAGAATCGAACGCTTGGAGTTGGCAAAAACTCACTTTGCAACCATGGCCAATACATGTTCATACCACTTGCCAAGTCTGACCAAGCTAGCTTATTACACAATTACAGGTCTCTAAACCAGTTTGTACTCCATAATTTAATGCAAATCCATTGAGCCAATACATTGTCTTGGTCATTAGGGTATTGTACAGAAGTTTAATCCCTAAATGGTAAAAGGCACATTTCCATTTTTGCAAAAGGTTGCTTTATGTCAAACCACTAATCCTTGAGCCTTGAACAAGATCTTATGCTGTCAACCAAATCCAAAAACTTGGGGCCAAGCTTGCACAATGTATGCAGGGCTAGAGCTAGCCTGTACAGGCCTGCTCTTTGTCACTTCTCATTTTGCTTCATAACCAAGCAACTATGCAAAAAGCCAACAACTCACACATCTGATAAAACCAACTCAAGTAAAGTTGTCAAACAAGTTTCATACACCTTTGCAAGTCAGAAGCACGAGCTCTTCACCACTCAAACCTCCTCATACTCAAAATCTCCATTTTCTTGCAAAACAGGGCCAGTTCTGCATATGCAAGCCACATTCAAATTCCCTCGTGCGTTTTGTCCAAAAGCACTTCAAACACATTCCAAACTATATACCTAAGTTGTCCAGACCATTTACAAGTTGCTGTAACTCCATTAACACACATTGCCATTTTTGTTTGGAAGCTTTGCAGGTTGAGTTCTGTAGCACGATTCAGGCCACTTCAAAACAAACTAAGCATTGGGAAAGGTTCAGTGGACATCAGGCAAGCTTAAAAGAACCTCAAGCACCAATGAAAGTTGCTGCATTGTCCAGCTCGAACTCAACTGAAACAGGTATTTCATGAACTTCTATCTCTCTATTTAGGAATAATTAGACTTAGGTTTGTGAATGAAAGATGTTGTATTCATAGCCCTGAAACCATACATGTGCTTAGTTTTCATTTATATTAATCGTGCTAAGAGAATTTCATCCATGAACTTTCTGAAAAAACTAGGTTAGAAATTAGGGCCAGAGAAATTCTCTCTGGTCTTTGAGAGTTAGCTTAAGTTTTTTATATGGTTAGATTCGTTGTTTGATGCTCTACAAGTTTCATGTTTTGAGTTTTGTCAAAAACGCACTGAATCAGGAGATAGCAGTTTGTACACAGAAGGCGCATTTTTGGTGTTTGAACAGAGGAAGAAGATGAAGTTATTGGGCTGGGCTGGCTTGTTTTACTTCTAACACTTGCATTTTCAGTTCACACCCCCTGGCCCATTTCTTTGTATTTTTATCATTTTTGCATTTTTATTTCATTTCTGATTTTGACATTTTATTTTCTAACATAAAAAAAATACTTAAAAAATATTTTCATAAATTTTTATATTTATTTGGTATTTATTTTAATTATTTCCACCATTTAAATGATTAAATACTTTATATTATTTTGTTAAAATTTAAAAAAATAATACAAATAATACTTTTATTTTCATTTTCATTTTTACTCACATTTGAAAATATTTTCTTGAAATATATACATTTTTGTAAATAATTTATTTTATTTTTGTATACACTTAATATATTTAATATATATATTTATACATATATACTATGTTTTATTAAATAATTAGAATAAAAAGAACAAAAATATTTTATTTTATTTTTATTATTATTTACACTAAAAAAATACCTTTTTTGGATATATTTCATTTGAATACATGTTAATATATTTTTGTATATAAATAATGTATCATATTTATTTTCTTTAAGAAATTAGGGTTTTTGCCCTAAAAACAAAAATAATTAAAAATAACCCTTTTTATTTATTTCTTTACTTTTCTTTCCGTTGAAAATACTTTACATACACAAAAACCTTTTTTTGCATAATACATTTCATCTAATATTTATTTATTGTATTTTATTTAAATATTGTACATTTAAATATTATGCCTTGCACATTCAATTTGGTTGTAATAATTTAGGGTTTAATTTCTTGTCAAATATCCCCTATTCAAATTTGTACCCCCTCCCTATATCATGTTGTAATAATGTAGAATTTAAATTCTCGCACCTTTAAAGCTTTCAATTATGCCATGATTAGACTTAGGGTTTGTATGCAAAATCAAAACAACAAATAGTTTGACCTAATCAAAAGACAAAAATGCATGAAAAATAAACACAATGCACACTTGCACCCCTAGGGTTTCAATCCACTTATTGCCTTAAAAAATGGGCCATGGTATGCATGTCAAGTATTTTGGCAAAACAAAAACAAAAACAAAACAAAGATCATAGTCCCTCGATGACGCTATCTGAGTTGCCTAAACAAAATGATCAAAGTCCCTCAAGAAAATTGCCAAAAATACTTGACATTATTGCTATCATGGTCTATACGATGACCCGCGCCTGTCTCGTTTAACATCCTAACACAAGGTTGTTCACCAAATACAATGGTGAAGCAACACTGTTAAAAGGGTTAAAAACATAAGAAAGATCTTTGAGTAAAATAGGGTAGACAACTCTTAGTTACTTGATCAAAACTTGCAAAAACATCCTTGCTATTTTCAAAACACACTTCACAACACAATTTCAAAACCCTACTTTCAAACATTTAAAACTTTTCAAAAGACAAAAACACCTTTGTATACATTCAAACAAGAATCATTACAAAGGTTGCCACAACGATGGCCTCTTTTCAAAACATCTTTCAAAACCACACACAAAGCACCATTTCAAACAATTGAAGAGCACCATTTCAAACAATTGAAAAGCAAAGCAAGTGATCTAAGAAAGTAACTAAGAGCCCATGGATAACCATGGATAGAAAGGGTGCTAATACCTTCCCTTTCTATAATCTACTCCCCGAACCCAAGAAAACATCTCAAAGGTCTTTCCTGTACTTTTTGGCCTTTCCTTAGGATAAAATAAAAAGTCGGTGGCGACTCTTGCTAAACCGAAACATTTGCGAACACAAACGCAAAATCCCAAGTCAGTTCTCCCACCGTATCACAGAACTGGCGACTCTGTTGGGGACAACTTTAAAAGTGGAGTAACCTTAGGGTTTAGATCACCCTTTTTCATGACTATATTGTTTGCCTTGATTGCTTTACATTTGGTTCTCTTGTTTGGGTTTGAAATTCTCCACCCGGATTTGGGAAACATTCATAGCTAAATAACAATACGTTGTGGAAACAGTGCAGGGTATACCGACATGGTTGAAGCAATAGCTATATTAGTGCGACATATTTGTGAGTACCGGTAGCCTTTGAGTCAATCAAAGAGAATACGGGGCCGCTGAGTGATGTCATGAAGCACTAATGAACTCTTAGAACCTTACTTGACCATTTTGGCCTTTTGTTAGGAGTAGTGAGATGACCGGCTTTGGTGCAGTCCGAAGTTGGTAGATACTCGATGCTATACTCATTGAGGGTTATTTTCCTGGAATATTTTGGTCGCTAGTTAAGTGGCTAAACCAAAATAATGAACATAGAAAACAGTCCAGTGATATTGAGCTCCTTAGAACCCGGTTACTATTTATAGGACATGTTTGAGCCAACTAAACTCAAGAGGGTACTTACCTATGAAACCTCATGCAAGCCTGAAACTAGGGTTTTATGTGACTTACTTGTGCATGTGCTTGTGCATACATCATGAACATCATAAAGCATCATATGCATCCACTAACCATTTCAAGGGTTTGGATCTTCATCTTTGTTCTTGTTTTGTAGGTCATGGAATCTCTTCGCAGGAAAATAATTCAAGTCAAACTTGTGAGAATCCCTCCTCAACTCAAGGAGGTTACATCCAGGATTCCAGAGAATTCTCTCTTCAGTGAAAGACATGGTAGACTTCTCAGCTTGGTCAACTCCAACATTGAAGAAGACTTGGTGAAAGTTCTCTTCCAGTTCTTTGACCCCCTACACCACTGTTTCACATTCCCTGATTACCAGTTAGTACCCACTTTGGAGGAATTTTCTCAACTCCTGAGAATTCCTATTCTTCATCAACTACCCTACAACGGTACGGAAAAAGAACCAAAGCCTGAAGATGTTGCTCAAGCATTGCACTTGTAACCATCTGACATCAAGGGGCATTGGGAAACCAGAAGTGGTGTCAAGGGTTTCTTGGCAAAGTTTCTATTTGAGAAGGCACAAGACTGCTGGAATTCTCTTGATCTACAAGCCTTTGAAGAGATTGTGGCACTCCTTATCTATGGGTTGGTCCTGTTCCCAAACCCGGATCAGCTTATAGATGTGAATGCTGTCACGATTTTCATATCCAGGAATCCTATACCTACATTGCTTGGGGACATCCTACACTTATTTTACACACGAACAATGAGAAAAAAAGGTTTTCTCATGTGCTGTACTCCTCTCCCAGAAAGGTGGTTTATTTCTCACCTTCCACAATCAGTTTTGAAGAATGAGCAAGGTTTAAGGTGGTCACAACGGTTGATGACCCTCGCACATTCTGATGTACATTGGTGTTCTCGGTCCAGAGAAAATGTCATCATCATTGATCGTTGTGGGGAATTCCCTAATGTCCCACTACTTGGAATTAGGGGAGGCATTACCTACAACCCCTGTTTAGCTCTAAGACAGTTTGGATATGCTCGGAGGGATGGCCCTCATGACATGCTGGTTCCTGGCCTAGTTTTTGACTTTGACAACGATGCGCAAGGAATTCGACAAAGGTTCATCAGAGCTTGAAGGATACCCAACAAGGTAGATAGTAAGACACTGGGGCACAAGAATTCCATCCCCCTTGAGCCTTATCTCAAGTGGGTACGAACCCGCGCCCAGAATCTTATGATGCCATACCCTCACATTCTCCCTTTGATCAAAGAGCCTGTTATGGAAGGAGAGGTTCCATACACCCTCCTACATCCTGACATGCCAACATCATGGAAAGAAATGCAAAAGAGTTGGATCAAACTCAAGGAAGAACATAATACTTTTGAAGCCAGCTTCTATGCCAGTGAGAAGAAGGTTTTGGAGCTTACCCGCCGACTTCATGAGGAGGAAACTCTCAACACTTACATCGCACCAAAGAGGATGCGCAATGTATTTTTACATTAAGAGTTTTGTAATATTTTGCCCATGAGGCACTTATGTACTAACAATTTCTTCTTAATATGACGTGTGTTCCTTTTTGTTTGCAACAAATTTGAATTTCTGAATCCTTGAATGCATTACATGAATAACATACCATTCATCATATGCATAAACAGGTCTTCACACCAGGTTTCCTTATCTTTCTGTTGTTTATTTCAGCAAGATGGATTTGGAGCAGACGGTTAGGGATCTGCAAGCATAGAATTCTCAATTCCAGCAACTCCTCATGACCTTAGCAAAGGGTCAAGAGGACCTCAAAGCACTGTTGGAGGAGAATAAAGAGAAAAAGAAGAAGAGGCCCGGAGTATCCACTTTTGGAAGAAGATTTGAAAGCAATGCTAGAAAAGTTCTCGAGTTCCCCTCAACGTCCGACGAAGGGGCTGGTAAAGGAAAAGGACCTGCGGGACCTTCTGAATATGAAGTTGAAGAGGAGGAAGAGGAAGAAGACGAAGACTACTCCGAGTAACAATATCCCCCGGCAGATGATAAATATAAGAATCTTGAGGATAGATTGGCAACCATGGAGTTGCAGAGGGTACCTGGTTTAGATTTTGAAGAACTAGGGTTGGTCGCTGGGATCGTCATCCCTCCCAAGTTCAAAGTACCAACATTTGCTAAGTATGACAGACTGTCCTGCCCAAAGATGCATCTGAGATCCTATGTCAGAAAGATCCAACCCCACTCATCTGATAAAGACCTCTGGGTACACTTTTTCCAAGACAGTTTGTCAGGCACACAATTGGACTGGTTCTATCAACTTGAGAGGTCTGAGGTCCATAACTGGGAAGACTTAGCTGCTGTTTTTTACCGTCAATACCAATACAATGCTGATTTCGCGCCCACTCGTACTCAGCTACAAAGTATGGGGATGGCTTCCAATAAAGGATTTAAAGAGTATGCCCAGAAGTGGCGTGATCTGGCTGGAAGGGTGCAACCACCATTATCAGATAGAGAGTTGGTTGACATGTTTCTGGGGATCCTGTCTGGCCCTTTCTTCAATCATTTAATCGGGAGTTCTTCTGCAGGATTCACTGAACTAATTTTGACCAGCGAAAGGGTCGAGGCCGGTATTAAAAGTGGTAAGATTCAGAAAGATACCTCCGTGTCCGATGCTGTTAAGAAAACCTTCCAAGCTAAGAAGGAAGCCTCTGCTGTTTACTCTCAGAAAAGTCAGGGAAGAACCGAGCGTCGGCCAACTGTAGGGGCTGTGATGATTCAAAACTCTTCAAATGATCAACCTCACAGAAATCAGTCAAGACCTAATCAACAACGGGTAGAAAGGCCACAACGGAAGTTCACCCGAATCAACATGACGCCAGCCCAAGTACTCCCTCATTTGCTAAAGCTGAATCTCACCAGTTTGAAGGAAGCGCCAAAGAACCCTAACACCTTCTCTCCATACTACTACTCCAATGCCAAGTGTGCTTACCATTCTGACAGTGTTGGGCACGATACCAATAATTGTTGGGCGCTTAAGAACAAAATCCAAGACCTGATTGATGCCAAGGAAGTAGAATTTGATGCTCCTGAGAAGCCCAATGTGATTTCTGCTCTGATGCCCAAGCACGGTCATAACGTTCATGCCGTTATGGAAGACCTTCATGTTACTGATGTTGCTGATCTTTTGACTCCGTTACTAGTGATTAAAGAGAATTTGATGAGAGTCGGGATATTCCCAGGCTGTGGGAAGGACTGTTACTTTTGTTTAAACATACAATTTGACTGCCCAATGTTGAAATCAGGTGTCCAACGCCTGATGGATACCCAAGAGATACTCTTCCAAAAAAACCTGTTGATACCTTCACTCCTGCTACTTTTGCTACTTCAACCAACAATATTGCAATCATAACCATTTACGACAATCCTCCTAAGGCTTGCAAAAGGCCTGTCAGGATTACGCCCGACCCTAAATTTGTACCATTAAAAATCACCATGTCGGGACCTGTCCCGTATCAATCTAGCAGAACGATACCATGGAACTATGGGGGAGAAATCTTCTATCATGGTATCAAACAGATTGAAGTAGTCCAAGAGAATTCTGAAGAAGAAAACCCTGATATAGGAAACATCACAGGAACAAGCAAGATAACCCGCAACGGCCGAATTTTTTCTCCGGAGATTGCTCCCCCTCAAGCAGTTTTCGGACCCTCGAAAGCTTCTGCACCTGTTAGGCCATCTGTGCGAGACCCGTTAATTGAAGAATTAGATACTCCTGAAGTAAGACCATCTTTTGATACTACCGACAAGGGTAAGGGGATACTAGAAGCGCCTGTCAGGACGAAGGCTCATGCTATGGTTATCCCCGAAACCACCCAGAAAGAAATGGATGAAATCTTGAAAATAATCAGAAAGAGTGACTACAACGTCGTGGAACAACTAGGGCGGACCCCTTCTAAAATTTCAATGTTGGATCTTCTACTCTGCTCTGAGGCCCATGCTAAGGCCCTAATCAAAATTTTGAAGGCGGCACACGTGCCCCAAGAAACTTCGGCTGACCAGTTTCAGGAGTGTGTGGTCAGCCTTACTGCTAATAATGGTCTGGGCTTTTCCGATGCTGACTTGACTCCCAAAGGAAGGAAACACAACGACGCGCTACGTGTCTCATTTGAATGCAGGGGAACCACCCTCACCCATGTCTTAGTTGATACTGGTTCTTCCTTAAATGTGCTGCTGAAGAAAGCCTTAGACCGTTTGGACTGCGAAGGATTGACCCTCAAACCTAGTAACATCATTGTTAGGGCCTTTGATGGGTCCAAAAGAATGGTTCATGGAGAGGTTGACATTCCTATCAAAGTAGGCACAGAAGTTTTCAACTCCACCTTTTACGTGATGGACATCCGTCCGTCATATTCGTGTTAGTTAGGAAGACCGTGGATCCATTATGTGGGGCAGTTACCTCCTCTTTGCACCAAATGTTGAAATATCATGTTAAGGGTAAAATTATAACAGTGCACGGCGAGGAAGAGTACATGATAAGTCATCTCAATTCCTTCCGCTATGTGGAGTTGGATGGCGAGTTCATCGAAACGCCTTTCCAACATTTTGAGGAAGTTTCTCCTGAGGTAGCAGTTGCGAAGATAATGGTTGAGGTGCCTATCATTCCCAAGCATGTATCTAGGATGGCATCTCTCAAGGACGCAGAGGCTGTAATTAAAGAGGGGAAGAGCATAATGTGGGGGAAACTGCCTGATTTTCCCCATAAAATGGACAAGTTTGGGTTAAGGTTTACTGCTGCAGGACAAAAGGCTATGCGTCGCTCCAAGACTGGAAGACCACCCGTCAAAATCACTCACCACGGAATCAATGCTGTAGAAGTTGATGAAGAGGGCCACTTTGAAGATTAGATCTTTCCAACCGTCGAAGGGGGTTTAAGCAACTGAGAAGCAAAGGATTTTATTCCCATCACCTTTATCAACCAGTAATTTCATCTTTGAACAATTTCCCATTTTTGGTCTGTAATAACTAAACAATTCGTACACTATTTTCACCTCATGCCTTGCCCGGGGCATGTAGGTCCATTTGTAAGGGCTTGATTTTCTTCATTATCATATGCCATGTTTTAATGAATCATTGGACGTCTTCATCTAAAACTGTTGTGTTCATTTTCTTTCCTTTTGCATTTTATTTTGTTTAAGGATGGCTATCCCTTACACACACCCACACTCACAAATGCAGGTACCCATCCAATCCGGATTCCATGGGTGACTATTCTGCTTTAGCCTTCGATAACTCTGAAGATTTAGTCAATCATGCTGAGTACGAAGTTGACAAAGACTGTGAAGTGCCGGGAGAGTTAGCCAGACTTCTACAACAAGAAGAGAGGGCTATTCTTCCTCATGAAGAGTTGCTAGAAACCATCAACTTGGGGATAGAGGAAGACAGGAAAGAAGTAAAAGTGGGTTCCAACCTGGAACCAAGTGTCAAAGAGCGCTTAGTGCAGTTGTTGAACGAGTATGTTGAAATCTTCGCCTTGTCTTATGAAGACATGCCGGGACTAGACACAGATATCGTGGTTCACCATCTCCCTACAAGAGAAGACTGTCCACCGGTCAAGCAAAAGGTCCGCCGAATGAGGCCCGACATGTCTGAGAAGATCAAAGCTGAGGTAATGAGGCAATTCAATGTTGGTTTTCTGGCTGTTACTTCCTATCCACAATGGGTTGCTAATATTGTTCCCGTGCCTAAGAAGGACGGCAAGGTCAGAATGTGTGTGGACTATCAAGATTTAAACAGGGCTAGCCCCAAAGACGATTTTCCCCTGCCACATATCGACATCTTGGTTGACAACACATCTCAACACAAGGTTTTTTCCTTCATGGATGGATTCTCAGGATACAACTAGATCAAAATGGCCCCCGAGGACATGGAGAAAACTACTTTTGTCACGCAATGGGGTACCTTCTGCTACAAAGTGATGCCATTCGGACTGAAGAATGCAGGGGCAACCTATCAATGCGCCATGGTAGCTTTGTTTCATGATATGATACATCATGAGATCGAAGTTTACATAGACAATATGATAGCTCGATCACAAACAAAAGAAGAACACCTTGATCATTTGCAAAAGTTGTTTTCCAGGTTGAAGGAATATAAGCTCAGATTAAACCCAAGCAAGTGCACTTTTGGAGTTAGGTCTGGTAAACTTTTGGGATTTATTGTCAGCAACAAAGGCATTGAGGTTGATCCAGCTAAAGTAAAGGCTATACAAGAAATTCCTGCCCCCCGCACTGAAAAGGAGGTTAGAGGATTCTTGGGATGCCTAAACTATATCGCGAGGTTCATCTCTCACCTAACATCTACATGTGAGCCAATTTTCAAACTGTTGAAGAAGGATCAGGTAGTTGAATGGAACAATGATTGTCAAGTTGCTTTTGATAAGATCAAGGAGTATTTACTGGAACCTCCTATTTTGATGCCACCCGTCGAAGGAAGGCCGTTAATCATGTATCTGACTGTTTTGGATAACTCAATGGGGTGCGTACTAGGCCAACATGACGAGTCTGGCTGAAAAGAGCATGCTATTTATTACCTTAGCAAAAAGTTTACCGACTGTGAGACTCGCTACTCACTGCTTGAGAAAAGTTGATGCGCTTTGGTATGGGCTGCTCGCCGGCTAAGACAATATATGTTGACTCATACCACTTTGCTGATTTCCAAAATGGATCCGATCAAGTATATCTTCGAGAAGCCTGCTTTATCTGGAAGAATCGCTAGATGGAAAATGATCCTGACTGAGTATGATATCCAGTATACTACCCAAAAATATATAAAGGGGAGTGTACTAGCTGACCATCTAGCTCATCAAGCCGTCGAAGATTACCAATCTATGAGATTCGACTTCCCTGACAAGGACATCATGACATTGGACAACATTGAAGGTAACGGACCGTATGACGGACCTGAACAAGGATCCCGATGGACCCTTTACTTTGATGGTGCTTCAAATGCACTTGGAAACGGTATCCGTGCGGTACTCATTTCTCTGGAAGGTTGCCATACACCCTTCACTGCCCGACTTTGCTTCAGCTGTACCAACAACATGGCTGAATATGAAGCTTGCATCTTTGGTCTCAAGGCTGCTATAGACTTGGGAATCAAATCTTTGGTCGTATTTGGGGACTCGACTTTGGTTATCAGTCAAGTCAAAGGAGAGTGGGACACCAAGCATCCTAATCTTATCCCATACAAAGAACATGTCTTGACGTTGTTGCCTCATTTTGAGCAGATTACTTTCGAGCACTTCCCGCGAGAAGAAAATCAGCTAGCAGATGCTCTGGCTACAATGTCTTCCATGTTTAAACTCAACTGGGATAACGAGGCTCCCCAAATTACCATCGAGCGAATGGACGAACCTGCACACTGTCATGAGATTAATACCGAAGAAGTAGTGGAACAACCCTGGTTTCATGAAATCAAAAGGTATCTCCAGACTAGAGAATACCCTGAAGGAGCTTCTGTCAATGACAAAAAGTTCTTAAGGAGATTTGCTGTCAAGTTCTTCCTAAGCAATGGCATCCTTTATAAGCGCAGCCATGATTGTGTTTTACTTCGTTGTATGGACAAATCTGAAGCATAGTTGATCATGACCGAGATACACAGTGGCACATTTGGCACCCACTTGAGCGGAGATACGATGGCTAAGAAGATTCTAAGGGCAGGCTACTACTGGTCTACCATGGAAGCTGATTGTCATCAACATTCCCGTACCTGCCATAAATGCCAAGTCTACACCGACAAGGTACATATTCCTCTTGTTCCTCTCAACATTCTGACAGCTCCTTGGCCATTCGCAATGTGGGGCATTGGCATGATTGGAGAGATCAAGCCTACGGCATCCAATGGACATCGCTTCATCCTGGTGGCTATTGACTATTTTACCAAGTGGGTCGAGGCAGCTTCCTATGCCTCAGTTACAAAAAATGTGGTTGCCTGCTTCATCAAGCAGAACCTCATATGCCGGTATGGTATCCCCGATAGGATCATCATAGACAACAATACAAATTTGAACAACACCATGATCACCGCTCTATGTGAACAGTTCAAGATTTATCATCACAATTCATCTCCCTGTCGGCCGAAGATGAACGATGATGTTGAAGCCGCGAACAAAAATATCAAGAAGATCATTCAAAAGATGACTGTCACCTACAAGGACTGGCATGAGATGTTACCGTTTGCTCTGCATGGATATCGTACCACGGCACGTACTTCAACAGGGGAAACCCCATTTTCTTTGGTGTATGGCATGGAAGCTGTTCTACCCATGGAAGTTCATATTCCTTCCTTAAGGATTATGAAGGATGCCGGTTTGAGTGAAGACGATTGGATTCAGACCCGGCTTGATCAACTTAACTTGATCGACGAGAAACGACTTACTGCTGTTTGTCATGGTCAGATGTATCAAAAATGGATGATCAAGGCCTTCAACAAGAAAGTCAGACGCCAAGTATATCAAGTCGGAGATCTTGTAATCAAGCGGATCATCTTACTGCAAAGTGATCCCAGGGGAAAGTGGACTCCTACTTATGAAGGACCATTTGTGATCAAGAGCATTTTTTCTGGTGGGGCAATGATTCTGACCACCATGGACGGTGACGATTTGCCGCACCATGCGAATGCCGACATAGTCAAAAGATACTGCGCATAAAAACGACCCGACGAGTTGAAAACCCGAAAGGGCGACTTGGGAAAAAGTGGGCATCTCGGTGAATCGAAAACCCGAAAGGGCGATTCAGGAAAAAATTAGGGATAAAACAAAAAAAAATTGTACACCCGGCAAGTTGAAAACCCGAAAGGGCGGTCTAGGCAAAAGTTAGGGAATTAAAGCGTATGACTATGTCTCGTCAGATCACTTTAAGAACAATCTCTTCACCAACAAAGCTCCAAGCTTCTGATCAATCCAGTCATCGGCGGACGAAGCAGTGAATGGACAAGATATCCAGAGTTGTGAAGGCTATAGCAGAATGGGAACCCCATGGAATTATTACACATAGCCATCTTTCTTTTGTATAAAATTTATCAATTTTTACGACAACATTCTCTTACTAGGATATCTGTCTCCTTTGTACAAAGATACTTACAAAAGTTTAATACAAAGATACTTCAAAGTGCAGAAATTTGCTTTCCTTCCTTTTCTTTTTACACTTATGTTTTATTTGAAAACGTCCAATGTTTTGTTGAATAGGCATGTCCATTTGAATATAATCACTGCTTATAAATAAAACGAAATTGAGAAAGGGTAATTACTGGTAGGTTGAAGGTGTATGAAAATATCTTTGTGCGGTTCTAGAAGAAATCCCCTACAGCACACCTTTCAGATCCTCAACAAAGCTAAAACCTTGGAGTACAAGTCCTCAGCGGAGTTAAGCTTCAAGATCCCCAAGTAGAGCCAGTGAATTCTAAATTTGATTCCCCAACTGAGTTAAGTTTCAAAGTTCCCAGCAGAATTCAAACTCCCGATCCCCAGTGGAGTCCAAAAACACCTGAAATACCTTTCCCCAATGGAGCTAGAATATTCTAAACCTTCTTCCTCAGCGAAGTCAAAATGCCAACTGTTCAACTTCTCCCAATTTCCCCAGCGGGCTATCTTAAAAGTTTGAAAACCAAGCAAATAACAATTAACTTCTTGGCTTATCCCCAACTAGGATGCTTCCCCAGTAGTTTGGCATACAACCCAAAGCTCTTGATTTCACCTGCCGAGTATACATTCTCCCCACAGAGTTATCTCCCAACAGATCAAAGATTCTCGGTCTCATTTCTCCAAGCAGAATCCTCATAGGTTTTAACTCCCCAGTAGAGATTTTCAGAGTTTTCCCTATTTCCCAGGAAAGTCATGAAGGATTCTCATTCCCTGCAGAAGTTGTCAAAGGCCTTGTTAATCCCCAGCATCGGTCAAGGATTTACTTTCCCCGACAGCAGTCAAAGATTTCATTATCTCCAGTTATCAAGGATTTATTTTCCTCAGCAAGACAGCTACTCAGCTTACATGCACATCCATTACATTCATATATCATAAACATTGATGAAATACAGTTCATTGCATCACGCATGTCATGCAACATAACTTTGTGTTTTAGCTAACATTTTACCCTTTTCAGGATAAGATTGAAAGGCTATCGTTAACAATTATTCAGATACATTATGGATACACCCCAAACACGACGGTCATTCTATTACTCATTCAGAATTTCAAGTCAAAATACAGTACAGATACACCCCAGACACGATGGTCATTCTACTACTCGTTCAGGCTTCAGCAATCCGATACAGACTCGATACGCTCCAGACACGGCAGCCATTCTATCTCTCATTCAGATTCAACTATCAACTACAAGTTCATATACGCTCCAGACACGGATGCCATTCTGGCCCTTACACCAGAAGATTGACTCTCCCCAGTGCAGTCGCCACAGAAGTCATTATGTCACTAATTCAGATCCCAGTTACAGTCTCAGATACACTCCAGACACGGAAGTCATTCTGCTACTCATACAGATCTCAACTTCAGATACAGTCCAGATACGCTCCAGACATGGTTGCCATTCTGTCACTCATTCGGAATTTATCCCCAGCCTAGAGATGCTCCATACACAGATGTTTCTCTGCTACCCATTCAGGATACAGATACACTCCAGACACGGCAGTCATTCTGATATTCATTCAAAGTTCAAATACAGTTACAGCTCAGATACGCTCCAGACACGGACTCCATTCTTTTGCTCATACAGACTCAGTCTCCAGATACAGTTGAAATGCATTCCAGACACGGATACCATTTTAATGCTCATTCTTCTGACCTACCACATTGCAATTCAACAAACATTATTGGATGGCATCTTTAAGCCCATATCCAGCAAGATTCTACCATCTCCAAATGGCATCTTTAATCCCATTTCCTCAGCTATATTTTGACGAGTGCAAATTTATGGGTACTTTAGTGTTCAATCCTCTTTTACCTTCGAGTCGCGAAAGGCAAACTTGCCAATCTAACTCTTCAGGTTCAAGAAGATTTAACAGGGGCAGCTGTTGTACCCCAAAATTTTCCCTCTCATTTTATCAACATTTCTCATCACAAGACTCTTGGAATTCAAGACCAAGCTAGGGTTTGCTCTGCTCAAGACACCTCTTTGCATTGTTGACCTAAATTAGGGTTTGAGTTTGCACATGGATGTTTTGACCTACAATGCCCAAAATGAATTTCATACTTCATTTTGGACTCACAAGTTTGTCCATACCAAGTTTCAAGCCTTGATTCAAATTTTTGCCCAGTCAATTGGACAGTTGACCTAGAAATCAGTTGTATTGGGAAAAAGTCAACTGTGGCCAATTTATAGTCAAACCTCATGAATTTTGACCCACATCAACATTATGAACTCATATGAACCATTTGATCAAGTTTGGATCACAATTCCACAAGAAATTTGATCAGATCACCAAAAGGGCAAAATAGTCATTTTTAGGGTTTTGACTGCACAAAGGCAATTTTTAACTGTTTGACCTAACCAATGGAAAATCAAGCTCAACCATGGACTCAAGGAATCAATGAAATTGTCTTGACCCATTCAACAAGTTCAAAAGATCTCAAATGCATAGGATTGACAGATGAATTTTTCAGTCAACTGATCAAAATTTGACTGTATACTGAAAAGTCAAACTTTGACTTTTTGGTCAAAATCAAGTGACAAGAGATATTTTTCATCAAGACATGTCAAATTATGAAACTTGTTCATCAAGAAACCCAAAATTGCAAATTAGGGTTTAAAATGGAAAAATTTCATAACTTAGAAAATTTCTAAGTTATAAAATTTTCTTATTTTTTCCTAACTTTGTCCCATTTTTTCACCAAGATGAAAATGGATTAAAACAAAGCTTATAACATGAAAGTTGTAGTACATCACAAATTCTACAACTTTGATTCACAAAGTTTTCTCAAAAGAAGCTTGGATCTCAATTTATGGTTTTTGGAACAAGGGTACCTAAAACTTTTAACTTAGAGAAATTTTGCCCTAGTTTAGGCCGGATTTTGACCCATCTTCTTGGCCATTTTTCACATAGTTAAACTTGGATTTTAAATTTGAATTTCAAAGATGGATTATAGTACATATTGCAAGCTTTTCAAATTGTCCAATAACTCCTCAAACACCTTTGTGGTTAGGGAGAATCGAATGCTTGAAGTTGGCAAAAACTCACTTTGCAACCATGGCCAATACATGTTCATACCACTTGCCAAGTCTGACCAAGCTAGCTTATTACACAATTACAGGCCTCTAAACCAGTTTGTACTCCATAATTTAATTCAAATCCATTGATTCAATGCATTGTCTTAGTCATTAGGGTATTATACACAAGTTTAATCCCTAAATGGTAAAAGGCACATTTCCATTTTTGCAAAAGGTTGCTTTATGTCAAACCACTAATCCTTGAGCCTTGAACAAGATCTTATGCTGTCAACCAAATCCACAAAATTGGGGCCAAGATTGCACAATGTATGCATGGTTAGAGCTAGCCTGTACATGCCTGCTCTTTGTCACTTCTCATTTTGCTTCATAACCAAGCAACTATGCAAAAAGCCAATAACTCACACATCTGATAAAACCAACTCAAGTAAAGTTGTCAAACAAGTTTCATACACCTTTTCAAGTAATAAGCACGAGCCCTTCACCACTCAAACCTCCTCATACTCAAAATCTCCATTTTCTTGCAAAACAAGGCCAGTTCTGCATATTGCAAGCCACATTCAAATTCCCTCGTGCGTTTTATCCAAAAGAACTTCAAACACATTCCAAACTATATACCTAAGTTGTCCAGACCATTTACAAGTTGTTGTAACTCCATTAACACACATTTCCATTTTTGTTTGGAAGCTTTGCAGGTTGAGTTCTGTAGCACGATTCAGGCCACTCCAAAATAAACTAAGCATTGGGAAAGGTTCAGTGGACATCTGGCAAGCTCAAAAGAACCTCAAGCACCGTTGAAAGTTGCTGCATTGTCAAGCTCGAAATCAACTGAAACAGGTATTTCATGAACTTCTATCTCTCTATTTAGGAATAGTTAGACTTAGGTTTGTGAATGAAAGATGTTGTATTCATAGCCCTGAAACCATACATGTGCTTAGTTTTCATTTATATTAATCGTGCTAGGAGAATTTCATCCATGAACTTTCTGAAAAAACTAGGTTAGAAATTAGGGCCAGAGAAATTCTCTCTGGTCTTTGAGAGTTAGCTTAAGTTTTTTATATGGTTAGATTCGTCGTTTGATGCTCTACAAGTTTCATGTTTTGATTTTTGTCAAAAAAGCATTGAATCAGGAGATAACAGTTTGTACACAGAAGGCGCGTTTTTGGTGTTTGAACAGAGGAAGAAGATGAAGTTATTGGGCTGGGCTGGCTTGTTTTGCTTCTAACACTTGCATTTTCAGTTCACACCCCCTGGCCCATTTCTTTGTATTTTTTTATCATTTTTGCATTTTTATTTCATTTCTGATTTTGACATTTTATTTTCTAACATAAAAAAAATACTTAAAAAGTATTTTCATAAATTTTTATATTTATTTGGTATTTATTTTAATTATTTCCACCATTTAAATGATTAAATACTTTATATTATTTTGTTAAAATTTAAAAAAAATAATACAAACAATACTTTTATTTTCATTTTCATTTTTATTCACATTTGAAAATATTTTCTTGAAATATATACATTTTTGTAAATAATTTATTTTATTTTTATATACACTTAATATATTTAATATATATATTTATACATATATACTATGTTTTATTAAATAATTAGAATAAAAAGAACAAAAATATTTTATTTTATTTTTATTATTATTTACACTAAAAAATACCTTTTTTGGATATATTTCATTTGAATACATGTTAATATATTTTTGTATATAAATAATGCATCATATTTATTTTCTTTAAGAAATTAGGGTTTTTGCCCTAAAAACAAAAATAATTAAAAATAACCCTTTTTATTTATTTCTTTACTTTTCTTTCCATTGAAAATACTTTACATACACAAAAACCTTTTTTTGCATAATACTTTTCATCTAATATTTATTTATTGTATTTTATTTAAATATTGTACATTTAAATATTATGCCTTGCACATTCAATTTGGTTGTAATAATTTAGGGTTTAATTTCTTGTCAAATATCCCCTATTCAAATTTGTACCCCCTCCCTATATCATGTTGTAATAATGTAGAATTTAAATTCTCGCACCTTTAAAGCTTTCAATTATACCATGATTAGACTTAGGGTTTGTATGCAAAATCAAAATAACAAATAGTTTGACCTAATCAAAAGACAAAAATACATGAAAAATAAACACAATGCACACTTGCACCCCTAGGGTTTCAATCCACTTGTTGCCTTAAAAAATGGGCCATGGTATGCATGTCAAGTATTTTGGCAAAACAAAAACAAAAACAAAATAAAGATCATAGTCCCTCGATGACGCTATCTGAGTTGCCTAAACAAAATGATCAAAGTCCCTCAAGAAAATTGCCAAAAATACTTGACACTATTGCTATCATCCTAACACAAGGTTGTTCACCAAATACAATGGTGAAGCAACACTGTTAAAAGGGTTAAAAACATAAGAAATATCTTTGAGTAAAATATGGTAGACAACTCTTAGTTACTTGATCAAAACTTGGAAAAACCTCCTTGCTATTTTCAAAACACACTTCACAACACAATTTCAAAACCCTACTTTCAAACGTTGAAAACTTTTCAAAAGACAAAAATACCTTTGTATACATTCAAACAAGAATCATTACAAAGGTTGCCACAACGATGGCCTCTTTTCAAAACATCTTTCAAAACCACACACAAAGCACCATTTCAAACAATTGAAGAGCACCATTTCAAACAATTGAAAAGCAAAGCAAGTGATCTAAGCAAGTAACTAAGAGCCCATGGATAACCATGGATAGAAAGGGTGTTAATACCTTCCCTTTCTATAATCTACTCCCCGAACCCAAGAAAACATCTCAAAGGTCTTTCCTGTGCTTTTTGGCCTTTCCTTAGGATAAAATAAAAAGTCGGTGGCGACTCTTGCTAAACCGAAACATTTGCGAACACAAACGCAAAATCCCAAGTCAGTTCTACCACCGTATCACAGCAGGTTCGTCCAATCTTTCAATGATAATCCGGGGAGCTTCGTTGTCCCAATTTACTTTGAACATAGAAGACATCGTAGTTAGCGCGTCCGCCAACTGATTTTCCTCTCTAGGGAAGTGTTCAAAAGTTATCTCCTCGAATTGTGGAAGCAACGTCAACACATACTCCTTGTAAGGAATAAGATTTGGGTGTTTCGTATCCCACTGGCCTTTGATCTGACTGATCACGAGAGCGGAATCTCCGAAAACACTTAAGAACTTAATCCTTAGGTCAATAGCTGCTCGAAGACCCATGATGCACGCTTCATACTCCGCCATGTTGTTGGTGTAGTTGAAACATAGTCGGGCGGTAAACGGAGTATGAGAGCCTTCAGGAGATATGATCATGGCGCCAATGCCATTACCCAAAGCGTTCAAAGCTCCATCAAAGTACATAGACCATCGGGATCCTTCCTCAGGTCCTTCATTCGGTCCAGGTTCTTTAGAGTCGGTTATTATCATGATATTCTCATCCGGGAATTCAAAGTTCATAGACTGGTAATCGTCCACTGCCTGATGTGCCAAATGATCTTCCAACACACTTCCCTTGATTGCCTTTTGGGTCGTGTACTGGATGTTATACTCAGTCAAGATCATCTGTCATCTTGATATTCTTCCGGACAAGGCAGCCTTCTCGAAGATATACTTGATTGGTCCATCTTTGATATCAATAGAGTAGTGTGAGTCAGCATATACTATCTCAGCCAGCGAGCAGCCCATTCCAAAGCGCAGCAAGTTTTCTCAAGCAATGAGTATCGGGTCTCGCAGTCGGTAAACTTTTTGCTAAGGTAATAAATAGCATGCTCTTTTCGGCCAGACTCGTCACGCTGCCCCAGTACGCACCCCATTGAATTATCGAGTACTGTCAAGTATAAGATCAGAGGTCTCCCTTCAACTGGATGCATCAGAATGGGTGGCTCTTGGAGATAGTCTTTGATCCTTTTGGAAGCGGTCTGACATTCATCGTTCCATCTTACCACTTGATCTTTCTTAAGTAGCTTGAAGATTGGCTCACAAGTAGCAGTCAGGTGTGAGATGAATCGAGCAATGTAGTTCAGTCGTCCCAGAAAGCCTCTGACTACTTTTTCTGTTCGGGGATCTGGCATTTCCTGTATAGCCTTCACCTTTGCAGGATCCACTTGAATACCTTTATCGCTTACGACAAAACCCAGCAGCTTACCAGATCTCACCCCGAAGGTGCACTTGTTCGGGTTTAACCTCAGCTTGTACAACTTCAATCGGTCAAATAACTTCTGAAGGTGGTCAAGGTGTTCCTCCTCAGTCTGGGACCTTGCAATCATGTCATCGACGTATACCTCAATCTCATGATGGATCATGTCATGGAACAAAGCGACCATGGCGCGCTGATACGTTGCCCCAGCATTCTTCAATCCAAAAGGCATGACCTTGTAGCAAAAGGTACCCCATTGAGTAACAAAGGTTGTCTTCTCCATGTCTTCGGGAGCCATTTTAATCTGATTATAACCGGAGAAACCATCCATAAAGGAGAAGACCTTATGTTGTGCGGTGTTGTCGACCAAAACGTCGATATGAGGAAGAGGGAAATCATCCTTGGGGCTCGCCCAGTTCAGATCCCTATAGTTAACATACATTCGAACCTTACCATCCTTCTTCGGCACAGGAACCACGTTGGCCACCCACTGTGGATAAGAAGTAACTGCTAGAAAACCGACATCAAACTGTTTCATCACTTCAGCCTTGATTTTCTCAGACATCTCTGGGCGCATTCGGCGAACCTTCTGTTTTACTGGAGGACAGTCTTCCTTGGTAGGTAGGCGGTGAACCACAATATCGGTATCCAACCCAGGCATATCTTCATAAGACCGGGAAAAGATCTCAACATAGTCTCGCAGCATCTGAATCAACCGTTGCTTAACACTAAGCTCCAGATTTGCACCGATCTTGACCTCTTTTTTGTCTTCCTCTGTACCCAGATTTACTGATTCCACTGGCTCTTCATGTGGTTGTATGGCCCTCTCTTCTTGGAGTAATAGTCTAGCAAGTTCACCAGGCACTTCGCAATCATCTTCACCTTCGTCTTCGGCTAAGTTGATCGGACTTTCGAAGTCATAACCGGCAGTAGTAGAGTCGTTATCAGTGGGATCCAGAGTGGATGTAGACCTGTATATGTGAGTGTGTGTAAAATAGTTGTTTTGCAATATATAATAAAAGAAGGACAAGGAGCGCAAAATTTGAAATGCAAGAAACGTCCAATGCTTTTATTAATGATATATGAAAATGACACACATAAAGCCTCATAAACAAAGCCACGGTGTCTCGGTTAAGGCACCGGGTCGTAAAGTTTAAAAATTGTCTGTTACAAATTCAAAACAAAAGTCTCATTACTGGGTATTAAAAGAAATTGGGATGAAGTCCTTTGCTGTCCAGTTGCTTAGTCCGCCATCAGTAGTAGGATAGATCCAACTGTCGAACTCATATTCTTCAACATCGTCTTCAATGGCATTTACTCCTGAATTGCTGATAAACAGGGGAGGTCTTTCGATCCGTGCACTCCGAACAGCCCTCTGAGCTTCTACAGTGAATCCCAAACCAAACTTGTTAGTCTTATGTGAAAAATCAGGGAGTTGGCCCTAATTTGCACATCCACCTTTCTCAACAACAGCCTGGGCATCCTTGAGGGAAGCCATCTTCATTGGAGGATCTTCAGTAATAATTTTAGCTGGCGCCAATGTCTGGGGTACTTCTACAAAATGTTGAAACGGGGTCTCAATGAACTTCCCGTCCATCTCTACATACCCGAAAGAGTTAAGGTGGCTCACCATGTACTCCTCTTCTCCTCGCACTGTCACAATTTTCCCCTTTACTGGGTACTTTAGCATCTGGTGGAGCGTAGAAGTGACTGCCCCAGCCTTGTGGATCCATGGGCGACCCATCAAACAAGAATAAGATGGCCGAATGTCCATCATATAGAATGTAGATGCGAAAATCTGAGAACCAACCTTCACTGGAATATCCACTTCTCCGTGTACCATTCTCTTGGACCCGTCAAAGGCCCTAAAAACAATGTTACTTGGCTTCAACTCTAAACCTTCATAGTCTAACCGGTCCAAAGCTTTCTTGGGTAAAACGTTCAATGAAGATCCAGTATCCACCAATACATGAGCTAGAGTAGTGCCCCTGCATTCAATGGAGACATGCAGGGCATCATTGTGATTCTTCCCCTTAGCAGTCAAGTCTATGTCGGAGAAACCCAACCCATTATCTGCTGTCAGACTAGCCACACAATCTTTAAACTGATCAGCTGAGGTCTCCTGCGGCACGTGCGCAGTCTTCAGGAAAGCAATCAGAGCCTTGGCATGGGCTTCTGAGCATAACAACAGAGACAACATAGAGATTTTGGACGGGGTTTTCCCCAACTGTTCGACTACATTGTAGTCGCTCTTTTTGATGATCTTCAAAATTTCTTCCATCTCTTGTCTAGAGGCTTCAACAGTAATCCTCTTCGGTGCCTTCGTCTGGGCAGGCTCATCAGTGGTCCCTTTGCCCCGAGTATCAGATGACTCGGCAATAGGGGTAAGGATTGGAACTTGAACAGGGACAATAATAGGTGTACTGGCAGGTATAATAATAACAGGCTTCCGAACAGTTGGTGGAGAGATCTCGGAGGAGAAAAGTCTTCCACTGCGCGTGACTTTGGCGGGTCCAACAATATTGCTGACGTCGGTATCAGCCTCTTCAGCACTCAAGTCTTTCTTAACTCCGTGATAATATATGTCAGCCCCGTAGTGCCATGGGACATCTTTATCTGATGTATAAGGGATAGGCCCAGGAATAGTGATGATCAAGGGAGAGATTCTTAGAACAAATGTAATTCTAACAGGCTTTCTTGAGGAAGCCTTGGAAGAATTGTTGAAAATGGTGATTATAGCAACTTCTTCAGTAGGAACAAAAGTCTTCTCAAACAGAATTTCTTTATTATCCATCAGGCGTTGGACACCTGACTTCAAAAGATGGCAACTAGTAGGTAGGACGGCACACATATGGCAACCTTCGCCATATCCCGGAAATAAACCGGCTAACAGAAGGTTCTTCTTCACAGTCATCAATGTAGTAACAATGTATTTCACAGAAACCACAAACGAGTCTTCCTCTATAGCATTCACTCCAGGCTTGGGCATAGGAGCAGTCACAACATTAGGCCTTTCTGGCGCTTCGAACTCAATCTCTTTAGCATCAATTAAATCGTGTACCTTATTCTTCAGGACCCAGCAATCATTTGTATCGTGCCCTGGGCTATCAGAATGAAAAGTGCAGCAGGCGTTTGGATTGTACATCGGTGATGTTGTATTGGGATTCTTCGGGGCCTCCTTCGGAATCACCATGTTGGTCTTCAATAACTGTGGCAGAATCTGGGACAAAGTCATGTTGAGCTGAGTGAACTGTCTTCGTGGTCTCTCGGCCCTTGGCTGATTGTTGCGCTGAGGGGTAACAACAGGTCTTGATATAACCACTACATTGACTGCTTGGAGGCATTCAGGTCTATTATGGCTCTTTGAACTGTAAACAGCGTTGGACTCCTTCTTAAAAGGCTTCTTCTCGGTACTTGATGAAGCACCCTTATGTATCTTACCGCTCTTGATACCAACCTCAATTCTTTCCCCGGTCATAATCAGCTCAGTAAACCCGGACGATGAACTTCCAATCAGATGGTTAAAATACGGACCAAACAAGGTCCCCAGAAACATATCTACTAACTCACTGTCAGCCAGCGGGGGTTGTACTCTTCCAGCAAGGTCCCTCCATTTCTGAGCGTAGTCTTTGAAACCTTCGCTCGCACCCATAGACATACCCTGAAGTTGGGTACACATGGGGGCGAGGTCGGAATTATATTGGTACTGCTTGTAAAAAGCAGCAACAAGATCTTCCCGATTACGGATACTAGCTCCTTCCAGCTAGTAAAACCATTCAAGTTGAGTCCTTGAGAGACTATCTTGAAAGAAATGGATCCAGAGGTTCTTATCAGCAATGTATGGCTGAATCTTCCTAACATACGAACGAAGGTGCAGCTTCAGACAAGAAACCCCGTCGTATTTAGCAAAGATTGGTGCTTTAAACTTGTGGGGAATCACCACCCCAGATGACAAACCTAGATCACCAAAGTCCAACCCAGGGACCTTCTAAATCTCCATCGCACTTAACCAGTCTTCAAGCTGTTTATATCTATCCTCAGCAGAAGGATACCAGTCTTCGTCAAAATCAGTCTCGTGGTCAGATACCACAGGGCTAGGAACCCTCCTTTCTTCTTGGTTTTCTCCCCCTCCAGATGAGTGGGATAGATTGACTTCATCTCGCAGCCTGTTCCCAAACTTGTGACCCATGTTCAGGAGGAATATCTTCTTCTTCTTCTTCTTCTTCTTCTCATCCTTCAAGATAAGAGTCTTCAGATCTTGCTGCCCTTTGGCCAGGTTCATGAACATTTCCTGAAATTGAGCGTTTTGAGCTTGTAGAGCCTTGATAGCTTGATCAGTAGATGTTTCAGCAGACATGATGTGCTGAAATAAACAACGAAGAAGATGATAAAACCTGTAAGGGTACCTGTGATGAGGTGCATGGAATGAAATGCGTATGATATGATTTCAAAGACGTCGAGAGATTCAAATTCGTAAACCAAAATGAAACACATTTTTATTAGATAAATCTGAAACAATGTTTGACAAATGCCCTTAAGACGTTACAAGAAAGAAAAACTGAGAAGTAAATCAAAACTAGAAATAATCAAAAGACATCAGCGCTCCCATGGTCGTTTCCTTTTGGTGCTGACATAGTCGTTGATGACCTTCTCATTCTCCAGCTGTCTTGTAAGCTTTAGAATCTTTGGCTCCTGCTCGTGATACTTTTCTCTGTAAGTATCCCGCTCTTCTCTTAGCTGCATCCAAGACCTCTTTAATGCCCCAATGTCAGTAGGCATGTGCAGGTGGAGGATGGTAGGTGGAACCCCTTCTTCATCAACAACCTCAACAATCACAGGTAAGACAGCTTCGTACGGCATTCCCAGCTTTTGGTCACGGATTCGAACCCATCAGAGATATGACTCCATCGGAAGAGAGGTCTTCATCCCTAACTCGTGCGGATCAGACCTGTGTACCCTGTCCCAAGCTTGTATGAACCTGCGGAGATGCTCGTCACTATCCACTTGGAAGTTAAAGACAATGCTCGACATTAGCAAATCATGAGGTCCGTCCCTCCTAGCTCGCCCAAACTGACGTAAGGCCAGACAAGGATTATAGGTGATCCCTCCTCGAACTCCAAGTAGTGGAACATTGGGGTACTACCCACGGTGATCAATAATAGCTACGTCTTCCATGTCCTTAGTACTCCAGATGATGTTATTGTGAGAGAGAGACATGATTCTGTAGGCCCATCCCATACCTTCCTTGTTCTTCAAAACTAATTTGGGGAGGTGAGAAATAAACCACCTCGCCAGCAATGGTGCACAACACATAAGGGTTCCCCATTTCTGAGCAGTACGGGCATAAAGAGAGTGCAGAATATCCCCCAAGAGAGTGGGCACAGGATTACGGGACATGAAAATCTTCACCGCATTCACGTCAACAAAGGAATTTGAGTTAGGAAACAACACCAAACCATAAATGAGAAGAACCAGAATGTCTTCAAATGCGAAGTTCTTCCTATTCCTCAGCGGAGTTCATCAAATTCCCCAACGTAAGTTATCAGTGGAATCCCCAGCGGAGCTCTCATCAAAACCTCAGCGAAGTATCTCTTCCGACAAAGTAACTCCCCGCAGAGTAATCTCTCCAACAAGTTTATTCCCCAACGGAGTCATCTTCTCCTACCAGTTTATTCTTGCAACCATCATCCCCAGTGGAAACGAAGAACTCTACTCTTCAAAACATCAGCCCAAGATTCAACAAGTTCCCGGCACTCGTCAAGGATTTATTTTCCTAGACGAAAATACATTCATAAACATTTCACATTTCATACATCCTGCTTACATACATGATAAATTGCATACAACACTGTCTCACTTTGAGCACCATGACATCATGCATCTCATACATCATGACATTGCATACAACTAATGTCTTGCCTTTTCAGGAAAAGGTCAATCCAAAGATGATTACTATCAACTATCGCAATTCCAGATTCGATACCTGTATCTAGCCAGGGCATATCTGTGAGTAACTGATTGTAGATTCGATACCTGTATCCAGCCAGGGCATATCTGCACGACAAATACCAGATTCGATACCTGTATCCAGCCAGGGCACATCTGTAGACGACAAATTCCAGATTCGATACCTGTATCCAGCCATGGCACATCTGTAGACGACCATTTCCGGATCCGATTCCTGTATCCAGCCAGGGCACATCTGTAGACGACAATTTCCAGATTCGACACCTGTATCTAGCCAGGGCATATCTGTGAGTGATTAATTGTAGATTCGATACCTGTATCCAGCCAGGGCATATCTGCATGAAGAGTTTAGAGATTCGATACCTGTATTCAGCCAGGGCACGTCTGTAAGCAACCTTTTGAAGTTCCGGATTCGATTCCTGTATCTAGCCAGGGCACGTCTGTGAGCAACTAATTGTAGATTCGATACCTGCACCTAGCCAGGGCATATCTGCATGAAGAGACTGAAGATCAACACCTGTAGCAAGCCAGGAAACCATCTTCCTTTCTCAAGTACGCAAGTTCTCGCTAAGGAATCTCTTACGTGATCAACACTTCCAAATGGCATCTATAAGCCCATTCCCGACAAGGTTCTGTCACGTCGCCAGATGGCATCTATAAGCCCATCCTCCTATCCACCATCTCTCCAAATGGCATCTATAAGCCCATTCCCGCCATCACATTGCTGATACTCCACTATGCGAGTGCAAATTTCTGGGCACTCTAGTGTTCAATCATCTTCCACCTTCGGACCACGAAAGGCACGCAAGCCAATCTACATCCTCAGGTCTAAGAAGATTGAACAGGGGCAACCGTTGTACCCCAAAATTTTCCCTCCCATTTCTTCAACATTTTCTCACCACAAGACCCTTGGAGCTCAAGAACAAGTTAGGGTTTGCTCTGCTCAAGACTTCTCCTTGCACTGTTGACCCAAATTAGGGTTTGAGTTTGCACAAAGATGTTTTGACCTAAAAGGCCCAAAGTGACTTTCATGCTTCATGTTGGACTCACAAGTTTATCCATACCAAGTTTCATGTCTTGATTCCAATCTTTGCCCAGTCAATTGGACAGTTGACCTAGAAATCAGCTGTGTTGGGGAAAAAGTCAACTGTGGTCAATTGACAGTCAAACCTCATGATTTTTTACCCACATCAACATTATGAACTCATATGGACCATTTGATCAAGTTTGGATCACAATTCCACAAGAAATTTGATCAGATCACCAAAAGGGCAAAATGGTCATTTTTAGGGTTTTGACTGCACAAAGGCAATTTTTGACTGTTTGACCTAGCCAATGGCAAACCAAGCTCACATATGGACTCAAGGACTCAATGGAATTGTCTTGACATGTTCAACAAGTTCAAAAGATCCCAAATGCACAAGATTGACAGATGAATTTTCCAGTCAACTGATCAAAATTTGACTGTATACTGAAAAGTCAAACTTTGACTTTTTGGTCAAAATCAAGTGTCAAGATTCATTTTTCATCAAAACATGTCAAATTATGAAACTTGTTCATCAAGAAATCAAAAATTGTAAATTAGGGTTTGAAATGAAGAAATTTCATTACTTAGAATTTTTCTAAGTTATGAAACTTCCTTATTTTTTCCTAACTTTTTCCCATTTTTTCATCAAGATACATATGGATTCAAGCAAAACTCAAAACATGAAAGTTATAGTCCATTTAAAAATATACAACTTTGATTCACAAAGTTTCCTCAAAAGAAGCTTGTAGCTCAAGTTATGATTTTTGGAATAGGGGTGCAAAACATTCTTAACTTAGAATTTTTTTGGACCTATTTTAGGCAAGATTTTTGCCTAAATTCATGGCCACTTTTCACATGCTTCCACTTGGAATTTAAACTTGCATTACAAAGATGGATTATAGTACATATTCCAAGCTTTCCAAATTGTCAAAGAACTTCTCAAACACCCTTGTGGTTAGGGAGAATCGAATTTGTCAATATGGGCAAAAGTCACTTTGTTCATGAGACATTTACATGTTCATACACTTTGCATTTTTGAAATCAGCTTGTACAAGCTAGATTACAGGCCTCTAATCCCTTTCTCACTCAATAATTGAATGACAATCCATTGTGTTCTAGCATTATTTTGTGCATTTGGTCATTACATGAAGAATTAAGCCATAATTAGAAAAAGCATTTTATCTATTCTTGTAAAGTTACACTTTATGTCAAGTTTACAATCCAAGAGGTACAAAGAAAATCTATGAGGCACAAAGGTATGGACATATCCCACTGATCAAGAGCAAACTTTGCAACACATTTGAGGGGCCTAGAGGAGCCTGTAACAGGACTTGGCATTTTTGACTTAAGAAAGATGAAAACTTGCATAACAAAACACAACTCACATTCCTGTCAACACAAGCCTAAGCAAACTTTCTCCACACTTTCCATACTCCCTAACCAACTTAAAACACGACCAAAGAACCCTTGATCCCCCCTCATACAGAAGATCACCATTTTGCTGCACAAAACAGGGCATTCTGCATTTTGACTTGGCCAACTCATTTCCATCGTGCATTTTCATCCAAACCACTTCATACACACTCCCTATCATCCATTGGAGCTATTCCAAGCATTGAACTGGAACTGTAACAGCCATAGCCAAGTTTGCCATTTTCACTTTTCTCTCTTGCAGGTTGACTTCTGTAGCTTGATACAACAAGATTCAAAGCACACCAAGCATTGGAGAAGCATCCCTGGACTTCAAGCCAGCTGTACAAGTCCTCACATTGCATTGAAAGTGCCTCCATTGTTGTACACGTTTCAAGCTGAACAGGTAAGTTCTTGAACTTCTGTGTCTCTATCCAAGCATATTTAGGCTTAGGTTTGTGAAGAAGTTATGTTCTATTCATGGCCCTGAAGCTACCTGTATCCTCACTTTTCATTTATATTGTGTGTGTTAAGAGAATTTAGAACCTGAACATTAGGAAAAAGTTAGGTCAGGAATTGGGAGAAGAAATTCTCTCTCATTTCTGAGAGTTAGATCAAGTTCTTGGTATGTATGGATTCGTGACTTGATGCTTGACATTTTTTGTGTTATAAGTTTGTGCTAAAAATCAAAGAATCGGGATGTTTGAATCAAGCAAGGAAACACGCGTTTTTTGAAACTGTAGTGGTTGGAGGTTGAAGAAGCCTCTTTGGGCTGGGCCTGTGTTGTTCTTTCTATTTGCACCATATTTTTTCACATACACCCCCCTGGCCCATTGCATGAAATACTTGTCATTTTTGATTTTTTCTTTTTGATTTTGATTTTATATTTTTATCCAAACATGAAAAAACATTAAAAATATTTTTCTCACATTTTTTTGCATTTTATTTAGTATTTATTTTGTTTCATTTAGTTTCATACATAAATAAATAAAATACCTTTTTTATTCAAAATACAAAAATAATACAAATACATTTTTATTTTCTGATTTTATTTTATTTTTATCTTTTGAAAACATTTTATAAAAAAATATACTTTTTTTGTAAATAATAAATATTGTTATTTTTGTACATATTTAATATATTTAGTAAATATTATAAATACTTATATATTTATTAGAATATTTAGGGAAAAATACAAAAATAATACATTCTTATTTTTATTAATATTTGACCTCAAAAATACTTTTTTTACAATATACTTCCTTTTTATTTATTTTTTGTACATAATTAATAAATATTGTATATATAAATAATAAATACCATTTATTTGGAAAATTAGGGTTTTGCCCTAAACATGAAAATATCCAAAAATTAACTTTTTTTCCTATTTTTATTTCATTTGTAAATAAATCTCATACATTTACACAAACATATCTACACATACACATTTGTTTATTCTTGTACATTACTTTACATTTACATTTGCGATAAATTCGATTTGGTTGTAAATATTGGGATACCACTCTCCTATTAAAGTCTCATCCCCATTTGGACATTTGTACCCCCATTCCCATGATTACTTTGTAATAATTTAGGACTTTTAAATTCCCGCAATTTATCGCTTTCAAATATACCATGGTTAGACCTAGGGTTTGTATGTACATAACATCAAACGCTAGATAACCTAATACAAAACAAATGCATGAAATCAATACACAATTCGCACTTGCACCCCTAGGGTAATCCACTTGTTGCCTTCCAAAATGGGCCATGCTTGCACGTTAAGTTTCTTTGGCAAAACAAAAACAATTCAAATGATCATAGTCCCTCGATGACGCTTTCAAAAGTTGCCTATCAAAATGATCATAGTCCCTTCAAGCAAAATTTCCAAAGATACTTGGCATCATTGCATTCATGGTCCATACGATGACCTGCGCCTGTCCCGTTAAACATCCTAAACGCAAGATTGTCCACCAAATACAATGGTGGAACAAAATTGTTAAAAAGGGTTAAAACATGAGAAAAACCTTTGAGTACAATAGGGGTAGACGACTCTTAGTTACTTGATCAAATTGCAAAAACACTTTGCCTAATTTTCAAAACCACACTCCACAAACACTTTCAAAACAAACTTTCAAAAACATTTGAAACATCTTTTCAAAAAGATACACACCTTTGTAAAACACTCAAACACGAGTCATTACAATGGTTGCCTAAGACAAGGCATCTTCTTCAAAAACATTTTCAAAACACACACACACACACACACCACAATTTCAAACAATTGAAAATCAAAGGCAAGTGATCTAAGCAAGTAACTAAGAGCCCATGGATAACCATGGATAGAAAGGGTGCTAATACCTTCCCTTTCTATAATCTACTCCCCGAACCCAAGAAAACATCTCAAAGGTTTTTGCTGTGCTTTTTAACCTTTCCTTAGGATAAAATAAAAAGTCGGTGGCGACTCTTGCTCAACCGAAACATTTGCGAAAACAAACACAAAACCTCAAGTCAGTTCTCCCACCGTATCACAGAACTGGCGACTCTGTTGGGGAAAATTTTAAAGTGGAGTAACCTTAGGGCTTAGATCACCCTCTTGCATGACTAATTGTTTGCTTTGATTGCTTTATATCTTGGTTCTCTTGTTTGGGCTTGAAATCCTACACCCGGATTTGGGGAAACATTCATAGATAGCAATACGTTGTGGAAACTGTGTGGGGTATTCCGACACGGTTGAAGCAATAGCTATATTAGTGCGACATATTTGTGAGTACCGGTAACCCTTGAGTTCAATCAAGGAGAGTACGGGGCCGCTGAGTGATGTCACTAAGCACTAATGACCTAGAACCTTACTTGACCATCTTGGCCTTTTATTAGGGGTAGTGAGATGACCGGCTTTGGTGCAGTCCGAAGTTGGTAGATACTCGATACTACACTCATTGAGGGTTGTTTTCTTGGAATATTTTGGTCGCTAGTTAAGTGGCTAAACCAAAACAATGAACATAGAAAACAATCCAGTGATATTGAGCTCCTTAGAACCCGATTACTATTTATAGGACATGTTTTTAAGCCAACTTCAGTCAAGAGGGTACTTACCTATGAACCCCCATGCAAGCCTGAAACTAGGGTTTTGTGTGAAATGCTTGTACATATGTTTGTGCATACATCATGAGCATCATAAAGCATCATATGCATTCACTAACCATTTCAAGGGTTTAGATCTTCATCTTTGTTCTTGTTTTGTAGGCCATGGAAATTCTTCGCAGGAAAACTATCCAAGTCAACCTTGTGAGAATCCCTCCTCAACTCAAGGAGCTCACATCCAGAATTCCGGAAAGCTCTCCCTTCAGTGAAAGACATGGTAGACTGCTCAGCCTAGTCAACACCAGCATTGAAGAGGACATGGTGAAGGTGTTGTTCCAGTTCTTTGACCCCCTTCACCACTGTTTCACTTTCCCCGACTATCAATTGGTGCCCACTTTGGAGGAATTTTCTCAACTCCTGAGAATTCCTATTCTTAATCAACTACCCTACAACGGTACGGAAAAAGAACCAAAGCCTGAAGATGTTGCTCAAGCACTACACTTGCAACCATCTGACATCAAGGGGCATTGGGAAACTAGAAGCGGTGTCAAAGGCTTCTTGGCAAAATTCTTGTTTGAGAAGGCACAAGAGTGTTGGAATTCATTGGATCTACAAGCCTTTGAAGAAATTGTGGCACTCCTCATTTATGGGTTGGTCCTGTTCCCAAATCCTGACCAGCTTGTAGATTTCAACGCCGTCAAAATCTTCTTATCCAGAAATCCAATACCAACATTGCTTGGGGACATTCTTCACTCATTTTACACACGAACAATGAGAAAGAGGGGTGTTCTCATGTGCTGTACTCCTCTCCTTGCAAGGTGGTTTATTTCGCACCTTCCACAATCTGTTTTGAAGAATGACCAAGGCTTAAGGTGGTCACAACGGTTGATGACCCTCACTCACTCTGATGTACATTGGTGTTCTCAGTCCAGAGAAAATGTCATCATCGTTGATCGTTGTGGAGAGTTCCCTAATGTTCCATTGCTTGGCATTAGAGGAGGCATTACCTACAACCCTTGTCTAGCTTTGAGACAATTTGGATATGCACGGAGGGATGACCCTCACGACATGTTGATTCCTGACTTAGTTTTTGACTTCGACAACGATGCGCAAGGACTTCGCCAAAGATTCATCAGAGCTTGGAGGATGCCTAACAAGGTAGACATCAAGACACTAGGGCACAAGAACTCCATCCCTCTTGAGCCTTATCTCAAGTGGGTACGAACCCGAGCCCAGAGTCTAATGATGCCTTACCCTCATGTTCTCCCTGTGATTAAAGAGCCCGTTAAGGAAGGAGAGGTTCCCTACACCATCCTATATCCTGACATGCCTACATCGTGGGAGGAGATGCAGAAGAGCTGGATCCAACTCAAGGAGGAACGAAATACTTTTGAAGCCAGCTTCTACGCCAGTGAGAAGAAGGTTTTGGAGCTTACCCGCCGACTCCACGAGGAAGAGACCCTTAACACCTACATCGCACCAAAGAGGATGCGCAACGTCTTTTTACCTTGAGAAGTTTTTTGTAATATTTGGCCCATGGGGCATTTATGTACTAACAAATTTCTTCTTATTAATATGACGTGCGTTCTTTTTGTCTGCAACAATTGTGAATTTCTAAATCCTTGAATGCATTTCATACATAAGCATATCATTCATCATGCGCACAAGCAGGTCTCCACACCAGGTTTCCTTATCTTTCTGCTGTTTATTTCAGTAAGATGGATCTCGAACAGACGGTCAAAGACTTGCAGTCTCAAAACTCACAGTTTCAACATCTCCTGATGACCTTGGCAAAGGGTCAGGAAGATCTAAAAGCCCTGCTTGGGAACAAAGAGCAAGTGAAAAAGAAGAAGAAAAGAATCGGGGTGGCTACCCTAGGAAGAAGGTTTGAGGGTGAAGCCAGAAGAGTTTTTGAATTTCCCCTACTTCTGAAGAGGGAACCAGTAAAGGAAATGCGGCTGCGGTACCTTCCGAATCCGAAGCTGAAGAAGGAGAGGCTGAAGAAGACGAAGACTACTCTGAGCAACAATACTCGCCCGTCAATGACAAGTACAAGGGCTTGGAAGAAAGGTTGGCAGCTATGGAGCTGCAGAGAGTTCTTGGCTTAGATTTCGAAGATTTGGGATTAGTTGCTGGAATTGTTATCCCCCCAAAGTTCAAAGTGCCAGTTTTTGCAAGGTATGACGGGCTGTCCTGCCCGAAGATGCATCTCAGATCATATGTAAGGAAGATCCAACCTTACACTGCAGACAAGAACCTTTGGATCCATTTCTTTCAGGATAGCCTTTCAGGGGCTCAACTCGAATGGTTCTATCAGCTGGATGGAGCCAGTATCCGAAACTGGGAGGACTTGGCTACCGCATTTTATAAACAGTATCAGTACAATTCTGACCTTGCTCCTACGCGTATCCAACTCCAGGGTATGTCACTGGGGACGGGCGAAGGATTCAAGGAGTATGCGCAAAAGTGGAGAGACCTGGCTGGTAGGGTGCAGCCACCTTTGACTGACCGTGAACTTGTTGACATGTTCCTAGGGACCCTGTCTGGTCCGTTCTTCAACCATCTGATTGGTAATTCTTCTGCTGGGTTCACAGACCTGATCTTAACCGGTGAGAGAATAGAAGCTGGCATCAAGTCGGGGAAGATACAGAAAGGTGCCTCCGCGAGTACTGAAAAGAAGCCCTTCAAGAAGGAAGCCAGTGCTGTTTATGGTCCCAGAAGACAAATTAAACCGGAACGCCGCCAAGCTGTCAACGCGTTGGTAATTTCAAAGCCTGCTGCTGCTCCTCAGCAGTATAACCAACCAAGGGGTGAGAGGCCCAAAAGGCAATACACTCGGCTCAGCATGACCCTGTCTCAGATTTTGCCGCAACTACTGTCAACCAATCTGGTAACTGTCAAAGAAGCTCCGAAGGTAGTGAACACAGCTTCTCCAAAGTACAACCCCAACGCCCGTTGTGCTTATCACTCTGATAGCCCGGGGCATACTACGGACGATTGCTGGGCTCTGAGGAATAAGGTTCAAGACCTTATTGATGCTAAAGAAATACAGTTTGAGGCGCCTGAAAGGCCCAATGTTGTGACTGCCCCCATGACCCAACATGGAGTGAATGATGTGGAAGAAGATCGGTATGTAGCCTCCGTGGAAGAGATTGTTACTCCGTTATTGACCGTCAAGAGGAACCTGTTGCTAGCCGTTTTATTTCCGGGATGTGGTAAAGGTTGCCTTCTATGTGCTGTTTCACCTGTTGGTTGTCCTTTGCTGAAGTCAGGCATCCAAAACCTGATGGATAGCAAAGAGATCTTGTTCGAGAAGACTGTTGTTCCTGCTGAAGAAGTTTCTATTGTTACTATTTTCAACAACCCTCCTAAGGCTCCTTCAAAAAAGCCTGTCAAAATCATGTCCACTCAGAAGATTGCTCCTATCATCATCACTGTTCCGGGGCCTCTCCCTTATACGTCCGACAAAGCTGTCCCATGGCACTATGGGGAAGATGTTTATGTGCTTGGAGTAAAACAAGAGTTTGATACTAGTACCGGTGTCAGTAACATCACCGGGCCTGCCAAAATTACTCGCAGTGGTAGGCTGTTTTCACCAGATATTGCGCCACCACCTATTCAGAAACCTCTTGTCATCACACCTGCAAGTGTGCCTGCTCCCCTTCCTGATCAAGTTCCTGTTTCTACCCCTGCTGCCGAGTCATCTGGCGCTCGGGGCAAAGGGATTGCTATTGATTTGCCTGCCCTGACGGAGGCACCAAAGACAACCAATGTTGAAGCTTCCCAACAAGAGATGGAAGAGATTCTCAAGATCATTAAGAAGAGTGATTTCAATGTAGTTGAGCAGTTGGGGCACACCCCATCTAAGATCTCTATGCAATCACTGTTGTTGTGTTCAGAGGCCCATGCCAAGGCCCTGATTTCCTTCCTGAAGACGACCCATGTGCCACAAGAAACGTCTGCTAATCAATTTACCGATTGTGTGGCCAACTTGACTGCCGATAAAGGGTTGGGCTTCTCTGACGCCGATCTGACCGCCAAAGGAAAGAACCATAACGATGCCCTGCATGTCTCCATTGAATGCAGGGGCACTACTCTTGCCCATGTGTTGTTAGACACCGGTTCTTCATTGAACGTATTACCTAAGAAGGCCCTAGACAGGTTAGATTGTGAGGGTTTGGAGCTCAAGCCTAGTAACATTGTTGTTCGAGCCTTTGACGGTTCGAAAAGGATGGTACATGGGGAAGTTGACATTCCCATCAGGGTTGGTTCTCAAGTTTTTGATTCAACGTTCTATGTGATGGATATCCGACCATCCTATTCTTGTTTGCTGGATCGTCCATGGATCCACAAGGCTGGAGTTGTGACCTCCACACTACATCAGAAGCTTAAGTACCCGGTCAGAGGGAAGATTGTTACAGTTCAGGGGGAGGAAGAGTATATGGTCAGCCATCTCAACTCGTTCCGGTACATAGAGATGGATGGGGAATTCATTGAGACTCCATTCCATCACTTTGAAGAGGTGCCTCAGACACTGGCATCAGCTGAAACTGTGATTGAAGACCCTCCTTTGAAGATGGCTTCCTTAAAGGATGCCCGGGCTGTGATTGAGAAGGGTGAGTGTGCAAACTGGGGCCGACTTCCTGACTTCACTCCAAAGACTGACAAGTTTGGTTTGGGCTTCACTGCAGAGGCTCAGAGGGCTGTTCGTAAAGAAAGGATTGGAAGACCTCCTGTGTTCATCACCAACCCGGGAGTAAATGCTATTGAAGACGACATGGAGGAATCTGAATTCGACAGCTGGATCTACCCAACAACCGACGGTGGACCAAGCAACTGGACTGCCAAAGACTTCACACCTATTAATTTTGTCACTCAGTAATGAACTCTTTTGTTTTGAATTTGTAACAAACAATATGTTGAAACTTTTATGGCTCGGTGTCCTACCCGGGGCACCGTAGCTTCATTTGTGAGGGCTTTTGTGTGTCATTTTCATATATCATCAATAAAAACATTGGACGTTTGTTGCATTTCAAAATCTTGTGCTCCTTTTCTTTCTTTATTATATATTGCAAAACATCTATATTTACACACACTCACCTATACAGGTTCCAATCCACTCTGGATCTCACTGGTAACGACTCTGCTACTGCCAGTTATGACTTCGAAAATCCGATCAACTTAGCCGAAGACGTAGGTGAAGATGATTGCGAAGTTCCTGGTGAGATCGCAAGACTGTTACTCCAGGAAGAGAGGGCCATTCAGCCACATGAAGAGCCAGTGGAAACGGTAAATCTGGGTACTGAGACAGATAGAAAGGAAGTCAAGATTGGTGCCAATCTAGAGCTCAGTGTGAAACAACGGTTGATTCAGATGCTGCATGACTATGTGGAAATCTTTGCCTGGTCTTACGAAGACATGCCTGGGTTGGATACCGACATTGTGGTTCATCACCTGCCTACCAAGGAAGAATGCCCTCCGGTAAAACAGAAGGTCTGCCGTATGCGTCCAGAGATGTCCGAGAAAATCAAGGCTGTGGTTATGAAACAATTTGACGCCGGTTTTCTAGCAGTGACTTCTTACCCTCAGTGGGTTGCCAACGTGATTCCAGTGCCGAAGAAAGATGGTAAGGTCCGAATGTGTGTTGATTACAGGGATTTGAACAGGGCAAGCCCTAAGAATGATTTCCCTCTGCCTCATATCGAAGTTCTGGTTGACAACACTGCTCAGCATAAAGTATTCTCCTTCATGGACGGCTTCTCCGGTTATAATCAGATCAAGATGGCTCCTGAAGACATGGAGAATACCACTTTTGTTACTCAGTGGGGCACCTTTTGCTACAAGGTCATGCCTTTTGGATTGAAAAATGCTGGGGCAACCTACCAACGTGCCATGGTTGCTTTATTTCATGATATGATCTATCAAGAGATAGAAGTATACGTCGACGATATGATTGCAAGGTCCCAAATTGAGGAGGAACGCCTTGACCATCTACGGAAGTTGTTTGACCGTCTGAAGTTGTACAAACTGAGGTTAAACCCAAACAAGTGCACCTTTGGGGTGAGATCTGGAAAATTGTTAGGCTTCATCGTAAGCGACAAAGGCATTCAAGCGGACCCTGCCAAAGTAAAAGCCATACAAGAGATGCCAGTTCCCAAGACAGAGAAAGAAGTCAGAGGCTTTCTAGGACGATTGAACTACATTGCCCGATTCATCTTGCATCTAACTGCTACCTGTGAACCGATCTTCAAGCTGCTGAAGAAAGATCAAGTAGTGCGTTGGAATGATGAATGTCAGGCCGCTTTCGAAAAGATCAAAGAGTATCTCCAAGAATCACCCATTCTTATGCCACCGGTTGAAGGGAGACCTCTAATATTATACTTGACTGTACTTGACAACTCAATGGGGTGTGTGCTGGGGCAGCATGACGAGTCTGGCCGAAAAGAACACGCCATTTATTACCTTAGCAAAAAGTTTACCGACTGTGAGACTCGATACTCACTGCTCGAGAAAATTTGTTACGCTTTGGTATGGGCTGCTCGCCGGCTGAGACAGTATATGTTGACTCACACTACTCTGTTGATTTCAAAAATGGATCCAATCAAGTACATATTCGAAAAGCCTGCTCTGTCTGGAAGAATAGCAAGATGGCAAATGATCTTGACAGAATATGATATCCAGTACATGGCTCAAAAAGCAATCAAGGGAAGTGTATTGGTAGAGCATTTAGCACATCAGGTAGTGGATGATTACCAGTCGATGAACTTTGAATTTCCAGACGAGGATATCATGGTAGTGACTGATTGTGAAGTACCTGGACCGGATGAAGGACCCGAGGAGGGATCCCGATGGTCTATGCACTTTGACGGAGCCTCAAACGCTTTGGGTAATGGTATCGGCGCCGTGATCATATCCCCTAAAGGCACTCATACTCCACTCACTGCCCGGCTATGTTTCAACTGCACCAACAACATGGCAGAGTATGAGGCATGTATCATGGGTCTTCAAGCTGCAATTGATTTAAGGATCAAGTTTCTGAGTGTCTTCGGAGATTCCGCTCTCGTGATCAATCAGATCAAAGGCGAGTGGGATACGAAACACCCAAATCTTATTCCTTACAAGGAGTATGTGTTGACTTTGCTTCCCCACTTCGAGGAGATAACCTTTGAACACTTCCCAAGGGAGGAGAATCAGTTAGCGGACACGTTGGCTACGATGTCTTCTATGTTCAAAGTCAAATGGGACAACGAGGCTCCCTGAATCCTTATCTGGAAGTTAGATGAACCCGCATATTGCTGTGATCTAGAGACTGAAGAGGTAACTGAAAAGCCTTGGTATCATGAAGTAAAGAGATACTTGGAAGCTCAAGAATACCCCGAGGGTGCATCTGTTAATGACAAGAAGTTCCTGAGAAGGTTCGCGGCAAAGTTCTTCCTCAGCAACGACATTCTCTACAAACGAAACCATGATTCAACCTTACTGCGTTGTGTGGACAAGACTAAAGCAGGAAAGATCATGGCAGAGCTACATGAAGGTACCTTCGGAACACATTCCAGTGGACATACCATGGCGAAGAAAATCCTTCGGGCAAGATATTTCTGGTCCACAATGGAAGCCGACTGTTATCAGCATTCGCGAACTTGTCATAAATGCCAGATCTATGCTGATAAGGTGCACATTCCTCCGGTTCCTCTGAACATCTTGACAGCACCTTGGCCTTTTGCAATGTGGGGCATTGATATGATCAGTGAAATCAGACCTACGGCATCCAACGGGCATCGTTTCATCTTGGTAGCGATTGATTACTTCACAAAATGGGTCGAAGAAGCCTCCTATGCTACCGTAACCAAGAACGTCGTGGCGCGGTTCATTCGGCACAACTTGATCTGTCGATACGGTGTACCTGAGAGGATCATTACAGATAATGGTACCAATCTTAACAACAAGATGATCACTGAGCTCTGCGAGCAATTCAAGATACAGCACCACAACTCTTCACCTTACCGGCCGAAGATGAATGGGGCTGTAGAAGCGGCGAACAAGAACATCAAGAAGATTGTGCAGAAGATGACAGTGACCTACAAAGATTGGCACGAAATGTTACCGTTTGCTCTTCATAGGTACCGTACCTCAGCACGGACCTCAACAGGGGCAACTCCCTTTTCCTTGGTCTATGGCATGGAGGCAGTCTTGCCTATTGAAGTCCAGATACCCTCTCTCCGGATAATGAAGGATGCAGGTTTGAGCGAAGATGATTGGATCCAGACTCGGCTTGATCAATTAAACCTAATCGACGAAAAGAGACTCACTGCTATTTGTCATGGTCAGACGTACCAAAAATGGATGATCAGAGCATTTAACAAGAAGGTCAGACGACAAGAGTATCAAGTCGGAGACCTGGTAATCAAGCGCATCATTCTTCCTCAAAGTGATCCCAGGGGAAAATGGACCCCTACGTACGAAGGGCCATTTGTGGTTAAACATATCTTCTCAGGAGGAGCCATGATTCTAACCACCATGGATGGTGACGACCTTCCTCACCCTGCCAATGCAGACATAGTAAAAAGATACTATGCATGATTAAAGACCCGCTAGGTTGACACACCTAGGCAAAAATAAGGGCTTCTCGGCGAACCAAAAGGGTTCGGGCAAAAATAAGGGACGAAATGAAAAAAAATCTGTACACCCGGCAAGTCGAAAACCTGAAAAGGCGGCTTGGGCAAAAATGGGTATCCCGGTGGACTGAAAACCCGAAAGGGAGGTCCAGGCAAAAGTTAGGGATAAAGCGTAATACTATGTCTCATTGGATCACCTTGCATCCAGAATTCGGCATCAACTATTGGGCTCAGATGACTCCAATCAATCAGTTTCATCTTCAACTAAGCCGCAGAGCGATGAGACGCTTGAAGACATAAAGGCGATAGCAGAGTTGGAACCCAGTGGGATTATTTTTCACATAGCTGTTTTGTTTCCTTTTCACAAAATTGTATAAACTCTATCTTGCTCAGCGGCGTTCTCTTACTAGGACGTCAGCCTCCTGTACATAAAACGCCTATTTACAGGCAAATTTCAAAATCAATACAAGTTCAATTTTTCAGACAAATTACCCATCGTTTTTCCTTTTTCTGTTTTTGTTTTGCAAAGAACGTCCAATGTTCATTTTTGATATATGCATTTGACATTAATTGCTAATCATGAATATTTGCATGCGAAACAAAGGACTAATTACATATGACATCAGAAACAAGGGCAATTTAGAATTGTCTAAGCAATCTAGTTGCTCTGTCCACCAAGGTACCAAGGTAGGTTCGGCTGAAGAACATAACCAAGTTACCTCAACTCCCCACAGAGTAAGACAAGATTCAGCAATACTCTCCCCAGGCAGAGTTGGTCCCCCATCAGCCCTGAAAAGGCATATTATTCCCCTAGCAAGTCAGCGGTACTCTCCCCAAGCCGAGTTAGTTTACGGCCAGCCTTAGGAAATTGGGTATCCCCAGAAGATCTCAACATTCCCCAGCGGAGTATAGACATTCCTCAGCAAGCATCCCTAGCAGTCTTAATATAAGATTGTTCCCTAGCGGAATACAGACACCCCAGTGGAGCCATTCCCCCAGTACAGTCCGAGAAGTTTCCCCAGGAAAGTTTGAATCATCCTCCCCAGTAGATTCTGGAAGCTTATCCCCTGCAGAGTACGAACGACTCTCCCCGACTTTATTCAAAGGTTATTTCCCACCAGGGTATAACTGGGTTATCCTCAGCTAATTACTGCGGAAAGATCGTCCTCGGCGAAGTTCTTCCTATTCCCCAGCGGAGTTCATCAAATTCCCCAACGTAACTTATCAGTGGAATCCCCAGCGGAGCTCTAATCAAAACCTCAGCGAAGTATCTCTTCCCACAGAGTAACTCCCCGCAGAGTAATCTCTCCAACAAGTTTATTCCCCAACGAAGTCATCTTCTCCTACCAGTTTATTCTTGCAACCATCATCCCTAGTGGAAACGAAGAACTCTACTCTTCAAAACATCAACCCAGGATTCAACAAGTTCCCGGCACTCGTCAAGGATTTATTTTCCTAGACGAAAATACATTCATAAACATTTCACATTTCATACATCCTGCTTACATACATGATAAATTGCATACAACACTGTCTCACTTTGAGCATCATGACATCATGCATCTCATACATCATGACATTACATACAACTAATGTCTTGCCTTTTTAGGAAAAGGTCAATCCAAAGATGATTACTATCAACTATCGCAATTCCAGATTCGATACCTGTATCTAGCCAGGGCATATCTGTGAGTAACTGATTGTAGATTCGATACCTGTATCCAGCCAGGGCATATCTGCACGACAAATACCAGATTCGATACCTGTATCCAGCCAGGGCACATCTGTAGACGACAAATTCCAGATTCGATACCTGTATCCAGCCAGGGCCCATCTGTAGACGACCATTTCCGGATCCAATTCCTGTATCCAGCCAGGGCACATCTGTAGACGATAATTTCCAGATTCGACACCTGTATCTAGCCAGGGCATATCTGTGAGTGATTAATTGTAGATTCGATACCTGTATCCAGCCAGGGCATATCTGCATGAAGAGTTTAGAGATTCGATAGCTGTATCCATCCAGGGAACGTCTATAAGCAACCTTTTGAAGTTCCGGATTCGATTCCTGTATCTAGCCAGGGCACGTCTGTGAGCAACTAATTGTAGATTCGATACCTGAACCTAGCCAGGGCATATCTGCATGAAGAGACTGAAGATCAACACCTGTAGCAAGCCAGGAAACCATCTTCCTTTCTCAAGTACGCAAGTTCTCGCTAAGGAATCTCTTACGCGATCAACACTTCCAAATGGCATCTATAAGCCCATTCCCGACAAGGTTCTGTCACGTCGCCAGATGGCATCTATAAGCCCATCCTCCTATCCACCATCTCTCCAAATGGCATCTATAAGCCCATTCCCGCCATCACATTGCTGATACTCCACTATGCGAGTGCAAATTTCTGGGCACTCTAGTGTTCAATCATCTTCCACCTTCGGACCACGAAAGGCACGCAAGCCAATCTACATCCTCAGGTCTAAGAAGATTGAACAGGGGCAACCGTTGTACCCCAAAATTTGCCCTCCCATTTCTTCAACATTTTCTCACCACAAGACCCTTGGAGCTCAAGAACAAGTTAGGGTTTGCTCTGCTCAAGACTTCTCCTTGCACTGTTGACCCAAATTAGGGTTTGAGTTTGCACAAATATGTTTTGACCTAAAAGGCCCAAAGTGACTTTCATGCTTCATGTTGGACTCACAAGTTTATCCATACCAAGTTTCAAGTCTTGATTTTAATCTTTGCCCAGTCAATTGGACAGTTGACCTAAAAATCAACTGTATTAGGGAAAAAGTCAACTGTGGTCAATTGACAGTCAAAACTCATGATTTTTGACCCACATCAACATTATGAACTCATATGGACCATTTGATCAAGTTTGGATCACAATTCCACAAGAAATTTGATCAGATCACCAAAAGGGCAAAATGGTCATTTTTAGGGTTTTGACTGCACAAAGGCAATTTTTGACGGTTTGACCTAGCCAATGGCAAACCAAGCTCACATATGGACTCAAGGACTCAATGGCATTGTCTTGACATGTTCAACAAGTTCAAAAGATCCCAAATGCACAAGATTGACAGATGAATTTTCCAGTCAACTGATCAAAATTTGACTGTATACTGAAAAGTCAAACTTTGACTTTTTGGTCAAAATCAAGTGTCAAGATTCATTTTTCATCAAAACATGTCAAATTATGAAACTTGTTCATCAAGAAATCAAAAATTGCAAATTAGGGTTTGAAATGAAGAAATTTCATTACTTAGAATTTTTCTAAGTTATGGAACCTTCTTATTTTTTCCTAACTTTGTCCCATTTTTTCATCAAGATACATATGGATTAAAGCAAAACTCAAAACATTAAAGTTATAGTCCATTTAAAAATATACAACTTTGATTCACAAAGATTCCTCAAAAGAAGCTTGTAGCTCAAGTTATGATTTTTGGAATAGGGGTGCAAAACATTCTTAACTTAGAATTTTTTTGACCTATTTTAGGCAAGATTTTTGCCTAACTTCATGGCCACTTTTCACATGCTTCCACTTGGAATTTCAACTTGCATTACAAAGATGGATTGTAGTACACATTCCAAGCTTTCCAAATTGTCCAAGAAATTCTCAAACACCCTTGTGGTTAGGGAGAATCGAATTTGTCAATATGGGCAAAAGTCACTTTGTTCATGAGCCATTTACATGTTCATACACTTTACATTTTTGAAATCAACTTGTACAAGCTATATTACAGGCCTCTAATCCCTTTCTCACTCAATAATTGAATGCCAATCCATTGTGTTCTAGCATTATTTGTGCATTTGGTCATTACATGAAGAATTAAGCCATAATTAGAAAAAGCATTTTATCTATTCTTGTAAAGTTACACTTTATGTCAAGTTTACAATCCAAGAGGTACAAAGAAAATCTCTGAGGCACAAAGGTATGGACATATCCCACTGATCAAGAGCAAACTTTGCAGCATATTTGAGGGGCCTAGAGGAGCCTGTAACAGGACTTGGCATTTTTGACTTAAGAAAGATGAAAACTTGCATAACAAAACACAACTCACATTCCTGTCAACACAAGCCTAAGCAAACTTTCTCCACACTTTCCATACTCCCTAACCAACTTAAAACACGACCAAAGAACCCTTGATCCCCCCTCATACAGAAGATCACCATTTTGCTGCACAAAACAGGGCATTTTGCATTTTGACTTGGCCAGCTCATTTCCATCGTGCATTTTCATCCAAACCACTTCATACACACTCCCTATCATCCATTGGAGCTATTCCAAGCATTGAACTGGAACTGTAACAGCCATAGCCAAGTTTGCCATTTTCACTTTTCTCTCTTGCAGGTTGACTTCTGTAGCTTGATACAACAAGATTCAAAGCACACCAAGCATTGGAGAAGCATCCCTGGACTTCAAGCAAGCTGTACAAGTCCTCACATTGCATTGAAAGTGCCTCCATTGTTGTACACGTTTCAAGCTGAACAGGTAAGTTCTTGAACTTCTGTCTCTCTATCCAAGCATATTTAGGCTTAGGTTTGTGAAGAAGTTATGTTCTATTCATGGCCCTGAAGCTACCTGTATCCTCACTTTTCATTTATATTGTGTGTGTTAAGAGAATTTGGAACCTGAACATTAGGAAAAAGTTAGGTCAAGAATTGGGGGAGAAGAAATTCTCTCTCATTTCTGAGAGTTAGATCAAGTTCTTGGTATGTATGGATTCGTGACTTGATGCTTGACATTTTTTGTGTTATAAGTTTGTGCTAAAAATCAAAGAATCGGGATGTTTGAATCAAGCAAGGAAACGCGCGTTTTTTGAAACTGAAGTGGTTGGAGGTTGAAGAAGCCTCTTTGGGCTGGGCCTGTGTTGTTCTTTCTATTTGCACCATATTTTTTCACATACACCCCCCCTGGCCCATTGCATGAAATACTTGTCATTTTTGATTTTTTCTTTTTGATTTTGATTTTATATTTTTATCCAAACATGAAAAAACATTAAAAATATTTTTCTCACATTTTTTTGCATTTTATTTAGTATTTATTTTGTTTCATTTAGTTTCATACATAAATAAATAAAATACCTTTTTTATTCAAAATACAAAAATAATACAAATACATTTTTATTTTCTGATTTTATTTTATTTTTATCTTTTGAAAACATTTTATAAAAAAATATACTTTTTTTGTAAATAATAAATATTGTTATTTTTGTACATATTTAATATATTTAGTAAATATTATAAATACTTATATATTTATTAGAATATTTAGGGAAAAATACAAAAATAATACATTCTTATTTTTATTAATATTTGACCTCAAAAATACTTTTTTTACAATATACTTCCTTTTTATTTATTTTTTGTACATAATTAATAAATATTGTATATATAAATAATAAATACCATTTATTTGGAAAATTAGGGTTTTGCCCTAAACATGAAAATATCCAAAAATTAACTTTTTTTCCTATTTTTATTTCATTTGTAAATAAATCTCATACATTTACACAAACATATCTACACATACACATTTGTTTATTCTTGTACATTACTTTATATTTACATTTGCGATAAATTCGATTTGGTTGTAAATATTGGGATACCACTCTCCTATTAAAGTCTCATCCCCATTTGGACATTTGTACCCCCATTCCCATGATTACTTTGTAATAATTTAGGACTTTTAAATTCCCGCAATTTATCGCTTTCAAATATACCATGGTTAGACCTAGAGTTTGTATGTACATAAAATCAAACGCTAGATAACCTAATACAAAACAAATGCATGAAATCAATACACAATTCACACTTGCACCCCTAGGGTAATCCACTTGTTGCCTTCCAAAATGGGTCATGCTTGCACGTTAAGTTTCTTTGGCAAAACAAAAACAATTCAAATGATCATAGTCCCTCGATGACGCTTTCAAAAGTTGCCTATGAAAATGATCATAGTCCCTTCAAGCAAAATTGCCAAAGATACTTGGCATCATTGCATTCATGGTCCATACGATGACCCGCGCTTGTCCCGTTAAACATCCTAAACGCAAGATTGTCCACCAAATGCAATGGTGGAACAAAATTGTTAAAAAGGGTTAAAACATGAGAAAAACCTTTGAGTACAATAGGGGTAGACGACTCTTAGTTACTTGATCAAATTGCAAAAACACTTTGCCTACTTTTCAAAACCACACTCCACAAACATTTTCAAAACAAACTTTCAAAAACATTTGAAACATCTTTTCGAAAAGATACACACCTTTGTAAAACACTCAAACACGAGTCATTACAATGGTTGCCTAAGACAAGGCATCTTCTTCAAAAACATTTTCAAAACACACACACACACCACAATTTCAAACAATTGAAAATCAAAGGCAAGTGATCTAAGCAAGTAACTAAGAGCCCATGGATAACCATGGATAGAAAGGGTGCTAATACCTTCCCTTTCTATAATCTACTCCCCGAACCCAAGAAAACATCTCAAAGGTTTTTGCTGTGCTTTTTAACCTTTCCTTAGGATAAAATAAAAAGTCGGTGACGACTCTTGCTCAACCGAAACATTTGCGAAAACAAACGCAAAACCTCAAGTCAATTCTCCCACCGTATCACACTTTGAAATAGGTTAGTCTTGATGCAAGATGCATGCAATGTCATGATGCATGATGTTATGATAGAAACACACCACAAGTATTCACAGATAGCAAACATGGTAAGGGCAAACAAGTCACACAGATAGCCCTTAGATTTCAGGCTGGCAAGGAGTTTAGGTATTACCCTCTTTCAGTTTAGTTGGTTCAAACCTGTCCTAGTAATAATAACCGGGTTCTAGAGGATCTCAATATCACTGACCACCCTCGATCGGTCATAATTCCAGTTTGGCAACCTTTTCTTGCAGCCGAAATCATCGCGAGAGTTTGGTCTCAATGAGTGTAGAATACTGCTACTGTTCTATGGCCAAGTTGGTCAATTATAGGTGCTAAGGTCAGTTGGTGCTTAATGACCCCTTAGAAGACCCATATTCTCCTCGTTGCGCCACAAGGGATATTGGTACAAACTAAAGTGCCACACCAACATAGCTACTGCTTCAACCGTATCGGTCTACGCCGTATAGTTCCCTCACAGTTTATTGCTACTTACCTAAAGGGTGTCCCTCAGATCCGAGTTAGGATCTATAGTAACTCGGATTCGAACCCACAAAGATAAATCATGCAAATCAAGCAATTGAAAACATTATGGTGAACTATTCCTAAGGTACACCCCACTTATAAAGCGTCCCCAGCAGAGTCGCCAGTTTTGTAATACGGTGGGAAGAACTGACTATTTTTTGGAATGCTGGTTTTGCGTTTGTAATTGCAAAATGTCGCGGTAAGCAAGAGTCGCCACCGACTTTTATTTTATCCAACAAGGAAAGGAAAAAGCACAGAAAAATTCCTTTTTTGAGATTATCTATGAGTACGGAGGGTAGATTATAGAAAGAGAAGGTGTTAGCACCCTTTCTATCTGTGGTTATCCACGGGCTCTTAGGTACTTGCTCAATTGTTTTCAAAATTGTTTTCTTTGTACTTGTGGGTTTGAAAAAGTTTTTTGTTTGAAACTTCGATTTAACTTTGGCTTTTGTCCTTAAGAGTGTAATGAAGTGTTTTGAAACCTTTGTTCGAAAAGTGTAAGTGTGAAGAGTTTTGTTTTGAAAGAGCAAGTATCTAAGAGCTATCTACCTACTCGAAAAAGGAATCGTTCTATGCTAATTTCCTTTAGACTATGCTATCCCACTATTAATGAGCGGGTAGCACCGTCGTTAGAGTTTTAAGGGTCAATTCGAATTAGGGATATACGGTCACCAAAGTAATGTTAGGACGCCTTAGCGGTAACCCTAATGTCTTAGATCATTTGTTTGAGGCAAAAATATCTGAGGCAACCATTTCGAGGCGACTATGATCCTTTAGACAAGAGGACGACCTCTAAAACAACCTATACTCAATTACCGTGTACGAAGGCAACCAAGTGGGGTGTACCCTAAGAGTGCGCATGTGCGAGTGTGTCGTTTTCAGTTATTTTTATCTTTGCACATGTTAAGGGTGATCTAATTTGATTTTAAGATTAAGCATTCAGTCTTGTCATGCAAACCCTATTATCAAACATCTAGCAGTTATAATTTGTGGAATTAAAAGTGCAGAAATTAAATTAACAGGCGTCGGGTATTTACATCGCCAAAAGCAACCCTTTGAAAATAAAACAAAGCGGTAAATAAATAAAATGTCCTAATTATTTATTACATATCGGAAGCAGATACATAATTGGATAAAAATAAATAAAGCGCGTGGGAAATTACATTGAATGCGAAATTTAGGGTTTTTGACCCTTTTGAAAGAAAATTGCTTTTTTTGTTGTTTTTTTTATTTAAGAAAAGAAATTAAATTCTAAATTAAATAACTAAATTAATATAAATAAATTAAATGAAAATAATAATTAATGACATATTTTTGGAGTTTTTATTATTTTAAGAAAGAAAATAAAAATAATTAAATTAATAGTTAAAACCTAATTAAGTCTAATTAATTTTATTTATTTACAAAATAGGTTAAAGTTATTCTAGAATTAAAAACCTATATTAATTAATTAGTATTTATTAAAAAAAAGAATTCTGAAATTTATGGGATAAAATTATTTTTTGATGATTTTTGATAAAAAGGAAAAATTATGATTGGTTAGTAATTAATTAAAATAAAGCAATTAAATTAAATAAAACAAAATAAATAACAAAAAAAAGTAGAAGAAATGGGCCTGATTAGGAGGTGTAAGTAGCAATTCTGTAGGCCCATTAGAAGCTGGTCCGTTTGACCTTCTGAATCTGGTACACACGCGTTGACCATCACTTTGGTGGACCTTCAACATTTGACCACCAGATCTGGCCCTTTGGCCATCTGGCACTTTGAGAATGAACGTCCATGGTGGAAATCTGGCTTGACCATGCATGTGATTATCTGCAAGGAATTAGAAAAATGCAAATTGCTGGAGGCAGGGATCGAACCCCTGACCTCCAACTTTTGGGTCCTTTATGGCCTATGTGGCAACCACTGAAGCATGTTGTTATTTTGTTAATAATAATACAAATAATATATATTATATAAAAAACAACTCAATTTCCAGAAAGACAAAAAATGCGCGTAATTATTTGAACTGGCTAATGGATGGACGACACGTCTTCATCCCTGTCCTCCCAACGCTGTAACTTTACCTGCGGATTTTTATCTGCAGCAAAGGACACTGCTTCCTTCCAAAATCTCCCTCAGGCCATATAAATACATTCCAAGAACATGGTTGAACTCGTCATGACCTCCTGATCACAACCATATCCTTCATATGGACCAATTGTACCTGAAACAGAAAGCCCTAAAAACGAACAAAGAACCCTAGCTATGGTGATTCTTCATACAGAGCACATAAATGAAATTGGCTATTACCAACAGTTTGCAAATGATGTGAGGGTTAAGGATATGCAATTATTTCATGAAAACAATGTCTAATTTCAAATATACGAAATCAGAAACAGGGGGACTCGCGTGAGACTTACAGTGCGCTAGCAGGTCTAGAAATGCATTGTCTGGATCGAGTTAGCTTGTGAGAATTGCCAGGAAGCGATTGGGATACGTCTCAGGCCTTGAAAATGCCTCCAACCTTGATTTCGATCTCAAGCTTTTTTGTGATTTTTTCAATTTTGGTTCTGCCTCTACCAATACTCTCTCACCCTTATTTTCGTGCCTCTTGCTTGCTTATGTATTGTGCCTTGGATTAGGGTGAAAAACTTGGTCCAAATCTCTCCATATTGATGATTGCATATTTGATTTGATCTTCCATTAAAACCTTTCCAAACTTGATCTAAATCATATATTCTTGTGCATAAAGACCTTGATACGAATTCAATTGCCATGATAGCTGTATTTGGAGCCGGAAATAGCCAAAAAATCATGTGTTATCAATCCTTTAGATTTTATGTGATTTTATTTGATTTAAAATGAATTAATTCAAATAAAAATCAAATTAAATAATAAAAATGTGATATGGACACATGGCTGGATCTAGGGCACGTGGTAAATAACGCAAACTCAAATCAAGTGAAAAAGAATGGGCCCATTTGAAAAAATTTGAAGTTTTGGGGATAGTTGACTTTTGGCAATTTTGCAAAAAGGTCCAACTTCAACAATGCATAACCTCTTCAATTTTGAACTTTTGGAAGTGTTCTTGAATCTTGATGAATTTTGAGCAATCCTTGATGAATCATGATCAACCCTTGATCAAATGATGAAATATCCTTCAAAATGAGGATGTTGACAAAAAATCTTGAAGTTTGACTGTATTTAGGTCATAGTTGACTTTTGCCCTAGCACAGTCGACTTTTTGACCTTTTGAGCAATTGACTGAGCAAACTTCCTCTGCAAGGCCTGAAATTTGACATGGATGATCTTGAGGAAATATTAGGAAATTGGTGAGAACTTGGGGTCATTTGGACTCAAAGGTCTTGATGCAACACAAAACCCTAATTTGGGGTATACTGCCTTAGGAGATAGCTTGTCTGACCAACTCTTGAGCAACCTTGAGCCACTTGGAGATTTTTCTTGCAATATTTTGAGAAATATGGGAGGGAAAATTTTAGGGTACAACAGTAGCCCTGTCTATTGGATGTGAATAGACATGCGTAGGGTCATCATATGGTCATTGAAGGCAATATGTAAAGATACTTTAGCAATTTGTATCAGAGGGACTATCATCATTTACTCATAGGGACTAGATCATTTTGTAGGCAACTCGAAGGGTCATCGAGGGATTATGATCTTTATTCGAAAGGGACTATGATGATTTGATCGAGGGTCTTTTGCTAAAGTATCCCCACTTTCGAGGGACATGACCAATATCGTAAGGCAATAAGAGAGGATACCCTAGAGGTGCAAGTGTGAAGAGTGTATTGATTTCAGTTATTTATCTTAAGAATTGGGGTTTTCTACGTTTGTTTTTAGTCTTGCCATACAAACCATAGTTACTAGCAGTTATATATGTACAGAAGAAATAAAGTGCGGAATGTAAATACATAAGCTATTACATGGCTTTGGGGCAGATAAATAAGTATAGAATTTTGCGAAAAAAGTAAATCTATGCTATTACATCCTCGGGGCAGATACATAATAGGAAAAAAAAGCGAGAAAAGAAATCTACATTATTACATTGATAGTGCGACCTCTACAAATATTCTATGTAATTAAATAATAAAAAGATGAAAAAAAGAATGTTAGAAAAATATTTTGTTTTGGTTTTTTGTAGAAAATAGTTTAAATGATGATAGTAATTAAAAACCTAACTCTAATTGATTTTAATATTAAGAAGAAAAGTTTAGTTAATTAATTAATTGATTAGTAAAATAAAAAATATAAGAAAAGTTCAATCACTAATTAACACCCTAATCCTAATTTATTAGTATTAAGAAAAAAAAGATTAGGTTGGTTAATTGTTAATTAAGAATTAATTAGTAAATAAAATAGAAAATTAATTAGGGTTAGTAAAATAGGGGGGAAAATTGCATGGGGTGGATGTTGAACCCATGCCCCAGGCTTCACAGGTGCACCCTCTCGCCACTAGGCCAACGCTGCTTTTGTGATAAAGAATAGGAATTGATCAATATATATATAAAACATGCGTGTTAGTTTGAAAAATAACAAAAAATAGTTATAAGATGCAGTGGTCGAACCCACGCCCCTTCACGTTACATGCCTCTGTCTCAACCAACTGCGTTGCACTGCCTTTGTGTCATTGAATGGAAACAAATAAATATAGTATAAAACATGTATCAGAGAAGCGTCGGAGCCCTAGTTTGGACTTCGAAGAAAAGATCTCAAACTGCCCTAGCCATGGAAAATCCTTGTTCCTGCGTTAAAGCTTTCCAACAATGCTTCTAAATAAGTCTAAACATCATCGTGAACATATATATGTGCATAGAATCAATCCATAATGCATGAATAAAGAGTTAGAGATCATAGAATTTTACCCAACTGGCGTGACTTGGTGTGGCTATTTTGGCATACTTCAGGATTCAAGGATGGCTGGGATAGACTCCTGGGATCTTCAAGAACACAATGGAATTCTTGGAATGGATTTCAAGAGGCTGGAGACAAGGGTTTAAGTTTCCCTAGTTTTGACCAAATTTTAGATTTTTGAGAGGGTGTTCTTGAGGCAATTTTCGTGTCCTCTTGGTCTGAAGATGTCATGTATTTATAGTGGAAGATTTAGGTCAACAAAAGTGAATAAAATCTCTTTTATTTTATGATCAAATATTTGATTGAAGTTTTGCACGAAATCTTTCTTTTTTAGGCCAATCATGTACGAATCAATCTTTACACGTTTTTTGCAAGTTGTCACCAGCTTTTTAGACTTATGATTTGATTCAAAAATAGATTCTCATGCCTTATATCCTTTATTTAATATTTTATTTTATTTATTTTGCTTTTAATTGAATAAAATAAAAATAAATAAAAACCACAAAAATAAACGAATGGATTAAGAGGTCTACTATGAGATCAGGAACATGTTTGGACCTTAAAAGATAGGCTCATTAGCCCAATTTTCATCAATCATAAATCTCTCAATTTTTGTCATATTAAGGTGATATTTGACTCTTTGTAAATTTTAAGATATCCCCTACAACCTTCATGTTGGTCATTTTTTCATTTGAAGACTTTAACTTGATGTAAAGTGCTTTGACAAATAGTGTCTTTTTGTTTATTTTTAAAATGACCTGTAATGTTTTGGCTCATATCTCTTGAATGGAGCATTTTTTGCCTTTGAGATTAGAGATATAAAGCTGTATACAATTGAACTTCCTTCAAGATAGGCTTTGATTGAGAATTTTCTGATGAAGTATATGAAAGTTATGCTTGGTCAAAGTTTTGTTGACTTCTCCTAAAGAAAACCCTAATTTAGTAACTTTTGACGAATCTTGAGTTTTCTTGATGAATCATAATCAAACCTTGATCAAATGATGAATATGAGTTCAAAATATTGATGTTGGCCAAAAATCTTGAAGTTTGACTGTAGATTGGTCAAAGTTGACTTTTTGTCCAATACAGTTGATTTTCAATCATCTAAGTAATTGACTGATCAAACTTGTACTGCAATGCTTGAAACTTGGCATGTGGGTATTTTGAAGCATATGAGAAACCATGAAATTCATTTTAGGCATTAGAAGTCCACTTTCCTTTGAGAAAAGTAAATCCCTAGTTGTAGGTCAATACTTAGGATGAGGGTTTGTCTGATCAATCTTTGAGCAGTCTTGAGCAATTGAGACCTTCATGAGCATTATGAGGTATCTTGAATTAATTTTTCTTGAAAAATGGGAGGGCAAATTTTTGGGTGTAACAGTCTTCAAGCCTTTATATAGCCATTAACATAATGTATTCGTTGAGGGATACTCTTGGAATTTCCAAAAACATTGGCAGCTTGAACAGTGACGTGGGGGACAAGATCGTGCGACGCGTCCGTCCTTTCATGGTAGTGGAATTAAGAGTTGATTGTACCATGTACTATTTGTACCATGTTAAAGTTATCTTCTTTCCTTCTGCACTTCATAGGCTTCTGCGAGCATGAGTTTAGAAGCGAGAACATAACATCAGGTCATCAGAACTTCAAGTCTTCAGAGTCTTCAGAACTGTGTCTTTAGAATTTTAAAACTTGGTTATGAGAACCTTTTCTTCGAACCTTGGGTCTTATAACTTCAAGACTTTAGAATCTTTAGACCTTCTATCTTTTAGAGTCTTCATCACTTGGTCTTCAGAACCCTTATCTTAAGAACTTCATAACTAGAAACACAAGCTTTCAGCATATGGACTTCAGTAGAAACTTTGTCTTCATATCTTCTAACTTTGTTTCTTAAATCATGTTGTCTTTAGAAACACAAGTGTTGTACCCCAAATTTTCCCCTCTCATTTTATCAAGATTTTCCTCACAAGACTTCTTGGACTCAAGACAAGATTAGGGTTTGCTCAGCTCAAGACCTCATCTTGCACTGATAGCCTGAAATTAGGGTTTGAGTTTGCACAAGGAATTTTGGACCATCAATGCTTCATGTGACTTTCATACACCATCTTGGACCCCTAAGATTGCCCATGCCAAGTTTCAAGCCTTGAACCACATTTTTGACCAGTCAATTTGATAGTTGACCTAAAAATCAGTTGTATTGGGGAAAAAGTCCACCATGGACAATTTACAGTCAAACATCATAATTTTTTATCCACAATAACATTATAGGCTCCTATTCACCATTTTATCAAGTTTGGATCACAACTCCTCAAGAAATTTGATCAGATCATCAAAAGGGCAAAATGGTCAAAATTAGGGTTTTGATTGAGGAAGGGCAATTTCTGATTTTTTAACCAAGCCAATGACCAATTGGGTTCAAACATGATTTCAAGGACTCAATGGCATCATCTTGACCTAATCACGTAGTTCAAAAGATCTCAAATGCATAGGATTGACAGATGAATTTTGTAGTCAACTAATCAAAAGTCAACTGTACACTAAAAAGTCAAACTTTGACTTTTTGGTCAAAATCAAGTGCCAAGGGTCATAATTCATCAAGATATGTCAAAATGTGAAACTTGTTGACCAAGAAACCTAAAATTGCAAATTAGGGTTTTAATTTGAAATTTTTCATAACTTAGAATTTTTCTAAGTATGGAATTTTTTTTATTTTTTCCCAACTTTCCACAACTTTTTCACCATGATGCAATTGGGTTCATATAAAACTTCCAACATGAAAGTTGTATTGCTCCATTAAATCTACAACTTTGATTCACAAAGTTTTCCCAAAAGATCCTTGGATCTCAAGTTATGAATTTGTGAATAAGGGTCCATGAACTAAAAGACTTAGTGAAAATTTGCCCTAATTTAGGCAGGTTTTTGACCCAACTTCATGGACATTTTTCACCTAGTTCCAAGAGGTATCTCAAAATTCATTTCAAATATGGATTATAGAGTATGTTACAAGCTTTCCAAAATGTCAAAGAACTCTCCAAGATTATTTGTGGTTAGGGAGAATTGAAGGAGAGAAAATGACATTTTGTCACTTTTGTTCAAGCCATTTTTACAATGCTTCAAGTTGCAAATCAGATCCTAGCATGCTTGTACCTTGCATTACAGGTCCTAAATCCCTTCTACACTCCATAATTAAATGCAAACTCATGGGATAATGGCTTTATTTTGACCTTTAGAGCATTGTACAAAGAATAATTCCATAAATGGCCAAAAGTTCACAATGCCATTTTGATAAAGCAAGCTTTTCCAACTTTATCAACCTTGAGCCTTGGACTTGTTCCTTGGATGCAGGAATTTTCCACAGATAATAAGCAACTTGTACCAACTCTCTGTAGCTAGCAAGCAAGCAGTACAAGCACTTTGGCATAGTCACTTCAACTTTTCTTCAAATGCAAGCAAGTTGGCAAAAGGAGTCAGAACTTGTACAACAGGAAAAGGGTGGACTTTGTATCACTATATACAACTTGACAAACATATCTCAAGCTAGAACACGAAGGCTTATGATCTGAAACTCTCCCAAACACAAAAAACACAAATTTCTGCCCAAACAGGGCAGCTTCTGCAAAACTCTTGCAAACTCAATATTGGCTCGTGCGTTTCTTGATTCAACACTTGAAACACTTCATCCACATCATATCCAAGCTATCCAAGCCCTTGTCCTGGTTCTGTGAGCTCTGTTTTAGACATCACCATTTTCACTTTTGAAGGTTGTAGGTTGACTTCTACAAGGAGTTTCAAGCATCCTCAAGGCAAGCTAAGCATTGGAATAGCTTGAGGGAACTTCAAGGAAGCTCACACGATCCTCAGGCCTCACTCAAAGTCCCCACATTGCCATATCCAAACTCAGTTAAACAAGGTATTTTTCAAAACTTTATCTCTCTATTTAGGCATCCTCAAGCTTTGATTTGTGAAGCAAAAATGTAGTCTCTAGCATGGTGAAGCTGTACATATGCATAGTTATCATTTATATTAACTGAGTAGTGAGAATTTGAAGCTTGAAGTTCATGAAAAAACTAGGTCAGAAATTAGGGGCATTAAAATTCTCCCTGATCTTTGAGAGTTAGGTCATGAATTTTATATCATTGGAATCGTGAGTTTACAAGCTACATTTTTTATGTTATGAGTTTTTGATTTTATGCAAGCTATAGCAAGATACAGGTTTGAAGCAAGAACACGCGCGTATGGACGAGGCTGAAGGACAGGGATGAAGTCCTGGGCCTGGCGCGCCTTGGGCCTCCTGTTTTGACTTTTCACACCCCCCGATCCACTATCCACACCCCCTTTGCATATTTTGTTTATTTTTCATATTTTCTTTTCATTTTTATATTTATTGCTTTTATTTATTTTTCTGAATATAAAAAAATCATGAAAAATATTTTCTTTATTTTTTTGCATTTTATTTTATTTTTTATCTTATTTTTTGCATAAAATATTGATTATTTAGAATAAATAGAATCTATTTTTCTTAAAATAAATAGTAAATACATTTAAAAATATCATACATTTTTATTTTTATTATTCATATACATAAAATATTATTTCCACATATATTTTAATTTTTAATATTTGTAAATAATTTTGTTTATTTTTTCTTTTACATAAATGGATAAAAATAAATAATAATGAAACATATATTTTCTTTAATAAAAAATTAGGGTTTCCCCTTTCAAAAATAATAATATTTTTTCTTCTTATTTTTAGGACTTAAATAATTTTATTTTCTCATACATAAAACAAATACAAAACATTTTTTGCATAAATACATTTTATTTGCATATTTAAATAATTGTGTATTTATTTATTGTACAATAATTCAATTGGGTTGTAATAGTATTTTAGGGTTTTATTTTGTGCAAATATCCCCATTCAAAATTTGTATCCCCCCTCCCATAATAATTGTTGTAATAGCTTAGATTTACTTTACGCAATTTATCGCATTTATACCATGTGTAGTAAATTAGGATTTTGTGTGATAAGACAAAAATCATATAAATAGATAAGACCTAATGCAAGACAAAAATGCATGTAAAATGACAACATATTGCACACAAGCACCCCTAGGGTTTCACCCATTTGGTTGCCTAACAAAATGGCCATGGTATGCATGCAAAGTATCTTGGCAAAACAAAACAAAACAAAAGATCATAGTCCCTCGATGACGCTATCAAAAGGTTGCCTAAACAAAGATGATCTTGGTCCCTTAAAATGCTAAAGATACTTGGCAACATTGCTATCATGATCATACGATGACCCACGCCCGTCCCGTTTAACATCCAAAGATAGGGTTGTTTACCAAACCAATGGTAAATCAACAATGTCAAAGGAATAAAAATGTATAGGAAAGACTTTTGAGTAGGTAGATAGCTTCTAGTTACTTGATCAATTTGCAAACAATCCTTGCTATTTCCAAACACACACACACACACACATTTTCAAAACATTTCCAAACAACTTTCAAAACCTTGAAACATTTTTCAAAAGGCAAACATCTTTGTATACATTCTTACGAACGAGAATCATTACAAAGATTGCCTAAACAAATGCCTCTTTTCAAAATACTTTCAAAACCACACAAAGCACCATTTCAAACAATTTCAAAGCAAAAGCAAGTGATCTAAACAAGTAACTAAGAGCCCATGGAAAACCTTGGATGAAAATGGTTCTAGCACCTTCCCTTTTCATAATCTACCCCCCGAACCCAAAAACAATCTCAAAGGTCTTTCCTGTGCTTTTTTACCTTTCCTTTTGGATAAAAGAAAATTCGGTGGCGACTCTTGCTAACCGCAACATTTGCGAACACAAACTCAAAACCTCAAGTCAGTTCTCCCACCGCATCACAGAACTGGCGATTCTGCTGGGGATTTTTATAAAAGGGTGGTTACCTTAGGGTTTTAGAACACCTTTACATGCTTATCTTGTTTGACTTGTATGCTTTACATTTTGGTTCTATTGTTTGGGTTTAAATCCTCTACCCGAATTTGGGAAACATTTATAGGTAAATAGCAATACGTTGTGGAAACTGTGCGGGGTATATCGACATGGTCTAAGCAATAGCTCTATTAGTGCGACATATTTATGGGTACCTATAGCCTTTGAGTCAATCAAAGAGAATACGGGGCCGTTGAGTGATGTCATGAAGCACTAATGGACTTTTAGAACCTTTACTTGACCAACTTGGCCTTTTAGGATGTAGTGAGATGACTGGCTTTGGTGCAGTCCGAAGTTGGTAGATACTCGATACTGCACTCATTGAGGGTTGGTTCCTTGGAATATTTCGTTCTCCAGTAAAGAGGCTGAATTGAAACAATGAACAAGGAAACAATCCAGTGATATTGAGCTCCTTAGAACCCGGTTACTATTTCTAGGACAGGTTGAGCCAACTAAACATCAAGAGGGTGCTTACCTATAAACCCCATGCAAGCCTAAACTAGGAACTTGTGTGATTTGCTTGTACATATATACTTGTGCATAACATCATGGACATCATAAACATCATATGCATCCACTAACCATTTAAAGGATTTTGGAGATTCATCTTTGTTCTTGTTTTGTAGGTTATGGATTCACTTCGTAGGAAAACTATCGAAATCAACCTTGTAAGAATTCCTCCACAACTCAAGGAGCTAGCTTTAAGGATTCCTGAGAATTCTCCATTCACCGAGAGGCATGGTCGTCTACTCAACTTAGTCACTTCCAACATAGAGGAGGATATGGTGAAAGTTCTTTTCCAGTTCTTTGACCCTTTGCATCATTGCTTCACACTTCCTGACTACCAGCTTGTGTCCACTTTGGAGGAATTTTCTCAACTCTTGAGGATTCCTATTCTCAATCAACTACCCTTAAACGGTACGGAAAGAGATCCAAATCCAGAAGAGATTGCTCAAGCCTTACACTTGCACTCATCTGATGTCACAACACATTGGGAAACTAGAAGTGGTGTCAAAGGCTTCTTGTTAAAGTTTCTATTTGAGAAGGCCCAAAGCTGTTGGAATTCTCTAGACTTGCAAGCTTTTGAGGAGATTGTAGCTCTTCTCATCTATGGGATGGTCTTGTTCCCTAACCCTGACCAACTTATAGATGTAAGTGCTGTCAAAATATTCATGACTCGCAACCCGGTGCCTACATTGCTTGGGGATATCCTCCACTCTTTTCACACTCGTACAATGAGGAAAAGAGGCGTTCTCATGTGTTGCACTCCTCTCCTGGCAAGATTGTTTATTTCGCATCTTCCCCAATCAGTCTTGAAGAATGAGCAAGGCTTGAGGTGGTCACAACGGTTAATGACTCTTAACCATTCAGATATCCATTGGTGTTCTCGATCCAAAGAGAATGTCATCATCATTGACCATTGTGGGGAATTTCCTAATGTCCCTCTACTTGGCATTAGGGGAGGCATCACCTACAACCCTTGCTTGGCTCTGAGACAGTTTGGTTATGCCCGAAGGGATGGCCCACATGACATGCTGGTTCAAGGTTTGGTTTTCGACTTTGACAACGACGACTAAAGACTCCGTCAGAGATTCATCCGAGCTTTGAGGATGCCTAACAAGGTAGACAGTAAGACTCTGGGACACAATAATTCCATCCCTCTTGAGCCTTACCTCAATTGGGTACGAACCCACGCCCAAAGTCTTATGATGCTTTACCCCTCCATTCTCCCAGTGATTATAGAGCCTGTTATGGAAGGAGAGGTTCCATACACTCCCCTACATCCTGACATGCCAACATCACTCAAAGACTTACAAAGGAGTTAGATACAGCTCAAGGCAGAGCGCGATACTTTCGAAGCCCAATTCTATGCAAGCGAGAAGAAGGTTTTGGAACTCACTCGGCTACTTCACAAAGAGTAGACTCTCAACACCTACATTGCACAAAAGAGGATGCGCAACGTCTTTTTACCTTAGAATTTTGTATTATTTTGCCCAAGGGGCATTTATGTACTAACAATTCTATCTTATTAATATGACGTGTGTTTCTTTTTTTGTTTAAAGCAAATTTGAATTTCTGAATCCTTGAAAACATTACATGAATACATATCATTCATCATATGCATAAACAGGTCTTCACACCAAGTTTCCTCATCTCTCTGTTGTTTATTTCAGCAAGATGGATATTGAACAGACGGTCAAAGACTTACAAGCTCAGAATTCACAATTCCAACAGTTGCTCATGACCCTAGCCAAGAGGCAGGAGGAAAGAAAAACTCTGCTAGAGAAAGAGAAAGAGAAAGAGAAAAAGAAGAAGAAGTGAGTCGGTGTGGTTATCACGGGCAGAAGGTTTGAAGGACAAGCCAGGTGGACCTTGGAATTCCCATCAACATCTGAAGAGGGGGAAGGAAAAGGAAAAGGAATGGCAGTGCCATCTGATTCTGAAGCAGAAGAAGAAGAGGAAGAGGACTACTCCGAACAACAGTACCCTCCGGCCGATGACAAATACAAAAACTTGGAAGAGCGTCTAGATGCTATGGAGATACAGAGAGTACTTGGGCTAGACTTTGAGGAGTTAGGGTTGGTTTCTGGAATTGTAATCCCTCCTAAGTTTAAAGTGCCACTGTTTTCTAAGTATGATGGGGTGTCTTGCCCAAAAATGCACCTACGATCTTATGTCAGGAAAATTCAACCATATTCTTTTGACAAAGATTTGTGGGTCCACTTTTTCTAAGACAGTTTATCGGGAACACAACTCGATTGGTTCTACCAGTTGGAGAGGTCTGATGTTCACAATTGGGAAGACTTGGCAGCCGCCTTCTATAAACAGTATCAATACAACGCCGACTTGGCGCCAACCCGTACTCAGCTATAGAGTATGGCTATGGCTTCCAATGAGGGCTTCAAAGACTATGCCCAAAAGTGGAGGGATTTAGCCGGAAGGGTGCAACCACCATTATTTGAAAGAGAGCTAGTGGACATGTTCTTGGGGACTCTGTTAGGTCCTTTCTTTAATCACCTGATTGGAAGCTCCTCTGCAGGTTTCACTGAGTTGATTCTAACTGGCGAGAGGGTGGAAGTCGGTATTAGAAGCGGGAAAATTCATAAAGATGCGTCTACCTCTGCTGTTGCAAAAAAGCCCTTCACTGGAAAGAAGGAAGTGTCTGTTGCCTATGCACAGAGGAATCAGGGAAGAACCGAACGACGACCAACAGTGGGGGCCGTTATGATTCAAAAGTCTACATCAGACCAGCCGAGAAACAACCAGCCGAGAAATGATCAGCCGAGAAATAACCAGCAAAGGGTGGAAAGGCCTGTAAGGCAATTCACCAAGATAAACATGACTCCTGCTCAAGTCTTACCACATCTCTTGAAGTTGAATTTGGCCATGCTAAAAGAGGCACATAAAAATGCTAACACTGCTTCTCCACACTACCATCCCAACTCCAGATGCGCGTACCATTCAGAAAGTCCAGGGCACGACACCAACAATTGTTGGGCCTTGAAGAACAAGATTCAAGATCTGATTGACGCAAAGGAAGTTGAATTTGAAGCTCCCGAAAAGTCGAATGTTATCTCTGCACCGATGCCTAGGCATGGACACAATGCCAAGGTTGTGGAAGAAGATCTGTTTGTTTCTACTGTGGATGAACTGTTAACTCCTCTCCTAACCATCAAGTTGAATTTGTTGAAAGTTGGGGTGTTCCCCGGTTGTGACCAAGATTGCCATAATTTCCTATTGTTGTACCCCAAAATTTGCTCTCTCATTTTATCATCATTTCTCATCACAAGGCGCTTGGAACTCAAGATCAAGCTAGGGTTTGCTCTGCTCAAGACACCTCCTTGCACTGTTGACCTAAATTAGGGTTTGAGTTTGCATAGGGATTTTTGGACCTTCAATTCCCAAATTGACTTTCATACTTCATTTTGGACTCATAAGTTTGTCCACACCAAGTTTCAAGCCTTGAATCAAATTTTTGCCCAAACAATTGGGCAGTTGACCTAGAAATCAACTGTATTGGGGGAAAAGTCAATTGTGACCAATTTATAGTTAAACCTCGTGAATTTTGACCCACATCAACATTATGAACTCATATGAACCATTTGATCAAGTTTAGACCACAATTCCACAATAAATTTGATCAGATCACCAAAAGGGCAAAATGGTCATTTTTAGGGTTTTGACTGTACAAAGGCAATTTTTGACTGTTTGACCTAGCCAGTGGCAAATTAAACTCAATCATGGACTCAAGGACTCAATGATATTATCTTGACCTATTCAACAAGTTCAAAAGATCTCAAATGCATGGAATTGACAAATGAATTTTTCAGTCAACTGATCAATATTTGACTGTACACTGAAAAGTCAAACTTTGACTTTTTGGTCAAAATCAAGTGCCAAGGGTCATTTTTCATCAAGATGTGTCAAATTATGAAACTTGTTCATCAAGAAACCCAAAATTGCAAATTAGGATTTGAAATTGAAAATTTTCATAACTTAGAATTTTTCTAAGTCATAAACTTTTCTTAATTTTTCCTAACTTTGTCCCACATTTTCACCATGATGCAAATGGATTTAAACAAAACTTACAACATGAAAGTTGTAGTCCTCCAGAAAGTATACAACTTTTATTCACAAAGTTTTCTCAAAAGAAGCTTGGATATCATGTTATGATTTTTGGAACAAGGGTCCCTAAAACTTTTAACTTAGAGAAATTTTGCCCTAGTTTAGGCAGGATTTTGACCCATCTTCTTGGCCATTTTTCACATGGTTCCACTTGGAGTCTCAAGTTTCACTTCAAATATGGATTATATTACATGTTGCAAGCTTTCCAAATTGTCCAAGAAATCCTCAAACACACTTGTGGTTAGGGAGAATCGAATGCTTGAAGTTGGCAAAAACTCCCTTTATATCCATGGCCAATACATGTTCATACAAGTTGCAAAATCTGTCCAAACTAGCTTTGTACTTGATTACAGGTCTCTAAACCAATTCAAACTCCTTAATTAAATGCAAATACATTGGACATTGGTCTTATTCTGATCAACAAAGCTTGGCACAATGAATAAATCCATTTTGGGCATAAAGGTAGCACTTCCATTTACATAAAGCATGATTTATGTAAAATTGCATTTCTTGAGCCATACACCAAGCCCTTTGTTGCAAACAAGGCTCCCTAATGTTAGGCAAAGTTCAACAACTTTGTGCAGCTAGGTTACAAGCCAGTACAACCATAGCATTATCAACTCTCACTTTTTACTTCAAAACCAAGTAATTATGCAAAAGGTCAACAACTTGCACATCTGATATAATCAACTATGGCCAACATTTCAAACAAGTTTTGTGCATTGCCTTGAGCCAGAAACACGAATTGCTAAGCCCCCAAGCCTTCTAAAACACCAAATCACATTCTTCTTGCAAAACAGGGCACTCCCTATAGATTCACATCCATCACACAAACCACTCGTGTGTTTGGCCTCAAACTTGTTCCAATATCTTCCATTCAACTCACCCAAGCTATCCAAAACCTCCATTGCCAACTGTAACTCCATTTACAGTGTTCACCATTTTCATTTCAAGCTTGTGCAGGTTGACTTCTGGAGGCTGATTCAGGAACATTCGAAGCAAACTAGCTATTGGAAAAGACCAAGTGAAGTTCAGGCAAGCTACCAAGCACCTCAAAACTTGTTGAGAAGCTCTGTATTGTCCAACTCGAATCCAACTGAAACAGGTATTTCTCCAACTTCTATCTCTCTATTTAGGAACATTTAGCCTTAGGTTTGTGAATGAAAAATGTAGTATTCAATGCCATGAAGTTGTACATATGCTCAGTTTTCATTTATATTAAGCGTGCTAAGAGAATTTCATCCATGAACATGCTGAAAAAACTAGGTTAGATTTTAGGGCCAGAGAAATTCTCTCTGGTCTTTGAGAGTTAGATTAAGTTTTTTATATGGTTAGAATCGTGGTTTAATGCTCTACAAGTTTCATGTTTTGAGTTTTGGCAAAAGATCACAAATACAGGAGTTAGCAGTTTGTACAGGGCGCGCGTTTTTTCTGTTTGAACAAGGAAGAAGATAAAGTGGAAATGGGCTGGGCTGGGCTGGCTTGTTTCTACTTCTAACACCCCTCATTTTCAGTTTTACACTCCCTGGCCCAATTTCTTTATATTTTGTTATTTTTGTATTTTAATTTCATTTATGATTTTATTTATTTATCCCCAAATATAAAAAATGCTTAAAAATATTTTTTACATTTATTTGATATTTTATTTTGATTTTTCTAAACATTAAAGCATTTTGAATACTTTTTTATAATTTATTTGAAAACTTGAAAATAATGTAAATAATACTTTTATTTTTATTTCTTATTTTTATTCACATTGAAAATATTTTCTTGAATATATTTTATTTTTGTAAATATTTTATTTTATCTTACACATACTTAATATATTTAATATATATATATATATATATATATATATATATATATATATATATATATATATATATATATATATATATATATATATATATATATATATATATATATATATATATATATATATATATATATATATATATATATATATATATATATATATATATATATATATATATATATATATATATATATATATATATATATATATATATATATATATATATATATATATATATATATATATATATACTTTTATTTTATTAAATAATTAGAATAAAAATATAAAAATATTACCTTTTTATTTTTTATTATTATTTATACTAAAAAATACATTTTCTTCAATGTATTTCATTTTTGTACATATTAATATATTTTTGTATATAAATAATACATAATATTGTTTTCTTAAGGAAAATTAGGGTTTACCCCTTTAATAAATAAAATTAATCTTTTACTTCATTTCTTTATACTCTTGTTCATTAAAAATATTTTACATACATAAACAAATAAAAACTTCTTTTTTGCATAATATATTTTATTTAACATTTATTTATTTTGTTTATTTAAATAATTGTACATTTAAATATTGTTGCATTGAGATTCAATTTGGGTGTAATAGTAATCTAGGGTTTATATTTCTTGTCAAATACCCCCTATTCAAAATTGTACCCCCGTCCCCATAATCATGTTGTAATAGCTTAGAATTTAAATTCTCGCATTTAACGCTTTCAATTATGCCATGATTAGAGAATTAGGATTTGTATGCAAAAATCAAATTAACAAATAGTTTGACCTAATCAAAGACAAAAATGCATAAAAAACAAACACAATGCACACTTGCACCCCTAGGGTTACAATCCACTTGTTGCCTTCAAAAATGGGCCATGGTATGCATGTTAATTAATTTGGCAAAACAAAAACAAAACAAAAGATCATAGTCCCTCGATGACGCTATCTTGGTTGCCTAAACAAAAATGATCAAGTCCCTCAAGAAAATTGCCAAAAATACTTGACACAATTGCTATCATGGTCTATACGATGACCCGGGCCTGTCCCGTTTAACATCCTAACACAAGGTTGTTCACCAAATGCAATGGTGAAACAACACTGTTAAAAGGGTTAAAAACATAAGAAAGATCTTTGAGTAAAATATGGTAGATAGCTCTTAGTTACTTGATCAAAAGCTTGCAACACATCCTTTCTATTTTCAAACACACTTCACAACACAATTTCAAAATCCAACTTTCAAACATTGAAAACTTTTCAAAAGACAAAAACACCTTTGTATACATTCAAACAAGAATCATTACAAAGGTTGCCACAACGATGGCCTCTTTTCAAAACATCTTTCAAAACCACACACAAAGCCCCATTTCAAACAATTGAAAAAGAAAATCAAGTGATCTAAACAAGTAACTAAGAGCCCATGGATAACCATGGATGAAAAGGGTGCTTGTACCTTCCCTTTTCATAATCTACTTCCCTTGTCACACTTGTAAACTGTATTGAACTGATGATCTTCTGAAGAAGGATATGGAGAGCTGCTTGGGGATTTGTCCCAGATTAGCTGACTGTTGAAGATAAACTGATCATGGCTTCAGTCGATAGTTGCTGGAAATAAGCTGATCACGACTTCAGTTTTGAAATGACTGTTGGAAATAAACTGATCATGGCTTCAGTTCTTGAAATAATTATTGTAAATAAATGCCCATGTATGAGTCTTGAAAATGATTTCTTGGCTGGCCAATTCTGAGAAAACTTGCACTGAGCAGCAAATCTTGAACTGATTCACAACAGGATCTGGAAGATACTTGCCCCTTATAGGGTCACTGACCAAGTTTCTCAGTTGTTTGAAATTCCTTGATGAGGAAAGCTTGTTTGCAAGCAAAATTGTTTATTCAAACATGGTATTTTTAATGCAAAGTTCATGCAAAAGTTTTGAATCCAAAATCATTTTTGAAATGATGTTATTGGTGTATAGAAAATGCATCACTGGTTAAAACACAGTGGTTTATACTTTGAAAGTGAAAACAAAGGTATGATACCAAAACAAATGATTCGCAAAAGATCATAGGAGTCAGTTTACGCAACCTTGCTGTAGTATGCTTTCAAAAGAAACCTGGCTTCAATTAGGTCTTTTGAGGGTTGTAACGTGGTCTGGTTCACGGTTTAAGAAATAAAGGATAAAGGCTCAAAGTTTATTTGTACCCAACCCAATCTTCGTGATGTTCTTCAGCCCTACGTTCAGTTAATTTGGAATATGCATTCAGGTTCCAAGAGATTTTGGAGTTGCATTGATGATAGCAATGACGATGGCTCAGAAGCTAAAGGATTCTTGAGAATGACAGTCATTTCTTCTTACATATTTTTGCTGTTTTGAGGACTTTTGTCAACCCTGGTGGAGAATTTTGAGGATTTGAAGACCTCTTCTGATTGAATTTATTATTCCCAACTTTTGCCTGAACTGTTTCATTTGAGATTACAGTCAGCAGGATGCCCCAGTTTTTGCCTGAACTATTTCATTTGAGATTACAGTCAGCGGGATGCCCCAGTTTTTGCCTGAAGTGTTTCATCTGAGATTACAGTCAGCGGGATGCCCCAGTTTTTTGCCTGAGTCTCCTTCATAGGTTTTGACTTAGCGGGATTTTTCTTTTGATTTTTCTTTTCATTTCATTTTTTCTTTTTTTTGGAAAGATAATGACTGCCTTGCTTAATGATTATGGGGAACCATCTTCGTCATTTTTTGTTTGAGAGCATCTTTGACACTTCTTGCTGTGTGCAAAAGAAAGCTTGATCGCGACCTTTGTTGAAAGGTGTCTTGCACGATTTCTCTTGTAATTGAATGCACAGTGAAATTAATAGAGAACTACCCATCCCCAGGTTAAGATTGCGGGTTTTTTTCGTATAGAAAGAAACTCCAACTTCTAGGCTCAAAGGGGTGAACGAGGGATTAACTTCCTTATTTCTCCAGTGTTTGGGAGTTGAAACAATGCCTGTATATCCTCAGCAAAGTTTTATTTGAAAGCATACCAGCAACAATTATGGGTATTTGAAAGCAGTAAATTAAAATGATTTGAATCAAAACATTGAAATGCTCATTTCATTAAACTTAACATGAAAGTACAAACAGAATTTGAAAGCAACAATTTTAACATAAACAAGGGAAAAATGCAAACAGAAAGAAACATGGCTTAGTGACTAATCAGTAACAAGGATGAGTTGTCCTGTCTGAAACACTAGCTTTAGGAAGTGACTTGAGGGTATCCCGACTCAGTCTTCAGCCACTTTGTTTTGGCAAAGGATTGTTGATAACATTAGGACCTGCCTCCTTGAAAGTGAGAATATTTGCTTTCACCAACTCTTGCACTTTGTTTTTCAATGCATAACGGCTTTCTAAATCATGACCGGCAGCTCCCTGATGAAATTCACAATGAAGGTCAGATCTGAACCCGGGTGGAGGAGGATTTCTAGGAATCAGAGGCCTAGTCGTAATCAAGCCCTTCTACACCAATGCAGGATATAAATCAGTGTACGTCATAGGGATGGGATCAAACTGAGCCCTATTCTGATTCTGATTCTGCGCAATATTGTGTCGTTGAGGAACCTGAACTGGTTGAGAATTGACCACAGGAGTAACAACCGCTACTTGTGGTTGATCACTGTATTGAGGCCTACGTCGAGGTCCTCTTCTCTCAGTCGAGACAGCATTGGCTTCTACCTCTTTCTTCTTCTGAAAGTTCCCAAGGTATTTCTTTGCACCATTAGAAGATTCAGCAACTTTAGACACTTTACCATTATTGATTCCTTCTTCTAATCTCTGGCCAATAGTCACCAGGTCTGTGAAGCTGGACGACACGCTACCAATCATCTTCTCCCAAAAGAAAGGGGATAAAGTATCCATGAACAAACCAGTTAACTCTTTCTCTTCCAGAGGTGGTTCAACTTGAGATGCCAGTTCTCTCCATCGTTGAGCATACTCCTTGAAAGATTCTTTCTCATTCTGAGACATATTTTGTAGTTGGCGACGATCAGGTGTCATGTCGAGGTTGTATTTGTATTGCTTTATGAAAGCATCAACAAGATCTTGGAAACATTGGATACGACCTTTCTCAAGTCCCATATACCATTTCAATGAAGCTCCACTCAGACTGTCTTGGAAACAATGGATAAGCAGCTTATCATTCTTGGTGTAAGCAGACATCTTTCGAAAGTACATCACCAAATGACTTCTTGGACAAGTATGCCCCTTATATTTCTCAAACTCGGGAGTCTTGAACTTTGCAGGCATGACCAGATCAGAAACTAGGCACATGTTGTTAGCATCAACACTGAAGAACTCATTTCCTTCCATAGCTCTGAGTCTCTTCTCTAAAGTCTGATATTGTTCTTTGAACTCTTCAAACTCACCAAAGTCTCCTTGACTCACACTTCGAGGACTGGAAGCATTGTACTCAAAGAGAGGGTTCCCAAAAGAAGCTTGTGCAGCAGGTTGACGAGAAGCAGTATGAACAATTGGTTGAGGTTCGGTGAAAACCGGAGCTTGAAAGACTGGTCGGGCAGACTGGCCAACCATTAGAGTAATTACAACAGGTGGAGAGTAATTCTGAGGTAATCCAAACTCTGGCCATGCAATAGAGGTATGTTGGATAGGTTGAGTGTCAAAAACAGCAGTTGGGATTTCAGATATCACAGTTCTTTGAGGTGGCTCTCCTCTAGAAATTAGGACTTGCATCATCTCAGTAAGCTTGGCCATGCCTGACTTTAACTCGTCGATTTCCATTCTGACTTCCATGTTGTGTTGTTCTTGGTTTTCCATTCTCAATCTGACAACAGCTCTAGTCCCGTAGTTGTGTTGAGGAATCAGCTTGACGGTAGACGACTAACTGGAAGAAAGAAGCAACTGGGAATAAGATCCTGAACAACTTGGATGTATGCAGAATGATGCAGAGGATGCAAATGATATGCAATGTTATGCAATGCACTGCACAGTAACAAGATCACACAGTTCAGAGTCACGATCCTGGAGTCAAAGGTACAACCCATAAGGTATAGACTAACGGTTATCACCTGCCGAACAAGGTTCTAAGAGGTTCCCAGAGTCTACATCCTTCCTTCAGATATTATCAACTTCCCAATTAACTCGGTAATTAGTAATATTCTCAAGAAAGACTCGTCCGAGCGTAGTATTGCGTGACAACTACTTCCGGATTACTCCGTCATAGCTTCCGCACTACACCTAAAAGGCCAAGAGGGGTTAGGTAATCTACGGTCCTCAACTTCGCAGGCTCCCAGGTCGAAAGCAGTACGTCTTCCCGATTACTCGGTAAATGATACTACAGTCAAAGGGGCCTCCACTGAGTGGGGGATCTCATGCCTCCTTTTTTGGGATTACTCCCTCAAAGTTAACATGACTATACCGCCCGTCCTATCTTAAAGTTTTCCCAAAGTCCGGGTAGAAGACTTATAAGAAATCCCCAAGCACCCTGTAAACCAGGAAAATCCAGACAAACATATATACAAAATATAACACATAAACAACAATAGCACGTATACAGATATAAACAAAGATAGGTTTAACCCACTTAGGGATGGACCAGCAAGAGGTCAATCTTTCCCCAGTGAAGTCTCCATTTTTTTTCTGTAGCGGTAGAAATGTGCAAGACTAAGCCATTGGATTGACTAGACTTTATACAAATCAAAATAAAAATCGCTACCGCGCTTTATTATTTCCAAAGGAATGGGAAAAGAGCGAGTAACCCAAAAAGAGGGGGAAAGATTCAAGGTAAGGGGGTTGGTTATGCAAAGGGAAGGTGTGATCGGTGGATCTGGAACTGACTGTTTAACGCTGGTTCGCGAAATGTCGCGGAAGCAAGAGTCGCCACCGTCTTTTATTTTCTCCAACATGGACAGGACAAAAGCACAGCAAAATTCCTTATGAGATAGTTTCTCGGTTCGGGAGGTAGATTTATAGAAAGGGAAGGTGTTAGCACCCTTTATATCCATGGTTATCCATGGGCTCTTAGATACTTGCTCATTGTGTTTTCAAAATGTTCGCTTTTCAATTGTGAGTGGGTTTGAAAAAGTTTCCTTGAAAGTTTCAGATCGACTCTTGTATCAGTCCTCAAGAGTGTTTGAAAAGTTATTTTTGAAAGCTTTTTGAAAAGTGCCGGTGTGAAAAGAAGTTTTTGATTTGTTTTGAATTAGAGCAATTATCTATGAGTCATCTACCTACCCTAAGGAATTAGGCTGTGTAAATGTCCTTAAGGTAGTGCCATCCCACCATTGAGAGGTAGGTAGCACCACCGTTGGAGGTGTTCGGGTCAATTCGTTTGTTAGGGACTGTGTGGTCACCAGAGCAGTAGGACACCTTAGAAGCTACCCTTATGCCATGTTCATGGACATAAGGACTTACTAAAACGTCCTATACTCGACGACCACGTTTCGAGGGGCAAGGCAACAGTGAGGCGTACCCTAAGAGTGGTGTGTGAATTGTGTGTCATTTTCAATTATGTTTTATCTTGTCATGCATTTGGTGAGCTACGCTTTGATTTTATTTGGGCCATTCATTCTTTCATGTGATTAGCAGTTTAAGGGTGCGTAAATAAAAATGCGAAAAAATAAAGGTCCTACGCTATTACAAGGCGCGGGTCTATACATCGCCAAATTAACAAAGACCCGTTTTTTAATAAAATGCAGAAAGTAAATAAGTTTCCTAATTACTATTACAAAGCTTGGGCAATTACATAATATTAAAAAAATAGAAGATAAAAATAAATGCGCGACAAGAAATTAGAATCGAGAGTGCGAGGGCGTTGGACCCTTTAAAGATTAAATTGAAATTGAAAATTAATTAATGATTAAATAAAGAAGAGGAATGTTTTTTTATGGTTTTTTGTATTTAATGGAAATAAAGAGAATTAATTAAAATTAGAAATTAAATAAAACCCTAGTTCTAAATTACTTTTAATTGTTAAAGAAAAATATTTAAGTTTTAACCTAATTTACCCTAATAATTAATGACATATTTATTTACAAAATAATTACTAATTAATAATAATAATGATAAAAAGAAATTATTTATTGAAAAAGGATAAAAAATGTTAAAAACCTAATTTCTACCTTTTTTTAATTATTTAAGAAAACATTGAAATTTTAACCTAAATTAAACTAAATTGATTAATAAATTTATTTACAAAAAATATTAATAAACATATTTTTTTATTTTGATTTTTCTGGTTTTTGTATTATGAAAATTAATTTTGTGGAATTAAAAGAAACAAATAAAGCAATTAAAATAAAAAGAAGAAAAGAAAAATAAATTAAGAAATATAATGCAAACCATGGGGTGTCTGACCCAATTGAGAGGTGTATTGTGAGCAATTTGGCCCATGAATCCCAGGCCCTTTTGACTTTTCCAGCGCGTGTGTCGAACGGTTGACTAGCGTCCATGGTGAGCTGCATGTTCTGGCCTTTGGATTGGCTTTCTGGACACTTGGCAAGCAAGAAGATGAGAGCGCTTGGTGGACCACTGGAGAGTACACTGCATAGAAGCATATTAAGAAAAATATTATGGAAGAAGTGGGGGACCTGGGAATCGAACCCAGGTCCCAATACCTGCATGCCAACACAACAGCCAACCCAACCAACGCGTTACTTTGTATAGTTAGTGGACAATGATTATTATATGTGAAAGACAAGCGTTATTGGCAGACACAAAAATGTTGCGCAAAGATTCAAACTATCCAGTCATGCTGAGACACGTCCACCTTCTTCTTCGTTTGCCTGAAAATACAGAATAGATAGCGGGGGTTTTAAACCCCCACTAAATGGCACTTGCAAATAATAGCGAATAAGGCATATGCAAACATAAAAAAGGCGCGAATAGTGGATTAGTTTCGTCTGGATGTCCTGAATCCAATGGTCCTGGTTTGAGTGGCCAATTTTTCCTTATGTGTGAAACCCCAAATCAAAGCTTCAGAAACCCTAATATCCGTTCATGGCAATTTTTGACACAGGCAATATCAATTCAATTAAAGGACACCAATAGCTTCAGAGAGTTCATGTTAGTGTAAATCAAACATTAAAAGTCACAAATAATGCGTGGAAAATGGAATACGATTATGAAAATTTTGATGAAAAGTCAGACTGTATTCTACCAATTCCTTGAGTATGGAGGCGTGGTTTTGATTGGAATAGTTTCCTGGTAGTGTCAGCAAGCTTTTGGAATGCTTTTGAGGCCTTGAAACCAGCTCTATGTATGAAAACAGTTTCTCACTTTTTGTCAAAAAAATGCAAGTTTGTTCTTTAGGTTTCTGTGCAGCTTGTGTGTTCTATGGCCTAGGTTTCAATTGTGTACATGTATATGAATAGAATTAGGTTAAAAGTCAGCCCAAAATCCATCCATTTATGACTTTGAATGTTTGATTTTCCATGATCTATTTTCCATCTTTTTCATGCTAACTATGCCAAATCATGGAAGATTCTTTCCTTTTAGAATGTGCATGAAATCTTGAGCTCATAATGGACATATTAGCTGCATAAAAAGATTCAAAACACATGCTTTAGTATTTTTCTCATAATTAATTTTAATTAAATGAATTAATAGGATTAAAAATTCAATTAATTAATTAAAAATAAGAAAATAACTCCCTTTTAGCTTAATGGGTCGTGCATAGCCTTTGGATGATGATTCATGGAAGAAATTGAGGCCCATTAGCATTTTTGAGGCATTTGAAGCAAAGTTGACTTTTCAAAATTCCCAAACATTTCCCAACTTCCACAAGGCATATCTTGCTCAATTTTTAAGCTTTGATCATGTTCTTGGACATTTTGGAAAGGTCTTGAAGTCCTATAACCAATGTCTTTTGTCCCATGTCATTTTGATTTACCAATCTCAAGTTATGGTCTTTGACTTAAAGTGCCTTTTTGTTGACTTTTGAAAATGACCTATAATGTTGAGATTGATAACTTGTTGTGAGAGAATTTCTTGGACTTGAAGTGTGAAGATGAGTGTAAATGTCATTCTCTTCAAAATGAGCTTTGGATGGAATTTTTCTGATAAACCATGTGGAAGTTATGCCTTGGTCAATTTGCAGTTGACTTTTTCAGTTGTCCAAAAATAGAAACTTTTGCATCTTGAGACTTTTTGAGCCATGCTTTGAGAATCATGATCAAGAATTGATAAAATGATATTTGTGGCTTCAAAATAAGATGTTGACCAAAAATTTTGACTTTTGACTGTCAAATGACCATTTTGCCCCTGCAGTTGACTGTGAAGCATGTAGGGTTTTTGACTGTGCAATCTTGTGGTGTGAGTCTTGAAACTTGGCATATGGATGCTTGACAATGTATGTAGGCATGTGGGACTTGATTGGACCCTTGGAAACTTCAATTTCTTTGCCAGAACCAAAACCCTAATTTTTGACTGTTAGGAGGCAATTGGACTGTGCAACCCTTGGGAGATTTTGAAGCTTGATCTTGACAAATCTTGAAGAATATGGGAGGGCAAATTTTGGGGTACAACAGAAGGTATTAGCACCCTAAACATCCACGGTACTCCGCAGGAACCTCTTTGAAAAATCTGTATATTTTGGCTATAAAAATGTGTTGTATATAAAATGGATGGTGGAGGTGAGAAAAGAAATATTTTTATGATTTTTGCACCCGCCGCGGTTGCGAACCTTTAGTGCCTACGTACCACCTTTCGTGCAATAGGGGATCAGGGTACACGTATTTCATCTAGAAAAGACTTGTTTGTTGATTGTTTTTAAACAAGGAGACAAGTCGTCATTGTTAGGAGAGAAATCTCGACTAACGCCCACAAGGTGTAAGAAAGATGGACCATGCGTCAACAAGAGTGAGGGTTTGAGAACGCCTCTAGTACTCAAGTGGAAAAGTCGACACCTTTATAACCATAGGGATAGGAGAATGTTGCTCGACTATCAATGAATCATGTCTCATCTTGAAAAAAGTTTTGAATGTAAAAGGTGCTCGAGCGCACAAAAGAGTTTGAATGTGTTGAATTGTTTTGTTAATTTTGAAAGAAATGTCAAAGTATGATTAAATGAATTGAAGTTTGTTTAAAGAAAATAAGTTTTAAAAGAAAAGGCACTCGACAAAGTCGAGGTTTGTTATGAAAGCGGTTCGAGTTTAAAAACAAAGAAGATTTTGAAAGAAGATGAGAAGGTTTTGAAAATTAAAGAAGATGGGAGGAGATGAAGGGACTATCCTAAAGCATAAGGTAAAAGCTAAGGAAGAGAACCGTCTAACCAACATGAAGCCGATACTTGACATTATAAGCCAATGTAGAATTCCCATTCTTTGGATTGAAACCAAGCAAGCAAAGATGCTAGACCTCTTGAGAGAATCAAACTTTAAGTGTATTTAGTCTTCGCAAAAATTGGGCAGAGTAACAGCTGTATACGGGTGAATTCCAGATTACAAACAAAGTATGTAATCACAATAACCTGCACACAAAACAAACAAACAACCCAATGTCTTGAGGTAAACCTCAATAACTCCAAACAAAATATCAAATAAAGTCGCAAAGTCTCCGAGATAGGCCAAGGTCTCTAATCCTAAGTCCAAGAAGTCCATCACTCCAAAATGCAAAGGATAGTAACCATGTAGTCCAAGTATCATTTAAAGTTTTTTATGGTTCATGTTGATTATTAAGTGTCTTTAAAAGGAAAAGAAAAGCTCAAGTGAGCAAAATAAAAATGACATAAAAATAAATGCTCAAGTGAGCAAAGTAAAAATGACATAAAAGTAAATGCTCAAGTGAGCAAAGATAAAAATAGCATGAAATGTAAATGGTACATAAAGCATAAAAAAATAAAAGGCATAAAGTAAAGTTAATTGTTAGTAATTAGTGGTTAGTAATTAGTGGTTAGTTGGATGACCATCTTGAAACTTGCATTTGGAACTCATCAGAGGATTGGTAGAACCAAAGCCTCTACACAACAATTTACATTTGCTTTTTGTCAAGTATATCATCCATTTTGGAATTCTCATAAGGCAACATGTAATGATTAACGATGTTTAAGTGATCCGCGTTGACCAAAGGTGTTGTAGATCCATCAGAGGATTGGTAGAACCAAAGCCTCTACACGATGAATCTCAAGGTTATTGGATCAAAGAGATCAAATTAACATACTTGGGCTTGCAATCATAAGTTTGGGCCACGAATGATCATTTATTCGAATCGGGACAAAATTTAGCGCTATGTTAAGCAATCGTAAATGGACTTGTGTAGAAGTCGCGCCTATTTTGAGGCCGGTCAATAGCAATCTATGTACTTCATGTTTGGATAAATGATATAGAGATCACCATCCCTTAACATGTAGCACAATTAAAAAAAGAAAGGGATAAGATGAAGAGGGAGGGAAATGATAAGCTAATTTGGATCACCATTTCAAAATTCTTTCATCTTTAAATTCAACCACTCCTCTAGATGGATTAAAGCACTAAACATATCATTAATCCAAAGCACCAAAAATGAATTAAATAATTCACTCTTAGGTAGATTTGAATTGATGAACATTTATCCAACTTCATCTACATCACAAATTCCATTGAGTTTAAAGACAAATTGGACATTTAAAATTGCAATCCAAACCAACAATCACAAGGAGTGAGTAGAAAAAGCATTTTGGATCAAAGCTGCCCCAAAACAAGGCAAAAAATACATTTTATTCTGGTGTAAATCGATTTACACTACTATGTAAATCGATTTACACAGTATAATTTTCAAAAATTTGTGCAAAATCGTGCTGTGTAAATCGATTTACACATAGTGCAAATCGATTGCACACAGAACAGCAGCCAAAAACAGCATTTTAAAAGGCCAATTCCTTGTTCAAACTTTCCATCAAACACCTTATGATCATGGATCCAATTGAGCACGAAAATTCCATCAAATAATGAGAAAATAACACCATTGGAATCACAAAAGAATGCTCAATGAATCAATCCCAAAGATCACCAAGAGATCACATTGTGAAAGATGAATTATCCAAACTTACCAAAGGTAGATCTAGAGAATTATCAAAACAACTTCAAGAATTTGCTTCAATTCAACCACAAGAATCAATTGACCAAGCTTGGATGTAGAGAATTGATGGAGAAAAAGTGTTTGGATGAAGGTTTAGATCAAAGATTAGTAAGCTTCAATGCAAAGCTTACTAACTTTTTGAAAATGGAGCTTTGAGTGAATTTGGTAGATGGAGAGATTTGAGAGTTTTTTAGCAAGGTGGATTTGGCTATCAAAAGCTTCAAATTTGAATGAAATGAGGGCTCTATTTATAGAGTTTTGAATTGGGATTAGTGGTAATTTGGTAATTGATTCTTGGAGCCAAAATTTGAATTAATGATAATTCTTTCAAATATTAGAGCCAAAATTTGAATTAATGATAATTCTTCTTAAAAAATGAAAAACTGGCACTAAAATTTGAATTATTTATACATCTTTCAAAAATGAAGGAAAATTGGAGCCAAAATTTGACAATTTTAAAATGCTGATTTTTTTTTAATTTTCACTCTATGCAAATCGATTGCACTATATTGCAAATCGATTTGCACAGTGTATTTTTCCAAAAATTACACAAAATTCACTTTGTGCAATCGATTGCACTCTAGGAGCAATCGATTGTACAGTGAAAAAAATATGAAAATTTTTAATTATTTTTCTTTGCAAATAGAGATTTTAGGGAAATAATACCAGAAAACCTTATTTGCCATATGCTTCGACTCGGTACCTATAAAACACAAATATAAAAAGACAAAGACAAATATTTTTTTGCATTTTGATTAGAATTTCGTCAACAACACAAGAGCAAACTTAAAGATAGGATGCAAATGTGATGAATGAAACTATTTATTAATGATTGTGACTGAATGACAAAATATGGTATGAAAGTGCGACTGAAAAGTTAGGGGCAAAATTTAGGGTACAACAGTTGCCCCTATTTAATTATCTTTTAGCCAGATAGGCGGAAAGTAATTAAATACAAACAGACCTGAATTTTGTCCCTGATACGATGAGATGATAGCATATGTTATGAATGAATGCATGAACTCTCTTTTTTGACATATATATTTTTGAATGATGTATGAGATGAGACAGACTCCGTGGGAATGTGGAAAGACTCGAAACTGGAAACTTATGGTAATTAGATGAAATGACGTGAAAGACACGCTGGGGAACAACAAGATACTTCTGGATATCTGTCAGGCAGACAAAGAGTAACCATCAATACTTGGAAAAAAGAGATAAAACTCGAGAAGGCAAGCAGCGACATCCAAGAATGGCATTGAATGAGGCGAGAAACTCTCTGGAAAAGGCAATCAGAAGCATCTAGAAGAACATTAGATGTAGGATGAGACCAAATCTGAAGCTACATCGGAGTCGTCCAGGAAAGACGATGGACGGAAAAGAAACACGACATCCAATACTGGTTTTGAATGAAGGGAAAACTCAACGTCTAATACTGGCTTTAGACGAGAGAAAAGATCACAACATCCAATACTGGCTTTGAATGAGTGAAAGAGATCTTGTCATTCAATATTGGCTTTGAATGAAGGGAAAACTCAATGTCTAATACTGGCTTTAGACGAGAGAAAAGATCACAACATCCAATACTAGCTTTGAATGAGTGAAAGAGATCTTGACATTCAATACTGGCTTTGAATGAAAGAAAAGAGTAACAACATCCAATACTGGCTTTGGATGAAAAAAGAGAAACAACTCAAACTGATGTTTGCTTTGGTAGGTGCCAAGTAAGTTGGACTTTGATCTCAAGGTGACATGTCAACTACAACAAGACCTCGGAAAATGCAAATGAGGATGAAACACTCTTGTTATGCATTATGTATGAATTTTGTTATGCATGATATGTGAATGATATATGCATGTAATGCAGACGTTTACGACAACGGAGTTTGACTATTTTGTGAAGGTAAGATTGGAAGTTTAATTCCTCAACACAGAGAACTCTGCCAAATTGAATTGGAAAGAAAATATCCTGAACCCAAATTTGTCACACTTGTAAACTGTATTGAACTGATGATCTTCTGAAGAAGGATATGGAGAGCTGCTTGGGGATTTGTCCCAGATTAGCTGACTGTTGAAGATAAACTGATCATGGCTTCAGTCGAAAGTTGCTGGAAATGAGCTGATCACGACTTCAGTTTTGAAATGACTGTTGGAAATAAACTGATCATGGCTTCAGTTCTTGAAATAATTTTTGTAAATAAATGCCCATGTATGAGTCTTGAAAATGATTTCTTGGATGGCCAATTCTGAGAAAACTTGCACTGAGCAGCAAATCTTGAACTGATTCACAACAGGATCTGGAAGATACTTGCCCCTGATAGGGTCACTGACCAAGTTTCTCAGCTGTTTGAAATTCCTTGATGAGGAAAGCTTGTTTGCAAGCAAAATTGTTTATTTAAACATGGTATTTTTAATGCAAAGTTCATGCAAAAGTTTTGAATCCAAAATCATTTTTGAAATGATGTTATTGGTGTATAGAAAATGCATCACTGGTTAAAACACAGTGGTTTATACTTTGAAAGTGAAAACAAAGGTATGATACCAAAACAAATGATTCGCAAAAGATCATAGGAGTCAGTTTACGCAACCTTGCTGTAGTATGCTTTCAAAAGAAACCTGGCTTCAATTAGGTCTTTTGAGGGTTGTAACGTGGTCTGGTTCACGGTTTAAGAAATAAAGGATAAAGGGTCAAAGTTTATTTGTACCCAACCCAATCTTCGTGATGTTCTTCAGCCCTACGTTCAGTTAATTTGGAATATGCATTCAGGTTCCAAGAGATTTTGGAGTTGCACTGATGATAGCAATGACGATGGCTCAGAAGCTAAAGGATTCTTGAGAATAACAGTCATTTCTTCTTACATATTTTTGCTGTTTTGAGGACTTTTGTCAACTCTGGTAGAGAATTTTGAGGATTTGAAGACCTCTTCTGATTGAATTTATTATTCCCAACTTTTGCCTGAACTGTTTCATTTGAGATTACAGTCAGCAGGATGCCCCAGTTTTTGCCTGAACTATTTCATTTGAGATTACAGTCAGCGGGATGCCCCAGTTTTTGCCTGAACTGTTTCATTTGAGATTACAGTCAGTGGGATGCCCCAGTTTTTTGCCTGAGTCTCCTTCATAGGTTTTGACTTAGCGGGATTTTTCTTTTGATTTTTCTTTTCATTTCTTTTTTTCTTTTTTTTGGAAAGATAATGACTGCCTTGCTTAATGATTATGGGGAACCATATTCGTTATTTTTTGTTTGAGAGCATCTTTGACACTTCTTCCTGTGTGCAAAAGAAAGCTTGATCGCGACCTTTGTTGAAAGGTGTCTTGCACGATTTCTCTTGTAATTGAATGCACAGCGAAATTAACTGAGAACTACCCATCCCCAGGTTAAGATTGCGGGTTTTTTCGTATAGAAAGAAACTCCAACTTCTAGGCTCAAAGGGGTGAACGAGGGATTAACTTCCTTATTTCTCCAGTGTTTGGGAGTTGAAACAATGCATGTATATCCTCAGCAAAGTTTTATTTGAAAGCATACCAGCAACAATTATGGGTATTTCGTTTTCATCATCCTCCCTCAAATCTTTGCATAAACAAAATCTTGATAAAGGGAGTAAACAAGAGAAATCTATTTGAAAGCAGTAAATTAAAATGATTTGAATCAAAACATTGCAATGCTCATTTCATTAAACTTAACATGAAAGTACAAACAGAATTTGAAAGCAAAAATTTTAACATAAACAAGGGAAAAATGCAAACAGAAAGAAACATGGCTTAGTGACTAATCAGTAACAAGGATGAGTTGTCCTGTCTGAAACACTAGCTTTAGGAAGTGACTTGAGGGTATCCCGAATCAGTCTTCAGCCACTTTGTTTTGGCAAAGGATTGTTGATAACATTAGGACCTGCCTCCTTGAAAGTGAGAATATTTGCTTTCACCAACTCTTGCACTTTGTTTTTCAATGCATAACAGCTTTCTAAATCATGACCGGCAGCTCCCTGATGAAATTCACAATGAAGGTCAGATCTGAACCCGGGTGGAGGAGGATTTCGAGGAATCAGAGGCCTAGTCGTAATCAAGCCCTTTTGCACCAATGCATGATATAAATCAGTGTACGTCATAAGGATGGGATCAAACTGAGCCCTATTCCGATTCTGATTCTGTGCAATATTTTGTCGTTGAGGAACCTGAACTGGTTGAGAATTGACCGCAGGAGTAACAACCGCTACTTGTGGTTGATCAGTGTATTGAGGCCTACGGCGAGGTCCTCTTCTCTCAGTCGAGACAGCATTGGCTTCTACCTCTTTCTTCTTCTGAAAGTTCCCAAGGTATTTCTTTGCACCATTAGAAGATTCAGCAACTTTAGACACTTTACCATTCTTGATTCCTTCTTCTAATCTCTGGCCAATAGTCACCAGGTATGTGAAGCTGGACGACACACTACCAATCATCTTCTCCCAAAAGAAAGGGGATAAAGTATCCATGAACAAACCAGTTAAATCTTTCTCTGCCAGAGGTGGTTCAACTTGAGATGCCAGTTCTCTCCCTCGTTGATCATACTCCTTGAAAGATTCTTTCTCATTCTGAGACATATTTTGTAGTTGGCGACGATGAGGTGTCATGTCGAGGTTGTATTTGTATTGCTTTATGAAAGCATCAACAAGATCTTGGAAACATTGGATACGACCTTTCTCAAGTCCCATATACCATTTCAATGAAGCTCCACTCAGACTGTCTTGGAAACAATGGATAGGAAGCTTATCATTCTTGGTGTAAGCAGACATCTTTCGAAAGTACATCACCAAATGACTTCTTGGACAAGTATGCCCCTTATATTTCTCAAACTCGGGAGTCTTGAACTTTGCAGGCATGACCAGATCAGAAACTAGGCACATGTTGTTAGCATCAACACTGAAGAACTCATTTCCTTCCATAGCTCTGAGTCTCTTCTCTAAAGTCTGATATTGTTCTCTGAACTCTTCAAACTTACCAAAGTCTCCTTGACTCACACTTCGAGGACTGACATCATTGTACTCAAAGAGAGGGTTCCCAAAAGCAGCTTGTGCAGCAGGTTGACGAGAAGCAGTATGAACAATTGGCTGAGGTTCAGTGAAAACCGGAGCTTGAAAGACTGGTCGGGCAGACTGGCCAACCATTGGAGTAATTACAACAGGCGGAGAGTAATTCTGAGGTGATCCAAACTCTGGCCATGCAGTAGATGTATGCTGGATAGGTTGAGTGTCAACAGCAGCAGTTGGGATTTCAGATATCACAGTTCTTTGAGGTGGCTCTCCTCTGGAAATTAGGACTTGCATCATCTCAGTAAGCTTGGCCATGCCTGACTTTAACTCGTCGATTTCCATTCTGACTTTCATGTTGTGTTGTTCTTGGTTTTTCATTCTCAATCTGACAACAGCTCTAGTCCCATAGTTGTGTTGAGGAATCAGCTTGACGGTAGACGACTAACTGGAAGAAAGAAGCAACTGGGAATAAGATCCTGAATAACTTGGATGTATGCAGAATGATGCAGAGGATGCAAATGATATGCAATGTTATGCAATGCACTGCACAGTAACAAGATCACACGGTTCAGAGTCACGAGCCTGGAGTCAAAGGTACAACCCATAAGGTATGGACTAATGGTTATCACCTGCCGAACAAGGTTCTAAGAGGTTCCCAGAGTCTACATCCTTCCTTCGGATATTACCAATTCCCAATTAACTCGGTAATTAGTAATATTCTCAAGAAAGACTCGTCCGAGCGTAGTATCGCGTGACAACTACTTCCGGATTACTCTGTCATAGCTTCCGCACTACACCTAAAAGGCCAAGAGGGGTTAGGTAATTTACGGTCCTCAGCTTCGCAGGCTCCCAGGTCGAAAGCAGTACGTCTTCCCGATTACTCGGTAAATGATACTACAGTCAAAGGGGCCTCCACTGAGTGGGGGATCTCATGCCTCCTTTTTTGGGATTACTCCCTCAAAGTTAACATGACTATACCGCCCGTCCTATCTTAAAGTTTGCCCAAAGTCCGGGTAGAAGACTTATAAGAAATCCCCAAGCACCCTGTAAACCAGAAAAATCCAGACAAACATATATACAAAATATAACACATAAACAACAATAGCACGTATACAGATATAAACAAAGATAGGTTTAACCCACTTAGGGATGGACCAGCAAGAGGTCAATCTTTCCCCAGTGAAGTCGCCATTTTTTTTTCTGTAGCGGTAGAAATGTGCAAGACTAAGCCATTGGATTGACAAGACTTTATACAAATCAAAATCAAAATCGCTACCGCGCTTTATTGTTTCCAAAGGAATGGGAAAAGAGCGAGTAACCCAAAAAGAGGGGGAAAGATTCAAGGTAAGGGGGTTGGTTATGAAAAGGGTAGGTATTAGCACCCTAAACATCCATGGTACTCCGCAGGAACCTCTTTGAAAAATCTGTATATTTTGGCTATAAAAATGTGTTGTATATAAAATGGATGGTGGAGGTGAGAAAAGAAATATTTTTATGATTTTTGCACCCGCCGCGGTTGCGAACCTTTAGTGCCTACGTACCACCTTTCGTGCAATAGGGGATCAGGGTACACGTATTTCATCTAGAAAAGACTTGTTTGTTGATTGTTTTTAAACAAGGAGACAAGTCGTCATTGTTAGGAGAGAAATCTCGACTAACGCCCACAAGGTGTAAGAAAGATGGACCATGCGTCAACAAGAGTGAGGGTTTGAGAACGCCTCTAGTACTCAAGTGGAAAAGTCGACACCTTTATAACCATAGGGATAGAAGAATGTTGCTCGACTATCAATGAATCATGTCTCATCTTGAAAAAAGTTTTGAATGTAAAAGGTGCTCGAGCGCACAAAAGAGTTTGAATGTGTTGAATTGTTTTGTTAATTTTAAAAGAAATGTCAAAGTATGATTAAATGAATTGAAGTTTGTTTAAAGAGAATAAGTTTTAAAAGAAAAGGCACTCGACAAAGTTGAGGTTTGTTATGAAAGCGGTTCGAGTTTAAAAACAAAGAAGATTTTGAAAGAAGATGAGAAGGTTTTGAAAATTAAAGATGATGGGAGGAGATGAAGGGACTATCCTAAAGCATAAGGTAAAAGCTAAGGAAGAGAACCGTCTAACCAACATGAAGCCGATACTTGACATTATAAGCCAATGTAGAATTCACATTCTTTGGATTGAAACCAAGCAAGCAAAGATGCTAGACCTCTTGAGAGAATCAAACTTCAAGTGTATTTAGTCTTCGCAAAAATTGGGCAGAGTAACAGCTGTATACGGGTGAATTCCAGATTACAGACAAAGTATGTAATCACAATAACCTGCACACAAAACAAACAAACAACCCAATGTCTTGAGGTAAACCTCAAGAACTCCAGACAAAATATCAAATAAAGTCGCAAAGTCTCCGAGATAGGCCAAGGTCTCTAATCCTAAGTCCAAGAAGTCCATCACTCCAAAATGCAAAGGATAGTAACCATGTAGTCCAAGTATCATTTAAAGTTTTTTATGGTTCATGTTGATTATTAAGTGTCTTTAAAAGGAAAAGAAAAGCTCAAGTGAGCAAAATAAAAATGACATAAAAATAAATGCTCAAGTGAGCAAAGTAAAAATGACATAAAAGTAAATGCTCAAGTGAGCAAAGATGAAAATAGCATGAAATGTAAATGGTACATAAAGCATAAAAAAATAAAAGGCATAAAGTAAAGTTAATTGTTAGTAATTAGTGGTTAGTAATTAGTGGTTAGTTGGATGACCATCTTGAAACTTGCATTTGGAACTCATCAGAGGATTGGTAGAACCAAAGCCTCTACACAACAAGTTGCATTTTCTTTTTGTCAAGTATATCATCCATTTTGGAATTCTCACAAGGCAACATGTAATGATTAACGATGTTTAAGTGATCCGCGTTGACCAAAGGTGTTGTAGATCCATCAGAGGATTGGTAGAACCAAAGCCTCTACACGATGAATCTCAAGGTTATTGGATCAAAGAGATCAAATTAACATACTTGGGCTTGCAATCATAAGTTTGGGCCACGAATGATCATTTATTCGAATCGGGACAAAATTTAGCGCTATGTTAAGCAATTGTAAGTGGACTTGTGTAGAAGTCGCACCTATTTTGAGGCCGGTCAATAGCAATCTATGTACTTCATGTTTGGATAAATGATATAGAGATCACCATCCCTTAACATGTAGCACAATTAAAAAAAGAAAGGGATAAGATGAAGAGGGAGGGAAATTATAAGCTAATTTGGATCACCATTTCAAAATTCTTTCATCTTTAAATTCAACCACTCCTCTAGATGGATTAAAGCACTAAACATATCATTAATCCAAAGCACCAAAAATGAATTAAATAATTCACTCTTAGGTAGATTTGAATTGATGAACATTTATCCAACTTCATCTACATCACAAAGTCCATTGAGTTTAAAGACAAATTGGACATTTAAAATTGCAATCCAAACCAACAATCACAAGGAGTGAGTAGAAAAAGCATTTTGGATCAAAGCTGCCCCAAAACAAGGAAAAAAATACATTTTATTCTGGTGTAAATCGATTTACACTACTAAGTAAATCGATTTACACAGTATAATTTTCAAAAATTTGTGCAAAATCGTGCTGTGTAAATCGATTTACACATAGTGCAAATCGATTGCACACAGAACAGCAGCCAAAAACAGCATTTTAAAAGGCCAATTCCTTGTTCAAACTTTCCATCAAACACCTTATGATCATGGATCCAATTGAGCACAAAAATTCCATCAAATAATGAGAAAATAACACCATTGTAATCACAAAAGAATGCTCAATGAATCAATCCCAAAGATCACCAAGAGATCACATTGTAAAAGATGAATTATCCAAACTTACCAAAGGTAGATCTAGAGAATTATCAAAACAACTTCAAGAATTTGCTTCAATTCAACCACAAGAATCAATTGACCAAGCTTGGATGTAGAGAATTGATGGAGAAAAAGTGTTTGGATGAAGGTTTAGATCAAAGATTAGTAAGCTTCAATGCAAAGCTTACTAACTTTTTGAAAATGGAGCTTTGAGTGAATTTGGTAGATGGAGAGATTTGAGAGATTTTTTAGCAAGGTGGATTTGGCTATCAAAAGCTTCAAATTTGAATGAAATGAGGGCTCTATTTATAGAGTTTTGAATTGGGATTAGTGGTAATTTGGTAATTGATTCTTGGAGTCAAAATTTGAATTAATGATAATTCTTTCAAATATTAGAGCCAAAATTTGAATTAATGATAATTCTTCTTAAAAAATGAAAAATTGGCACTAAAATTTGAATTAATTATACATCTTTCAAAAATGAAGGAAAATTGGAGCCAAAATTTGACAATTTTAAAATGCTAATTTTTTTTAATTTTCACTCTATGCAAATCGATTGCACTATATTGCAAATCGATTTGCACAGTGTATTTTTCCAAAAATTACGCAAAATTCACGTTGTGCAATCGATTGCACTCTAGGAGAAATCGATTGTACAGTGAAAAAAAATGAAATTTTTTAATTCTTTTTCTTTGAAAATAGAGATTTTAGGGAAATAATACCAGAAAACCTTATTTGCCATATGCTTCGACTCGGTACCTATAAAACACAAATATAAAAAGACAAAGACAAATATTTTTTTGCATTTTGATTAGAAGTTCGTCAACAACACAAGAGCAAACTTAAAGATAGGATGCAAATGTGATGAATGAAACTATTTATTAATGATTGTGACTGAATGACAAAATATGGTATGAAAGTGCGACTGAAAAAGTTAGGGGCAAAATTTAGGGTACAACAGCGACTCTGCTGGGGATATCTTAAAAGTGGAGTAACCTTAGGGTTTAGAACACCTTTGCATGTATTGATTGTTTTGATTGCTTTACATTTGGTTCTCTTGTTGGGTTTAAATCCTTCACCCGGATTTTTAGGAAACATTCATAGGTAGATAGCAATACGTTGTGGAAACTGTGCGGGGTATACCGACATGGTTGAAGCAATAGCTATATTAGTGCGACATATTTGTGAGTACCGGTAGCCTTTGAGCCAATCAAAGAGAATACAGGGCCGCTGAGTGATGTCATGAAGCACTAATGAACTCTTAGAACCTTACTTGACCATCTTGGCCTTTTTTAGGGGTAGTGAGGTGACCGGCTTTGGTGCAGTCCGAAGTTGGTAGATACTCGATACTACACTCATTGAGGGTTGTTTTCTTGGAATATTTTGGTCGCCAGTTAAGTGGATAAACCAAAACAATGAACATAGAAAATAATCCAGTGATATTGAGCTCCTTAGAACCCGGTTACTATTTGTAGGATAGGTTGATCCAACTAACTTCAAGAGGGTACTTACCTATGAAACCTCATGCAAGCCTGAAACTAGGATCTTGTGTGACTTGTTTGTACATGTGCTTGTGCATACATCATAAACATCAAAAAGCATCATATGCATCCACTAACCATTTCAAGGGTTTGGATCTTCATCTTTGTTCCTGTTTTATAGGTCATGGAATCTCTTCACAGGAAAACAATTCAAGTCAACCTTGTGAGAATCCCTACTCAACTCGAGGAGCTTACTTCCAAGATTCCAGAGAATTCTCTCTTCAGTGAAAGACATGGTAGACTTCTCAACTTGGTCAACTCCAACATTGAAGAAGATGTGATGAAAGTCCTCTTCCAGTTCTTTGACCCCCTACACCACTGTTTCACCTTTCCTGATTACCAACTAGTACCTACTTTGGAGGAATTTTCTCAACTTCTGAGGATTCCTATTCTTCATCAACTACCCTACAACGGTATGGAAAAAGAACCAAAGCCTGAAGATGTTTCTCAAGCCTTACACTTGCAACCATCTGATATCAAAGGTCATTGGGAATCCAGAAGTGGTGTCAAGGGTTTCTTGGCAAAGTTCCTGTTTGAGAAGGCACAAGACTGCTGGAATTTCTAGATCTACAAGCTTTTTAGGAGATTGTAGCAATTCTCATCTATGGGTTGGTCTTGTTCCCAAACCCTGATCAACTTATAGATGTGAATGCTGTCAAAATTTTCATATCCCAGAATCTTGTGCCTACATTGCTTGGGGACATCCTATACTCATTTTACACACGAACAATGAGGAAAATAGGTGTTCTCATGTGCTGTACTCCTCTCCTAGCAAGGTGGTTTATTTCTCACCTTCCACAATCAGTTTTGAAGAATGAGCAGGATTTAAGGTGGTCACAACGGTTGATGACCCTCACACATTTTGATGTTCATTGGTGTTTGTTATACCCCAAAATTTGCCCTCGCATTTTTCCACAAGAAATCACAACTTCAGGCTTTTCCTGATTTTTTAGATTGACTCAAGAATCGGTCAAACAGATTTTTCTCGTCAGTCAGACAAAATTAGGGTTTTCGTTGATTTTCATGGCTCTGGAACAATTCAAGCAGTTTGTTTAGGGTTTGTTTGATTTTGGCTTAACTTTGATCAGGCGAGCGTTTCTTTGACATTTAATCAGGAATTAGGGTTTTTATGCGCGATTCCTCAGAAAGATTTGATTCTACGGTGCTTTCCAAGTTATTCCGAGATTTGGATTGAATTCGCCTTGTGTGACTAAATCAGTGAAAGGATGCATTGGGTTTGAATTTGTAGTGTTTGATTAAAGTCAATAAAAAGAAAATACGTCTGGACAGTTGTTGTGATTGATTGTTGTTTTGCTTTGGACGTTGGAAGCGCCAAGTTTAATTGATCAATGCTGAAGAAATGTTTATTTAATTATTTATTATTCTAAGATTAAATAGTTGGAATTTATTTTCAATTATTTTAATTTAAATAATTATAGATAATAAAGTAAACAAGTGAAAAGAAGAAAAGAATTAATTGGATAAAAAAGAGTTTTTATTTATCTTTAATTTATTTGTACAATTGTTTTGTTTACAAATTGTTTACAGTAATAATTTTACAATAATTAAATTTAAAATAAGACTATCCTAATTTTTTCTAAATCTTCAATTCTTCATTCTTCATCTGTTGCTAAATCCTCTCCATTCAATTTTTATCTGCAAAAGAAAAGAAGAAAAGTTAGAAGCGGATAAATAATTAAAAGCAGACAATTAAAGTTTGGGTTCATCATTAAGGGCAACTGACTGGGATCAGTTAGCCCTCTCTGCAAATCACGGGATTTCTCCCGGTTCACAAAGAGGGATGAATATTTGCTTGCTAAACTTGGAATGCACAAAATTGAAAAAAGGCACAAATTCAAAGTTTGTCAACATACTGCATAATCAGAAAGGCAAACTGAACTAGGCCTAACCACAAAGTCCAAACTGAATCACAAATTCCAAACTGTCCACAAACTGTCAAAGATTTCAAACAAGTATAAGGCTACTCAAAGCTGTCAAAAAGAAGATATCAAAGTATCAAAAGGTACAAGGTGCAGCACAAAATCTGGAAGAAAAGAGACAAATATGCAGAGTAAACATGTAATGCAAGCAAGCTTCTCATATCATCATTTCCCAGTGCTGCCCTTTCAGTAAAAGTACAAGCATAAACATTTTAAAATGCTAAAAGCTGTACTGGAGAGAGAAAGAGAGAGAGGAAAGTGTTTAGGCTTACAGGTTTGGCTTTAGGCAAGAAAAGATAGAAAATAAAACTGCAATAACACAGTGGATAAAAGGGGGAAAGAAAAGATAAAGAAATTGGTCAATAAAACAGTAGAGAGAACATAAACAAAGGGGGATATCACAAACAGAAAACAAAAAAACTGTCCAAGCATAAGCCTTACAGTTCAAAAACCACCAACCCTGTCAAAACATTCAAACCTTAACCCTTGTCAAGCCAAGCCTTACCAGCTGCAATGCCAAACCTACAACCTGCTAACAACCAAGCCTTACCATTCAAAGCTTGAAGCCAACAATCATGCCAAAACAGCATAACTGAAACCTGCAAGCTAAAACCAGTCAAACCTGCAAGCTAAAACCAGTTAACCAGCATAACCTGTAACCAAAAACACCCATACCCTGTCAAGCCTGCTGATGGCCAAACCATGCCAAGCTGAAGCATAGCTTCATCAGACCCAAAACCAGCATAAGCCTAAAACTGGAAATAGCATAACATCCAAACCAAGTTCAAGCCAACAACACAAAGCCTCAGAAAGATTAGTCAGGCAACTCAAGGCAACTAGGGTCAAACATCACAAAAACCCTCAGAATTTCTTCATCATTGGGCAAACAATAAGCAAGGCAATTCAACACTAACCAACAATATCAATATTGTCAAGCTCAGAACAAGCATACAGAGGGTCCCGCACAGGCATATTAAGCAACGAGGCAACAGAAGAGAGAAGAAGAAAATATATCATCAAGAGGTTCTCAGGTCAAGTCATCATCAAACCTAAGGGTCAAAGAACGAAATACCAGGACGCCAAGCAAGCTAGCACCAAGTTCGTCACCGAATCTTCGTCGTCAAGCCTCCAAACGCCTCTTTCCTCCTCCTTCGTAAAGGTAGCCTTTCTTTTCCTCTTTCCTTCCACCACCTCAACAGAAAACAACAATAATAAAAGCTTAAATCAGGAGATCGTAACATGCAAGTTATAAGAACCCTAAAAAACAAAGAGATTAAAAACGAAATTCAACCTTGAACGAGCCATCGCATGCTTAACCACGGAAAGAAGGTGATGATGGCGTTGTTGGCTTGGGCAAAGAAGCTCAGAAGCTGGCGTTGAGAAAGAGAGAGGAACGAACGATGAACGAACGGCGCGCCGTTTCTGTAACCCTAAAGTCTCCAAATGAACAAAATCATAAAAACCCTAAAAACGTTGTTTGAAACAATTCGGCCTCGCCCTATTCTCACAACCCTAAGCCCAAATATTCTGAAATGCCTAAAGCCCATACTTTTCTCTTGCTAACAATTTGTTTTTTTTTCTTACCCTTTTATTGTTTTAATTAACCATATTTTTTTATAACTTTATTAATACTAATTTCAATTTTTATATTAACAATACTTTTACATATATATCATAACTAAATATTATATAGAAACTAATAAAAACAATATTTTTCTTTTTAAAACTTGAAACTTACACTTTCTTTAATTAATTCTTTTTTTACATGAAATGTTAATTTTCTTTAAGATGAATACCTTTCTTTTCTTAAAATAATACTTTACATTAATACATAAAAATAATACTTTACATTAAATACTGAAAAATACATAAGAATTGGAATTATTTAAAATACTTTTTTTTATTTTTTTATTTTCATTAAACTTATTTTGATTTATATGTAATTTCTCTTTAAGATAAATACAATTTCTTTTAATTAAAATAATTTAAACATTAATACAAAAATACACAATATAATTAAAATGTAAAACATTTTCCCTTCTTTTAAGTAAAATACTTTTTTGTACATAATCAAGACAAATACATTTTTTTAATATACATAATTTAATTAAAATTTAAAACATTTAATTAAAATATTCTTTTTTGTACATATTAAAGAAAAATACAAGATTACAAAGATTAAATAAATAAACATCTAAGTCTTTTCATTTAAATTTAAACAATACTTAATAATACACATTAAATTCACATCTCAACTTGTAAATAATTCTCATACAAATATACGTACACGTACACGTACACGTACACCTACACAATACACTTTACATTTGACAATATACATTTTCTATTTTTATACTTTACATTACATTATTTACATTTGATCGTGATTCAATTTGGTTGTAAATTATTGGACACTACGTTCCTAAAGTCTCATCCCCATTTGTGAATTTGTACCCCCACTCCCGGATACTATTTGTAATAGCGTAGACTTTAAATTCTTGCAATTTACCGCTTTCGAATTATACCATGGTTATACCTAGGGTTTGCATGTACATAAAACCGAACGCTAGATAACCTAATACAAGACAAATACATGAAATCAATACACAATCACACTTGCACCCCCTAGGGTAATCCCACATGTTGCCTTCAAAAATGGGCCATGCTTGCACGTCGAGATTCTTTGGCAAAACAAATTCAAATGATCATAAGTCCCTCGATGACGCTTTCGAAAGTTGCCTAAATAGAATGATCATAGTCCCTTCAAAACAAATTGCCAAAGACACTTGGCACCATTGCATTCATGGTCCATACGATGACCCGCGCCCATCCCGTTAAATATCCTAAACGCAAGATTGTCCATCAAATTCAATGGTGGAACAAAATTGTTAAAAAGGGTTAAAAACATAGAGAAAACCTTTGAGTACAATAGGGGTAGACCAAACTCTTAGTTACTTGAGATCAACTTGCAAAAACACTTGCCTCCTTTTTCAAACCACATTCCACAAACACTTTCAAAACAAACTCTCAAAAACATTTGAAACATCTTTTCGAAAAGATACACACCTTTGTAAAACATTCGAGTAAAGAATTGTTACAAGGGTTGCCTAAAACAAGGCATCTCTTTCAAAAACATTTTCAAAACACACACACACACCACAATTTCAAAGCAATCGAAAATCAAGGCAAGTGATCTAAAAACCAAGTAACTAAGAGCCCATGGATAACCATGGATGAAAAGGGTGCTAATACCTTCCCTTTTCATAATCTACCCCCCGAACCCACGAAATATCTCAAAAGGTTTTTGCTGTGCTTTTTTAACCTTTCCTTTAGGATAAAATAAAAAGTCGGTGGCGACTCTTGCTCAACCGAACAAGTGCGAATACAAACGCAAAACTCAAAGTCAGTTCTCCCACCGTATCACAGAACTGGCGACTCTGCTGGGGAGAAACTTAAAAGTGGGGTTACCTTAGGGTTTAGATCACCTTTACATTCTTGCTTTGATTGACTTGATTGCTTTATCTTTTGGGTTCTTGTTTGGGTTTATTGCAAATCCTACACCCGGATTTGGGGCACCTTTTTAGGTAAATAGAAAAAAAACTGTGAGGGAACTGTGCGGGGTATACCGACATGGTTGAAGCAGTAAGCTATGTTAGTGTGACATATTTGTGAGTACCGGTAACCCTTGAGTTCAATCAAGGAGAGTACGGGGCCGCTGAGTGATGTCGTGAAGCACTAACGAACTCTTAGAACCTTAATTGATCATCTTAGCCTTTTTTAGGGGTAGTGAGATGACCGACTTTGGTGCAGTCCGAAGTTGGTAGATACTCGATACTACACTCATTTGAGGGTTGTTTTCTTGGAATATTTTGGTCGCCAGTTAAGTGGCTAAACCGAAACGATGAACACAGAACACAATCCAATGATTTTGAGCTCCTTAGAACCGGTTTCTATTTTAGGACAGGATGAGCCAACTAACTTCAAAAGGGTACTTACCTACAACCCCATGCAAGCCTAAACCTAAGGACTAGTTTTCTTTGTATGAATATGATTACATGTATATACACTTACTTGCTTTCGCATACATGTACATAACATCATACCATCATACCATAGCATTTTCAAATAACCACTTCAAGGATCTCGAGGGTTCTTTTGATGCAGGGTTACGTTGAACCAGACGTCTACCAAAGGGCAAGAGGTTTCCTCCTCTAACAAATGCCAATCAAAGATCAAGTGCAACAACTTGAAACAGTGGCTATGACCCACTTGACATGGTGAGCTTGATTCTCGTGGAAAGACATCTACCGATACAAAGTTCTCCAATAAAAGATCAAGTGCAACAACTTGAATCAGTGGCAATGACCCACTTGACATGGTGAGCTTGATTCTAGTGGAAAGACATCCACCGGTGCAAAGTTCTCCAATCTAAGAGCAAAGTTCAACCTCTAACATTTTCTTGTGTTTACCCCAAGAGATCCTTGAAAGCATGCATCCACATATCATGCATTGCATCTTGACGATCTTTCCTTTTTCAGGTTTCCTTACTCTCCCGCTTTTTATTTCAGTAAGAGATGGCTCTAGAAAGGTCTATCAAAGACATCCAAGACCAGACTGCTCAGCTGCAGGAAATGTTCCTGAACTTGTCTCTGGGGCAAGAAGAAATGAAAGCTCTCCTCACAAAGAGCTTGGAGAATTCAAACAATGCCAGGAGTGATCAGCTTGCGGAGCTGCAGTTTGATTTGACAACATTGAGGATCCAAGTGATGGGGCAGTTAGTGGGCCAGATGGCTCTTATCCAAGACCTATCTCAAAGGCAAGAGGAACTCAGGGTTCTTGTCCGCCAACTGCTTCCAAACAACCAATTGGGGCAAACATCTAAGGTTGAAGAGCAGGTCACCGCTCAGCCTCCATCCACTCAAGAAGACAATGGGAAGGCTCCTTCGCTTGCTTCAGGGTCACAAGCCCATCAACAACCTCGCCAGCGTCAACGGGGTAATCGGCGCAAGCAAGAAACGTCGGGAAGACAGTTCACGGAGACTGAGATACCATCATTCTTCATACTGAAGCGCCTGTTGGAGGTCAACCTACTTACCTTAAGGGATCCTCCTCAGAATCTCAATACCTCTTCTCCTAACTATCGTCCCGACGCATTTTGTGTTTACCACTCCTACAGCCCGGGACACGACACCAACGATTGTTGGGCCTTGAAGAACAAGATTCAAGATCTGATCGACATTGGAGTGTTGGAATTCATGCCAGACGGCGAGATGAAAATCTTCCGTTAAGGGGTTCTCCACCTGAAGTGACGAAGCTCAAACTGAGAGACTTTTGCTTCATTTGAATTTTCAAAGTTGTAATTTTCTTTTGTTATTCGAACAATTAACTGTTGATGTCAAAACTCTGTTTTCATTAATGCATTGCATATGTTTGTCTTGAATTCATCCATTCGTTTTCACTACTCTTGTGTTTTCTTTATGATCTTTAACTCTTGATAAAAAGCTGCAAGCCTTTAGAGGGAGGATGACGAAACAATACCATAATCTCATACGGTATGCTTTTGAACCGACCTTGCTGATGATGTACAGGCATTTCTTTCAATTCCCAAACACTGGAGTTATAAGGAAGATAATCCCTAGTCAACCCCTTGGAGCCAAAGAAGTAGGAGTTTTCTGTTTCTAAACAATTAAAACCTTTGATATAAACCTGGGGCAGGGTAGTATCTCAGTTAATTCAAGAGAAAACGCGCATTGAAGTTGCAAATTCTCAGTTCGTAACACAACGAACGACGTCAAAAAAAAAAGGAAAGCATTCCTTTGGAATTAAAAGACAAGGGTGGTTCCCTATCACATAGGCAGTCAATCTCTCAAAAGAGAAAAGCCCACCGAGCCAAAACCTATAAAGGAGGCTTAAGAAAGCTGGGGCATCCTGCTGACTATAATCTCGAAATGGGAACAGTCAGGCAAAAGTTACGGATAACAAATCAAAATCAAAATAGTGAGGTCATTACAAATCCTCAACAACATGAAAAATGTTGAAAAATAAAAAGGAGATGATGATTGTCTCCCCAAATTCAATTGGTGAACCATCGCCCAAAAAGTCGTTCCAAACTCAAAACAGAGTACGACGCACAATTAACTGAGCTTAGGGTTGAAGAACATCACGAAGAGCGGGTGGGTACAAGTATACTTTGAGCATATATCCTTTGTTTCTTAAACCGTGAACCAAGCCACGTTACAACCCTTCAAAAGTCCTAATTGAAGCATGGGTTAGTTCGAAAGCATACTGTTACAAAAGGTATCCTGACTCCTATAAGGCTTTGCTCTAAATCTTGTGTTGACTTGTCTTATGAAAAGTTTTCTGCTAAAAAACGCATTTTGCAAAACTTCGAGACAAACATAAACTTTGCATTGCTTGAATATCACTGTCTGCATTTGGCTTTTTGTTTGACAGCGAAGAAATTCATACAGCGAATGTTCGGAGGAACGAAAACTCTCTCAGTGAACAAAATCACTTCAAAAGGATAGCACCTCCAACGACAAATCTCCTATCAACAAGGGGCATGACATAGCACCATTCAATTAACCTGGGGCAGTCTAGTCAAGGTTTCAACAAATCTTTCAAAGTTCAGTTAACCTGGGGCAGTCCAGTCAAGATTTCAAGAAATCTCTCAATTCGCAGAGTAATCTGATTCAAGACTCCTTCATCATCACTTGGGGCATTCGAATGTCAAAAGTGTTCAATCATTCCTTCGCCACCTGTTGGGAATTACAACCACCAACAGATCAACTATCACAAATTCCAGATTCGATTCCTGTATCTAGCCAGGGCATATCTGTGAGTGATTGATTGTAGATTCGATACCTGTATCCAGCCAGGGCATGTCTGCATGAGGAGTTTAGAGATTCGATACCTGTATCCAGCCAGGGCACGTCTGTAAGCAACCTTTTGAAGTTCCAGATTCAACACCTGTAACAAGCCAGGAAAATATCTGTGGACGATTGATTATGGATTAACACCTGTAACTAGCCAGGAAATCATCTACATGAAGATATTGAAGATCAACACCTGTAACAAGCCAGAGAACCATCTTTCTTTCTCAGGTCAGAGATCAACACCTGTAACAAGCCAGGACAATATCTCCTTGACCAACTTTTCTTAAGTTCCAGATCAACACCTGTAACAAGCCAGGAAAATATCTGTGAACGACCGATTATGGATTAACACCTGTAACAAGCCAGGAAATTATCTACATCACCACTTGGGGCATTCGAATGTCAAAAGTGTTCAAAAACCCGATGCAGTTTTACACGGACTCATCATCAGGAAATCCTACACAGATCTCCTCAAAACAGGAAGTCCCCAGTAGTTTGGCATACAACCCAAGCTTCTGATTTCCCCAACAGTGGTCCCAAGACTTCTCATTTTCAACAATCAGAAGATTCTTGCCCTCCCCGGCAGCAGTCAAGATTCTTTTATCTTCAGCCATCCAGGATTCATTTATCCTCAGCAAGATAGCTCATCAGCTTACATGCGCATTCATCACATTCATGTCATAAACATTGATGTCACATACATTGCATCATGCATCATAACATTGCATACAACTAACCCTTTACCTTTTCAGGTAAGACCAGTCGACAGACAAAGATCATCTCCCGAGATTCATCCAGAAATAGTTCAGATGTGACCTGGACACGGCGACATTCTGATACTTATTCCAGATTCACTCAGATGCAGTTTTACACGGACGCATCCTCGGGAAACCCTACACCGGTTCCTCTTCCACTTCAAGACCTTCTGAAAACAGTTTACGGATTCTTCCCAACAACGGATGTTAATCTATCGCTTGTTCAGATGCAACCTTTGAAAACAGTTTACGGACGCTTCCCAACAACGGATATTGCTCTATTGCTTATTCAACTTCAAGACTTCTGAAAACAGTCTACGGATTCTTCCCAACAACGGGTGTTAATCTATCGCTTGTTCAGATGCAACTTTTGAAAACAGTTTACGGACGCTTCCCAACAACGGATGCTGCTCTATTGCTTATTCAACTTCAAGACTTCTGAAAACAGTCTACGGATTCTTCCCAACAACGGATGTTAATCTATCGCTTGTTCAGATGCAACTTTTGAAAACAGTTTACGGACGCTTCCTAACAACGGATGCTGCTCTATTGCTTATTCAACTTTAAGACTTCTGAAAACAGTTCACGGATTCTTCCCAACAACGGATGTTAATCTATCGCTTGTTCAGATGCAACTTTTGAAAACAGTTTACGGATGCTTCCCAACAACGGATGCTACTCTATTGCTTATTCAACTTCAAGACTTCTGAAAACAGTTCACAGATTCCTCCCAACAACGGATGTTAATCTATCGCTTGTTCAGACTCTTCTCAATTTTTGAAAACAGTTTACGGACGCTTCCCAACAACGGATGCTGCTCTATTGCTTATTCAACTTCAAGACTTCTGAAAACAGTTCACGGATTCCTCCCAACAACGGATGTTAATCTATCGCTTGTTCAGACTCTTCTCAACTTTTGAAAACAGTTTAAGGATTCCTCCCAACAACGGATGTTAATCTATCGCTTGTTCAGACTCTTCTCAACTTTTGAAAACAGTTTACGGATGCCTCCAGATACGGATGTCAATCTATTGCTTATTCAGACCCCCAGTTCAGAGATGGTCCAAAACATGGACACCTTTCTGATACTCATTCCAGATGGCATCTTTAAGCCCATCCCTGACAAGATTCTGTCACCCTTCCAAATGGCATCTTTAAGCCCATTCTCAGATGGCATCTATAAGCCCATCCTCCTACCAGCAGTCACCAAATGGCATCTTTAAGCCCATTCTCAGATGGCATCTCTAAGCCCATCCCCCGACAAGATTCTATCGCATCAGATGGCATCTTTAAGCCCATCACCAAATGGCATCTGTAAGCCCATTCCCTCTACCATCACATCACCGAGTGCAAATTTTCTGGGCACTTTAGTGTCCAATCTTCTTTTACCTTCGAGTCGCGAAAGGCAAACTTGCCAATCTAACTCTTCAGGTTCAAGAAGATTGAACAGGGGCAACTGTTGTACCCCAAAATTTGCCCTCGCATTTTTCCACAAGAAATCACAACTTCAGGCTTTTCCTGATTTTTTAGATTGACTCAAGAATCGGTCAAACAGATTTTTCTCGTCAGTCAGACAAAATTAGGGTTTTCGTTGATTTTCATGGCTCTGGAACAATTCAAGCAGTTTGTTTAGGGTTTGTTTAATTTTGGCTTAACTTTGATCAGGCGAGCGTTTCTTTGACATTTAATCAGGAATTAGGGTTTTTATGCGCGATTCCTCAGAAATATTTGATTCTACGGTGCTTTGCAAGTTATTTCGAGATTTGGATTGAATTCTCCTTGTGTGACTAAATCAGTGAAAGGATGCATTGGGTTTGAATTTGCAGTGTTTGATTAAAGTCAATAAAAAGAAAATACGTCTGGACAGTTGTTGTGATTGATTGTTGTTTTGCTTTGGACGTTGGAAGCGCCAAGTTTAATTGATCAATGCTGAAGAAATGTTTATTTAATTATTTATTATTCTAAGATTAAATAGTTGGAATTTATTTTCAATTATTTTAATTTAAAGAATTATAGATAATAAAGTAAACAAGTGAAAAGAAGAAAAGAATTAATTGGATAAAAAAGAGTTTTTATTTATCTTTAATTTATTTGTACAATTGTTTTGTTTACAAATTGTTTACAGTAATAATTTTACAATAATTAAATTTAAAATAAGACTATCCTAATTTTTTCTAAATCTTCAATTCTTCATTCTTCATCTGTTGCTAAATCCTCTCCATTCAATTTTTATCTGCAAAAGAAAAGAAGAAAAGTTAGAAGCGGATAAATAATTAAAAGCAGACAATTAAAGTTTGGGTTCATCATTAAGGGCAACTGACTGGGATCAGTTAGCCCTCTCTGCAAATCACGGGATTTCTCCCGGTTCACAAAGAGGGATGAATATTTGCTTGCTAAACTTGGAATGCACAAAATTGAAAAAAGGCACAAATTCAAAGTTTGTCAACATACTGCATAATCAGAAAGGCAAACTGAACTAGGCCTAACCACAAAGTCCAAACTGAATCACAAATTCCAAACTGTCCACAAACTGTCAAAGATGTCAAACAAGTATAAGGCTACTCAAAGCTGTCAAAAAGAAGATATCAAAGTATCAAAAGGTACAAGGTGCAGCACAAAATCTGGAAGAAAAGAGACAAATATGCAGAGTAAACATGTAATGCAAGCAAGCTTCTCATATCATCATTTCCCAGTGCTTCCCTTTCAGTAAAAGTACAAGCATAAACATTTTAAAATGCTAAAAGCTGTACTGGAGAGAGAAAGAGAGAGAGGAAAGTGTTTAGGCTTACAGGTTTGGCTTTAGGCAAGAAAATATAGAAAATAAAACTGCAATAACACAGTGGATAAAAGGGGGAAAGAAAAGATAAAGCAATTGGTCAATAAAACAGTAGAGAGAACATAAACAAAGGGGGATATCACAAACAGAAAACAAAAAAAATGTCCAAGCATAAGCCTTACAGTTCAAAAACCACCAACCCTGTCAAAACATTCAAACCTTAACCCTTGTCAAGCCAAGCCTTACCAGCTGCAATGCCAAACCTACAACCTGCTAACAACCAAGCCTTACCATTCAAAGCTTGAAGCCAACAATCATGCCAAAACAGCATAACTGAAACCTGCAAGCTAAAACCAGTAAAACCTGCAAGCTAAAACCAGTTAACCAGCATAACCTGTAACCAAAAACACCCAATACCCTGTCAAGCCTGCTGATGGCCAAACCATGCCAAGCTGAAGCATAGCTTCATCAGACCCAAAACCAGCATAAGCCTAAAACTGGAAATAGCATAACATCCAAACCAAGTTCAAACCAACAACACAAAGCCTCAGAAAGATTTCTTCATAGGCAAATCATACAATAGTCAGGCAACTCAAGGCAACTAGGGTCAAACATCACAAAAACCCTCAGAATTTCTTCATCATTGGGCAAACAATAAGCAAGGCAATTCAACACTAACCAACAATATCAACATTGTCAAGCTCAGAACAAGCATACAGAGGGTCCAGCACATGCATATTAAGCAACGAGGCAACAGAAGAGAGAAGAAGAAAATATATCATCAAGAGGTTCTCAGGTCAAGTCATCATCAAACCTAAGGGTCAAAGAACGAAATACCAGGACGCCAAGCAAGCTAGCACCAAGTTCGTCACCGACTCTTCACTGTCAAGCCTCCAAACGCCTCCTTCCTCCTCCTTCGTAAAGGTAGCCTTTCTTTTCCTCTTTCCTTCCACCACCTCAACAGAAAACAACAATAATAAAAGCTTAAATCAGGAGATCGTAACATGCAAGTTATAAGAACCCTAAAAAACAAAGAGATTAAAAACGAAAGAGAGAGGTGATGATGGCGTTGTTGGCTTGGGCAAAGAAGCTCAGAAGCTGGCGTTGAGAAAGAGAGAGGAACGAACGATGAACGAACGGCGCGCCGTTTCTGTAACCCTAAAGTATCCAAATGAACAAAATCATAAAAACCCTAAAAACGCTGTTTGAAACAATTGGGCCTCGCCCTATTCTCACAACCCTAAGCCCAAATATTCTGAAATGCCTAAAGCCCATACTTTTCTCTTGCTAACAATTTGTTTTTTTTTTCTTACCCTTTTATTGTTTTAATTAACCATATTTTTTTATAACTTTATTAATACTAATTTCAATTTTTATATTAACAATACTTTTACATATATATCATAACTAAATATTATATAGAAACTAATAAAAATAATTTTTTTCTTTTTAAAACTTGAAACTTACACTTTCTTTAATTAATTATTTTTTTACATGAAATGTTAATTTTCTTTAAGATGAATACCTTTCTTTTCTTAAAATAATACTTTACATTAATACATAAAAATAATACTTTACATTAAATACTGAAAAATACATAAGAATTGGAATTATTTAAAATACTTTTTTTATTTTTTTATTTTCATTAAACTTATTTTGATTTATATGTAATTTCTCTTTAAGATAAATACAATTTCTTTTAATTAAAATAATTTAAACATTAATACAAAAATACACAATATAATTAAAATGTAAAACATTTTCCCTTCTTTTAAGTAAAATACTTTTTTGTACATAATCAAGACAAATACATTTTTTTAATATACATAATTTAATTAAAATTTAAAACATTTAATTAAAATATTCTTTTTTGTACATATTAAAGAAAAATACAAGATTACAAAGATTAAATAAATAAACATCTAATTTTTTTCATTTAAAGTTAAACAATGCTTAATAATACACATTAAATTCACATCTCAACTTGTAAATAATTCTCATACAAATATACGTACACGTACACGTACACCTACACAATACACTTTACATTTGACAATATACATTTGCTATTCTTATACTTTACATTACATTATTTACATTTGATCGCGATTCAATTTGGTTGTAAATTATTGGACACTACGTTCCTAAAGTCTCATCCCCATTTATGAATTTGTACCCCCACTCCCGGATACTATTTGTAATAGCGTAGACTTTAAATTCTTGCAATTTACCGCTTTCGAATTATACCATGGTTAGACCTAGGGTTTGCATGTACATAAAACCGAACGCTAGATAACCTAATACAAGACAAATACATGAAATCAATACACAATCACACTTGCACCCCCTAGGGTAATCCCACATGTTGCCTTCAAAAATGGGCCATGCTTGCACGTCCAGTTTCTTTGGCAAAACAAATTCAAATGATCATAAGTCCCTCGATGACGCTTTCGAAAGTTTCCTAAATGGAATGATCATAGTCCCTTCAAAGAAAATTGCCAAAGACACTTGGCACCATTGCATTCATGGTCCATACGATGACCCGCGCCCGTCCCGTTAAACATCCTAAACGCAAGATTGTCCATCAAATTCAATGGTGGAACAAAATTGTTAAAAAGGGTTAAAAACATAGAGAAAACCTTTGAGTACAATAGGGGTAGACCAAACTCTTAGTTACTTGAGATCAACTTGCAAAAACACTTGCCTCCTTTTTCAAACCACACTCCACAAACACTTTCAAAACAAACTCTCAAAAACTTTTGAAACATATTTTCGAAAAGATACACACCTTTGTAAAACATTCGAGTAAAGAATTGTTACAAGGGTTGCCTAAAACAAGGCATCTCTTTCAAAAACATTTTCAAAGCACACACACACACACCACAATTTCAAAGCAATCGAAAATCAAGGCAAGTGATCTAAAAACCAAGTAACTAAGAGCCCATGGATAACCATGGATGAAAAGGGTGCTAATACCTTCCCTTTTCATAATCTACCCCCGGAACCCACGAAATATCTCAAAAGGTTTTTGCTGTGCTTTTTTAACCTTTCCTTTAGGATAAAATAAAAAGTCGGTGGCGACTCTTGCTCAACCGAACAAGTGCGAATAAAAATGCAAAACTCAAAGTCAGTTCTCCCACCGTATCACAGTGTTCTCGGTCCAGAGAAAATGTCATCATCATTGACCGTTATGGGGAATTCCCTAATGTCCCGCTACTTGGCATTGGGGGAGGCATTACCTACAACCCCTGTTTAGCTCTAAGACAGTTTGGATATGCTCGGAGGGATGGCCCTCATGACATGCTGATTCCTGACTTGGTTTTTGACTTCGACAATGATGCGCAAGGACTTCGACAGAGGTTCATCAGAGCTTGGAGGATGCCCAACAAAGTGGATAGTAAGACACTGGGGCACAAGAATTCCATCCCCCTTGAGCCTTATCTCAAGTGGGTATGAACCCGCGCCCAGAATCTTATGATGCCATACCCTCACATTCTCCCCGTGATCAAAGAGCCTGTTATGGAAGGAGAGGTTCCATACACCTCCTACATCCTAACATGCCAACATCATTGGAAGAATTGCAAAAGAGTTGGATCCAACTCAAAGAAGAACGGAATACTTTTGAAGCCAGCTTCTATGCCAGTGAGAAGAAGGTTTTGGAGCTTACCCACCGACTTCATGAGGAGGAAACTCTTAACACCTACATCGCGCCAAAAAGGATGCGCAATGTATTTTTACATTAAGAATTTTGTAATATTTTGCCCATGGGGCACTTATGTACTAACAAATTTCTTCTTAATATGATGTGTGTTCTATTTGTTTGCAACAAATTTGAATTTCTGAATCCTTGAATGCATTACATGAATAACATACCATTCATCATATGCATAAACAAGTCTTCATACCAGGTTTCCTTATCTTTCTGTTGTTTATTTCAGCCAGATGGATTTGGAGCAGACGGTTAAGGATCTGCAAGTGCAGAACTCTCAATTCCAGCAACTCCTCATGACCTTAGCAAAGAGTCAAGAGGACCTTAAAGCACTGTTGGAGAAAGATAAAGAGAAAAAGAAGAAAAGACCTGGTGTTGTCATTATGGGAAGGAGGTTTGAAAACCATGCTAGAAAAGTTCTTGAGTTCCCCTCAACGTCTGATGAAGGGGCTGGTAAAGGAAAAGGAACAACAATGCCTTCTGAATCTGAGGTTGAAGAGGAGGAAGAGGAAGAAGACGAAGATTACTCCGAAGAACAATATCCCTCGGGGGATGATAAGTTTAAAAATCTTGAGGATCGGTTGGCAGCCATGGAGTTGCAAAGGGTACCTTGTTTAGATTTCTAAGAACTAGGGTTGGTCGCTGGGATCGTCATTCCTCCCAAGCTCAAAGTTCCTACATTTTCTAAGTATGACGGTTTGTCCTGTCCAAAAATGCATCTGAGATCCTACGTCAGAAAGGGTGCAGCCACCATTGTCGGATAGAGAGTTGGTTGACATGTTTTTAGGGACCCTGTCTGGCCCTTCTTCAATCATTTAATTGGGAGTCCCTCTGCGGGATTCACCGAACTAATTCTGACCGATGAAAGGGTCGAGGCCGGCATTAAAAGTGGTAAGATTCAGAAAGATGCCTCCGCGTCCACTGCTATTAAGAAGACCTTCTCGGCTAAGAAGGAAGTTTTTGCTGTTCACAACCAGAGAAACCAAGGAAGAATCGAGCGCCGACCAACGGTGGGGGCTGTGATGATACAAAACTCTTCAAATGATCAACCTCGCAGCAATCAGCCAAGATCTAATCAGCAAAGGGTAGAAAGGCCACAACGGTAGTTCACCCGAATCAACATGACGCCGGCTCAAGTCCTCCCCCATTTGTTAAAGCTGAATCTCACCAATTTGAAGGAAGCTCCGAAGGACCCTAATACCTCTTCTCCATATTACCACTCTGACAGTGTAGGGCATGATACCAACAACTGTTGGGCTCTTAAGAACAAAATCCAAGACCTGATCGACGCCAAGGAGGTAGAATTCGATGCGCCCGAAAAGCTGAATGTGATTTCTGCCCCAATGCCCAAGCACGGTCATAATGTTCATGCCGTTATGGAAGACCTTCATGTTACCAATGTTGCTGACCTTTTGACTCTGTTACCAGTTATTAAAGTGAATTTGATGAAAGACGGGATATTCCCAGGCTGTGGAAGAGACTGCTACTTTTGTTTAAACTTGCGAGTTGACTGCCCACTGTTGAAATCAGGCATCCAACGCCTGATGGATACCCAAGAGATACTCTTTCAAAAGACTCCTTTTGATACTATCATTCCTAATACTCCTGCTACTTTTGTTCCTTCAACCAATGACATTGCAATAATAACCATCTCTGACAATCTTCCCAAGGTCTGCAAAAGGCTTGTCAAGATTACGCATGATCCTAAGTGTGTGCCGTTAAAAATCACCATGTCGGGGCCTGTCCCATATAAATCTAACAAGACGATACCATGGAACTACGGAGGAGAAATCTTCTACCATGGTGTCAAACAGATTGAATCAGTCCAAGAGAATTCTGATGATGAAACCCCCGATATAGGGAATATTGCAGGAACGAGCAAGATAACTTGCAGCGGAAGGATATTTTCTCCGAAGATTTCTCCTCCACGAGCAGTCTTCGGACCCTCGAGAGTTTCTGTGCCTATCAAGCCATTTGTGCAAAGCCCGATAATTGAAGAAGTTGATGTACCCGAAGTTGAACCCTATGATGTTACTTCCAATAAAGGTAAGGGGATACTAGAAGCGCCTGTCAGGACGAAGGCTCATACTGTGGTTATCCACGAGACCACCCAAAAAGAGATGGAAGAAATCTTAAAGATAATCAAGAAGAGCGACTAAGACGTCGTGGAACGGCTAGGGCAGACCCCTTCCAAAATCTCCATGTTGGCTCTCCTACTCTGCTCTGAGGCTCATGCTAAGGCCTTAATCAAATTTCTAAAGACGGCTCATGTGCCTCAAGAAACTTCGGCTGACCAGTTTCAAGAGTGCGTGGCTAGCCTTACTGCTGATAATGGTCTTGGTTTTTCCGATGCTGATTTGACCCCTAAGGGAAGGAAACACAATGATGCGCTGCATGTCTCAGTATAATGCAGGGGAACCACACTTTCCCATGTCCTGGTGGATACTGGTTCATCTTTGAATGTACTACCGAAAAAGGCGTTGGATAGACTGGACTGCAAAGGTTTGACCCTTAAGCCTAGTAACATCGTTGTTAGAGCCTTCGACAGTTCTAAGAGGATGGTTCATGGAGAAGTGGACATTCCTATCAAAGTGGGCACAAAAATTTTCAACTCCACCTTTTATGTGATGGACATCCGTCCTTCATATTCTTGCTTGTTGGGAAGGCCGTGGATCCACAATGCTGGGGCAGCCACTTCCTCTCTGCACCAAATGCTAAAATATCAAGTTCAGGGAAAGATTATAACGGTCCATGGGGAGGAAGAGTACATGATAAGTCACCTCAACTCCTTCCGCTATGTGGAGTTGGATGGCGAGTTCTTAGAAACGCCTTTCCAACATTTTGAAGAGGTTCCTCTCGAAGTCGCAGTTGCGAAGACAATGACTGTTGTGCCTATTATTTCCAAGCCTGTGTCTAGGATGGCATGCCTCAAAGATGCAGAGGCTATAATCAAAGAAGGAAGGAGTACAATATGGGGGCAACTGCCTGAGTTTTCTCACAAGACAGACAAATTCGGACTAGATTTTACTGCTGCTGGCCAAAAAGTTGTGCGTCGCTCCAGGGCCGGAGGACCACCCGTAAAAATCACTCACCATGGAATTAATTCCTTAGAAGATGATGATGAAGAAGACAACTTTGAATATTGTATCTTTCCAACCGTCGAAGGAGGATTAAGCAACTGGGAAGCGAAGGACTTTATTCCCATCACTTTCATCAACCAGTAATTTATCTTTGAACAATTTCCTATTTTGGTCTGTAATAACTAAACAATTCGTACACTATTTTCACCTTATGCCTTACCCGGGGCATATAGGTCCGTTTGTAAGGGTTTGATTTTCTTCATTATCATATGCCATGTTTAATGAATCATTGTGTAAGTGTTTAGTTGTTGGCGTGTTTTTTTGGTAAAACCAGTTGTGTGAATGTCATGACTGATGTCATAACATTCTGGGATACAAGGTACATTCTGCAGAAAAAGAATGTCATACAGGAGCTACTCAATATGAGTGTTTAGCTGATCATTAAGCAATGATCATATTTATTGCATTCTACCAAAATCAGTAAACAGGATTCTTGTTGTCATAACCAATGTTAAGACATCCTGTACTGATCTAACATTTGTGCAGATTTGTAATTTCTGAGATTTTTAAGGAATCTGGTTTATTCAGTCCAGATCAGATTCTCACGTGGACATTAGGTTAACTTTGCTTAACCCTAATCTGGTTGTTAAAGTCCTATGACCAAGTCTTGAGGTTAACCCTAATTAACCCTAGCTATTTTCGTGGAAGCCCTAACTGAAGAATAGTTGCCTATATATTCTGCATGAAGACTGTTGGTGAAGGATACTTTTTGACAGAAGATCAATAAGGGGCTGTATAGTTGTAACTACTGTGAGCCAATCAATTATCATTGTGATAAGTGATTTGGAGTAGGATTTGATTGTAAGGGTTGTGTATCACTCAAAGCTTTGAAGCACGAGTGTTTGTGTTACTTGATTAAAGCTTTGAAGCAAAGTCAAGTTAGGGTTGTGTATCACTCAAAGCTTTGAAGCACGAGTGTTCGTGTTACTTGATTAAAGCTGTGAAGCAAAATCAAGTGTATGTACTGAAGAGTGCCTTCATAATTTCATTAGTCAATTGTTTAGTATCACTGTTGTGATTGAGGGGGAGTGAGTAGGAACTCAGGTTTAAGTTGAACTTAGATTGAAGTTGCATTGGGTAGGTCTTAAGTGAAGGAGATAAACTGGTTGGTTTATTCCTGAATTAATATCTCTTATAGTGAATTTCCTCCCTGGCTTGGTAGCCCCCAGAGTATGTGTTGTTACACACTGAACTGGGTAAAAAATTGACTGTGTTCTTTACTTCTTTTAAATTTACTGTCTTGAAGAGTGTCAGATACGGTGTCATAACATTCACTGTGACATTGAGTATCTGCTGCCAGAATTTCAATTGGCATCAGAGCAGGCACCTTGCCTGTCTTACTGGGTGAGATCTAGGGATATTATTTTCTGGCGCTATGGACAAAGAAGGAGGATTTTGGAACATACCACCCATTCTGGATGGATCAAATTATGACTACTGGAAACCTCGTATGATTTCCTTCTTAAAATCACTGGACAAAAAGGCTTGGAGAGCTGCTGACAAAGGATGGAACCATCCCACCATAACTGGGAAAGATGGGACAACCAGTCTAAAACCTGAGGAAAAATGGAGCAAAGAAGAAGATGAGTTAGACCTGGGTAACTCCAAAGTATTAAATGCCTTGTTCAATGGAATTTATATAAACATATTCAGACTAGTACATCAATGTGAACTGGCCAAGGATGTTTGGGACACTCTCAAAACTACCCATGAGGGTACATCCAAAGTAAAAATGTCAAGGCTTCAGATGTTGACTACCAAATTTGAGAACCTAAGGATGATGGAAGATGAAACCATTCATGAGTTTCACATGAACATCTTGGAAATTGCCAACACCTCAGGAGCATTGGGAGAAAAGATGTCAGAAGAAAAACTAGTGAGAAAGATTCTCAGATCCTTGCCTAAAAGATTTGCAATGAAGGTGACTGCTATAGAGGAAGCTCAGGATATCTGCAACTTGAAGGTTAAGGAACTCATTGGGTCACTTCAGACCTTTGAGATGGGGATCAGTGACAATGTCGACAAGAAAAACAAGAGCATATCACTTGTATCCAATACTGAAGATGAAAACAAGGAGGATGAAGAAGAAAATATTTCAGAAGCTATAGCCATGCTTGGAAGGCAGTTCAACAAACTCATCAAGAGAATGGATCCAAAGTCAAGGTCAAATGTCAAGAACATTCCTTCTGAAATTAACAGATCTTATGACTCCAGCAGAAGACCAAAGTCTGAAGAGAAGGGAAATCAAAGAAAAGGAATCCAATGCCATGGATGTGAAGGATATGGGCACATTCGAGTTGAATGTCCTACCTTTCTTAAGAAACAAAAGAAAGGAATGTCTGTTACTTGGTCTGATTGTGACTCAGAAAGTAATTCTGAAGAAGAATCTGCCAAACTAGTTACTGCACTAACTGGTATTTGTAACTCTGATAGTGACTCTAGTGATGGGGAAGTAACATTTGAAGAACTGGCTGACTCCTACAAGAAGTTATGTATCAGAAGTGCTGAAGTCTGTCAGCAAAATGAGAGACAAAAAAAACTCATACTAAAGTTGGAGGCTGAGAAGAAGGCAGGCACTGAGACTATAAGTCATCTCGAAAGTGAAGTTCAAATGCTAAACTCAAAACTTGACCAAATGACCAAATCTGTCAAGAGGCTGACAAATGGAACTGACAAATTAGAAGAAATCCTTCAGGTTGGACAAAATGTGGGAAACAAGTCTGGTCTAGGATTTGTGGCAACAAATAAATCTATTGTAGACAAGAAGAAAATCAGGCCTGATAAACAAATGTCAAAGCAGATGTCATAACATAGCACTCAACATCGAGAACAGAGAAATATGAAGAAAAAATATCAAAGATGGAGATGTCATCATTGTGGGAGGTTTGGTCACATAAAGCCATTCTGCTTCAGATTATATGGATATCCTAATCAGACCCTAATTGTCAAACCTAAGTCTAACAAGGCACCATATACTCAACAGTGGAAGAAAAAGGTTGCTGCCCTGATAGCTCACACCTAACTTAGAGTCTCTGCAAAGGAAGACTGGTACTTTGATAGTGGATGCTCTAAACACATGACTGGAATCAAGAATCTTCTCAATAATGTTAAACCTCACACTACTAGTTATGTGACTTTTGGAGATGGTGCTAGAGGAGAAAACAAAGGAGTTGGAAACTTGGACTGCCCTAGAGTTCCAAACCTAAATGAAGTATTGCTGGTAAAAGGCTTGACTGCTAATCTCATAAGTATCAGTCAATTATGTGATCTAGGATTCAAGGTCAACTTCACCAAGTCTGAATGTCTTGTATCTAATGAAAAACAAGAAGTTGTAATGAGAGGAGTCAGATCTAAAGACAACTGCTACTTATGGGAGTCTGAGAACACTAATTATTCTTCTGTGTGCTCTATTGCCAAAGAAGAAAAAGAAGTGAAACTGTGGCACCAAAAACTTGGTCATTTACATCTAAGAGGAATAAAAAGGATTATATCCATGGAGGCAGTCAGAGGGATTCCAAGGCTGCAAATTGATGAAGGGAGAGTCTGTGGTGAATGTCAGGTTAGAAAGCAGACTAGAATGTCACATCCAAAGTCAAGACATCTGACCACTTCTAAGGTGCTAGAACTTCTACATATGGATCTGATGGGACCCATGCAGGTGGAAAGTCTTGGTGGAAAAAGATATGCCTATGTTGTTGTGGATGATTTTTCCAGATTCACCTGGATTAACTTCATTAGAGAAAAGTATGATGTATTTGAAGTATTTAAGGAACTGTGCATAAGAATTCAAAGAGAAAAAGAAGGATGCATTGTCAGAATCAGAAGTGATCATGGCAAGGAATTTGAAAATAGTAAGTTTGACGAGTTCTTCTCCTCAGAAGGAATTAATCATGAATTCTCTTCACCCATAACTCCTCAACAAAATGGAGTTGTGGAAAGGAAAAACAGGACTATACAGGAATCTGCCAGAGCAATGATACATGCCAAAAGACTTCCTATTCATTTTTGGGCTGAAGCTATGAATACAACATGTTATATCCATAACAGGGTCACCTTGAGAAAGGGAACATCATCCACCATTTATGAACTTTGGAAAGGAAGAAAGCCTACCGTGAAGTACTTCCATGTATTTGGAAGCAAGTGCTATATTCTGGCAGATCATGAACAAAGGAGAAAGATGGACCCTAAAAGTGATGAAGGAATATTCCTAGGATACTCTACCAACATCAGAGCTTATAGGGTATTCAATTCCAGGACCAAAGTTATGATGGAATCTATAAATGTCATAGTTGATGATTACCATGAGGAAACAAATGTCCCATATGATGTTGAGACATTCTTTGAGACCTCAACTCAAAAGGATGATATTCCTAAAACTACTTCATCAGAATCTGAATCAAAGGAAGCTAACAAAGACCCTTCCATCAGAATTCAGAAAGATCATCCTAAGGAACTCATCATAGGAGATCCTAACAGTGGATTCATTACAAGATCTAGAGAAATCATTACGAACTCTTGCTTTGTATCTAAGATTGAACTAAGAAATGTTAAGGAGGCTTTAACTGATGAATACTGGATTGGAGCAATGCAAGATGAATTGAACCAATTCAAGCAACATGAAGTATGGGAGTTAGTTCCTAGACCAGGAGGAACAAACATCATTGGCACAAAATGGATCTACAAGAACAAATCAGATGCTGAAGGAGTTGTCACCAGGAATAAGGCAAGACTTGTTGCTCAAGGATACACTCAAGTTGAAGGGGTTGATTTTGATGAGACTTTTGCTCCTGTAGCCAGACTGGAATCAATCAGACTCCTATTGGGAATTGCTTGTCTCCTTAAGTTCAAGCTATTTCAGATGGATGTAAAGAGTGCCTTCCTTAATGGGTACTTAAATGAGGAAGTTTATGTGGAACAGCCAAAGGATTTTCGGATCCAAACTTCCTTGATCATGTCTACAAATTGAGGAAAGCTTTATATGGTCTGAAAAAAGCTCCTAGAGCATGGTATGACAGGTTGACAAAATTCCTCTCTGACAAAGGATACAGGAAAGGAGGCTTGGATAAAACTCTTTTTGTCAAAAATGAAGGAGGAAAGATAATGGTAGCTCAAATCTATGTTAATGACATAGTGTTTAGGGGAATGTCAGATAAAATGGTTAAACATTTTGCTGACCAGATGCAAGCTGAATTTGAAATGAGCCTCATGGGAGAATTGACCTACTTTCTTGGACTACAAGTCACACAGATGGAAGACTCAATTTTTCTGTCTCAAAGTAAGTATGCAAATAACATTGTCAAGAAGTTTGGGATGGAGAATGCCAGTCACAAAAGGACTCCTGCACCTACTCATTTAAAGTTGTCCAAAGACTCAAGTGGGGTTAAGGTGGACCAAAGCTTGTATAGAAGCATGATAGGAAGTCTGCTATACTTAACAGCCAACAGACCTGACATTGCTTTTGCAGTTGGAGTATGTGCAAGATACCAGGCTGAACCCAAAGTAAGTCATATCAACCAAGTGAAAAGAATTCTGAAGTATGTGAGTGGAACCTACAACTATGGGTTGTTGTACTCTCATGGATGTGAACCAACTCTGAATGGTTACTGTGATGATGATTGGGCTGGAAGTGTTGATGATAGAAAGAGCACCTCTGGAGGATGTTTCTTCTTAGGAAATAATCTTGTCTCTTGGTTCAGCAAGAAACAGAACTGTGTGTCTCTATACTGATGAAGTTGAATACATAGCAGCTGGTAGTAGCTGTTCTCAAATGATCTGGATGAAACAGATGCTTACTGAGTATAATGTCACACAAGATGTTATGACATTGTACTGTGACAATCTGAGTACTATCAACATTTCCAAGAATCCTATTCAGCATAGCAGGACCAAGCATATTGACATTAGACATCACTTCATCAGAGATCTTGTGGAGGAGAAGACGATTAAACTGGAACATGTTGCCACTGAACTACAACTGGCTGACATTTTTACCAAGGCACTTGATGTTAATCAATTTGAAAATTTGAGGGGCAAGCTGGGTATTTGCCAACATGAAGAAATGTAGCAATTAATTTTGCTTAAAACAAGGGATGAGAGAGATATTTTAGTTAAGTCTACTCTGATTGGGCTAATCATCTGTTTCTCTATTTCTTTCCAAAATTTTAAGAAGTTGAATAGACATTCATATATCTCCTTCCTCTCGCGTTTCTGCAACAATCTCCAATCTCTCAAACAAAGATTTCACTATCACTATTACCTGTTTTCTAAATCACTCAAAATGTCTCAACTATCCATGTCATCATCCTCTTCAAAGGCGACTTCTTCTTCCGCATCCTCTGATCGAGAACCTAGGGCAATCACAAACTGCATGGATTCTGATGTTCTGGAGATAACTCCTCTTCGTGAACTGGCAGCTGACCCCACTAAGGTCAAGAAGCTGCGAACCAGACATGCAAGAAGATCACAAGCCTCTTCATCTGGTAAATCCTCTCAACCATCATCTTTTGTTCCTCCAGAAATAGAAAATAGGGAAGGTTCTGTTTATGTTCATCCAGCTATATCTAGACTTGTCACTAGGATTCTAAATGAGAATCACTCTGTACTTGGCATTTCTGTACCTTTGAATCAAGAATCTGCTAGTCCAAATGTTGAAATGAATCCAGATGTCACTCAGAATGTTGAGACACATGATGACAACATTAGGAAATCTCCTGAAAATCGTGATGATCACCAGAACCCTACTGAGAAGGATGTTGAACCCCCGGTTATTGATGGTGATGAAGAATACTCTGACAATGACTTAATTGCCAATATCAACCCTATCATATCTAGAAGGATGATGAACAGAAAAGGAAAGCATGATGCTGCCAAAAGCCTCTCCAAAGAGAAGACTGCTGATGTTATTCATAAGAAAGCCAGGTCTGAGAACAAGACTGGAGTAGAAGCTGTGAAGGCTGGATTGTCAAAAGAGAAAGGGAAGGTGAAAACTAGAGTACCTGTTGGTAGTCTCTCAAAACCTTTGAGACAACCAATAGCCAAGAAAAGGAAGGATCCTGAAACCTCTGAATCTGATGAGGAATCAGATTTTGAGTTTGATGTTGAGAGTAATGTTCCAGACATTCCTCTCAGAAGGAAACTCTCTTCGAGCAAAATGCCTAAAGTCCCTGAAGTTGCCATTGACAACATCTCCTTTCACCATCCAGAGAATGCTAACAGGTGGAAGTATGTATTTTTGAAAAGGATCGCTTTGGAAAGAGAGCTGAACAAGAGTGCCATGGAATGTAAGGAGATCATGGATCTAATCAAGACTGTTGGTCTAATAAATATTGTGGTAAAGATTTATGTTGTTGGAACCAGGACAAACTTTGACTATGGCAAGTATATCTTTGATCAAACATTGAAACATGCTGGAAGTTGTGCTATTAAAGGCCCTATTGCCTTTCCATCTCTTCTGTGTGGTATAGTCCTTGCTCAGTATCCTGACATTCTAGTTGAAAAAGATACTGTATGCAAAAGAGCACCTGCTCTTGGTTTGAACTATAAGCTATTTCAGGGAACACATGTTCCTGACATTGTCATGACATCTACTGAGACATCAACTGTCAAATCTCATTCCAAGAAAGCTGATGTTATAGTTGTGCTGAAGGAAACCTGCAAAGAGCTTGACACAAGGAAAAGGACTCTTGAGGACCTGATTGCAAGACTAGAACAGGAGGAGAATGAAGGACAAAGAAGGGAAGAGGATGCTGATGAAGACCAGCATAACACTGAAGATAGTGCCTCCTCTGAAGATGACAGTGCTTGAAGATCAGTGTAGTTGACAAGTTTGCTGTTGGTACCTGTTGCTGCAAATGACTTTTGATTTTTTTTCTGTGTTTTTATTATTCATTTTGGATGACTGTATAACTTAAAAGTACAAGTATCTTTGGCCTATTTATGGCTAAAGAGGGGGAGAAGATTTTGTGATAATTTTGGTAGAATTAGACTTAGTAGATGTTATTAAAAATTCTGCTGCTCTCTAATCTCTGATTGTTTAGGGGTTTTAGCCAAAAATTTGCCAAAGGGAGAGTTTGTAAGTGTTTAGTTGTTGGCATGTTTTTTTGGTAAAACCAGTTGTGTGAATGTCATGACTGATGTCATAACATTCTGGGATACAAGGTACATTCTGCAGAAAAATAATGTCATACAAGAGCTACTCAATATGAGTGTTTAGCTGATCATATTTATTGCATTCTACCAAAATCAGTAAACAGGATTCTTGTTGTCATAACCAATGTTAAGACATCCTGTACTGATCTAACATTTGTGCAGATTTGTTATTTCTGAGATTTTTAAGGAATCTGGTTTATTCAGTCCAGATCAGATTCTCACGTGGACATTAGGTTAACTTTGCTTAACCCTAATCTGGTTGTTAAATTCCTATGACCAAGTCTTGAAGTTAACCCTAATTAACCCTAGCTATTTTCGTGGAAGCCCTAACTGAAGAATAGTTGCCTATATATTCCGCATGAAGACTATTGGTGAAGGATACTTTTTGACAGAAGATCAATAAGGGACTGTATAGTTGTAACTACTGTGAGCCAAACAATTATCATTGTGATAAGTGATTTGGAGTAGGATTTGATTGTAAGGGTTGTGTATCACTCAAAGCTTTGAAGCACGAGTGTTTGTGTTACTTGATTAAAGCTTTGAAGCAAAGTCAAGTTAGGGTTGTGTATCACTCAAAGCTTTGAAGCACGAGTGTTTGTGTTACTTGATTAAAGCTATGAAGCAAAATCAAGTGTATGTACTGAAGAGTGCCTTCATAATTTCATTAGTCAATTGTTTAGTATCGCTGCTGTGATTGAGGGGGAGTGAGTAGGAACTCAGGTTTAAGTTGAACTTAGATTGAAGTTGCATTGGGTAGGTCTTAAGTGAAGGAGATAAACTGGTTGGTTTATTCCTGAATTAATATCTCTTATAGTGAATTTCCTCCCTGGCTTGGTAGCCCCCAGAGTAGGTGTTGTTACACACTGAACTGGGTAAATAATTGACTGTGTTCTTTACTGATTTTAAATTTACTGTCTTGAAGAGTGTCAGATACGGTGTCATAACATTCACTGTGACATTGAGTATCTGCTGCCAGAATTTCACATTGGACGTTTTAATCTTTAAACTGTTGTGTTCATTTTCTTTCCTTTTACATTTTATTTTGTTTAAGGATGGTTATCCCTTACACACACCTACACTCACAAAATGCAGGTACCCATCCACTCCGGATTCCATGGGTGACTATTCTGCTTTAGTCTTCGGTGACTCTGAAGATTTGGTCAATCATGCTGAGTACGAAGTCGACGAAGACTGTGAAGTGCCGGGAGAGTTAGCCAGACTTTTGCAACAAGAAGAGAGGGGTATTCTGCCCCATGAAGAGTTGCTAGAGACCATCAACTTGGGAACAGAGGAAGACAAGAAAGAGGTTAAGATGGGTGCTAACCTGGAACCAAGTGTCAAAGAGCGCTTAGTGCAGTTATTGAATGAATATGTTGAAATCTTCGCCTGGTCCTATGGAGACATGTCGGGACTAGACACAGACATTGTGGTTCACTGTCTCCCTACAAGAGAAGATTGTCCTCCGATCAAACAAAAAGTCCGTCGAATGAGGCCTGACATGTCTGAAAAGATCAAAGCTGAGGTGATGAAGCAATTCAATGTTGGCTTTCTGGCTGTTACTTCCTATCCACAATGGGTTGCTAACATTGTGCTTGTGCCTAAGAAGGACGGCAAAGTCAGAATGTGTGTGGACTATAGGGAACTTAACAGGGCTAGCCCTAAAGATGATTTTCCCCTACCACACATCGACATCTTGGTTGACAACACAGCTCAACACAAGGTATTTTCCTTCATGGATGGATTCTCGGGATACAACCAGATAAAAATGGCCCCCGAAGACATGGAGAAAATTACTTTTGTCACGCAGTGGGGTACCTTCTGTTACAAAGTGATGTCATTCAGACTGAAGAATGTCGGGGCAACCTAACAACGCGCCATGGTAGCTTTGTTTCATGACATCATACATCATGAGATTGAAGTCTACGTAGACGACATGATAGCCCGTTCACAGACAGAAGAAGAACACCTCGATCATCTGCAAAAGCTGTTTGTCAGATTGAAGGAGTATAGGCTCAAATTAAACCCAAGCAAGTGCACTTTTGGAGTCAGGTCTGGTAAACTGTTGGGATTTATCGTCAGCAACAAAGGCATTGAGGTTGATCCTGCTAAAGTCAAAGCTATACGAGAAATGCCTGCCCCCCGCACTGAAAAGGAGGTTAGAGGTTTCTTGGGACGCCTAAACTATATTGTGAGGTTCATCTCTCACCTAACATCTACCTGTGAGCCAATCTTCAAGTTGTTGAAGAAAGATCAGGTGATTGAATTGAACAATGATTGTCAAGTTGCTTTTGATAAGATCAAGGAGTATTTACTGGAACCTCCTATTTTGATGCCACCCGTCGAAGGAAGGCCGTTAATCATGTATCTAACTGTTTTGGATAACTCAATGGGGTGCGTACTGGGCCAACATGACGAGTCTAGCCGAAAAGAGCATGCCATTTATTACCTTAACAAAAAGTTTACCGACTGTGAGACTCGCTACTCACTGCTCGAGAAAAATTGTTGCGCTTTGGTATGGGCTGCTTGCTGGCTAAGGCAGTATATGTTGACTCATACCACTTTGCTGATTTCCAAGATGGACCCGATCAAGTATATCTTCGAGAAGCCTGCTTTATCTGGAAGAATCGCTAGATGGAAAATGATCTTGACTGAGTATGATATCTAGTATACTACCCAAAAAGCTATAAAGGGGAGTGTACTAGCTGACCATCTAGCTCATCAAGACGTCGAAGATTACCAATCTATGAGATTCGACTTCCCTGACGAAGACATCGTGACATTGGACAACATTGAAGGTAACGGACCATATGACGGACCAGAACAAGGATCCCGATGGACCCTGTACTTTGATGGTGCTTCAAATGCACTTGGCAACGGTATCAGTGCGGTACTCATTTCTCCGGAAGGTTGCCATACACCCTTCACTGCTCGACTTTGCTTCAGATGTACCAACAACATGGCTGAATATGAAGCTTGCATCTTTGGTCGCAAGGCTGCTATTGACTTGGGAATCAAATCTTTGGTCGTATTTGGGGACTCAACTTTGGTTATCAGTCAAATCAAAGGAGAGTGGGACGTTAAGCATCCTAATCTTATCCCATACAAAGAACATGTCCTGACAGTGTTGCCTCATTTCGAGCAGATTACCTTTGAACACTTCCCGCGAGAAGAAAATCAGCTAGCATATGCTCTAGCCACAATGTCTTCCATGTTTAAACTCAACTGGGACAATGAGGCTCCCCAAATCACCATCGAGCGAATGGGCAAACCTGCACACTGTCATGAGATTAATATCGAAGAAGTAGTGGAACAACCCTAGTTTCGTGAAATCAAAAGGTATCTCCAGACTCGAGAATACCCTGAAGGAGCTTTTGTCAATGACAAAAAGTTCTTAAGGAGATTTGCTGCCAAGTTCTTCCTGAGCAATGGTATCTTATATAAGCGCAACCATGATTGTGTTCTACTTCGTTGTATGGACAAGGTTGAAGCAGAGTTGATCATGACCGAAATACATGGTGGCACATTTGGCACCCACTTAAGCGGACATACGATGGCTAAGAAGATTCTAAGGGCAGGCTACTATTGGTCTACCATGGAAGCTGATTGCCATCAATATTCCCGTACTTGTCACAAATGCCAAGTCTATGCTGACAAGGTACATATTCCTCCAGTTCCTCTCAACGTTCTAACAGCTCCTTGGCCATTCGCGATATGGGGAATCGACATGATTGGAGAGATCAAGCCTACGACATCCAATGGACATCGCTTCATCTTGGTCGCTATTGATTACTTTACCAAGTGGGTCGAAGCAGCTTCCTTCGCCTCTGTTACAAAGAATGTGGTTACCCGCTTCATTAAGCAGAATCTCATATGCGGGTATGGTATCCTCGACAGGATTATCACGGACAACGGTACAAATTTGAACAACACTATGATTACCGCTCTGTGCGAGCAGTTCAAGATTTATCATCACAATTCATCTCCCTATCGGCCAAAGATGAACGGTGTTGTTGAAGCCGCGAACAAAAATATCATTCAAAAGATGACAGTCACCTACAAGGACTGGCATGAGATGTTACCGTTTGATGTGCACGGGTATCGTACCACAGCACGTACTTCAACAAGGGCAACCCCCTTCTCTTTGGTATATGGCATGGAAGCTGTTTTACCTATGGAGGTTCATATTCCTTCCTTAAGGATCATGAAAGATGTCGGTTTGAGTGAAGACGATTGGATTCAGACCCGGCTTGATCAACTTAATTTGATCAACGAGAAGCGACTTACTGCTGTTTGTCATTGTCAGACGTATCAAAAACGGATGATCAAGGCTTTCAACAAGAAAGTCATACGTCAGGTATATCAAGTCGGAGATCTTGTAATCAAGCGGATCATCTTGCTGCAAAGTGATCCCAGGGGCAAGTGGACTCCTACTTACGAAGGACCATTTGTGATCAAGAACGTCTTTTCTGGTGGGGCAATGATTCTGACCACTATGGACGGAGACGACTTGCCGCATCCTACGAACGCAGACATAGTCAAAAGATACTACGCATAAAATGACCCGACAAGTTGAAAACCCGAAAGGGCGATTTGGGGAAAAATGGGCATCCCGGTGAATCGAAAACCCGAAAGGGCGGTTCAGGAAAAAAAATTAGGAATAAACAAAAAAAATATGTACTCCCGGAAAGTTGAAAACCCAAAAGGGCGACTTGGGCAAAAAAGGGGTTCCCGGTGGACTGAAAACCCGAAAGGGCGGTCCAGGCAAAAATTAGGGAATTAAAGCGTATGACTATGTCTCGTCGGATCACTTTAAGGACAATCTCTTCACCAACAAGCTCCAAGCTTCTGATCAATCCAATCATCTGCGGACGAAGCAACGAATGGACAAGATACTCAGAGTTGTGAAGACCATAGCAGAATGGGAACCCCATGGAATTATTGCACATAGCCATCTTTCTTTTGTATAAAAATTTTCTCAATTTACGACAACATTCTCTTACTAGGATGTCTGTCTCCTTTGTACAAAGATACTTACAAAAGTTAATACAAAAATACTTCAAAGTGAAAAAATTTGCTTGCCTTTCCTTTCTTTTTACACTTATGTTTTATTTGAAAATGTCCAATGTTTTGTTAAATAGGCATATGCATTTGAATATAATCACTGCTTACAAATAAAACGAAATTGAGAAAGGATAATTACTGATAGGTTGAAGGTGTAGGAAGATATCCTTGTGCTATTCCAGAAGAAATCCCCTGCAGTATGTCATTCAGATCCTCAATAAAGCTAAAACCTTGGAGTATATATCCCCAGCGGAGTTAAATTTCAAGATCCCCAGCGGAGCCAGTGTATTCTAAACTTTATTCCCCAGCGGAGTTAAGTTTCAAAGTTCCCATCATAGTTCAAACTCCCGATCCCCGGTGGAGCCCGAAAACCCTGAAATACCTATCCCCCAGCGGATCTAGAATATTCTAAACCTTCTTCCCCAGCGAAGTCAGATTTCCAACTATCAATCCCCATTAGGAACCATTCAATTTTCCCCAACTTCCCCAGTAGATTGGCGTACAACCCAAGCTCCTGATTTCCCCAACCGAGTAAACACGCTCCCCACAGAGTTACTTCCCAACAGACTGAGGATTCTAGTTCTTGTTTCTCCATACGAAGCCTCCCAGGTTTTAATTCCCTAGTAGAGGTCGTCGGAGTTCTCCTTATTTCCCAGGAAAGTCATGAAGGATTCTCATTCCCCACAGAAGTTGTCGAAGCTCTTGTTAAATCCCCACAAGTCACCAAGGATTTTTAATCCCCAGCGGTGGTCCCAGGATTTCCCATTCTCGACAATCAAAGATCTTTAATCCCCAAGCAGTCAGCAAGGGTTTCTCATCTTCAACAAAGATTTTTTGAGTCCTCAGCATCGGTCAAGATTCACTTTCCCCGGCAGCAGTCAAGGATTTCATTGTCTCCAGTTATCAAGGATTTATTTTCCTCAGCAAGACAGCTACTCAGCTTACATGCACATCCATTACATTCATATATCATAAACATTGATGAAACATATTCTATTGCATCATGCATATCATGCAACATGACTTTGTGTTTAGCTAACATTTTCCCCCTTTTTCAGGATAAGATTAAAAAGCTATCATTAACAACTATTCAGAGATTTCAGATACAGTATGGATACACCCCAGACACGACGATCATTCTACTACTCATTCAGACTTCAGCAATCCGATACAGACTAGATACGCTCCAGACACAGCGGCCATTCTATCCCTCATTCAGATTCAACTAACAACTTCAAGTTCAGATACGCTCCAAACACGGATGCCATTCTGGCCCTTACACCAGAAGTTTGATTCTCCCCGGTGCAGTCGCCACAAAAGTCATTATGTCACTTATTCAGATCCCAGTTACAGTTTCAGATACACTCCAGACATGGAAGTCATTCTGCTACTTATACAGATCTCAACTACAGATACAGTCCAGATATGCTCCAGACACTGTTGCCATTCTGTCACTCATTCGGAATTTATCCCCAGCACACAGTTGCTCCATACACAGATGTTTCTCTGTTACCCATTCACAATACAGATACACTCCAGACACGGAAGTCATTCTGATATTCATTCAAAGTTCAAATACATTTACAGCTCGGATACGCTCTAAATAAAGACGTCATTCCCTTGCTCATACAAATCCAGTCTCCGGATATAATTTAGATACGTTCTAAATGCGGATACCATTCTGATGTTCAACAAACCAATCTTAGATGGCATCTTTAAGCCCATCTCCAGCAAGTTTCTACAATCTTAAATGGCATCTTTAAGCCCATTCCCTCAATAATATTTTGACGAGTGCAAATTTACGGGCACTCTAGTGTCCAATCCTCTTTTACCTTCGAGTCACGAAAGGCAAACTTGCCAATCTAACTCTTCATGTTCAAGAAGATTGAACAGGGGCAACTATTGTACCCCAAAATTTGCTCTCTCATTTTATCAATATTTCTCATCACAAGGCTCTTGGAACTCAAGATCAAGCTAGGGTTTGCTCTGCTCAAGACACCTCCTTGCACTATTGACCTAAATTAGGGTTTGAGTTTGCACAGGGATTTTTGGACTTTCAATGCCCAAATTTACTTTCATACTTCATGTTGGACTCATAAGTTTGTCCATAATAAGTTTCAAGCCTTGAATCAAATTTTTGCCCAAGCAATTGGACAATTGACCTAGAAATCAACTATATTGAGGAAAAAGTCAACTGTGACCAATTTACAGTCAAACCTCATGAATTTTGACCCACATCAACATTATGAACTCATATGAACCATTTGATCAAGTTTAGACCACAATTCCACAAGAAATTTGATCAGATCACCAAAAGGGCAAAATGGTCATTTTTAGGGTTTTGACTGTACAAAGGCAATTTTTGACTGTTTGACCTAGCCAGTGGCAAATTAAGCTCAATCATGGACTCAAGGACTCAATTACATTATCTTTACCTATTCAACAAATTCAAAAGATCTAAAATGCATGGGATTGACAGATGAATTTTTCAGTCAACTGATCAATATTTGACTGTACACTAAAAAGTCAAACTTTGACTTTTTGGTCAAAATCAAGTGTCAAGGGTCATTTTTCATCAAGATGTGTCAAATTATGAAACTTGTTCATCAAGAAACCCAAAATTTCAAATTAGGGTTTGAAATTGAAAATTTTCATAACTTAGAATTTTTCTAAGTTATAAAATTTTCTTAATTTTTCCTAACTTTGTCCCATATTTTCACCATGATGCAAACAGATTCAAACAAAACTTACAACATGAAAGTTGTAGTCCTACACAAATTCTACAACTTTTATTCACAAAGTTTTCTCAAAAGAAGCTTGGATCTCAAGTTATGATTTTTGGAACAAGGGTCCCTAAAACTTTTAACTTAGAGAAAATTTGCCCTAGTTTAGGCAGAATTTTGACCCATCTTCTTGGCCATTTTTCACATATTTACACTTGGAGTCTCAATTTGCACTTCAAAGATGGATTATATTACATGTTGAAAGCTTTCCAAATTGTCCAATAACTCCTCAAACACATTTGTGGTTAGGGAGAATCGAATGCTTGAAGTTGGCAAAAACTCACTTTGTATCCATGGCCAATACATGTTCATACAAGTTGCAAAATCTGTCCAAACTAGCTTTGTACTTGATTACAGGTCTCTAAACCAATTCACACTCCTTAATTAAATGCAAATACATTGGACATTGGTCTTATTCTGATCAACAAAGCTTGGCACAATGAATAAATCCATTTTGGGCATAAAGGTAGCACTTCCATTTACATAAAGCATGCTTTATGTCAAATTGCATTTCTTGAGCCATACACCAAGCCCTTTGTTGCAAACAAGGCTCCCTAATGTCAGGAAAAGTTCAACAATTTTGTGCAGCTAGGTTACAAGCCAGTACAGCCATAGCACTGTCAACTCTCACTTTTTACTTCAAAACCAAGTAATTATGCAAAAGGTCAACAACTTGCACATCTGATATAATCAACTCTGGCCAACATTTCAAACAAGTTTTGTGCATTGCCTTGAGCCAGAAACACGAATTGCTGAGCCCTCAAGCCTTCCAAAACACCAAATCACATTCTTCTTGCAAAACAGGGCACTCCATGCAGATTCACATCCATCACACAAACCACTCGTGCGTTTGGCCTCAAACTTGTTCCAATACCTTCCATTCAACTCACCCAAGCTATTCCAAACCTCCATTGCCAACTGTAACTCCATTTACAATGTTCACCATTTTCATTTCAAGCTTGTGCAGGTTGACTTCTAGAGGCTGATTCAGGAACATTCGAAGCAAACTAGCTATTGGAAAAGACCAAGTGAAGTTCAGGCAAGCTACCTGGCACCTCAAAACTTGTTGAGAAGCTCTGCATTGTCCAAATCGAATCCAACTGAAACAGGTATTTCTCTAGCTTCTATCTCTCTATTTAAGAACATTTAGCCTTAGGTTTGTGAATGAAAAATATAGTATTCAATGCCATGAAGCTGTACATATGCTCAGTTTTCATTTATATTAAACGTGCTAAGAGAATTTCATCCATGAACATGCTGAAAAAACTAGGTTAGATTTTAGGGCCAGAGAAATTCTCTCTGGTCTTTGAGAGTTAGATTAAGTTTTTTATATGGTTAGAATCATGGTTTAATGCTCTACAAGTTTCATGTTTTGAGTTTTGGCAAAAGATCACAAATATAGGAGTTAGCAGTTTGTACAGGGCGCGCGTTTTTTCTGTTTGAACAAGGAAGAAGATGAAGTGGAAATGGGTTGGGCTGGCTTGTTTCTACTTCTAACACCTCCCATTTTCAGTTTTACACCCCCTGGCCCAATTTCTTTATATTTTGTTATTTTTGTATTTTAATATCATTTCTGATTTTATTTATTTATCCCCAAATATAAAAAATGCTTAAAAATATTTTCACATTTTTTTATACATTTATTTGATATTTTATTTTGATTTTTCTAAACATTAAAGCATTTTGAATACTTTTTTATAATTTATTTGAAAACTTGAAAATAATGTAAATAATACTTTTATTTTTATTTCTTATTTTTATTCACATTGAAAATATTTTCTTGAATATATTTTATTTTTGTAAATATTTTATTTTATCTTACACATACTTAATATATTTAATATATATATATATATATATATATATATATATATATATATATATATATATATATATATATATATATATATATATATATATATATATATATATATATATATATATATATATATATATATATATATATATATATATATATATATATATATATATATATATATATATATATATATATATATATATATATATATATATATATATATATATATATATATATATATATATATACTTTTATTTTATTAAATAATTAGAATAAAAATATAAAAATATTACCTTTTTATTTTTTATTATTATTTATACTAAAAAATACCTTTTCTTCAATGTATTTCATTTTTGTACATATTAATATATTTTTGTATATAAATAATATATAATATTGTTTTCTTAAGGAAAATTAGGGTTTACCCCTTTAATAAATAAAATTAATCTTTTATTTCATTTCTTTATACTCTTGTTCATTGAAAATATTTTACATACATAAACAAATAAAAACTTCTTTTTTGCATAATACATTTTATTTAACATTTATTTATTTTGTTTATTTAAATAATTGTACATTTAAATATTGTTGCATTGAGATTCAATTTGGATGTAATAGTAATCTAGGGTTTATATTTCTTGTCAAATACCCCCTATTCAAAATTGTACCCCCATCTCCATAATCATGTTGTAATAGCTTAGAATTTAAATTCTCGCACTTAACACTTTCAATTATGCCATGATTAGAGAATTAGGGTTTGTATGCAAAAATCAAATTAACAAATAGTTTGACCTAATCAAAGACAAAAATGCATGAAAAACAAACACAATGCACACTTGCACCCCTAGGGTTACGATCCACTTGTTGCCTTCAAAAATGGGTCATGGTATGCATGTTAAGTACTTTGGCAAAACAAAAACAAAACAAAAGATCATAGTCCCTCGATGACGCTATCTTGGTTGCCTAAACAAAAATGATCAAGTCCCTCAAGAAAATTGCCAAAAATACTTGACACAATTGCTATCATGGTCTATACGATGACCCGCGCCTGTCCTGTTTAACATCCTAACACAAGGTTGTTCACCAAATGCAATGGTGAAACAACATTGTTAAAAGGGTTTAAAACATAAGAAAGGTCTTTGAGTAAAATAGGGTAGATAGCTCTTAGTTACTTGATCAAAAGCTTGCAAAACATCCTTGCTATTTTCAAACACACTTCACAACACAATTTCAAAATCCAACTTTCAAACATTGAAAACTTTTCAAAAGACAAAAACACTTTTGTATACATTCAAACAAGAATCATTACAAAGGTTGCCACAACAATGGCCTCTTTTCAAAACATCTTTCAAAACCACACAAAAGCACCATTTCAAACAATTGAAAAAGCAAAGCAAGTGATCTAAACAAGTAACTAAGAGCCCATGGATAACCATGGATGAAAAGGGTGCTTGTACCTTCCCTTTTCATAATCTACTCCCCGAATCCAAGAAAACATCTCAAAGGTCTTTCCTGTGCTTTTTGACCTTTCCTTAGGATAAAATAAAAAGTCGGTGGCGACTCTTGCTAAACCGAAACATTTGCGAACACAAACGCAAAACCTCAAGTCAGTTCTCCCACCGTATCACACCTGTCCTTGTCATTTGAGTGTCCTATGTTGAAGAATGGAATCCAACAACTGATTAATAACAAGGAAATTTTGTTTGAGAAGGCTCCTGTTTCACCCATTCCAGTTCCAGAAGTTTCAATATTAACCATATACGCCAATCCTTCCAGGGTTCCTAAAAAACCCGTTAGGATTACATCTGCTCCAGTGACTACTCCGTTGAAGATAACAATGCCCGGACCAACCCCATACAAAACGATAAAATGGTACCATGGAACTATGGTGGAGAAATCTACTACCATGGTGTCAAACAGATTGAACATACCATTGAAGAAGAAAGCTCTGAGGAAGATAATCCCGACATCAGTCACATTGCCGGAACAAGCAAAGTTACCCGTAGTGGAAGAATCTTTTCTCCAGAGATTGCTCCTCCAACAGCAGTCTTTGGACCCGCGGCCATTCCAAGGAATACACCTATACCATTAACTGTACCTGCAAGTGTACCCTCCAACAATTGCAATGCAATTCCCATCCCTATTTCCGCTGCTGAGAAAAAAGGGAAAGAATGTTCGAGAGGAGCTTGTCTTGAAGAAGGCTCAATCACTAGTCATTCCTGAAACATCCCAGAAAGAGATGGATGAAATTCTGAGGATCATTAAAAAAAGTGATTATGATGTGGTGGAACAACTGGGGCACACCCCCTCTAAAATCTCTATGTTAGCCCTGTTGCTGTGCTCTTAGGCACATGCTAAAGCTTTGGTCAAGTTTTTGAAGACAGCGCACGTACCGTAAGAGACTTCGGATGATCAATTCCAAGAGTGTGTGGCCAGTCTAACAACCGACAATGGCCTGGGATTCTCCGATGCTGACCTGACTCCCAAAGGGAGAAAACATAATGACGCGCTACATGTCTCGGTGGAGTGTAGGGGAACCACCCTAGCCCACGTCTTGGTTGATACTGGATCATCGTTAAATGTCTTGCTGAAGAAAGCCTTGGATAGGCTGGATTGTGAAGGCCTAACCCTGAAACCCAACAATATAATTATGAGAGCATTTGACGGCTCTAAAAGGATGGTCCACGGGGAGGTGGACATCCCGATCAAAGTGGGAACTCAGACGTTCAATTCAACATTCTACGTGATGGACATCCGTCCTTCCTACTCTTGTCTGTTGGGACACCTCTGGATTCACAATGCCGGAGCTGTCACCTCCACCTTGCATCAAATGCTCAAGTACCCCGTCCAAGGGAAAATCATAATTGTTCACGGTGAAGAGGAATACATGATTAGTCATATGAATTCCTTCCGTTATATAGAATTGGAGGGCGAATTCATAGAGACCCCTCTCCAACACTTTGAAGAAGTTTCTCAAGAAATAGTGGCGACTAAAGCGGTGTCCTCAACTCTTGTTATCACAAGACCACCACCTCGGATGTCACCTCTCAAGGATGCTAGGGCAGTAGTGGAAGAAGGCGGATCCACTATCTGGGGGAAGCTTCCAGACTTTCCTTTCAAATCAGACAAGTTTGGCCTGGGATTTACTTCGACTGGTCAAAAGGCTGTGCGCCGCTCCCGTGCCGGAGGGCCAACAAGATCAACCACCGAGGGGTTAATGCACTAGAGGACAGTGAAGAAGAGTTCAGCTTGGAAGACTGGATTTTTCCTACTGTTGCCGGAGGACTGTGCAACTGGGAAGCAAAAGACTTTGTTCTGATTACTTTCATACCGCAGTAATTTATCTTTTCCATTTCTGTTGGATCTGTAATAATTCATAAACAATTCGTACTTTTTCAACCTTGTGTATTACCCGAGGCACATAGGTCCATTTGTAAGGGTTCTTATTTCATTTTCATATGTCATTTTAATGAATCATGGACGCTTTTCATATATAAACCTTTTGTGCTCGTTGTCTTTCTTTTACATTTTGTTGTTTTAAGATGGCTATCCCTTACACACACCCACACTCACAAATGCAGGTACCCTTTCCATTCCGGAACCCATGGGTAACGATACTGTTATAGCCTTCAGTGACTTTGAAGATCTGGTCTACCAAGCCGAATACGAAGGTGAGGAAGATTGTGAGGTGCCATGGGAATTGGCCAGATTATTACAGCAAGAAGAAAGAGCAATCCAGCCTCGTGAGGAGTTGTTAGATACAATCAACTTGGGAACTGAGGAAGACAGAAAGGAAATCAGAATAGGTGCCAATCTAGAGCCGAGTGTCAAGGAGCGCCTAATTCATCTACTGCATGATTATGTTGAAATCTTCGCCTGGTCATACGAAGACATGACGGGACTTGATACAGACATTGTGGTACACCATCTACCCACAAGAGAAGACTGTCCACCAGTGAAACAAAAGGTCATTCGCATAAGACCTGACATGTCGGAGAAGATCAAAGCAGAAGTTATGAAGCAGTTCAATGATGGATTTCTGGCTGTTTCTTCCTATCCACAATGGGTTGCTAACATTGTGCCCGTGCCTAAGAAGGATGGAAAAGTGAGAATGTGCATGGATTACAGAGACTTAAACAGGGCCAGCCCTAAAGATGACTTTCCACTACCGCACATCGACATCCTGGTTGACAACACAGCTCAACACAAAGTATTTTCTTTCATGGACGGATTCTCAGGCTATAACCAGATCAAAATGGCACCTGAGAACATGGAAAAAACTACTTTTGTCACACAGTGGGATACATTCTGCTACAAAGTGATGCCATTCGGACTGAAGAATGTCGGGGCTACCTATCAATGCGCCATGGTAGCTTTGTTTCATGATATGATACATCATGAGATAGAGGTCTACGTAGATGACATGATAGCCCGATCTCAAACTGAAGAAGAACACCTTGATCACTTACAAAAGTTGTTTGTCAGGTTGAAGGAGTACAAGCTCAGATTGAATCCAAACAAGTGTACATTCGGAGTCCGGTCTGGTAAGCTCTTAGGTTTCATTGTCAGCAACAAAGGCATCAAGGTTGATCCTGCCAAAGTCAATGTTATACAAGAAATGCCTGCTCCTCGCACTGAGAAGGAGGTCAGAGGTTTCTTGGGACGCCTAAACTACATTTCTAGGTTTATTTCTCACCTGGCGTCTACCTGTGAGCCAATCTTCAAGCTGTTGAAGAAAGGTAGTCAGATGGAATGACGAATGTCAAGTTGCTTTCGATAAAATCAAGGAGTATTTGCTAGAACCTCCTGTCCTGATGCCACCCGTTGAAGGAATACCGCTAATCGTGTATCTGACCGTCCTAGAGAACTCAATAGGGTGCGTACTGGGGCAGCATGACGAGTCTGGCCGAAAAGAGCATGCCATTTATTACCTTAGCAAAAAGTTTACCGACTGTGAGACCCAATATTCACTGCTCGAGAAAACTTGTTACGCTTTGGTATGGGATGCTCACCGGCTAAGGCAGTATATGTTGACTCATACCACTTTGTTGATATCTAAGATGGATCTGATCAAGTACATCTTTGAGAAGCCTGCTTTGTCCGGAAGGATAGCCAGATGGCAGATGATCCTAACGGAATATGACATACAGTACACAACCCAAAAAGTTATAAAGGGGAGTGAGCTAGCTGATCATCTGGCTCATCAAGCTGTAGAAGATTACCAATCCATGATGTTCGACTTCCCCGACGAAGACATCATGACATTGGACAATGTTGAAGATTTCAGACCATATGACGGACCTGAACAAGGATCCCGATGGACCGTGTACTTTGATGGGGCTTCCAATGCACTTGGAAACGGCATCGGCGCGGTACTCATTTCCCCAGAAGGTTTCCATACTCCTTTCACTGCCCGACTTTGCTTCAACTATACGAACAACATGGCAGAGTATGAAGCGTGCATATTTGGACTCAAGGCTGCAATAGATTGGGAATCAAATCCTTAGGTGTGTTTGGAGACTCAGCTTTGGTCATCATTCAGATCAAAGGAGAGTGGGATAATAAACATCCAAACCTCATCCCTTACAAAGAACATGTCTTGACATTGTTACCACATTTCGAGCAGATTACCTTCGAGCACTTCCCGCGAGAAGAAAATCAGCTAGCAGATGCTCTAGCTACAATGTCATCCATGTTTAAACTTGATTGGGACAATGAGGCTCCCCAAATCTCCATTAAACGGATGGTCGAACCTGCACATTGTCACGAGATTAACATCGAAGAAGTAGTGGATCGGCCATGGTTTCATGAAGTCAAAAGGTATCTCGAGGCGCAAGAATACCCTGAAGAAGCTTCAGTCAATGACAAAAAGTTCTTAAGGAGATTCTCGGCTAAGTTCTTCCTAAGTAATGGCATCCTATACAAGCTCAATCATGATTCTATCCTACTCCATTGTGTGGACAAAGATTGAAGCCGAAAGGATTATAGATGAATTGCATGAGGGCACCTTTGACACTCACTCTAGCGGGCATACGATGGCAAAGAAGATTCTATGGGCAGGCTATTACTGGTCTACCATGGAAGCTGACTGTTATCAACACTCCCGTACTTGTCACAAATGTAAAATCTATGCAGACAAGGTGCACGTGCCTCCAGTTCCTCTAAATGTCTTAACAGCTCCTTGGCCCTTTGCAATGTGGGGAATCGACATGATTGGAGAGATCAAGCCTACAGCATCCAATGGACACCGCTTCATTCTGGTGGCCATTGACTATTTCACCAAGTGGGTTGAAGCAGCTTCCTTCGCATCTGTTACAAAGAATGTTGTTGCGCGCTTCATCAAGCAGAACCTTATTTGCCGACACGGTATCCCCGAAAGGATCATCACTGACAATGGTACAAACCTTAACAATACTATGATCACTGCCTTGTGCGAGCAGTCCAAGATTCAACATCATAATTCATCCCCCTATCGGCCAAAGATGAATGGTGCTGTTGAAGCTGCGAACAAAAACATCAAAAAGATCATATAAAAAATGACAGTCACCTACAAGGACTGGCATGAGATGCTACCGTTTTCTTTTCACGGGTACCGTACCATGGCACGCACATCAACTGGGGAAACACCCTATTCTTTGGTTTATGGCATGGAGGCTGTTTTACCTATCGAGGTTCAGATTCCCTCCTTGAGAATCATGAAAGATGCTGGTTTAAGTGAAGACGATTGGATCTATACCCGACTTGATCAGCTGAACTTAATTGACGAAAAGAGACTTACTGCTGTTTTCCACGGTCAGACGTATCAAAAACGGATGATCAAAGCTTTCAACAAGAAAGTCAGACGCCAGGTATATCAAGTCGGAGATCTGGTGATCAAGCGCATCATCTTTCCGCAAAGTGATCCCAGGGGAAAATGGACTCCTACCTACGAAGGACCATTCGTAATCAAGAACATTTTTCTGGTGGGGAAATGATCTTAACCACCATGGGCGGCGACGATCTGCTGCACCCTGCGAACGTAGACATAGTCAAAATATACTACGCATAAATGACCCGCTAGGTTGACACACCTAGGCAAAAAAGGGCATCCCGGTGAATCGAAAACCCGAAAGGGCGGTTCAGGAAAAAATTAGGGATAAATAAAAAAATCTGTACACTCGGAAAGTTGAAAACCCGAAAGGGCGACTTGGGCAAAAAAGGGTTTCCCGGTGGACTGAAAACCCGAAAGGGCGGTCCAGGCAAAAGTTATGGAATTAAAGCGTATGACTATGTCTCGTCGGATCACTTTAAGGATAATCTCTTCACTGACAAACCTGAAGCTTCTGATCAATCCAATCATCTTCGGACGAAGCAACGGATGGACAAGATATTCAAAGATACGAAGGCTATAGTGGAATGGGAACCCCATGGGATTTTTACACACATAGCTATCTTTCTTTGTATAAATTTTTCTTACTTTTATGACACCATCCTCTTACTAGGATGTCTGTCTCCTTTGTACAAGACACTTATTCAAAAGTAAATACAAAGATATCTCTTTCAAAGTGCATAAAACTGTTTGCCTTTTTCTTTTACACTTGTGTTTTATTTGCAAAAACGTCCAATGATTCATTGATGAACATATGCATTTGAACATAATTACTATTTACAAATAAACAAAGTGGAAAAGAACAATTACTGACAGGTTAAAAGGATAGGAAAACGTCTTTAGGCTATTCCAGGAGAAATCCCTACAGTACATCATCTAGATCCCCAGTGGAGCTAAAACCTTGAAATACAGATCCCCAGCGGAGCTATAATTTCCAACTATAGATCCCCATCATAGTTAAAACTTCAAACTCCCAATCCCCAGCGGAGCCAAAGCATCTAACTCCCAATCCCTAGCGGAAACCATCCAGTTTCCCCAATTTCCCCAACAAGTTATCTTGAAGCCTGGAAATCAACCAAATAACAGTTAACTTTTTGTCCCTCCCCAACCTAGGGTAACTCCCCAGTAGAGCGGCAGACGACCAAAAACTCCTAAATTTACTCTCCAGTAGTAAGCCTTCTTCCCCACATAGTTTTTATTCCTCAACGGAATGAAGATTCTCATTCTTAATTCCCCAGTGAAGTCACCAAAGCTTTATTGCTCCCCAACAGATTGAAGATTCTCATTCTTAAATCCCCGCAGAAGTCATCAGAGTATTCCTTATTCTCCAGCAGATCAAGGATTTTCTTTGTGTAACCCCCAGTAGAAGTCATCAAAGTTATCTGGATTTCCCAAGAAGATTTCTCAAGCAGTATCTGACATTACTCTCACAACAGAACTTTTGTCAATACTCCAACTTCAAGACATGAAGGATCCTCATATCCCCACAGAAGTTGTCAAGGATTTCTAATCCCCAATAGTTGCCCAGGATTTCTTGTCCTCAGCAGTCAAGGATTTATTTTCCCCAGCAGCAGTCAAGGGTTTTATTATCCCCAGCTGTCAAGGATTTATTTTCCTCAGCAAGACAACAAATCAGCTTACATGCGCATACATTACATCTATATATCATAAACATTGATAAATACATATATTGCATCATACATTTCATGCAACATAACTTTGTGTTTCAGCTAACATTTTGCCCTTTTAAGGATAAGATTAACAAGCTACTATTAACGATATACAATCATGATACAGTGCAGATACAATCCAGACGCGGAAGTCATTCTATTACTCATTCAGATTCAGATTTCAGATACAGTTCAAATACGCTCCAGATATGGATGCCATCCTGATACTTATTCAGATTTCAACTATTATATACAGATTGGATACGCTCCAGACACAAGCCATTCTATTTCTCATTCAAATTCAACTATCAATTTCGAGTTCAGATACACTCCAGACACGAAAGTCATTCTGTCACTTATTCAGATCCCAGATACAGTTCAGATACACTCCAGACGTGGAAGTCATTCTTCTACTCATTCAGATCTCAACTTCAGATACAATTCAGATGTACTCCAGACACGGAAGTCATTCTGATACTCATTCAGACCTCAACATTCAGATACAGTACGGATACGCTCTAGACACGGTTTCCATTCTGTCACTTATTTTGATTTTTCCCCAGCTCGGATACGCTCCAGACACGGATGCTATTCCATTTCTCATTCAGATTCAGTCTCTAGATACAGCTCAGATACGTCCCAGACGCGAACACCATTCTGAATACTCATTCTTTTGACTTGCAACTTATAACTCAGCAAACATTCTTGGATGGCATCTCTAAGCCCATCTCCAACAAGATTCTATCACCTCTCCAAATGGCATCTTTAAGCCCATTCCCTCAACTACACTTTGATGAGTGCAAATTTACTGGCACTTTAGTGTCCAATCATTCTTTTACCTTCGAGTCACGAACGGCAAACTCGCCAATCTAACTCTTCAGGTTCAAGAAGATTGAACAGGGGAAGATGTTGTACCCCAAAATTTGCCCTCTCATTTTATCAAGATTTTCCTCACAAGACTTCTTGGACTCAAGACAAGATTAGTGTTTGCTCATCTCAAGATCTCATCTTGCACTGATAGCTGAAATTAGGGTTTGAGTTTGCACAAGGAATTTTGGACCATCAATGCTTCATGTGACTTTCATACACCATCTTGTACCCCTAAGATTGCCCATGCCAAGTTTCAAGCCTTGAACCATATTCTTGACCAGTCAATTGGATAGTTGACCTAAAAATCAATTGTATTGGGGAAAAAGTCAACCATGGCCAATTTACAGTCAAACTTCATAATTTTTTATCCACAACAACATTATAGGATCCTATGTACCATTTTATCAAGTTTGGATCACAACTCCTCAAGAAATTTGATCAGATCATCAAAAGGGCAAAATGGTCAAAATTAGGGTTTTGACTGAGGAAGGGCAATTTATGATTTTTAACCTAGCCAATGACCAATTGGGTTCAAACATGGTTTCAAGGACTCAATGGAATCATCTTTACCTAATCGAATAGTTCAAAAGATCTCAAATGCATAGGATTGACAGATGAATTTTGCAGTCAACTGATCAAAAGTCAATTGTACACTGAAAAGTCAAACTTTGACTTTTTGGTCAAAATCAAGTGCCAAGGGTCATAATTCATCAAGATATGTCAAAATGTGAAACTTTTTGACCAAGAAACCTAAAATTTCAAATTAGGGTTTTAATTTGAAATTTTTCATAACTTAGAATTTTTCTAAGTATGGAAAATTTCTTATTTTTTCCCAACTTTCCACAACTTTTTCACCATGATGCAATTGGGTTAAAAGAAAACTTCCAACATGAAAGTTGTAGTCCTCCATGAAATTTACAACTTTGATTCACAAAGTTTTCCCAAAAGATGCTTGGATCTCAAGTTATGAATTTGTGAATAAGGGTCCATGAACTAAAAGACTTAGTGAAAATTTGCCCTAATTTAGGCAGGTATTTGACCCAACTTCATGGACATTTTTCACCTAGTTCCAAGATGTATCTCAAAATTCATTTCAAATATGGATTGTAGAGTATGTTACAAGCTTTCCAAAATGTCCAAGAACTCTCCAAGATCATTTGTGGTTAGGGAGAATCGAAGGAGAGAAAATGGCATTTTGTCACTTTTGTTCAAGCCATTTTTACAATGCTTCAAGTTGCAAATCAGATCCTAGCATGCTTGTACCTTGCATTACAGGTCCTAAATTCCTTCTACACTCCATAATTAAATTCAAACTCATGGGATAATGGCTTTATTTTGACCTTTAGAGCATTGTACAAAGAATAATTCCATAAATGGCCAAAAGTTCACAATGTCATTTTGATAAAGCAAGCTTTTCCAAATTTATCAACCTTGAGCCTTGGACTTGTTCCTTGGATGCAGGAATTTTCCACAGATAACAAGCAACTTGTACCAACTCCCTGTAGCTAGCAAGCAAGCAGTACAAGCACTTTGGCATAGTCACTTCAACTTTTCTTCAAATGCAAGCAAGTTGGCAAAAGGAGTCAGAACTTGTACAACAGGAAAAGGGTGGACTTTGTATCACTATATACAACTTGACAAACATATCTCAAGCTAGAACACGAAGGCTTATGATCTGAAACTCTCCCAAACACAAAAAACACAAATTTATGCCCGAACAGGGCAGCTTCTGCAAAACTCTTGCCAACTCAATATTGGCCCGTGCGTTTCTTGATTCAACACTTGAAACACTTTATCCACATCATATCCAAGTTATCCAAGCCCTTGTCCTGGTTCTGTGAGCTCTGTTTTAGACATCACCATTTTCACTTTTGAAGGTTGCAGGTTGACTTCTACAAGGAGTTTCAAGCATCCTTAAGGCAAGCTAAGAATTGGAATAGCTTGAGGGAACTTCAAGGAAGCTCGCACGATCCTCAGGCCTCACTCAAAGTCCCCACATTGCCATATCCAAACTCAGCTGAACAAGGTATTTTTCAAAACTTTATCTCTCTATTTAGGCATCCCCAAGCTTTGATTTGTGAAGCAAAAATGTAGTCTCTAGCATGGTGAAGTTGTACATATGCATAATTATCATTTATATTAACTGAGTAGTGAGAATTTGAAGCTTGAAGTTCATGAAAAAACTAGGTCAGAAATTAGGGCCATTAAAATTCTCCCTGATCTTTGAGAGTTAGGTCATGAATTTTATATCATTGGAATCGTGAGTTTACAAGCTACATTTTTTATGTTATGAGTTTTTGATTTTATGCAAGCTATAGCAAGATACAGGTTTGAAGCAAGAACACGCGCGTATGGACGAGGCTGAAGGACAGGGATGAAGTCCTGGGCCTGGCGCGCCTTGGGCCTCCTGTTTTGACTTTTCACACCCCCTGATCCACTATCCACATCCCCTTTGCATATTTTGTTTATTTTTCATATTTTCTTTTCATTTTTATATTTATTGCTTTTATTTATTTTTCTGAACATAAAAAAATCATGAAAAATATTTTCATTATTTTTTTGCATTTTATTTTATTTTTTATCTTATTTTTTGCATAAAATATTGATTATTTAGAATAAATAGAATCTATTTTCTTAAAATAAATAGTAAACACATTTAAAAATATCATACATTTTTATTTTTATTATTCATATATATAAAATATTATTTCCACATATATTTTAATTTTTAATATTTGTAAATAATTTTATTTATTTTTTCTTGTACATAAATGGATAAAAATAAATAATAATGAAACATATATTTTCTTTAATAAAAAATTAGGATTTCCCCTTTCAAAAATAATAATATTATTTTTTTCTTATTTTTAGGACTTAAATAATTTTATTTTCTCATACATAAAACAAATACAAAACATTTTTTGCATAAATACATTTTATTTGCATATTTAAATAATTGTGTATTTATTTATTGTACAATAATTCAATTGAGTTGTAATAGTATTTTAGGGTTTTATTTTGTGCAAATATCCCCATTCAAAATTTGTATCCCCCTCCCATAATAATTATTGTAATAGCTTAGATTTACTTTACGCAATTTATCGCATTTATACCATGTGTAGTAAATTAGGATTTTGTGTGATAAGACAAAAATCAAACAAATAGACAAGACCTAATGCAAGACAAAAATGCATGCAAAATGATAACACATTGCACACAAGCACCCCTAGGGTTTCACCCATTTGGTTGCCTAACAAAATGGCCATGGTATGCATGCAAAGTATCTTGGTAAAACAAAACAAAACAAAAGATCATAGTCCCTCGATGACGCTATCAAAAGGTTGCCTAAACAAAGATGATCTTGGTCCCTCAAAATGCTAAAGATACTTGGCAACATTGCTATCATGATCATACGATGACCCACGCTCGTCCCGTTTAATATCCAAAGATAGGGTTGTTTACCAAACCAATGGTAAATCAACAATGTCAAAGGAATAAAAATGTATAGGAAAGACTTTTGAGTAGGTAGATAGCTTCTAGTTACTTGATCAATTTGCAAACAATCCTTGCTATTTCCAAACACACACACATTTTCAAAACATTTCCAAACAACTTTCAAAACCTTGAAACATTTTTCAAAAGACAAACATCTTTGTATACATTCTTACGAACGAGAATCATTACAAAGATTGCCTAAACAAATGCCTCTTTTCAAAATACTTTCAAAACCACACAAAGCACCATTTCAAACAATTTCAAAGCAAAAGCAAGTGATTTAAACAAGTAACTAAGAGCCCATGGAAAACCATGGATGAAAAGGGTGCTAGCACCTTCCCTTTTCATAATCTACCCCCCGAACCCAAAAACAATCTCAAAGGTCTTTCCTGTGCTTTTTACCTTTCCTTTTGGATAAAAGAAAAATCGGTGGCGACTCTTGCTAACTGCAACATTTGCGAACACAAATGCAAACCTCAAGTCAGTTCTCCCACCACATCACAGTGAGTCTTCAGCATCTGAACGTAAGTAATAACTTCTGTCTTCAGATCTTCCGACTGGTTTCCTTAGAACATGTTGTCTTTAGAAGCTTGAGTCTTCAGCATCTGGACATAAATAACAACTTCTGTCTTCAGATCTTTTGACTGGTTTCTTCTGACAAATATCAGAGTTTACACTTAAGAAACTTCTGGAGTGTCTTGCTACTATTCAACAGAACTTACGTAGCATAGAAGTGGAACTATTTCTCTTATAATATCTTGGTCACGCCATCCATCAAAATAAGAATCTATTTGTTAAGTACTCAACAATAACAAACATTAGTATAACAAAATTGTTCATACAATCATACTCATTTGTTATCATAAAAACTCAGATAATATTGCAGAACCAAATCTAATTCTTACATAGACTTCCTATCCAAATCAACAAACTTGTTAATGACCACTACCTCATCCATCAGTAGGTGACTTTTGATAATAGCCGACTAAGTAAAGGCATTGATCTTGTATAAATAATAGACTAACAAGAGAATCCTTATGTGGATCAACACCACAAAAATCGACAAGAAGGATTTAGGCAGCGTGGATTTAGACAAGAAGGAGTAGAAGCTATCATGCATGAAAAACGAAAATTGCATCTACATAATCACAGAGCGACATATGAAATGAATTGTCCTAATTTCTTATTTAGGTTTCTTCCAGTTCCTGGAATTGATTGGGTTGGCGATGTCACTATCCGGTGTCGAGAAACAAGCCTTGCAGTAGAATTGACCTACATAAGACAGTCTTTCTTTGGATTTGGAGGAAATCGAAGACGGATAAAAGGGAAGATCTTTGACTCACTCACGATGAATATTCTTTATAAAATTGATGGCCATTGGGATAGGTATCCAGCCATCTCAATATCACTCTAAAGTGTTATATAAGTGACGGACACTAGACAGATACTCCCTCTGTCCCAAAATAAATGTATCTTTAATCTAAAAAATTTATCTTAAAATAAGTGTTGTTTTACTTTTATAATGCAAATTAATTAATTTTTATCAATTTTACTCTTAATTAATTATGTCTGTACCACTCTTAAGACATTAAATTTCACTTTTCTTTTATAACAATGTTAAAATAATCAATAATCATTAAGACAATTTTGTAAAGGTGTTATATTTATAAAAAACTTTTATTTTGAAACGGAAAGAGTATTTAATATGAAGTATCAGCTATTTAAAATGCAGTATCAGTTCTACGTAGAAAAATAGTGATGGTTGATATTTACCAACATTTTTTGGATATTTAGATGATATGTTTCCTAGTTTCATAATCATATAAACTAATGTTGCAGCACTAAAACATTGAAAAATATCAAAATAATTTATCTTTCATATAACTTTTATTTTAAATAATTAATAGTCAATACTCTTTTTGATTTTTTTTTCCTTCTATTATAGTATAACTATTCACAATTATTTAAAAAAAATTATAAAATGACAATGAAATGTTATATTGAAAAAAATGAAAACAAGGTTCATTTTGAAACAAACTACTTTTATTTCATTCTAAAAACACTCATTGGAAAAGAGAAGAAGTAATGAATAAGAAACTATACTTTCACTTAAACTTAAAATTTATCATTTCCAAATAATAAAAAGTACTCTTTGAAAAATTCAAATCTATATAAAGAAAATCAATAAATTATAGAAGATACTCTTAAAATCAATATTCATACTAACACGTGGGGGTGGGGTCGAAAACCACTGTAGTGACCTGTTTTTTCAATTTTTTTATATTTTTTCTTTAAAATAAAGTAATAAAATATGAATCGAGTCAAACTTGAAAACGTTTGTTTGTTTTTTCTTCTAAATCTTGGTTTTATATTTGTCTGTTTCTTCATTAGCAATAATGCCAAAGCTAATCGAATCTGCAGGTTCTATATCTACGACGTATTTAACAATGAAATATTATAATAATAAATTTTTTTTAAATAAAAATATTTTTTATTTTTTTAAATTGAGAGAATACAAAAACAAAATTATCAACTTTATAATTTCATTAATTTAATATTTTAAATTTTATTAACCAGTTTTATAGCTACTAAAAATCTAAATAATTCATTAACCAACTTTATAATTTAATTAGTAATTTTTTATATTTTATTAACTAATTTTATTTTATTATTAAAAATTATTTTTAATATCGAGAATATTTATTAATCAACTTTGTTATTTTATTTACGATTTTTTTATATTTTATTAATTTATTTTATTTTATCATTAAAATTATTTATTCATATATTATTTACAAACACTATTTATCAATATTGTTCAATTGTATTGTTCAGATACTATTCTATTATTGTTCGTAAAATAAATTTTTTTATAAAAAAAATACTATTCACATATTTATATGATAAATAGTATTTGATATAAATATTTGAATATATAGTTGGGTGTAAGAATACCACGCCTGTTTTCTTTTGTCTTTCTTTTTACTATAAAAAGAACCACATTTTCACAATCTTATGCATCAAGCATAATAGAGAATTAGTCTTTATTCACATGTTATGGCACTATTAAGAGTTTTTTTACTTCTTTCTCTCTTCAATCTCTTCACTACATTATCATCTTCAGAGGCTGTCTCACCAATTCTTGATGTTTCTTCTCTCAATAGAACAAGTTTTCCAAAAGGCTTCCTTTTTGGGACAGCTTCTTCATCATATCAGGTAAATATTTTATCAAATTTTTGTCGATAATTAATGAAAAAATGTTTTTATCATTGATATTTACAAGATTCCAACATGAGATCTTTTAAGTGTTCTAAATCCAGTTTTTGCTATCAACAAAATATAATTTATTAAGAGAATTAAATTTTTTTATAAATAGTTTAAAATTTTCATAAAATATTAAAAAAAATTCATCAAGTTTATGTAATTAAACAATTTATGCAGTATGAAGGTGCTGCAAAAGAAGGTGGGAGAGGACCAAGTATATGGGACACCTTCACTCATAAATTTCCAGGTATTTTATTTCTGTTTCTTCTCTTATATTTATTAATAAGTAAAATAACAAAACTCTTTTATTTTCATTTTTATATTTATATTTTTCTTCAACATTTACAAACAAATATGTTCAGCACAAACCAATCTCGTTGTATAACACTTATAATAAAGAAACATTTATTTACTATTTTGCACAATGATGGGTTATGAGTTTGTCTCTATATGAGAGAACATTTTTATTTGAAGATGCTGCAAATAGTTACCAATCAAGTCTAATATAAAATTAAGAAGTATATTATATTCTTTTTGACCCTTTTATTAATTACTTTTTCTTTTATTAAAATTACCATGCAAGTTTTTACTACCTTTTCATTTATTAATTTATTTTCTTTTTACAGATATAATATTCAATATAACAAATATGTAACATGCAGATAAGATACAAGATAAGAGCAGTGGAGATATTGCGGTCGACCAATATCACCATTATAAGGTAACATAATCTAATTTTCACTTACTTTTATTCTTTTCTCAAATTTTATGGTCATAGTCAAACACACCAATAATGTCTTTCTTCTCAATGGAAAATTGAGTAATACTAATCGATCAATAAGAAAAAATATACCATTAGTTAGACTTTTCTTTAGTATGCTATTAGTAAGACTAAATTCATAAAACTTTGTAAAAGAATTGAAAAATACTCCCTTCTTCCTGATATATAATAAAATAATAATACATATTTATTAAAAATATTAAAATATAATTATTTAGATTAAGATTTTTAATAATTTTAATTTTTTTAAAAAAAATTTATAGGACGATGTAAAACAGTTTTAGTTGAGTATTGATTATAGAAAAAGGAAAAAAGAATAAATTTTAATGCATTTAGCAATTAATTTTATTTATAAAAAACATTCCTTTATTGTTTGGGAAAGAAAATATTTTTATATTTATATTTTAGGATGGAAGGAGTAGTTAAATAATTATATAGTGTATAATAAATTATGCAATATGTAAATTTGTAAAGAAAAATGTAATTTATTTCGATTAGTCGAAGTGAGTTTTTTTTTTTAAATCTTGGTATTCGGTTTTGAAAAGAATAACTTTCTGACTTATATACTTTAAATTAATTATAAGAAATTGTAATATGAATTACAAGAAAATAGTCTTTGAAGTTTTCAAATTAAATTATATTTACAAGAAAATATATGAGTATATTCACTATACTTCATTGTCGTCGTCGGTCGGACTCCACTATTGCTGACGACAAATCAACCTTTGTTGCTCCAGACGATCAGACTCGGTCGGACCACTAATAATTGTCATACCATCGTCGCCATGTTGACATATCTATGTCATTGTCACCTCTACGATCTTTGTTGGTAGCTCCATTGCGCTATTTCACCTCTGCTCGCCAAAAAATCTGGTAGCGGTGAAATGATTTTTCTTTTTTTCTCTTCTCACTTGAGATTTTAAGACATACTACAATAATTCTCCACCTTAACTTTAAATTGATGGTAATGTCAATTTTACCACCAACCACCCTGATGCTTTCTCCAAAGACTTAATCACTCTTCAATAAATTTAATTAAGTCCAAGCAATGCTTGAATCTTGATCTCAACAATGATTTTATGAACATATATGCTAGATTCTCTTTTGAGGGCACAATTTGAATGTGAATCTCCTTTAATTGTATCATGCCATTTATAAATGTAAATAAATGTCAATGTATTTTGTCTTCTCATGGTAAACTTGATAATTGTCAAAGTGAATGAAACTTTTGCTATACAATTTTATCTTCAAACATTCTTGAGTGATCTATAACTCTATTCAGACCTATCAGCCATATGAATTCCTTGATCCATTTTGTAAGGCAATATATTCCTCCTAAGTAGTAGACAACGTGACACTGATTGTTGATTAACCTTCCAACTTATAGTGTACCAAACAATGTAAATACAAAATTTGATAGTAATTTTTTAGTTTCCATATTATTTGCATAAACATAATCTACAAAATCCTCTAAAGTGTCTTCCTCTTAAGTTTACTTTGTGTACTATAAACCCCCCTTTAGAGACTCAATCAAATACCTTAGCACCATCTTCAAAGCTTCCCAATGAACTTGGCCAGAGTTTTCCATAAATTGTCTTATTATGATGATTGCATATGCTAAGTAAGGTATATTACAAATCATACCATACATTAATGTTTCTGATTCCACATGCATAGGAATTGCTTTTCGTTATCTTCTTCTATTCCTTAGTTTGGTGATATTGCTTAATCAAAAGCTTTATGTAATTACCCAAAGGAGTGTTGACGATTTTAGCATTGTGCACTCTAAACCGCTCCACCACTTTCTCCAAGTAACTAGATTGAGATAAGAAAAAATCATTCTTCTTGCGGTTTCTCATGATATCCATCCCCATGATTCGTTTAACTTCACCAAGATATTTTATAACACCCTAAACCCCAAAATATATTTTCTTCAACAACCTATCATATAGTATATGATCATCAACAATCAACTTTTTTAGAACATGATTCACGCGTGTCGAGCAGACCTGGAGGTGGCTGATGTGGGCAAGCGTAAGGATGCCAATAATTAGTCGTAACAGGCAAAGATGTTGGTCGTTAGGATAGGCAGAGAAGTGTTCAGGGGAAAGCGTGATTCTTGCCATTCCTGGATCATTGTCCTCGTGTGGCTTTCAGGATGAGGACTAGTCTGTTTGAGCGGGAAGTTATGGTCTTATTGATCCTGGCGGGACAACCGACCATGTGCCCCCGACTAATAGGCAGAAGTAGATGCAAAGGGAAGCGGTGGTCTCATTGGTCCTGGGGGAAAATCGTTCACGTGTCCCCGACTGATGGGCAGAAGTAGCTGCCGAGGGCAGCGGTGGTCTCTTTGATCCTTAGGGAACAACCGATCACGTGTTCTCGACTGAGGGGAAAAAGTGTTGCTGAGGGCATATGTGGTTTCTTTGGTCCTTAGGGGACAACCAACCAGGTGTCCCTGGCCGAGGAGCAGAAGTGCTACTGAGAGCAGATGTGGTCTCTTTGTTCCTTGGGGGGCAACCGACCACGTGTCCCTGGTTGAGAGGCAGAAGGGAAAGGTGTCCTTTGTCTGCTCCAATTGATTGGGCCAAAGTTGTTGGGCTATCTTGGATGTAGAAGTGGATTGGGCCATGCCTAGGAATTTGACCAGATCGAAACAGGATCCCCCCAAGTCATTGCTTCTAGGAATAAGAGTGATGACTTAGAGCCAGCCCATGCATCGAGGAGGAAAACACGTCGTTGGCACTTGTTGTTTGCGACGAGGATGTTTCGTGATCTTTACAAAGACATGCTCGTACGTGATATATTGTTATTTATTAGGTTTATGCAAGTTTGCAAGCTTGTCTTCCTGAGACATTTTATTTTGATTAAGAGTTTCAGGGGTTTGCTCGTTAGTAGTTGAGTCTGCCTGTGTGGATGACTAGTCAAATATCCAAAGTGATCACCTGGCATGGGCCAGAACCCAGGTCTCATTTTGAGGGCCCGAGCTCGGCAGTGTGAACTTCCCATCATAATCTGGGTGTTCTGCCATCGCGGTACAGCAACGGTGGAGCTCGTTTGAGTTTCCACATCGGGCTAAGAATTTGTTCGTTAAAAGAATGGAGACTTGCCTCTTTGTTAATTTGGAGTGTCATGCTTGTACTTGGGCATGCACATGTGGTCGGGCTAACTGTGTTTTTTGTTTTGACGAGACATGTCGACTGTATCAGTGTTTTAACTATAATATTGTCTTAGTTTTTCAGTGTTCCAAGGTCGAGCAAGTTGTTCCCCATACATGTTTTTGAGATAGTATGCCCCATTTCTATTTTTGCTCGGACGCAATAGTATCTCTTGGATGGAGGACTTGTTCCACCTTTCTTCTTCGTGCTCGTGAGCTTAGACATGATGTCTGCTCAAGTGTTGGTTCGTGTGGGACATATGCCTGTTATGATGGTGTGTTCGCGGGGAATGTATGCCCGTTATGCTGATGTATTCGTGGGGAATGTATGCTTGCTAGGCTGGTGTGCTTGCGGGGAGAGGATGCCTTCCAGGATGGTGTGCTCGTTGGGAGCGGATGCATTCCAGGTTGGTGTGTTCGCGGGGAGCGGATGCCGGCCAGGATGGTATGCTCGCAGGGAGCATTTTCCGGCTAGGCTGGTGTGCTCACGGAGAGCTAATATCGGCCAGGCTAGTGTGCTCGCAGGAGCGGATGTATGCCAGGATAGTATGCTCGCGGGAGCAGATTCCTGCCAGAATGGTGTGCTCGTAAAGAGTAGATGCCTATCAGGCTGGTGTGCTTTCGGGGAGCAGATGCCTGCCCGGCTAGTGTGCTTGCGAGGAGCGGATGCCTGCCAGGCTGGTGTGCTCGCAGGGAGCGGATTCCTGCCAGGATGGTGTGCTCGCGGGGAGCGGAGTCCTTCCAGGATGGTGTGCTTGCGAGGAGCGGATGCATGCCAGGCTGGTGTGCTCGCGGGAAGCGGATGCCTTTCAGGCTGGTGTGCTCGCGGGGAGAGGATGCATGCCGGGATGGTGTGCTCGTGGGGAGCGCATGCCTGCTCGATTGATATGTTTGCAAAAATGGTTTGTTTATGCATTTCGCTTGTCGAAGAGGATGGTGAGGTCATTTCTGCTGTGATTCCGAACATTATTGGTAGTTACTTTCTCCTCATATTGTATGTACGCTTGGGCTTTGAGAAGGAGAACGTCTAGTGTGGTTGGTGTTTCTATGCCAACTGCTTTGGAAAAATTGTTGTGGGGGCGCAGCTTTCGCTCGAGCAATTACTTTTTCATATCATCAATCGTGGAGACCCGAACGGCTTCTTTGTTGAACCTATCAATGTATGCTCTAAAAGATTCTTCTTTTCATTGTATGGTCGCTTCTAGCGAGGCCTCTGTCTTCGGATGACGGAGAGAGGCAATGAAGTTCCTTGAGAACATATTCCCCAACTGCTTCCATGAGGTGATGGATTCGTTGGGGAGGCTTTTGTACCAAGACATTGCCCCTTTTTCTCAGAGTGGTTGGAAACAGTCTGCACTTGATGGCATCCCTAACACCATTGTAGTCGAGTAAGCACCAATGTTCTTGATGTGATCGTCAGGATCAATTATCTCGTCATATGTTCCCTAGTTTGGTGGTTTTTCTAGCCCGAGATAATGAACCGCAGGGTCTTCCTCGTCGCTCTAGCCCGGTGATGGTGGTGGAGAATAGTTGTGGTCCCCTTGTCAAAGACAATTGTCTCGTCGAGGAGATAGGCTTATCAATATGCCCTTCGATTTCTTGTCCACCAGGGAGAGATGGTCCCTCCGAGGAGAGGTGTGATCACACTTCTTGATGGCCAAGAGATGGGCTCTTTCTTGCTCCTGACGATGATCCTGTCATCGAGAAGAAGGGTTATGTGATCCTTGTCGATGGTGCCTCCGCGGGAGAGACTTTGATCGGTGAGAATTTTCCAACACCCACATCATCTCATTTTTTTGGTGTATTAGGGAGTTGGTCTGGTTGAAAGCTGCGAGCAGGGCAGCCATAGCAGGATCAGTGTTGGGCGAAGCAGGGATTGCATGCATGTTCTCTGGTTCTCTTTCTTGAGCCTTCTTAATCTTGTGAGTTTCGACATTGATGTCTTCAGCCTCATCAAAGGATGGAGAGGTGGTACGATCGTCCCTCAATAGGATGGTATCTTTAAGAAAGGGAAACTTACCCCAGTCATTTGTCTTGCGCACATGAGAAATGATGTGTTTGTCATCATTGTTGTCTTCATGACTGGCCATGATCGGAATCTTGAATAACTACTTTGATCTTTGGTTTTCGGGGAAAGAAAGATGGGGAGAGCAGGTTTCCCACAGTCGACGCCACTGGTCTTATCGGTTGACCAGAACTTGAAGTGGGCCAGAGACTTCGACTTCAATGCTGGAATGGAGGATGGATGGTGTACCTGCAAGGCACTCTAATGGTAAAGTCAATAGGAGCACAAAAAGATATAAGATAGAAAGTCTAGGGTTTTAGAAGTATGTGATGAACATTGAATACCTCTCTTTCACATGTGTAAGGGTTTATATAATTCCCTCGGCGCTTGGGCATTGGTCCCTATTTTTGAGCCTAGATATACGGGTTCGCAAAAATAAGTAACTTCTAGGACTTGGTCAAAATGGGCAGTCGTGTCCGTAACTAGTCGTTGCTCTGAGTAGGAGAGGGAGTATGAGCAGATGCGTTTTGGATATTTTCTGGTTGTCTGCTCGACTCGTGTCGGGCCCACATGGAGGAAGTTCTTGCTGCAGGAAGATGCATCTTGGACGTTTCTTGGTTGTTTGCTCTACGTGTGTCGAGCAGGCGTAAGGTTGCCAAGAATTAGTGCTAATGGGCAGAGATGTTGGTCGTTACGATGGGCAGAGAAATGTTCTCGGGAAAGCGTGATTCTTGCTATTCCAAAATCATTGTCCTCATGTGGCTGGCAGGATAAGGACTAGCCTATTTGAGCGGGAAGTTTTGGTCTCATTGATCCTGGGGGGACAACCGACCACGTTCCCCCGTGTGATGGGCAGAAGTAGTTGCGGAGGGCAGCGCTGGTCCCGTTGGTCCTGGGGGACAACCGACCACATGTCTCTGACTGATGGCCAGAAGTAGTTGCAGAGGGAAACGGTGGTCTCTTTGGTCCTTAAGGAGAAATCGACCACGTGTCCCTGGCTGAGGGGCCGAAATGTTGCAGAGGGCAGATATGGTCTCTTTGATTCTTTGGGGGACAATTGACCACGTGTCCCCAGTTGAGGGGCACAAGTGTTGTTTAGAGTAGATATGGTCTCTTTGGTCCTTGGGGGGAAACTAACCATGTGTCCCCACTGAGGGGCAGAAGGGAAAGGTGTCATTTGTCTGCTTCAATTGATTGAGTCAAAGCTGTTGGGCCATCTTTGATGTAGAAGTGGATTGGTCCATGCCTAGGCATTTAGCCAAACCAGAACAGGAACCTCCCAAGTCATTGCTTCTAGTCATAGGAGTGATGACTTAGAGCCAGCCCATACGTCGAGGAGGAAACGCGTTGTTGGCGCTTGTTGTTCGTGACGAGGAAGTTTTGTGATCTTTACAAGGATATGCTTGTATGTAATATATTGTTATTTATTAGGTTTATGCATGTTTGCATGCTTGTCTGCCCAAGACATTTTATTTTGATTAAGAGTTTCGGGGGTTTGGTCGTTAGTATATGAGCATCAACAATCAACTTTTTACAACATGATTCACACAAATTTTACATCAACAATAATAAAATCAGCATCAACAACACGAAATAGAATTCAAAATCAATATAATCAGGGAAATTTTGCACAAACCTCTCATAATTCAATCAACAATATCATAAAAGAGAAAAAGGGGCTAAAGGATCCCCATTATCCCTTAATCTTAACACCCATCATAAATAATCTCTCCCCTTACCTCGATTAAGCTATAAAACTTGAGTTCTTCGTGATTGGAGATCCTACTCTTGTAATTCTCTCTGCTAGAATTTGCCTCCTCTTCTTCTCCTTTTTCCCAAAAATGATCATTCTCTAAATCCCTTTAAACTTATATAGAGAAAACCTCTAATTTTTTTTATTTTCAATCTCTTATTTGTTAATTAATTTTATCTAACTCTCTCTATTTTATTAAAAATCTCGATACGAACCCAAATTTTTTAAGTAATTGTAATTATTCGAATTCTATACTATTTCTAATATTTTTAAATAAGTAAACTCTTAATTAATCATTAATATTATTACTCTAAAAATAATTAATAAGTATTTAAGAAATAATCCAAAAATTAAATCAAATTTTAAATAAAGTTTTAAGGTGTTACAACTCTCCCCCATTTAGAATTTCCTCCCTCAAAATTTTTCTTATAAAACTAATCTGAATAAGACTTTTTCATCTGGTTCTCTAACTTCCGCGTCACGCTACCCTTAACTGATCCTCCCCACACAACTTTAACCAAGAGATTTCTTTACCTCTTAAATGCTTTACCATAAATGGACAAAGGATAACTCAGACAAACTAACAATGTGGTTACAAAATCACTGACTGATAGCAACAGTAAAGCAAGTAGTGATCTAAGGGGATAAAGTACCAACAATGTTAGCACACATGTCGCATATAATGATAAAATAATTATTGATACCTAAGGTCGGGTGGACCGACCTAACTCTAATACCAATTATGTAACACTCTAAATCCCAATATATATTTTTTCATCAACTCGTCATATATCATATGGACATCAAAAATCAATTTTTACAGCATAAATTCAGATGAATTTCACATCAACAACAATAAAATTCAGCATCAATAACACAAAACATAATTCACAATCAATATAATCATGAAAGTTTTGCACAAACCTCTCATAATTCAATCAACAACATCATAAAAGAGAAAAAGGGGGCTACGAGATTCCCACTATCCATTAAGCTTAACATTCACTATGAAATAATCTTCCTCTTACCTCGATTAAGCTAAAAATCTTGAGTCCTTCGTGGTTGGAGATCCTACTATTATAATTCTCTCTGCTAGGATTTGCCTCCTCTTCTTCTCCTTTTTCCCAAAACTGACCATTCTCTAAATTCCGCTATGCTTATACAGAGAAAAATTATATTTTATTCCATTTATTTTATTTTCACTAAATCTCTTAATTTTTATTTAATTTTATCTAACTCTCTCTATTTTATTAAAAATCCTGATATTAACCCAAACCTTCTAAATAATTGTAATTATTCTAATTCTATTTCTAATATTTTTAAATAAATAAGCTTTTAATTTATTATTATTATTACTATAAAAATAATCAATAAAATATTTAAGAAATAACCCAAAAATTAAACAAAATCCTAAATAAAATTTTGGGGTGTTACATCTTTCATCTCAAATTCACCATTCAAGATCTCCTTGAACTTATCAATCTTTATCTTGTTAGAGCTTGCCATTAAAATATCATCAACATATAGAATGGGTGGATGATGAATTTCACATTCCTCTTCAATATGTATAAACAAGTGTCAAAATTTCTTCTTACCAAAACATGTTTAAGAAGAAATTTATCAAATCAACTATATCAAATCCTTGAGCTTTGTTTCAACCCATACAAATATTTCTTAACCTTATCTTCTACAATACCTTTAGGTTGTTCTATGCAAATTGACTCTTCAAGGTCTTCATGTGAAGAAGAAAAAATGTTTTTAAGTCCATTTGTTCCAACTCAAGACTATATTGATTTATAATTTCCCTAAGTATTCTTTTAGAATAATGTTTTACCACAGATGAAAATGTTTTATTATATTAAATCTCTTCCATCTGAGTAAAAACATTTGCTACAAGTCTTGTCTAAAACTTTGGTTCTTCAGTTCTGGAATACCTTTATTCTTCTTGAAGATTCAATTTCATCCGACCACCTTTTTTTAGGTAGTCTCATAAGCTCCCAATATGGTTCTTCATTAGTGAATTCATCTCATCATTGACAGCTATTAACCATTTTTCACTATTTTTTCTTTTGGAGGCATATATAAAGGTTTTTGATTTTGAGTCTTACAACCCTTCAGCCACATTCAAAGCATAATAAATAATATGAACATAACCTTATCTTTGAGGTAGTACAATCTCCCTCCTTACTCAATCATGATCCAACAAATAATTAGGAGATATTGTATGTTACCTTTCAATAGTAATGAAAATGGGAGCTTTAACTACCTCCATGTCTCTAGTTTCATTAGTAGGAGCATCCACCTCAAACATGGTCTCTTTTATCATAATTTCATATTATTTAACTTCTATGTCTTTGCACTTCATCCTCATACGATTCTCATCAAAATAATATCTCGTCTTATGATAAATTTTTATCCTTAAGGATCCAACTTCCATAGTTTATATCTATCTATGCCTTCAGGATATCCAATGAAGACACACTTCTTAGCCCTAACATCAAATTTGTCTTGATTGATATGAGCAAACTCCAAAGCTTAAAAAATATAGATTTGAGTAGTCTACCGATTTCTCACTCCAAACATCTATTGGTATCTTGAAAGTTTATTCCCATGGATGGGAATTTACTAATAAAATAAGTTGTTGTAGTAACAAATTTACCTCTAAAACTCTTTGATCACCTAGTTCACAACAACATGCACCTTAATATTTTATTCATGCATTTTGCTAAGCCAATTTGTTGACGTGTGTGAACAATAATTTTATGCTTCTAAACACCTTAGTTCTCGCCAAAATTATTAAATTACTCTAAAATAAACTCCAAGCGATTTTCAATTCTTAGCAAATTAAGTTTAGTTTCCAATTGATTTACTATAAGAGTGTATCATTCATTAAACCTTTCAAAAATATCACTTTTACTTTTAAGAATATAGACTCATACTCTTCTAGAAAAATTATCAATAATAAAGAAGAAATAGAATCAAGCCCGACCCAAGGTCAAAGCAAGTGAGGCTATGGCCTTAGGCCTCACATTGTTGGGCTATAAAAGGCTATGTAAGAAGGCCTCCAAATATAAGAATCAATTCATATATTAGTGTGAATATATACAAAACATAAATGTGTATCATTGTTGGCTCAGTGGTTATAACTAGTAAATCATAAGTTTAGAGATACAAGTTCAATCCCTAGTTGTTGTCATTTTTCTATATAATATATTTAATATTTTACCATTTAATTTTCATTATTTATATCTTAATAAATTGGTCCAACAAAGCCCTTAAAAAACTTGTCCATCAATACACTTATGTTACAATTAATAACTTATTTTTATAATTTTGTAAATAATATTTTTTAATAAAAAAGCTATAATTAATACGGTTTAATTAATTATAAATAAAAAAAACTTTAGTAAATTTTCCATTTTTAATTTATTACAATAATAATTATTATAGTTTTACAAATTGGTCCAACAATACAATATACTTATGCTATAATTAATTAATTATTTTTAAAATTATATAAATATTATTTTTAATTAAAAAATATAATTAAGGGAAAATAACACACATATGTTTTATTTTTGATATGAGAGAATTATGTGTAATTTTGATATTAATATGTTATTTATCTTCTTTTGGTTTAAAAAAAATATTAAGATTTACTATTGTCTACACATGAATACAAATAAATATTTTTTAGTTAATTTAAATACTAAATAGATAAATTTTAGATGTTTTAGAGATTATTAGTTAAATTAAAATTATTTAAGAATTAAATTGAGAAAATAATAATTTAAAATTTTAATTGATAACTTATTATGTTTTTAACATAAAAGTTAATACAATTTTTAATAAAATATATTTTTACTTTTTAAAAAGTTTATTTCAAGTTTTGTCTTAGGCATTTTGGTACACAAAGGAGAGATGGAAGACAAAAAGAATATATTAAATGACGGCTATAAAATAAGAAGTAATAAATAATTACATTGACCTACTACTAGGCTATTTATACACAAAATTATGGTATAATAAAATACTAAAATACCTTCTAACAAACTTAGTCAATAAGACATTCCTAAAATATAAATTATTTCCAACACCATCCCTTAATTTATATTTACACAAAACTGACAACACAAATTTCATCCCTCAAACGAAGAAATTGATCAGTCTTGATAGCCTTTATTAAAACGTCTGTCAGTTGCTTTTGGGTGCTACAGTGCACAACTTCTAATATTCCACTATAAACCTGATTCCTCAAAAAGTGATACTTGGTCTCAATATGCTTGCTTCTCCCATGCAACACTGGATTCTTGGCAAGATTGATTGCAAACTTGTTATCAATCATCAGCTTCAGAGGCTTGTTTACCTCAATCTTCAAATCTTGCAGCAAGTTCAGAATTCACATAGCTTGGCATGCAGTCAGAGTGCCTACAATATATTCAGCTTCACATGTTGACAGTGCAACAACAAGTTGCTTCTTGGAACACCAAGAAATATGACCTCCTGGAAATTTGAATAAGTATCCATAAGTACTTCTTCAGTCAACTATGTCTCCATACCAACCAGAGTCTGAATAAATTTGAAGTTTTGATTCGATCTTTCTTCCAGAAGGAAATAACACTCCATACTCCAGAGTTCCCTTCACATACCTCAGAATCCTGACAGAAGCTTGGTAATGAGACTACTTTGATTTACTCATAAATCTGCTAACCATTCCAACTGCATAGCAAATATTAGGTCTGATATTACACAAATACCTCAGAAAACCAACCAATTGTTTAAAGGTTGTAGCATTCATATCTTCTCCATCAGAATTAGAGTCCAACTTCTGATTTGTATCAGTAGGTGTGATAGCAACTTTGCAATTCTCCATCTTAAATATCTTCAGAAGCTCAAGTTCATACTTCATCGGATGCAAAATAATTCCTTTCTCAGAGTACATAAACTCCATCCTTAGAAAGTAACTCATTTTCCCAAGATCTGTCTTCTCAAACTCATTCATCAGAACCTTCTTGAACTTAGCTATCTCTTGTTCAGAACTTCCTGCAATATGTCATCAACATACAGATATATCAAAATCATATTACCTTCTGAAGTGTGCTGAACATAAACACCATACTCCATCTCACACTTTTTAAACCCTTGTTCCTTGAAAAATTAATCAATCTTCAGATTCTAGGCTCTGGGTGCTCGCTTCGATCCATACAAAGCTTTGTGTAATTTGAACATCATCCCTTCCTGATTATTTTTCTAAAATATAGGAGGTTGTGACACGTATACCTCTTCTTGTAATGGACCATTCAGAAATGCAGATTTTACATCTAAATGCATCAGAGGCCAATTCCTGTTAGTAGCCATTGCAATCACTAGTATGATCGTTTCATGTCTCGCTACAGCTGCAAACACTTCAGAGTAATCCAACCCAGGATTCTGTAGAAAACCTCTTGTAACTAATCTTGCTTTGTGTTTTCCAATTGATCCATCTGGCATTAGCTTCTTCTTAAAAAACCATCTGACGCTGATGGATTTCTTGTCTTTTGGAAGTTATGTCAGCTTCCAAGTCTTATTTCTCTCTATAGCATCAAGTTCTTCTTTCATGACATGCAACCATACTTTCTGCTTAAGAGAATCTTATGTACTCACGAGTTCAGAGTCTACTAACATTGCATACTGAATAACTTCTCATTTGGAGACTACTTCAGTGTCTTGCAACATGTCAAACTCTACAAATCTTCTTGGGATTCTTCTGAATCTTTGTTTCCTCTGAACTTGAACTTCAGAACCTCAGACACCAGAACTTTTCCCTTCAGAAGCTCTTGCTTCAGAAAATGGACTTTCTCCAAAACCTTGATTGTCTTTAGAGTCTGGAAAATTCCCAAAGTTTGAATCACCATTGGAGTCAGAGTCAGAATCATCTTCGCCTTCTGAATCTTCTTCAGAGTCAAAGTCACCATCAGACTCGGCTTCAGAGTTAAAAAATTTACCAGCTTTAAAAACATGTGTTTCTGACTTTTCTTTAGGAGTTCTCTCATCAGAGTCAGGATGAGACTTTTCCCAATTCCAGACTTCTGATTCTTTTACAATGACGTCTCTGCTGAACTCAACTTTGTTAGTTTCTGGATAATAAAGTTTGTAGGTACACCACCAATAACATTACTTTACTTATATCATCCAGCTTCTGTCTTATGGCTTATGGGACATGTTTGTAACATACATAACCAAACACCTCCGATGACTAACACTTTGCTTATCTCCAGTCCACTTCTGAATAGGAACTATTTCCTTCAGCTTCTTCATTGGACATTTGTTGAGCACATAACATGCAGTGGCAACAACTTCTCCCCACAAAGTATGAGGAAGCTTCTTCTCTTTCAACATGCTTCTCACTATATCAAGCAAAGTACGGGTTCTTCTTTCAACAAGACCATCGTGTTGAGGAGTATATGAAGCAGTAACCTCATGCTCAATTCCATTCTCCTCACAGAACCTTCTGAATTATGTGGAGTTATACTCACCACCACCATCAGTTCTAAGAATCTTCAGAGTCTGGCCACTCTGATTCTCAACATTCAGTCTGAACTTCTTGAATTCAGCAAACACCTCGTGTTTAAATTTTATGAGAGATACTCATGTCATTCTGGTGAACTCAACAACAAATGACATAAAGTATTTATTCCCTCTAATCGATACTACTGGAAATGGACCATACACATCAGAATGCACTACTACCAAGGCATGCTTTACTCTTGGAGCTACTTCTGATGCAGATGGAAATCTTGGTTGCTTCCCTTTGATGCACACCTTGCATTACTTCTCAAACTTCTTGATTGTAAGAATTCCATGTACCAGCTTCTTCGATTTCAGATGCCCTAAGCTTCTGAAATTTAGATGACCAAATCTTCTGGGCCATAGCTCACTCTCCTTGATAACACTTGTTGCACTAAGACATTCAGAGTCTGCAGTTCTAACATTCACCTTGAATGTTTTGTTTCTTCCTTGTTCTGACTCCATAATTAGCTTCTGATTACAGTCATACAGCTTCAGAAGATTGTCCTTTGTGGTAACTTAAAATCCTTTCTCAATCAGTTGTCCCATACTCATCAGATTAATTTTCATGTCAAATACATACCACACATTCTAGATCACTTCTGCTTTCCCATTGCCTAGAATGACTCTGACATTTCCCATACCTTATGCATTGAGGTATTTATCATCAACACATCTGATCTTTGTACTCTTCCCAGAGTCAAAATCAACCAACTATTTCTTGTTTCCAGTAAGATGGTTTGAACACCCTGTGTCCATATACCACCATTCTGATGAATTCATATCATCAGATTCAGAAGCCAACAATAGCACATGTTCATCATCAGAATCTCCACTGGCTATATTTGCTTCTTCTGACTTCCTTTCTTTGTTTGACCAGTAATCTTTGACATAGTGACCAAAGTTCTTGCAACAGTAACACTGAACATTCTTCTTGTCAGACTTCTCCTTTCCTTTCTAGACATTCTTCTGCCTATCAGAGGTTGAAGCTTATGACCTTTGACCATCGTTAGTTTTCTTCCTAGCTTCTGACCAAGTCTGCTTCTGATACTTCTTACCATAAGTTGCTTTCAGAGCCAGCTACTCTGCTTCCCTCTCAAAAGTTCTCTCAGTCATACACAACTCATGCGCCTCTAGACTACTTTGCATCTCTTCAACTCTCATAGTGCTCAAATATTTGGAATGTTCAATTGCTACCACAATGTAATCAAACCGATAAGTTAAAGATCTCAATACCTTCTATATGATTACTTATTAAAAAAGAGTTTCTCCATAAGCTTTCATCTCATTAGTGATCAAAATAACTCTAGAGATGTACTCAGAAACCTTCTCATTGTCCTTCATGTTGAGATTCTCATATTTCTTTCTTAAGGACTGAAGCTTCACCTTCTTCACTGATACGTCACCACTGTAACATCTGACCAGTGTGTCCCACGCAGCCTTTGTTGTTTCAGAGTCAGCAATCTTCTCAAACACATTCGCATCCATACATTGATGGATGTAGAATAATGCCTTTTGATATTTCTTCTTTATTGCCTTATGAGTTGTCCTTTGTGCTTCTGTTATGTCTACTGCTAACGGAGCATAGCCATCGGTGACAAGATCTAACACATCTTGAGAACCAAATAACACATGCATTTGGATCTTCCAGCGATTCCAGTTTTTACCATTAAACACTGTAAGCTTGGAACTGATATCATTGTTTCCGTTCATCTTCAACTTTGTGTAGTTCACTCAAACTCACTAAAACACAATGTTTCCCAAATCCCACAGAATCAGAAAAAATGTGATTCTCAATCACACAACACCTCACTGTTCACTCGTGTTTCCCGTGTTTCCCATGGATTTGAACCTGAGCTCTAGATACCAATTGTTGGTGCACAAAGGAGAGATGGAAGACAAAAGTAATATATTAAATGACGACTACAAAATAAGGAATAGTGAATAATTACATTGACCTACTACTAGGATATTTATACACAAAATTAGGGTATAATAAAATACTAAAATAACCTCTAACAAACTTAGTCAATAAGACATTCCTAAAATATAAATTATTTCCAACAAGGCCTCCAAATTCGTTGGGCTGACCTTGAATATAATCTACCCCATGAGTTGCCATCTTTGTTGAATCTCATTTATCTGAGTGGACATACATAAATGATCTATTATAATTGTGCACAACACTCCAAAATTCACCCCTATATTGTTTTTCTTTAGTGCAATTATCACAAAATTCTAGTTTGTTTACTTTCTGAATGCCTAGAAAACCTTGTTTAGCAATTTCAACTAAACCTCTTTCAGTGACATGCTTTAATCTCAAATGTCACAACTTAGATTTATCAAGAAGGTGGTGACTAGCTACTAATACATGTCCAATAATAGGGGAACCATTCCAAATGTATAACTCACACATTTAAGGCCCTTTAGCCATTATCAATGCACCATGTGGAATTTTTAACACCCCGCATTCAATTTTAGTGAAGTAGCCTTGATCAACATTAGTCTTATAGACAACAAAACTGGTTAAGACTAGAAACATGCCTTATGTTGCATACAAGGAACTAATAATCTTCAAACATTTTCAGTTTGGTTGTACTAATTTTATGAAATTTGTAAGCCTTGTTGCTTTTGAGTCGAATAACTCCTCCTTATTTCAGCTCCGAAGTTTCGAAATATCATTTCTTTAGACATGTCTGGTAAGAGAAAACCGAGTCCACAAACCAATTCATCTTTATATCCAAAAATATTAAAACTAGTGCGCCATCACTTTCATAGCCATTTTCATCTGAGGAAGCCATAATCTAAACATAATCACACTTGCTCCCTCTTTCGGACATCGTTCTTACACTGGTTGGTTTTTTGACAAGTAAAACATTTAAACTTTGACTTATAAAAAACCTTACAGTTGGAATTAGACTTTGACATAGATCTTTTCCCTTTCTTGTTTCCTCTACTCTCGTTGCTTTCTATTGACACACTAAAGCCTCCATCAATATCTCCAACCTTCAAATCTTTCAAATTTGATAACTTACAACTGTTTAGGCTAAATAAAAAGTGACAATACCTTCATTACCAAAAAGAAGGGCATCCTTGAAGTGCTCAAAGAATCTGGGTATTGAACTTAACAAGTGTAGAGCCTTGTCCTAATCTTCAATCTTTACCTCAATATTTTGCAAATCATCAATTATCTTGTGAAAATTTGCCAACCGCTCTGCAATAGATTTATTCTCCACTATACGGAAGAAAAAAGTTGTTGTTTCAATCTTGACCCACATCTCAATTGCAGTGTTTTTCTCTCACGACTTCCCTTAATACTTAATCTTTGAGACATAAGATAATGACAATTTTGATTTATCCACCATCTTGGTATTCTCAGCTTTTGTTAGGCTTGCCTACTTTACGACCCAACAATATGATCCATTAACAAATGGATCCGCTAACAATTTGAAAATCTTGAGACCTGTCTGGACTTTTGTTGTTAACTAATCTCGAAACATCGCCAATCAGCTCATTCGTATCATCTCCTCCATAGAAACAGCCAACTCCATTGTGTTGTGTTGCCTTTGATCCCAAAAAAAAACATTAATAATATTGGAATATATTTTCTTTTTTTCTCATTCCTCATTTGAGGTTTTAAAATATATTACGATAAAAATAATTAATACAAGAATAAGATTTATCTTAAATTCAATAATTATGTCGGACAAAGAAGTGGAGTGCAACTCTTACCCATGTAAAGTTGAGTATTCTATGAATAACATCATATAAAATAGAAACATAGATGTTTTCTTTACTTATATTTGCTCATACCTATAAATAATTATCATTATATTTTCAGTCATCAAGTTCCATATTTCATAAGCTAAATAAAGTATCGAAACACTTCGGTCACATATTCTAAGCATGTCACATAGAATTTGTGAAAGAAAGAATGTAATGTATTTTATGCCACTATAACTCATTCAAAAGAAACTACATATGCTGATCTTTCTTAGTTATCTGTGCGATAAGAACTCTACTCATAGCCAATGACCATCTTTCATAAAGCGGTTTTCAGCAACTTGATTATTTTAAGCACCGTTATTATTAACGTAAAATGTGTTTCACCAAAAAAAATTTATAGCTAAAATTTCATTAAAATGGCCAATGCTAATGAGATAGAAATTATGAAAGAGGTTAAGAAATATGGTTAGGCCTATTTAATTCTATAAAATCATCTTGTAGAGTGAGGATTTTTCCACTTATAAAAACATATTCATGTCATATATTGTCTGATGTAGGACTCTTAACACACTCTCTCACATCCAGGACTAGATATCTTGAGCAAAAAAATAAATGGTGGATGGCTCAATAATGGAAACCTAGTAGTAGGTGGCCCATCAAATCTTAAACTAGTCTTTGATGCCATATTAAGAAATGAGGTTATACCTAACAACTCTATAAAATCGATTTGTAGGATGAAAATTACCCCCACTTATAAGGACATGTTCAAACCATATAACATCTGATGTGGGACTCGTAATTAAAATCTTAATAAAAGATATTTCATCAACCGCTTCAATGATCCAACTGGATTCATAATATGTTGGTGCAAGGTGATGAAATTGAGGAAGAAGAGAAATAAAGATGACGACTGCTAATGATTTAAAGGGAATTGAATTGTATTTAATGAGACCTAGGTACACCTATTTATACACAAAGATAGCAAAAGATAAGAATGCCACATAGGCCCTACAAATGGATAAAACTACCAAATATAACAAACACTAAATTACCCCTTTAATATCATCCCTTAATTTAGTATCTATCAGAAACTAACAACACCAATTTCATTTCTCAAATGAAGAAATTGGTCTGTTTTGATTGCCTTGGTCAGAACATCTGCAAGTTGTTTCTGGGTGCTACAATGCAGAACTTCTAACACTCCTTTCTGCACTTGACTTCTCAGAAAATGATATTTTGTCTCAATATGCTTGCTTCTTCCATGCAACACTGGATTTTTGGAAAGATTGATGGAAGACTTGTTATCAATCAACAACTTCAGAGGTTTCTTTATCTCAATCTTCAAATCCTCCAGAAGATTCAGAAGCCAAACATCTTGACATGAAGCTACAACACCTGCAATATACTCAGCTTCACACGTTGACAAAGCCACAACAGGCTGTTTCTTGGAACTCCAAGAAATAAGACCTCTCAGAAACTTGAACAAGTAACCAAAAGTACTTCTTCTGTCAACTCTATCTCTACACCAGTCAGAATCAGAATAGATCACTAATTCTGGTTCTGTCTTTCTTCCAGAAGGAAATATCACTCCATATTTCAGAGTTCCCTTAATATACCTCAGAATCCTGACAACAGTTTAGTAATGAGACCACTTTGGTTTACTCATGAATCTACTAACCATTCCAACTGCATAGAAAATGTCAGGTCTGGTATTGCACAAATACCCAAGAGAACCAACCAACTATTTGAAGGTCGTAGCATCCATAGAATCACTATCACAATCAGAATCCAATTTATTATTGGTTTTTGATGGTGTCACAACAACTTTACAATTTTGTAGCTTAAATCTCTTCATAAGTTCAAGTTCATACTTCAACTGATGTAGAATAATACCCTTCTTTGAGTACAGAATCTCCATTCCTAGAAAATATTCCATATTTCCTAGATCTGTCATCTCAAATTAATTCATCATAACTTCTTTGAACTTGATTATATGTTCTGGACAACTTCCTATTAGCAATATTTCATCAACATATAGACACACGGGAATCATATTTCCACCCGAATGTTGCACATACATGCCATATTCCATCTCACATTTCTGAAACTTCTGCCTCTTGAAAAATGAATCAATTTTCAGATTCCAAGCTCTGGGAGCTTGTTTCAATCCATACAAGGCTTTATGTAACTTGTATACCATCCCTTCCTGATTCTTTTTCACAAATCCAGGAGGTTGTGACACATATACCTCTTCTTGTAATGGACTATTCAGAAATGCATACTTCACATCCAGATGTATTAAAGACTAATTTATGTTTGCAGCTAAAGCAATCACCGGTCTGGTTACTTCATATCTAACTACAGGAGCAAACACCTCAAAGTAATCTACCCAGGTTTCTAAAGAAAACCTCTAGCCACTAGTCTCGCTTTGTGTTTGCAAATTGATCCATCTGGCTTAAGCTTTACCTTGAAAACCCATCTGACGTTGATGGCTTTCTTCTTTTTTGGAAGCTTTGTCAACTTCTAAGTTTTGTTTCTTTCAATAGTCTCAAGTTCTTCATTCATGGAATTCAACCATACTTTCTTCTTGAGAGCTTCTTCAATACCCACTGGTTCAGAATCTACTAACATGGCACACTGAACGACTTCTCCTTCAGAATCTACTTTAGTGTCATGCAACATGTCAAAATCTGAAAACTTACTTGGTATTTGTCTGATTCTCTGTGGCCTCTGAACTTGTTCTGAAGCTTCTCCAGAACTTGGAACAGTGCTAGCTTCTGGACCTTGTCTAGAACTACTTCCTTCAGAATTACCACCTTCAGAGCTACTTCTGGAAGTTTATCCTCTAGACCCTATGTCTTCAGAGTTTTCCCTTCCAAAAATATAATCACCAACAGATTCTAGATCATCGTCAGAATCTGAATCAGAAGTAGATCCACTATCAGAATCTCCCTGAGATTCTGACTCATCTTCAGAGTCTTCAGAATCAGATTCATCTTTTGACTCTGACTTGTCTTCAGAACTTTCTAAAAAATTTTCAAAAACTAACTCTGGTGTTGGTGCTACACCAGAATCTGATCGAGACTTGTTCCTATCCCATGTTTCTGACTCTTTCACAATAACATCTCTGCTGATTTCAACTTGTTAGTTTCTGGACAATAAAACTTATAAGCACCTGTACTGTGGTACCCCACCAGTAACATTATTTTGCTTCTATCATCCATTTTCCGTCTGTTAGCTTCTGGAACGTGTTTGTAACATATACAACCAAACACCCTCAGATGGCTAACACTTTGCTTATCTCCAGTCCACTTTTCTAAAGGAACAATTTCCTTCAGCTTCTTTGTTGGACACCTGTTCAGATCATATGTTGATGTGGCAACAACTTCTCCCCATAACATGTGAGGTAGCTTCTTCTCTTTCAGCATAATTCTGGACATATCAAGCAAAGTTTTGTTTCTTCTTTCAGAAAGACCATTGTGCTGAGGAGTATATGGAGCAGTAACCTCATATTCTATTCCATTCTCCTCACAAAACTTCTGGAACTCTATAGAGTTATACTCACCTCCACCATTCGTTCTCAGAATCTTCAACTTCTGACCACTCTGCTTCTCAGCCTTCACCTTGAACTTCTGAAACTCAGTAAACACTTCATGCTTGAACTTGATGAGTGTTACCCATGTTATTCTTGTGAACTCATCCACAAAAGACACAAAATATTTGTTTCCTCCAAGTGAAGATATTGAAAATGGTCCACACACATCAGAATATACTACTCCCAAAACATGTTTCACTCTGGGGACTACTTTTGATGCAAATGCAAATCTGGGTTTCTTGCCTTTCATGCATATCTCACATGACTTCTAAGGCTTCACAATCTTCGAAATTCTATGTACAAGCTTCTTAGAACTTAGATGCCCTAAGCTTCTATAGTTCAAGTGCCCTAACCTCTTGTGCCACAACTTACTGTCACCTTCAGCGCCTTCTGCACTAAGACACTCTGCTTCAGTTGTTTCTACATTCACCTTGAATGTTCTGTTGTTTCCCTGCTCATATTTGATAATCAAGTTCTGATTGGAATCATATAACGTCAAGAGGTTGTCCTTCATAACAACTGAAAACTCTTTCTCAATGAGTTGACCCACACTCATCAGATTGTTTTTAATTCTAGGAACATACCAAACATCTTTGATCAGAATGTTTTTTCCATTCTTCACTTTGACTCTGACATTTCCCATACCTTCTACATTAAGATACTTATCATCAGCATATCTGATCTTTGTTCTCCTTCTGGGGTCAAAATCTATCAGCCGTTGTTTGTTCCCAGTCAAGTGGTTTGAACAGCCAGTGTCCATATACCACCAAACCTCTGAAAACTTTCCATCAGAATCAGAAGCCATCGGTAGCACATGTTCATCATCAGAATCTCCTCTGACTATATTTGCTTCTTCTGATTTCCTTCCCTTGTTTTTACAATCTCTGGCAAAATGGCCAAACTATTTACAACAGTAACATTGAACCTTCTTCTTGTCATACCTTTCCTTTCCCTTCTGATATTTCTTTTCATCAGAAGTTGAGGTTTCTGACCTCTGGAATTTATCACCATGTATATTATGCTTCTGGTCCTTCTTGAATAAAGAAGCCTTCAGAGCTTGCTCAACTTCCCTCTCAGAAGTTCTTTCATTCAGACGCAACTCCTACGCTTCTAGACTGCTTTACAACTCTTCTATTCTCATGGTTTCCAGATTTTTAGAATGTTCAATAGAAACAACAATGTAATAAAATTGAGGAGTAAGCGACCTCAGAATCTTCTCTATGATTACCTGTTCAGAAAGTGTTTCTCCATAAGCTTTCAACTTATTAGTGATCATAATCATTCTGGAGATGTACTCAAAAACTTTTTCACTGTTCTTCATGTTGAGATTCTCATATTGCTTTCACAGGGACTGAAGCTTCACCTTCTTTACTAGCGCGTCACCATCGTAACATCTGACCAGTATATCCCATGTCTCTTTCAATGTCGTCGAATCAACAATCTTCTCAAACACACTTTTATCCACACACTGATGGATATAGAACAAAGCTTTTTGATTCCTCTTCCTCGTAGCTCTTTCTGCAGATCTCTGTTCTTTAGTAGCATCTGCTGCAACTGGAACATAACCATTAGTAACAAGATTTAGAATATCCTGAGCACCAAACAACACATTTGTATCATCCGTCTGTTCCAGTTTTTTCCATCAAAGACTGGAAGTTTAATGTTCAAACTACTACCTCCACTCATCTTAAACCTTGCACAAATCTCAGATCTTACTCAGTGTTTCCCAAACCCACAAAATCAGTGTGATTATATTCATATTTTGTTCAAGATTCAACAAAAATCAAGAACCAATATCAAACACACAACTCACTTTCACTCGTGTTTCCCAGAAATTCAGAAGAACCAAGTGCTCTAGATACCAATTTGCTGGTGCAAGGTGATGAAATTGAGGAAGAAGAGAAATAAAGATGACGACTGCTAATGATTGAAAGGGAATTGAATTGTATTTAATGAGACCTAGGTACACCTATTTATACACATTTATAGCAAAAGATAAGAATGTCACATAAGCCCTACAAATGGATAAAACTACCAAATATAGCAAATACTAAATTACCCCTTTAATATAATATACATTTTCATTATTATCAATGTTCTTGACTACACATGATTTAATTGAGTAAACCTATATGGATTTATAATATACATTTTTATTATCAATATTCTTGACTACACATAATTTAATTGAGTAAACCTATATGGATTCATAATATACATTTTTATTATCAATGTTCTTGACTACACATAATTTAATTGAGTAAAACTATATTTTTTTGTAATTGAAAGGTTGAATCACATCAAAACCTTTAACACATGGGAAAAATAATAAATCAAATCGCTTATGTGCAATAAAATTTAAAAAATAAAAACATAATTAATTCAATTCGATCAAATCGATCTATTTTAGGGGAGAGAGTCATTCCACAATTCACAATTCACAATACTTCAAAATTATTGAAAGAGATTACAAGATGAGTTACAAGAAAATAGTTTCAATAGTTTATAAAAACAAACTCTAGTTTCTACCCAAGTATTTCTAAATATCTTCGACTCTTAGTATATGAATTGCATAAACTCAAGAAGTCTAAAGTGTTTCCTAAATCCCTTTGATGATTTCAAAGACTATCTAACTTCAAGAATAAAATCAACAATTTTTACCCTTATTTATCATTAGAATTTCTATACCTTATGAAACTTGTCCTTATGACAATTGATAGCAAACTATATTTATAATTTTGGATTGTATGGCCGGTCGTCGGAAAATTGGCTGAGACATGTTTTTTCTATTTCTTTTTCTCACTTGAGGTTTTATGTCTCATGCAATTAATTATTTTTTATTTTTAGCTTTATTATTTTGTTTGTTTTAAATATTGTAGGAAGATATTAGCATCATGAGGAATATGAATTTGGATGCTTACAGATTCTCAATCTCTTGGTCTAGAATACTTCCAAGTGAGTTAAATATACTTATTAATTTCTTATGTTAGTTAACTTAACTTAATTATTTTTATTTTTTCCATTAAATTTTTATTTCAATCTTAATAAAATATCAATAGAAGGACATCTTAATGGAGGTATAAATCAAGAAGGAGTCAAATATTACAATAATCTCATCAATGAACTATTGGCTAATGGTTAGTATATTTACGTTGTTTACTTCAATTTTTAGTACACTTCATATTTTAACATTTCATACAACAATTTATGATAAACAAAAATAATGTAGTATCAATATTGTAGGCCTACAACCATTTGTAACTCTATTTCATTGGGATCTTCCTCAAACTTTAGAGGACGAGTATGATGGCTTCTTAAGCCCTCTAATCGTGTAAGTTATGCAAACAAAATCATGTTATTTTTTACATTATTGTGTATTAATCAATCAACAATAATATTGTGCATTCATATCATAATATATGACTAATTTTCAGAAAAGATTTTCAAGACTATGCTGATCTTTGTTTCAAGAAGTTTGGAGATAGAGTGAAACATTGGATTACTTTGAATGAGCCATACACTTATAGCTTGGGTGGCTATGCAGTTGGACTCTTTGCACCTGGTCGATGTTCTAAGTGGTTGAATCTAAATTGCACTGGTGGTGACTCGGGGAAAGAGCCTTACTTGGTTTCACATCACCAACTTCTTGCCCATGCCGCAGCTGTCGAAGTGTATAAGAATAATTATCAGGTTTATTATAATTTTGTTGAGTATTTCTCGTAACTTTGAAATAATAGTTCATTCGAAAAATAATCACATTGGTCAAACGTGTAAACAAGTAGTTTGCGATTTAAGTTTCTATTTTCTCTTTTGTTACTAGTTGTTGTTCTAATAAATTTTAGATAAAAACTTAATCTAAAGCCTTAAAAAGCATACTTCTATATTGGTGGGTGATTGTAAAAAAAACATTATTGGCTAAAAAACCAAAACAATCATCTATATGCAGGAATCTCAAAAGGGCGTGATAGGAATAACCTTGGTGTCTAATTGGTACGTTCCATTTTCAAATAGCAAACTTGACCAAAATGCTGCTGAACGAGCAGTTGAATTCATGTTTGGGTGGTAAGTACATATATTTGAATATTAATTAAAATCTGCTTAATATTGTTTTAATTAAAGTAGTTAGAAGTTAGTTATCATTAAGTGTTAATTGGTTAATATATGTGAAACTTGTTTTTTTCCAATACTCTCACTCATGCTGAGCTTTTATTGAATTTGATATATTGATATAAATGATGGGTGATTTGAATTAGTAGAATTTAATACAATATTATATTTTTAAATATTATTTCATTTGACATTATAAAATCGACTTGTAAATAAAAAATGTCACTCTATATAAATTCTAGCCATAACTTATCTTTAAGATAAGTGATACTTGGTTTTTCGAAGAAATGGTTCAAGTAAATTAAAGAGTTCAAAATACCTATATAAATAGTGATAGATAAATGTGCATTCTTTTTAATTTTAAGGGTTTGAGTCTCATTAGGTGGACTAGATCCACCACTATCTATAATTAGCTTCTTCATACTATTAATTTAAAAATCAATCTTTATATAATTTCTTTATTTTTATTGCTAGAATTCCACATGTTTCAGAATAATTTTAATTGTTTTTTATGAATTTTCTTCTTCTTTATTTATAACAATGATTACAGGTTTATGGAACCGCTTACGACAGGAAAATATCCACAAAGCATGCGGTCTTTAGTCGGAAAACGGTTACCAGAATTCTCTAAGAAGCAAGCAATACTACTTAAAGGATCATTTGATTTCCTTGGGCTAAACTATTATACCTCTAATTATGCTACTAATGCACCTCAACTTAAAAATTCTAAACCGAATTACAACACAGATTTTCATGCTAATCTTACAAGTAAGAATGTCTTTAATTATTGATCATCGTTCAATTTTTTATATATTTTCAATTTGACAGATAATTAAAATTTTGTTTTTATGATCGAAGCTGAGCGCAACGGGATTCCCATAGGTCCAAGGGTATGTATATGACCATAATTATTTTAAATGACAAATATTAGTATTGTTACAATTTACCTATGATAAATGTCTACAGAGCTTATGCTTATGTAATAATCATCTTTATAGGCAGCTTCAAATTGGCTATATGTTTATCCTAAAGGAATTCAAGAATTGTTACTCTATGTCAAGAAAATGTACAACAATCCTTTGATTTACATTACTGAAAATGGTAAATACATCTTACTTCATATTTATTATTCCTACATGTTGTATATTATATAAAATAAATAAGAAATTGAATATGTAATGATTTCGCTCAAAATTGTTTTTAATTTGTGTATGATTTTAATTTTAACATTTTTATCTAGCATATATATGATCATAACTTTTTAAGAAAACTTAATTTGTAGGTGTCGACGAGTTTAATGATCCAACACTATCATTAGAGAAAGCTCTTATAGATACTTTTAGAATTGACTATTATTATCATCATCTCTATTATATCAAATCTGCAATGAGGTAAGCAAATTCTTTTTTAAATATCTAAAAAGTAGTTTCTTTCTTATACCTAATTTAATTGATATATTTTTTACTAATAGGAATGGCGTAAATATAAAAGGATATTTTGCATGGTCATTGTTGGACAATTTTGAATGGTCATCGGGCTATTCAGTACGCTTTGGAATCAATTTCGTAGATTACAAAAATGGTTTAAAAAGATATCAAAAGTTATCTGCAAATTGGTTTAAGAATTTTCTCAAAAGATATTAGATTTTCTATACACGATGTTTCTAATAAGTAATATAATGCAACATATGAACTCAGTTTAATTTTAAATAATATTGTGATTGTTCATTCTTAAAATGACAATTATAATAGTTGAGTCTCAGTTTAATTTTAAATAATATTGTGATTGTTCATTCTTAAAATGACAATTATAATTATAATAGTTGAGTTGTGACTTATTGTTAAGACATGCTTGTTACAATAATATGTAAGATGTATAATTTCACCTATGCCTATATATATATGAAAAAAGTTTTTCATAGTAAATCAGTTGAAAAGATTTTTTATATGCATAGATATTTTATATAACTATTGAAAGTATATTAATAAAATACTTATCAGTCAATCATTTGTTATACTACCATACTACTAGCTAGAGAACTAATTTGTAACCAAATTATTGAAACAATTAACTGAAAGCATTATAAGTCCATTTCAGGGTCTTTTTAAAGACTTATTTTCAATAAGTTTTAAATTGAATATGAAGTTGATAAAATATAGGTTTAAATAGTCTTTTTGATGTTCGTAATTTTTTTTGTTTTTAATTCTTAAAGCTAAAATCTACAGAAAAATCAAAATAAAATCTACAGGAATCCCTTTAGATTTTAGTTTTACATGTGATATTTTTTAATTATTTTTTAAAATATTTTTTAAATACACTAGGAATTGATTTTATTTTTTATTTTTTCATTAATATTAATTATTATTTTCAATTAACTTATTTATTTATTATTCATTATATAATATGTATTGATTAATAATTTTTTTAAATTAAGAAATTATTTATATAAAATATAATATGAAATGTATATTGGGCCTATGGCCCTTTTATTCTCAGTCCATTTTCAATTCTTTAAGGGACATATGTCTCTCTTTTATAAACACTTGTGATTTTCTTGTATAAATCGATGAGAGACTAATATTAGAGACAAGTTGTAAAACATTACATTTTTTTTACCATGTTGTATCAATAAGGAAAGGGGGCACACGCACAATCCAAGTTGTTCTAACTGTATCCTAATCAACTCAAATGAGTAGTGGCAATTGAACTAACAGTGGTGATTGTAGTTTGAGCTGTATGCTTTCATGTTTTCGTATTCAATTTGAGTCATTCAACATGGAGCAATAAAAGGTAACGATGGTAGAAAAATCATGAAAAGTCATAAGATATGTTTGGTTGAGAGTTTTTCAAATGCATGTTTATGTTAGAGTGTATTGATTTCTATATTTTAAACTACATGATTTACTATATTCTAAACTACTTCTAGAAATTTCAAATTGATACTTTGAAACATGGTGATGAAACAAACAATCAAATCTCAATAAACAATCAAACTTTCTTTGAATAACAAACAATTAAATCTCAATGAATTACATTAATTCAAACACCTTCAATACATCACCAATTTGTGACCTTGAATACAAGAAAAGAAATTGGGTTTTAGGCCCTAAAATGATATTTTAATATTTAATTTATACATATTAACAAAAATAATTTAAGAAAACCTAAAATAAAATAAATAAAAAATACAATAAATAAATAAATAAAAATTGTTATGAAATTGAGAAAAAGAGAGTATTCTATTACTCATAAGTACGATATGAGTGAGTATAATATTTTTTATAAGAAAACTACTTCGTTACTAATCAATATAAATTATTATAAATAAGAAAGAAAGTTATAGAGAGAGAATCATCCATTATCAGTCATCTTACTAGAAAAAAATTTAATGGAAAAAAAATTAGTGAAAAAAAAAGAGTATATATTCTTTTAAGAAAAAATCATTTCTCTCTCTCAGCTGAACGAATTCAATTCTTTCCCTCAGTTGAACAATCATTTCTTCTACGATGAAAGTCAATCTTTTGCACTAAAAGATATGTAAAATTACCAAATGAACAAAATTGTTGGAGCTTATATCACCACTTTTTTTTAAAGATCATGAGTGAAAAATAACTCTAGAGAAACATGTTTTCTTCGATCTCTTTTAATGTAATCATCTTTCAATTGAGTAATGCATGCAATATCATCTTTATATATGGTTGTTGTATTTCTTTTTCCATAAGTCAACTAACAAGTCTTTTGTGTGTGTTGAGTTGGGGATCTCAACCAAACGCATTATTGACTTGTCTCATGTAGTGCTAAAGTTTTCTTCATAATTATATGAAGTTGTTGCTATGATTAGTTTCACAAGTCTTCATAAAATATTTGTACCATCAAGTAAACAAACAATCTATGCGATCTACCGTTATAAGAATTTGACAAGTAACTTATTTCTACATAACATGTTAAATATAATTTGAATACCTTAGAATAAAATAAACCCATGGCCATTTACCCTTAAGATAACAAAGTATATGTTGGACTATGTTCAAATATTTTCGTGTAGGTGAAGAACTATATCTTACTAATAGAGCAATAGAAATTGATATATTGATGTCTGTATAATTAGGAAGATAGATCAATGGTTGAATTACACTGAGATATGGTACTTCAGGACCAATTAGTTTTCATCCTCTTCTCGAGGTCTAAAAGAATCTTCTACACTTCCAACGATCTAACATCAACGAGGTACATGACATACAAAATTTGTCCATATACAAACGTTTTAGCACTCATACTATATAACATATGATATTTGTCCATATAGAAATCTTTTAATACTTTTCTATATAATCTTCTTGGTATATGAAAGTTACATTGTCTAAATGTTAATTTAGTAAGGACTTTTTCTTTAGTCCTTCATATCAAATAATTTCCTTAAACAATTTATAGTTTTTAGAAACTCTTCAGGAGTTCCAATAATATTTATGTCATATACATAGACAAATATTATAGAAAAATATTTTGTAGAACTTTTCATAAAAATATAAGGACTTATGGACTTATTTGTATATCTTTCTCTTAGAAATATTCATTGAGAAAATTATATCACTTATGTCTATATTGTTTTAGCCCATAGAGATACTTGTTCAGTTTTATCTCCTTATCAAATGAATCATACAAATAAGAAGTTACAACATCCATCATGTTCAAATCAAGCCCTTCATGTGCTACAAGACTAATTAATTATCGAAAATTAATTGAATCCACTACATGTGGATATGTTTCATCAAACTCGGTCTTATGTCTTTGTGAAAATCATTGAGCAATAAATCAATCTTTATACAATTCTTATTTTGCTTTTTTACATAAACTCATTTATATCTCATTGGTTTCACACCATGAGGTATTCAAACTATAGGTTAAAAAATGATTTGCTTTTAAAGTAAGTTTAGTTATTCTTCAATTGAATCTATTTATTTTGGTCAACTCTCACTTTGTCTATAATCTTGGATAAACTTTGATTCATGATTTATTCATTTGGTCAATTATCACTCTGTCTATAATTTTTGATAGACTTTGATTCATGATTTGTTCATTTTGACCAATTCTCACGTTGTCTACAATCTTTGGTAGACTTTGTGTCATGATCCTCGTTATCGTTTATTATCTTTAGCGCTATATTGTATACAAATACATTGTCAATGTCGACTTTATTTGGTTATCTTAATTTCAGTTCCATTCTATTTCATCCATGACATAATTTATTGAGATCTCTTTATTTCATATTTCAAGTACTTGATTAGTTCTCTAGAACTGAAAAATAAATTATGTCAAAATGCTCTTAGAATTTTCATATTCTCACTTGGGTTATCTTTAACTTTAGTTTCTTTTCTTGGTAGAAGAAATTTTAACATTGAAACTGACTTTTCTACCACACTTCAAGCGCGGCTACAACTCATTTGAAATATTAGATTGTCCAATAGGAAAAGCAACTTTGAGTGGAGTATTAGGACCTGATAATTTGTTTTATAGACTTTACAAATGAATTGTATTTTGAACTTCGAGGATCAAATAATATAATAATATTTTATTTCAAATTGTTAATTTGAACTTCTGGTTCACACTTTGGGTTGTTTATTCTCTCTCTCTCTCTCTAATATTGAGAAAATTAATTTATTATTTGATAATCAACCTACTAGGCTTCAAACAAGTATTCAATTATTGGCCTCAAATACGGGGTTCATATAAAAGACATTTTCTCAAAATTCTTTCAAAACTCGTCTTAGCATACTATACTGGAGCAATTGAATAATCACAACGCATCCAAAAGTTTACTTAGATGAAACGTAATAGGTTATTATCCTAAAATAATTTGTAAGTTAAGAGGAGAATTAATATATATTATCTTGTTGACTTAATGCGGATAAATATATTAACATTCATATTTTTTGTGTTTCAAATATCTAATTTAGAATTTATGATCTCACAAGTATCAATCATACAATTAACTTTGAACGTCTAAAGAATGAATTTTCAAGTCCATTTTTTATGAACATATGCTACAAGATGTTCAATATTAATTTTAATAATATATGTGATACTTATCAAGAAAGTTCTAAAAAATTCAGAAATTGAGATCTTAGTCTGAGAAAACAACTTCACAAACTTCTGATTATGGTGGGTAGACAATATACATTTGCATGATATTTTAGCCAATGCAACAAATAATGGCATGAAAAAGCTCAATCTCTCAGAATTTTAATTTTTGTAGCACTATGTCAAACAAGGGATTAGACAGCGCTTTTTTAGGCCTTTAACAGCGCTTAAAAGCGCTGCTAAAACCTCCGCTGCTAAAGGTATAAACAGCGCTTATGTAATTTCAAAAGCGCTGCTATAGGTACCTCCCTTAGGAACCCCTTTAGCAGCGCTTACACTTTAGACAGCGCTTTTAATGTGGAACTTTAGACAGCGCTTGGTAAAAGCGTTGTCTATTCCCCCCCTTTAGCAACGCTTTTCCTTATTATTTTTTAATATATTTTTTTTTCAATCACTTTAGACAACACTTTTATGAAAAACGCTGTCTATTCCCCCCCCCCCCCCCCCCCCCCCCCCTTTAGCAGCGCTTTTCCTTATTATTTTTTATTTTTTTTTCCAATCACTTTAGACAGCGCTTTCATGAAAAGCGCTGTCTATTCCCTCCCCCCCCCCCCCCCCTTTAGCAGCGCTTTTCCTTATTATTTTTTTAATATATTTTTTTTTTCAATCACTTTAGACAGCGCTTCTCATTAAAAGCGTTGTCTATTCCCCCCCTTTAGCAGCGCTTTTCCTTATTATTTTTTTAAATATAATTTTTTTTTCATTTAAAATAAAATGTTGCCTATCAAATTTAATCTCACCATTTTTGCACCAGAATTTATAGCTTCATTATAACATTTTAAACAACAACAACATCAATATACCACAATGAAACAATATTATAACAACATCAATATTCATCTCTTAAATCCTTTTTGCACAATATACACAACAACAACATTAGTATATACCACAATGAAACAATATTATAACAACATCAATATTCATCTCTTCAATCCTTTTTGCATAATATACACAACAACAACATTAGTATATACAACAATGAAACAATATTATAACTACATCAATATTCATCTCTTCAATCCTTTTTGCACAATATACACAACAACAACATTAGTATATACAACAATGAAACAAAATCAACGATGAATTACAAAATAACTCTATCTTCTACATCGAGCTGCACCTATATAACCTAAAACAAAATCAAAAAATCAAAATTCATACAAGTTACCAAATAACAACAACAAAAACAATAATATTGTAACACAACTATAACGACATATATTATATTCTCAAAACTCAAAGTTATACCTTATAATAAAACTCTCAACTCCATAACAAATTGGCACCAATCCTCCATAAGTTCATCCAATTGATCTTTTGAGTATGAAACACACTTGAATTCATCAAAGTACTACATAATAATATAACATAGTATGATTTAATTAAAATACTAAGTCATTTTATGAGAAATATGAAAATAATTCCTAAGTTAGAAATTCATACCGTGGATGGAATCTCTAATCGGTCCAAAAGAAAAGTTTCTTTCATAAACCTCAACATAAAATAACCTCAATCTACACCATTGCGCTGACGAGGACACTACACATGGAAAGAAAATACGGATATACATCAAGATATACACCTTAACTTGTTTTATCAAGTATCATCGCTATATAATCAAAACTGTAAAAATCTATACCTCCACTTTGATCCAAGAAATATTGTTGACTCTACTCCTTGGTACTTGAATATCTCTTTGTGCTCGAAAACTTTGTAGAATTCTATAATAAAATAATAACGAATATTTAGAACTATCGCACATAAATAATTAAATATACACAGTAATATTTTGGAACAATCTCACTTACGTGTGAATCGTCTTCTTCATATTGGGTATGTTGTCCAATCATTGCTCAATGAATCCAGATAATATACAATTTCTCTCACAGGATTAATTGCAACCAATAACCAGTGTCCACTGGAATATTAAACAAAGGTTAGATGGAAATTTTCTGCACAACATTAAAAAACGAAAAATTATAATAGAGGAAATTTAGAATGAAAATCTTACTTGGGGCCAGTATTATATGGTAAAAAGAACAATTTTTTTGTATCTTTGCTGGCCATAAATAAACTGAGCATAAATGATATTACTTCATCTGGTTTTGAGATGATTGACCCTGCATGGACAATGTTGGGATTTATGAAAGCGAATCTGGACTCTAATCCACGCGGGCGAATCAACTTGTCATACAGAAACCTTAAATAAAAACATCATTAACATTAATTATTCATTGAAATGAGTAAATAAATTCTGCAATTAATTAAACAAAGTTGATTGGAGTATACCTGATGTATGTATTGATAACAGCCATGCCTAATGTCAAGTGTCCAAAAACTTCTTCCAAATCCTCCTTACCAATTGTTGTCATGCCTTCAGAACCATAAATCCCTTCATCCAGGGGTATAAGAGAAGTACCACCTTGCGAAATAGTTGTGAAGCTTATAAATGTCTGAAGGCACGACCTATATTGTGAAGTAGTTTTCTTTCTAGCCCCGGTCCTCTTAGCAACACTCTTTGTTTCTGTAGGAATGTTGCTAATTACATGCTCCTTACCCATACTTACAGCTTCAATCTCTTTAGCAGGAATAATCTAAATATCATAAAATTAGAGTGGTCAAGTATAGGACGACAAATTAACATTATCTAAGCATAAATATCATATAATTGTGTTGTACCTGTTTTTTTGCTGTCACTGACTCCTTTGGCCGCGTAATCCCTTTATCTTTTGGTTTGGGTTTTGTAGGAGTCTAACATTACCATGCAAAAAAAATGTAAGTAAAATGAACGTAAAAAATTTGAGTACTAAAAGGTTCATAACGGTTTTAATTATACCTCATCATCTATGCGAACGAGTCTTGACGGCCATGCAACAAACGCTCCTATTGCCTCTCCCACCAATGTTGCATCCGAAACTTCATCTGGGATTGGTAATAACGCACCCTCCTCTAAAGCAATATCAATCGACACTTTCAAATATCCAGAAGGGAGCGGTTTATGATGAAGTACTTCTCCCAGAGTGTTATGGACTTTTCCCTTGCCAACCCATGCGATAAGTTGGTGTCTCTAAAAAGAGTTGACAAGGTGAAATGCCCTAAAATCAATAATAAACATGACATCGTTAATGTGTATATATGTCAGTTAAATAAATTACACTAATTTAATTTCATAATAATATATGTAAGTACCTCGGGAATACTCGGTTGAGCTGCACAATTGACATTAGCTATGTCACTAGCTTCTTTAACACCCGAAGCTTCCCTTTCTGATTGGTACTGTCTTGCTTTTTCCTTCCTCAATTCAAGAACTTCAGCTTCTAATGCATCCAACCTTGCCTGCAGTTCTTTATTGCTAGCAGATTTTGTCTTTGGATTATTCTTTTTCAAGGAGCTTGGAGTAACCTCATATCCTTTACCCCTCACCCGACCAGAATACTCACGAACATCTAATGCTCGACTAAGTATGCTCCTGCAATCATCTGATGGAGATGTAGACTGAGACAGACTCTCCTGAAATTCATATGAATATTGGAAAAACATGAATACTATATGTTAATAAAATTTTGATTTAATTAGAATTAATGTTATACTTACGCATTTTTCAAAAATTTGTTGTACATCTTTAAGAACTCCATCCTTACCCACACGGGCAGTCTTCCACAAAACATGCTCCGGAAGAGATGTTTCAGAACTACTCTCCTCTTTTAACTACACATTAACACAAAAAACAAGCTCAGTTATAACTATTGATGAACAAGTATATCATTGCAATTTGTAAATACTTACTATTTTTTGTTCTAATCATGCATATCCCAAACTCCCTTTTTTGTATGGATATGCGGGAGATGATGCTCTTTGACGATTTACTTCACTTACACTCTGAAATTTTAGGGTTTTCCGTTTGGCTTTAAAAACATCCCATTCTTTAACTGAAATCACATCAGCATATTCTGCTAGACGCTCTGCATCAACAAATTTTTTTTTGGCATCTCTAAGATATTTTCTGTTTAAATATGTTCTAAACCCTCTTAGTATTTTTCCGGCCAATCCAAGACAATAATCTTTCCTTTTTTCATCAATGTTGAAAGACCTCTATAAAAAACATACACAAAGTGCGTTAGTATAAGTAATTTAAAGACATAATTTAAAGTACATAATCGTAATTTAAAGAAATAATTTAAAGCACCTGTATCTCACTCCAGATTTTGTTTTTAGCATCATCCAGCTTATCATCTCTCCACTCATCACAAGTTATTGGAATTTCTCTCCTTACAAGTGTACCAATGTAACTTGTCAATTTAGAACCGTTAGGCTCAATTAATTGGTCATTTGGACTCCAATGCACATCGTATTTTATACATTTATCTCTATCACAAATGATATTCTTCATAATAGTTTTTCAAAAGGCTTGCCAAACTGAATACTCACATCTTTCACCTTTTCACAAATTTGATCACCTGTCAATCCAGGTGGAGCTCTACGTTGTTCGGTATTTCCATTGAACGCTTTTCTCCATCCACGATATTGATGTTTTGAATTTAAGAATCTACGATGATCGAGAAAGACATTCTTCTGACAAAGTTTCAATCGTGTCGTATCGGTTCCATCTTCACAGACAGGACACGCTTTTTCACCTTTAATGCTATACCCGGATAGATTTCCATATGCTGGAAAATCATTAATTGTGCCAAACAACATCGCCCTCAAATTGAAACTTTCTTTCCAATATCCATCATAAACCTCCACACCGTTCTCCCACAAATTCTTCAAATCTTCGATTAAAGGTTTCAAGTATACATCTATGTCATTCCCTGGTTGTTTAGGCCCAGAAATTAACATAGATAACATCATGTACTTGCGCTTCATACATAGCCATGGAGGTAGATTATAAATCATAAGAATCACAGGCCATGTGGAATGTGAGATACTTTAAAGACCATACGGGTTCATTCCATCCGTAGATAATGCCAAGCGAAGGTTTCTTGTTTCTCCTCCAAAATCAGGATAATCATTATCAATTTTCTTCCACTGTGGTGCATCTGCCGGATGTCGAAACTTTCCATCGATAATTCTTTCATCTGCATGCCAAGTCAAGTGTCTAGCATCGGTTTCACTGCGAAACATGCGTCTAAATCTCGGAATAATGGGAAAATACCATAAAACTTTCGCTGGAGATAATTTTTTCTTATATCGAGATAAACCGCATTTTGGGCACTCATTCAAGGATGCATATTCGTTTCGAAACAAAATACAATCATTTAGACATGCATGTATCTTATCATAGCTCATGCCAATAGAGCACAACATTTTTTGGCCTCGTAGGTTCAATTAGGAAGAACATTATCCTCGGGAAGCATATCTCTCAAAAGGGCTAATAATTGTGTGAAACTTTTATCCGACCATCCATTGCGCGCCTTTAAGTTGTACAATTTTAATACCGCAGACAATCTTGTGAATTTGGGGCAATCTTTATACAACGGTTTCTCCGCATCTCTTACCAACCTCTCAAACATTTTGGGACAATCTTGAAGATCTTCTTCAAGTGCTTCTGCAATCTCTTCAACTCGATCACAATCATATGTATCTGTGGCATTGTCGTACGAAACATAGGTCGCATTACTTTTCACCCCCGGTTCAACATTCTCGATGCTTTTCTCACCATGAAATATCCAACACGTATAACTTCGATCAATTCCGCGCATTAGTAAATGCGATTTCAATCCATTTGCATCAACCCGACCCACATAACAACAACCCAAGCAAGGACATTTCATTCTATTCGGGTCTTCAGCGTGTTCAACAGCAAACTTAACGAACTCTAATACCCCATTCTCGTACTCTTTTGACAATCGATCTGCACACATCCATTTTTTATGCATGGTTTTAACTATTATCTAAGTTAAACAAAAACACTAATTAGGGCACAAAACGGTATAATGCGTTTCTGCCAAAACACAAAGTATACACGGATTTTATTATTCAAGTGAATATGTCATTGTTACGTGAACCTCTTGTGTTGATTATTACTAACTTGGATTATAAGCAATGTGGTGGGAGTACAATGAATTTAAAGAGTCTGTGTTGTCAACAAAAATCAAACATATGTGATTAGAATAATTCTAGAAATGAGGATTGTAACGTGTGAGTGAAAGGAGCATAGCCACGAATGTGGTCCAACCTTAGAGGCCTAGCTCATGTTACTGTTGTGGTCCTATAACATATTCAATCAATGATCGTCAATGTTACAATTTTAGAGACATTAGCTTAGTTGTAAACTCATTCGAAGATTCATGATTTGTGTTATTTTTTACTATTACTAAGTTGAATACTAGATTGAACAAACGGAAACCTATGATCCAAACTCAAGTAAACCGGAAAAAGTCCTCTCACCGCGATAAACTCATTGAAAGGACCATTAACATTAAGAGTACTAGTAATCGCGGTAATATTCCTCTCAGGCATAACCGCCGCAAAAGACCCCGAACCAATTCCAATATCAAAATCTATTCTAATCCCACCATTTCCTAATTGCAAAACATCATCAACAAGAAAATCATTCTTACTCTTAGACTTAACAAATCTTTGATTCTCATATCCATTAACCAAATCAAAGCAATGAACACAATCTCTATTCAGTTTCCTACCATTCAAACACTCGAAACTCTTGCAATTAAAACCATTCCAATTCACTGTTTTATTACTAACAGGCTTCCATAGTGAAACCGAAAAAGGATGAAGAAATTTTACCTTAGATGAAACCGATTTTGCGAAACTTCTTCTTCTAGGTAAAGGCTCACACTGTTTTTAAATCAGTTTCTCTATCACGAGGAGATGGTGGTGTGCCTGATGTTGTAGGGCGCATCCAAACAAGTATCTCTGCGGGTGAAACAGTAAAACTGAACCATTAGAATAATCCACATCAGATACTATAATCAAAAGCAAAAGACAAATTCTCGAATCCAAACGTTCCCATTAAATTTACCATACTTTGTATCACTTACATAATATCTCATTTAAATGTCAAAGGGAATTTATTGTGTAATGAACTAACTAACTTGATCAATAAATAACAGTCAGTACCGCAGTATGAAGAGCAAATGTTACCTGTATTCAGTTTCCTACCATTCACTTATTCCTATATTCAATGGGACAAACTTGCTCCAATCTCTTTATAACTGCAATCACAGGACAAAGTAGAGTTAAGTAAAGTTATCTTGAGTTACAAATTCTTAGGGTAATATGTTCCACATCAATACAGATAATTTTCTAGAACATGAACTTGATATCACTTTGGTAGAAGCCTAAAGTTCAACATAATACAAATAATTTTTTCTTTACTGTTCCTTCTACTTTTTTGGTACATATTAAACTGCCACACGTGGAGGAACAAGCGAAGTAATCAACAGATAAAAGGAGCATTAATTGGTGCACTATTTTACCAGCTTTATCAATACATAAATACATAGAGTGAGTTGGTTTGGTAGCTGCAAAACTAAATTAATACTTAGTGGGTTCATCTGGTTTTCTATAATCCTCCAAAGTTTGTGGGACATTATGATGTCATGAGGGACCTACTCTATAGGGAATGAAAGTGAAAATAACTGTAATGGATTCTTGATAGAATTACCTACTAGAATCACTAAACAACATGGGCAGAGTGTATTAAAGTCGAAAAGGAATGGATTCTTTGATTCTCATATCCATTAACCAAATCAAAGCAATGAACACAATCTCTATTCAGTTTCCTACCATTCAAACCACTCGAAACTGTTTTATTACTAACAGGCTTCCATAGTGAAACCGGAAAAGGATGAAGAAATTTTACCTTAGATGAAACTGATTTTGTGAAACTTCTTCTTCACGAGGAGATGGTGGTGTGCCTGATGTTGTAAGTCGTTTCCCAACAACAGCTTTCTGGACCCTCACGTGCCTCTGGCCCTTGCCCTCGTATAACCGGAGAATCCGAAGTTTGCAACGAGACAACGAATCAGGAAGCGAGTTAGAGAAGAAGATGAACCACGGTTGGACAATGAGGAGGGAGGAGACGAGTTGGAGAAGAAGATGAACAGGAGCGCTTTCTGGGTGTGTGGGGTTTCGTTTGTATAAAGTGGGTTTTTTGAAATCTGATAACCAATTTAGGGATTTAGAAACTATTTAATTACCTTAGACAGTGCTTTCAAGAAGCGCTGCTAAAGGTATTACCTTTAGCAGCGCTTTAGAGTAATGCCTTTAGCAGCGCTTCTTGAAAGCGTTGTCTAAGGTATACCCTTTAGCAGCGCTTCTGGAAAGCGTTGTCTAAGGTATACCCTTTAGCAGCGCTTTAGGCTTTATCAATGCTTTCTAGAATAACACCTTTAGCAGCGCTTTTAGTAAGCGCTGTCTAAAGTATAACCTTTAGCAGCGCTTATTCTAAATTTTTTTTACTGAAAACCTATAGCAGCGCTTAGGGAAAGGAAGCGTTGTCTATGGTAAGGCCTATAGCAGCGCTTATAATAAGCGATGTCTATAGTATACCTTTAGCAGCGCTTACTCTAATTTTTTAATTTTTTTTACTGAAAACCTATAGCAGCGCTTAGGGCATAAGCGCTGTCTATGTGGTGCTGTCTAAATTCAATTTTGGCATAGTGTAGAAACACAAAAATTTATTGGATTGAAGAAACTTCTAGTTCTTCATCACGAGTTTTCACATCATGAGACAAATTCATGATCTTTTAGTTGAGAAAATAATTTCACAAACTTATAGTTGTAAGTAGACAAAAAATATATGCATGATCTTTAAGTCAATACAACAATTAATATCATAAAATGTTTAAATCGTCTACATGATTTGTATATTGATTCACAAATATCACCTTATATATATTATATAAAAACTCAACTTATACAATTTTAATTTTCTGTAGGAACATACAAAACTTAGTGAGTTGAAGAAACTTAGGGTTCTTCAATATTAATTTATACATCATAATACATTTGAGATGACTCAACCGATTTTGTCAACAACATATTTAAGCGTGATTTGTAAACTTATGATTTACAATAATACAGATATGTATTTTAATTATTCTAAATTGTTTGAATCAACCATATTATTCTCTAATAAATAAATCTTCATAAATCATACATAAATGTTTTTATATGATTTAATTAAATCTAAATTTATTTCATAATAATATTATTCAGGTCACACATATTTAGTCAAAAGAACTCTACACAATTCAATTTTATTTTATCATAAAAATAAAGTATTAATTAAGCAATATAAAAACTATCTTAAAATATCAAACATACCTTAATAATTAAAAAAATATATCTTAATTTAGAAATTTAATAGCAACAATAAAATACATAACATTGGTTAATTGATACATAAATATATTAAGTGATATATTATACATAACAAGATTTTTTCTAGTAAAATATTTTAACACCAAACACATACACAATGGCCCAATCATCAAAGATAATAATAAAAAAATTATATAGTCAATCATTTAGTGAAATATATAGCTCTTAGTGAATGATATAACAAATGATGAAGAAAAAAAACATTCTTTGAACAATTCTTCAAGGATGTTGTGATCTTTTTTTTAAAGAAATATATAGATTTATAATCTCAAACATGTAACACGTTATATTCTAACAATTTGAAGAATTTTCTAACACAGTCAAATGTTAGAGATTTTTTTTAGAAAAATATAAATATTTATAAATAATAATCTAAAATAAACATAATCATCTTTCTAGGATACGTTAAAATTATTTTTTATAAACAATGATCTAAAAAAATATAATCATCCTTCTGGGTTGCATTAAAATTATTTGTTATAAACAATGATCTAAAATAAATATAATCATCCTTCTAGGATGCGTTAAAACTATTTGTTATAAATAATGATCTAAAAACATAACCATCATTCTTGAATGCGTTAAAATTATTTGTTATAAACAATAATCTAAAAAATATAATCATCCTTCTGGAATGCGTTAAAATTGTTTGTTATAAACAATGATCTAAAAATATACCATCTTTCTGGAATGCGTTAAAATTATTTATTATAAACAATGATCTAAAAAATATAATCATCCTTCTAGGATGCGTTAAAACTGTTTGTTATAAATAATGATCTAAAAATATAATCATTTTTCTAGAATGCGTTAAAATTATTTGTTATAAACAATGGTCTAAAAAATACAATCATCCTTATGAAATGCATTAAAATTATTTGTTATAAACAATTATCTAAAAAATATAATCATTCTTTTTTGGATGCGTTAAAATTATTTGTGTCATTCTTTTAGAATGACAATAATTTTATGAGCATATTACAAATTTTTAGATTGATATAACAACAACAAAAATATTTATGAAATCTTTCTGGGATATTCAATATTATTCTCTCAATCTTTCTCGAATTAGATAATATTATTGATGCAATCATTTTGCTAATTTTTGACATAATTGATACAATTCTTCTAGGATTCATTAATATTATAGATGTAATCCTTTTGGGTTCATTAATATTATAGATGTAATCCTTCTCAGATTTGTTAATATTATAGATACAATCCTTTTGGGATTGTTAATATTATTCTTGAGAGATGCTTTATAAGTTCTTTAGGAATTATATATTGTTACTTTGCTATTCTTCAGGGATGCTTAATAAATTCTTCAGGAACTTATATAAATATTATTTTGCTATCCTCTAGGGATACTTGGTAATCATCATTAATTTTCTTTTTCTTTTTCTAATCAATATATTACAAATAATAGGTAGAAAATATATATTATAAAAAGAAGAAGAAACAGTGTTATCTTACAATATTATAAGATCTTTTCAAGTCTTAGAACTTCGTGCTGATAACATGTTATGAAACTGAATAAAATAATAGAAGAGACAAAAAGAAGAAGAAAATATATTCTATTATTCATATTATGAGTCAACGTTTCAAGTACAATATGATTCTTATTTATAAGACATATTTAATAAATTGAAAATCAATATGAGACCTCTCAATTTATAGACATCCATAATCATGTCATTTATAACAAAAAATAATAATATATTAAAAAAAAAGTAAAAAAGAAGATTAAAAAAATAAAATAAAAATCCAGGTGCATTAAAAAATAATTAATAAATAAATAAATACCATGTGGATTGCCACGTAAATTGTCAGAGGAAATTGTTGCTGCAATGTGGCAGTTAGGGGGTGTATTGAAGAAATCTGAAAATTTTGAGGGGAGATTTAAAAAAAAAACTTTTACATGAGCCTAATGCAAAATTCGCTAATATTATTTATTGAACCCTATGATAAATAATATGTATTAGGGTGCAATCATTCATAGAGTTTTGAAAATAATATTTAAATTCATATGTGAGCTCATGAAATGGTTTCATAATACAAATTCACCAAATCAAATAAAATCAAATGGACAACAAAAATAATTTTTACTAAAGACAAAATACAATTTGCAAAATAATTTTTTCACTTTTTCTTCAACAAAAAGGACAATTAGGTGGCACTATAGTTTTTTTTTTCTTTCATAAGTATCATTTCTCAACACATCCAATAATCAACATCCAAACAATTTTCAATTAAGACAATTTAGAGGTCATGGTAATCAGTTTTTTTAAGGAAGGGGCTCCTTCGATTTCAAAACCTACTAATTACAGGGTTTTCCATTAGGCTTTAAGTTTAAGGATAAAATTTCCTTCTCGCACAATATTGATTCAATTGATGAAGATATCAAACCTATTAAGCATTAAGATGATAGCAAGGTAATCAATATAGAAATTTCACAAGATATGTACCATAAATTTATTGGCTTGCTCGTAAGTTTGAAGTTGCATCCACTATAATCAACACATTATTCATGAATCATCATCAAGTATTGGATCTTCCTCTATTAACTTTTACAAATGATTCAATTTTTTAAAAATGGATTATTGATATAGGAGTTATTAATCGTATATGCAATTTTTTAAATATCTATATTATTTTCAAAATATCCAACCTAGAACTATATATATAATTTCTTAATGGAATCTAATATTGTTTCAAAATTTTATGGCACACTCAACTAAATTGTGAATTAACCCTTTTTAATGTTATATTTATAACAGAGTTCCATTTCAATTTGATTTTAGCATGTTGCTTATATTCGCATACTCTTTACACTATTTTTCCAATCATTGTTTGTTCCTTATTTAAGAACTTAATTATTTAAAGATGATAATTGGTCATGGTGGAGTTTTTCATAATCTAGAAATAAAGGAATCATAAGGTGGTATCTTAGGATAGTACCGATGACATATATTAGCCTAGCCCGTTAATAGAAATAGCAAGGAGAAAGTCCTGAGCATGTGCAACTTGCAAATAACCAAAAACTGCCTTCTGCCTTTTGGTCATGTCAAACTTCACATCCATGTGTTTACAGTGATTTCTAGTAAACAATCGCTAGTCTTCCAATTTACTAATTATTATTGGTTACTTGCAGGATCGACTAGATTGATCCTAGAACACATGTGTCATAACTTATTTCCATGTTCATATCTATTATATTGATAGACTTATATTGTATGTTAAGTTTCGAATACGAGATTCTTAGGAAAGATTTCTAAAATGATCTATAGGAATAAACTAACTGAATGTAGGCAGGAAAGGCTTCGAATTAGACTTGGGCTTGAAAGTAAAGATAAGTGTTTGACTAAAAGGATAAAGTAGAAGTAAAGTTTCTAACGAAGTGACTGTGTTTAAAGGCAAGTAAAACAAGGGAATGCAAGGAAATCGAAGGATTTAAAGGACAACGAAGTGACTATGTTTAAAGGCAAGTAAAACAAAGGAATGCAAGGAAATCGAAGGATTTAAAGGCAACAAAATACTGTAATGCAAGGAAATCGAAGGAATTAAAGTGCAGAAATGTTGTAATGCAAGGAAATCGAAGGAATTAAAGGGCAGAAATGCTGTAATGCAAGGAAATCGAAGGATTTAAGGGCAGAAATGCTGTAAAGGCGAACTAAATATAATAGGACTTGTATTGAAATTGTAAAAAAGTAATGATGTTCAACACGTACATTGTATCTTCTGACTCATTTTCCTTAATTCACGGAAGTTTGAGTATTTTGAGATCTTTTAGTACATAAAAGTGAACCTTTTTTTCAATCTAACATAAGAACACCTATTTATAGTGTCTTGATCCTAACGGCCCTATTCTAAAACCACGCCATGTTCGAAGCATGCAAGCTTCCTATGTTTGCTGACTTCCACGCGTCTTCTAGAATGACGCTCTTTATTTGAAATTCGAAATCTGTACCAATCGAAGCATCTTGTTCGAAGCATCTTGTTTCTTCATTGCTTTCGAAATAACCCAATTACCTGGACCATTTCCAATTTCTGGCACCCTTGCATAAAGGAGCTCTTTACAATTCGAACACTAAAAAAGTCCAAATCGAAATCTGCTGGAAATTGAGTAATCCTTCAGCATAATGACTCCATATCTCCCACCAATATCCAATATTGATATTAATCTCCTTAGGTACTTTATTCGAAATATTATTTTGATAGTGGTTTCTTCCTTATTCGAAATAGTCAGCTAACAAATTGTTCCTTATTCGAAATAGCCAGCTAACAAATTGCCCCCCAAGAACATGTATTTCGACAGATATAAAGAAATACTTGTTCTTTGACTCATCCAGGCTATTTCGAGAGTATAAAAAACTCATGCAAAATCAACTTACGCAAGAGCAAGTTTGCTAAGTTGAAAACGAAACAATCCCTATTTTGTTTGAGCATTTTAACCACTTTGCCTTTTAAATTGGGACTAAGTTTCGCGCTGATGTATGTAATCCTTTTTTCAACACCATCCCCAATATCAACTTCCTCCAAAGGATCTTAGGCCAGCATCTTAGCGCTTGATGACTCTGGATCCTTTTCGAACCCCAAGGGCTCTTGATCATAAATGGCATCTAGTCTTTGATCCATCAGCTCAGAAGTTTGTCCATCACATGGTGAGGACGAATGGTTTCTTTCAAGATTTGCTATTTCTTTTTTTTCTATGGCTTCAACAGCCATGTTTTGTATTTCGGCTTCAAGAGCCGTTCTTCGTTTGTTCTCAGCCAAATAGGCCAAAATCTTTTGGTAGTAATTTGATTCAGTCATAATAACCTTCGTTTGCCCAGCCAGTTGGCCGTATCTTTGAAGTCTCTCCATCTTTCTCAGTCACCTGCCCATCTCACATGATTTCCCTATCCCATTGGAATCCATTGGGACGCAAGGTTAAGGAATAATAAGCGTTTTCATTAGGCTCGAAATATTCCTCAGGTGGGTGACATGGCCCTATGTTGGCCATATTTCTGTCGAAATTTCTTTTGTCCACATTGTTGATTTCTGCCATATAGTAACTTTGGTTTGCTTCTATATTTTCAACAATCCCATCATCTCTCTACAACACCAGCCTTTGATGCATTGAAGAAGGTACAACTCCAACTCCATGGATCCATTCCCTGCCAAGCAACAGATTGTAATTTGCTTTTGCAGCAATGACCATAAACATTGTTTGCCTTGTGAGGGAACCAACTGTCAGGTTAACTTGTATTACTCCCAAAGTCTGGCCAACCTTCCCTTCATAATTCGAAAGTACCATGTTGTGAGGTCTAACATCTGAATCCTGCATTCCTATTCTCTTTAGCATGAATTGAGGCATCAGATTGACAGCAGCTCCACCATCTACCAGAACCTTGTTCACACCATATTGTTCCACCTTTGCCCTGATGAATAAGGGTTTGAGATGGTTTTTCATTCCTTCGTCTGGCTTCTCGAAGAAAGCGTTATGCTCTTCGACCGCTCCATTGTTCATCACATAATAGCATACTGGCCTATGTCTGGCCATTTCGTCCTCACCAGTCTCCTCATCAGCATAATCCTCTGTTTCCTGATTATACTCACAAGTCAGCACCGAAACTACATTGCAGTTTGCATTGAAGAAGGATTCCCCCTTAGATTCGAAGGCATCAGTCATCAAGTCTTCTTCGTTCGTAGCTTCCTTCTGAGTCCTATTTTCTTTAGCGTCCTTCTGTGGAGAAAAAAGTTTCCTAGACACTGGGGGTTTGCCCCCAGTCTGGTTTAGTGATGTTGGGTTATTGGTACTGGATTCTCCTACTCCTGTAGGTTTCGAATCCCTTGCTGCTTTTTGGTTTCTCTGGTGTCTGCGCCACTGAGAGAGAGACATTGGGTTTCTGCCTTTATAATTCTCCAATCTTATTTCTTCCCTCTTGTTTGAATTGAATTGCCTCCTGTAAGTCATTGTAGTCCTGCCTCCTCGATCGAAGCTGTGCCACTTCCCTTTTCCCTTATCAGCATTCACTTGCAACCATCTGTCAGTGGGGATTTTTGCAGGTAGTTTAAAGGAAACTCTCTTTGCTCCCCTGGGATAAGGGCTATCTGGCCTCCTTGGCATACTTCTGGCTGTGATAACAAGATTCGAAGGCATTCCACCTTGGTTCCCCCAGCCTGACGCAAATGGAATTCTCTCGAATGCTTCAGCCATTTCCTTATCATACACTGCTGCACATCTGGGACATATCAAGCATTCTGTTCCAATCTTGTGGCAACGAACCAGGAATTCGAGCAGACTTTCATCAGCTTTTGGATAAACTTTGTATAGTTGGTTGTCTTGCCGCCAGTTGACTCCTATTTGTTCACGCTGGGTCCTTTCGAATTCAGCAGCAATTTTGGGGTTGCAGATGATACTGCACCTTGGGCATAGTAACTTCTCCTGATTTTTCTTATGACAGTGGAAGAGGTATTCACGCAAACCTGCGTCCTTTCTAGGTAAGTTCTCTCTTCTCTGTTCTCTTTCCCTCTCTAAACAATGTTCTACTTCTTCCATTTCAGCATTAGGCTGTTCGAAATCCACCATATTCACTCCTAGCATTTGGTCATCAGAAATTTTGACTTCTTCGAATTTCATCCTAAGACCTTCAGTGGCCTCAGCTAATCTTTTGTCACTTAATATCTTTGCTTTGAGCACCTTTGGGAGGGCATCAGTAACTTCTGTTTCGTTTTTGATCAATGGGAAGCCATCAGTAGCCTCTCTTTCGTTTTCGATTAAGATGAAGTCCCCATCCTCTTCGAATTCCTTCTTCGACTCAACTTTCCCCAGAGCAATTTCCACCATATTGATGTCTAGAGGTTCAACATAGTTAGTCTCCGCCATCAGCAACGGATCAGTATCAAATTTCATTGGATTCTTTCCCTTGTCTGAGAACTTCAGCCTGCCATCTTTGATTTCATTCTGTATCAGATCCCTAAAAAGAAAACATTGGGAGGTTTTATGGCCTAAAAAGTTGTGATATTTACAAAAGCCCCTCTTTTTCCTTTGTTCCAACGGAGGAACCTTAAGGTTAGGAGGAACTATTAACTGGCCATCTTTAACAAGTAGATCAAAAATCTCATCACATTTAGTTATATCGAAAGTATAGATTTTCTTGGGGAATTTATCATTCCTTTCACTTTCGAGAGAATCCTTTCCATTGGAAGGAAGTAGAACTTTGCAAGCATAAGGGGGTGCTTCTTTTAGTTCTGCAAGATCTATTTCGAAATGATCGAAATCACAAGGGTCTTGAGGATCATCTATGTTTTCCTCTTCAGCCTCTATGTAGGCTATTCTCTCTTTCTTATGATTTTTACTAGCCCTGGCTTTTTCAGCTTTTAATCTTTTGACCTGACGCACTCTGTCTGCTAGTTGGGCCATATCTCTAAGATACTGTGTATCCAATTTCTTTCGAATGGAATAATCTAGGCCCCCAGCAGCCATTTCGACCAATTCATGTTCAGGGACTACTGTGAAGCATCTGGATTTTAATAAACGGAATCTATTCAAATATTCATCTATTGGTTCCGTGAATTTTCTCTTAATGCTTGCTAGTTCCTTGAGACTGGTTTTAGACTGACCCATGTAAAATTGTTCATGGAAAAGTCTTTCTAAATAAGGCCATGTGTCTACAGATCCAGGGGGCAAGGTGGTGAACCAAGTAAAAGCGTTCTTTGTTAAAGAACTTGGAAAGTATTTTATCCTAAGATTTTCATTATTTGTTATATCTCCTGCTTCTGTTAAATATCTTGCTATATGTTCCATTGTTGACTCACTTGTATCTCCAGCAAATTTCGTGAATTTAGGAACTTTAACGCCCCTGGGTAATTCTGTTTGCATAATATAATCTATAATAGGAGATGTGTAGTTTGGCCTCCTAAATCCTGAATTTAAACCATTATGGGCCATTATTCTTTCAATCATGGTGGTGAGGTTATTTTCTGCCACTAAATTGTCATTTCTAATTCTATGAACAATTTCGTCTGCATTTTGGTCCCTATTTACCATCAGTATAGGTCTAGGATGTTCATTCTGAACTTCCTGAATTCCCTGATCTCTTAATCTCACCCCTATATTTCTTTCTTCGACCACTTGTACAGGGGGTCGAATTTGTTCGATTATGGGTTCTTCATTTCGAATTTCCACTGGGTTTTGCCTACGCCTTGCAGGCACATTAGGGGCACCAAAGAAATCTGCTATTCTGGCCATCTGGGCTGCATTTTCTTGGTTTGTTCTATTTATATTCTAGATTAGAGGATTGAAAATAGCATTCATTTCGCGGGCTAGGATGCCTATCATATCATGATTGCTATCATCCATCTGTTGCCTAAGTGATGCCTGACTATTAGTTGTAAGAGTAGGCAATTGGGCGAAGTTTCCTATATTCTAGAAATTTGTACCCAAATGGTTCATTCCTGAACCAGATCCTTGGAGTCGGGACGAAGTTGTTGTATTATGTAACCCTGGCATAAACGAAGTTGGCATCCCATACTGAGGATTTCTGGGTCTCAAAGGTTCAAAACCTGGAGGCCTAGGGGGGGTCGAATACTGTTGATTCCCTATGTGTGGCGCATTTTACACTGAAGACACGTTTGATGGCATGTCTAATGTACTTACTGGGATCGTATTCGAACTGCCAACAGGAATGGCATTGGAGGCATCAATCGAACTTGAAACGATTGTTGCAGCCCCCTGTGGGGGATTTTGTACCCCATCTTGGTTGGTTGTATTAACCATTATTTTGGTACGTTGTTTTCTGGGTATATGTGGATTGTTATTCTTTATTTTTCCGCTTCGAAGGTTCATGTACTGAAACGCGCTCCACACTCAGAAAATCCTAAAACTTCTCTAATATGTTTGTTTGATAAAACTTTTTGTTATGACACTGTCCCACCGGGTGTGCCAATTTGTTTACAGTGATTTCTAGTAAACAACCGCTAGTCTTCCAATTTACTAATTATTATTGGTTACTTGCAGGATCGACTAGATTGATCCTAGAACACATGTGTCATAACTTATTTCCATGTTCATATCTATTATATTGATAGACTTATATTGTATGTTAAGTTTCGAATACGAGATTCTTAGGAAAGATTTCTAAAATGGTCTATAGGAATAAACTAACTGAATGTAGGAAAGAAAGGCTTTGAATTAGACTTGGGCTTGAAAGTAAAGATAAGTGTTTGACTAAAAGGATAAAGTAGAAGTAAAGTTTCTAACGAAGTGACTGTGTTTAAAGGCAAGTAAAACAAGGGAATGCAAGGAAATCGAAGGATTTAAAGGGCAACAAAGTGACTATGTTTAAAGGCAAGTAAAACAAAGGAATGCAAGGAAATCGAAGGATTTAAAGGCAACAAAATACTGTAATGCAAGGAAATCGAAGGAATTAAAGGGCAGAAATGCTGTAATGTAAGGAAATCGAAGGAATTAAAGGGCAAAAATATTGTAATGCAAGGAAATCGAAGGATTTAAGGGCAGAAATGTTGTAAAGGCGAACTAAATATAACAAGACTTGTATTGAAATTGTAAAAAAGTAATGATGTTCGACACGTACATTGTATCTTCTGACTCGTTTTCTTTAATTCATGGAAGTTTGAGTATTTTGAGATCTTTTAGTACATAAAAGTGAACCTTTTTTTCAATCTAACATAAGAACACCTATTTATAGTGTCTTGACCCTAACGGCCCTATTCTAAAACCACGCCACGTTCGAAGCATGCAGGCTTCCTATGTGTTGTACCCCAAAATTTTCCCTCCCATATTCTTCAAAGTTGGCCCAAGAATCATTTGCAATGGTTCAAGGTTACTCAAAGATTACACAGTCCAACTGCCTCCTAAGCCAGTCAAAATTAGGGTTTTGGTCCTGTCAAGGAATCTGAGGTTTTCAGTGGTCCAATCAAGTCCCATAGGCCTATAAACATTGCCAAGCATCTACATGACAAGTCTCAAGTCTCACAATGGCAAATTGCACAATCAAAAGCTCCATTTGAATTACAGTCAACTGCAGGGGCAAAATGGTCATTTTACAGTCAAAAGTCATAATTTTTGGTCAACATCTTATTTTGAGCACACAATCATCATTTGATCAAGACTTGATCATGATTCCACAAGAATGGCTCAAAAATCATCAAAGATGCAAAAGTTTCTATTTTTGGACAGTTGAAAAGTCAACTGTAACTTGACCAAGGCATAACTTTTTCATGGTTCATCAGAAAAATCCCATCCAATGCTCATTTTGAAGGGGATGACATTTCCTACAACTCATCTTCACATTCCAAGTCCAAGAAATGCTCTCACCAAAAGTTATCAATTTCTACATTATAGGTCAATTTTAAAAGTCAACAAAAAGGCATTTTAAGTCAAAGACCATAACTTGAGATTGGCAAATCAAAATGACATGTTACCAAAGGCATTGGTTAGAGGACTTCAATACCTTTCCGAAATGTCCAAGAACATGTTCATATGATCAAAATTGAGCAAGATATGCATTGGAGAAGTTGGGAAATTTTTGGGAATTTGCAAAAGTCAACTTTGCCCAAAACACCTCATTTTTGCTAATGGGCCTCAAATTCTTTCTTGAAACATTGTCCAAGGCCTATGCACGACCCAATGAGCTTAAATTGATTTATTTTCTTATTTTTAATTAATTAATTGAATTTTTTATTAATATTAATTCATTTAATTGATTTTAAATGTAGGAAATTCAAAGATATGGTTTTCAAATCTTTTTGTGCTGCAAAAGAGGTCAACACATGCTGAAGATTTCATGTACACATCAAGGAGACAAAATCATCCAATTTTGGCAAGTTTATCAATCAAAAAGGTTGAAAAAGATTTGATTGAAATCAAATATTGAAATCATAAAGCCATGGATTTTTGGACAAAGTTTTACCCTAATTCCATTCCACTACATATACTAAAGCTAACCCTAATGCTGTGAACGTGCAAGCTGCTGCAAAAAGCCATAAACTAATTCCAAAAAATCAAGAACAAAGTCAAAACTGAATTCAACCTTCCAGGCCAATTCAAAGCCTTTTCTTGATTCCAACACCTTGCTGGGACACTCAGGAACGCATTGCAATCAAAATCAAGTGTTAACACCCAAAGAATCCCAAGAACAGTCGTACGGTTTGCCCACTCTTTTCCATAATCGAAACTCAAGTTTTATGCATCATTAACATGTTATGATCATTGCTTTGCATTGCTAACACCATTCTGAAGCTAATGGTACAGATTAATTTAATTATGGTGCCCTGAAACGAAAACTGCCATTGGAGAATTCTAGGTTTTTCAAGCTTCAAAATTAGGGCTTTACAGCAGAAGCAAAATTAGGACTAATAAAGCCTATGGTTGAATTCGTCAAGGCCAGACGAATCAAACCCAACCCTCGCGCCCTATTTATATAGCGTGGATTTCTATTCGCTATTTTTGGTTGTTCCATATTGTGGGGGTTAAAAACCCCCACTATTTGTTTTGTTTTTTACAGGCAAAAGGAAGAAGATGATTGCGTGTTGATACAGGATTGGCTGGTTTCAACGAGACGCGCGCTTTTTGTTTGGATAACATATGAATTAATTTTGCTATATTATAATTACTCATCATTATGTTAACAGATGCAACCCAATGGCCTAGTGGGAGATGATGTGTCTGGTAAGCATTGGGACCTGGGTTCGATTCCCAGGTCCCCCAAACGCTTGTTAATATTTTTTCAAACATATTCATATGCAGCGCTTGTCCAGAATTCCATCATACACCTCACAGATCAGCATGCCAAGTGGCCACAAAGGTGAATCCAAAGGCCAGGGACGGTTGACCATCATGTTCCCCAGTCAAAGCCAGCATAGACCATCCAGAAAGTCAACAAAGGCTTTAAGCTTAATGGGCTGGGACTTGCAACTTTTACCTCCTATGGGTCCAACACACCCCCTGGTTTTCTTTCTATTTCTTTTTGCTTTCTTTTTATTTCCTTTTTATAATTATTAATTATTATTATTTAACTAACAAATAGCTATTTTAATAATTAATTCAGAAAACAAATATTTATAATATTTATTATTATGTATTAATTTCATTATTAATTTATTTTGTAAATAAAATACTAACAAATTAATTAGTTTAATTAGTTAATTTTAATCTTTTTTCACAATAAATAAAATAGGTTAGAATTAGGGTTTTTTTCTTGACTTTTAATTTCTTTTCTTTTTATTTTCATTAAAGTATAAAAAACACAAAAACATTTTTTCCTTTAATTAAATAATTGATTAGGTTTAGGTTTAATATTAAATTAATTGCAAAAAAGGACAATTTCAATTCTTTTCTGAAAAAGGGTCAAAACTCTAAGGATGTCCCGATTAAATTTTTATTCGCGCATTCTAATTCCTTTTGATCATTATTTATGTATCTGCTCAGAGGATGTAATAGTTAATTAGGATTTTACCGCTTTCTTTAACTTTCCGCATTTATTTCCAAACGGGTTTTTGTTTTTGGCGATGTATAGACCCGCGCCTTGTAATAGTTAGATTTACCTTTTCCGCAATTTATTTTCCGCACTCTTAACTGTTAATATGCATGAAAGACTTGTATGAATAATAAAATCAATCCGTAGCTCACAAATAACATGCAAAGACAATTTAACTGAAAAAAACAACACACATGCACATGCCACTCCTAGGGTACGCCTCACTGGTTGCCTCGAACGTGGTCGTCAAGTATAGGGTGTTTTAGAGGTCGCCCTCCTGTCTAAAGATCCAGATGCCTCGAAACGGTTGCCTCGGATAAAAAGGATCTAGGACATTAGGGTTACCGCTAAGGCGCCCTACTGTTGCTTTGGTGACCACACATGTCCCTCATAATCGAATTGACCCGAACACCTCCAACGACGGTGCTACCTACCTCTCAATGGTGGGATAGCACTATCTAAAGGACTCTTACACAGCCTAATTCCTTAGAGTAGGTAGATTCTCCTGGGTACTTGCTCTTTCAAACAAACAAAACAAACTTTCGCACCTGCATTTTCAAAAGGTTTTCAAACAAATATTTCATACACTCTTGAGGACAGATACTAGAGTTACTTAGAAATTTTTCAAACGAAACTTTTTCAAAACCCACACACACTTGAAAAGCAAACAAATTTTTGAAAACATAGAGTGAGCAAGTACCTAAGAGCCTGTGGATAACCACGGATAGAAAGGGTGCTAACACCTTCCCTTTCTATAAATCTACCTCCCGAACCGAGAAACATTCTCGAAAAGGAATTTTGTTGTGCTTTTGTCCTTTCCATGTTGGAGAACATAAAAGACGGTGGCGACTCTTGCTTACCGCGACATTTCATGAGCCAGCTTTAAAACAGTCAGTTCTATTTCCACCGATCACAGAACTGGCGACTCTGCTGGGGATTTTAAAGTGAGGTGTACCTTAGGATTAAATCACCCTTATGTTTTCAATTGCTTGCTTTGTTTGCTTTAATATTTGTGGGCTTTACATCGGAGTTTCATAGATCCTAACCCGGATCTGGGGAATACCCTTTTAGGTAGCATAAGCTGTGAGGGTCCTGTCCGGCATAGACCGACACGGGTGAAGCAGTGGCTACGTTGGTGTGACACCTTGGTCTGTACCGATATCCCTTGTGTTGCAACAAGGAGAATATGGGTCTTCTGAGGAGTCATTAAGCACCAACCGACCTTAGAACCCTAAATTGACCCAACTTGGCCATAGAACAGTAGCAGTATGCTACACTCATTGAGGCTAAACTCTCGCGATGGTTCTGGCCGCAAGAAAAGATTGCGATGCTGGAGTTATGACCGATTGAGGGTAGTCGATGATATTGAGATCCTCTAGAACCCGGTTACTATTTGCTAGGACAAGTCTTAACCAACGGAACTGAAAGAGGGTAGTACCTAAACTTCATGCTGGCCTAAACTCTAAGGGCTCTCTGTGTGACTTATGTGCCTTCAAACTTGACTACTTGCATGCTTGTTATCTGACACGTGAGTTCCTTGCAGGTTTTGTTTACAGTCCTTAATCTGGACTCATAACAGGGTTTACTTACATCACTCCACGCATAGCATAACATCATGCCATCATACCATTGCATACATCCTACATAAGGACTAACCCATTTCAAGGATCTCAAGGGTCTGTGATGCAGGTCATGATGAATCAAATGTCTAGCAAGGGGAAAAGGGGATTTATTTTCCTCTATCTAGGTTGATGAGTTGAGTTAGGGGCTATGACCCACTCGATATGGTGAGCCTAACTCTTGAAGAAGGACTCTCAAACAACATGAAGTTCCTTCAATCAAGCTACCGGATTCAAATTCTAACAAATTTCTCTGTTTACCCCGCGAGATCCTTGAAAACATTGCATGCATATCATACATATCATTGCATTACAGGTCGCTTACCTTCTTCGCTATTTATTTCAGCAATCATCATGAATCCTGAATCATCCAATGAACAAGCTATCAAGGCCCTCCAGGCCCAGAATGCCCAGTTCCAAGAGATGGTTATGAGCCTAGCCCAGGGCCAACAGGATTTGAAGACTCTGCTTCTAAAAGAGAAGAAGAAGAAGAGGATTGTTTTGTTCAACCCTAGACGCAGATCTGGGAATGGATTACCGAATGAGGCTGAGCTGACTACTTCATCTGTGGGCAAAGATAGTCCCCAAGTGAGAAGGGTTCCTAGTCTCGTGGTCTCTGACAACGAGATAGATTACAATGATAAACAGTACCCTCCAGCTAAGGACAAGTACAAACAGTTGGAAGATCGGTTAAGTGCTATGGAGATACAAAAAGTGCCCGGCCTGGACTTCGAAGATCTAGGTCTATCCTCTGGGGTAGTGATTCCCCATAAGTTCAAGGCACCTTCTTTTGCAAAGTACGACGGGGTTTCCTGTCCTAAGCTGCATCTCAGATCCTATGTAAGAAAGATCCAACCTTACACTGTTGACAAGAACTTATGGATCCATTTCTTCCAGGAAAGTGTTTCAGGGACTCAACTCGAATGGTTTTATCAACTAGATGGAGCCAACATTCGTAACTGGGAGGACTTGGCTACTGCGTTCTATAAGCAGTATCAGTATAATTCCGACCTTGCTCCTACGCGTACCCAACTCCAGGGTATGTCGCTAGGGACAGGTGAAGGATTCAAGGAATATGCGCAAAAATGGAGAGACCTGGCTGGCAGGGTGCAGCCACCGTTGACTGACCGTGAACTCGTGGACATGTTCTTGGGGACCCTGTCTGGTCCTTTCTTCCACCATCTGATTGGGAATTCTTCTGATGGGTTTATAGATTTGATCTTGACAGGGGAGAGGATTGAAGCTGGTATCAAGGCTGGAAAGATTCAAAAAGCTGCACCTTCTGATGCTCATAAAAAGCCTTACCATGGGAAAAAGGAGTCCAATGTTGTGCACGGTAAAAAGAGTCGTCATGATCAACATGTAGGGGCAACCCAGATCTCTAATCCTAGGCCTGCTCAACAAGGACAGGGGAAGCAGCGTAAGGAGGTCGCACCCAAGAGACAGTTCACTAAGATCAACATGTCACTGGATCAAGCGCTACAGCAAATGTTGAAGGCATGGCTGATTACCTTAAGGGCTCCTCTTCGGAATCCAAACACTTCTGCTCCTAACTATCATCCCAATGAAAGGTGCGCATACCATTCTGATAGCCCGGGGCATACTACGGACAACTGTTGGGCTCTGAAGAACAAGGTCCAGGACATGATTGATGCTAAAGAAGTCCAGTTTGAAGCACCAGAGACTCCAAACATAATCACTGCCCCTTTGCCAAATCATTGAAGGCTTTTGTTTATTTGAATTTTCGAGTTGTATTTTTCTTTGCTTATACAAACAATTAATGTCATAGCAAACTTGTTTATTCCATTAATGCATCGCATATGTTTGGTTGAATTAATCTATTCATATTCATTATATTCAAAATTGCTTTCATTTTTCGTGATGTTCAACGCTCGATTAATAATTCTAAGCCTCTTGAGGGAGGATGACGAAAACGATACCACAATCTACAGTATGCTTTTGAACCGACCCCGCTGATGAGGTACAAGCATTGTTTCAATTCCTAAACACTGGAGTTATAAGGAAGATAATCCCTTGTCAACCCCTTCGAGCCAAAGAAGTAGGAGTTTTTCTTTTCACAAAAAAATTAAACCCTTAATCATAACCTGGGGCAGGGTAGTTCTCTCAGTTGATCCAGGTGCACAATGAACGACATCAAAGGAGTCCTTCCAAAACAAAAGACGATGATGGTTCTGAAAGACAGGCATTCATTACTTCTCAAAATAAAAGCCCAATAAGTCAACACCTATGAAGGAGACTTGCAAAACTGGGACATCCCGCTGACTGTAAATACAAAAAGAAACAGTTCAGGCAAAAACAGGGATAACAAAATCAAAAAAGAAAGAGGTCCTGCAAACCCTCAACAAATAAAAGGGAAATGACTGCCTATTCCAAATAAATTTTCAACATCCGAACCATCATCGGAACATCAGAGCAAAGACTCAAACAAGGTATAACGCACGATCAGCTGAGTTTAGGTTTGAAGAACATCACGAAGAGCGGGTGGGTACAAAAATAATTTGAGCCTTTATCCTTTGTTTCTTAAACCGTGAACCAGGCCACGCTACAACCCTTAAAAGTCCTAGCTGAAGCATGGGTTAGTTCGAAAGCATATTGTTATGAAAGGTATCCTGACTCCTTAAGGCTTGCGGTAAAATAATGAGTTGACATCACGTTTTACAAAATTTGCTTGTTTTACTGAAAAATGCATTTTCAAAAAACTTCAAGACAGACATAAGCTTTGCATTTTTGATATAACATTGTTTGCATATGACTATTTGTTTAAACAGCCTAGAAGTTCGCACGAAGAATATCTAGTGAACAAAAGCACTTCCAATCAAGGGGAAAACGTGATCATTGTCCGTCATCTGGGGCAGTTAAGTCAAGATTCGGAGAATCTCTCAAATGCCAACCAGCTTGGGGCAAATCTCCATCTGGATCACTTGGGGCATTAGACGATCAAACGAAGATCTTTTGGTAATATGGCAACACAACACTACCGACAGTGACAACCCCCTGCATTCTGAGAGCGTGGACATAGTCAAAAAAATATACTACGCATAATCAAAGACCCACTAGGTTGACACACCTAGGCAAAAATAAGGGCTTCCCGGCGAACCAAAAGGGTTCGGGCAAAAATAAGGGATGAAATGAAAAAATTTGTACACCCGGCAAGTCGAAAACCTGAAAAGGCGGCTTGGGCAAAAATGGGTATCCCGGTGGACTGAAAACCCGAAAGGGCGGTCCAGGCAAAAATTAGGGATCAAAGTGTATGACTATGTCCCGTCATCTTGTCACTTGCCTGCCAGAAGAAGATTTGTCAATCGGCAGTTATCAAGCTCCTCATAGGCCTTCTGCTCCCACAGAAGCTAGGGCAATAAGAATTGTCCGAACTGTACAAGCTGCGTTATCCTCCAGGTACAAGGTAGATTCAGTTGAAGAGTATGACCAAGATACCTTCACTCCTCGCAGAGTAAAACAGTAATGGAAGCTCTCCCCACTGAGACTTGCAACCATGGATGAGTCAGCGATGCTCTCCCCAAGCAGAGTTAGCCTACTGTCAGCCTTAAGGAAGTTGGGTATCCCCAGAAGATCTCAACATTCCCTAGCGGAGTATACAGATATTCCTCTACAAGCATCCCCGGCAGTCTTAATATAAGATTGTTCCCCGGCGGAATACAGACACCCCAGTGGAGCTGTTCCCCAAGTACAGTCTAAAAAGTTTCCCCAGGAAAGTTGAATCAATCTCCCCAATAGATTCTGGAAGCTTATCCCCAGTAGATTCTGGAAGCTTGTCCCCTGCAGAGTACATATCTCTCCCTGGCTTTATTCAGAAGGTTATTCTCCACCAGAGCTTATAACTGGGTTATCCTCAGCTAATTGCAACAGAAAGATCGTCCTCGGCGAAGTTCTTTCTATCCCCCAGCGGAGTTCATCAAATTCCCCAACATAACTTATCAATGGAATCCCCAGCGGAGTCATCATCAAAACCTCAGCGAAGCATCTCTTCCCACAGAGCAATTCCCCGCAGAGTAATCTCTCCAACAAGTTTATCCCCCAACGGGGTCATCTTCTCCTACCGGTTTATTCTTACGATCATCATCCCCAGCGGAAACGAAGAATTCTACTCTTCAAGCATCAGCCCAGGATTCAACAAACTTCCCGGCATCCGTCAAGGATTTATTTTCCTAGACGAAAATACATTCATAAACATCACATCTTCATACATTATAGCATGCATACGCATCATACAACACAAATCTCATTTATTTTTTAGAACATCTTAAAATCATGCAGTTCATGCATCATGACATTGCATACAACTGATGTTTTGCCTTATCAAGAAAAAGGTCAATCCAAAGATGATTACTATCAACTGTCGCAATTCCAGATTCGATACATGTATCTAGCCAGGGCATATCTACATTAAAGGGATTTCAGAGATAGCTTGGAAATGCTCCCGACACAGATGTTATTCTATTGCTTATTCAGATTTCCTTTCAGATATAGCTGGGAAATGCTCCAGATATGGATGCTGTTCTCTTGCTTATTCAGATTTTCTCTTCAGAGATAGCTTGGAAATGCTCCTGATATGGATGCTATTCTTTTGCTTATTCAAGAGTTTCCTTTCAGATATAGTTGGGAAATGCTCCAGATATGGATGTTGTTCTTTTGTTTATTCAGATTTTTTTTCCAGATATAGTTGGGAAATGCTCCAGATATGGATGTTGTTCTTTTGCTTATTCAGATTTTCTCTTCAGAGATAGCTTGGAAATGCTCCTGATATGGATGTTATTCTTTTGCTTATTCAAGAGTTTCCTTTCAGATATAGCTGGGAAATGCTCGAGATATGGATGTTGTTCTTTTGCTTATTCAAATTTTCTCTCCAGAGATAGCTTAGAGATGCTCCAGATATGGATGCTATTCTTTTGCTTATTCAGAGTTGCTTTTCAGAAATGGCCTATAGATGCTCCAGACCCGGACGCTATTCTATTGCTTATTCCAGATCCCCTTCTAGAGATGGTTCAGATGCGACCCAGATATGGCTACATTCTGATACTTATTCTAGATCCCCTTCTAGAGATGGTTCAGATGCGACCCAGATATGGCTACATTCTGATACTTATTCCAGATTCCCTTCTAGAGATGGTTCAGATGCGACCCAGATATGGCTACATTCTGACACTTATTCTAGATTCCCTTCTAGAGATGGTTCAGATGCGACCCAGATATGGCTACATTCTGATACTTATTCCAAATTCCCTTTCAGAGATAGCTTGGAAATGCTCCAGATATGGATGTTATTCTTTTGCTTATTCAGATTTCCCTTCCAGAGATAGCTTAGAAATGCTCCAGACCCGGATGCTATTCTACTGCTTATTCAGATTCAAACTTCTAAAGACAACTTAGATATGCTCCAGACCCAGATGTTGTTCTATTGTTTAGACCAGATTCATTCAAAAGACATTCCAGATACGATCCAGGTTCGGATGACATTCTGTCACTCATTCAGATGCAGTATGGACATGCCCCCCAGACGCGGCGGTCATTCTACTACTCGTTCATACGTCAGCAATTAGATATAGACTAGATATGCTCCAGACATGGAAGCTATTCTATTTCTTATTCAGATTCAACTATCCATTACATTTCCAAATGGCATCTATAAGCCCATTCCCGACAAGGTTCTGTTACATCTCCAGATGGCATCTATAAGCCCATTCCCGACAAGGTTTTGTTACATCTCCAGATGGCATCTGTGATCGGTGGATCTGGAACTGACTGTTTAACGCTGGTTCGCGAAATGTCGCGGAAGCAAGAGTCGCCACCGTCTTTTATTTTCTCCAAATGGAAAGGACAAAAGCACAGAAAAATTCTTTATAGAGATTGCTCTCGGTTCGGGAGGTAGGTTATAGAGAGGGAAGGTGTTAGCACCCTTTCTATCCATGGTTATCCATGGGCTCTTAGATACTTGCTCATTTGTGTTTTCAAAATTGTTTGTTTGCTTTTCAACTGTGGGTTTTAAAAAGTCTCTTTGAAAATTCCAGTTCGACTCTTGTATCGGTCCTCAAGAGTGTTTGAAAAATTGCTTTCGAAAGCTTTTTGAAAAGGTGTCGGTGTGAAAAGTATTTTTGAATTTGTTTTGAATTTAGAGCAAGTATCTAGAGTCGTCTACCTACCCTAAGGAATTCGTCTGTGTAAATGTCCTTTAACGTAGTGCCATCCCACCATTGAGAGGTAGGTAGCACCACCGTTGGAGGTGTTCGGGTCAATTCGAGGTTCGGGACATGGTGATCACCAGAGCAATGGGAAGACACCTTAGAAGCTACCCTCATGCCAGGTTCCCGGATCATGAGGACTTACTAAGACATCCTCTACTCGACGATCACCTTTCGAGGCAAGGCAACAGTGAGGCGTACCCTAGGGGTGGTGTGTGATTTGTGTGTCAGATTCGTTTATATTTATCTTGTCATGTCATGGGTGATCTATGCGCTTGTTTTTATTTTGTTCATACATTCTTTCATGCCATTATTTAACAATTAAAATTACGAGAAAAGTAAATTCTAAGCTATTACAAACGGCGCGGGTCCACATCGCCAAAGTTAAACCAGGACCCGATTTGACAAAAAAATAAAGAAAAGAAAAGTGCGAGAAAATTAAAAGGTTACATGGCCTTGGGAGAGATACATAAATATTACAAAGAAATAAAATAAATATGCGCATAAGAGTTAAATCGAAACGAGGGCGTTGGACCCTTTTTGCAAAATTAAAATTACATGGAATTAATTAATTAAAAAGAAAAGGAAATTATTTTTTTGAGATTTTTAGTATTTTAGGGTTTAATATGAAAAAAAGAATTACTTGAAATAATACTAACCCTGATTCTAATGGCTTTTAATTTATTAAGAAAAGATTGAACTTTGACCTAAATTAACCCTAATTTTTATATACAAATTTAATTATAAAAATAAATAAAATAAGTAATATTAAATATTTGTGAAAGAAAAATAAAGGATGAAAAAAAATTATTAATTAAACCCTATTTCTACATTTTTTAGATTTTTATTAAAAGTATTAAAATTAAACCTAATTTACACTAAATTTAATTATATGCATTTATTTATGAAAATACTAGAAATAACAATATTTATTATTTTAATTCTTTTCTGATTTTTTAATTGTTTTGTATTTTTTTTATGAAAATAATTAATTAATTAAACAAATAATGATTAAAAGAAAATAGAATTAATAAAATAAAAATAACATTGCAAACCTAGGGGGGTTGTAGTCCCCAACATGGAGGTTCAAGTTTAGTAATCTGGCCCATTAATCTTGGCCTTTTTGGACTTTTGCCAGGTAGCATGCTGAAGCGTTGACTTGGATCTACTATGTTCCTCAATTCTTAGCCTTGTGATTGATGAAGCTGAACACATGGACGCTTGATTAGGAAGATGTATGGTGCGCTCCAATCTTGAAACTGCATATGAACATGGATTGCAAAATAATATGGGAAATAATGAAGACCTGGGGCTCGAATCCAGGTCATGTACGTTATCAACAAATGCACTTGCCACTGGACCAATTCATGCGCTTTGTATATAATGTAATAAACAAATAATATCAAACAAAGCCAAGGCGTTAGTGGGTTAAAGCGCACAAAATTTAAACTGGCCAACCAACATATGCCACGATATCGTCTTCCTCGCTGGTTTTATTTTTTTCTGAAACAAGAACATATTAGCAACGGTTTTCAAGTGTTCTCTTAAGCCGTTTTTGGGAAAATAGCGACTAGCCCTAGGGCACTCATAAATTAGGCGCGAGGGTGGCTCCTTCTTCGTCCAAATGCGCTGATTACAACCATGGCATCGTGGTAGGCTGATTTTACATTACCTGAAAATCCCTAATTCAAAATTCTGCAAACCCTAAAAAGCAATAATGGTATCTTTGCACACAATGCATGAAAATACAATTAAATCATTGGGTTAGCTTCAGAACAAAGTAATTAACATGAATCAAGCTTTAAAATTCACAAAGAATGCATGGATTGAGATGCACGACTCTGAAATTTTTTATGCACAGGTCCGGTTCATTGTACCAATTCTTTAAGCTTTGAGGAATGTTTTTGATTGGGAAACGTTCAGTGAACCTTCAGCAAGCTAATGAAATAACAATCGTGCCTTGAATCGCCCTGGGAATTGGTTTTCAGAATTGAGATTTTTTGAAAAAAATGCAAGTTTGTATAGAGTTTTCTGCGCAGCTTCAATGGTCAAAAGCATTAGGGTTATATTCAGGCTTATGTAATGAATCAATTAGGTCAAGAAAAACAAAACAAATCAATTGCATTCATGGTTTTGAGATTTGATTTTCAATCATATTTTTTCCAATCTTTTTCATGCAATTTTGTACCAATCATGATCCAATCAATCCAAATCTTTCCATATTGAATTATGCACGAATTATTGAGTAGATTACATGTGCAAAAAGATTTGATACTTAGGTTAAATATTTTCCATGTATTTAATTTGATTTAAATGAATTAATATAAATAAAAATTCAAATAAATAAATAAAAAATGAAGAAATACTTCCCTTTGGGCCAAGTGGTCGTGCACATGCCTTGGATAGTGAATTGTGGAAGAAAAATGGGCCCATTAGCAATTTTAGGTCATTTGAATCAATGTTGACTTTTTAAAATATCCAAAAGTTTCCCAACTTCCACAAGGCATAACTTGCTCAATTTTTAAGCTTTACTCATGTTCTTGGACATTTTGGAAAGGTCTTTGAGTCCTCTAACCAATGTCTTTGGTCCCATGTCATTTTGATTTACCAATCTCAATTTATGGTCTTTGACTTAAAGTCCCTTTTTGTTGACTTTTGAAAATGACCTATAATGTTGAAATTGATAACTTTTTGTGAGAGCATTTCTTGGACTTGAAGTATGAAGATGAGTTGTAGAAAATGTCTTTCTCTTCAAAATGAGCTTTGGATGGAATTTTTCTGATAATCCATGTGAAAGTTATGCCCTGGTCAATTTACAGTTGACTTTTTCAGCTGTCCAAATAAGGAAACTTTTGCATCTTGATGATTTTTGAGCCAAGCTTTGAGAATCATGATCAAGCATTGATCAAATGATGTTTGTGGCTTCAAAATGATATGTTGACCAAAAATTTGAACTTTTGACTGCCAAATGACCATTTTGCCCCTACAGTTGACTGTAGTGCAATTAGGGTTTTGACTGTGCAATTTTGTGTTGAATGTCTTGAAACTTGATATGAGGATGCTTGACCATATTTGTAGGCATGTGGGACTTGATTGGACCTTTGGAAACTTCATTTTCTTGATCAGAACCAAAACCCTAATCTTGACTGTTTAGGAGACCCTTGACTGTGCAATCCTTGGGGAACTTTGAAGCTTGACTTGGCAATTCTTTGAAGAATATGGGAGGGTAAATTTTGGGGTACAACAGTTGCCCCTGTTCAATCTTCTTAGACCTGAGGATGCAGATTGGCTGACGTGCCTTTCGTAATCCGAGGGTAGAAGATGATTGAACACTAGAGTGCCCAGAAATTTGCTCTCACATAGTAGCAGCGTGATGATGGGAATGGGCTTACAGATGCCATTTGGAGATTGATATATAGGATGATGGGCTTATAGATGCCATCTGGACGTTGATCGCATAATAGATTCCTTAGCGAGAACCTGCATACCTGCAAAAGAAAAATGAGTACCTGACACGTTCCAGGAGTTGGTTTTCAGATGTTTGGTATAGATATGTCCTGACTGGTTACAGGAGCTGGATCTGGAGCTTCACAAGATGATGAATGAACCAGGGGTGGTTACTACCTTAGCATGAACGGTAAGAGAACCTTGGGTGACTTTAACCTCATCAATGCTCGTTGAGAAAATCTTGGTGGGAATTATCATCTTCGCAGTATCGGGAAGAGAACCAAAGGAAATTATAATCTGAAAGGGAATTACATCTCACGCACCGTCGGGGAGAGGACCAAAGGAAATTATAACCTGAAAGGGAATTACATCTCACGCACCGTCGGGGAGAGGACCAAAGGAAATTATAACCTGAAAGGGAATTACATCTCACGCACCGTCGGGGAGAGGACCATAGGAAATTATAACCTAAAAGGGAATTACATCTCACGCACCGTCGGGGAGAGGACCAAAGGAAATTATAACCTGAAAGGGAATTACATCTCACGCACCGTCGGGGAGAGGACCATAGGAAATTATAACCTAAAAGGGAATTACATCTCACGCACCGTCGGGGAGAGGACCATAGGAAATTATAACCTGAAAGGGAATTACATCTCACGCACCGTCGGAGAGAGGACCAAAGGAAATTATAACCTGAAAGGGAATTACATCTCACGCACCGTCGGGGAGAGGACCAAAGGAAATTATAACCTGAAAGGGAATTACATCTCACGCACCGTCGGGGAGAGGACCATAGGAAATTATAACCTAAAAGGGAATTACATCTCACGCACCGTCGGGGAGAGGACCATAGGAAATTATAACCTAAAAGGGAATTACATCTCACGCACCGTCGGGGAGAGGACCATAGGAAATTATAACCTAAAAGGGAATTACATCTCACGCACCGTCGGGGAGAGGACCAAAGGAAATTATAACCTGAAAGGGAATTACATCTCACGCACCGTCAGGGAGAGGACCATAGGAAATTATAACCTAAAAGGGAATTACATCTCACGCACCGTCGGGGAGAGGACCATAGGAAATTATAACCTAAAAGGGAATTATCACCTCACGCACCGTCGGGGAGGGAACCATAGGAAATTATAATCTCAAAAGGAATTATCACCTCACGCACCGTCGGGGAGGGAACCATAGGAAATTATAATCTCAAAAGGAATTATCACCTCACGCACCGTCGGGGAGGGAACCAATAGGAAATTATAACCTGATAACTTCTACTGAGTCTTCATCAGAAAAATCTGTTGGGAGTCGATTTAGCTGGACTAGAGAAGGCCTTGGACTGGATGAGAAATCTTCGGAGTCGATTAACTGAACCGGTCTAGGTCTTGAAATATGATGGAGAATTCAACTGAATCTTTCCTGAAAGGTAGAGGTCAGTCATATGCAATGCATGATATGGATCAAGCAATGATGTTCTCAACATAAATGAGATTTGTATGATATGATGCGTCTATGCATGCTATAATGATGCATGTGATGTTTATGTATGTATGTTTTCGTCTAGGAAAGTAGATCCTTGATGGGTGCCGGGAAGTCACTCCTGGGCTGATGTTTGAAGAATAAGCTTTTACTTCCGCTGGGGATGATAACTGCAAGAATACCGGTAGGAGAAGATGACTCCGTTGAGGAATAAACTTGACAAATGGAAGATTCTGCGGGGAGAAAAATGCTCTAGCGACCATGCTGGGGAGTGATACTCTGCGGGGAGAGTGATATTTTTGCTGAGTGTTGATAACACCTTGCTGGGGATACCCTTGTTGTGTTGGAAGTGTTGATAGACTTCGCTGGGGGTAAGAAGACTGTATTGACGACGACCTTTCCGTGGCTTTTGGCTGAGGATAACCCAGTTATATCCTGTTAAGGAAATAACTCTTTGAATAAAGCCGGACGACGCGTTCGTGCTCTGCGAGGGATAAGCTTCCAGAATCTACTGGGGATAAGCTTGCTATTTGGGGAGATGAATTCCAACTTTCCTGGGGAAGTTTTGATATGTTTGGGAAGTGATTCCTTTGAATGTTGATATGCCGCCGGGGAACAATCTTTAGAACAAGACTGCCAGGGATGCTTGTTAAGAATATATATGCTGCTGGGGAATGTTGAGATCTGCTGGTAGGATACTCAACTTCCTTGAGATTTGATAATATAGCCTGGAGAGAGTGTACTGCTGCTTACTCTCTGGGGGATTGGGATATCTGGTTATGTTCTTTAGCTGAACCTACCTTGGTACCTTGGAGGACGGAACAATTAGATTGCTTAGACAACTCTTTATTGCCCCTGTTTCTAGTGTTACCTGTAATTAATTCTTTGTTTCGTATGCAAAATATTTATGAATTAGCAAATTATTGTCAATGCATATATCACAAATTGAACCTTGGACGTTCTTCGCAAGACAAAACAGAAAAAGAAAAACAATTGGCACATTTTAACTGAAAAGTATATTTGTATTGATTTTGAATGGCCTGAAAATAGGCGTTTTGTGTACAAGAGGCTGACGTCCTAGTAAGAGAACGCCGCCGAATAAAAGAGTTTATACAAGTTTTGTACAAAAGAAAACAAAACAGTTGTGTGAAATGAATGATCCCACTGGGTTTCAACTCTGCTATTGCCATTATATCTTCGAGCGTCTCATCACTTGATGACCTTGGTTGAAGGTGAAGCTGACTGATTGATGCCGTCTGAGCTTGCTGTAGATACCGGATTCTGGATGCAAAGTGATCCAATGAGACATAGTATTACGCTTTTATCCCTAACTTTTGCCTGGACCGCCCTTTCGGGTTTTTAGTCCACCGGGATACCCATTTTTGCCCAAGCCGCCTTTTCAGGTTTTCGACTTGCCGGGTGTACAGATTTTTTTTATTTCATCCCTTCATTTTGCCCGAACCCTTTTGGTTCGACGGGAAGCCCTAATTTTTGCCTAGGCATGTCAGCCTAGCGGGTCTTTTTTATGCGTAGTATCTTTTTACTATGTCTGCATTGGCGGGGTGAGGAAGGTCGTCACCATCCATGTTGGTCAATATCATTGCTCCTCCTGAGAACACATGCTTAACCACAAATGGCCCTTCGTACGTAGGGGTCCATTTGCCCCTTGGATCACTCTGAGGAAGGATGATTCGCTTGATTACCAGATCCCCAACTTGATATTCCTGTGGTCTGACCTTTTTGTTAAATGCCCTGATCATCCGTTTCTGATACGTCTGACCATGACAGATAGCAGCAAGTCTCTTTTCGTCAATGAGGTTGAGCTGATCAAGTCGTGTCTGGATCCAATCATCTTCATTCAGATTTGCATCCTTCATTATCCGGAGAGAGGGTATTTGCACTTTGATCGGTAAGACTGCCTCCATACCATAAACCAAAGAAAAGGGTGTTGCCCCGGTTGACGTCCTAGCTGAGGTACGGTACCCGTGTAGAGCGAACGGTAACTGTTGTACCCCAAAATTTGCCCTCCCATATTCATCAAGAATTGGCAAAATCAAGGTCACAAAATTCCCCAAGGGCTATGCAGTTCAACTGTCTCCTATACAGTCAAAACTAGGGTTTGTGTTCTGGTCAAGAAAATGAACTTTCCAAAGGCCCAACCAAGTCTCATATGCCTACCAATGTGGTCAAGCATCATCATGTCAAGTTTCAAGGCATTCAGCTCAAAATTGCACAGTCAAAACCCTAGATTGCACTACAGTCAACTGTAGGGGCAAAATGGTCATTTGGCAGTCAAAAGTTCAAATTTTTGGTCAACATATCATTTTGAAGCCACAAACATCATTTGATCAATGCTTGATCATGATTTTCAAGATTTGGCTCAGAAATCATCAAAGATGCAAAAGTTGCTATATTTGGACAGCTGGAAAAGTCAACTGAAATTGACCAGGGCATAACTTTCACATGGATTATCAGAAAAATTCCATCCAAAGCTCATTTTGAAGAGAAAGACATGTCCCACAATTCATCTTCATGTTCCAAGTCCAAGAAATGCTCTCACAAAAAGTTATCAATTTCAACATTATAGGTCATTTTCAAAAGTCAACAAAAAGTGACTTTAAGTCAAAGGCCATAACTTGAGATTGGTAAATCAAAATGACATGGGACCAAAGGCATTGGTTAAAGGACTCAAAGACCTTTCCAAAATGTCCAAGAACATGTGAAAAGCTTAAAAATTGACCAAGTTATGCCTTGTGGAAGTTGGGAAATTTTTGGAAATTTTTGAAAGTCAACATTGATGCAAAAGGCCTAAAAATGCAAATGGGCCCAATTATCTTCCAAATTTCTTCATGCCAAGCCTATGCACGACCACTAGGCCAAAAGGGAAGTATTCTCATATTTTTTTATTATTTATTTGAATTAATATTAATTTATATTCATTTAAATGATTTTAATATATGAAAAATATTAAACCTAATCTAAAAAATCTTTTTATACACATTATAGGCTCAATATTTCGTGTGAAGGCAAATGAGGAAAGATTTGGGGTGATTGGATGCAGATTGAATAAAAACAACATGAAAAAGATATGAAAAAAGATCCATGAAATCAAATATTGGAAATCATCAATGCTTGAGATTTTGTGTAGTTTTGTTAACCTAAATCACTCTATACATACACAGCATCACAACCCTAATGCTCTTGGACTCCATATTGCGCAGCAAACCATACACAAAGCTTGAAAAATAATCCAAAAAACTTCAAAACTGAAATCAACTTTGGAGAACGTTTCAAGCCATAACATTGTGTCCATCTTATTCCTGAGGCTTCAAGGATCACGTACCAGTCAAAACCATTCATCCTAGCATCAAGAATTGGTAAAACGGGCATACCCTGTACCGAAAATAATTGACACTCTTGCATATTGATTCATACGTTTTCCATAGTTTTTAAGGTTTGATTTGTGTTCCTGACATAATTCTTGTGCTAACTGTATAACTCAATTATGTTTTCATCGCCTCTAGACGAAACCGCCATTAAAGCTTTCTAGGTTTTCAGGCCTGTGAAATTAGGGGTTCCCTTATCTGGTAAAATTGAAACACCATAACGACAGGATCATAATCAGGAGGTTTGGACGAAACGATTCCAATACTCGCGACAAATTTCCGAACCAAGGCGTGCTAATCGCTATTATTGAATTTGGCTCATTTTGAGGGGGTTTAAAACCCCCGTTAAATATTTGTTATATTTGCAGGAAATAAATCAAACGGAGAAGATGATGTGCTGGCCGGTGTTGATAGGTGGATTTGAAAAATTCGCGCGTCTTAACCACATGCTTTAGTTTTAACTTTTGTTGTTTATTAGTTATAATATATTAAATGAAAAACAGCAGCGCAGTTGGTAAACACCCTATGCATATGACTCACAAGACCTGGGTTCAAGCCCCAGGTCTGGCAAAATCTCAATATTATTTTTCAATGCTTAATCCCATGCAGCGCCCAGGGCCAGGATCATCATGCACACTCAATAATTACCATCCACGCGTCCAGTTACTCTAATCCAAGGGCCAGGATCCAGGGAATACCATGAAGGCAATTCAACGCGCTAGCACAGGATCTAAAAAAGTCAACAGAATTCACCACAGATGGGCCAGGCTTTTTGGACCAACACCTCTCAAATTGGGATTATACCCCCCTGGTTTGCCTTTCTCCTCATAATTTATTTTTTTTTCTAATTATCATGTTATTTATTGTTTTAATTAATTAATTATTTTTTACCAAAATATAAAAAACATAAAAATTCAGAAAAAGACCAAAAAATAATAAAAATCTTATTGTAATTATTTTCATCAATAAATTAGTATATGCGAATATTTAATTTAATTAGGTTATAGCTTTAATTCTTTTTAATAAAAAACACCAAAAATAGAACTTAGGCTTAATATCTTTTTACTTTCTTTTTTTTAATTTTTCCTTTTTTTTCAGAATAACAATATTATTACTTATTATTTTATTTTCGTAAATTAAAAATTGTACATAAATTAGTTTAGAGTTTAATTTAGGTTTAATTTAAATCTTTCATAATAAACTTAAAAAATATTAGAATTAGGGTTTAACATTGTAATTTTAATTAATTTTTCCTTTTTCTTTTAAATCTTAAAAAATACAAAATACCAAAAACATTTAATCATTTAATTTTTTAATTCTCATTAGCTTTTAATTATTCTTGCAAAAAGGGTTCAACGCCCGTCGCTTTTAATTATTTAATTTTTGCGCATTTATTTTATTGCTTACTATAATTTTGTAATTGCCCCGAAGCCATGTAACTTTAAATTCTTTGCACTTTTATTTTATTGCTTTAATTTATTTTCCGCTAAATCGGGTCCTGGAAATTTTGGCGATGTGGACCCGCGCCATTTGTAATAATCGTAGATTTACTTTCCCGTAACTTATTAACTGTTAAAAAAGGCATGAAAGACTGTATGGACTTAAAATAAAATCAATGCGTAGAACACCATGACATGACAAGATAAATAACTGAAACACGACACACGATTCGCACACACCACCCCTAGGGTACGCCTCACTGTTGCCTTGCCTCGAAAGGTGATCGTCGAGTAGAGGGCGTCTTAGTAAGTCCTCATGATCCGGGAACCTGGCATGAGGGTAGCTTCTAAGGTGTCTTCCCATTGCTCTGGTGATCACCACGTCCCTAAACTCGAATTGACCCGAACACCTCCAACGGTGGTGCTACCTACCTCTCAATGGTGGGATGGCACTACTTCAAAGGACATTTACACAGACGAATTCCTTAGGGTAGGTAGACAACTCGTAGATACTTGCTCTAAATTTCAAAACAAATCAAAAATACTTTTCACACCAACACATTTTCAAAAAGCTTTCGAAAGCAATTTTTCAAACACTCTGACGTATGAGTCGATCTGAAATTTTTCAAAGAAACTTTTTAAACCCACAGTTGAAAAGCAAACAAACCATTTTTGAAAACATAATGAGCAAGTATCTAAGAGCCCATGGATAACCATGGATAGAAAGGGTGCTAACACCTTCCCTTTCTATAATCTACCTCCCGAACCGAGAGCGATCTCTTTAAAGGAATTTTTCTGTGCTTTTGTCCTTTCCTATTGGAGAAAATAAAAGACGGTGGCGACTCTTGCTTCCGCGACATTTCGCGAACCAGCGTTAAACAGTCAGTTCCAGATCCACCGATCACAGAACTGGCGACTCTGCTGGGGAACTATTTAAAAGTGAGGTGTACCTTAGGGCTAGGTCATAACTATGTTTTCACTTGTATTGTTTTGCTTGATTTACTATTGTGGGTTGCATCGGAGATACATAGATCCTAACCCGGATCTGGGGAAACCCTGTTTAGGTAGCATAAGCTGTGAGGGACCTGTCCGGCGTAGACCGACACAGGTGAAGCAGTGGCTACGTTGGTGTGACACCTTAGTCTGTACCGATATCCCTTGTGTCGCAACGAGGAGAATATGGGTCTTCTAAGGAGTCGTTAAGCACCAACAACCTTAGAACCTTAATTGACACAACTTGGCCTTTAGAACAGTGGCAGTATGCTACGCCCATTGAGGCTAAACTCTCGTGATGGTTCTGGCCGCAAGAAAAGATTGCGATGCTGGAGTTATGACCGATTGAGGGTAGTCAATGATATTGGGATCCTCTAAGAACCCGGTTACTTTTGATTAGGACAGGTATGAACCAACAAACTGAAAGAGGGTAGTACCTAGACCTCATGCTGGCCTAAACTTTAGGGGCTTGCCTTGTGTGACTTGTGTGCCTTACCATGTTTGCCTTTGTATCTGTATGTGGTGTGCTTTATCATAACATCATAGCATCATGAACATTGCATGCATCCTGACCATTTCAAAGACAAGAGGGTTTCATCTTTGCTCTGTTTTGTAGGACATTATGATGCCTGTACGAAGGAATACTATCCGGTTCAACTTTGTTCGTTCACCTGAGTTGCTTGATGAGTTGGTTAGCAGAATTCCAAACACCACTTCCTTCATTCAGAGGCATGGTTCTCTTCTCAGTTTAGTCACTGCAAAGCGGGATCAACAGTTGATGAGTGTTCTGACCCAGTTCTATGACCCTCAGTACCAGTGCTTCACCTTTCAAGACTTCCAGCTGGTCCCTACCCTGGAAGAGTTCTCTAATCTGCTTGGTATCCCTATCTTGGATCAGACTCCCTTTACTGGTTGGGAAAAGACCCTCAGGCTTGAGGACATTGCTGCAGCTCTTCCGTTGACCCATCAAGAGGTAACAGACAACTGGGTAACTAGAAGCGGAGTTAAGGGTTTCCTGGCCAAGTTTCTGATTGGTAAAGCTAACAGCTTCTGGAATGACTTGGACTTTAGGGCATATGAAGACATCCTGGCTCTCCTAATCTATGGGTTAGTCCTGTTTCCTAATCCTGACAACTTCATCAATGCCACTTCCATTAGGATCTTTATGTCTCAGAATCCTGTGCCCACTCTCTTGGGTGACATCTTGCAACAACTCCATGCCCGTACTACCCGACGACGAGGAACCCTATGGTGTTGTATCCCTTTGTTGGTGAGGTGGTTTATTTCGCACCTCCCTAAGTCCGTACTGAAGAACCAAGAAGGAAGAGGTTGGGCTCACAGGCTAATGTCTCTCACCGATAAAGACATCATTTGGACTTGCAGAGGTTTGGATGAGATGGCTATTATTGATCGATGCGGGGAGTATCCTAATGTTCCTCTGATCGGTACTCAAGGAGGGATCTCGTACAATCCATGTCTAGCACTCCGTCAGTTTGGAAGAGCAAGAAGAGCAGGCCCCCATGAAATGTTGGTACCTCACATCAGTTTCGAGTTTCAGGTGGATAGTGACGAGCTACGTCGTAGGTTCATCAAGGCTTGGGAGAAGGTTCATAAAGCTGACCCACAAGAGCTAGGGCCAAAGACTTCTCTACCTATGGAAGCTTACTACAAATGGGTCCGCATCCGTGCCCAAAAGTTAGGTATGCCGTATGAAGCTGTCAGACCCGTCATTCTTGAGTGTCCTGATAAAGATGGTGTTCCTCCAACTATCCTTCCTCCTCAGATACCTACTGATTATGAGACATTGAAGAGATCTTGGTCACAACTGCAAGAAGAACGGGATTCTTACCGGGAAAAGTTCCACGAGCAGGAATCAAAGGTCCAGAAGCTGACAAAGCAGTTGGAGAATGAAAGAGCTCTGAATGCCTACCTCCGTACTGAGAAGAGGAGACCATGGGATCAATGAGGAATTCTGAATGTGCCTTTACAGTTTTTATTTCCTTTCCAGTTGTTTCATTTCATGTAAACGCCTAAGGGCTACTTGTTGAATAATCTCAGTTACAAAGTTGAATCTAATGAAGTGTGTTCTTTTTTGTTTACGAAGTTGATTCCCGATTGTCTTTGAAAACATAATTCATACGCATTTCATACATCATGTGCACAGCAGGTTTTTCCTTTTTCAGGTTGCTTACAGTTCTTCGCTGTTTATTTCAGCATCATGAATTCCGGATCTGAATCAACTGAGGCTTCAATCAAGGCTCTCCAGGCGCAGAATGCGCAGTTTCAAGAAATGATCATGGGTCTAGCTAAAGGCCAAGATGAACTGAAGACCATGCTCCTGAAGAAGGAGAAGAAGAAGAAAAGAAGAACTGTCCTATTCAACTCGGGCCGAAGGATGGGTAATACTCTGCACAATGAAGAGGTTGCTTCTTCTGTTGGCAAAAGTCCTTCTCAGGCAGAAGCAAGGGTTCCTAGTCCGGTGGTCTCCGACAACGAGACAGATTTTGATGAGGAACAGTATCCTCCTGAAGACAACAAGTACAAACAACTGGAGGACAGGTTAAAGGCCATGGAAATTCAACAGGTACCTGGGCTGGATTTCGGAGATCTGGGTTTATCGACTGGTGTGGTTATCCCACATAAATTCAAAGCTCCCACCTTCTCCAAGTATGACGGGGCATCCTGTCCCAAGCTGCATTTGAGGTCTTATGTTCGAAAGATTCAGCCGTACTCTGCGGACAAGAATCTATGGATCCACTTCTTCCAGGAGAGTCTTTCAGGGACTCACCTCGAATGGTTCTATCAGCTGGATGGGACCAAAATTCGTAACTGGGAGGAGCTGGCTACTGCTTTCTACAAGCAGTATCAGTACAATGCCGACCTTGCCCCCACGCGTACCCAACTCCAGGGTATGTCGTTGGGCGTAAGCGAAGGTTTTAAAGAGTACGCGCAGAAGTGGAGGGATTTGGCTGGCAGGGTGCAGCCACCTTTGACTGATCGAGAGTTAGTGGATATGTTCTTGGGGACCCTGTCTGGGCCGTTCTTTAATCATCTCATTGGGAATTCTTCTGCTGGTTTCACTGATTTGATCTTAACTGGAGAGAGAATTGAAGCTGGGTTGAAGTCTGGAAAGATTGCAAAGGCTGCATCATCATCTGGGTCGGACAAGAAACCGTTTAAAAAGGAGTCTAGTGCTGTGTATGGCTCCAGAAAATCAGAAAGACCTGATCACCGCCAATCTGTCAGCGCGGTAATGATCGCTAAGCCTGCTGCCACTCCCCGGCCAAACAATCCTCAAAGGGTTGATAGACCCCGGAGAGAGTTTACCCGGTTAAGCATGACCCTATCGCAGATTCTTCCACAGCTGCTCGCAACCAATTTGGTATCTGTCAAGGAGGCACCAAAGTTCCCTAACACTACCTCTCCTAAGTACAACCCGAATGCCCGTTGTGCTTACCATTCAGATAGCCCGGGGCATGCCACTGATGACTGTTGGGCACTAAGGAATAAGCTGCAGGACCTCATTGATGCTAAGGAGGTACAGTTTGAAGCATCTGACAAGCCTAATGTGGTGACAGCTCCCCTGCCTGCTCATGGAGTTAATGCTATTGTTGACGAAGAGGAAGTTGATGAAGCTGAGTTCGATAGCTGGATCTACCCGGCTGCTGATGGTGGACTTAACAATTGGAGCGCCAAGGACAATCTCTCTGTTTCTTTTGACACTAAGTAATAAATTTCTTTGTTTTGTTATTTTGTAATAAACATTGATAAACTCTATGGCCCGGTGTCTTACCCGAGGCACCGTGGTTCTATTTGTGAGGGCATATGAACTGTCATTTTATACATCATGAATGAAAATCTTGGACGTCTTTCGCATTGCAAATATTGTGTTCCTTTTCTATCTTTCTTTTCCTTTACATAATTTTCAAAACAGCTGTATTTACACACACACTCACTCATACAGGTTCCAATCCACTCTGGATCTCACTGATAACAGCTCTGCTAATGCCAATTATGACTTCGAAAATCCGATCAACTTAGCCGAAGACGAAGGTGAAGATGATTGCGAAGTGCCTGGCGAGCTTGCAAGACTGTTGCTTCAGGAAGAGAGGGCGATTCAACCCCATGAAGAGCCAGTGGAAACTATAAACCTAGGTACTGAGGCAGACAGGAAAGAGGTAAAGATTGGTGCTAACCTAGAGCTCAGCGTGAAGCAACGGTTAACCAAGATGCTGCATGACTATATGGAGATCTTTGCATGGTCCTACGAAGACATGCCAGGGTTGGATACCGATATTGTTGTCCATCATTTGCCGACTAGAGAAGACTGCCCTCCAGTTAAACAAAAGGTCCGTCGGATGCGTCCAGAGATGTCCGAGAAGATTAAGGCCGAGGTGATGAAACAGTTTGATGCCGGGTTCCTTGCAGTGACTTCTTACCCTCAGTGGGTTGCTAACGTGGTGCCGGTACCTAAAAAGGACGGCAAGGTCAGAATGTGTGTTGATTACAGGGATCTGAACAGGGCCAGCCCCAAGGATGACTTCCCCTTACCTCACATTGATGTCCTTGTGGATAATACAGCTCAGCACAAAGTGTTCTCTTTCATGGATGGCTTTTCAGGCTACAATCAGATCAAGATGGCACCTGAAGACATGGAAAAGACTACGTTTGTTACTCAGTGGGGCACATTCTGTTACAAGGTCATGCCGTTCGGATTAAAGAATGCTGGGGCAACCTACCAGCGCGCCATGGTTGCCTTATTTCATGATATGATCCATCATGAGATCGAAGTGTATGTGGACGACATGATCGCTAGGTCCCAGACTGAGGAAGAGCACCTAGATCATCTGCAGAAGTTATTCGACCGTTTGAAACTGTACAAACTGAGATTGAACCCGAACAAGTGCACCTTCGGGGTAAGATCTGGGAAATTGCTAGGCTTCGTGGTCAGTGATAAAGGTATTCAAGTGGACCCTGCTAAGGTCAAAGCTATCCAAGAGATGCCAGTTCCCAAGACAGAGAAGGAAGTCAGAGGCTTTTTAGGGCGCCTGAATTACATCGCTCGATTCATATCTCATTTGACTGCTACCTGTGAGCCAATCTTCAAGTTGCTGAAGAAAGATCAGGTAGTACGTTGGAACGATGAATGTCAGGCTGCCTTCGACAGAATCAAAGAGTATCTCCAAGAACCACCCATCCTTATGCCACCGGTTGAAGGGAGACCTCTGATCCTATATCTGACAGTGCTAGACAACTCAATGGGGTGTGTGCTGGGGCAGCATGACGAGTCTGGCCGAAAAGAGCATGCCATTTATTACCTTAGCAAAAAGTTTACCGACTGTGAGACCCGATACTCACTGCTTGAGAAAACTTGCTGCGCTTTGGTATGGGCTGCTCGCCGGCTGAGACAGTATATGCTGACTCACACTACCTTGCTGATCTCAAAAATGGATCCGATAAAGTACATATTCGAGAAGCCTGCTCTGTCTGGGAGAATTGCAAGATGGCAAATGATCTTGACGGAATACGACATTCAGTATACAACCCAGAAAGCCATCAAGGGGAGTGTATTGGCAGACCACTTAGCTCATCAAGCTGTAGATGACTACCAATCAATGAACTTCGAGTTTCCGGACGAAAGCATCATGATTGTAACTGATTGTGAAGTACCTGGACCGGATGAAGGACCTGAACCAGGATCCCGATGGTCTATGCACTTTGACGGAGCTTCCAATGCTTTGGGAAATGGTATCGGCGCCATCATCATATCTCCACAAGGTACTCATACTCCACTCACTGCCCGGCTGTGTTTCAACTGTACCAACAACATGGCGGAGTATGAGGCGTGTATCATGGGTCTTCAAGCTGCTATCGACCTACGAATCAAGTTCCTCAGTGTCTTCGGAGATTCCGCTCTAGTGATCAATCAGATCAATGGAGAGTGGGATACGAAACATCCAAACTTGATTCCTTACAAAGAATGTGTGTTGACCCTGATTCCCCACTTCACAGAGATAACCTTTGAGCACTTTCCAAGAGAAGAGAATCAGTTAGCGGACGCGTTAGCTACAATGTCTTCAATGTTCAAGGTTAAATGGGATAATGAAGCTCCCCAGATCACCATCTGGAAACTGGACGAACCGGCATACTGTTGTGATCTCGAAACTGAATTGGTAACTGAGAAGCCTTGGTACCACGAAGTGAAGAGATATCTGGAAGCTCAGGAATACCCTGAAGGTGCCTCTATCAATGATAAGAAATTCCTGAGACGGTTCGCATCCAAGTTCTTCCTAAGCAACGGCGTCTTATACAAGAGAAACCATGATTCAACCTTACTGCGTTGTGTGGACAAGATTGAAGCAGAAAGAATCATGGAAGAGCTACATGAAGGGACCTTTGGTACGCACTCCAGTGGACATACTATGGCTAAAAAGATCCTACGGGCAGGATATTACTGGTCCACAATGGAAGCTGACTGTTACCAACACTCCAGGACATGCCACAAGTGCCAGATCTATGCAGATAAGGTGCATGTTCCTCCGGTTCCTCTGAATGTTCTGACTGCGCCTTGGCCGTTTGCAATGTGGGGCATAGACATGATCGGTGAGATAAGACCTACGGCATCCAATGGACATCGCTTCATCCTAGTAGCAATTGATTATTTTACAAAGTGGGTTGAGGCAGCATCCTATGCTACAGTAACCAAGACTGTTGTGGCACGGTTTATTCGACACAACCTGATCTGTCGATACGGCGTCCCTGAACGGATAATTACAGACAACGGTACCAATCTGAACAATAAGATGATTGCCGAGCTTTGCGAACAATTCAAGATACAGCACCACAATTCTTCTCCTTACAGACCAAAGATGAATGGGGCTGTAGAAGCAGCAAATAAGAACATCAAGAAGATCGTGCAGAAAATGACAGTAACATACAAAGATTGGCACGAGATGTTACCGTTCGCTCTGCATGGGTACCGTACCTCAGCTAGGACGTCAACCGGGGCAACTCCTTTCTCTCTGGTTTATGGCATGGAGGCAGTCTTGCCGATCGAAGTGCAAATTCCCTCTCTCCGGATAATGAAGGATGCAAACCTGAACGAAGATGATTGGATCCAGACACGACTAGACCAACTCAACCTTATTGATGAAAAGAGACTTGCTGCTATCTGTCATGGTCAGACGTATCAGAAACGAATGATCAGGGCATTTAACAAAAAAGTCAGACCACAGGAATATCAAGTTGGGGATCTGGTTATCAAGAGAATCATCCTTCCTCAGAGTGATCCAAGGGGCAAATGGACCCCTACATATGAAGGGCCGTTTGTGGTTAAGCATGTGTTCTCAGGAGGAGCAATGATCTTAACCAATATGGATGGTGACGATCTTCCTCACCCCGCCAATGCAGACATAGTTAAAAAATACTACGCATGAAAAAGACCCGCTAGGCTGACATGCCTAGGCAAAAATTAGGGCTTCCCGTCGAACCAAAAGGGTTCGGGCAAAATGTAGGGATGAAAATGAAAAATCTGTACACCCGGCAAGTCGAAAACCTGAAAAGGCGGCTTGGGCAAAAATGGGTATCCCGGTGGACTGAAAACCCGAAAGGGCGGTCCAGGCAAAAATTAGGGATAAAGCGTAAAACTATGTCTCATTGGATCACTTTGCATCCAGAATCCGGTATCTGCATCAAGCTCAAACGGCATCAATCAGTCAGCTTCACCTTCAATCAAGGTCATCAAGTGATGAGACGCTCGGAGTTATAAAGGCAATAGCAGAATTGAAATCCAGTGGATCATTCATCTTTTACACAGCTGTTTTATTTTTCTTTTGTACAAAACATTGTATAAACTCTTTTGCTCGGCGACGTACCTCTTACTAGGACGTCAGCCTCTTGTACACAAAACGCCTATCTTCAGGCTATTCAAAAAATCAATAAAAATACATTTTCAGTTAAACGTGCTCAAGTGTTTTTCTTTTTCTGTTTTGTTTTGCGAAGAACGTCCAAGGTTCAATTTGTGATGTATGCATTGACAATAATTTGCTAATTCATAAATATTTGTATACGAAACAAAGGAATTCATTGCAGGTGACATTGGAAACAGGGGCAATAAAAGAGTTGTCTGAGCAGTCTAATTGTTCTATCCTCCAAGGTACCAAGGTAGGTTCAGCTAAAGAATACGGCCAAGTGTATCTTAATTCCCCAGAGAGTGGTTCAGCAAGTCAATACATTCTTCTCCGAGCAAATCATCAAATATCAAGGAAATTGAGTATCCTCCTGTAGATCTTAATACTTCCCCAGCAACACGCATTCTTAACAAACATCCCCGGCAGTCTTGGTCTAAAGATTGTTCCCCGGCGATATACCACTACTCAAAGGAATCACTTCCCTGCAATTCGAACCTCCCCCAGAAGAGTCCAACCCAGTTTCCCCAGGAAAGTTGGAATTCATATCTCCCCAAGCAGCAAGCTTATCCCCAGTAGATTCTGGAAGCTTATCCCTCGCAGAGCACGAACGCGTCGTCCCGGCTTGATTTAAAGAGTTATTTCCGTAACAGGATATAACTGGGTTATCCTCAGCCAAAAGCCACGGAAAGAGCGTCCTCGGCAAAGTATCTTCCTACCCCCAGCGAAGTCTATCAACACTTCCGACAACAAGGATATCCCCAGCGGAGTTATCTTCATCAACTCAGCAAAGCATCTCTATCCCCACAGAGTAGTACTTCCCAGCATGATCGTTAGAGTATCTTTTCTCCCGCAGAATTATTTCATTTGCCAAGTTTATTCCTCAACGGAGTTATCCTCTCCTACCGATATTCTTGCAACAATCACCCACAGCGGAAGCAAAATCTCTCCCTCAACATCAGCCCAGGACACGACTTCCTGGCGCCTGTCAAGGATTTACCTTCCTAGACAAAAATATACATTCATAAAACGTCACATACATCATTATAGCATGCATAGACACATCATATCATACAAGTCTCATTTACATCAAGAACGTCATTGCATATCATACATTGCATATGACTGACTTTTACCTTTCAGGAAAGATGCAGTTTAAATTCTCAATCACATTTCAAGACCTAGACCGGTCCAGTCCAATCGACCCTAAGATCTCCCTGGTTCTTATCCCAGTAGAAGACACCCAAGATTTTTCTCAACGAGCGTTGTTGAAGATAAAGTCACCCAAGATTTCCTTAACGAGCGTTGTTGAGGTTACCAAGATTTTTCTCAACGAGCGTTGTTGAAGATAAAGTCACCCAAGACTTCCTTAACGAGCGTTGTTGAGGTCATCAAGATTTTTCCTCAACAAGCGTTGTTGAAGTTAAAGTTTCTTTTGTGGTCCCCTCTCCGACGATGAGCGTGAGGTGGTAATTCCTTTTTCGAGATGTTTTCCTCTCCGACGGTGAGCGTGAGGTGATAGTCTTTTGTGGTCCCCTCTCCGACGATGAGCGTGAGGTGGTAATTCCTTTTTCGAGATGTTTTCCTCTCCGACGGTGAGCGTGAGGTGATAGTCTTTTGTGGTCCCCTCTCCGACGATGAGCGTGAGGTGGTAATTCCTTTTTCGAGATGTTTTCCTCTCCGACGGTGAGCGTGAGGTGATAGTCTTTTGTGGTCCCCTCTCCGACGATGAGCGTGAGGTGGTAATTCCTTTTTCAAGATGTTTTCCTCTCCGACGATGAGCGTGAGGTGATAGTCTTTTATGGTCCCCTCTCCAACGGCGTGTGAGGTGGTAATTCCTTCTTCAGATAGTTCCCTCTCCAACGTGAGTGAGGTGACTCCCTTTGAGATTATAATTTCCTATAGTTCCCTCTCCAACGTGAGTGAGGTAACTCCCTTTGAGATTGTAACGTCCTTTGGCTCTCTTCCTGACACTACGAAGATGGTAATTCTCACCAAGATTTTCTCAACGAGCGTTGTTGAGATCATTCAGGTTCACTTATCATTCAGGCTAAGGCAGTAACCATCCCTGGTTCATTCATCAACGTTTGAAGCTCCAGATCCAGCTCCTGTAACCAGTCAGGACATATCTATACCAAGCACCTAAAATCAACTCCTGCAACGTGTCAGGTATTCATTTTCTCTTTTGCAGGTATGCAGGTTCTAACGAAGGAATCTCTTACGCAGTCAACATCCAGATGGCATCTGTAAGCCCATCACCCTACTCAGCAATCTCTAAATGGCATCTATAAGCCCATTCCCCATCACTGTCACTATGTGAGCGCAAATTTCTGGGCACTTTAGTGTTCAATCATCTTCTACCCTCGGATTACGAAAGGCACGTCCGCCAATCTGCATCCTCAGGTCTAAGAAGATTGAACAGGGGCAACTGTTGTACCCCAAAATTTGCCCTCCCATATTCATCAAGAATTGGCAAAATCAAGGTCACAAAATTCCCCAAGGGCTATGCAGTTCAACTGTCTCCTATACAGTCAAAACTAGGGTTTGTGTTCTGGTCAAGAAAATGAACTTTCCAAAGGCCCAACCAAGTCTCATATGCCTACCAATGTGGTCAAGCATCATCATGTCAAGTTTCAAGGCATTCAGCTCAAAATTGCACAGTCAAAACCCTAGATTGCACTACAGTCAACTGTAGGGGCAAAATGGTCATTTGGCAGTCAAAAGTTCAAATTTTTGGTCAACATATCATTTTGAAGCCACAAACATCATTTGATCAATGCTTGATCATGATTTTCAAGATTTGGCTCAGAAATCATCAAAGATGCAAAAGTTGCTATATTTGGACAGCTGGAAAAGTCAACTGAAATTGACCAGGGCATAACTTTCACATGGATTATCAGAAAAATTCCATCCAAAGCTCATTTTGAAGAGAAAGACATGTCCCACAATTCATCTTCATGTTCCAAGTCCAAGAAATGCTCTCACAAAAAGTTATCAATTTCAACATTATAGGTCATTTTCAAAAGTCAACAAAAAGTGACTTTAAGTCAAAGGCCATAACTTGAGATTGGTAAATCAAAATGACATGGGACCAAAGGCATTGGTTAAAGGACTCAAAGACCTTTCCAAAATGTCCAAGAACATGTGAAAAGCTTAAAAATTGACCAAGTTATGCCTTGTGGAAGTTGGGAAATTTTTGGAAATTTTTGAAAGTCAACATTGATGCAAAAGGCCTAAAAATGCAAATGGGCCCAATTATCTTCCAAATTTCTTCATGCCAAGCCTATGCACGACCACTAGGCCAAAAGGGAAGTATTCTCATATTTTTTTATTATTTATTTGAATTAATATTAATTTATATTCATTTAAATGATTTTAATATATGAAAAATATTAAACCTAATCTAAAAAATCTTTTTATACACATTATAGGCTCAATATTTCGTGTGAAGGCAAATGAGGAAAGATTTGGGGTGATTGGATGCAGATTGAATAAAAACAACATGAAAAAGATATGAAAAAAGATCCATGAAATCAAATATTGGAAATCATCAATGCTTGAGATTTTGTGTAGTTTTGTTAACCTAAATCACTCTATACATACACAGCATCACAACCCTAATGCTCTTGGACTCCATATTGCGCAGCAAACCATACACAAAGCTTGAAAAATAATCCAAAAAACTTCAAAACTGAAATCAACTTTGGAGAACGTTTCAAGCCATAACATTGTGTCCATCTTATTCCTGAGGCTTCAAGGATCACGTACCAGTCAAAACCATTCATCCTAGCATCAAGAATTGGTAAAACGGGCATACCCTGTACCGAAAATAATTGACACTCTTGCATATTGATTCATACGTTTTCCATAGTTTTTAAGGTTTGATTTGTGTTCCTGACATAATTCTTGTGCTAACTGTATAACTCAATTATGTTTTCATCGCCTCTAGACGAAACCGCCATTAAAGCTTTCTAGGTTTTCAGGCCTGTGAAATTAGGGGTTCCCTTATCTGGTAAAATTGAAACACCATAACGACAGGATCATAATCAGGAGGTTTGGACGAAACGATTCCAATACTCGCGACAAATTTCCGAACCAAGGCGTGCTAATCGCTATTATTGAATTTGGCTCATTTTGAGGGGGTTTAAAACCCCCGTTAAATATTTGTTATATTTGCAGGAAATAAATCAAACGGAGAAGATGATGTGCTGGCCGGTGTTGATAGGTGGATTTGAAAAATTCGCGCGTCTTAACCACATGCTTTAGTTTTAACTTTTGTTGTTTATTAGTTATAATATATTAAATGAAAAACAGCAGCGCAGTTGGTAAACACCCTATGCATATGACTCACAAGACCTGGGTTCAAGCCCCAGGTCTGGCAAAATCTCAATATTATTTTTCAATGCTTAATCCCATGCAGCGCCCAGGGCCAGGATCATCATGCACACTCAATAATTACCATCCACGCGTCCAGTTACTCTAATCCAAGGGCCAGGATCCAGGGAATACCATGAAGGCAATTCAACGCGCTAGCACAGGATCTAAAAAAGTCAACAGAATTCACCACAGATGGGCCAGGCTTTTTGGACCAACACCTCTCAAATTGGGATTATACCCCCCTGGTTTGCCTTTCTCCTCATAATTTATTTTTTTTTCTAATTATCATGTTATTTATTGTTTTAATTAATTAATTATTTTTTACCAAAATATAAAAAACATAAAAATTCAGAAAAAGACCAAAAAATAATAAAAATCTTATTGTAATTATTTTCATCAATAAATTAGTATATGCGAATATTTAATTTAATTAGGTTATAGCTTTAATTCTTTTTAATAAAAAACACCAAAAATAGAACTTAGGCTTAATATCTTTTTACTTTCTTTTTTTTAATTTTTCCTTTTTTTTCAGAATAACAATATTATTACTTATTATTTTATTTTCGTAAATTAAAAATTGTACATAAATTAGTTTAGAGTTTAATTTAGGTTTAATTTAAATCTTTCATAATAAACTTAAAAAATATTAGAATTAGGGTTTAACATTGTAATTTTAATTAATTTTTCCTTTTTCTTTTAAATCTTAAAAAATACAAAATACCAAAAACATTTAATCATTTAATTTTTTAATTCTCATTAGCTTTTAATTATTCTTGCAAAAAGGGTTCAACGCCCGTCGCTTTTAATTATTTAATTTTTGCGCATTTATTTTATTGCTTACTATAATTTTGTAATTGCCCCGAAGCCATGTAACTTTAAATTCTTTGCACTTTTATTTTATTGCTTTAATTTATTTTCCGCTAAATCGGGTCCTGGAAATTTTGGCGATGTGGACCCGCGCCATTTGTAATAATCGTAGATTTACTTTCCCGTAACTTATTAACTGTTAAAAAAGGCATGAAAGACTGTATGGACTTAAAATAAAATCAATGCGTAGAACACCATGACATGACAAGATAAATAACTGAAACACGACACACGATTCGCACACACCACCCCTAGGGTACGCCTCACTGTTGCCTTGCCTCGAAAGGTGATCGTCGAGTAGAGGGCGTCTTAGTAAGTCCTCATGATCCGGGAACCTGGCATGAGGGTAGCTTCTAAGGTGTCTTCCCATTGCTCTGGTGATCACCACGTCCCTAAACTCGAATTGACCCGAACACCTCCAACGGTGGTGCTACCTACCTCTCAATGGTGGGATGGCACTACTTCAAAGGACATTTACACAGACGAATTCCTTAGGGTAGGTAGACAACTCGTAGATACTTGCTCTAAATTTCAAAACAAATCAAAAATACTTTTCACACCAACACATTTTCAAAAAGCTTTCGAAAGCAATTTTTCAAACACTCTGACGTATGAGTCGATCTGAAATTTTTCAAAGAAACTTTTTAAACCCACAGTTGAAAAGCAAACAAACCATTTTTGAAAACATAATGAGCAAGTATCTAAGAGCCCATGGATAACCATGGATAGAAAGGGTGCTAACACCTTCCCTTTCTATAATCTACCTCCCGAACCGAGAGCGATCTCTTTAAAGGAATTTTTCTGTGCTTTTGTCCTTTCCTATTGGAGAAAATAAAAGACGGTGGCGACTCTTGCTTCCGCGACATTTCGCGAACCAGCGTTAAACAGTCAGTTCCAGATCCACCGATCACAGTAACATCTCGTGCCAATCCTTATAAGTCATTGTCATCTTCTGCACGATCTTCTTAATGTTTTTATTTGCTGCTTCTACAGCCCCATTCATCTTCGGTCTGTAAGGAGAAGAATTGTGGTGCTGTATTTTGAACTGATTGCAGAGCTCAGCGATCATCTTGTTATTCAGATTGGTACCGTTATTTGTAATAATTCTCTCTGGGACGCCGTACCGACAGATCAGGTTATGCCGAATGAACCGTGCCACAACAGTCTTGGTTACCGTAGCGTAGGATGCTGCCTCGACCCACTTTGTGAAATAATCAATCGCTACCAGGATGAAGCGATGCCCATTAGATGCTGTAGGTTTAATCTCGCCGATCATGTCTATGCCCCACATTGCAAACGGCCAAGGCGCAGTCAGAACATTCAACGGAACTGGAGGAACATGCACTTTGTCTGCATAAATCTGGCACTTATGGCATGTCCTAGAATGTTGGTAGCAGTCAGCTTCCATTGTGGACCAGTAATATCCTGCCCGAAGGATCTTCTTAGCCATAGTATGCCCACTGGAATGTGTACCAAAGGTCCCTTCATGTAGCTCTTCCATGATCCTTCCTGCTTCAGTCTTATCCACACAACGCAGTAAGGTTGAATCATGGTTTCGCTTGTACAAGATGTCGTTGCTAAGGAAGAACTTGGCTGCGAACCTTCTCAGGAATTTCTTATCATTGATAGATGCACCTTCCGGGTATTCCTGAGTTTCCAAATATCTCTTCACCTCCTGGTACCAAGGCTTCTCAGTCACCAATTCGGTCTCGAGATCACAACAGTATGCCGGTTCGTCCAGTTTCCAGATGATGATCCGGGGAGCCTCATTGTCCCATTTGACCTTGAACATTGAAGACATTGTAGCTAACGCGTCCGCCAGCTGATTCTCTTCTCTTGGAAAGTGCTCAAAGGTTATCTCTGTGAAGTGGGGGATCAGGGTCAACACACATTCTCTGTAAGGGATAAGGTTTGGGTGTTTCGTATCCCACTCCCCTTTGATCTGATTGATCACAAGAGCGGAATCTCCGAAGACACTCAGAAACTTGATCCTTAGGTCGATCGCAGCTTGAAGACCCATGATGCACGCCTCATACTCCGCCATGTTGTTGGTACAGTTGAAACATAGCCGGGCAGTGAGTGGAGTATGAGTACCTTGAGGTGATATGATTATGGCGCCGATACCGTTTCCCAAAGCATTGGAGGCTCCATCAAAGTGCATAGACCATCGGGATCCTGGTTCAGGTCCTTCATCCGGTCCAGGTACTTCACAATCAGTTACAATCATGATGCTTTCGTCTGGAAACTCGAAGTTCATTGACTGATAATCATCTACTGCTTGATGTGCCAAATGGTCTGCCAATACACTTCCCTTAATGGCTTTCTGGGTTGTGTACTGAATGTCGTATTCCGTCAAGATCATCTGCCATCTTGCAATTCTCCCAGACAGAGCAGGCTTTTCAAATATGTACTTTATAGGATCCATCTTTGAGATCAACAAAGTAGTGTGAGTCAGCATATACTGTCTCAGCCGGCGAGCAGCCCATACCAAAGCGCAGCAAGTTTTCTCAAGCAGTGAGTATCGGGTCTCACAGTCGGTAAACTTTTTGCTAAGGTAATAAATGGCATGCTCTTTTCGGCCAGACTCGTCATGCTGCCCCAGCACACACCCCATTGAGTTGTCAAGCACTGTCAGGTATAGTATCAGAGGTCTCCCTTCAACCGGTGGCATAAGGATAGGTGGTTCTTGGAGATACTCTTTGATTTTGTCAAACGCGGCCTGACATTCATCATTCCAACGTACTACCTGATCTTTCTTCAGCATCTTGAAGATTGGCTCACAAGTAGCAGTCAGATGTGAGATGAATCGAGCAATGTAATTCAGGCGTCCTAAAAAGCCTCTGACCTCTTTCTCTGTCCTGGGAACTGGCATCTCTTGAATAGCTTTGACCTTAGCAGGGTCCACTTGAATTCCTTTGTCACTTACCACGAAGCCTAGTAACTTTCCTGATCTTACCCCGAAGGTGCACTTGTTCGGGTTCAATCTCAGCTTGTATAGTTTCAACCGGTCAAATAACTTCTGCAGATGATCTAGGTGTTCTTCCTCAGTCTGGGACCTAGCGATCATGTCATCAACATACACTTCTATCTCATGATGGATCATGTCATGAAATAGAGCAACCATGGCACGTTGGTAGGTTGCCCCAGCGTTCTTCAAACCGAATGGCATGACTTTGTAGTAGAAGGTGCCCCACTGAGTAACAAATGTAGTCTTTTCCATGTCTTCGGGTGCCATCTTGATCTGATTGTAACCTGAAAAACCATCCATGAAAGAGAACACCTTATGTTGAGCTGTATTATCCACAAGGACATCAATGTGAGGTAGAGGGAAGTCATCCTTGGGGCTGGCCCTGTTCAGATCCCTGTAGTCGACACACATTTTGACCTTCCCGTCTTTCTTAGGTACCGGCACCACATTAGCAACCCACTGCGGGTAAGAAGTCACTGCAACGAATCCGGCATCAAACTGTTTCATGACCTCGGCTTTAATCTTCTCAGACATCTCTGGACGCATCCGACATACCTTTTGCTTAACCGGAGGGCAGTCTTCCTTAGTTGGCAAGTGATGTACCACAATATCGGTATCCAACCCGGGCATGTCTTCGTAGGACCAGGCAAAGATCTCCCTATAATCATGCAGCATTTGAGTCAACCGTTGCTTCACGCTGAGCTCTAGGTTGGCACCAATCTTTACCTCTTTCCTGTCTGCCTCTGTACCCAGGTTTATGGTTTCCACTGGCTCTTCATGGGGTTGAATTGCCCTCTCTTCCTGGAGCAACAGTCTTGCAAGCTCGCCAGGCACTTCGCGATCATCTTCACCTTCGTCTTCGGCTAAGTTGATCGGATTTTCGAAGTCATAACTGGCAGTAGCAGAGTCGTTACCAGTAAGATCCAGAGTGGATTGAAACCTGTATGAGTGAGTGTGTGTGTAAATACAGCTGTTTTGAAATATATGTAAAGGAAAGAAAGACAGAAAAGGAGCACAAGATTTGTAATGCGAGAAAACGTCCAAGATTTTCATTCATGATATATGAAATGACAATTTATATGCCCTCACAAATGAAACCACGGTGCCTCGGGTAAGACACCGGGCCATAGAGTTTATTATTGTTTATTACAAAATAGCAAAACAAAGAAATTTATTACTGCGTCACAAAGGTAACAGGGGTATGGTCCTTAGCAATCCAATTGTTCAATCCGCCTTCGGTCGTTGGATAGATCCAGTTATTGAATTCAGCTTCGTCCACTTCGTTGTCTTCCCCAACAGCATTCACTCCTGGATTTGTAATGATCACAGGAGGTCTTCTGATCTTCGCCTTCCGCATAGCTTTGTGACCTTCTGTAGTAAAGCCCAGCCCGAATTTATCAGCTTTCTGTGTGAAGTCTGGAAGCCTGCCCCAGTTAGCACATTCACCCTTTTGAACCACAGCCCGGGCATCCTTTAGGGAAGCCATCTTCAAAGGAACACTTTCTTCCGCTGTTGTTTCTGCTGCTGCTGTAATTGGAAGCACCTCCTCGAAATGCTTAAAGGGGGTTTCAATAAACTCCCCATCCATCTCAATGTATCTGAAGGAGTTCAAGTGGCTCACCATATATTCCTCCTCTCCTGGCACAGTGACGATCTTCCCTCTGACGGGGTACTTCAGCTTCTGGTGCAAGGTAGAGGTCACTGCCCCAGCTTTATGTATCCAAGGTCGACCCAGTAGACAAGAGTAAGATGGATGGATATCCATCACATAAAATGTAGAGTCAAACACCTGAGAGCCCACACGAATCGGGATGTCAACCTCTCCATGAACCATCCTCTTTGAACCATCAAAGGCCCTGACGATGATATTGCTGGGTTTCAATTCCAGGCCTTCACAATCTAAACGGTCCAAAGCCTTCTTGGGCAGCACATTCAAAGAAGAACCAGTATCCACTAACACATGTGCCAAGGTAGTGCCCCTGCATTCGATGGAGACATGCAGAGCATCATTATGGTCTCTTCCCTTCGCGGTCAGGTCAGCATCTGAGAAACCCAAGCCATTGTCTGCTGTCAGATTTGCTACGCAATCAGTGAACTGGACTGCAGAGGTCTCATGTGGCACATGGGCCGTCTTGAGGAAAGAGATTAAGGCCTTAGCATGGGCCTCGGAGCACAGCAATAAAGAGAGCATGGAGATTTTGGAGGGCGTGTGCACTAGCTGTTCCACAACATTGAAATCACTCTTCTTTATAATTTTCAGAATCTCCTCCATCTCTTGTTGGGAGGCTTCAGCAGTTATAGGTGTAGGTGCCTCCATCTGGGCAGGCTCAACTTCAACTCCTTTGCCCCGAGCATTGGATGACTCGGCAGCAGGAGAAACAATTGGATCAGCAGCAGGAACAGGTACACTTGTAGGAGTTATAAGGAGTGGTCTTCGAGCAGCAGGCGGTGCAATGTCAGGCGAGAAGAGCCTGCCACTGCGGGTGACTTTGGCTGGGCCAGTGATGTCACAGATGCTGGCGCCAGCGTTGAATTCTTGTTTAATCCCATTTACATACACATCTGCCCCATAATGCCAGGGGACAGCTTTATCAGATACATAGGGCAGGGGCCCCGGAACAGTGATAACCACAGGTGCAACGGTCATGATTTGAACAGGCTTCTACGGGAGAACCTTGATCGGATTATTGAATATGGTAACCACAGAAACTTCTTCCACCGGAACCAACCGAACAACAGACTTCTTAAACAGAATCTCCTTGCTATCCATTAGGCTTTGGATGCCTAACTTCAGCAAGGGACAACCAGATGGGGACACAGCACAGAACAGGCAACCCTCACTGCAACCCGGAAATAAACCGGCCAGCAGCAGGTTATTCTTGACAGTCTTCAGAGGAGTGGCTAGATCATCCACAGAAACAGCATAAACATCTTTGTCAATAGCATTTACCCCATGCTGAGGCATAGGAGCAGTAACTACATTTGGCCTCTCAGGCGCTTCAAACTGTATCTCCTTCGCGTCGATAAGGTCTTGCACTTTACTCCTTAATGCCCAACAGTCATCAGTAGAATGCCCCGGGCTATCTGAATGGTAAGCACAACGAGCATTCGGGTTGTACTTAGGAGATGCAGTATTTGGGAACTTCGGCGCCTCTCGGACAGTCACTAAATTGGTGGATAGCAATTGTGGTAGGATCTGCGATAGGGTCATGCTTAACCGGGTAAACTCTCTCCGGGGTCTTTCAGCCCTTTGAGGATTGGTCGGCCGAGGAGCGGCAGCAGGCTTAGCAATCACTACCGCACTGACAGATTGGCGACGTTCAGGTCTCTCTGATCTCTTGGAACCATACACGGCACTAGCCTCCTTCTTGAAGGGTTTCTTCTCAGAACTAGACGATGCACCCTTCAGAATCTTTCCAGATTTTAACCCAGCTTCATTTCTCTCTCCAGTCAGAATCAAATCAGTGAACCCTGCAGACAAATTCCCAATAAGATGGTTGAAAAACGGCCCAGATAGGGTCCCCAAGAACATGTCTACCAACTCCCGATCAGTCAACGGAGGCTGCACCCTGCCAGCCAGGTCTCTCCATTTCTGAGCGTACTCCTTAAAACCTTCACTTGAACCTAACGACATACCCTGGAGTTGGGTACGTGTAGGGGCAAGGTCGGCATTATATTGATACTGCTTATAGAAAGCAGTAGCCAACTCCTCCCAGTTACGAACCTTGGTCCCATCCAACTGATAGAACCATTCGAGATGAGTCCCTGAAAGACTCTCCTGGAAGAAGTGGATCCATAAATTCTTATCTGCAGAGTACGGTTGAATTTTCCGAACATAGGACCTGAGATGTAGCTTGGGACAGGATGCCCCGTCATATTTGGAGAAGGATGGTGCTTTGAACTTGTGAGGGATAATCACACCAGTGGATAAACCCAGATCTCCAAAATCCAGCCCAGGTACCTGTTGTATTTCCATAGCCTTCAACCTGTCCTCCAGTTGCTTGTATCTGTCTTCTGCAGGAGGGTACTGCTCTTCATCAAAATCAGTCTCGTTGTCGGAGACTACCGGACTAGGAACCCTTGCTTCTGCCTGAGGAGTACTCTTGCCAACAGAAGAACCAGCCTCTTCCTGCTGCAGAGCATTGCCAAACCTTCGGCCCGAGTTGAACATAATAGTTCTTCTCTTCTTCTTCTTCTCCTTCTTCAGGAGCATAGCCTTCAGCTCTTCTTGGCCTTGAGCCAAACCCTTGATTAATTCCTGAAACTGCGCATTCTGCACCTGAAGAGCCTTGATGGATGTCTCAGTTGATGATGAATCAGGATTCATGATGCTGAAATAAACAGCGAAGAACTGTAAGCAACCTGAAAAGAGGAAAACCTGCTATGCACATGATGAATGAGATGTGTTTATGCAATGCATTCAAGGGTTCGAAAGTTCAAATTCGTTGTAGACAAAAGGGAACACACGTTATCATTAAGGAAATAACTGTTTAGTACATCAAAGCCTCATGGGCAAAATACAAAAATCAAATCAATCCCAAAATATGCTATGCATCCTCTTTGGAGCTATATAAGTGTTGAGATTCCTCTCCTCATGCAACAGGCGGGTGAGCTCCAAGACCTTCTTTTCACTGGCATGTAGACTAGTCTCAAGAGAATTCCTTTCCTCCTTAAGCTGGATCCAGCTCTTCTGCATCTCTTCCCAGGATGTGGGCATATCAGGGTGCTGAATAGTGTAGGACACTTCTCCTTCCAAGACCGGTTCTTTGATTACTGGGAGCATATGAGGATAAGGCATCACTAACTTCTGGGAGCGGGCTCGTACCCACTTGAGATAAGGTTCCAACGGTATGGAGTTCCTATGCCCCAGTATCTTACTGTCTATCCTACTGGGCATCCTCCAAGCTCTGATAAATCTCTGGCGAAGTCCTTGAGTATCGTTGTCGAAGTAAAAAACTATGTCAGGAATCAACATGTCATGAGGACCATCCCTCCGAGCATAACCAAACTGTCTCCAAGCCAGGCATGGGCTATAAGTAATACCTCCTCTGATTCCAAGTAAAGGAACATTAGGGTACTCCCCGCAACGATCAATGATAGTGACATCTTCTCTGGACCTAGGGCACCAATGTATATCTGCATGTGTAAGAGTCATCAACCGTTGTGACCATCTCAAACCCCGCTCATTCTTCAAAACTGATTGTGGAAGGTGCGAAATAAACCACCTTCCCAAGAGAGGAGTGCAACACATAAGGACACCTCTTTTTCTCATGGTTCGAGTGTAACATGAGTGAAGGATGTCCCCCAGCAACGTAGGTATAGGATTCCTGGACATAAAGATCTGGACAGCACTGATATCAATAAGCTGATCTGGATTAGGGAACAACACCAAACCATAGACAAGGAGGGCCACAACTTCTTCAAAAGCTTGCAAGTCAAGGAAGTTCCAACATTCATGGGCCTTTTCAAACAGAAACCTGGCTAAGAACCCTTTGACACCACTTCTAACTTCCCAATGTCCCTTGAGGTCAGATGACTGTAGGTGCAAGGCTTTAGCAATCTCTTCAAGCTTAGGTTCCTTTTCTGTACCGTTGAAGGGTAGCTGATCAAGGATAGGGATCTTCAGGAGTCGGGAGAACTCCTCCAATGTAGGTACCAACTGATAGTCCAAGAAGGTGAAACAGTGATGCAGAGGGTCAAAGAATTGGAATAGGACCTTTATCATGTCTTCCTCAATGTTGGTATTGACCAAGCTGATGAGACTTCCATGTCTTTCACTGAATGATGAGTTCTCGGGAATCCTGGATATAAGTTCCTTAAGCTGAGGAGGGATCCTTACGAGGCTGACTTGAATTGTCTTTCTACGAACAGTTTCCATGTCCTACAAAACAAAGAACAAAGATGAAGATTCGAACCCCTAAAATGGTTAGTCAATGCACATGATGCTGGATGATGTCATGATGCTATGATTAAACACACCACAGATATTTACAAAGACAAACATGTAAGGCACACAAGGCACACAAGACAAACCCTTAGGGTTTAAGGCCAGCATGGGGTCTGGGTAGTACCCTCTTGAAGTTGGTGGGTTCAACCTGTCCTATCAAAGTAACCGGGTTCTAAGGGTCCCAATATCACGGGATTGCTTTCATTGTTCATCGTTTCGATTTAGCCACTGCACTAGCGACCGAAATATTCTAGGAAAGCAACCCTCAACTGAGTGTAGTATCGAGTATCAACCAACCTCGGACTGCACCAAAGTCAGTTATCTCACTACCCTAAAGAGGCCAAGATTGTTCAATTAAGGTTCCTAAGGTCTGTTGATGCTTCACGACACCACGCGGAGGCCCCGTACTCTCCTTGACTGAACTCAAGGGTTACCGGTACACACCAAAGTGCCACATCAACGTAGCAGACTGTTTCAACCATGTCGGTATACCCTGCACAGTTCCCTCACAGTCTTGTTGCTACTTTCTAAGAAGGTATCCCCCAGATCCGGGTTAGGATCTATAGAACTCCCAAGCAACCCACAATTTTAAAGCACGCAAGGAAAGCAATTGAAAACACAGTTATGAACTAGCCCTAAGGTACACCTCACTTTAAGTTTGGTCCCCAGCAGAGTTGCCAGTTCTGTGATCGGTGGATCTGGAACTGACTGTTTAACGCTGGTTCGCGAAATGTCGCGGAAGCAAGAGTCGCCACCGTCTTTTATTTTCTCCAAATGGAAAGGACAAAAGCACAGAAAAATTCCTTATAGAGATTGCTCTCGGTTCGGGAGGTAGGTTATAGAGAGGGAAGGTGTTAGCACCCTTTCTATCCATGGTTATCCATGGGCTCTTAGATACTTGCTCATTTGTGTTTTCAAAATTGTTTGTTTGCTTTTCAACTGTGGGTTTTAAAAAGTCTCTTTGAAAATTCCAGTTCGACTCTTGTATCGGTCCTCAAGAGTGTTTGAAAAATTGCTTTCGAAAGCTTTTTGAAAAGGTGTCGGTGTGAAAAGTATTTTTGAATTTATTTTGAATTTAGAGCAAGTATCTAGAGTCGTCTACCTACCCTAAGGAATTCGTCTGTGTAAATGTCCTTTAACGTAGTGCCATCCCACCATTGAGAGGTAGGTAGCACCACCGTTGGAGGTGTTCGGGTCAATTCGAGGTTCGGGACATGGTGATCACCAGAGCAATGGGAAGACACCTTAGAAGCTACCCTCATGCCAGGTTCCCGGATCATGAGGACTTACTAAGACATCCTCTACTCGACGATCACCTTTCGAGGCAAGGCAACAGTGAGGCGTACCCTAGGGGTGGTGTGTGATTTGTGTGTCAGATTCGTTTATATTTATCTTGTCATGTCATGGGTGATCTATGCGCTTGTTTTTATTTTGTTCATACATTCTTTCATGCCATTATTTAACAATTAAAATTACGAGAAAAGTAAATTCTAAGCTATTACAAACGGCGCGGGTCCACATCGCCAAAGTTAAACCAGGACCCGATTTGACAAAAAAATAAAGAAAAGAAAAGTGCGAGAAAATTAAAAGGTTACATGGCCTTGGGAGAGATACATAAATATTACAAAGAAATAAAATAAATATGCGCATAAGAGTTAAATCGAAACGAGGGCGTTGGACCCTTTTTGCAAAATTAAAATTACATGGAATTAATTAATTAAAAAGAAAAGGAAATTGTTTTTTTGAGATTTTTAGTATTTTAGGGTTTAATATGAAAAAAAGAATTACTTGAAATAATACTAACCCTAATTCTAATGGCTTTTAATTTATTAAGAAAAGATTGAACTTTGACCTAAATTAACCCTAATTTTTATATACAAATTTAATTATAAAAATAAATAAAATAAGTAATATTAAATATTTGTGAAAGAAAAATAAAGGATGAAAAAAAATTATTAATTAAACCCTATTTCTACATTTTTTAGATTTTTATTAAAAGTATTAAAATTAAACCTAATTTACACTAAATTTAATTATATGCATTTATTTATGAAAATACTAGAAATAACAATATTTATTATTTTAATTCTTTTCTGATTTTTTAATTGTTTTGTATTTTTTTTATGAAAATAATTAATTAATTAAACAAATAATGATTAAAAGAAAATAGAATTAATAAAATAAAAATAACATTGCAAACCTAGGGGGGTTGTAGTCCCCAACATGGAGGTTCAAGTTTAGTAATCTGGCCCATTAATCTTGGCCTTTTTGGACTTTTGCCAGGTAGCATGCTGAAGCGTTGACTTGGATCTACTATGTTCCTCAATTCTTAGCCTTGTGATTGATGAAGATGAACACATGGACGCTTGATTAGGAAGATGTATGGTGCGCTCCAATCTTGAAACTGCATATGAACATGGATTGCAAAATAATATGGGAAATAATGAAGACCTGGGGCTCGAACCCAGGTCATGTACGTTATCAACAAATGCACCTGCCACTGGACCAATTCATGCGCTTTGTATATAATGTAATAAACAAATAATATCAAACAAAGCCAAGGCGTTAGTGGGTTAAAGCGTGCAAAATTTAAACTGGCCAACCAACATATGCCACGATATCGTCTTCCTCGCTGGTTTTATTTTTTTCTGAAACAAGAACATATTAGCAACGGTTTTCAAGTGTTCTCTTAAGCCGTTTTTGGGAAAATAGCGACTAGCCCTAGGGCACTCATAAATTAGGCGCGAGGGTGGCTCCTTCTTCGTCCAAATGCGCTGATTACAACCATGGCATCGTGGTAGGCTGATTTTACATTACCTGAAAACCCCTAATTCGAAATTCTGCAAACCCTAAAAAGCAATAATGGTATCTTTGCACACAATGCATAAAAATACAATTAAATCATTGGGTTAGCTTCAGAACAAAGTAATTAACATGAATCAAGCTTTAAAATTCACAAAGAATGCATGGATTGAGATGCACGACTCTGAAATTTTTTATGCACAGGTCCGGTTCATTGTACCAATTCTTTAAGCTTTGAGGAATGTTTTTGATTGGGAAACGTTCAGTGAACCTTCAGCAAGCTAATGAAACAACAATCGTGCCTTGAATCGCCCTGGGAATTGGTTTTCAGAATTGAGATTTTTTGAAAAAAATGCAAGTTTGTATAGAGTTTTCTGCACAGCTTCAATGGTCAAAAGCATTAGGGTTATATTCAGGCTTATGTAATGAATCAATTAGGTCAAGAAAAACAAAACAAATCAATTGCATTCATGGTTTTGAGATTTGATTTTCAATCATATTTTTTCCAATCTTTTTCATGCAATTTTGTACCAATCATGATCCAATCAATCCAAATCTTTCCATATTGAATTATGCACGAATTATTGAGTAGATTACATGTGCAAAAAGATTTGATACTTAGGTTAAATATTTTCCATGTATTTAATTTGATTTAAATGAATTAATATAAATAAAAATTCAAATAAATAAATAAAAAATGAAGAAATACTTCCCTTTGGGCCAAGTGGTCGTGCACATGCCTTGGATAGTGAATTGTGGAAGAAAAATGGGCCCATTAGCAATTTTAGGTCATTTGAATCAATGTTGACTTTTCAAAATATCCAAATATTTCCCAACTTCCACGAGGCATAACTTGCTCAATTTTTAAGCTTTTCTCATGTTCTTGGACATTTTGGAAAGGTCTTTGAGTCCTCTAACCAATGTCTTTGGTCCCATGTCATTTTTATTTACCAATCTCAAGTTATGGCCTTTGACTTAAAGTCCCTTTTTGTTGACTTTTGAAAATGACCTATAATGTTGAAATTGATAACTTTTTGTGAGAGAATTTCTTGGACTTGAAGTATGAATATGAGTTGTAGGAAATGTCTTTCTCTTCAAAATGAGCTTTGGATGGAATTTTTCTGATAATCCATGTGAAAGTTATGCTCTGGTCAATTTACAGTTGACTTTTTCAACTGTCCAAATAAGGAAACTTTTGCATCTTGATGATTTTTGAGCCAAGCTTTGATAATCATGATCAAGCATTGATCAAATGATGTTTGTGGCTTCAAAATGATATGTTGACCAAAAATTTGAACTTTTGACTGCCAAATGACCATTTTGCCCCTACAGTTGACTGTAGTGCAATTAGGGTTTTGACTGTGCAATTTTGTGCTGAATGTCTTGAAACTTGATATGAGGATGCTTGACCATATTTGTAGGCATGTGGGACTTGATTGGACCTTTGTAAACTTCATTTTCTTGATCAGAACCAAAACCCTAATCTTGACTGTTTAGGAGACCCTTGACTGTGCAATCCTTGGGGAACTTTGAAGCTTGACTTGGCAATTCTTTGAAGAATATGGGAGGGCAAATTTTGGGGTACAACAGCATCTATAACCCCTTTCCCACAAGGTTCTGTTACATCTCCAGATGGCATCTATAAGCCCATCATACTATCAATCATCTCTCCAAATGGCATCTTTAAGCCCATTCCCGACATCACATTGCTGGTATTCTACTATGCGAGTGCAAATTTCTGGGCACTCTAGTGTTCAATCATCTTCCACCTTCGGATCACGAAAGGCACGCAAGCCAATCTATATCCTCAGGTCTAAGAAGATTGAACAGGGGCAACTGTTGTACCCCAAAATTTGCCCTCCCATATTCTTCAAAGTTGGCCCAAGAATCATCTGCAATGGTTCAAGGTTACTCAAAGATTGCACAGTCCAACTGCCTCCTAAGCCAGTCAAAATTAGGGTTTTGGTCCTGTCAAGGAATCTGAGGTTTTCAGTGGTCCAATCAAGTCCCATAGGCCTATAAACATTGCCAAGCATCTACATGACAAGTCTCAAGTCTCACAATGGCAAATTGCACAATTAAAAGCTCCATTTGAATTACAGTCAACTACAGGGGCAAAATGGTCATTTTACAGTCAAAAGTCAGAATTTTTGGTCAACATCTTATTTTGAGCACACAATCATCATTTGATCAAGTCTTGATCATGATTCCACAAGAATGGCTCAAAAATCATCAAAGATGCAAAAGTTTCTATTTTTGGACAGTTGAAAAGTCAACTGTAACTTGACCAAGGCATAACTTTTTCATGGTTCATCAGAAAAATCCCATCCAATGATCATTTTGAAGGGGATGACATTTCCTACAACTCATCTTCACATTCCAAGTCCAAGAAATGCTCTCACAAAAATTTATCAATTTCTACATTATAGGTCAATTTTAAAAGTCAACAAAAAGGCATTTTAAGTCAAAGACCATAACTTGAGATTGGTAAATCAAAATGACATGGTACCAAAGGCATTGGTTAGAGGACTTCAAGACATTTCCAAAATGTCCAAGAACATGTTCATATGATCAAAATTGAGAAATATATGCATTGGAGAAGTTGGGAAATTTTTGGGAATTTGCAAAAGTCAACTTTGCCCAAAACACCTCATTTTTGCTAATGGGCCTCAAATTCTTTCTTGAAACATTGTCCAAGGCCTATGCACGACCCAATGAGCTTAAATTGATTTATTTTCTTATTTTTAATTAATTAATTGATTTTTTTATTAATATTAATTCATTTAATTGATTTTAAATGTAGGAAATTCAAAGATATGGTTTTCAAATCTTTTTGTGTTGCAAAAGAGGTCAACACATGCTGAAGATTTTGTGTACACATCAAGGAGACAAAATCATCCAATTTTGGCAAGTTTATCAATCAAAAAGGTTGAAAAAGATTTGATTGAAATCAAATATTGAAATCATAAAGCCATGGATTTTTGGACAAAGTTTTACCCTAATTCCATTCCACTACATATACTAAAGCTAACCCTAATGCTGTGAACGTGCAAGCTGCTGCAAAAAGCCATAAACTAATTCCAAAAAATCAAGAACAAAGTCAAAACTGAATTCAACCTTCCAGGCCAATTCAAAGCCTTTTCTTGATTCCAACACCTTGTTGGGACACTCAGGAACGCATTGCAATCAAAATCAAGTGTTAACACCCAAAGAATCCCAAGAACAGTCGTACGGTTTGCCCACTCTTTTCCATAATCGAAACTCAAGTTTTATGCATCATTAACATGTTATGATCATTGCTTTGCATTGCTAACACCATTCTGAAGCTAATGGTACAGATTAATTTGATTATGGTGCCCTGAAACGAAAACTGCCATTGGAGAATTCTAGGTTTTTCAAGCTTCAAAATTAGGGCTTTACAGCATAAGCAAAATTAGGACTAATAAAGCCTATGGTTGAATTCGTCAAGGCCAGACGAATCAAACCCAACCCTCGCGCCCTATTTATATAGTGTGGATTTCTATTCGCTATTTTTTGTTGTTCCATATTGTGGGGGTTAAAAACCCCCGCTATTTGTTTTGTTTTTTACAGGCAAAAGGAAGAAGATGATTGCGTGTTGATACAGGATTGGCTGGTTTGAACGAGACGCGCACTTTTTGTTTGGATAACATATGAATTAATTTTGCTATATTATAATTACTCATCATTATGTTAACAGATGCAACGCAATGGCCTAGTGGGAGATGATGTGTCTGGTAAGCATTGGGACCTGGGTTCGATTCCCAGGTCCCCCAAACGCTTGTTAATATTTTTTCAAACATATTCATATGCAGCGCTTGTCCAGAATTCCATCATACGCCTCACAGATCAGCATGCCAAGTGGCCATAAAGGTAAATCCAAAGGCCAGGGACGGTTGACCATCATGTTCCCCAGTCAAAGCCAGCGTAGACCATCTAGAAAGTCAACAAAGGCTTTAAGCTTAATGGGCTGGGACTTGCAACTTTTACCTCCTATGGGTCCAACTCACCCCCCTGGTTTTCTTTCTATTTCTTTTTGCTTTCTTTTTATTTCCTTTTTATAATTATTAATTATTATTATTTAACTAACAAATAGCTATTTTAATAATTAATTCAGAAAACAAATATTTATAATATTTATTATTATGTATTAATTTCATTATTAATTTATTTTGTAAATAAAATACTAACAAATTAATTAGTTTAATTAGTTAATTTTAATCTTTTTTCACAATAAATAAAATAGGTTAGAATTAGGGTTTTTTTCTTGACTTTTAATTTCTTTTCTTTTTATTTTCATTAAAGTATAAAAAACACAAAAACATTTTTTCCTTTAATTAAATAATTGATTAGGTTTAGGTTTAATATTAAATTAATTGCAAAAAAGGACAATTTCAATTATTTTCTCAAAAAGGGTCAAAACCCTAAAGATGTCCCGATTAAATTTCTATTCGCGCATTCTAATTCCTTTTGATCATTATTTATGTATCTGCTCAGAGGATGTAATAGTTAATTAGGATTTTACCGCTTTCTTTAACTTTCCGCATTTATTTCCAAACGGGTTTTTGTTTTTGGCGATGTATAGACCTGCGCCTTGTAATAGTTAGATTTACCTTTTCCGCAATTTATTTTCCGCACTCTTAACTGTTAATATGCATGAAAGACTTGTATGAATAATAAAATCAATCCGTAGCTCACAAATAACATGCAAAGACAATTTAACTGAAAAAAACAACACACATGCACATGCCACTCCTAGGGTACGCCTCACTGGTTGCCTCGAACGTGGTCGTCAAGTATAGGGTGTTTTAGAGGTCGCCCTCCTGTCTAAAGATCCAGATGCCTCGAAACGGTTGCCTCGGATAAAAAGGATCTAGGACATTAGGGTTACCGCTAAGGCGCCCTACTGTTGCTTTGGTGACCACACATGTCCCTCATAATCGAATTGACCCGAACACCTCCAACGACGGTGCTACCTACCTCTCAATGGTGGGATAGCACTATCTAAAGGACTCTTACACAGCCTAATTCCTTAGAGTAGGTAGATTCTCCTGGGTACTTGCTCTTTCAAACAAACAAAACAAACTTTCGCACCTGCATTTTCAAAAGGTTTTCAAACAAATATTTCATACACTCTTGAGGACAGATACTAGAGTTACTTAGAAATTTTTCAAACGAAACTTTTTCAAAACCCACACACACTTGAAAAGCAAACAAATTTTTGAAAACATAGAGTGAGCAAGTACCTAAGAGCCCATGGATAACCACGGATAGAAAGGGTGCTAACATCTTCCCTTTCTATAAATCTACCTCCCGAACCGAGAAACATTCTCGAAAAGAAATTTTGTTGTGCTTTTGTCCTTTCCATGTTGGAGAACATAAAAGATGGTGGCGACTCTTGCTTACCGCGACATTTCGCGAGCCAGCTTTAAAACAATCAGTTCTATTTCCACCGATCACACTATGTTTGCTGACTTTCACGCGTCTTCTAGAATGGCGCTCTTTTTTTGAAATTCGAAATCTGTACCAATTGAAGCATCTTGTTCGAAGCATCTTGTTCGAAGCATCTTGTTCGAAGCATCTTGTTTCTTCGTTGCTTTCGAAATAACCCAATTACCTGGACCGTTTCCAATTTCTGGCACCCTTGCATAAAGGAGCTCTTTACAATTCGAACACTAAAAAAGTCCAAATCGAAATCTGCTGGAAATTGAATAATCCTTCAGCATAATGACTCCATATCTCCCACCAATATCCAATATTGATATTAATCTCCTTAGGTACTTTATTCAAAATATTATTTTGATAGTGGTTTCTTCCTTATTCGAAATAGTGAGCTAACAAATTGTTCCTTATTCGAAATAGCCAGCTAACACCATGCCCTTAACAATTTTACTAAAAAGGGCACTCCCCAAAACATGTTATGCTTTAGGAGGGACAATGTCCTTACTAGTAAAATTGCTAAGGTCGAAATCTAGAATTGCAACACTAATACCATTCAAAGCTCGGTCAAAATCTGAGTCTATATCATACACCACATTGTGTCTCAATATATGATCCTGCAACACTCAAGATTGGGTCCTAGAAGCCAAAAAAGTGTATGAGTAAGCCTCTACATACGAGAACAAACCTAAATCCCCAACTCTAATGGGTAACACCCTCCATTGAAGGTCACCTAAGAAAGGACCTCCATCAACCATGATGTCTTCAACCATCTTCCACAACTCTTTATCAAACCAGACAACTACTTCCTCCATATGAGTAGGTCAACATGTTCTTAAGCCAAAATACAATTTGGGAATACCCATGCAGGATCAAAATAGAAGAATCTCACTCTGAGGATCCCTTAGTTGTGTTAGAAGGTGCATTAAATCAATAGCCTTTGAAGCTCTCTTCTTGGACAACTCCTTAATGAAACCTTCATCCCAACTAACAACCCATCAGAGCAACTTCATCCCTAACAACGGCCTCCAAATTTTGGACGGGAACAACAAATCCTCACAAAGTTTACTACCATCACATTAAGGCCAAAAGATCTCAATCTTACAAATATTCAATTCAAGACCTAATCCTGAACCTGTCTCCCGAATGATATAAAGGGCTTTATCCACCTCTTGTGAATCCCCTATAACAGTCCTATCATCAAGATACAAGGAAAAATAAGAAGCTTACAATTGTCCCTAACCTGATGAATGAGTGAGTGTAACACGAGAGCAAAAAGGAGCGGCCCTAAGGGGTCATCTTGTTGCACTCCGGTGGCTGACATAATATGTCAATCGCCAAGGTACAACCTTGCTGCTTAGCCATAAAGAAATTCAACCCATAAAGAAATAAATTGGCATCTCACCCACACCTCACACAATAAAGCTGATCGGTCTACCATGTTGAAAGAATTCGAGAAATCTACAGTGAGCATAGCCAAGGAATCATCTATATGTCGCTTGCTTAACACATTATTGGCACTGTGAAAATGGCCTCAACACCACCCAATACCGTAACCTGAAAATCATTGAGTTATTGTGTCGTATCTTTACCGACCTCTTTCATAACAACCTTGTATACCAACCGCCTCCAAATAGAACTCATACCAATTGGTCGTATCTCACCACCAGGCTTTAATAACGGTGTCAATGATGCAGAGGTAACAAACTCCACCAAAATCACGGGGCATCTTCATCATAGCCATAAGTTAACAACTATAGTTATTGCGTATAAAAGATCTTTCAGCATAGTAGAAACTTCTCCACATAGTGCATCTAAAATATGTTGAGCACGCAAACCATCTCTACCACATGACGTTCCCTTGAGAAAAGATTTAATACACTTAAAGATAGTATATACATCAGTCACTAGGGGAGATTATGAGAATAAAGTGGTCGACATGAAGGGAGGTGGTCTGCACGGGTGCTTAGCCTCAAAAGCCTTCATTATATGTTCATTATAGGGGGCCACATCGAATTACCCTAACACTTTTATAACTATTGGGAAATGGCCATATGCAACCTTACAGAGGCATTTCTTGACATTAGAGATCATCTTCTTATCTTTCTTCTAAGTATGAACACCCCTACAACCCGAGTTACCTTGCTTTGAGCTTTCTAACACACTATAAACTAACTTGGCAAGATCATCAACGTCTCTCCAAGTAGCTAAATACTCCAAAAATGTGGTGTTTTTGTAAGGACTTTCGATTTACAAACTTGGGATCCCGCCTATTGTGACACCCCAAATTAATTCAATTGTTAAATAATTAGGAATTTAATTATTAAATTAATTAAAGGCTTAATTAATAATATTTTGGATTAAATGGATGAATTAATTATGGAATTAAAAAGGAAGACTGGGGGGTGTAAGGTTGAATTAGAGGTGTGTGAAGTAAAAAGCTCTACTAAATAATAACTAATTTATTACTATTATTTGGAAAATAGTAAAAGGAATATAAAAAGAAGGATAAAAAGGAAAAGAAAAAGAAGGTTATTTGGAAAAGTCATTATACGTGAAATTGGAGAAGAGAAGAGAAGAGAGGAAAAAGCCAAACGCCGTGAATTCGAAGGATCATCGCGAGGTAAGGGGTGATTTCGATTAGTTAATTTGTATTATCGGTTTAGATATTCAATAGTATGGATCATAGTATGTTAGGGAATCCCGGTTTGGAATTCTAGGTTTGTAGGATTATCCCTAATTATGTCGGATTATAGGAATTGGAACCATTAATGTGATAAATAATTAATAGGAATGATAGAAACATGATTTATGATGTTGTATTGATGTGTATTGGTTGCATTTTGGTATTCCTAATGTTATAATTCATATGGGAATGAAAAGGAATAGATTGAGATACATAATGCTGTCAAAAATAGCAGTTTTGGGCTCTGCAGGTCGTGGGAACCGGTTCCCAGTGGGGAGGAACCAGGTTCCACTGTGTGAATTTATAAAAACTGACAAAAATGCACGTAGGAACCGGTTCCTGTATAGGTAAGAACCGGGTTCCCATACATTTTCCAGAAACGTGATTTTTGAACTTCGCAGGAACCGGTTCCTGTATATGTAGGAACCGGGTTCTGCTGTAACTTTTTGAAAAATATTAAACTTTGAAAATTCATAACTTTCAAACCGTAAGTCCGTTTTGAGTGCCATTTTGGACGTTATTTCTTAAATTTAATGCTCTATTTTATAAAATGAAAAGATTTCCTAAAAACTGAAATCATTTTGAAAATGAGTCAAATCCCGGAATAAGTGATTATTGGCTAACGCACATGGGTGTGTATGTAGCAGTGAACCTGTGATGGATGGATGTATTAGTATTATGTGAATGAAAGGCATGTTTATGTTTCTAATGATGGTGAGCATGATCGTTGAGATATCGTGTTTTTGGTTTTGGTTCAGTTATGATAAATTGATGTATTTCATAGACTGATTTGATGTTGCATGCTAGTGATGTGCGTGCATATGCATTATTTTGGTGAAGTTAATTCCCATTGTGTGGAATTTGACTTGTATTGCCGTTAACCGATACCCGAGTGATGATGGGTGGTTAGGCTGGTGTTGTACCCCAAAATTTGCCCTCCCATATTCTTCAAGAAATTGCCAAGTCAAAGCTTCAAAATTCCCCAAGGGTTGCACAGTGCAAGAGCCTCCTGAACAGTCAAAATTAGGGTTTTTGTTCTGATCAAGAAAATGAAGTTTCCAAGAGTCCAATCAAGTCTCACATGCCTACAAATATGGTCAAGCATCCTCATATCAAGTTTCAAGACTTTCAGCACAAAATTGCACTGTCAAAACCCTAATTGCACTACAGTCAACTGTAGGGGCAAAATGGTCATTTGGCAGTCAAAAGTTCAAAATTTTGGTCAACATATCATTTTGAAGCCACAAACATCATTTGATCAATGCTTGATCATGATTCTCAAAGCTTGGCTCAAAAATCATCAAAATGCAAAAGTTTCCTTATTTGGACAGCTGAAAAAGTCAACTGTAAATTGACCAGGGCATAACTTTCACATGGATTATCAGAAAAATTCCATCCAAACCTCATTTTGAAGAGAAAGACATTTCCTACAACTCATCCTCATACTTCAAGTCCAAGAAATTCTCTCACAAAAAGTTATCAATTTCAACATTATAGGTCATTTTCAAAAGTCAACAAAAAGGGACTTCAAGTCAAAGGCCATAACTTTAGACTGGTAAATCAAAATGACATGGGACCAAAGGCATTGGTTAGAGGACTCAAAGACCTTTCCAAAATGTCCAAGAACATGAGCAAAGCTTAAAAATTGAGCAAGTTATGCCTTGTGGAAGTTGGGAAATTTTTGGATATTTTGAAAAGTCAACATTGATTCAAATGACCTAAAATTGCTAATGGGCCCATTTTTCTTCCATAATTCATTATCCCAAGCATGTGCACGACCACTTGGCCCAAAGGGAAGTATTTCTTCATTATTTATTTATTTATTTGAATTTTTATTTATAATAATTCATTTAAATCAAATGAAATACATGGAAAATATTTAACCTAAGTTTTACAATCTTTTTTGCATGAGATCTACTCAATAATTCGTGCATATTCATATATGGAAAGATTTGGAGAGAATTGATCATGATTTGTACAAAAACACATGGAAAAAGATTGAAAAAAAGATCTTTGAAAATCAAATTTCAAAAACCATGAATGCCAAGGATTTGGAGTGTTTTATTTGACCTAAATCATTACTACATATACAAGGAACACAACCCTAATGCCATGACCCACGCAGCTGCTCAGAAACCTGGAAAACAAAACTTGAATTTTTGTTAAAAAACTCAAAACTGAAAATCAGGTTTTAGGTTGATTCAAGGCACAAGACCAATTGCAAAAGCTTCCTCGTGTCCCCCTGAAGCTAACTGGATCACTCACCAACCTTCATACGCCCAGAATTGGTACCATGGATTCAAACTGTTTAAAAAAAAATGCATAATCGTGTTTCATATTTAAGGCATTTTCATTGCGTTTTTTTGATGCATTCACACTAATTGACTTGTTCTAATGCTAACCATGTAACTTAATTGTGTTTTTGAGCTGTGTACGCGATTATGCCATTATCATTTTCTAGGGTTTACAGGACCTTGGATTAGGGTTTTTCAAATAAGGAAAAATTGGCCTTTCAGACTTGGACCATTGAATCCAGCATGCTCAGACGACCACAGGGCTACCCTCGCGCCTAATTTATGAAGCCCCTAGGGCTAGTCGCTATTTTCTGATATGTTGCCTAAGGGAACGGTGTAAAAACCGTTGCCTATGTTTGTTGTGTTTTCAGGAAAAACAAAGATGTGAGGAAGATGATGACGTGTGGAGCAATGATTGGGGTATTCAAAAATCCGCGCGCGTTTTTAAGCTACTAACCAACTAGTTATTATATATTAAACGCGTGTGAGTTGATCCAGTGGCAAGCATAGTTGTTGGTAAAGTACATGACCTGGGTTCGAGCCCCAGGTCTTCATTATTCCCATGTTATTTTTCAATTAACAATCACATGCAGGTTCAATATTGTTGTCCCATGATACACCCACGAAATCAAGCGTCCACGTGTCCTGGAGCATCAGATCAAAGGCCATGGATTGGAGAACACAATGCACCCTAGTCAACGCGTGTACACGCGTTCTGAAAAGTCAAAGAGGCCATCAATTTAAGTGGGCCTGGATTGCTACAAGATACCTCCTAATTTGGGGTCTGAACCCCCTTGGTTTGCAAATTCATCCTACTTTCTTTATGTTTTTCTTTATTTTCTATTTTTCTTTTTAATTATTGTTTTATTAATTAATTTTATTATTTTCATAAAATCACAAAATACCATAAAAAAAATCAGAAAAGAAAAAAAACAATAAATATTTTTATTTCTAGTATTTTCATAAATAAATTGTATATAATTAAATCTAGTTTTAACTTAGGTTTTAATTTTAGTTCTTTTACTAAAAAATCTAAAAAAACATAGAATTAGGGTTCATATTAATTTTTTATCCTTTTTATTTTTCTTTCATAAATAATTAAATAATTAAATATTTATTTTTGTAATTAAATTTGTATATAAAAATTAGGGTTAATTTAGGTTAAAATTCGATGTTTTCTTAATAAATTAAAAGCCACTAGAATTAGGGTTAGTATTTATTTTAATTAATTCTTTTTTCATATTAAATCCTAAAATATTAAAAAATACCAAAAAAACAAGTTCTTTCTTTCTTTTAATTTTAGTTAATTCTTCATTAGTTTAATTTTGCAAAAAGGGTCCAACGCCCTCGTTTCGTTTTAATTATTAATTCGCATATTTGTTTTATTTCGTTTAAATATTTATGTATCTCTCCCGAAGCCATGTAATTAATTTCTCGCATTTTTAATTTCTTTTAATTTCTTTATTTTCTTTATTTTTCTGTTAAATCGGGTCCTGGTTTAATTTTGGCGATGTGGACCCGCGCCTTTTGTAATAGCTTAGAATTTTTACTTTCCCGCAATATTTTTAACTGTTAACAAATAGCATGAAAGAATGTATGGACAAAAATAAAAACAAGCGTAGAACACCAATAACATGACAAGATAAATGCAAATGAAAACGACACATAAATCACACACCACCCCTAGGGTACGCCTCACTGTTGCCTTGCCTCGAAAGGTGATCGTCGAGTAGAGGATGTCTTAGTAAGTCCTCATGATCCGGGAACCTGGCATGAGGGTAGCTTCTAAGGTGTCTTCCCATTGCTCTGGTGATCACCATGTCCCGACCTCGAATTGACCCGAACACCTCCAACGGTGGTGCTACCTACCTCTCAATGGTGGGATGGCACTACTTTAAAGGACATTTACACAGATGAATTCCTTAGGGTAGGTAGACGACTCTAGATACTTGCTCTAACTTCAAAAACAAATCAAAAATACTTTTCACACCGACACATTTTCAAAAAGCTTTCGAAAGCAATTTTTCAAACACTCTTGAGGACTGATACAAGAGTCGAACTGAAATTTTCAAAGAAACTTTTTAAACCCACAGTTGAAAAGCAAACAAACCATTTTTGAAAACACAATGAGCAAGTATCTAAGAGCCCATGGATAACCATGGATAGAAAGGGTGCTAACACCTTCCCTTTCTATAATCTACCTCTCGAACCGAGAGCAATCTCTATAAGGAATTTTTCTGTGCTTTTGTCCTTTCCATTTGGAGAAAATAAAAGACGGTGGCGACTCTTGCTTCCGCGACGTTTCGCGAACCAGCGTTAAACAGTCAGTTCCAGATCCACCGATCACAGCTGGATTCGTGTCCGGGTGTTTATGGACGAATCGATGGTTGTTGTATCCGGTTGATGATGGATCAGTGTTGGGTGATTTGGTCACGTGTTGGTACCACATGCATTGTGTCTCCATTTGTGTTTGCATGGAATTGTAACATGTTAGGATGTCTTCCAGTGTTACAATTCTTTGGTTGATTATTGATTTGTGCACAATGACTTGTATGATTGGAACTGTGTGTTGAATCTGAATTTATGCTAAAATGGGTGAAATAATATGCTTGTGATATAATGTTGATTGAGAAGCTTATAATGCATGTTAATTATGAGAAATCTCACCCTTACTTTAACAATTTCAGATTAAAGTTAGCAGCTCAAGAGTTGGTGAGGATGGCTCTAGAGCTATGTTACTTTAAGTCCGCGTGTCAGTGTCGTGCTCTGATAGGTTGTAACACTGGGGGAAACGTTTGAATGATGAGTTTTATTGTATACTCTATTGTTTAATTTATGTTGGGAATACTTATGAAGTGAAGTTATTCCGGTTTTGAGACATTTCCGCTGTGTAGAACATGATATTGATTTGAATATTTATCTTAATAATTCCTTCAGTAAAGCATGATAACTGTAGATTTGAGGTTTTTATATTTATCTTGGATTGTGACATCCCTGTTTTCCATGTTACTCTGATTTAATTAATATATTCGCGGGTTATTTAGAAGGGGTGTTACAATAGTGGTATCAGAGCATAGTCGGTCTTGTCTTGTGTCATTATCCCTTTTGTATGCGACTAGTGTAAGATGACACTGTCGATACTTGTGTGCTGATGAGGTTGTTTTGTAATGTTACAGAACAATGGCCGGAAGAGGTAACGGAAGAAACGACGATGCTCTTGTTGAAGCATTGCAAATGTTGGCTGGAGTACTCGGAGGGAACCAGCAGGAAGCTGTGATTGGTGCTGACCGACAATTGGGAAATTTTCAGAGGAATAATCCTCCATTGTTCAAGGGTGCACATGATCCCGAAGGTGCTTAGAAGTGGTTGAAGGAGATCGAGAGGATCTTCAGAGTAATTGACTGTGCTGAAGGGCTGAAGGTGAGATACGGAACTCACATGTTAGCAGAGGAAGCTGATGACTGGTGGGTTGCTACCAGAACTGAAATGGAAGAAGATGGTATTGCGTTGACTTGGGCTGTGTTCAGGAGGGCTTTTCTGAGGAGGTACTTTCCTTAGGACATTAGAGGTAAGAAGGAGATTGAGTTTCTGGAACTCAAGCAGGGTAACAAGACTGTCAGTGAGTATGCTTTGAAGTTTACTGAGTTAGCGAAGTATTATGCTCATTATACTAACGATGCAAATGGAGAATTTTCCAAATGTATCAAGTTTGAGAATGGTCTTCGTGATGAGATTAAGCAGGGTATTCGGTATCAGCGTATCCGAAGATTTCCTGATCTGGTTGACTGTAGTAGGATTTTAGAGGAGGATCTTGCTAGCACTAAGTCGAATGCTCGAGGGTATGTTGATAGGAAGGGTAAGCAACAGATGGATCGTGGTAAGCCTTATGATAGAAGTAATCAGAGACCCGGTGGTTGGAAGAAGTTTGGTAGAGGAGATTCTAGTTCTTCCATTAAGTGCTACAAGTATGGTGAGACAGGACATCGTATGGTGGATTGCAAAAGTAATGATAATAAGTGTTTCAAGTGTGGGAAACTCGGCCATGTGGCTAATGATTGCAGAGTAAGAGTGGTGACTTGTTACAACTGTGGTGAAGAAGTTCATACTCGTCCTCAGTGTACAAAACCCAAGAAGGAGCAAGCTGGTGGTAAAGTGTTTGCATTGTCTGGGTCAGAGACTAAGCCAGATGATCGGCTGATTAAAGGTACATGTTTTATTAATGACATACCTTTGATTGCGATTATTGATACTGGAGCTACGCATTCTTTTATTGCTTTGGATTGTGCTAAAAGATTGAATTTGGAAATTTCTAATATGGATGGAAGTATGGTTATTGATACTCCTGCGTCGGGTTCAGTGACTACTTCGTATGTTTGTAGGAATTGTCCTATTATGATTTTTGGTAGGGGTTTCGGTATGGATTTGGTGTGCCTACCGTTAGAACAACTTGATATCATCCTTGGAATGAACTGGTTGGAATTCAACCAGGTTCATATCAACTGTTTCGCGAAGACGGTTATTTTTCCTGAAGAGGTTGGTGTCGAAGATGTGACTATGTCGGTTAAACAGATGAACCTAGCTGTGAAAGATGGTGCTATGGTATTTATGTTGTATTCTGCAATAGAAGCGAGGGGAAAAGCAAAGAGTGATGGATTGCCAGTGGTGAATGAATTTCCAGAGGTGTTTCCGAAAGACGTTAGTGAATTGCCACCTGAGAGGGAGGTAGAATTTACTATAGATTTGATTCCTGGAACTAGTCCGGTGTCGATGGCGCCTTACCGTATGTCGGCATCTGAATTAGCGGAGTTAAAGAAACAGTTGGAGGAGTTACTTGAGAATAAGTTTATTCGTCCGAGTGTTTCGCCGTGGGGTGCTCCGGTGTTGTTGGTTAAGAAGAAAGAAGGTTCAATGAGATTATGTGTTGATTACAGACAGCTGAATAAAGTTATAATCAAGAATCGGTATCCTTTGTCGAGGATCGATGATTTGATGGATCAACTAGTTGGAGCTTGTGTATTTAGTAAGATTGATCTGAGATCTGGATATCATCATATTCGTGTGAAGTCGGAAGATATTCAGAAAACTGCATTTAGAACGAGGTATGGACATTACGAGTATTCTGTTATGCCGTTTGGAGTTACTAATGCACCTGGTGTTTTCATGGAGTATATGAATAGGATATTTCATCCGTATCTTGATAAGTTTGTGGTGGTGTTCATTGATGATATTCTAATTTATTCGAAGAGCGATGAAGAGCATGCAGAACATCTCAGAGTTGTGTTGGAATTGTTGAAAGAGAAGAAGCTTTATGCGAAGTTGTCCAAGTGTGAATTCTGGTTAAGTGAAGTAAGTTTTCTTGGCCATGTAATTTCCAAGAATGGAATTGTTGTGGATCCTACGAAGGTAGAAGCAGTATCTCAGTGGGAAGCGCCGAAGAATGCTTCTGAGATCTGTAGTTTTCTGGGTCTTGCAGGTTATTACATGAAGTTTATAGAAGGATTTTCCAAATTAGCGTTACCGTTGACTAAGTTGACCAGGAAGGGTCAGATGTTTGTTTGGGATGTTGAATGTGAGAAAGGATTTCAAGAGCTGAAGAGGAGGTTGACAAGTGCTCCAATCTTGATTTTGCCAAATCCTACTAAGTCTTTTGTTGTGTATTGTGACGCATCATTAATGGGATTAGGTGGTGTGTTGATGCAAGATAAGCAGGTGGTGGCTTATGCTTCGAGACAATTGAAAGTACATGAAAGGAATTATCCGACTCATGATTTGGAGTTGGCAGCTGTTGTGTTTGTTTTGAAGTTGTGGAGGCATTATTTATATGGTTCTCGGTTTGAGGTTTTCAGTGATCACAAAAGTCTGAGGTATCTCTTTGATCAGAAAGAGTTGAATATGAGGCATAGGAGATGGTTAGAATTTCTAAAAGATTATGATTTCGGTTTGAATTACCATCCTGGTAAGGCAAACGTTGTTGCGGATGCCTTGAGTAGGAAGTCCTTGCATATGTCGATGCTAATGGTCCGCGAGTTAGATTTGGTTGAGCAGTTCAGAGATTTAAGTTTAGTATGTGAAACTACTCCGAATAGTGTGAAATTGGGTATGTTGAAACTGACTAGTGGTATTCTGGAAGAAATTTGGAATGGACAGAAGTCCGATGTTGGGTTAGTTGATAAATTGACATTGATCAACCAAGGTCAAGGAGGCGAGTTATGGATTGATGAGAATGGTGTTATGAGATTTGGTAATAGGGTGTGTGTTCCGGATGTTGCAGAGATTAGGAAGAGTATTTTGGAAGAAGGACATCGTAGTGGATTGAGTATTCATCCTGGTGCTACTAAAATGTACCATGATTTGAAGAAGTTGTTTTGGTGGCCGGGGATGAAAAAGGAAATTGCTGAGTTTGTGTATGCTTGTTTGGTTTGTCAGAAGTCGAAGATTGAGCATCAGAAACCGTCAGGATTGATGGAACCGTTGTTTGTTCCGGAATGGAAATGGGATGGAATCTCTATGGATTTTGTGTCTGGTTTGCCAAGGACATCGAAGAATTGTGATTCTATCTGGGTTATTTTTGATCGGTTGACGAAATCTGCTCACTTTATTCCGATAAGAATGGATTATCCGATGGAAAGGTTGGCAGAATTGTATGTTGAGAAGATTGTGAGTTTGCACGGTATTCCTTCTAGTATTGTGTCAGATCGAGATCCGAGGTTTACATCTAAATTCTGGAAGGGATTGCAAGAAGCTTTGGGTACTAAGTTGCGTTTGAGTTCCGCTTATCATCCACAGACAGATGGTCAGACGGAGAGAACAATTCAGTCGTTGGAAGATTTGTTAAGAGCTTGTGTGTTGGAGAAAGGTGGAGCTTGGGATAGTTATCTACCATTGATTGAGTTTACCTACAACAATAGTTTTCATTCGAGCATTGGTATGGCTCCGTTTGAGGCATTGTATGGTAGGAGGTGTCGGACACCGTTGTGTTGGTATGAATCTGGAGAGAGTGCTGTGATTGGACCGGAAATTATCCAACAGACTTCAGAAAAGATTAAGATGATTCAGGAGAAGATGAGGACTTCTCAGAGTCGTCAGAAAAGTTATCACGATAAGAGGAGGAAAGATCTTGAGTTTAGTGAAGGAGAACATGTTTTTATGCGAGTTACTCCGATGACTGGTATTGGTCGAGCTTTGAAGTCAAAGAAGTTGACTCCATGTTTTATTGGTCCGTTTCAGATTACCAAGAGAGTTGGGAAAGTTGCTTATCAGATTGCTTTGCCGCCGTCACTTGCAAATTTGCATGATGTTTTTCATGTATCTCAGCTAAGGAAGTACATTGATGATCCGTCTCATGAGATTCGGGTAGACGATATACATGTACGAGAGAATTTGACTGTGGAAGCGGTACATGCGAGAATTGAGGATCGGAAGTTGAAACAGTTGCGAGGCAAGGAGATCGCGTTGGTAAGAGTGGCTTGGGGAGGACCAGCAGATGGAAATGTCACTTGGGAGCTGGAGAGCCAGATGAAGGACTCGTATCCCGAACTGTTCGTCTAAGGTATGTTTTCGAGGACGAAAACTCTTTTAGTTAGGGAGAGTTGTGACACCCCAAATTAATTCAATTGTTAAATAATTAGGAATTTAATTATTAAATTAATTAAAGGCTTAATTAATAATATTTTGGATTAAATAGATGAATTAATTATGGAATTAAAAAGGAAGACCGGGGGGTGTAAGGTTGAATTAGAGGTGTGTGAAGTAAAAAGCTCTACTAAATAATAACTAATTTATTACTATTATTTGGAAAATAATAAAAGGAATATAAAAATAAGGATAAAAAGGAAAAGAAAAAGAAGGTTATTTGGAAAAGTCATTATACGTGAAATTGGAGAAGAGAAGAGAAGAGAGGAAAAAGCCAAACGTCGTGAATTCGAAGGATCATCGCGAGGTAAGGGGTGATTTCGATTAGTTAATTCGTATTATCGGTTTAGATATTCAATAGTATGGATCATAGTATGTTAGGGAATCCCGGTTTGGAATTCTAGGTTTGTAGGATTATCCCTAATTGTGTCGGATTATAGGAATTGGAACCATTAATGTGATAAATAATTAATAGGAATGATGGAAACATGATTTATGATGTTGTATTGATGTGTATTGGTTGCATTTTGGTATTCCTAATGTTATAATTCGTATGGGAATGAAAAGGAATGGATTGAGATACATAATGCTGTCAAAAATAGCAGTTTTGGGCTCTGTAGGTCGTGGGAACCGGTTCCCAATGGGGAGGAATCGGGTTCCACTGTGTGAATTTATAAAAACTGACAAAAATGCACGTAGGAACCGGTTCCTGTATAGGTAGAAACCGGGTTCCCATACATTTTCCAGAAATGTGATTTTTGAACTTCGCAGGAACCGGTTCCTGTATATGTAGGAACCGGGTTCTGCTGTAACTTTTTGAAAAATATTAAACTTTGAAAATTCATAACTTTCAAACCGTAAGTCCGTTTTGAGTGCCGTTTTGGACGTTATTTCTTAAATTTAATGCTCTATTTTATAAAATGAAAAGATTTCCTAAAACCTGAAATTATTTTGAAAATGAGTCAAATCCCGGAATAAGTGATTATTGGCTAACGCACATGGGTGTGTATGTAGCAGTGAACCTGTGATGGATGGATGCATTAGTATTGTGTGAATGAAAGACATGTTTATGTTGCTAATGATGGTGTGCATGATCTTTGAGATATCGTGTTTTTGGTTTTGGTTCAGTTATGATAAATTGATGTATTTCATAGACTGATTTGATGTTGCATGCTAGTGATGTGCGTGCATATGCATTGTTTTGGTGAAGTTAATTCCCATTGTGTGGAATTTGACTTGTATTGCCGTTAACCGATACCCGGGTGATGATGGGTGGTTAGGCTGGATTCGTGTCCGGGTGTTTATGGACGAATCGATGGTTGCTGTATCCGGTTGATGATGGATCAGTGTTGGGTGATTTGGTCACGTGTTGGTACCACATGCATTGTGTCTGCATTTGTGTTTGCATGGAATTGTAACATGTTAGGATGTCTTCCAGTGTTACAATTCTTTGGTTGATTATTGATTTGTGCACAATGACTTGTATGATTGGAACTGTGTGTTGAATCTGAATTTATGCTAAAATGGGTGAAATAATATGCTTGTGATATAATGTTGATTGAGAAGCTTATAATGCATGTTAATTATGAGAAATCTCACCCTTACTTTAACAATTTCAGATTAAAGTTAGCAGCTCAGGAGTTGGTGAGGATGGCTCTAGAGCTATGTTACTTTAAGTCCGCGTGTCAGTGTCGTGCTCTGATAGGTTGTAACACTGGGGGAAACGTTTGAATGATGAGTTTTATTTTATACTCTATTGTTTAATTTATGTTGGGAATACTTATGAAGTGAAGTTATTCCGGTTTTGAGACATTTCCGCTGTGTAGAACATGATATTGATTTGAATATTTATCTTAATAATTCCTTCAGTAAAGCATGATAACTGTAGATTTGAGGTTTTTATATTTATCTTGGATTGTGACATCCCTGTTTTCCATGTTACTATGATTTAATTAATATATTCGCGGGTTATTTAGAAGGGGTGTTACACCTATTATGAGGCTTAACCACATGTAATGTATAACGAGGGAGAAGTAACAACCAAACCCATGTACATACTGATCCTAGATCACCAACCACCGTGTAAAGAGCATATTTCAATCTTTAAGAGAAAGCAAGGCGACAACTTAGAGGTGTACTATTCATAGTGAAGATAAGTGTGTTAAGAACTCTCTCTAACAACCTTACATCCAAAACAAGCTCCTTGTTTGCTTCGAGGTTATCAAAGTCAGTTGTGTATGGTTTAACAATACCCATAATGCGACTTCCGACCCCTCTTGTCCCATGAGTGGCACGAACAAGACCATCAGGATGATGACATGTTCGAATCATTGCATGAATGCTCATACACCTTCCACATAGCCATTGCTCAACCACCCTTAAATACTCTTCCAATGCCGTAAATAAATCACAATCATTCTCAATTGCATTTCGTATGACATTTTTTCGTTCGTCACTATATAGGTGTAGCATCTTAAGATGAAACACCAAACAAGAAATACCCCTGCTCTCATTTATACCATCGGGACAACAATGGAAACCTCAAAATGGACAATGTAAACCTCCTATTTGAGTAGAAACTGTAACACCCCTTCTAAATAACCCGCGAATATATTAATTAAATCAGAGTAACATGGAAAACAGGGATGTCACAATTCAAGATAAATATAAAAACCTCAAATCTACAGTTGTCATGCTTTACTGAAGGAATTATTAAGATAAATATTCAAATCAACATCATGTTCTACACAGCGGAAATGTCTCAAAACCGGAATAACTTCACTTCATAAGTATTCCCAACATAAATTAAACAATAGAGTATAAAATAAAACTCATCATTCAAACGTTTCCCCCAGTGTTACAACCTATCAGAGCACGACACTGACACGCGGACTAAAAGTAACATAGCTCTAGAGCCATCCTCACCAACTCCTGAGCTGCTAACTTTAATCTGAAATCATTAAAGTAAGGGTGAGATTTCTCATAATTAACATGCATTATAAGCTTCTCAATCAACAGTATATCACAAGCACATTATTTCATCCATTTTAGCATAATTCCAGATTCAACACACGGTTCCAATCACACAAGTCATTATGCACAAATCAATAATCAACCAAAGAATTGTAACACTGGAAGACATCCTAACATGTTACAATTCCATGCAAACACAAATGCAGACACAATGCATGTGGTACCAATCACGTGACCAAGTCACCTAACACTGATCCATCATTAACTGGATACAGCAACCATCAATTCGTCCATAAACACCGGACACGAATCCAACTGATCCATCATCAACCAGATACAACAACCATCGATTCGTCCATAAACACCGGACACGAATCCAGCCTAACCACCCATCATCACCTGGGTATCGGTTAACGGCAATACAAGTCAAATTCCATACAATGGGAATTAACTTCACCAAAACAAAGCATATGCATGCACATCACCAGCATGCAACATCAAATCAGTCTATGAAATACATCAATTTATCAAAACTGAACCAAAACCAAAAGAAACATGATATCATTATTTATCATACACTCATCAAACAGCATAAACATGCACTTCATCCACAAGTACCTGATACAATCAATTATCATGGATACACCATTGCATATACACCAAATATGCACATAATAACAAACCGCATAATCGGAAAGTCAACATCAAATCAACAGAATATGATCACAACATAATTCCAAATAATTCCAAAACCAATATATCACATGATCACATCTCAATCATAATGGATAGCAGGCACAACGCATAAGTATCAGTTCTCATTCACCAAATCAGAACAATTTACAAACAATTCTACATCATTCTCAAAATACCAAAGTTTATAAAAATCGGGAATTCGACTCTTTTCAAAATAATTTTCATAAAATAATTTTTTTCTTATTTTATAAGATAGCATTTTAAATTTAAGAAATACTGCCGAAAACGGCACTCAAATCGGACTTACGGTTTGAAAGTTATGAATTTTCAAAGTTTAATATTTTTCAAAAAGTTACGTTTCTGGAAAATGTACTGGAACCCGGCTCCTACCTATACAGGAACCGGTTCCTGCGACCAATTTTGCAAGTTTTTGTACGTTCACACAGTGGAACCCGGTTCCTCCCCACTGGGAACCGGTTCCCACGACCTGCAGAGTCAAAATCTGCTATTTTGACAGCATTATTCATTCCAATCCCATCCAATTCATACCCATACGAATTATAACATTTGGAACACCAAAATGCAACCAATACACATCAATACAACATCATAAATCATGTTTCCATCACTCCTATTAATTATTCATCACATTAATGGTTCCAATTCCTATACTCTGACACAATTAGGGATAATCTCACAAACCTAGAATTCCAAAAATCGAGATTCCTAACATGCTTAATCAATTCTATTGATCTCAAAATCTATAAGGCATATTAAATAATTGAAATCACCCCTTACCTCGCGATGATCCTTCGAATTCACGGCGTTTGGCTTTTTCCTCTCTTCTCTTCTCTTCTCCAATTTCACGTACAATGAGTTTTCCCAAATAACCTCTTTTTCTTTTCCTTTTTATCCTTCTTTTATATTCCTATTATTATTTTCCAAATAATAGTAATAAATTAGTCATTATTTAGTAGAGCTTTTTACTTCACACACCTCTAATTCAACCTTACACCCCCCGGTCTTCCTTTTTAATTTCATAATTAATTCATCCATTTAATCCAAAATATTATTAATTATGCCTTTAATTAATTTAATAATTAAATTCCTAATTATTTAACACTTGAATTAATTTGGGGTGTCACAGAAACCATTAGACAATGCAAAATTGTGCTTCTTCTCTACTCAATACAAAAGACGTCTAGTTGGGGAATTTTATCAAACACATGGTAGGCATCAATGAAAGAGAAATTCACCATGGTTGTCTTACTGTCTTGCTCTACCTCATTGAACCATAAAGTCCAACTTCTAAAATGCTTTTATTATTGTTTGTTCATTTTCTGAAATAAAGAAGAGTTTTGTTGAATTTTACCATAAATGGATTCTGAAGCTAGATGAAATTCAGCATCGGCTTCTGGAATTTTTCCGCCGTTAAAGTAGTTTTCGGCACATGATTCCTATTGGTCCTTTTCTCACACACATTTACAGTATTGAACCGACTAAGAGGAAGAGAATAAGAGATATGTTCGATGTTCGTGAGGTTATTATAGAGGGAGGATGATACTGTGTTAAGGTGGTGAAAATAAATATTTGTATTTTCAGGGTTGGCAACAACTTGATTCTTAACAACATCATCAATCAACCTTTGATCATCTTTGAAAGCAACAAAGGAATTTATTGTTCTATTGCCTTGCTCATTATGAATGCTTTCAACCCAAATATTATTTGATGGATAGCTATTAAAGGCAGGCAACCCCTCAGAAGTTGTCAAATTGGAATAATAAAGGAACATAAACACCTCTTACAAACCCTCTTCTATTCTTGTACAAGTTGTATTTAGAGGATTTATCCTATGGCTATTAACTGGCTGTCAATATTGTGGTTTTCGAGGATCTAAATTCAAATATTATCTGTAATAACATTATTATCTTAGAGCATCTTTAATGGGGTGAACTATAAGAAATTAAATTGGATCGACTAAGTTATTTTTGGTGGGACCAAATCGCCACATAGAAATTTAAGCAAACAAATTTAATAATTATACAAATTTAATAATAATACACTTAACTTCTTTTGAAGTACTTCTCCTTGATAATTTGGCAAATTTCTTCATGTTCTCGACATTGCTCATCATTCATTGATGATTTGTCCTTCATGAGAATTTCATACAATGCTGATATGCTCTTTGCCAACTTTACTTCAGCTACTTTACTCACGACAACTAATTTCTTTTTCGAAATATTTTCTATGGCAGTCAAGTCCATAATGGGCATTGTAGATGGAGATGATTTTCCCTTAGCTTTCCTTTTTTCTGCCTTTTGTCCCATTAGACGGTCGACTTGAGTTGCACTATTGTATTATAAATAATTGATGAGACTTTCTAGATTAAATGTTGATGAGTATGTCCCATTAGAAGATGTATTTGATCTCTTTGAAGAATTGTCCACCCTTATCCTTTTCATTTAGGTCCGCCCTTCAACAACCTCCATGCAAGCTCCAACGTGAAACATTGATGATGTAATTGTACAAAAAGCTTATGTGCATCATCTATTATGTCAATCTCAGATTGTCCACTTTTCTTGTTAGCAACAACCAATTTATAACTACCACAAAATCATTGACAGTGTTTATTCAACAAATATCATCGAGAATTAAGGATAGATGATTCCCTCTCTATAAGCCTCCCTCGATAGTTGTCATAGTCTTCTTTGATTCTACCCCAAAAGCGTTTTGCTTTTTGGTCAATTCCATGGACTGCATCTTTGAAAATGTTGAGCCATGTTTGAATAAACAATTTATCTTCTTCATCACATAACCAAAATGCATTTTTTTGTAGAATATTCTCCTTCCGTGAAAGTAATATTTTTTAGACCAACTTGAGTGGAGATACCGGTACTTGAGAATAAGGAGTTAACCCAATTGATGATTCTGATTCAGTGTTAGGAAAATCGTTAGTGTCGATGGTATCCTCTGAATGCCTAAATTGACTAGTGATGTTGATTTGTATTGGTGGTGGTTGAAACATAAAAGTCAGGTATATTGAGAATCATCGACGATAAGGAATGATGGTGATTGAAACATAAAAGATTGGGGTTGTTGAGAACTGTAACCGATATGAAATAGTGGTCTTGAAAACATAAAATATTAAAGATTTTGAGAGCCGTCACCGATAGAAATTTATAAAAATTATAATATTTTTTATATGACTAGAAGAAATATTGTGTAAAAGTATTGGTATGACACTATAACATCAATTTATATATATATTAATAGTAAAATTATGCAAAATATATCTGTTAAATTTTTTTACCATTGCCACATATTTGAATTAATGCCAATTAATGTTTACCAATACCCATTAATATTATGCTGCAGTATAAACAGTTGAGAATTTTTTTAATATCAAATATTGTTTTAAACAATTTTACTTGCATACTTTATAGCTACTTGCCATTGGTTATAGAAAACACGATAATCTATAACTAGTAACACATAGATTTAATATAATGCTGATACTCCATAAATTCAGTCAAGTATAACAAACCAAATCTTTAACTCACACACGTTAAAATTGCTCTTACAAGAAAATAACAGAAATGACTATATAAAGGACTTGATTTCAATACTCTTCCATTAAAAAAACAAAAAAAAAAACTTTCATTAATTAATTTTCCGACAATTTAACCGGGGATGTAATACACAAAAATGGAAGAAACGTTGTGTTGGCGGGAAAAATCTCCAAAATTTACATACCGCATCGCACATTACTCTTTGGAAAACAGAAAAGAAGCACACCAACCATCGTTAATATTGGCCGTTAAAATATCACATCACCATCTCTTTTAAACAATCACCGTTGATCTCTTAAACTCGTTTATCAAAACAACTGCAACAGCGTGAACCACAATACGGCCAACCGCACTGGAACTCTGTCCGAAAACCTAGCACTTTCAGTTTTTCAAAGCCCTAGGTGCAGGAACTAGCTGAATCGAAAATGGTAGCTCTCGTTCTCCGATTCCAAATCTGAACTCAAACTTCGCTCCAACTCAAAATCAAAATCCAGTAACTCACCATTTTTGTTCGGAATCTCCATGGGAGGAAGCAGTGAAAGTCCAATTGAATCGAAGAAATCGAACTCCAAAACCCCCCGAAAACCAAAAGAAACCGTTCTCAAACAGAGTCTCTCTCTCTATCTCTCTTTCTCTATGTTCCGATTTCACATTTCGTTACATTTATCTCTCAATTTCAACTGATTTTATTTTTATTTTGAATTTTGTAGAATCTCCGGCTGAGTTCTTCGCAGAGAACAAGAACATCGCAGGATTTGATAATGTAAGCATAATTTAATTCTACAATTTAATTTAATATAACTGAATTTTTGCGATATTTTTGTATGTTGAATTTAATTTTCTGAAGTTGCATGGATTTTAATTCAGCCTGGAAAATCTCTCTATACTACTGTTAGAGAATTAGTTGAAAATGCACTTGATTCGGCGGAATCGATATCGGAGCTTCCAGTTGTTGAAATAACTATGTAAGTTTGCAACTACAAGTGTTTGTGTGTGTCGTTAATTGAAAGGATTTTTCGGTGTTTTGAATTAGTTACTTATTTGATATTAACTTTTTTTTTTTTTGCAGTGAGGAGATAATTAGAAGTAAATTCAATTCTATGATTGGTCTTGTTGACCGTGAACGGATTGATGCAGCACTGTATGATGATTTTGAAACCGTAAAGGCTCGTGAGGTGTGTTCAATTTCATTTTAAAGCATTGGTTATTGTAATGATTGTAATGAAATATAGTTGTATAGATTAAATTAAACTGTATGGTTGGGCTGTATAGATTGTTAATTTGGGTATCATAACAAATTTGAGTATGTGTTTGGAACTGTTTTGTACTTTAGATCAGTTTGTTTTGTGTCAAAGCAACCTGTACCGCTGTTCTTATGCATGTAACTTTCTAAAATTGAGTAGGCTCTCTTTATACGGGTTTGTCTGTCTCATGTTATCTCTTCTTCTGTAGAAACGATTAGCAAAAGAAGCTCGTGCTCAAGAATTACAAGCAAAAAATGCTTCACTTGGAAAGAAAGTGAAAGATACACCGGCCTCAAAGGGTTTCAAGGGTCGAGGCGAGGCTTCATTTTACAGAGTTACATGCAAGGTGCTCGTTTTTTCTGCCTTACGCCTTTGTTTGTGCTTCTGTATTGATACACATTGGTATTTGTCTTAATTTTTATCTAACCTGTAAAACTATTTTATCTGATTTTGAAACCCAATTTGAAAGTGCTTTCTCTTTTTCTTTGTTTATCTATCTATCCCATTTATATACGGATAACATAGTTTGTTTGGTACTAATTGCAGGATAATGGAAAAGGAATGCCACACGATGACATCCCAAATATGTTTGGTCGAGGTCAGTTGGTAACCTGCTACACGAGTTGACTATATGAATCAACATTTCTGTAGTTATTTTTTTGTTGCTGGTACTAGTAACCTCACTGGCTGTAAGCTTATCCATTCCTGTAGTTCTATCTGGGACAAAGTATGGCTTGAAACAGACTCGGGGAAAGTTTGGTCTTGGTGCGAAGATGGTACTGGCAACATGCACTAGTTAATTTTTTTTCTCTATAATATTTTGTTTCATAAACTCTGATGATTAGCTTCTAACAACTACCAACTTTTCACTGAGTATGAGTTACTCGTTGTTTACAGTTGGTCTTATTGACCTGTATTTTTCATGTACACAGGCACTAATATGGTCCAAAATGAGTACCGGACTTCCTATTGAGATCTCTTCATCGATGAAAAAACAAAATTATACTTCATTTTGCAGGCTGGATATTGACATTCACAAGTATGTTTTTATACTGTTTTTTGTTGATAAGTATGTTTTTAATTATTATATAATTGAATTGATATTCAAACTCCCACTCCAAATAAACAATGCTTTAATTATCAGGAATATTCCTCATATACATTTACATGAAAAACGGGAGAACGGACAACATTGGCATGGAGCTGAAATTCAAGTTGTCATAGAGGGTAACTGGACAACTTACCGTGTATGTAATTTAATTTGATCTAATTTTATTAAATTTGCTGCCACAACTACAGATATACTTAAGCAGTTCCATATGTTTTCATGCGTGTAAACTAAACATGTTTCATTATATATATAAGCTCCTTTGTTTGCATTGCAGTCAAAAATCTTGCATTACATGCGGCAAATGGCTGTTATCACCCCTTATGCGCAGTTTCAATTTAAATTCGTGACAGATGCACCTGAGTATGTAAATATATCTATTCAGATTCTCCCTCCAAGAACTACTATGCGCAATCATCTTATACCATCTGTTCTCTTTTGCAGCAAGAATGTAACTGTAAGGTTTGCTCGCAGAACAGATGTAATGCCACCCATTCCTTTGGAGACAAAACATCATCCATCATCTGTTGATTTGCTGCTAATTAAACGACTTATTACTGAAACTTCAAAGCAGAACCTTTTACAGTTTCTTCAGCATGAATTTGTAAATATCAGTAAACCCCATGCTGAAAGATTGATAGGTAAGGAAAATAGTAATTTTACTAATAATTTGTTTGAGATTCTTTGTGATTATTAATTGAGAGCGTGTATGCATTTGTTGTAAAGGGCCATTTCTCATGGTACTAGTATTTATGGGCTCCAGTTGACTGTTTGTATGCAGTCATGCATTGAATAAAATTAGCAAATCTGGTATTTTTATTTGTTTATAGGAAAGATAACAGTTTATCCACCTGATAATTGTTAATTCTCCTTGCTGTTAAAGCAATTAATGTGAGATATTTAAGTGGAGAGAGAAAACATGTCTAGCTTTCTTTGTTGATACTGAAACATAGGAATAGTAAAGATCCCTCTTTGTTTTATATTTCACTTTTGTTTTAATGAATGAGTAATGAGTTGGGTTGCCTGCTGCAGTTCTGTCGTATGTGGATGCTTTTGTCCCTAAGGCACATAAAGAGATACTTCGAATTACTGCTTAGTGCTGAGATTTTAGTAAATTAGTAACAGTTCATTTGTCTTGAAATTTGATGAAGTTTATACTCACATATTTCTATGTGTATATTCTAGATCCCATTTTGTTATGTACTACACTCTTTTCCTTTTCTTTTTCAGGAGAAATGGGCCCCGATTTCAGCTCAAAAATGGCTGTGAAGTCTCTAACATCACAGCAACTGGTACGCATTCATCAGTTGTTTCGTCAAGCCAAATTTGATGATCCCAGTGGTCATGTAAGTTATGAAGTCTATTATAAACCCTTTTCTTTACATTCATCACACATTGTTCCATAATTAACTTTTTCATTATGTTACTCACGTCATTGCTTATGTCCTTACTGTCTATTATCAGTGTCTTAGCCCTGCTGGCGAATACAATCTTCGATTAGGAATTATAAAAGAACTTCACCCAGACATGGTTGCAACATATTCTGGCAGGTTGTGATTCAATATCAAAGTTTTGCTAGTTCTTACTCTTACCTCAAGTTATTGCTTCTTGTAACCATTCTTTTTAATCCTTCTCGCTGTGGACCGTCACAGGCATTTAGCTTACTGTCTATAATTCTATCTGATCTTTCTGACCGTGTTATAAAAGTTCGGAAGGGTTTATGGATGCCCTATAGTAGAGGCCCATTAGAGATGTTTTTAATGTTAGCTACCTGCTTGGCTTTTCTGGTAATAGATAATTCAGTATGCTTAAAAGTTATTTTCCTGTGACTACTACACAGTGCTCAAGTTTTTGAAGGCCACCCTTTCATTGTGGAAGCAGGAATCAGTATAGGTGGAAAAGATGTCAAACAAGTTAAGTTTCACTTCCAGCAATATTTATTGTTAGATAGCAGTTAAGTTTGAAATTCATGCGTGCTAAAAATATCTTTTCTGAAAGAAATAGTTGATGTCAATTACTATGGTCTTGTCAAAGTAGCATACTGAACAGCCTCCTCAATAAAACCTGCATAATTGAGTGTCAATTACTATTGATGAACGGCCTCCACAATAAATCTTGCAATTATGGACTGTAGGAAAAGAAATGTCCTTGAGGTTCGAAGGCATGTCTAGTACCATACTTAGCTTGCACTTACCGACTGAAGGAAAAGATATGTCTTTGACTTTTGCCATCTTTGCCCTGTTTAGCAGATCCCTTGTGTATTCTGATTGAGTAAGTAGAAAAGCACCATGACGAAGCTGTTTGAACTTTGACATCAACTCCCAAAAAGTGATAAAAAGATCCTAGGTGTTTAAGTACAAATTATTAACTAAACTTGTTGATCAAATCATTAACAAGGGGAAACTATAATAATAGTGTAATCCATGTAGATAAAAACAGAGAGGCAAGTGGTTGCCTTAAAGAAAATGAATAAATAGGGATCACATCACAATGATAGAATTGAACTCAAACTGTCACAAGGTAGATATGATCCGTTCATACTCAACATTAGGTGTTTGTGTAAGGCCATAGAGAGCCTTGTTAAGTCTGCAAACCAGTAATTTATTGGGTGCTTCAGACTTGGGAAGTTACATTATGTAAACCTCTTCACGAGGGTTCCCCATTGGGAAAGTCATTATTAACATCAATATACTAAATGGTCCATCTACTGATGAGTGCCAAAGTTAGAGTTACCCGAGACGGATAAAGTCTGAGATTGAGTTGCTGATAAAATCCCTATGCAACCAGGGGAGCTTTTGCACTTGTATGGTAGCTGGATGTCTCTAGCTTACTTTTTTTTGCAGTAGTTGAATGTCTCTAGCAAAGCTGGGATGTCCACTCCTCTTCTACATAACAGAGTATGCTGACCCAGTACATTTTATCAGTTCAGTTACCGTAGTTATGATTATGTTATGTTTAATGAGCTAGGTAGCTTTTCTTAGGTTGATATCTATATAAACCTGGATTGTACATACAAGCTATTATGAAATCGTTTTACTAATTAACCGATTCTATTTTTCTGAAGTTCTCTTTCAGTGCACACTCATGTCTATATTTCAAAGCTTGTTAGAACTCTGAAGAGCTAGTTATACAGTGTCATGTCATTGTGTTTTTCGACAATAGTAAATTATTAATGGTTTGTTCTGACAAATATACAATATTTGTTTTCAGGGTTTGAATATATTTCGTTTTGCCAATAGAATTCCACTACTTTTTGAGCAAGGTGCCGATGTTGTCACCAGGACTGCACTTAAAAGAATCAAGTAAGTGTCCTCAGAAGCATATGGTTTCCCCTTGCCATTCTAGTTTTGAGATGAGGTCACAGAATAAGTGTCAATAATTGCTTTACAAAACTCTCTAACAATCACAACACAGTAATTATAAGTGAAACCTTACCAAACACTTTTTCAGCTGGAATAATTACAAGATTAACCAGGTGCAAGACAAGATTGGTGTCTTCGTAAGCATTGTGAGCACAAAAATCCCATTTAAAGGAACTGGGAAAGAATACATTGGAGATGACATAACCGAGATCGCTTCTGCTGTCAAGGTTTGAAGTGTTTAATTTACAAATTTTCGATGTCAGCAATGTTAAGTAAGCTAACAACAATTTTGTGCTGCTATATCCAGTCTGCTCTTCAACAGTGTTGTATCCAATTAAAATCCAAGATTGTGAAAAGGTTGCAGGCCCGTGAGCAGCAGGAAAGAAAACGAAACCTAAGCAGGTAGCCATAAGTTTTATTTGTGCCATGATTTTAGGAATCAATAGAATGATGTTGCACTTGCTTCTGATTTTTGTTTGGTATGATATAAGATATGGCTCCTACCATTGGCAGGTATATTCCTGATGCTAGTGGTGCAATATACAACGTTTTGAAACAAATGATACCATCACAGCCATCAAAGAAGATTCGTTATGGGGATGATGAAGAACTACTAAGAAAAGTCTCCGACAATTTGATTACCAAAGAAACATTGAGCGAAAAGCTTGCTAAACATGTTGAACAGGTATTTCCCTCTAACTGTTTTTTTGTTAATTTTTGTACAGTTTCATTTCAATTTACAAACAAATAGGATAAATCAACCTAAATTGATGGAAACTGTTGAGCAACAGTTTAACCAACATATAGAGGAACAACGCTTGCTTGCTGTCATGTGAACACATCCAGAATCTAGCTTAAGTTGAAATCTATGTTTAGTTATTGGCTTATTGCTATTGCTACGGGCAGGTCATTGCCCGTAGCGCTGTATGACTCTAGTACAGTGCCAAAACAAGCATCCTCCTTCCCTTCCGGGTAGACCCTTTAGAAGTTTAGACAATACTTCCAGAATGGTCTACTGGTCTTACTATGAATTATCGATTAAAAAAAGGACATGCTAGGAGGTTTGGTTGAATTTGAATATGTTGCTGAACATTTGTGTTTAATATGCACATGCAGGTTGATTATGAAATGGCATTGGAGTATGCCACGCAGAGTGGAGTTAGCGAGGAACCCAAGGAAACAATATACATACAATCATTGGAAGCTGAAGAAAAAAAGATTGACTTACACACTCCATTATTTGTTTTCAGAGTCTTCCAGTAGATTTGGAAAATTGATTAGACAACGAAAAGAAATGAGAGAAATTGATTTTTCAAATTAATTTATATCACAATACACAGAAATTTGTTGTATCAATTATTTTTATTTATATATTTCAGTGGATTCTGAAAGTGTTTATCCGTACATCATACATCACCTTTTTTTTCCTTTTATAAATCGACTATACTCTCTGCATTTAATATTCTCCAAGCTGAATTTGAACCCAGAATTAAAGAAATCTCTACCAACGCATCCAAGGGTTCTTATCATTTTGCTTATGATCAATTGTAAGAATTATAATATATTAATTTATTTGGCAAATATAACATCACATTAAAAATTAATCAGTTAAATATTACATGATTTTGTCCATCATTTAGTCTTCACATGAAAGAGACAAATTGATTATTTAAAATGTTAATGATCATTTCTCATTCACCAATAATTAATTACTTACACATTAGTATAGAGCCAAAGTGGAGTAGTAAGTAAACGGTATTCACATATCAAAGAGAGAAAATAGAAAATATAAAAGAGGCAATGGTTTCAACAAAATGAAAATATGGTTAAGAAATTTTGGTTCAACTTGTTCCAAAAAGAAGCAAAAATCGTCTATAACATTTTATGTTAGCTGTGGAAGCAAAACAAGACGTAGATAGGAACCTAAAAAAAAAAAATCAATAGTTACCTTATCTTTAAAATTGCGAAAGATGACACGTTGGTAGAATGAATGATATCTCTATGTTTTGTGGCACTTTTCTGTATTATAGATCTTATGAATCATTAAAAAATATTTTAAAATTGATCAAACACATTGAAAAACAGTTTCCGTATGTTTTCTTATTGCATGTGTCGACACACTCGATTTTCAGGTCGACACATGTAACTCAGTTTTTAAGCCTGTAAGCTTCTGTAAGTCACAGATCGACACATATGACCTTCCGGTCGACATATACTAAAATATTTCTGAAATTACATAAATTCTTATTTTATGTGTCGACACATCCATATTTCGACATATTTACTCACGTTTTAAAGCCTGTAGCTTCTGACTTGTTCAGGTCAACACATAGAGTCCTTCAGGCCTTATACCTCCCCTGCAATAGTAGCAAGATTTGATTTACCCTCTTAAAAAAAATTGTGATTCCCCCCAACATTTTCAGATTCCATCTGAAAAAATCTACGTGGCCAATTTAATGTGGCTGATTGTAAACAAGTTGCCATATTAGACCTTATATAAGCTAGAAATTATCTCAAAAAATAAGTTTCAATGAGATTCAAACCCAAGAACATTCCTACGAAGACCAAACGCCTAACCACTATACCATCAACTTTTATTTATAAACGAATTCCCTCAAATTATATTTATTCTGATAGTCACTTTCCAACACCACTGCAACATCAATATGCACTTTACTCTCTAAGAACCTCACTTCATTTCTCTCATAATCATTTAAACTCCATAAAACTAAAGCAACATTAGAATTGTAATAGAGTCTCATACAACCTGCGACTTGCCTTAACAAAACCAAATACTCCAGTGTAGTCAATGGTTAGTCCTAACATACTAATAGGGTGCCACATAATATATCTATTTTTCTACATAAGAAGTAATATTATAATATTCTAAAGCATAGTTTTAAATTTGATATAGTACGTGTATATGGGAGTGTAAACTTGGAGAAACCATTTCATGTGTTTCTTTGGGAAATACTTTCAGCAGGGAAGTGAAATAGCAAAGATGATCAGGTGATATAAATGCTTCATCTGAACATAAACAGTAACGACACAACCACCTGTCTCAGAAACACTAAAGTTTTCAAGTTTTCTCGCAAGCTTATCAGCATAAGGTTTATGTTTTACAAAATTGTTTTTGAACACTTTAATTTATTAAATAATTTTTAATTGGTCATTGTTTTTCATCATATGTCAGTTGTGATCTTCATTCTATTAAAATTGAGAATTTATATTTTGAGTTGATATTTATACATTAAGTTGATATCTCCTTATTTATTTTTAATGGTTGTACATATGCTATTTTAAATAGATGATTTTTTTACGGCAACATATGTGATTGAGTAATAGTGAAATTTATGCAATGGGAAAATAGTTTAAAAACTATTTAAACCATGTATGCAGTAGATAAGTTTGATTCAACATACATACCACCACGAAACTAACCATGCATAACTTTATGACATTCTTGATTCTGTTTCGGTAGTTGCTTTATAATTCATAGAACAAAGTTTATGAATTCAACTGAAACACAATATGCTCTCTCTATCTAAGTCTCTAGTAACATCAACTGACAAGTGTAAATAATATAGGTCTTACTTTTATGGAGTTTAAATGATGGTGAGAGAAATGAAGTGAAGTTGTTGAGAGGAAAGTGCATATCGATGTTGTAGTGGTGTTGGAAGGTGGCTGCCAGAATAAATACAATTTGAGGGAATTCATTTATAAATAAAAGTTGATGGTCTAATGATTGGGCATTTGGCCTTTATGGGGATGTTCCTAGGTTTGAATCCCACTGAAACTTGTTTTTTGAGATGATTTCTAACTTATACAAGGTCCAACGGGGCAACTTGTTATTGAATTGGCCACATAAGTCAAATAGACAGAATCTTGGACAAAAATATCTCGCTACTATTGCATGGGAGTATAAGGCATTTAACCCTTCTTTTTATAACATATGTGTCGAGCATTTAACCCTTCTTTTTATAACATATGTGTCGACACATACGGATTTGAGGTCGACACATAAAATCTGTTTTGGTCATATTTTCAATTTCTTTTATTCTAAATTTGTCCCTTTTGCCCTAAATATTTCCAATCTATAAATACCTCTTCATGCATCATTCATAACTTGACGATACCATACAATTAACCTACATTTCTTCTTCCTCCTCAACCTTCTAATCTATGCATACACACCAATATTACATTGTGATGATGTTCCATCAGGGTGCCATCTAAACGAAGAATTGTGGATTTCCAATTGGTTTGGATTGAGATTTGTAGGGGTCTTCATCTAAGAAAAACCATCAGATTTCTCCTCCAAAATTATTTGTTGAATTGGGGGTTTTCGTGCAAGATCGTGCGAAGGAATCATCCATGTGAAAAATACCTTGGAGTATTTGAAATCTTTTCAAGGAACCTTAGAGTGTTTGAAATATTTTTAAGGAAGTAGCAAAAATTGGATGATAGAATCAGTGATCTTGTGTTGATAGTGTGCCATCAGATTTACTCGAGTCAAAAATCCCTTGGAGTGTTTGAAATCTATGCAAGGAACCTTGGTGTGTTTGAAATCTTTTCAAGGAAGTAGCTTAAACGGCAAATATGTTGCATCTATTAGTTAATTTAATCTTGTTTAAGATCAAAGGTTGAAAGAAGGAGCATCAACACTAAATTGGAGAATTTTGTATTGTTGTTCTATCTCTTTCATTTGTATTAAACAATTTTGTATATAAAAATTATCCTAATTCTATTGGAATTAGGCGCAGATGTACCCACACGCGAGGACGACAATGGAGAACTGTGTAGACAAATTCTTTGTGTATTTTTACTTTTTCGTTTTTACTTGCTTTCAATTTCATCAATCGTTTTATCAAATAGCATTGTGCTAGTAATTGAATTGTAAGAATTTTCCTCTCAAAATCAGTTTTTGAATTAGGTGTGGATATAGCTTATAATCACTTTTGATTATAAGTGATTTTGTATATCAACACCACTCAAGATTTTTTTTTGAAAATTCACTTGCACGCTAAGTGTTTGATAAAATGATCAAGTTTGTTCTTTGATTATTTAGCTTTGGAAATGACATTGCAAAGTGATTGTGTTGAAACAATAAATAAGTGGATTGTTGAATTGAGTTTGTGTTAATCGATTATTCAATTTTGTTTCATAAATTTAAGGTTTACAATTTGTATATCCGAGTTTCCAATGAGTTGGATTTTAGATGACTTATCCAGTGATTTACTTTCACATTAAAAAGTTTTGAAAACAATTTAAATTCTAGATTTGTGTCTAGAATTATTTTTGCGCGTCTATTCACCCCTCCTTTAGATATGCACCATTGTCTAACAAGTGGCATCAAGAGCCCAGTTCATTCTGGCTTCAAATACTACTTAGAAAATGGCTTACGAACCTAAGGGGGATCATAAGAGAGCTCCAGAAAATTATACTTATTGAAAAATCTGTATGCAAATTCATATCAAAGCATATGACAAAGGTGCGCAGGAAGCCATTCAAAATGGTCCAACACCAGTGACATATGATGTTGATGACATTACTATGCCTAAGTCGAAAAATCTATGAGATGAAAATGATAAGAAAAAGTGGTCTTACGATTGGAAAGATAAGAACATCATCGTATCCACACTTGGTATTGATGAGTTCTATCGCATTTCTCATTGTCAAACCGCTAAGGCTATGTGAGACTCTCTACAAGTTTCCCATGAGGGAACTAATGAGGTAAAACAAGCTAGGATTAATACACTCACTCAAGAGTTTGAAATCTTTCGCATGAAAAATGGTGAAACCATTGTGGAAATACAAAAGAGATTCTCTCATCTTATTAATCGTTTGAACTTACTAGGTAATCCTATTTCAAATGTTATTGCTACTAATAAAGTTTTGAGATGTATTACTAGGAATTGACAACCTAAGATCACCGCGATCAAGGAAGCTAACAATCTTGAGACACTTGATTTCACCACACTTTTTGGTAAGCTTGAAGAACACGAGCAAGAACTCAATTTCTTGGATAAATATGAAAAGAAGCTTGAGAAGAAAATGAAAAAAATAAGGAAAGTCACAAGGAGGAAGTTGTGAAGTCCAAAGCTCTTAAGTCTTCTAGCTACAAATCCTCAAAATAAGATCAAAGTAAGAATAATGACTCTAGTGATGATGAGATTTCAGATGATAAAGAGATGAGATTATTCGTGAGGAAATACAATCAGTATATTCAGAAAAACAGGGTTAAACATCCCGACAATAATCTCATAAAGTTTTGAAGGCAATCCTCCTTCCTTAAAGAAGAGAACAACAAAAAGGACAAAGGAAAAGTTATTTGCTACAAATGTGGCAAGCCCGGTCACCATAAATTGGATTTTCCATCTCTTGCTGTTGTACCCCAAAATTTTCCCTACCATTTTCACACAAGACATACTCCTAGAGGTCCTCAATTGCTCAAGGTTGACCAAGAATTGATCAGACAAATTCTCCTCCTAAGCATTGGCCTTCCAACTAGGGTTTCAATTTTCATTAATATGTGTGAGCTCCAAAGGTCTCAAATGTTTTCCATAGTCCTAATATGTCTTGAAGATTGTCCATGCCAAGTTTCATGCCTTGCACAACAAGTTTGCTCAATCAATTACTCAAATGCTTGAAAATCAACTATACTGGGTCAAAAGTCAATTGTGGCCTATATACAGTCAAACTTCAAGGTTTTTGGTCAAACTCAACATTTTGAAGTAATATCCATCATTTTATCAAGGGTTGATCATGATTCCTCAAGAAATGCCCCCTAATTCATCAAAAGTCAAAATTGCTAAATTAGGGTTTCTATAGGAAAAGTCAACTGAACTTTGACTAGGCATAACTTTCACATACTTCATCCATTTTCCCCCAACCAAAGCTCATATTTAAGATAATCTTATTCCCTACAACTTCTCTTAAGCCCTAAAGTCCAAGAAATGCCCATTTGAAAGATACAAACTCATACATTACAGGTCATTTTCAGAAAGTCAACAAAAGCCACTTTTTACCAAGACCTTTTACATCAAGATAAAATCTTCAAATGCAAAATTGATCAAAAGAGGGATTGAAGTTGACATCTTGGTATTTCCAAAAAGTCCAAGATCATCATCATGAGATAAATATTGAGCAAGTTATGACTTACCCAAGCTGGGAAAATTTGGGAATTTTCAAAAATTATGCATTGAGCAAATTTGAAGTTTTAAGGTAAGGGCTCAATTTCTTGGACTTCAAGCATCTTCCTAAGTTTATAGAGGACCTCTAAAATTATTCTTTCCATGCCTTGCATTTGATAACTATTTTATTCATATTTATTTTAATTTATTTCAAATAAATATAAAATAAAATGTATAAAATAATTAGAAATGGGCTTTGAGCTTTGGGTTGATGTTTTGGATAGCCTAGGCCCATAAAATTTCGTGCAAAGGTGTCCACATTCATTCAAATTCAAAAAATGATAAGTTTCCTTGTTTTTGGCCAAAGTTACAAATTTCATTCATGGCTTTGAAACATTTGCTTTAAGGTTGTTTAAACCTTTGTTTTCTTGTCTCCTCATTTCGCTCTATATAAACAAGCATCTAGCAAGCATTTCAAGATGCCTACACAGCCTAGAGAGAGCTCTACCATTTTTGCAAAATTATCAAAAGCGGTAAAAATTTGAAACCAACTTTGCAGGTACTTTTGGTCCGAACTAGTAATCATACATTGCTCTTGAGGTTCCCGTGGACTTGTTCCAACCATCCTCAAAGCTTGCAAGGTCCCAGATCACCGGATCCAAGCTATCACCGTTTTGGTATAATCTCAAATTCGAATCTCTATTTTTATTAATTGTTGAATGTTCTAATGTGTGTATATGGGTTCCTGGATATCCTTAGAGCAGGTTAGGGGAGTTACATAGAATGCATGACATCTAGAACATGAGATACCATATACCATCAAGTACTGCCCACACTGGATCCAAGGATGGACCCGGGCTTCACAATCGAGGCTTAGCGAAATTTCAATTGCAATCCCCCATTCTACTTCAGTCGTCAAGCCCGATTCCTTTTCTTTTTGCTTTATTTAATTATTTCATCTCTTAATCATTTTAATTATAATAATAAAAAAACTCACAAAAAATTTAGGCTTAGACTTTTTTAATTAAATAATTAATTTTTTAATTAATTAATTAATTAAAACTTTAATCTTTTTCTTAATTAAAAATGAATTAGAATTTAAGTCTAATTACTTTCTTTTCATAATAAAAAAAACCACAAAAAAGGCTTAGTTTATTTTTCTTAATTTAATTTTCTAAGTAGACTTTAGGGTAATTAATTTAATTATTTTTCTTAAATAAAAAATAACAAAAAAGATTTTTCTTATTAGGTTTTAGACGAACTTTCAACCTTTCGCGCGTTATTTATTTTTCGCATCTTTATATTCATGTAACTGCATATTGGATGTAATAATTAATAGGATTTTATCTGCTTTCTTTATTTTCCTTCTCCCAATTTTTGTACATTGTAAATATCCCCCTCCTCGAAAGCCATGTAATAGTTTAGATTTACACTTTCCGCAGTTTATTTTCTGTACATATAACTGCTAGTAACTAGGCGTGTCTGAAAAGACTGAAATCAAACGTTAGCAAACTTAACAAAAAGACAAAAATAACTGAACATAACACACTTGCACATATACACCTCTAGGATACCCCACTTTGGTTGCCTTCAGAAATAAAATAGTCATGAGGCAGGAACGCTTTAGCAAAGACCCATAAATCAAAAGATCATAGTCCCTTGATGACCCTACAGTTGCCTTCTCGGTAAATGATCTAGTCCCTAAACAAAATTGCTAAAGCGTCTCTACAAGTTGCCTTCGTGACTGTAACGTCCCTTTCAAATGTCCCTAATACATCCAACGATAGGGCTACCTACTCACTAATAGTAGGATAGAACTGTCTAAAGGATATGAGGAAAAGAACGACCCTTTTCGAGTATAAAAGTAGATAGCTGTTAGAAGTTTGCTCAAAACATTTTGCACTTACACAAAAAACTACTTTTCAAAAACAATTTTCAAAACATTTGCTTTGTTAACACTCTTGAGGACTGATACAAAAGTTAAACGCAAAGCAAATTGCCGCACTAAGGCATTTTCCAAATATTTTCAAAACATACAAAGCACAAAGGTATTTCAAAATGAGCAAACCTCTAAGAGCCCATGGAAAACCATGGATGGAAAGAATGCTAACACCTCCCCTTTCCATAATCTACCCCCTTACTCAGAAACTCTCGAAAAGGTCTTTTTCTATTCTTTTCATCCTTTCCTTAATTTGGATAAAATAAAAGTATATGGAGACTCTTGCTTAACGCAACATTTTCAAACAAAAATGCAAAACCAGTATTAACAGTCGGTTTTGCCACCATATCACAGAACTGCCGACTCTGTTGAGGAGGATGTTTTAGTGGGGTTTACCTTAGGGTCTAGATCATTTTGCTTCTTTGACTGTTTGTTTGCTTTATTTTTAAGGGTACTGTTTGGGGTTACTATAGATCCTACACCCGGATCTGGGGAAACCTTTTAGGTAAGTAGAAATAGATCGTGGAAACTGTGTGGAGTATACCGACACGGTAGAAGCGATGGCTATGTTGATGCAACATTTTGGTTGGTACCGGTATCCCTTGAGTTAATCAAGGAGAATACGGGGGCGCCGCGTGGTGTCATAAAGCGTCAACTGGCCTTAGAACCTTTAAATGAACAACTTGGCCATTAGGACGTAGCGAGATGGCCGTCTTTGGTGTATTCCCAAAGTCGGCAGATACTCGATGATACACTCATTGAGATTTGACTCTTGAGTTTTGTTTGGTTGCAAGTCAGTTGCCTATCGAATGAAACTTGTGGGAAAGATCGGTGATATTGAGATCCCTTAGAACCCAGTTACTATTTATAGGACAAGTTGAACCAATCCAACTTCAAGAGGGTATGACCTTAAAACCCAAGCAAGCCTTAAACCCAAGGTTTTGGTCTGATTTGCTTGTGCTTGCTATATATGTGATTTCTTAGCATAATCATGACATCATAACATGGCATAACATACTAACCATTTCAAGTATTTTCTAGGGCTTATCTTTGTCTTGTTTTGTAGGACATGACATTCGCTCGCAGGAACACTATCCAAATTAACCTTGTGAAAGTACCTCCTCAACTCAAGGAGTTAGCATCAAGGATTCCTGAAAGTTCTCCCTTCATAGAAAAACATGGCCGACTTCTCAACTTGGTCACTTCAACCCCTGATGAAGAAATGTTAAAGGTGCTCTTTCAGTTCTTTAACCCGTTGCACCACTGCTTCACTTTTCCTGTTTACCAGTTAGTGCCTACTATAGAGGAGTTTTGTCAGTTATTAGGGGTACCTATCCTTAATCATCTACCATTCAAAGGTACGGAAAGAGACCCAAAGCCTGAAGATATTGCTCAAGCGCTGTCTTTACAACGGTCTGATGTAATGGAAAATTTGGAAACTAGAAGAGGTGTCCAAGGATTTCCAGTCAAGTTTTTATTTGAGAAAGCTCACTATTTACAAGCTTTTGAAGAGGTGTTGGCCCTTCTCATCTATGGGATGGTACTTGTGATACAGTGGCAGAACCGACTATTATATACCGGTTTTGTGTTTTCAAATGTTGCGGTAAGCAAGAGTCCCCACCGAATTTTATTTTATCCAACAAAGGAAAGGGTGAAAAGAACATAAAAAGACCTTTTTCAAGATTTTTTGAGTAAGGGGGTAGATTATGGAAAAGGAAGGTCTTAGCACCCTTTCCATCAATGGTTTTCCACGGTCTCTTAGGTACTTGCTCATTTTTGAAAATTGTTTGTGTTTATGTGTTTTTAAAGTTTTTGTTTGCTTTATGATAACTCTTGTATCAGTCCTCAAGAGTGTGATAAAGCGTTTTGAAAAGATTTATGAAAGTGCGTAAGTGTGAAAATTTCAGGTTGGAGCAAGTACTTGAGAGTCATCTACCTACTCGAAAAAGGACATTCTTTTCCTCCTTTCCTTTAGATAATGTTGTCCTACTATTAGTGAGTAGGTAGCCCTATCGTTGGATGTTAAGGGACTATCGAAGGGACACTATGGTCATTGCAGGCAACATGTAAATATATCTTAGCATTTCGAAGGGACTGTCATCATATAGGCAACATCGAGGGACAAGATTATTTACCGAAAGGCAACTCGAGGGATGTTTAGGGACCATGATATTTTATGATGACTTTTATCCCGAAGGTCTTTGCTAAGACATCCCTACGTTCAAGGGACATGACCATTTCTGAGGCAACCAAGTGAGAAATACCCTAAGGGTGCAAGTGTGAGAAGTGTGTTTTTTCAGTTATATTGTCTTGAGGTTAGTGATCTAACGATTAATTTGATTAATCTTGTCATGCACACCTAATTTACTAACAATTATATACAAGCATACAAAAATGTAAAAAAAGCGAGAAATAAAGGTTCCTATGCTATTACAGGGCTTTGGTGTAGGTACATAATAATGGACGAAAAGTAAAGTGCGGAATTAAAAGTGCGGAAATTTAAGTCCTAAACTATTACAACCGTAAGCAGTTACAATATTATAAAAGATGCGTGAATAAGATAAACGCGCGTGAAAATGGAAAGAAACATCTAACAACCTATAAAAGGGTCTAAGTAAAAAACTTATTTTTTTGATTTTTGTTTTAATTAAGAAAAATAATTAAATTAAACATCCTAAAGTCTATTTAAAAAAATAAAAATTAATTAAGAAAAATAGTCTAAGTTTTTTTATTTTTTTATTATGAAAAGAAAATAATTAAATCTAATTAAATCCTAAGTTCTAGTTCATTTTAAATTAAAGAAAATAGTTAAAATATTTATTTAAATTATTTACAAAATTAGTTTAATTAAAAAAATACTAACCTAATATTTTTGGTGACTTTTTTCTGATTTTTTTATGGTTAATTAAATAAATGAAAGCAAAAAGTAAAAAAAAGAAAATATTAAAACAAAAACAAATGGGCCTGGGGTTTCTTAGCAAAACAAGGGGTGCTGATTGAAAACGTGCTAGGCCCAAACGTGAGAAACCCAGCTGCGTTGGATCCTATGTTGCCAGCCCTTGCAAGTCTACCATGAAGCTGCATGTGGAGGCACTTTAATTTGGATCTTATGGCGATGACATGATGGTACGTGGTGAGTACGCTTGGCTTTGAAGTACCTGATCTATAAATATAACATGAGTAAAATGGAAAAGCTAAAGCCTGGGATCGAACCCAGGTCCTCTAGCCTAACACACACGCCTTTCACCACCCAACCATTTAACTCAACTATTATTATATTAAAACAAAAAAAATATAATGGAATCAAATATCAGATCCTAGTCAGCAAAATGGCATGCTATAAAATTTAAACGAGCCAATCAGATCACGTGATATTGCTACGCCTTGCCCCCAACGGAGTCAACAAGTCAAAGACGCCGGAGCAGATCTCCGGTCGTCTTCTCCGAGCATATGAAAATGGGATCCATAATTTTAAAGGCTTCAAGTCCAAAATCAAAGGCCTATACCACACAAAATCGCCTCATGAATCAGAATCTGACCTTAGTTTTAATAGATCATGCCTTAATCATTCAGTTCATACCAAGATCCGGATTATGCCTTAAACATGGCAAATCCTTGTTTGAGCACCTATCCTTTCATGTAATACGTTAGAAACAAGCAGAAATATGACATGAACATGAAAATGTGAATTAAAACCATTTATATTGCATGTATTGAAAGATTCAATTATTCGAATTTTACCAAACAAAGACGATTTGGTTGGCCGGTTTCAGGTAGCTTCAAGCGCGAATAAGGGATGGTATGACTTCCTAGGAACTTCAGGGATGGAGTGGTGATGTTTGTTTGGCACGAGGAATCTTGCACTATGTGTTTCGAATTTCATAAGTTTTTGGATTTTTTTTGCAATTTTGGTGTGATGATTTGAGATATTGTCCGCCTCTGGAATGCTTGCAGATACGTTGCTTAAATAGAGGAAGTGAAGGTAAGGGGGAAACAAGGAAAGAATCATGGCATTAAGGCCATGTTTTAAAGCCATGGTCACATATTTGAAAAAATTCCATAAGTAAATATTCTTGCCAATTTTGATGATGAGTGAATCTGGACACTATTTGTACGTGATTATGGGCTTCAAGATGAGTCAAAACAATATCCCAAATACCTAAGCCTAATTCTAAATATTTTATACAATTTATTTTATATTTACTTGAAATAAATTAAAATAAATATGTAAAAAATAGGTAGAAAATACAAGGCCATGCAAAAATAAGATTAGAGGTCCTCTATGACCTTAGGAAGATATTTGAATCTTAAAAAGTTAGGCCATTGACTCAACAGTCCAAATTTGCTCAATGCACCATTCTTGAAATTTCCAAAATTTCCCCAACTTGGGCAAGCCATAAATATCTCAATTATCATCTCATGATGATGATCTTGTGCTTTTTTAAAAGCCCAGGATGTCTACTTCAATCCCTCTTTTTATCAATTTTGCATTTAAAGATGTTATCTTGATGTAAAAGGTCTTGGAAAAAAGTGGCTTTTGTTGACTTTCTAAAAATGACCTATAATGTATGAACTTGTATCTTTCAAATGTTGCATTTGTTGAACTTGGGGGATGAAGAGGAGTTGTAGGGAATTGGATTCTTTTCAAAATGAGCTTTGGTTGGAAAATTTCTGAAAACGTATGAGAAAGTTATGCTTGGTTAAAGTTTGGTTGACTTTTCCTATAGAAACCCTAATTTGCCATTTTTGACTTTTGATGAGTTATGGGCATTTCTTGAAGAGTCATGATCAACCTTTGATCAAATGATGGATATCACTTCTAAATGTTGATGTTGACCAAAAATCTTGAAGTTTGACTATACATGGGCCACAATTGACTTTTGACCTAGCATAGTTGATTTTCCAATTCTTGAGCAATTAACTGAGCAAACTTGTTGAGCAAGGCATGAAACTTGGCATGGATGATCTTGAGGACATATTAGGATAATGAATAACATTTGAGACCATTGGAGCTCAACCATCTTGATGAAAATTGAAACCCTAGTTGGGGGTTCATTGCCTTAGGAGGAGAATTGTCTGGTCAATTCTTGGTCAACCTTGAGCAATTGAGAACCTCTAGGAGTATGTCTTGTGTGAAAATGGGAGGGAAAATTTTGGGGTACAACAGCTGCCCCTGTTCAATATTTTTAAACCTGAAGATGTAGATTGGCTTGTCTGCCTTTTGTGACTGAAGGTGGAAGATGATTGAACACTAGAGTGCCCATAAATTTGCACTCGCCAAAAGTGAGACTGCTGGTAAATAATATCGGGAATGGGCTTACATGTGCCATTTGAAAAAGATGACAGAAGACTGTTAGAGATGGGCTTAAAGATGCCATCCAAGGAATATGACGGAGAGTCGTCGGAGATGGGCTTAAAGATGCCATCCAAAATAGATGTTGGCTTCGTAAGGTGTCTCTTTGTGGGGATTCCTGTTCCTACTGTCCGAGGAGGAGTCCGCTGGGGAATGTTTTTTAGGGGAATAGAGTCTAGGAGCTTCGGTTGTCCATTACTCTACTGGGGAGTCATCTCTCGACTGAAGAGATGGAAGTGAATTGGTATCTGGTCAAGATCCAGGCTTCATAGTGGCTTGCTAAGGATGATAAGGTTGACTGCTATCTGGTCGTATTCCAGGCTTCATAGCGATTTACTGAGGTAATGAGATTAAACTGTTGTCTGGTCATACTCCAGGATTTGCAGTTTCTCCAATTGGAATAGAAATCAGAAAAATATAGTGTCGATTTAACTGAACCAGGGAAAGGATCTACCGGGAAAGAATCAGTAACTAATCAATGGTCGATTCAAACTGAACCAGCAGAGGTCTTGATTTATCTTTGACTGGATAAGAATCAGAAAAATCTTAGTGTCAATTTGACTGAACCAGGAAAAGGTCTTTAATTAACTTTGAATGGATAAGAATCAGAAAAATCTTAGGATCGATTTAACTGAACCAGACAAAAGTCTTGGAATATCTTTGACTGGATAAGAATCATAAAAATCTTAGTGTCAATTTAACTGAACCAAGAGAAGGTCTTTAATTAACTTTGACTGGATAAGAATTAGAAAAATCTTAGGATCGATTTAACTGAACCAGACAAAAGTCTTGGAATATCTTCAACTGGAATATGAATCAGAGAGATATTAGTGTCGATCTGACTGAACCAGAGAAGGTATTTAATTAACTTTGACTGGATAAGAATCAGAAAAATCTTAGGATTGATTTAACTGAACCAGACAAAAGTCTTGGAATATCTTCAACTAGAATATGAATCAGATAGATCTTAGTGTCGATCTGACTAAACTAGAGAAGGTATTTAATTAACTTTGACTGGATACGAATCAGAAAAATCTTAGGATCGATTTAACTAAACCAGACAAAAGTCTTGGAATATCTTCAACTGGAATAGGAATCAGAGAGATCTTAGTGTCGATCTGACTGAACCAGAGAAGGTCTTGAATTAACTTTGAGTGGATAAGAATAAGAAAAATCTTAGGATCGATTTAACTGAACCAGACAAAATTCTTGGAATATCTTCATCTGGAATAGGAATCAGAGAGATCTTAGTGTCGATCTGACTGAACCAGAGAAGGTCTTGTGAGACATCTTTCTGCGGAGAATGCTGAAATAGCCCTTCGTCAGACGTAGCTTTTGAGAAGACTACCAGGTCACATAAGTAGTCAATGGTGTTTGTTGATTTGATCTTTTCCCTGAAAAAGGCAAAGGGTTAGTTGTATGCAATGTCATGATGTATGAAATGCATTGTGCGATAATGTTATCAAAATAAATGAGATTATGCTGTATGCGATTTGCATGCGCATGCCATGATGTATGAATATGGGATGTTATTGAGATGTTTCCCCAATCTAGGAAAATAAATCCCAGACTACTGCTGGATTGGGAAGCTGAATCCTTCATTTCCGCTGGGGATGATGAATGGATATGATTTGCCGGGGATTTTCTCATTCTGTTTGAGGATATTCTGTCGGGGATTGACTCTGCTTGAGAATAACTCTGGAGGGAGGATGCTTTGTTGGAAGATTTTGCCGATGTAGAGAAATAAACTCTGTTGGGGAATGATCTTCCGCAGTTTGGAGAAGTAAACTCTACCCGGGAGGAAGGTTATAAACTGTTTAAGATTGTAAAGCACGACTGGGGGATACAGATTTCAGTTGGAGCAGGTAAATCCTGCTTGGGGAAGAAGGAAACCAGAACTTGGTTATTTCTGCTCTATGGGGAACATAGATGTCACGGGGTCGTATGTAATGGTGACATCGTCTCAAATGGTCTCTGCCCCTGTACCTGTTGGAGGGAGTAACTGTCGGGACTACAAATGGTTTTTTTTAGACTTTGCCTCATTTCTTAAAGTCATTAGCATCTGTCTTTGTATTTTTTATGCAAGTAATTATACATAGTAATCATATTTAAATGCATATGTCAAAAATAATCATTGGACGTCTTTGTAAAACAAAACAGAAAAACAAAAACAAATAATTTTGTATTTTCAAAGAAATGATTTGTATTGATTTCTGACGTTTGCCTATAACAAGCATTTTGTACAAGGAGACTGACATTCTAGTAGGAGAACGCCGTCGTGAAAGTGAAAACTATACAAAATAGTGTACAAAGAGAAAACAACTATGTGTAATAATCCCATTTGAGTTTCAATTATGCTATTTCCCCTATGTCTTTGAGCGTCTCATCAGTTTGCTACTTGTCCGAAGTTTATTGGATTGATTGGTACCATTTGAGTCTTGGTAGATGATACCGAGGTCTGGTCGCAAGGTGATCCAATGGGACATAGTTGTACGCTTCAAATCCCTAACTTTTGCCTGAACCGTCCTTTCGGGTTTTCAGTCCACCGGGATACCCTTTTTTGCCCAAGCTGCCCTTTCAGGTTTTCGACTTGTCGGGTGTACAGGTCTTTTGTATTTATCCCTAATTTTTTCCCGAATCCTTTTGGTTCGTCGGGATGCCCTTATTTTTGCCTAGGCCAGTCAACCTAGCGGGTTTTTATTCACGCGTAGTATCTTTTCACTATGTCCGCATTAACAGGGTGAGGAAGGTCGTCACCATCCATGGTGGTTAGAATCATGGCTCCACCAGAAAATATGCTTTTGATCACAAATGGCCCTTCGTACGTGGGAGTCCATTTGCCCCTGGGATCACCTTGTGGCAGTATGATGCACTTGATTACCAGATCACCCACTTGATATACTTGACGTCTGACCTTTTTGTTGAAAGCCTTGATCATCCGTTTTTGATACGTTTGACCATGACATATAGCAGTAAGCCTTTTCTCATCAATCAGATTCAGTTGATCAGGTCGATTTTGGATCCAATCGTCTTTGTTCAAACCTGCATCCTTCATGATCCTCAAAGAAGGGATCTGGACCTCAATAGGCAGGACAACCTCCATACCATATACCAGAGAATAAGGGGTTGCCCCTGTTGACGTACGCGCTGAGGTGCGGTAAACATGAAGAGAAAAGGGTAATATCTCATGCCAGTCTTTGTATGTCACCGTCATCTTCTGTATGATTTTCTTAATATTCTTATTAGCAGCCTCCATAGCGCCATTCATCTTAGGCTGGTAAGGGGAAGAATTATGATGCTGGATCTTGAATTGTTTACAGAGTTCGGTGATCATTGTATTGTTGAGATTTATACCATTGTCTGTAATAATTCTCTCTGGCACACCATACTGACAAATTGGGTTATGCTTAATAAACCGCGCCACAACATTCTTGGTAACAGTAGCAAAAGAGGCAGCCTCAACCCACTTTTTGAAGTAATCAATGGCGACTAAGATGAAGCGATTCCAGTTGGAAGCGGTAGGTATGATCTCTCCGATCATGTCAATGCCAGACATCACAAAAGTCCATGGAGACATCAAGACATTCAAAGGAACCAGAGGTACATCTACTTTATCAGCATAGATCTGGCATTTGTGACAAGTTCAGGAATGCTGGTAACAGTCTGCTTCCATAGTGGACCAGTAGTATCCTTCCTGTAGGATCTTTTTAGCCATGGTATGTCCACTAGAATGGGTGTCAAAGGTGCCTTCATGTAAATCTGCCATAATCCTCTCTGCTTCGCTCTTGTCTATGCACCGAAGTAAAGTAGAGTCATGGTTGTGCTTGTAGAGGATTCTATTACTGAGGAATAACTTTGTGGCGAACCTTCTCAGAAACTTCTTATCATTGATAGATGCCCCCTCAAGATATTCTTGAGCCTCGAGATACCTTTTCACTTCATGGAACCAAGGTTTGTCTGCTACCTCTTTAGTGTCAATCTTGTAGCAGTGTGCTGGTTCATCCAACCTCTCAATAGTGATCCGAGGAGCCTCGTTGTCCCACTTGCCTTGAACATAGATGACATAATAGCTAGCGCGTCCTCTAACTGATTCTCTTCTCGTGGAAAATGTTCAAAGGTGACCTCTTCAAAGTGTGGAAGAAATGTCATCACATGTTCTTTGTAAGGGATGAGATTCGTGTGCTTCGTGTCCCACTCGCCTTTGATTTGATTTATTACCATGGCTGAATCCCCGAAAACACTCAAGAACTTGATCCTCAGGTCAATAGAAGCTTTGAGACCCATGATGCATGCGTCATACTCTGCCATGTTGTTGGTACAGTTGAAGCATAATCTGGCCGTGAAAGGAGTATGACAACCCTCGAGAGATATGATTACAACACTGATGCCATTTCCAAGTGCGTTAGAAGCCCCGTCTAAAACCATAGTCCATCGGGATCTTTCTTCAGGTCCTTCATCTGGTCCAGGTTCTTCCTAGTCAGTCACTAACATAATGTTCTCATCCGGGAATTCAAAGTTCATGGACTGGTAGTCATCCACATCCCGATGAGCCAAATGATCAGCTAGTACACTTCCCTTGATTTCTTTCTGGGCCGTGTATTGGATATCATATTCGGTTAAGATCATTTTCCATCTTGCTATTCTTCTGGAGAGAGTGGGCTTCTCGAAGATGTACTTGATTTGATCCATCTTAGATATCAACAAAGTAGTGTGGGTCAACATATACTGTCTCAGTCAACGAGAAGCCCATGCCAAAGCGCAACAAGTTTTCTCGAGCAGTGAGTATCTTGTCTCACAGTCGGTAAACATTTTGCTAAGGTAGTATATTGCATGCTCTTTTCGACCGGAGTCGTCATGCTGCCCCATCACACACCCCATTGAATTATCTAACACTGTTAAGTACATTATCAAAGGTCTTCCCTTAATCGGAGGCATTATAATTGGAGGCTCTTGAAGGTATTCCTTGATTCTCTCGAAGGTGGTCGGGCATTCATCATTTCACTTTACCACTTGATCTTTCTTCAGGAGTTTGAAGATTGGCTTACAAGTAGCAGTTAAATGGGAAATGAACCTGGCAATATAATTCAGGCGTCCTAAGAAGCCTCTAACCTCCTTCTCAGTGCGAGGAGCCGGCATCTCTTGTATAGCCTTCACCTTTGCAGGGACTACCTAAATACCTTTGTCACTGACAATAAAACCTATGAGTTTACCAGACCTTACCCCAAAGGTGCACTTGTTCGGATTTAACCTCAGCTTGTACATCTTCAACCTATCAAACTTTTGTAGATGATCAAGGTGTTCTTCCTCATTTTGAGATCTGGCTATCATGTCATCAACATAGACCTCTATCTAATGGTGAATCATGTCTTGAAACAAAGCTACCATGGCTCGTTGATAGGTTGCCCCAACATTCTTCAACCCAAATGGCATCACTTTGTAGCAGAAAGTTCCCCATTGTGTGACGAAGGTTGTCTTCTCCATGTCTTCGGGTGCCATCTTGATCTAATTGCAACTAGAGAAACCATCCATGAAGGAAAAGATCTTGTGCTACACGGTGTTGTCAACCAGAATGTTAATGTGGGAGAGCGGAAAGTTATCCTTGGGGCTTGCCCTGTTCAAATCTCGATAGTCCATACACATTCGTACCTTGCTGTCCTTTTTAGGCACCGAGACTATGTTAGCAACCCATTGAGGATAAGAGGCGACAGCTAGGAACCCAACGTCAAATTGTTTCATAACTTCTGCTTTGATCTTCTCTGACATTTTAGGGCGCATACGATGGACCTTCTGCTTTACCAGAGGGAAATCTTCTTTAGTTGGCAGACGGTGAACCACAATATCGATATCCAGTCCTGGCATGTCTTCATATGACCAGGCAAAGATCTCAACATAATCATGCAACATATGAATCAGATGCTGTTTGACACGAAGCTCCAAATTTGCACCCATCTTGACCTCTTTTATGTTCTCTTCTGTGCCTAAGTTCACTGTCTCAATTGGATTTTCATGAGGATGTATGGCCCTTTCTTCCTGCTGTAACAGTCTAGCAAGTTCTCCAGGTACCTCACAATATTCCTTACCTTCGTCCTCGGCTTGGTTGATCAGACTTTCAAAGTCATAACTGACAATAGCAGAACTGTTATCAATGGGATCCATAGTGGATATGGATCTGCAGTCGATACGTGAGTATGTTTAAGAGCATAGCTGTATATACAGAGTAAAAGCATAAAAGAAAAACAAAGAGTGCAAAATTTGTATGCATAAACGTTCAATGCTTTATTAATGTCATATGTAATTGAAATATGATAACCATCACAAATAAACCAATGTGCCCCGGGTAAGACACATGGCCATAAAGTTATATTGTTTATTACATATCCAAAAAAAAAAGACAATTACTTTTGAACAAAAGTAATCGGTACAAAGTCTCTTTCGGTCCAGTTATTGGGTCCATCGTTGGTAGTAGGGAAGATCTAACTATCCATGTCATTGTCATCGTCTCCGTCTTCTAGAGCGTTGACCCTATGATTGCTGATGTGTAGGGGAGGTCCTCCAGCACGAGCACGTCGAACAACCCTTTGAGCCCCTGAACATAAACCCAAACCAAACTTATCAGACTTGTACAGAATATCAGGGAGTTGGCCCCATATGGTAGACTCACCTTCTTCGATAACTGCTTTTGTATCCTTAAGAGAAGCCATCCTCAAGGGAGGTCTGATGGTCTTTGGCAGATTGGTGACAATTTCAGTTGCAGCCAAAGTCTGAGGCACCTCTTAGAAATTCTGACACGGAGTCTCGATGAACTCGCCATCCATTTCTACGTACCTGAAGGAGTTCAGGTGACTAACCATGTATACTTCTTCATCGTGTACCGTGATAATCTTTCCTTTTACCGGGTACTTCATCATCTGATGCATAGTAGATGTGACAGCTCCCGCCCCATGGATCCAAGGGTGACCCAATAAACAAGAATAAGATGGTCTGATATCCATCACGTAGAAGGTAGAGTAGAAAGTCTGAGAACCGACTTTGATGGGGATGTCCACCTCCCCGTGCACCATTCTCTTCGAACCATCGAAAGCTCTCACTACTATGTTGCTGGGTTTCAAGGTCAAACCTTTACAATCTAGTCTATCCAGAGCCTTCTTAGGCAGCACTTTTAATGATGAACCAGTATCTACTAGAAAGTGGGCCAAAGTAGTGCCCCTACACTCGACGGAAACATGCAGCGCATCATTGTGTTTTCTCCCTCTTGGTGTTAGATCAACATCAGAAAAACCCAAACTGTTATCAGCCGTCAAACTGGCCACACAATCCTCAAATTGGTCAGTGGATGTTTCTTGTGGCACATGGGCCGTCTTAAGGAAATTCACCAAAGCCTTTGCATGAGCTTCGGAGCACAATAATAAGGCTAGCATAGAAATCTTTGAAGGGGTCTTCCCCAACTGTTCGACCATATAGTAGTCGCTTTTCTTGATAATTTTCAAAATTTCTTCCGTCTCCTTCTTGGAATCCTTTGGGATAGATACTGACTGCGCCTTCGTCTGGACAGGATCAATCAATATGTCTTTGCCCCGAGTCTCGGACGACTCGGTGATAGGGGTGTCAGTGGGGGTGATCACAGGAATTGCAGTAGTGGTATCAGCAAGAACAAAAGTAGGAATGATCACATGACCAGTAACAACTTTTAGAGGAGAAATATCAAGGGATAACACTCTTCCAATTCTTGTTATTTTGCTGGTTCCAACAATGTTGCCAATGTTGGGATCAACATTTTCAGAAACCTGGTCTTCAACAGCCATCAGGTCTTGCTTGACGCTGTGGTAGTAGACGTCACCCCCATAGTTTCAGGGAACAGTTTTATCCGAGGGAGTATGGGATTGGCCCTGGCATGGTGATAATAATGGAGCCAACTTCGGAGAAGATGTAATCCTGACGGGTCTTTTGGTGGAGACCCTAGGAGGATTGGTGGAAATGATTATTATTGAAACATCTTTGCAAGAAATATTCGGAACGAGAGTCTTTTCAAACAAAATTTCTACGTCATCCATCAGGCGCTGAACACCTGCCTTCAATAAATGACAACCCGCCGGTAGAGATAAACATAAGTGGCAACCTTCACCACAGACCAGAAATAAACCGACTTTCAATAAGTTCCACTTGACAGTCAGAAGAGGAGTAACAAGTTCCTCAACAGAAGTAACGAACATATCGTCTTCAATGGCATTAACACCACAATCGTGTTTGGGCATAGGAGCAGTGATAACATTGGGAATTTCAGGGGCGTCAAATTCAATTTCCTTCGCCTCGAGAAGGTCTTGCACCTAGTTTTTCAAAGCCCAACAGTCGTTGGTATCATGGCCTAGACTCTCTGAATGGTAAGCACAACAGGCATTTGGATTATAGCGGGGAGAGACGGTGTTGGGATTCCTCAGAGCTTCCTTCAAAGTTACCAGATTAGACTTCAGTAAATGTGGCAAGATTTGAAATATAGTCATGTTTATCCGGGAAAACTGTCTTATCGGCCTTTCTGTTCTCGGCTAACTATTCCTTTATTGAGTAGGTGCGAGCTTAGAGATCACGACAGCCCCTACCGCTGGACGGTGTTCAGTTCTGTCCTGATTCCTTTGATGGTACACAAAACTAACCTCTTTCTTCCTAGCAAATGGCTTCCTTACGGCACTGGAGGATGCATCCTTTTGGATCTTACCACTTCTAATTCCAGCTTCCACCCTTTCTCCTGTCAGAATTAATTTAGTGGAGCCGGCTGAAGAGCTTCCAATAAGGTGATTGAAAAATGGACCGTATAAGGTACCAAGAAACATATCCACCAGCTCCCTATTCGATAGGGGAGGTTGAACTCTTCCTGCTAAGTCCCTCCATTTATGAGCATAGTCCTTAAAGCCCTCGCTCGAACCTATAGACATACTTTGGGTTTAAGTATGGGTGGGAGAAAGGTCTGCATTATACTGATACTGCTTAGAGAAAGCAGCAGCCAAGTCTTCCCAATTATGAATGTTGGCCCTTTCCAACTGGTAGAACCATTCTAGTTGAGTTTTGGACAAACTATCCTGAAATACATGGACCCACAAGTCCTTGTCAACAGTATGGGGCTGGACCTTCCTCACATAAGATCGGAGGTGCATTTTGGGACATAAAACCCCATCATATTTGGAAAACACTGGCACCTTGAACTTTTGTGGGATGACAACCTCCGAGACCAAACCCAGCTCTTCAAAGTCTAGATCCGGTACCTTCCGGACCTCCATTGCATTCAAACGATCCTCCATTTATTTATATTTTTCATCAGCAGGAGGATACTGCTCCTCATCATAGTCAGATTCATTATCAGATTCCCGTGGACTGGGGTCTTCCTCTCTTGTCTCCCATTCTTAATTTTCTCCTTCCTTTGATGAAGTTACCAGTTCAGAGGCTCCCTGCAGTGGTCCTTTGATCCTTCTTCCCAGATTCACTAACCCAGTTGGCTTCTTTGGATTCTTCTTTCCTTTAATAAGCATGGCTTTCAGTTCTTCTTGCCCCTTGGTCAGAGCCATGATCATCTATTGGACCTGGGCATTCTGAGTATGTAGATCCTTCACTGTTTGTTCTAGAGCCATTGCTGAAATAAACAACAAAGAGGATGAGAAACCTGCTTTGAAACCTGCTTATGCAATGATATGTATGATATATGTATGCAATGTTTTCAAGGATTTCTAAGACACAAATTTTCTTAAACAGAAAGAGCACAAACATTAATTGTATTAAGATATTTTATTGATCACAATAATGCCTCTTGGGCTCACAAAGGGATCAAAGCAACAATAAAATTATCCAAGCAAAAGAAGACTCAAGTTTCCCATGGGCACATCCTCTTTGGTGCAATGTATGCATTTATATTCCTCTCCTCGTGAAGTAACCGGGTGAGCTCTAGAACCTTCTTCTTACTGGCGTATAATTGGGTTTCAAAGGTATCCTGTTCTTCTTTGAGTTGAATCCAGGACTTCTGTAGCTCCTCAAGATCAGTTGGCATGTCAGTATGAAGCACAGTGTAAGGAGTGTCTCCCTCAATAATTGGTTCCATAATCACAGGTAAGATGGCGGGGTAAGTCATCATAAGACATTGAGCACGAGCTCACACCCATTTGAGGCAAGGCTCAAGAGGGATGGAATTATTGTGTCCCAGTATCTTGCTATCAACTCTGTTTATCATGCCCCAAGCTCGAATGAACCTCTTGCGATAACCCTGAACATCATTCCCATAGTCAAATGTGATTCCTTGGACGAGTGTGTCGTGAGGACCATCCCTTCTAGCATAACCAAACTGTCACAACTCCAAATAAGGATTATAAGTGATTCCTCCCCTAATGCCTAAGAGAGGGACATTAGGGAATTCCCCACAGTGATCAATGATAGTGATACTCTGCAAGGATCGGGAACACCAATGAATATTCGAATGTGTAAGGGTCATCAGCCTATGAGACCATCTCATACCATGATCATTCTTCAAAATAGACCGGGGTAGGTGTGAAATAAACCACTTAGCCAATAGAGGAGTGCAACACAGAAGGGTCCTTCTTCTCTTTAGAGTGCGAGTATATAGAGAGTGTAGAATATCCCCAAGTAAAGTAGGTATCAGATTATGAGACAGAAAAATCTTAACCGCATTTACATCTATGAGTTGGTCCGTGTTAGGTAATAGTACCATCCCATAGATGATAAGGGCCAACACTTCTTCAAAAGCTTGTAAATCCAGGCTATCCCAAAAATGGCGAGCTTTCTCAAATAAAAACTTAGCTGGAAATCCTTGGACACTTCTTCTGGTTTCCCAATTTGCCAACATCAGACCATTGTAAAGACAGAGCTTGAGCAATCTCTTCAGGCTTTAGGTCTCTTTCCATACCGTTGAATGGTGGATGATTAAGGATATGTACCCCTAATAATTGAGAAAACTCCTCTATAGTAGGCACTAACTGGTAATCCGGAAAAGTGAAGCAGTGGTGTAACGGGTCAAAGAACTGAAAGCGCACCTTTAACATTTCTTCATCAGGGGTTGAAGTGACCAAGTTGAGAAGTCGACCATGTTTTTCAGTGAAGGGAGAGCTTTCAGGAATCCTTGATGCTAATTCCTTGAGTTGAGGAGGTATTTTCACAAGGTTGATTTGGATAGTGTTCCTGTGGGCAGATGTCATGTCCTACAATACAAGACAAAGATAAGCCCTAGAAAAACCTTGAAATGGTTAGTATGATATGCCATGTTATGATGTCATGAATATGCTAAGAAATCACCGATATAGAAAGCACAAGCAAATTACACCAAAAACCTTAGGTTTAAGGCTTGCATGGGTTTTAAGGTCATACCCTCTTAAAGTTGGATTGATTCAACCTATCCTATAAATCATAACCGGGTTCTAAGGGATCTCAATATCACCGATCTTTTCCATAAGTTTCATTTCGATAAGCGACTGACTCGCAACCAAACAAAACTCGGGAGTCAAATCTCAGTAAGTGTAGCATCGAGTATCTGCAGACTTTGGGAATACACCAAAGACGGCCATCTCGCTATGTCCTAATGGCCAAGTTGTTCATTTAAAGGTTCTAAGGTCAGTTGATGTTTCATGACACCATGTAGCGGCCCCGTATTCTCCTTGATTAACTCAAGGGCTACCAGTACCAACCAAAGTGTCGCATCAACGTATCCATCGCTTCAACCGTGTCGGTATACCCAGCACAGTTTCCATGATCTATTGCTACTTACCTAAAAGGTTTCCCAAGATTTAGGTGTAGGATCTATAGTACCCAACCAAATACCCTTAAAAGTAAAGCAAACAAACAAACAAAGAATCAAAATGATCTAGACCCTAAGGTAAACCCCACTTTTACAATTCCCCAGCAGAGTCGCCAGTTCTGTGATACAGTGGAAGAACCGAATGTTATATACTGGTTTTGCATTTTGTGTTTGCAAATATTGCGGTAAGCAAGAGTCGCCACTGGCTTTTCTTTTATCCAACAAAGGAAAGGGTGAAAAGAACAGAAAAAGACCTTTTTCGAGATTTTCTGAGTAAGGGGGGTAGATTATGGAAAGGGAAGGTGTTAGCACCCTTTCCATCCGTGGTTTTCCACGGGCTCTTAGGTACTTGCTCATTTTTGAAATATGTTTGTGTTTGTGTGTTTTGAAAGTTTTTGTTTGCTTTATGGTAACTCTTGTATTAGCCCTCAAGAATGTGATAAAGCATTTTGAAAAGATTTTTGAAAGTGTGTAAGTTTGAAAATTTCAGGTTGGAGCAAGTACTTAAGAGTCATCTACCTACTCGAAAAAGGACGTTCTTTTCCTCCTTTCCTTTAGATAATGTTGTCCTACTATTAGTCAGTAGGTGGCCCTATCGTTGGATGTTGAGGGACTATCGAAGGGACACTATGGTCAATGCAGGCAACATGTAAAGATATCTTAGCATTTCGAAGGGACTGTCATCATATAGGAAACATCGAGGGACAAGATCATTTACCGAAAGGCAACTCGAGGGACGTTTAGGGACCATGATCTTTTATGATGACTTTTATACCGAGGGTCTTTGCTAAGATATCCCTACGTTTGAGGGACATAACCATTTCCGAGGCAACCGAGTGAGGAATACCCTAAGGGTGCAAGTGTGAGAAGTGTGTTTTTCAGTTATATTATCTTGAGGTTAGTGATCTAACTATTAATTTGATTAATCTTGTCATACACACCTAATTTACTAACAATTATATACAAGCATACAAAAATGTAAAAAAAGCGAGAAATAAAGGTTCCTACGCTATTACAGGGCTTTGGTGTAGATACATAATAATAGACGAAAAGTAAAGTGTGGAATTAAAAGTGCGTAAATTTAAGTCCTAAACTATTACAACCGTAAGTAGTTAAAATATTATAAAAGATGCGTGAATAAGATAAACGCGCGTAAAATGGAAAGAAACATCTAACAACCTAAAAAAGGGTCTAAGTAAAAAACTTATTTGTTTGATTTTTGTTTTAATTAAGAAAAATAGTTAAATTAAACATCCTAAAGTCTATTTAAAAAAATAAAAGTTAATTAAGAAAAATAGTCTAAGTTTTTTTATTTTTTTATTATGAAAAGAAAATAATTAAATCTAATTAAATCCTAAGTTTAGTTCATTTTAAATTAAAGAAAATAGTTAAAATATTTATTTAAATTATTTACAAAATTAGTTTAATTAAAAAATACTAACCTAATATTTTTGGTGACTTTTTTATGATTTTTTTTATGGTTAATTAAATAAATGATAGCAAAAATTAAAAAAAAGAAAATATTAAAACAAAAACAAATGGGCCTGGGGTTTCTTAGCAAAACAAGGGGTGCTGATTGAAAACGTGCTAGGCGCAAACGTGAGAAACCCAGCTGCACTAGATCCTATGTTTCCAGCCCTTGCAAGTCTACCATGAAGCTGCATGTGGAGGCACTTTGATTTGGATCATATGGTGATGACCTGATGGTACATGGTGAGTACGCTTGGCTTTGAAGTGCCTGATCTGCAAATATAACAAGAGAAAAATGGAAAAGATGAAGCCTGGGATTGAACCCAGGTCCTCTAGCCTAAGAAACACACTTTTTACCACCCAACCATTTAACTCAATTGTTATTATATTAAAACAAAAACAATATAATAGAATCAAATATGAGATCCTAGTCAGCAAAATGGCGCACTATAAAATTTAAACGAGACAATCAGATCACGTGATATTGCCACGCCTTGTCCCCAACAGAGTCAACAAGTCAAAGACGCCGGAGCAGATCTCCGTTCGTCTTCTCCGGGCATACGAAAATGGGATCCACAATTTTAAAGGCTTTAAGTCCAAAATCAAAGGCCTATTCCACACAAAATCGCCTCCCGAATCTGAATCTGACCTTAGTTTTAACAGATCATGCCTTAATCATTCAATTCACACCAAGATCCGGATTATACCCTAAACATCGCAAATCCTTGTTTGAGTACCTATCGTTTCATGTAATACGTTAGAAACAAGCAGAAAGATGACATGAACATGAAAATGTGAATTAAAACCATTTATATTGCATGTATTGAAAGGTTCAATTATTCAAATTTTGCCAAACAGAGATAATTTGGTTGGCCGGTTTCAGGCAGCTTCAAGTGCAGATAAGGGATGGTATGAATTCCTGGGAACTTCAGGGATGGAGTGGTGATGTTTGTTTGGCATGAGGAATCTTGCACTATGTGTTTCGAATTTCACAATTTTTTGGATTTTTTTTGCAATTTTGGTGTGGTGATTTGAGATACTGCCCGCCTCTGGAATGCTTGCAAATACGTTGCTTAAATAGAGGAAGTGAAGGTAAGCGGGAAACAAGGAAAGAATCATGGTACTAAGGCTATGTTTTAAAGGCATGATCACATATTTGAAAAAATGCCATAATTGAAGATTCTTGCCAATTTTGATGATGAGTGAATTTGGACACTATTTGCACGTGATTGTGGGCTTCAAGATGAGTCAAAATAATAGCCCAAACACCTAAGCCCAATTCCAAACATTTTATACAATTTATTTTATATTTACTTGAAATAAATTAAAATAAATATGTAAAAAATATGTAGAAAATACAAGGCCATGCAAAAATAAGATTAGAGGTCCTATATGACCTTAGGAAGATATTTGAATCTTAAAAAGTTAGGCCATTGACTCAACAATCCAAATTTGCTCAACGCACCATTCTTGAAATTTCCAAAATTTTACCAACTTGGGCAAGCCATAACTTGCTCAATTTTTATCTCATGATGATTATCTTGTACTTTTTGGAAAGCCCGAGATGTCTAGTTCAATCCCTATTTTTATCAATTTTGCATTTGAAGATGTTATCTTGATGTAAAAGGTCTTGGAAAAAAGTGGCTTTTGTTGACTTTCTAAAAATGACCTGTAATGTATGAACTTTTATCTTTCAAATGGTAAATTTATTGAACTTGGGGGATGAAGAGGAGTTGTAGGGAATTGGATTCTCTTCAAAATGAGATTTTTTTGGAAAATTTATGATAAAGTATGAGAAAGTTATGCTTGGTCAAAGTTTGGTTGACTTTTTCTATAGAAACCCTAATTTGCCATTTTTGACTTTTGATAAGTTAGGGGCATTTCTTGGAGAATCATGATCAAACTTTTATCAAATGATGGATATCACTTAAAAATGTTGATGTTGACCAAAAATCTTGAAGTTTGACTGTACATGGGCCACAATTGACTTTTGACCTAGCACAGTTGATTTTTCAATACTTGAGCAATTGACTGAGCAAACTTGTTGAGCAAGGCATGAAACTTGGCATGGATGATCTTGTAGACATATTAGGATAATGGAGAACATTTGAGACCATTTAAGCTTAACCATCTTGATGAAAATTGAAACCCTAGTTGGGGGTTCATTGCCTTAGGAGGAGAATTGTCTGGTCATTTCTTGGTCAAACTTGAGCAATTGAGAACCTCTAGGAGTATGTCTTGTGTGAAAATGGGAGGGCAAATTTTGGGGTACAACAATACTATTCCCTAACATGGACCAACTCATAGATGTGAATGCGGTTAAGATTTTTCTGTCTCATAATCCGGTACCTGCCTTACTTGGGGATATTCTACACTCTTTGCATACTCACACTCTAAAGAGAATAGGGACCCTTCTGTGTTGCACTCCTCTATTGGCTAGGTGGGTTATTCCGCACCTACCTCGGTCTATTCTAAGAAATGAGCAGGGTATGAGATGGTCTCATAGGCTGATGTCCCTTACACATTCAGATATTCATTGGTGTTCGCGATCCTCGGAGAATGTTACCATCATTGATCGATGTGGGGAATTCTCTAATGTACCTCTCTTGGGCATTAGGGGAGGAATCACTTATAATCCTTGTTTAGCGTTGCAATAGTTTTGTTACGCTAGAAGGGATGGTCCTCACAACACACTCGTCCAAGGAATCATGTTTGACTATGAGAATGATGTTCAAGGTTATCGCAAGAGGTTCATTCGAGCTTGGGGCATGATAAACAGAGTTTATAGCAAGAAACTGGGGCATAAAAATTCCATCCCTCTTGAGCCTTACCTCAAATGGGTGCGAGCTCATGCTCTATGTTTTATGATGCCTTACCCCTCCATCTTACCTGTTATTATGAGGCCAATTGCCGAGGGAGACACTCCTTACACCGTGCTTCATCCTGATATGCCAACTAATTTTGAGGAGCTACGGAAATCCTGGATCCAACTTAAAGAAGAAGTTTCTAGAGGTCACCCGGTTACTTCACGAGGAGAGGAGTATAAATGCCTACATTGCACCAAAGAGGATGCGTCTGTGGAAAACTTGAGTCTTCTTTTGCTTGGAGAATTTTATTGTTGCTTTGTTCCCTTTGTGAGCCCAAGAGGCATTATTATGATCAATAAAATATCTTAATACAATTAACGTTTGTTCTCTTAAGAAAATTTGAGTCTTAGAAATCCTTCAAAACATTGCATACATATATCATACATATCATTGCATAAGCAGGTTTATCATCCTTTTCGCTGTTTATTTCAGCAATGGCTCTAGAACAAACAATGACGGATCTACAGACTCAATGCCCAGTTTCAACAGATGATCATGGCTCTGACCAAGGGGCAAGAAGAACTAAAAGCCTTACTTATTAAATAAAAGAGGAAGCCAAGGAAACCAACTGGTGTGGTGAACTTGGGAAGAAGGATCAGAGGACCAGTGTTGCGAACCTCTAAACTGATAACTTCATCAAAGGAAGGAAACAATAAAGAGGAGGAAACAAGAGAGGAAGACTCCAGTCCAAAAGAATCCGATGATGAATCTGACTATGATGAGGAACAATATCCTCCTGCTGATAAAAAATACAAACAACTGGAGGATCGTTTGAATGCAATGGAGGTCCGGAAGGTACCGGGTCTGGATTTTGAAGAGATGGGTTTGGTTTCTGGGGTTGTCATCTCGTAAAAGTTCAAGGTGCTGGTGTTCACCAAATATGATGGGGTTTCATGTCCCAAGATGCACCTCCGATCTTATGTGAGGAAGATACAACCTCACACTGCTGACAAGGACTTATGGGTCCATTTCTTTTAGGATAGTCTGTCCGGAACTCAACTAGAATGGTTCTACCAACTGGAAAGGGCCAACATCCATAATTGGGAAGACCTGGTTGCTGCTTTCTACAAGCAGTATCAGTACAATGCAGACCTTGCTCCCACCCGTACACAACTCCAAAGTATGTCTATGGGTTCAAGCGAGGGCTTTAAAGACTATGCTCAGAAGTAGTGGGATTTAGCAGGAAGAGTCCAACCCCCCCTGTCTGATAGGGAGCTAGTGTATATGTTTCTAGGTACCCTGTCTGGTCCATTTTTCAATCACCTGATTGGAAGCTCCTCAGCCAGCTTCACTGAATTGATCTTGACGAGAGAAAGAGTGGAAGCTAGAATTAGGAGTGGTAAGATCCAGAAGGATGCGTCCTCCAGTGCAGCAAGGAAGCCATTTTCTGGGAAAAAAGAGGTTAGTGTTATGTACAACCAAAGGAATCAGGACATAACTGAACGCCGTCCAGCGGTAGGGGCTATTATGATATCTAAACCTGCACCTACTCAACAAAGGAACAATCAGTCGAGAGCAGAAAGGCCTGTGATACAATTCACCCAGATAAATATGACTTTATCTCAAGTCTTGCCTCAATTACTGAAATCCAATCTGGTTACCTTGAGGGAAGCTCCCAAGAATCCCAACGCCGCATCTCCCCGCTACAATCCCAATGCTCGATGCGCCTACCACTCTGAGACTCCGGGGAATGAGACGAACGACTGCTGGGCTTTGAAAAACAAGGTGCAAGACCTTATTAAAGAAAAGGAGATTGAATTCGATGCTCCGGAAACTCCCAACGTCATAACTGCACCCATGCCCAAGCATGGCTCGGGAAACAATGCTATTGATGTTGTCTTCGCCACAGAAGATGATGGCAATGACTATGATGTGGATAGCTGGATCTTACCTACTACCAACGATGGACCTAGTTATTGGACGGCAAAGGACCTTGTACCAATTACTTTTATTCAGAAGTAATTGTCTTTCTTGTTTTTGGATATGTAATAAACAATATAAACTTTTTTGCCATGTGTCTTACCCGGGGCATAATGGTTTATTTGTGAGGGTTATCATATTTCAATTTCATATGGCATTAATAAAGCATTAGACGTTTATGCATACAAATTTTATGCTCTTTGTTTTTCTTTTCTGCTTTTTTACTTTGTTTATACAACTATGCTCTTACACACACTCACGTATCAAACTGCAGATCCATATCCACTCTGGATCCCATTGATAATAGTTCTGCTATTGCCGGTTATGACTTTGAAAATCCGATTAACCAAGCCGAGGACGAAGGTGAGGAAGATTGTGAGGTACCCATAGAAATTGCTAGAATGTTACAGCAGGAAGAAAGGGCTACACAACCTCATGAGGATCCAATCGAGACAATAAATTTGGGCACAGAAGAGAATAGAAAAGAGGTCAAGATAGGTGCAAATTTGGAGCTTAGTGTCAAACAGCGTTTGATTCAGATGTTGCATGATTATGTTGAGATCTTTGCCTAGTCATATGAAGACATTTCAGGACTAGACACGGATATTGTGGTTCATCGTCTGCCAACTAAAGAAGGTTGCCCACCGGTAAAGCAGAAGGTCCGTCTTATGCGCCCTGAAATGTCAGAGAAGATCAAAGCAGAAGTTATGAAACTGTTCAACACTGGGTTCCTAACTGTCACCTCTTATCCCCAATGGGTTGCCAATGTAGTTCCGTTGCCTAAAAAGGGCGGCAAGGTACGAATGTGTGTGAACTACAGAGATTTGAACAGGGCAAGCCCCAAGGATGACTTTCCGCTTCCCCACATTGACGTTCTGGTTAAAAACATCGTGCAACACAAGATCTTTTCCTTCATGGAAGGTTTCTCTGGTTACAATCAGATCAAGATGGCACCTGAAGACATGGAGAAGATAACCTTCATCACACAATGGGGCACTTTCTGCTACAAACTGATACCGTTTAGGTTGAAGAACACCGGTGCAACCTATCAGCGAGCCTTGGTAGCTTTGTTTCATGACATGATTCACCATGAGAGAGAGGTCTATGTTGATGACATGATAGCCAGGTTCCAAACTGAGGAAGAGCGCCTTGATCATCTACAAAAGTTGTTTGATAGGTTGAAGACGTACAAGCTGAGGTTAAATTCGAACAAGTGCATCTTCGGGGTAAGGTCTGGTAACTTGCTAGGTTTCATTATCAGTGACAAGGGCATTCAGGTAGACCCTGCAAAAGTGAAGGCTATACAAGAGATTCCGACTCCTTGCACTGAGAAGGAGGTCAGAGGCTTCTTAGGACGCTTAAATTACATTGCCAAGTTCATTTCCCATTTAACTGCTACTTGTGAGCCAATCTTCAAATTCTTGAAGAAAGACTAAGTGGTAAAGTGGAATGACGAATGCCAAACTGCCTTCGAGAGAGTCAAGGAATACCTTAAAGAGCCTTCAATTATGACGCCTCTGATTGTAGGAAGACCTTTGATAATGTACTTAACAGTGCTAGATAATTCAATGGGGTGTGTGCTGGGGCAGCATAACGAGTCTGGTCAAAAACAACATGTAATATACTACCTTAGCAAAAAGTTTACCGACCGTGAGACAAGATATTCACCACTCGAGAAAACTTGCCGCGCTTTGGCATGGGCTGCTCGCCGACTGAGACAATATATATTGACCCACACCAATTTGTTGATATCTAAGATGGATCCTATCAAGTACATCTTTGAGAAGCCCGCTCTCTCCGGAAGAATAGCAAGATGACAAATGATCTTGACCGAATACGATATCTAATACACGACCCATAAAGCAATCAAGGGAAGTGTACTAGCTGATCATTTGGCTCATCAGGCTGTGGATGACTACCAGTCCATGAACTTTGAATTCCCAGATGAGAACATCATGCTAGTGACTGACTATGAAGAACCTGGACCAGATGAAGGACATGAGGAAGGATCCCAATGGACCATGGTTTTTGATGGAGCCTCCAATGCACTCGGCAATGGCATCGGTGCTGTAATCATATCCCCATAGGGATGTCATACTCCTTTCACCCCCCGATTATGTTTCAATTATACCAACAATATGGCGGAGTATGAAGCATGCATCATGGGTCTCAAAGCTGCTATAGACCTGAAGATCAAGTTCTTGAGAATTTTCGGGGATTCAGCCTTGGTAATAAGTCAGATCAAATGGGAGTGGGACACGAAGCACCCTAATATCATCCCTTACACAGAACATGTGCTGACGTTGCTTCCACACTTTGAAGAAGTAACCTTTAAACATTTTCCACGAGAAGAGAACCAGTTAGCAGACACGCTAGCTACTATGTCATCTATGTTCAAGGTCAAGTGGGACAACGAGGCTCCTCAGATCACTATTGAGAGGTTAGATGAACCAGCATACTGCTATGAGATTGTTATTGAAGAAGTAGCAGACAAACCTTGGTTTCATGAAGTGAAGAGGTATCTCGAGGCTCAAGAATATCCTGAGGGGGCATCTGTCAATGATAAGAAGTTTCTAAGAAGGTTCACCGCAAAGTTCTTCCTCAGTAATAGAATCCTCTACAAGCACAATCATGACTCTACTTTACTTCGGTGCGTAGACAAGAGCGAAGTGGAGAGGATCATGGCAGATTTACACGAAGGTACCTTTGGAACCCACTCTAGTGGATACACCATGGCTAAAAAGATCCTATGGGCGGGATACTATTGGTCCACTATGGAAGCAGACTGTTATCAACATTCCCGAACTTGTCACAAATTCCAGATCTATGCTGATAAAGTGCATGTACCTCAGGTTCCCTTGAATGTCTTGATGGCTCCTTGGCCCTTTTCAATGTGGGGCATTGACATGATCGGAGAGATTAGGCCTACCGCTTCTAATGGGCATCACTTCATTCTAGTGGCCATTGATTACTTCACGAAGAGGGTCGGGGCTGCCTCTTTTACTACTGTTACCAAGAATGTTGTGGCACGGTTTATCAACCATAACCTGATTTGTTGATATAGTGTGCTAGAGAGAATCATCACAGACAATGGTACAAATCTCAACAATACAATGATCACCGAACTCTGTAAATAATTCAAAATCCAGCATCATAGTTATTCCCCTTACCGGCCGAAGATGAATGGCATTATGGAGGCTGCTAACAAGAATATAAAGAAAATCATACAGAAGATGACGATGACATACAAAGATTGGCATGAGATGTTACCATTTGCTCTTCATGGTTACCGCACCTCAGCACGAACTTCAGCAGGGGCAACACCTTATTCTCTGGTATATGGTATGGAGGCTGTCCTGCTTATTGAGACCCAAATCCCTTCTTTAAGGATCATGAAGGATGCAGGTTTGAATGAAGACGATTGGATCCAAACTCGACTTGATCAACTGAATCTGATTGATGAGAAAAGGCTTACTGTTGTCTGTCATGGTCAGATATACCAAAAACAGATGATCAAGGCTTTCAAAAAAAAGGTCAGACGTCAAGTGTGTCAAGTGGGTGATCTGGTAATCAAGCGCATCATACTGCCGCAAGGTGATCCCAGGGGAAAATGGGCTCCCACATACGAAGGGCCATTTGTAATCAAAATCATATTTTCCAGTGGAGCCATGATTTTGACCACCATGGATGGTGACGACTTTTCTCACCCTATTAATGCGGACATAGTGAAAAGATACTACGTGTAAATAAAGACCCGCTAGGTTGACTGGACTAGGAAAAATAAGGGCATACCGGTGAACCAAAAGGGTTCAAGAAAAAATTAGGGATAAAGACAAAAAAATCTGTACACCTGGCAAGTCGAAAACCTGCAAAGGCGGCTTGGGCAAAAAAGGGTATCCCGGTGGACTGAGAACCCGAAAGGGCGCTCTTGGAAAAAGTTAGGGATTTGAAGTGTATCACTATGTCCCATTGGATGACCTTGCGATCATACTTCAGTATCAACTATCAAGCTCAAACGGTACTAATCAATCCAGTCACCTTCAGACAAGTAGAAAAGTGATGAGACGCTCGAAGACATAGGGGCAATAGCAGATTTGAAACTCAATGGGATTATTACACATCATTGTTTTCTCTTTGTACACTATTTTGTGTAATTTTCATTTCTTACGACGGCGTTCTCCTACTAGAACGCCAGTCTCTTTGTACAAAATGCCTGTTATAGGCGAACTTCAAAAAAATCAATACAAATCATTCCTTGAAAGTATAAAACTATTTGTTTTTCTTTTTCTGTTTTGTTTTGCAAAAACGTCCAATGACTTATTTTTGACATATGCATTTAAGTATGATTATTGTTCACAAATACCTGCATAAAAACAGAAAGATGATTACTAATGATTTTAAGAAACTCGCCAAAGTCTAAGAAACAATTTACAGTCCCGACAGTTACTCTTTCCAGCAAGTACAAGGGCAAAGACGGTTTGAGACGAAGTCACCATTACATACGACCCCGTGATGTCTATGTTCCCGACATAGTAGAAACAACCAAAGTTTTGATCTCCTCCTTCCCCTAGCAGGAATTACTTCCTCCAGCAAAGTTCCTTCAGAGAGCTGAAATCTCTTTTCCCAGTCGAGTTTTATAATTTCAAACAGTTCAGAAAACCTCCTTCCGAGTAGAGTTTATTTCTCAAACTGCAGAAGCTCATTCCCCAACAAAGTTTATTTCTCTACATCGGCAAAGTCTTCCAACAAAGAATCCTCCCTCCACAGAGTTATTCTCAATCAGAGTCAATCCCCGACAGAATACCCTCAAACAGAAAGAGGAAATCCCCAGCGAATCATCTCTATTCATCATCCCAACAAAAATGAAGGATTCAGCTTCCCAATACTCTCCAGCAACAGTCTGGGATTTACTTTCCCAGACTGGAAAATATCACAATAGCATCCCATATTCATACATCATGACATTGCATATGACCAACTCTTTACCTTTTTCAGGAAAATATCAAATCAACATACACCGCTAGTTATGTGACCTGAGTAGCCTTCTCAAAAGCCACGTCTGATGAAGGGCTATTTCAACAATTTCCTCAGAAATACGTTCTTAAAAGATCCCTACTCTGGTTCAGTCATATCAACACTAAGATCTCTCTAATTTCTATTCCAATTGAAGATATCCCAAGACTTTTGTCTGGTTCATTTGAATCGATACTAAGATTCTTCTGATTTCCATTCCAGTCAAAGTTGATCCAAGACCTTATGTGGTTCAGTTTGATCAACACTAAGATCTCTCTGATTTCTATTCCACTTGAAGATATTCCAAGACTTTTGTTTGGTTTAGTTGAATCATTACTAGGATTCTTATGATTTCCATTCCAGTCAAAGTTGATCCAAGACCTTCTCTGGTTCAGTTAGATCGAAACTAAGATTTCTCTGATTTCTATTCCAGTTGAAGATATTCCAAGACTTTTGTGTGGTTCAGTTGAATTGATACTAAGATTCTTATGATTTCCATTCCAGTCAAAGTTAATTAAAGACCTTCTCTGGTTCAGTTAGATCGACACTAAGATCTCTCTGATTCCTATTCTAGTTGAAGATATTACAAGACTTTTGTCTGGTTCAGCTGAATCGATCCTGAGATTCTTCTGATTTCCTTTCCAGTCAAATTTAATTAAAGAACTTCTCTGGTTCAGTCAGATCGACACTAATATCTCTCTGATTCCTATTCCAGTTGAAGATGACCCAAGAATTTTTTCTGGTTCAGTTGAATCGATCCTAAGATTCTTCTGATTTCCATTCCAGTCAAAGTTAATTAAAGACCTTCTCTGGTTCAGTCAGATCGACACTAAGATCTCTCTGATTCCTATTCCAGTTTAAGATGATCCAAGACTTTTTTATGGTTTAGTTAAAGCGACACTAAGATTTTTCTGATTCTTATCCAGTCAAAGTTAATTCAAGATTTTCCTATGGTTTAGTTAGATCAATACTAAGATCTCTCTGATTCCTATTCCAGTTGAAGATAATCCAAGACCTCTTTCTGGTTCAGTTAAATCGACACTAAGATTTTTCTGATTCTTATCCAGTCAAAGATAAACCAAGACTTCTGCTAGTTCAGTTCATATCGACCATTAATTTGTTACTGATTCTTTTCCGGTAGACCTTTTTCTGGTTTAGTTAAATCGACACTAAGATTTTTCTGATTCTTATCCAGTCAATGATAAATCAAGACTCTGATGGTTCAGTTTACACCAACCATTGATTTATTACTGATTCTTTACCGGTAAATCCTTTCTCTGGTTTAGTTAAATCGACACTAAGATTTTTCTGATTTCTATTCCAGTTGGAGAAACTGCAAAGCCTGGAGTATGACCAGATGACAGTTTAATCTCATTTCCCCAGTAATTCGTTGTGAAGCCTGTAATACGACCAGATAGCAGTCAGCCTTATCATCTTCAGCAAGTCACTGCGAAGCCTGGATCCTTACCAGATAGTAGTTCACTTCCATCTCTTCAGTCAAGAGATGACTCCCCAGTAGAATAATGGACAACTGAAGCTCCTAGACTCTATTCTCCTAAAAAACATTCCCCAGCGGACTCCTCCTCGGACAGCAGGAACAAGAATCCCCATAAAGACACTTTTTATGAAGTCCACATCTATTTTGGATGGCATCTTTAAGCCCATCTCCGACGGCTCGCCGTCATATTCCTTGGATGGCATCTTTAACCCATCTCCGAAAGTCTTCTACCATCTTTTCCAAATGGCATCTGTAAGCCCATTCCCGATATTATTCACCAACAGTCTCACTTCGGGCGAGTGCAAATTTCTGGGCACTCTAGTGTTCAATCATCTTCCACCTTCAAATCACGAAAGGCAGACTAGCCAATCTACACCCTCGGGTCTAAGAAGATTGAATAGGGGAAGCTGTTGTACCCCAAAATTTTCCCTCCCATTTTCACACAAGACATACTCCTAGAGGTCCTCAATTGCTCAAGGTTGACCAAGAATTGATCAGACAAATTCTCCTCCTAAGCATTGGCCTTCCAACTAGGGTTTCAATTTTCATCAAGATGTGTGAGCTCCAAAGGTCTAAAATGTTTTCCATAGACTTAATATGTCTTCAATATTGTCCATGCCAAGTTTTATGCCTTGCACAACAAGTTTGCTCAGTCAATTACTCAAATGCTTGAAAATCAATTGTACTAGGTCAAAAGTCAATTGTGACCTATATACAGTCAAACTTCAAGGTTTTTGGTCAACCTCAACATTTCGAAGTAATATCCATTATTTGATCAAGGGTTGATCATGATTCCTCAAGAAATGCCCCTAATTCATCAAAAGTCAAAATTGCTAAATTAGGGTTTCTATAGGAAAAGTCAACTGAACTTTGACCAGGCATAACTTTCACATACTTCATCCATTTTTCCCCAACCAAAGCTCATATTGAAGATAATATAATTCCCTAAAACTTATCTTCAGCCCTCAAGTCAATACACCATTTGAAAGATACAAGCTCATACATTACAGGTCATTTTCAGAAAGTCAACAAAAGCCACTTTTTCCAAGACCTTTTACATCATGATAAAATATTAAAATGCAAAATTGATAAACAGAGGGATTGAAGTAGACATCTTGGGATTTCAAAAGAGTCCAAGATCATCATCATGAGATGAATATTGATCAAGTTATGGCTTGCCCAAGTTGGGAAAATTTGGGAATTTTCAAGAATTATGCATTGAGCAAATTTGAAGTTTTAAGGCAAGGGCTCAATTTCTTGGACTTCAAGCATCTTCCTAAGTTTATATAGGACCACTAAAATTATTGTTGTCATGCCTTGCATTTGCTAACTATTTTATTCATATTTATTTTGATTTATTTCAAATAAATATAAAATAAAATGTATAAAATAATTAGAAATGGGCTTTGAGCTTTGGGTTGATATTTTGGACAGCCTAGGCCCATAAAATTTCGTGCAAAGGTGTCCACATTCATTCAAATTCAAAAAATGACAAGTTTCTTTGTTTTTGGCCAAAGTTACAAATTTCATTCATGGCTTTGAAACGTTTGCTTTAAGGTTGTTTAAACCTTTGTTTTCTTGTCTCCTCATTCCTCTCTATATAAACAAGCATCTAGAAAGCATTTCAAGACGTCTACACAGCCTAGAGAGAGCTCTACAATTTTTGAAAAATTATCAAAAGTGGTAAAAATTCAAAACCCACTTTGCATGTACTTTTGGTCCAAACTAGTAATCATACATTTCTCTTGAGGTTCCCAGGGATTTGTTCCAACCATCCTCAAAGCTTGCAAGGTCCCAAATCATCAGATCCAAGCTATCACCGTTTTGGTATAATCTCAAATTCGAATCTCTATTTTTATTAATTATTGAATGTTCTAATGTGTGTATATGAGTTCTGTGATACGGTGGGAGAACTGACTTGAGGTTTTGCGTTTGTTTTCGCAAATGTTTCGGTTGAGCAAGAGTCGCCACCGACTTTTTATTTTATCCTAAGGAAAGGTTAAAAAGCACAGCAAAAACCTTTGAAATGTTTTCTTGGGTTCGGGGGGTAGATTATAGAAAGGGAAGGTATTAGCACCCTTTCTATCCATGGTTATCCATGGGCTCTTAGTTACTTGCTTAGATCAACTTGTCTTGATTTTCAATTGTTTGAAATGGTGCTTTGTGTGTGGGTTTTGAAAATGTTTTGAAAAGAGGCCAATGTGGTGGCAACCTTTGTAATGACCCATGTTTGGATGTATACAAAGGTGTATGTCTTTTGAAAAGTTTTCAATGTTTTTTGAAAGTTGTTTTGAAAGTGTGTTGTGATGTGTGTTTTGAAAAATAGGCAAATGTTTTTGTTTTGCAAGTTGGCAAGTAACTAAGAGTTTGTCTACCCCTAAATTTACTCAAAGGTTTTCTCTATGTTTTAACCCTTTTAACAATTTTGTTCCACCATTGTATTTGGTGGACAATCTTGTGTTAGGATGTGAACGGGACGGGCGCGGGTCATCGTTTAGACCATGATTGCAATGGTGCCAAGTGTCTTTGGGCAAATTTTCCTTTAAGGGACTTGATCATTTTTAGGCAACTTTCGAAAGCGTCATCGAGGGACTATGATCATTTGAATTGTTTTGTTTTGCCAAAGACACCTAACATGCAATATGGCCCATTATTGAAGGCAACAAGTGGAGTAACCCTAGGGGTGCAATTGTGATTGGTGTTGTCCATTTTCATGCTTTGTTATCTTTGAATTAGGTCAAGCTATTTGTTTGGTTGATTTTTGCATACAAACCCTAAGTCTATCATGGCATATTTAGAAAGCTTTAAAGTGCGGAATTAAAAAGTCCTAAATTATTACAAAGTAATCATGGGAATGGGGGTACAAATGTTCAAATGGGGATGAGACTTAATAGGAGGATAATGTCCAATATTTACAACCCAATCGAATTAATCGCAAATGTAAATGTAAAGTAATGTATAAGAATAAGTAAATGTATGTGTAAATGTATTTGTGTAAGTGTATATTTTATTTATAAGTAAAATTAAAATTAAATAAAAAAGTTAATTTTTGGACATTTTCATGTTTAGGACAACACCCTAATTTTGCAAATAAATAGGTATTAATTATTTAATATATACAATGTTTATTAATTATATACAAAAAATAAATAAAAATAAAGTATATTGTAAAAAAGTGATTTTTGAGGTCAAATATTAATAAAAATAAAAATGTATTATTTTGTATTTTTATCCTAAATATTCTATTAAATATATAAGTATTTATATTATTTACTAAATATATTAAATATATACAAAAATAAAATATTTAATATTTACAAAAAAAAGTATATTTTTAGAAAATATTTTCAAAGGATAAAATAAAAAAAAAATCAGAAAATAAGAATGTATTTTGTATTATTTAGTATTTTAAATAAAAGGATATATATGTTATTTATATGTATAAACTCAAATAAAACAAATAAAATTCAAATAAAATGCAAAAATGGTTGAAAAAATGTTTTTTAATATTTTTTATATTTTGGAAAAAAAATAACAAGTCAGAAATAAAAAGAAAAAATCAAAAACGATAAAAATAAAGCACAATGGGCCAAGGGGGTGCAAGTGTGGAAAAGTGGTGTGAACAGAAAAGCAAAATTCAGGCCCAGCCCAAATCTATCTTCTTCAACCTCCAGCCAGTTTTGTTTGAAAACGCGCGCCTCTTTGCTTCAACAACAAGATCCTTATTCTTTGATTTTTAATAAAAACTCACAACACAAAAAATGTAAAGCATCATCTCACGAGTTCATACATATAAAGAACATGATCTAACTCTCAGAAATGAGAGAGAATTTCTTCTCCCCCAATTTCTGACCTAAGTTTTTTCAGATATTCAAGTTCAAAATACTCTTAGCACACACAATATAAATGAAAAGTGAATATATGGATGGCTTCAGGGCTATGATTAGAACATGCTTTCTTCACAAACTTAAGCCTAACTATGCCTAGATAGAGAGATAGAAGTTCAAAAACTTACCTGTTCAGCTTGATTCGTGTATGATAATGGAGGTAATTTCAATGCAATGTGAGGACTTGTATAGCTTGCTTGAAGTTCAGGGATGCTTCTCCAATGCTTGGTGTGCTTTGAATCTTGCTATATCAAGCTGCAGAAGTCAACCTGCAAGAGAGAAAAGTGAAAATGGCAAATGATGTTAGGGATGTTACAGTTGGTGTTCAATGCTTGGGATAGTTTGTATGGATGTTATGGAATGTGTATGAACTGGTTTTGGCCAAGGCGCACGAATGGATTGAGTTATGGAAGTCAAGTTGCAGAAGGGACTCTGTTTTTGCAGCAAGGAGGTGTTTCTGTGAATGAGGAGGTATTGAAGGTGGTTGGCTCGTGTTTCAGGTCAAGCTTGATGTTTGGAATGTGTTCAACAAGTTTGCTTAGGCTTGTGTTGACAGGAACTCAATGTTGTGTTTCAAAATGCAAGTTTCTTCTAATGTAAGCAAAAGTTGTCAAGTTGGTTTACAAGCTTATGCAGGCCCCCTAAAATGCTGCCTCAATCCCTCTTGATCAGTGTGAGTAGTTCCTGAACTTGTGCCTAGAAGATATCCCTTGTACTTCTTTGATTCATGTTTTGACATAAAGCCATACTTTACAAGAATAGATAAATCACTTTTTCTAATTATGGCTTAATCCTTCATGTAATGACCAAATGCATAGAATAACATCTTGGCACAATGGATTGGCATTTAATTATTGAGTGTAAATGATATTAGAGGCCTGTAACTAGCTTGAACCATGCTGATTTCAAAAATGCAAAGTTATGAACATGTATTTGACCATGAATCAAAGTGACTTTTGCCCATATTGCCAAATTCGATTCTCCCTAACCACAAGGGTGTTGGAGAAGTTCCTTGACAATTTGGAAAGCTTGGAATGTGTACTACAATCCATATTTGTAATGCAAGTTGAGATTCCAAGTGGAAGTATGTGAAAAGTGGTCATGAAGTTAGGCAAAAATCCTGCCTAAAATAGGTCAAAATATTTCTAAGTTAAGAATGTTTTGCACCCCTATTCCAAAAATCATAACTTGAGCTACAGGATTCTTTTGAGGAAACTTTATGAATCAAAGTTGTAGATTTTGCAATGGACTACAACTTTCATGTTTTGAGTTTTGTTTGAATCCAAATGTATCCTGATGCAAAAACGGGACAAAGTTAGGAAAAAATAAGGAAATTTTATAACTTAGAAAATTTCTAAGTTATGAAATTTCTTCATTTTAAACCCTAATTTGTAATTTTGGGTTTCTTGATGAACAAGTTTCATAATTTGACATGTCTTGATGAAAAATGAATCTTGACACTTGATTTTGACCAAAAAGTCAAAGTTTGACTTTTAAGTATACAGTCAAATTTGGCTCAGTTGACTGGAAAATTCATCTGTCAATCTTGTGCATTTAGGATCTTTTGAATTTGTTGAACATGTCAAGACAATGCCATTGAGTCCTTGAGTCCATATGTGAGCGTGGTTTGCCATTGGTTAGGTCAAACAGTCAAAAATTGCCTTTGTGCAGTCAAAACCCTAAAAATGACCATTTTGCCCTTTTGGTGATCTGATCAAATTTCTTGTGGAATTGTGATCCAAACTTGATCTAATGGTCCATATGAGTTCATAATGTTGATGTGGGTCAAAAATCATGAGGTTTGACTGTCAATTGACCACAGTTGACTTTTTCCCCAATATAGTTGATTTCTAGGTCAATTGTCCAATTGACTGGGCAAAGATTGGAATCAAGGTTTGAAACTTGGTATGGATAAACTTGTGAGTCCAACATGAAGCATGAAAGTCATTTTTGGAATTTTAGGTCAAAACATCTTTGTGCAAACTCAAACCCTAATTTGGGTCAACAGTGCAAGGAGAAGTCTTGAGCATAGCAAAACCCTAACTTGATTTTGAGCTCCAAGGGTCTGGTGGTGAGGAAATGTTGAAGAAAATGGGAGGGCAAATTTTGGGGTACAACAGTTGCCCCTGTTCAATCTTCTTGAACCTGAAGAGTTAGATTGGCAAGTTTGCCTTTCGCGACTCGAGGGTAAAAGGAGATTGGACACTAGAGTGCCCTGAAATTTGCACTCGCATGCTGGAGTATCAGCAATGTGATGTCGGGAATGGGCTTATAGATTCCACTTGGAGAGATGGTGGATAGGAGGATGGGCTTATAGATGCCATCTGGAGACGTGACAGAACATTGTCGGGAATGGGCTTATAGATTCCATTTGGAAGTATTGATCGCGTAAGAGATTCCTTAGCGAGAACTTGCGTACTTGAGAAAGAAAGATGGTTTCCTGGCCCGTTACAGGTGTTGATCTTCAAACTCTTCATGCAGATGTGCCCTGGTTAGATACAGGAATCGAATCTACAATCAAACGCTCACAGATATGCCCTGGCTAGATACAGGAATCAAATCCGGAACTTCAAAAGGTTGCTTACAGACGTGCCCTGGCTGGATACAGGTATCGAATCTCTAAACTCTTCATGCAGACGTGCCCTGGCTGGATACAGGTATCGAATCTATAATTAATCACTCACAGATATGCCCTGGCTAGATACAGGAATCGAATCTGGAATTGGTTGTCTATAGATATGCCCTGGCTGGATACAGGAATCGAATCTGGAATTTTTCGTCTACAGATATGCCCTAGATGAATACAGGAATCGAATCTGGAAACTCTTCATGCAGATATGCCCTGGCTGGATACAGGTATCGAATCTACAATCAATCACTCACAGATATGCCCTAGCTAGATACAGGAATCGAATCTGGAATTGTGATAGTTGATAGTAATCATCTTTGGATTGACCTCTTCCTGAAAAGGCAAGACATTAGTTGTATGCAATGTCATGATGTATGAAATGCATGATGTCATGATGCTCAAAATGAGATAGTGTTGTATGCAATTTGTCATGTATGCAAACAGGATGTATGAAGTGTGAAGTGTTTATGAATGTTTTTTCATCTAGGAAAATAAATCCTTGACGAGTGCCGGGAGTTTGTGGAATCCTGAGATGATGTTGAAGAGTAGAGTTCTTTGTTTCCGCTGGGGATGTCAATTGCAAGAATAAACCGGTAGGAGAAGATGACTCCGTTGGGGGATAAACTTGTTGGAGAGATTACTCTGCGGGGGAATTACTCTGTGGGAAGAGATACTTCGCCGAGGTTTTGATGAGAGCTCCGCTAGGGATTCCACTGATAAGTTATGTTGGGGAATTTGATGAACTCCGTTGGGGATAGGAAGAACTTCGCCGAGGACGATCTTTCCGTGGTAATTAGCTGAGGATAACCCAGTTATAAGCCCTGGTGGGAAATAACCTTTGAATAAAGTCGAGGAGATGCGTTCGTACTCTGCAGGGGATAAGCTTCCAGAATCTACTGGGGAGATGGTTCAGCTCTCCTGGGGAAACTTTTGAGGAAATGACTCCACTGGGGGTATCTGGTATTCCGTCGGGGAACAATCTTATATTTCTGTCGAGGAATATTAAGACTGCCGGGGATGCTTGCTTAGGAACATCTGTATACTCCGTTGGGGAATATTGAGATCTTCTGGGAATACCCAACTTCCTTAAGGCTGACAGTAGACTAACTCTGCTTGGGGAGAGTATCGCTGACTTGCTAGGGGAATATTGTGCCTTTTCAGGGCTGATGGGAAACCAACTCTACTTGAGGAGAGTATTGCTGAATCTGGTCTTACTCTGTGGGGATTTTAAGGTAACTTGATTACGTTCTTCAGCCGAACCTACTTTGGTACCTTGGTGGACAGAGCAACTAGCTCGCTTAGACAATTCTAAATTGCCCCTGTTTCTGATGTCACCTGTAATCAGTCCTTTGTTTCGCATGCAACTATTCATGATTAGCAATTAATGTCAAATGCATATACCAAAAATGAACATTGGACTTTCTTCGCAAAACAAAACAGAAAAAGGAAAAACAATGGATAATTTGTCTGAAAAAATGAACTTGTATTGATTTTGAAATTTGCCTGTAAATAGGCGTTTTTGTACAAGAGACTGACGTCCTAGTAAGATAACGCCGCCGAGCAAAATAGAGTTTATACAAATTTGTGAAAAGGAAACAAAACAGCTACGTGAAAAATAATCCCACTGGGTTCCAACTCTGCTATCTCCTTTATGTCTTCAAGCGTCTCATCACTCTGCTGCTTAGTTGAAGATGAAGCTGATTGATTGGCGACGTCTGAGCCCGACAGTTGATGCCGAATTCTGGATGCAAAGTGATCCAATGAGACATAGTATTACGCTTTATCCCTAACTTTTGCCTGGACCTCCCTTTCGGGTTTTCAGTCCACCGGGATACCCATTTTTGCCAAAGCCGCCTTTTCAGGTTTTCGACTTGCCGGGTGTACAGATTTTTTTTATTTCGTCCCTTATTTTTGCCCGATCCCTTTTGGTTCGCTGGGAAGCCCTTATTTTTGCCTAGGCGTGTCAACCTAGTGGGTCTTTAGTTCATGCGTAGTATCTTTTTACTATGTCTGCATTGGCAGGGTGAGGAAGGTCGTCACCATCCATGGTGGTTAGAATCATAGCTCCTCCTGAGAAGATATGTTTAACCACAAATGGCCCTTCATACGTAGGGGTCCATTTTCCCCTGGGATCACTTTGAGGAAGAATGATGCGCTTGATTACCAGGTCTCTGACTTGATACTCTTGTCGTTTGACCTTCTTGTTAAATGGCCTGATCATCCGTTTTTGGTACGTCTGACCATGACAAATAGCAGTGAGTCTTTTTTCATCAATTAGGTTTAATTGATCAAGCCGAGTCTGGATCCAGTCATCTTCGCTCAAATCTGCATCCTTCATTATCCGGAGAGAGGGTATCTGGACTTCAATAGGCAAGACTGCCTCCATGCCATAGACCAAGGAAAAGGGAGTTACCCCCGTTGACGTCCGTGCTGAGGTACGGTATCCATGAAGAGCAAATGGTAACATTTCGTGCCAATATTTGTAGGTCACTGTCATCTTATGCACAATCTTCTTGATGTTCTTATTCGCTGCTTCTACAGCCCCCTTCATCTTCGGCCGGTAGGGAGAAGAATTGTGGTGCTGTATCTTAAATTGCTCGCAGAGCTCAGTGATCATCTTGTTGTTAAGATTGGTACCATTATCCGTAATGATCCTCTCAGGTACACCGTATCGACAGATCAGGTTGTGCCAAATGAACCGTGCCACAACGTTCTTGGTTACGGTAGCATAAGAAGTTGCCTCAACCCACTTTGTGAAGTAATCAATCGCTACTAAGATGAAGCGATTCCCGTTGGATGCCGTAGGTCGGATCTCGCCGATCATATCAATGCCCCACATTGCAAAAGGCCAAGGTGCTGTCAAGATGTTCAGAGGTACCGGAGGAATGTGCACCTTATCAGCATAGATCTGGCATTTGTGACAAGTTCGAGAATGCTGATAACAATTGGCTTCCATTGTGGACCAGAAATATCCTGCCCGAAGGATTTTCTTTGCCATGGTATGTCCACTGGAATATGTTCCGAAGGTACCTTCATGTAGCTCTGCCATGATCCTTTCTGCTTCAGTCTTATCCACACAACGCAGTAAGGTTGAATCATGGTTTCGCTTGTAGAGAATGCCGTTGCTGAGGAAGAACTTTGCCGCAAACCTTCTCAGGAACTTCTTGTCATTAACAGATGCGCCTTCGGGGTATTCTTGAGCTTCAAGGTACCTCTTCACTTCATGATACCAGGGTTTTTCTGTTACCTCTTCAACCTCAAGATCGCAGCAATGTGCAGGTTCATCCAACTTCCAGATAATGATCCGGGGAGCCTCGTTATCCCATTTGACTTTGAACATAGAAGACATCGTAGCTAGTGCGTCCGCTAACTGATTCTCCTCTCTTGGGAAGTGTTCAAAAGTTATCTCCTCGAAGTGGGGAAGCAAAGTCAACACATACTCCTTGTAAGGAATAAGATTCGGGTGTTTCGTATCCCAATCGCCTTTGATCTGATTGATCACGAGGGCGGAATCTCCGAAGACACTCAAAAACTTGACCCTTAAGTCAATTGCAGCTTGAAGACCCATGATACATGCCTCATACTCTGCCACGTTGTTGGTGCAGTTGAAACATAGCCGGACAGTGAGTGGAGTATGAGTGCCGTTAGGGGATATGATCACAGCGCCGATACCATTACCCAAAGTGTTCGAGGCTCCGTCAAAGTGCATAGACCAACGGGATCCTTCCTCAGGTCCTTCATCCGGTCCAGGTACTTCACAATCAGTTACTACCATGATATCCTCGTCTGGAAATTCAAAGTTCATCGACTGGTAATCGTTCACTGCCTGATGTGCCAAATGGTCTGCCAATACACTTCCCTTGATTGCTTTTTGAGTCGTGTACTGGATGTCATATTCTGTCAAGATCATCTGCCATCTTGCTATTCTTCCGGATAAGGCAGGCTTTTCGAAGATGTACTTTATTGGATCCATTTTTGAATTCAACAGAGTAGTGTGAGTCAACATATACTGTCTCAGCCGGCGAGCAGCCCATACCAAAGCGCAACAAGTTTTCTCGAGCAGTGAGTATCGAGTCTCACAGTCGGTAAACTTTTTGCTAAGGTAATAAATAGCATGCTCTTTTTGGCCAGACTCGTCATGCTGACCCAGCACACACCCCATTGAGTTGTCCAGTACTATCAAGTATAAGATTAGAGGTCTCCCTTCAACCGGTGACATAAGAATGGGTGGTTCTTGGAGATACTCTTTGATCTTTTCGAAAGCAGCCTGACATTCATCGTTCCAACGTACTACTTGATCCTTCTTCAACAGCTTGAAGATTGGTTCACAGGTAGCATTTAGATGTGAGATGAATCGGGCAATATAGTTCAGCCGTCCTAGAAAGCCTCTGACTTCTTTCTCTGTCTTGGGAGTTGGCATCTCTTGTATGGCTTTCACTTTGGCAGGGTCCACTTGAATACCTTTGTCGCTTACGATGAAGCCTAGCAATTTTCCAGATCTTACCCCAAAGGTGCACTTGTTTGGGTTCCACCTCAGCTTATACAACTTCAGACGGTCAAACAGCTTCCGTAGATGGTCAAGGTGTTCCTCCTCAGTTTGGGACCTTGCAATCATATCATCGACATATACTTCTATCTCGTGATGGATCATATCATGAAATAAAGCAACCATGGCACGTTGGTAGGTTACCCCAGCATTTTTCAACCCAAAAGGCATGACCTTGTAGCAAAAGGTGCCCCACTGAGTAACAAAAGTGGTCTTCTCCATGTCTTCAGGAGCCATCTTGATCTGGTTATAACCGGAGAAGCCGTCCATGAAGGAGAAAACTTTATGCTGAGCAGTGTTGTCAACCAGAACGTCGATATGAGGCAGAGGGAAATCATCCTTAGGGCTCGCCCTGTTCAAATCCCTGTAATCAACACACATTTGGACCTTACCATCCTTCTTCGGTACTGGAACCACGTTGGCAATCCACTGAGGGTAAGAAGTCACTGCTAGAAACCCGACATCAAATTGTTTCATAACCTCAGCTTTGATTTTCTCGGACATTTCTGGACGCATACGGCGGACCTTCTGTTTCACCGGAGGGCAATCTTCCTTGGTAGGCAGGTGATGAACCACAATGTCGGTATCCAACCCAGGCATGTCTTCGTAAGACCAAGCAAAGATCTCCACATAGTCATGCAGCATCTGAATCAACCGTTGTTTCACACTGAGCTCTAGATTGGCACCAATCTTGACTTCCTTTCTGTCTGTTTCAGTACCCAAATTTACCGTTTCCACTGGCTCTTCATGTGGCTGTATGGCCCTCTCTTCCTGGAGTAGCAGTCTCACAAGTTCACCAGGCACTTCGCAATCATCTTCACCTTCGTCTTCGGCCAAGTTGATCGGATTTTCGAAGTCATAACTGGCGGTAACAGAGTCGTTACCAGTGAGATCCAGAGTGGATTGGAACCTGTATAGGTGAGTGTGTGTAAATATAGCTGTTTTGCAATATATAATAAAGAAAGAAAAGGAGCGTAAGATTTTGAAATGCAACAAACGTCCAATGTTTTTATTGATGATATATGAAAATGACACACAAAAGCCCTCACAAATGAAGCCACGGTGCCCCGGGTAAGACACCGAGCCATAAAAGTTTCAAAATATTGTCTGTTACAAATTCAAAACAAAAGAGTTCATTACTGAGTGACAAAAGTAATAGGTGTGAAGTCTTTGGCAGTCCAATTGCTTGGTCCACTGTCGGTTGTTGGGTAGATCCAGCTGTCGAATTCAGATTCCTCCACGTCGTCTTCAATAGCATTCACTCCCGGGTTGGTGATGAACACAGGAGGTCTTCCAATTCTTGCCTTACGAACAGCCCTCTGAGCTTCTGCAGTGAAGCCTAAACCAAACTTGTCGGTCTTTGGAGTGAAATTAGGAAGTCGGCCCCAGTTTGTGCACTCACCCCTCTCAATCACAGCCCGGGCATCCTTCAAGGAAGTCATCTTCAAAGGAGGGTCTTCAATTACAGTCTCAGCTAATGCCAGTGTCTGAGGCACCTCTTCAAAGTGTTGGAATGGAGTCTCAATGAATTCCCCATTCATCTCTATGTACCGGAACGAGTTGAGGTAGCTGACCATATATTCTTCCTCCCCCTGCACTGTAACAATCTTCCCTCTGACCGAGTATTTAAGCTTCTGATGTAGTGTGGAGGTCACCGCTCCAGCCTTGTGGATCCATGGACGACCCAGCAAACAAGAATAGGATGGACGAATGTCCATCACATAGAAAGTAGAATCAAATACCTGAGAACCAACCCTGATTGGGATGTCAACTTCACCATGTACCATCCTCTTTGAACCGTCAAAGGCTCAGACAACAATGTTACTAGGCTTGAGCTCTAAACCCTCACAATCCAACCTGTCTAGGGCCTTCTTGGGTAATACATTCAATGAAGAACCGGTGTCTACCAACACATGGGCAAGGGTAGTGCCCCTGCATTCAATGGAGACATGCAGGGCGTCGTTATGGTTCTTTCCTTTGGCAGTCAGATCGGCGTCAGAGAAGCCCAATCCATTATCGGCAGTCAAGTTGGCCACACAATCGGTAAATTGATCAGCAGACGTTTCTTGTGGCACATGGGGCGTTTTCAGGAAGGAGATCAGGGCCTTGGCATGGGCCTCTGAACACAACAATAGAGATAGCATAGAAATCTTTGATGGGGTGTGCCTCAACTGCTCAACTACATTGAAATCACTTTTCTTGATAATCTTGAGGATCTCTTCCATCTCTTGCTAGGAAGCTTGAACATTGGTTGTCTTTGGTGCCTCCGTCCGGGCAGGCATATCAGTAGCAATCCCTTTGCCCCGAGCGTCAGATGACTCGGCAGCAGGGGTAGTAACAGGAACTTGATTAGGAAGGGAAGCAGGCACACTTGCAGGTGTGATGATAAGAGGTTTCTGAATAGCTGGTGGCGCAATATCTGGTGAGAACAGCCTACCACTGCGAGTAATTTTGGCAGGCCCGGTGATGTTACTGACGCCAGTACTAGCATCAAACTCTTGCTTAACTCCAAGTACATAAACGTCTGCCCCATAGTGCCATGGGACAGCTTTGTCAGACGTATAGGGGAGGGGCCCCGGAACAGTGATGATGATAGGAGCAATCTTCTGAGTAGACATGATTTTGACAGGCTTCTTTGAGAGAACCTTAAGAGGTTTGTTGAAAATAGTGACGATAGAAACTTCTTCAGTAGGGGTAGCAGGAACGGCAATCTTCTCGAACAAGATTTCTCTGCTATCCATCAGGCTTTGGATACCTGATTTCAGCAAAGGACAACCAACAGGTGAAACAGCACATAAAAGGCAACCTTTGCTACATCCCGGAAATAAATGGGCTAGCAACAGGTTCCTCTTGACGGTCAACAATGGAGTAACAATCTCTTCCACGAAGGCTACATACCGGTCTTCTTCCATAACATTCACTCCATGTTGGGGCATGGGAGCAGTCACAACATTGGGCCTTTCGGGCGCCTCAAACTGTATTTCTTTAGCATCAATAAGGTCTTGAACCTTATTCCTCAGAGCCCAGCAATCATCCGTAGTATGTCCCGAGCTATTAGAGTGATAAGCACAACGGGTGTTGGGGTTGTATTTTGGAGAAGCTGTGTTCACCACCTTCGAAGCTTCTTTGACAGTTACCAGATTGGTTGATAGTAGTTGCGGCAAAATCTGAGACAGGGTCATGCTGAGTCGAGTGTACTGCCTTTTGGGTCTCTCACCCCTTGGTTGGTTATACTGCTGAGGAGCAGCAATAGGCTTTGAAATTACCAACGCGTTGACAGCTTGGCGGCGTTCCGGTTTAACCTGTCTTCCGGGACCATAAACAACACTGGCTTCCTTCTTGAAGGGCTTCTTTTTAATACTTGCGGAGGCACCTTTCTGTATCTTCCCCGACTTGATACCAGCTTCTATTCTCTCACCAGTCAGAATGAGGTCTGTAAACCCAGCAGAAGAATTACCAATCAGATGGTTGAAGAATGGACCAGACAGGGTCCCTAAGAACATGTCGATAAGCTCACGGTCAGTTAGCGGTGGCTGCACCCTGCCAGCCAGGTCTCTCCACTTTTGCGCATATTCCTTGAATCCTTCGCCCGTCCCCAGTGACATACCCTGGAGTTGAGTACACGTGGGAGCGAGATCGGAATTGTACTGATATTGCTTATAAAATGCAGTAGCCAAGTCCTCCCAGTTTCGAATACTGGCTCCATCCAGCTGATAGAACCATTCGAGTTGAGCCCCTGAAAGGCTATCCTGAAAGAAATGGATCCAAAGGTTCTTGTCTGCAGTGTAAGGTTGGATCTTCCTTACATATGATCTGAGATGCATCTTCGGGCAGGTTAGCCCGTCATACCTTACAAAAATTGGCACTATAAACTTCGTGGGGATCACGATTCCAGCAACTAATCCCAAATCTTCGAAATCTAAGCCGGGAACTCTCTGCAGCTCCATAGCTGCCAACCTGTCTTCCAAGCCCTTGTACTTGTCGTCGGCGGGTGGGTATTGTTGCTCAGAGTAGTCTTCATCTTCTTCAGCCTCTTCCTCTTCAACTTCGGATTCGGAAGGTACCGCAACCCCTTTGCCTTTACTGGTTACCTCTTCGGAAGTAGGAGGAAATTCAAGAACTCTTCTGGCTTCACCCTCAAACCTTCTTCCTAGGGTAGCCACCCCGATTCTCTTCTTCTTCTTCTTCTTCAAGAGTAAAGTCTTCAACTCTTGTTGACCCAGGGCTAAGCTCATGACCAGCTCTTGAAACTAGGCGTTCTGGGCCTGGAGGGCCTTGATAGCTTGTTCGGTAGTAGGCTCGGAAGACATGATGATTGAGTGCTGAAATAAACAGCGAAGAAGATTAAGCAACCTGTAGAAGAAGGGTACCTGTTATACATATGATGCATGATATGCTTATTTATGCAATGCATTCAAGGATTTAGAAAATTCAAAATTGTTGCAAACAAAAAGAACGCACGTCATATTAATAAGAAGAAATTTGTTAGTACATAAATGCCCCATGGGCCAAATATTACAAAAAAACTTCTCAAGGTAAAAAGACGTTGCGCATCCTCTTTGGTGCGATGTAGGTGTTGAGGGTCTCTTGCTCATGGAGTCGGCGGGTAAGCTCCAAAACCTTCTTCTCACTGGCGTAGAAGCTGGCTTCAAAAGTATTTCGTTCCTCCTTGAGTTGGATCCAACTCTTCTGCATCTCCTCCCACGATGTAGGCATGTCAGGATATAGGATGGTGTAGGGAACCTCTCCTTCCTTAACGGGCTCTTTAATCACAGGGAGAACATGAGGATAAGGCATCATTAGACTCTGGGCTCGGGCTCGTACCCACTTGAGATAAGGCTCAAGGGGGATGGAGTTTTTATGCCCTAATGTCTTGCTGTCTACCTTGTTAGGCATCCTCCAAGCTCGGATGAATCTTTGGCGAAGTCCTTGCGCATCATTGTCGAAGTCAAAAACTAAGTCAGGAATCAACATGTCGTGAGGGCCATCCCTCCGTGCATATCCAAATTGTCTCAAGGCTAGACAAGGGTTGTAAGTAATGCCTCCCCTAATGCCAAGTAATGGAACATTAGGGAACTCTCCACAACGATCAACGATGATGACATTTTCTCTGGACCGAGAACACCAATGTACATCAGAGTGAGTGAGGGTCATCAACCGTTGTGACCACCTTAAGCCTTGGTCATTCTTCAAAACAGATTGTGGAAGGTGTGAAATAAACCACCTTGCAAGGAGAGGAGTACAACACATGAGAACACCCCTCTTTCTCATTGTTCGTGTGTAAAATGAGTGAAGAATGTCCCCAAGCAATGTTGGTATTGGATTTCTGGATAAGAAGATCTTGACGGCGTTGACATCTATAAGCTGGTCAGGGTTTGGGAACAGGACCAACCCATAAATGAGGAGTGCCACAATTTCTTCAAAGGATTGTAGATCCAATGAATTCCAACACTCTTGTGCTTTCTCAAACAAGAATTTCGCCAAGAAGCCTTTGACACCGCTTCTAGTTTCCTAATGCCCCTTGATGTCAGATGGTTGCAAGTGTAGTGCTTGAGCAACATCTTCAGGCTTTGGTTCTTTTTTCGTACCGTTGTAGGGTAGTTGATTAAGAATAGGAATTCTCAGGAGTTGAGAAAATTCCTCCAAAGTGGGCACCAATTGGTAGTTGGGGAATGTGAAACAGTGGTGAAGGGGGTCAAAGAACCGGAACAACACCTTCATCATGTCCTCTTCAATGTTGGTGTTGACTAGGCTGAGCAGTCTACCATGTCTTTCGCTGAAGGGAGAGCTTTCCGGAATTCTGGATGTGAGCTCCTTGAGTTGAGGAGGGATTCTCACAATGTTGACTTGGATAGTTTTCCTGGGAGGAATTTCCATGACCTACAAAACAAGAACAAAGATGAAGATCCAAACCCTTGAAATGGTTAGTGTATGCATATGATGCTTTATGATGTTTATGATGTATGCACAAACATATGTACAAGCAATTCACACAAAACCTTAGTTTCAGGCTTGGATGGGGTTTCATAGGTAAGTACCCTCTTGAGTGTAGTTGGCTTAAAAACCTATCCTATAAATAGTAACCGGGTTCTAAGGAGCTCAATATCACTGGATTGTTTTCCATGTTCATTGTTTTGGTTTATCCACTTAACTAGCGACCAAAATATTCCAAGAAAACAACCCTCAATGAGTGTAGTATCGAGTATCTACCAACTTCGGACTGTACCAAAGCCGGTCATCTCACTACTCCTAATGAAAGGCCAAGATGGTTGAGTAAGGTTCTAGGTCATTAGTGCTTAGTGACATCACTCAGCGGCCCCTTACTCTCCTTGATTGAACTCAAGGGTTACCGGTACTCACAAATATGTCGCACTAATACGGTGGGAGAATTGACTTGAGGTTTTGCGTTTGTTTTTGCAAATGTTTCGGTTGAGCAAGAGTCACCACCGACTTTTTATTTTATCCTAAGGAAAGGTTAAAAAGCACAGCAAAAACCTTTGAGATGTTTTCTTGGGTTCGGGGGGTAGATTATAGAAAGGGAAGGTATTAGCACCCTTTCTATCCATGGTTATCCATGGGCTCTTAGTTACTTGCTTAGATCAACTTGCCTTGATTTTCAATTGTTTGAAATGGTGCTTTGTGTGTGGGTTTTGAAAATGTTTTGAAAATAGGCCAATGTGGTGGCAACCTTTGTAATGACCCATGTTTGGATGTATACAAAGGTGTATGTCTTTTGAAAAGTTTTCAATGTTTTTTGAAAGTTGTTTTGAAAGTGTGTTGTGATGTGTGTTTTGAAAAATAGGCAAATGTTTTTGTTTTTCAAGTTGGCAAGTAACTAAGAGTTTGTCTACCCCTAAATTTACTCAAAGGTTTTCTCTATGTTTTAACCCTTTTAACAATTTTGTTCCACCATTATATTTGGTGGACAATCTTGTGTTAGGATGTGAACGGGACGGGCGCGGGTCATCGTTAAGACCATGATTGCAATGGTGCCAAGTGTCTTTGGGCAAATTTTCCTTTAAGGGACTTGATCATTTTTAGGCAACTTTCGAAAGCGTCATCGAGGGACTATGATCATTTGAATTGTTTTGTTTTGCCAAAGACACCTAACATGCAATATGGCCCATTATTGAAGGCAACAAGTGGAGTAACCCTAGGGGTGCAATTGTGATTGGTGTTGTCCATTTTCATGCTTTGTTATCTTTGAATTAGGTCAAGCTATTTGTTTGGTTGATTTTTGCATACAAACCCTAAGTCTATCATGGCATATTTAGAAAGCTTTAAAGTGCGGAATTAAAAAGTCCTAAATTATTACAAAGTAATCATGGGAATGGGGGTACAAATGTTCAAATGGGGATGAGACTTAGTAGGAGGATAGTGTCCAATATTTACAACCCAATCGAATTAATCGCAAATGTAAATGTAAAGTAATGTATAAGAATAAGTAAATGTATGTGTAAATGTATTTGTGTAAGTGTATATTTTATTTACAAGTAAAAATAAAAATAAATAAAAAAGTTAATTTTTGGACATTTTCATGTTTAGGGCAAAACCCTAATTTTGCAAATAAATAGGTATTAATTATTTAATATATACAATGTTTATTAATTATATACAAAAAATAAATAAAAAGAAAGTATATTGTAAAAAAGTGATTTTTGAGGTCAAATATTAATAAAAATAAAAATGTATTATTTTGTATTTTTATCCTAAATATTCTAATAAATATATAAGTATTTATATTATTTACTAAATATATTAAATATATACAAAAATAAAATATTTAATATTTACAAAAAAAAGCATATTTTTAGAAAATATTTTCAAAGGATAAAATAAAATAAAAATCAGAAAATAAGAATGTATTTTGTATTATTTAGTATTTTAAATAAAAGGATATATATGTTATTTATATGTATAAACTCAAATAAAACAAATAAAATTCAAATAAAATGCAAAAATGGTTGAAAAAATGTTTTTTAATATTTTTTATATTTTGGCAAAAAAATAACAAGTCAGAAATAAAAAGAAAAAATAAAAAATGATAAAAATAAAGCACAATGGGCCAAGGGGGTGCAAGTGTGGAAAAGTGGTGTGAACAGAAAAGCAAAATTCAGGCCCGACCCAAATCTATCTTCTTCAACCTCCAGCCAGTTTTGTTTGAAAACGCGCGCCTCTTTGCTTCAACAACAAGATCCTGATTCTTTGATTTTTAATAAAAACTCACAACACAAAAAATGTAAAGCATTATCTCACGAGTTCATACATATAAAGAACATGATCTAACTCTAAAAAATGAGAGAGAATTTCTTCTCCCCCAATTTCTGACCTAAGTTTTTTCAGATATTCAAGTTCAAAATACTCTTAGCACACACAATATAAATGAAAAGTGAATATATGGATGGCTTCAGGGCTATGATTAGAACATGCTTTCTTCACAAACTTAAGCCTAACTATGCCTAGATAGAGAGATAGAAGTTCAAAAACTTACCTGTTCAGCTTGATTCGTGTATGACAATGGAGGTACTTTCAATGCAATGTGAGGACTTGTATAGCTTGCTTGAAGTTCAGGGATGCTTCTCCAATGCTTGGTGTGCTTTGAATCTTGCTATATCAAGCTGCAGAAGTCAACCTGCAAGAGAGAAAAGTGAAAATGGAAAATGATGTTAGGGATGTTACAGTTGGTGTTCAATGCTTGGGATAGTTTGTATGGATGTTATGGAATGTGTATGAACTGGTTTTGGCCAAGGCGCACGAATGGATTGAGTTATGGAAGTCAAGTTGCAGAAGGGACTTTGTTTTTGCAACAAGGAGGTGTTTCTGTAAATGATGAGGTATTGAAGGTGGTTGGCTCGTGTTTCAGGTCAGGCTTGATGTTTGGAATGTGTTCAACAAGTTTGCTTAGGCTTGTGTTGACAGGAACTCAATGTTGTGTTTCAAAATGCAAGTTTCTTCTAATGTAAGCAAAAGTTGTCAAGTTGGTTTACAAGCTTATGCAGGCCCCCTAAACATGCTGCCTCAATCCCTCTTGATCAGTGTGATTAGTTCCTGAACTTGTGCCTAGAAGATATCCCTTGTACTTCTTTGATTCATGTTTTGACATAAAACCATACTTTACAAGAATAGATAAATCACTTTTTCTAATTATGGCTTAATCCTTCATGTAATGACCAAATCCATAGAATAACATCTTGGCACAATAAATTGGCATTTAATTATTGAGTGTAAATGAGATTAGAGGCCTGTAACTAGCTTGAACCATGCTGATTTCAAAAATGCAAAGTTATGAACATGTATTTGGCCATGAATCAAAATGACTTTTGCCCATATTGCCAAATTCGATTCTCCCTAACCAAAAGGGTGTTTGAGAAGTTCTTGAACAATTTGGAAAGCTTGGAATGTGTAATACAATCCATCTTTGTAATGCAAGTTTAAATTCCAAGTGGAAGTATGTGAAAAGTGGCCATGAAGTTAGGCAAAAATCCTGCCTAAAATAGGTCAAAATATTTCTAAGTTAAGAATGTTTTGCACCCCTATTCCAAAAATCATAACTTGAGCTACAAGATTCTTTTGAGGAAACTTTGTGAATCAAAGTTGTAGATTTTGCAATGGAATACAACTTTCATGTTTTGAGTTTATTTTGAATCCAAATGTATCCTGATGAAAAAATGGGACAAAGTTAGGAAAAAATAAGGAAATTTTATAACTTAGAAAATTTCTAAGTTATAAAATTTCTTCATTTTAAACCCTAATTTGTAATTTTAGGTTTCTTGATGAACAAGTTTCATAATTTGACATGTATTAATGAAAAATGAATCTTGACACTTGATTTTGACCAAAAAGTCAAAGTTTGACTTTTCAGTATACAGTCAAATTTGGCTCAGTTGACTGGAAAATTCATCTGTCAATCTTGTGCATTTGGGATCTTTTGAATTTGTTGAACATGTCAAGACAATTCCATTGAGTCCTTGAGTCCATATGTGAGCTTGGTTTGCCATTGGTTAGGTCAGACAGTCAAAAATTGCCTTTGTGCAGTCAAAACCCTAAAAATGACCATTTTGCCCTTTTGGTGATCTGATCAAATTTCTTGTGGAATTATGATCCAAACTTGATAAAATGGTCCATATGAGTTCATAATATTGATGTGGGTCAAGAATCATGAGGTTTGACTGTCAATTGACCACAGTTGACTTTTTCCCCAATACAGCTGATTTCTAGGTCAACTGTCCAATTGACTGGGCAAAGATTGGAATCAAGGCTTGAAACTTGGTATGGATAAACTTGTGAGTCCAACATGAAGCATGAAAGTCATTTTGGGAATTTTAGGTCAAAACATCTTTGTGCAAACTCAAACCCTAATTTGGGTCAACAGTGCAAGGAGAAGTCTTGAGCAGAGCAAAACCCTAACTTGATTTTGAGCTCCAATGGTCTGGTGGTGAGGAAATGTTGAAGAAAATGGGAGGGCAAATTTTGGGGTACAATAAGTTCCTAGATATCCTTAGAGCAGGTTAGGGGAATTACATGGAATGCATGACATCTAGAACATGAGATACCATATACCATCAAGTACTGCCCATACTGGATCCAAGGATGGACCTGGGCTTCACAATCGGAACTTAGCGAAATTTCAATTGCACCCCCCATTCTACTTCAGTCGTCAAGCCCAATTCCTTTTCTTTTTGTTGTATTTAATTATTTTATCTCTTAATCATTTTAATTATAATAATAAAAAAACTCACAAAAAGTTTAGGCTTAGACTTTTTTAATTAAATAATTAATTTTTTAAATTAATTAATTAATTAAAACTTTAACCTTCTTCTTAATTAAAAATGAATTAGAATTTAAGTCTAATTACTTTCTTTTCATAATAAAAAAACCACAAAAAAGGCTTAGTTTATTTTTCTTAATTTAATTTTCTAAGTAGACTTTAGGATAATTAATTTAATTATTTTTCTTAAATAAAAAACAACAAAAAAGATTTTTCTTATTAGGTTTTAGACGAACTTTCAACCTTTCGTGCGTTATTTATTTTTAGGATCTTTATATTCATGTAACTGCATACTGGATGTAATAATTAATAGGATTTTTATCTGCTTTCTTTATTTTTCTTCTCCCAATTTTCGTACATTGTAAATATCCCCCTCCCCGAAAGCCATGTAGTAGTTTAGATTTACACTTTCCGCACTTTATTTTCTGTACATATAACTGCTAGTAACTAGGCGTGTATGAAAAGACTGAAATCAAACATTAGAAAACTTAACAAAAAGACAAAAATAACTGAACATAACACACTTGCACATATACACCTCTAGGGTACCCCACTTTGATTGCCTTCAGAAATAAAACAGTCATGAGGCAGGAACGCTTTAGCAAAGACCCATAAATCAAAAGATCATAGTCCCTCGATGATCTTACAGTTGCCTTCTTGGTAAATGATCTAGTCCCTAAACAAAATTGCTAAAACGTCTCCACATGTTGCCTTCGTGACTGTAACTTCCCTTTCGAATGTCCCTAATACATCCAATGATAGGGCTACCTACTCACTAATAGTAGGATAACACTGTCTAAAGGATAGTAGGAAAAGAACGACCCTTTTCGACTATAAAAGTAGATAACTGTTAGAAGTTTGCTCAAAACATTTTTCACTTACACAAAAAACTACTTTTCAAAAACAATTTTCAAAACATTTGTTTTGTTAACACTCTTGAGGACTGATACAAGAGTTAAACGCAAAGCAAATCGCCGCACTAAGGAATTTTCCAAACATTTTCAAAACACACAAAGCACAAAGGTATTTCAAAATGAGCAAACCTCTAAGAGCCAGTGGAAAACCACGGATGGAAAGGGTGCTAACACCTTCCCTTTCCATAATTTACCCCCTTACTCAGAAACTCTCGAAAAGGTCTTTTTCTGTTCTTTTCACCCTTTTCTTAATTTGGATAAAAGAAAAGTCGGTGGCGACTCTTGCTTACCGCAACATTTGCGAACAAAAATGCAAAACCAGTATTAACATTCGGTTCTGCCACCGTATCACACTTTCCAAAAAATAAAGGAAAAGGCCAAAGAAATAAGTCTAGACAAGCCTATGTGGCTTGGGAGAGTGAAAGTAAATCTGTAGGTGTTTAGGTATTGGCATGCATTTTTGGTAAAACCAGGTGTGTGAATGTCATGACTGATGTCATAACATTCTAGTTTAGTTTGTACTGATTCATTAGGTACCTTTGCAGAAAAATATTGTCATACAGGTACTGATGTTTATAAGTGTGTATCTGAGCATTTTGCAAAATGATCACATTTTCCTAAATCAGTAGACAGGTTTTCAGATGTCATAACAGATGTTAAGACATCCTGTTCTGAACTAACAGGTATGCAGTTTGGTTAATTCTGAGTTTTTTCAGGAAAATGACTCAGTCTTTCCAGAACAGAATCCCGCGTTTTCTTTGGGTTAACCTAGCTCAACCCCAACCTGGTTGATAAAGTCCTGTGACCTAGTCTTAAGGTCAAACGGAATTAACCCTAGCTTTTTGTGGAAACCCTAACTGAAGTTGCAGCTGCTATATATTCAACAGGGCTGCTGTTTTGAATGCAATCCCTTTTTTGACAGAAGATCATTTAGAAGATGTATAGTTTTAACTATTGTAATCCAAGCAATTATCATTGTGATAAGTGACTTGGAATAGGTTTTTAATTGTAAGGGTTGTGTAACACTCAAAGCTTTGAAGCAAGAGTGTTTGTATGTCTCTTGACTAAAGCTGTGAAGCAAAGTCAAGTTAGGTTTGTGTATCACTCAAAGCTGTGAAGCAAGAGTGTTTGTGTTGCTTGATTAAAAAGCTGTGAAGCATAATCAAGTGTATGTTTTGAAGAGTGTCTTCAACAATTCATTAGTCAAATTGTTTTATGTATCACTGCTGTGATTGAGGGGGAGTGAGTAGGAACTCAGGTTTAAGTTGTACTTAGATTGAAGTTGCATTGGGTAGGTCTTAAGTGAAGGAGATAAACTGGTTGGTTTATTCCTGAATTAACATCTCTTATAGTGGATTTCCTCCCTGGCTTGGTAGCCCCCAGAGTAGGTGTTGTTGCACACTGAACTGGGTAAACAATTGACTGTGTTCTTTACTGTTTTTGTATTTACTGTCTTATAGAAAGTCAGATACGGTGTCACAACATTGAACGTGACATTGAGTATCTGCAGCCAGAATTTCAATTGGCATCAGAGCAGGCACCCTACCTGTATTACTGGGTGAGATCTAGGGATATCACTTTCTGGCACTATGGACAAAGAAGGAGTTTTTGGAAATAGACCACCCATTCTGGATGGAACTAATTATGACTACTGGAAACCTCGTATGATTGCCTTCTTAAAATCTCTGGACAAAAAGGCTTGGAGAGCTGCTGACAAAGGATGGAACCATCCCACCATAACTGAGAAAGATGGGACAATCAGTCTGAAGCCTGAGGAAGATTGGAGTAAAGAAGAAGATGATTTAGCCCTGGGAAATTCCAAAGCTTTAAATGCCTTGTTCAATGGAATTGATAGAAACATTTTCAGACTAGTACATCAATATGAACTAGCCAAGGAAGTTTGGGACACTCTCAAAACTACTCACGAGGGCACTTCCAAAGTAAAAATGTCAAGGATTCAGATGTTGACTACCAAGTTTGAGAATCTAAAAATGATGGAAGATGAAACCATTCATGAGTTTCACATGAACATCTTGGAGATTGCCAACACCTCAGGAGCACTGGGAGAAAAGATGTCAGAAGAAAAACTGGTGAGAAAGATTCTCAGATCCTTGCCTAAAAGATTTGCAATGAAGGTAACTGCCATAGAGGAAGCCCAGGACATCAACAAGTTGAAAGTGGATGAACTTATTGGGTCTCTTCAGACTTTTGAGATGGGGATCACTGATAATGGTGACAAGAAGAACAAGAGCATAGCACTTGTATCCAACACTGATGTTGAAAACAAGGAGGATGAAGAAGAAAATATTTCAGAAGCTATAGCCATGCTTGGAAGACAGTTCAACAAACTCATCAAAAGAATAGATCCAAACTCAAGGTCTAATGTTCATAACATTCCCTCTGACATTGACAGTTCCAGCAGAAGACCAAAGTCAGAAGAGAAGGGAAACCAAGGCAGAGGTATTCAATGCCATGGCTGTGAAGGATATGGGCATATTCGAGCTGAATGTCCAACCTTTCTTAAGAAACAAAAGAAAGGAATGACTGCTACTTGGTCTGACTGTGATTCAGAAAGTAATTCTGAAGAAGAATCTGCCAAACTAGTTACTGCTCTAACTGGTGTTTGTACATCTGAAAGTGACACCAGTGATGAAGAAGTGACATTTGAAGAACTGGCTGATACCTACAAGAAATTGTGTATCAGAAGTGCTGAAGTCTGTGTGCAGAATGAGAAACAATCAAAACTCATTATAAAGCTGGAGGCTGAAAAAATGGCAGATCTTGAAACTATAAGTCATCTAGAAGGGGAAGTTCAATTGCTGAACTCACAACTGAACCAAATGACCAAATCTGTCAAGATGCTGACCAATGGAACAGATAAATTGGAAGAGATTCTTCAAGTTGGACAAAATGTGGGAAACAAATCTGGACTAGGATTTGTGGAAGCTAAGAAATCTGGTGCAGACAAGAAGATCAGGCCTGTTAAACAATTGTCAAAGCAAATGTCTCAACACAACTCTCAACATCAGAAACAGAAATATATGAAGAAAAAATACCAAAGATGGAGATGTCATCATTGTGGGAGGTATGGACACATAAAGCCCTTCTGCTTCAAATTTCATGGATACCCTAATCAAAACTCAGGTGTTAAACCTAAGTCAAAAAGGGTACCACATACTCCTCACTGGAAGAAAAAGGCTACTGCCCTGATAGCCCACACTTCCCTGAGAGTGTCTGCAAAGGAAGGCTGGTACTTTGACAGTGGGTGTTCTAAACACATGACTGGAATAAAGAACATTCTCAATCATGTTAAACCTCACAACACTAGTTATGTGACCTTTGGAGATGGTGCTAAAGGTGAAATCAAAGGAGTTGGTAATTTGGACTGCCCTGAAGTTCCAAGTCTGAGTGAAGTACTGCTGGTAAAAGGACTGACTGCTAATCTCATTAGTATCAGTCAATTGTGTGATCTAGGATTCAAGGTCAACTTCTCAAAATCTGAATGTCTAGTAATTAATGAAAAACTAGAAGTTGTAATGAAAGGAATCAGATCCAAAGATAACTGTTACTTGTGGCAGCCTGAGAACACTAATAACTCCACTATGTGTCCAATTACCAAAGAAGAAAAAGAGATGAAACTGTGGCACCATAAGCTTGGTCATCTTCATCTAAGAAGAATGAAAAGAGCTATCTCTATGGAAGCAGTCAGAAGGACTCCAAGACTACAGATTGATAAAAGAAGGGTTTGTGGTGAACTTAAAATTGAAAGGCTTGGTAAAAAGAAACATGTCTATGATGTGGTGAATAAACTTGAAGAAGGATGTGTTGTCAGAACCAGAAGTAATCATGACAAGGATGTTGGAAACAAAAAGTCTAATAAATTCTGTTTCCCTGAAGAAATGAGTCGTGAAGTCTCTTCTCCTATAACTCTCCATCAAAATGGAGTGGACAAAAAGAAAAATAAGATCATTCAAGAATCAACCAGAACTATGATTCATGTCAAAAGAATGCCTTCCCAACTCTGTGCTGAAATGGTTGCAGCTAGGAGTAACTGTTCTCAAAATATCTGGACAAAACAGATGCTCACTGAGTATAATGTCTCACAAGATGTTGTGACATTATATTGTGACAATTTGAATACAATCAATATTTTCATGAACCCTATTCAGCATAGCAGGACCAAGCACATTGACTTTGTAGAGAAGAAGTCAATTAAACTGGAACATGGTATCATTAAGCTTCAGCTGGCTGATTCTTCTACCAAGGCTCTTGTTGGAAATAAACTTGAAAACTTGAGGGGCAGGTTGGGTATTTGCCAACATGAGAAATTATAGCAATTAATTTTGCTTACAACAAGGGTTGAAGGAGTTAATTTTGTTAAGTCTATTTTTAGTGGGTTAATCATATGTTTTCCAAATTCTTTCAAAATACTTAAGAAGTTGAAAAGACTCTCTTTTGCCTCCTACCTCTCTCGACTTTGCAACCTGTTCCCTTCTCTCAATCAAAATTTTCTCTCAAATTGCTACTGGTGCTCTAAGTCAATCAAAATGTCTCAGACATCATCTTCAACCAAGGCGACTTCATCATCCTCATCATCTTCATCATCTGACCAAGACTCTAGAGCAATCACCACATGCATAGAATCTGAAGTTCTTGAGGTCACTCCTTTCAGAGAGATGGCTACTGACCCCGCCAAAGTCAAAAAGCTGAGAACTAGACATGCAGGAAGAGCTCAAGCTGCTGCCTCTGGTAATCCTTCTCATCCTTCTTCTTCTGTATCAAATAGAGAAGGATCAATTCAAGTTCATCAAGCAATTGCTAGGCTAGTGACAAGTATACTAAGCGGAAACCAATCTGTACCGGGGATTTCTGTCCCTTTAAATCAATCAGGAAGCCCAAATGTGGATGTCTCTGAGAATGTAGATGTCTCTGAGAATGTTATGACACAAAATGACAACATTCAGAACCCTTCAGAAAAGACTGCTGATCCACCTATCATTGATGTGGATGAGGAATACTCAGACAATGATCTGATTGCCAATGTAAACCCTAGCATAGCTAGGAGAATGATGAAAAGGAAGAATAATCAGAATGCTGGAAATTTTTTGACAAAAGATAAACCTGCTAATAAGAAATCCAAGGCTGAAGGCATGGCTGGGGTAGAATCTGTGAAAACTATTCAGTCCAAAGGGAAGGTGAAAGCCCAGGTGCATACTGATAGACAACCAATTTCAAAGAAGAGAAAAGAACCTGAATCTTCTGATTCTGATGAGGAATTAGAGTTTGAGATTGATGCTGAAGAAATTCCTATCAGAAGGAAGCTCCCCTCCAGCAAAATTGCTAGAGTTCCTGAAGTCCCAACAGACAACATCTCTTTTCATCATCCTGACAATGCAAACAGATGGAAGTATGTTTGCTTAAAGAGAATAGCTTTAGAAAGAGAGCTAAACAATGATGCCATGGAGTGCAAAGACATCATGGACCTGATCAAGAATGCTGGACTGATGAAGACAGTGATAAAATTTAACAAGTGTTATGAAAATCTGGTAAAGGAGTTCATAGTTAACTTGTCTAATGATTGTGCTGATGGAAGGTCAGCTGACTTTGAAAGTGTTTTTGTTAGAGGAAGAAGGGTTAATTTCTCTCCATCAGAAATTAACAAATTTCTTGGAAGAACAAATGAGGATTGTCCTGATCTGGAAGTCACTGACAATGAAGTTTGTCAAACCATCACAACAAGGCAAGTGAAGTGCTGGCCCTTGAAAGGCAAGCTGAATGCCAGCAAACTTAGCATGAAATTTGCCATCCTGCACAAGATTGGTGCAGCCAACTGGGTGCCTACAAACCATAAATCAACTATCTCCACAGGATTGGGGAGATTTATTTATGCTGTGGGAACCAAGACTGCTTTTGACTATGGCAGGTATATTTTTGAACAAACTTTAAAACATGCTGGTAGTTATGCTGTCAAAGGACCAATTGCCTTTCCTTCCCTCCTTTGTGGAATTATCCTTGCACAATACCCTGATATCCTGGTGGCAAGAGATACTGCTTGCAAAAGAGCTCCTGCCCTTGGGTTGCACTACAAACTGTTTCAGGGATCTCATGCTCCTGATATTGTCATAACATCAGCTGAGACATCGTCTGTGAAGACCCAATCCAAAACATCTGATGTCATAGCTGTATTAAAAGAGACCTGCAAAGAACTGGAAGCTAGGAAAAAGACCCTAGAAATCCTAATTGCCAGGTTAGAAAAGGAGGAAGCTGAAGGAAACAGAAGGGAAGAGGGTGTAGAAGCTGAAGGTCATCTCAATACTGAAGAAACTAGCTCCTCTGAGTCTGATGATAGTGCTTAAAGGTTGGTTGCTGTTTGGTGGAGTTGATGCTGGTCCCTGGTGGAGTTTGGAAGTGTGTTCAGTTTTTAGTTGCTGCTCTTATTACTTTTTCTGGATGACTGTATAATTTTTATGAACATGTATCTTTGGCCCATTTGTGGCTAAAGAGGGGGAGATATATTGTGATACTTTATTTGACATTCCATTTTTCTGCAGTCATTCTTATTCTGCTGCTATCTATCTCTGATTACTTAGGGGCTTTAGCCAAAAATCTGCCAAAGGGGGAGTTTGTAGGTGTTTAGGTATTGGCATGCATTTTTGGTAAAACCAGGTGTGTGAATGTCATGACTGATGTCATAACATTCTAGTTTAGTTTGTACTGATTCATTAGGTACCTTTGCAGAAAAATATTGTCATACAGGTACTGATGTTTATAAGTGTGTATCTGAGCATTTTGCAAAATGATCACATTTTCCTAAATCAGTAGACAGGTTTTCAGATGTCATAACAGATGTTAAGACATCCTGTTCTGAACTAACAGGTATGCAGTTTGGTTAATTCTGAGTTTTTTCAGGAAAATGACCCAGTCTTTCCAGAACAGAATCCTGCGTTTTCTTTGGGTTAACCTAGCTCAACCCCAACCTGGTTGATAAAGTCCTGTGACCTAGTCTTAAGGTCAAACGGAATTAACCCTAGCTTTTTGTGGAAACCCTAACTGAAGTTGCAGCTGCTATATATTCAACAGGGCTGCTGTTTTGAATGCAATCCCTTTTTTGACAGAAGATCATTTAGAAGATGTATAGTTTTAACTATTGTAATCCAAGCAATTATCATTGTGATAAGTGACTTGGAATAGGTTTTTAATTGTAAGGGTTGTGTAACACTCAAAGCTTTGAAGCAAGAGTGTTTGTATGTCTCTTGACTAAAGCTGTGAAGCAAAGTCAAGTTAGGTTTGTGTATCACTCAAAGCTGTGAAGCAAGAGTGTTTGTGTTGCTTGATTAAAAAGCTGTGAAGCATAATCAAGTGTATGTTTTGAAGAGTGTCTTCAACAATTCATTAGTCAAATTGTTTTATGTATCACTGCTGTGATTGAGGGGGAGTGAGTAGGAACTCAGGTTTAAGTTGTACTTAGATTGAAGTTGCATTGGGTAGGTCTTAAGTGAAGGAGATAAACTGGTTGGTTTATTCCTGAATTAACATCTCTTATAGTGGATTTCCTCCCTGGCTTGGTAGCCCCCAGAGTAGGTGTTGTTGCACACTGAACTGGGTAAACAATTGACTGTGTTCTTTACTGTTTTTGTATTTACTGTCTTATAGAAAGTCAGATACGGTGTCACAATATTGAACGTGACATTGAGTATCTGCAGCCAGAATTTCAAAATCCTCTTGCAATGAAAGCTCAAGTTAGAGTTATGAAGATACAATTTATTGTTTCATGGCAAATATTTGAAAAGGAAATAAAAAGGATGTAAGTCATACTCTAACATTTCCACTTTTTCTTATAATGAACTAAAAAGGGAATTTGAAAAACTACAAATAGAGTTTTTGAATGCTAACAAAAAATTGGCCTCCAAAGACAAAGTCTTTACATTTTTAGAGGACAAGGTTGATAAAATCAATGAAAAGTTATAAGCATTAAAATAACTTATTGTATATAGTTAAAATCATTAAAAAGAGGATGAGCCATCTTACAAATATGATTGTGACACATATCAAATTTGGCAACAAGAGGTGAGTACTCTTGCTACCAAATTAGATAGTCTACATCATCCCATTGAGAACATATCTATTAGGTCCTTGAAGGTTGAAAAGCCTCATAAAAATTACTCTTTGATTAAGAAAGAACCTAATAGCATTATTAATTCTCATCATAAGATATTTTGTCACTATTGTTGCAAAAAGGGCCATACTTTTGAAAAATGCAAGTTTAGGACTTTTTTGATTCCTAAGGGTAATTTTCAATGGTTGCCCAAATGCAACAAATATTAAAATCACTCACAAAGACCCAATGAGAATTGGGTACCTACCACCCTTGTTTTATTTTTCTATTATGAATGTCATGATACTATGACAGGAAAATGGATTATCGATAGTTGATGTTCAAGACATATGACGGGAGACATATCACTCTTCTCTGACTTTGTGGCAAATAAGAAATGATTTGTGTCCTATGGTGATCACAACAAAGGTGCAATACTTGGAAAACATATTATATGTAACCCCTCAACTATTAACATCTCAAATGTTATGTTAGTTGAAGGCCTTAGACATAATCTTCTTAGTATTAGTCAATTATGTGATAAAGGGTATAGAGTGTCTTTTGCCAAAGATTGTTGCATAATTGAACATAGTGAAAAGAAGGATTATATGTTTAAGGGTTTGAGGGTTAGTAAAATTTATATGCTTTACTTAATAGAGATTTTCTTGAATGGTGCTCAATGTCTTATTACCTTGAGTGAAGACTCTTGGCTATGGCATAGACGTTTAGCTCATTTCAACTTTGACCTACTTAATAAAATAGTTTCAAAAGATTTAGTAATCGGTCTACCAAAAATAAAATTTTCTAAATACCATCTATGTGATGCATTTCAAAAGGGCAAGCAAACAAGGGCCTCTTTTAAATATAATAAAGTTGTTTCTACATCAAGGCCACTTGAGCTCCTTCACATAGATTTGTTTGGTCCCTCACGAACTAAAAGCATAGGTGGAAATTACTATAGTTTAGTAATTGTAGATGATTACTCTAGATTTTGTTGGACTTTTCTTACGTATCAAGGATGAAACATTCATAGCTTTCACATATTTTGCCAAGATATCTCAAAATAAAATGAACTAAAAAATAGTTGCTATTTGAAGCGATCATGGAGGTGAATTTGAAAACCACCTCTTTGAAGAAAATTGTGATAAATTTGGAATTAAACATAACTTTTCAGATCCTAGAATTCCGTAACAAAATGGTGTTATCGAGAGAAAAAATCGCATTTTAGCGGAGATGGCAAGAACAATGCTCAATGATTATGGTCTACCAAAATACTTTTGGACTGATGCTATTAGCACGACATGCTATGTCTTGAATAAGATAATTATTTCTCCAATTCTTGACAAAAACTCTTTATGAACTTTTGAAAGGTAGAAAACCAAATTTATCTCATCTTCATGTCTTTGGATGTAAGTGTTTTGATTTAAATAATGGAAAAGACAATCTTGGAAAATTTGACGTGAAAGCCGATGAAGGTATTTTTCTTGGATACTCTCAATCTAGTAAAGCATATAAAGTTTATAACAAGAGATTACTTATTGTTGAAGATTCCGTTCATGTTACTTTTGATGAGTGTTGTACCCCAAAATTTGCCCTCCTCTTTTTCCACAAGAAATCACAGCTTCGGGCTTTTCCTGATTTTTCAGATTGGCATAAGAATCAGTCAAACAGACTTTTTCTTATCAGTCTATCCAAATTAGGGTTTTCATGGCTCTGGAACAGTTCAAACAAATTATTAGGGTCTGGTTGATTTCGGCTCAGGTTCTGATCAGGCGGACGCTTCTTTGACATTTAACCAAGAATCAGGGTTTTGTGCGCGCTTTCTCAGAAAGAATTAATTCTATCAGTGCTTTTCAATTTACTGAGATATGGGTTGAGGCTGTTGATTAAGAATTTGCAGTGTTTGGCTTAATCAGTAAAGGCAAAGGAATATGGACATTTGTTGTGATTAACTGTGCAAGGTTTTGGATTATTCGGAACGCCGGACGTTTATTAATTATTTATTTTTCTAAGTCAGAATAATTGGATTTATGTCCAATTGTTTTAATTTAAGAAACTCAAATGATTAAATAAACATTGAAGTGAAACAAAGGACATGTGGACGTTTGTTGTTTAGCTGTGCAATGCTATGATTATTCGGAACTCCGGACGTTTATTGATCATTCTGAGTTAAAATAGTTGGGATTTATTTCCAGTTATTATAATTTTAAGAATTATAAATAATTAAATAAACAGTTGAAGAAGAAAAAGAATTAACTGACAAAAGTGGATTTTATTCATCTTTAATTATTCGTTACAATTATTATTTGTACACTGTAAATTTATTTACAGATGTTTACATTTATAATGTTACGATGATTAAAAGTAAAATAAAGATATCCTAATTTCCTAAATCTTCATTCTTCTACTGATGCTCCTTTGCTCAAGTGATTTTATCTGCAAAAACAAGAAAAGAAGAAAAGTCAAAAGCAGATGAAATGAAATTAAAAGCAGACAGAAAAAATGGACTCATCATTAAAAGCGACTGACCGGAATCAGTTTGCCCTCTCTGCAAATCACGAGATTACTCTCGGTTCACAAAGAGGGATAGAAAAATGTCTTGCAAAAAGGCACAAAAGCAAACATACTGCATTGTCAAACAAATTGCCCATTTCAAAAATTCCAAACAGCATGTACAAGTATAAAGTCCAAACTGAACTGCCTAACCAAATCAAAAAGGCAAACTGAAAGTCACAAGTTCAAACTATCCAAACTGTCCAAAGCTGTCCAAGAGATATAGAAAGATATCAAGCTATCAAACAAGTACAAAAACTGTCAACAATGTGCAGGAAATATGGAAAGTATGCAGAGAAAGAGATTAATGCAAGCAAGGTTCAAAGATACATCATTTTCCTAGGCCAATTGCTTTTTCAGCATAGTACAGTTCTAAGCAATATTTTATGCTTTTAAAAACTGTAGAGAGAGAAGAGAGAAGAGAAATAGGCTTACAGCAGGCTTAGGCTTGAAATAAAAAAGATATAAACCAACATACCACAACACAATAGAGGGGGCAGAAAATACAAAAGCAATACAAACTGTGTAAAACATCAAAAACACCTCAGAACTGCCTTCCACAAAAACTAGAAGCCTTAAGCCTTAGCCTTCATCAAGCCAAAGCCTTACCTGCTTCAAACCCAGCCTGTCAAAAGCCATAACCTCAAAGCTGTAACATACAAACAGCCTAAAACCTTCATTCAAACCAGTAAAGCCACAAACCAGAAAAAGCATGCAAATCTTTGTTCAAGCCTAAAAGCCAAGCCTGCCTTAAACTGTAACAAAACATCAACCTTAAACCAGAAACAACAAAAACTTGTTTCAAGGCCTAAGTTTCAAAACAAACCCCAAGCTTCAAAGCCTATAATCTGTTTTCAAACATACAGAATCCCTCAAAGAGCCCTCAGAACCTAGGTTCATCATTGAGCAATCAATAAGCACAACAACTCAGAATAAAAAACAACATACTCAGATATTAAAATCATCAAAGCCAGCCTACAGAAGCAAAAGAGCAAGCAAGCATATCAAGCATATCAGAGGGCCATCAAGCAAGCATCTCATCAGAGGAAAAGCAAGAAAAACAGAAGAGGAAAAGAAAATCATCCAAGGGTTTTTAGCATGCATCAATAAACCACAAGAAGCGAAATACAGAGTACCAGGTTTTCCAGCAAGAGAAACTCTCAGCATCGCGTTCCCCGTCCGGCCACCCTAGACGCCTCCAGCTCTCTCCTCCTCTCCTGGCCACGATTCCTCCAAAGGTAGTATTTCTACTCCTTCTTCTCATACCTCATGCAAACAACGATAACATAAATAATCAGAATTTGTCAAGATCAAAAACATGCCAAAGCGTAAAACGTATAAAGCATCAAATCAAACCTTTTTTCGTAATGTCGTCGTGCTTGACTGTGGAGGAAGCAGAGAGGGATGATGGCGCTGGTTGGCCTCAGGCGAAGAGGAGGTGTTCAGAAAGCTGCTTGAGAAGACGAAGAGGACGAAAGTGATAAACGGCGCCGCGCCTCTGTTTTGCCTAACCCTAATCCCAAATGCACAAAACCAATTCAAACCCTTACAATTTTGTGTCAAATACGTTGGGCTTCAACCCCATACAAAATCAGCCTAAGCCCAACAAATCTGGATGCACCCCCCTCTTTTGTTTCAATCAGCATGTGTCATTTGGGCCATGAATTTCCCTTAGCCCATTTAATTTTAAAACTAACCCTTTTTTTTACATATATCATATCATTTTTTTTAATAACTTACATACTAATTTTTTTTTACATTAAAATTTTTATACTAATACTATCTTATTTTCTTTATAACATAAATTGTTTCTTTTGTAAATAAAAACACTTTAACCTTTTTTTATATACGTATACAAAATTTTCTAGGATAATTTATATTTTATTTTTGAACAATTAAAAAGACATAAAAACTTAGTTCTATTAAGTTTAGCTTTTTTTTGTTTTATTAAAACTTTGTACATAAAAAAAAATACTAACATAAAACATTAATACATAAAACTTAAAATATTTTCTTTTTCTTAAACTTAAAACATTTCCTTTTCTTTTCTTAAAATATTTTGTTTTGTACCTAATTAACAAAAATACAAAAAGAATAAAATACTTAATTTTGCATTAAGTTAAACATCATTATCACTTGTAAATAAATCATACACTTACACAAATACATTGATACATTTACATTACTCTATTCTTATACATTGCTATACGCTACATATTACATTTGCGATTGATTCGATTTGGTTGTAAATTTATTTGGATACTACTCTCCTATTTAAGTCTCATCCCCATTTGTAAATATTTGTACCCCCATTCCCGAATACTTATTTGTAATAGCGTAGATTTTAAATTCCCGCAATTTATCGCTTTCAAATATACCATGGTTAGACCTAGGGTTTGTATGTACATAAAATCAAATGCTAGACAACCTAAACATAAGACAAATGCATGACAATCAATACACAATCACACTTGCACCCCTAGGGTAATCCCACTCGTTGCCTTCCAAAATGGGCCATGCTTGCACGTTGAGTTTCTTTGGCAAAACAATTCAAATGATCATAGTCCCTCGATGACGCTTTCGAAAGTTGCCTAATCAAAATGATCATAGTCCCTTCAAGCAAAATTGCCAAAGACACGAAACATCTCAAAAGGTTTTTCCTGTGCTTTTTAACCTTTCCTTTAGGATAACATAAAAAGTAGGTGGCGACTCTTGCTAAACCGAACAAGTGCGAATACAAACGCAAAACCTCAAGTCAATTCTCCCACCGTATCACAGAACTGGCGACTCATCTGGGGATTCCTTAAAAGTGGGGTTACCTTAGGGTTTAGATCACCTTTACATTCTTGCTTTCGTTGCCTTGATTGCTTTACTTTTTGGGTCCTTGTTTGGGTTTGTTGTAAATCCTACACCCGGATTTGGGGGCACCTTTTTAGGTAAATAGCAATAAAACTGTGAGGGAACTGTGCGGGGTATACCGACATGGTTGAAGCAGTAAGCTATGTTAGTGTGACATGGTTGTGAGTACCGGTAACCCTTGAGTTCAATCAAGGAGAGTACGGGGCCGCTGAGTGATGTCGTGAAGCACTAACGAACTCTTAGAACCTTAATTGACCATCTTAGCCTTTTTAGGGGTAGTGAGATGACCGACTTTGGTGCAGTCCGAAGTTGGTAGATACTCGATACTACACTCATTGAGGGTTGTTTTCTTGGAATATTTTGGTCGCCAGTTAAGTGGCTAAACCTAAACAATGAACATAGAAAACAATCCAGTGATATTGAGCTCCTTAGAACCCGGTTTCTATTTCTAGGACAGGATGAGCCAACTAACTTCAAGAGGGTACTTACCTATGAACCCCATGCAAGCCTAAACCTAAGGACTTGTTTGCTTTGTATGAATATGATTACCTGTATGTACACTTATTTGCTTTTGCATACATATACATAACATCATGACATCATACCATGGCATTTTTCAATAACCATTTCAAGGATCTCGAGGGTTCTTTTGATGCAGGGTTACATTGAACCAGATGTCTACCAAAGGGCAAGAGGTTTTATCCTCTAAGAAAATGCAGTCAAAGATCAAGTGCAACAACTTGAATCAGGGGCTATGACCCACTCGACATGGTGAGCTTGATTCTCATGGAAAGACATCCACCGGTGCAAAGTTCTCCAATCAAAGATCGAAGATCAACCTCTAACATTCTCTTGTGTTTACCCCAAGAGATTCTTGAAAACATGCATTCACATATCATGCATTGCATCATGACAGTTTTTCCTTTTTCAGGTTTCCTTACTCTCCTACTGTTTATTTAAGTAAGAGATGGCTCTAGAAAGGACTGTCAAGGATATCCAGGACCAGACTGCTCAGCTGCAGGAAATGTTCTTGAACCTGTTTCTGGGGCAAGAAGAAGTGAAAGCTCTCCTCACAAAGGGCTTGGTCCAGGAGACTTCAAACAATGCCAGGAGTGATCAGCTGGGGGAACTGCAGTTTGATTTGGCAACATTGAGGATCCAAGTGATGGGACAGCTGGTGGGCCAGATGGCTCTCATTCAGGACTTGTCTCTGAGACAAGAGGAGCTCAGGGTTCTCGTCAACCAACTGCTTCGGGAAAACCAAGTGGGGAAAACATCTGAGGTTGAAGAGCAAGTCACCACTCAACCCCCCTCCAGACAAGAAGACAAGGGGAAGGCTCCTCTACTTGCTTCAGGGTCACAACCCCAGCAACAACCTCGTCAGCATCAACGGGGTAATCGGCGTAATAAAAATACATCGGGAAGACAGTTCACTCAGACTGACATACCATCATCTCTGATTCTGGAGCGCTTGTTGGAGGTCAATCTGACTGCTTTGAGGGACCCTATTCGGAAGCCCAATACCTCCGCTCCTAACTATCATCCCGACGCATTTTGTGTGTATCACTCCTACATCCCGGGACATGACACCGACGATTGTTGGGCCTTGAAGAACAAGATTCAAGATCTGACTGACATTGGAGTGCTGAGGTTCATGCCAGACGGCGAGATGAAAATCTTCCGTTAAGAGTTTCTCCACCTGAAGTGACAAAGCTCAAACTGAGAGACTTTTGTTTTCATTTGAATTTTCAAAGTTGTAATCTTTTGTTATTCAAACAATTATCTATTAATGTCAAACTTTGTTTCATTAATGCATTGCATATGTTTGTCTTGATTTGATCCACTCATTTTCATTACGCTTGAACTATGCTTTCTACTTTCTTTATGATATTTAACTCTTGATAAAAAGCTGCAAGCCTTTAGAGGGAGGATGACGAAACAATACCATGATCTCATACAGTATGCTTTTGAACAGACCTTGCTGATGATGTACAGGCATTTCTTTCAATTCCCAAACACTGGAGTTATAAGGAAGATAATCCCTAGTCAACCCCTTCGAGCCAAAGAAGTAGGAGTTTTCTGTTCTCAACAATTTAAAACCTTTGATATAAACCTGGGGCAGGGTAGTATCTCAGTTAATTCAAAAAGGTGCGCACTGAAGTCGCCAACTCTCAATTCGTAATACAACGAACGACATCAACAAAAAAAGCATTCCTTTGGAATCAAAAGACAAGGGTGATTCCGTATCTTGTAGGCAGTCAATCTCTCAAAAGAGAAAATCCCACTAAGCCAAAACCTATAAAGGAGGCTTAAGAAAGCTGGGGCGTCCCGCTGACTGTAATCTCGAAAACAGAAATAGTCAGGCAAAAGTTAGGGATAACAAATCAAAATCAAAAGAACGAGGTCATTACAAATCCTCAACAACATGAAAAATGTTGCAAAAGAAAAAGGAGATGATGACTGTCTCCCAAAATTCAACTGGTGAACCATCACCCAAAAGTCGTTCCAAATTCAAATAGAGTTCGACGCACAATTAACTGAGCTTAGGGTTGAATAACATCACGAAGAGAGGGTGGGCACAAATATACTTTGAGCCTTTCTCCTTTGTTTCTTAAACCGTGAACCAAGTCACGTTACAACCCTTCAAAAGTCCTAATTGAAGCATGGGTTAGTTCGAAAGCATACTGTTACAAAAGGTATCCTGACTCCTGTAAGGCTTTGCTCTAAATCTTGTGTTGAATTTGTCTTATAAAAAGTTTTCTGCTAAAAAATGCATTTTTCAAAACTTCGAGACAAACATAAGCTTTGCATTGCTTGAATATCACTGTTTACATTTGACTATTTGTTTGACAGCGAAGAAATTCACACAGCGAATGTTCGGAGGAACGAAAACTCTCTCAGTAAGTAAAATCACTTCGAAAAAGGATGACACTTCCATTGACAAATCTTCTATCAACAAGGGGGCTTGACATTGTCACCATCCAGCACGCCTGGGGAAGTCCAGTCAAGGTTTCAACAGATCTTTCAAAGTTCAGTTAACCTGGGGCAGTCCAGTCAAGATTTCAACAAAATCTCTCAATTGCAGATTAACCTGGGGCAAGTCTCCCTCACCATCACTTGGGGCATTCGAATGTCAATCTCAAGGGTTACGAACAGACCGAGTTCCCTGGCAATATCACAAGCATCTGATATTGGGGGCAGTTATGACACCTCTCTAGCAGACCTGCAGCCATGGGTTTATTTCCCCAACATTTGTCAAGGATTTATTCTCTAAAGCAAATTACATTTCAACAAGCATTCTTAACATATGCAGAATGATGGAAAGACAAGGTTCCTTCATTTTGAAGTAGTAATCATCAAGGTTCCTTCTTTTGAAGTAGTAATCATCAAGGTTCCTTCATTTTGAAGTAGTAATCATCAAGGTTCCTTCTTTTGAAGTAGTAATCATCAAGGTTCCTTCATCTTGAAGTAGTAATCATCAAGGTTCCTTCATTTTGAAGTAGTAATCATCAAGGTTCCTTCATCTTGAAGTAGTAATCATCAAGGTTCCTTCATCTTGAAGTAGTAATCATCAAGGTTCCTTCATCTTGAAGTAGTAATCATCAAGGTTCCTTCATCTTGAAGTAGTAATCATCAAGGTTCCTTCATTTTGAAGTAGTAATCATCAAGGTTCCTTCATTTTGAAGTAGTAATCGTCAAGGTTCCTTCATCTTTTGAAGTAGTAATCATCAAAAAATTTCACATCACCTGCTGGAAATTACAACCACCAACAAGATAACAGACAACTGAAAAATCTGTTTCTCTCAAGAATGAAGAATCTCATCCTCAAAACCTCAGAAGATCAGTATACTCCCAGTTTCTGACCGTTAACAGCATGGAGATTCTCATCATCTCGGAAGATTGGTACACTCCCAATTCCTGACCCCCAACAGAATGAAGATTCTCCTGAGTTCATAATTCCCCAAACAGAGTTAAACTTCAGGATCTTCAGCAGAGCAAGAGCTTTCTCAAAGCTGATTTCCCTAGCCAGAGAACCTTCCAGAATCTAATTCCCCTCAGAGTCAAGTTCACAATCCCCAGCGGAGCTAAAACTTCCAACTATCAATCCCCAAGCAGAATGAAGAATCTCGTTCTCAGCACCTCACAGGATATTCGAATATTCCCCAGTGAAGATCTCCTTAAGACAGGAATCCCCAGTAGATTGGCATACAACCCAAGCTCCTGATCCCCCAACAGTGGTCCCAGGACTTCTCATCTGCAGCAATCAAAAGATTCTTTCCCTTCCCAGCAGCAGTCAAGGAATTATTTTCCCCAACAACAATCAAGATTCTTTTGTCTCCAGCCATCCAGGATCCATCTATCCTCAGAAAGACAGCTCATCAGCTTACATACGCATTCATCACATTCATATCATAAACATTGATATAACATACATTGCATCATGCATCATGACATTGCATACAACTAACCCTTTACCTTCTTTCAGGAAAGATCAGTTGACAGACAAAGATCATCATCTTCTGAAATTCTTTCTAGAAATAGTTCAAATGTGACCCAGAGATGGCAACATTCTGATACTTATTCCAGATTCACCCAGAGATAGTTCAGATGTGACCCAGACATGGCGACATTCTAATACTTATTCCAAGATTAATCCAGATGCAGTTTTACACGGACTCATCATCAGGAAACCCTACACCGGTTCCTTCTCCACGTCAAGATTTCTGAAAACAGTTTACGAACGCTTCCCAACAACGGATGCTGCTCTATTGCTTATTCAACTTCAAGACTTATGAAAACAGTTTACGGGTTCTCCAGTAACGGATGTTAACCTATCGCTTGTTCAGATTCTTCTCAACTTTTGAAAACAGTTTACGGACGCTTCCCAATAATGGATGCTGCTCTATTGCCTCTTCAAGTTCCAGACTCCTGAAAACAGTTTACGGATTCTCCAAAACATGGATGTCAATCTATCGCTTATTCAGAACCCCAGTTCAGAGATGTTCCAAAACATGGATGCCTTTCTGATACTCGTCCACTCACCAACATCATACAGTTCAACAACTTCCAGATGGCATCTCTAAGCCCATCCTCCTACCAGCAATTTCCAGATGGCATCTTTAAGCCCATCACCAAATGGCATCTATAAGCCCATTCCCTCTACCATCACATCACCGAGTGAAATTGTTTTGGGCACTCTAGTGTCCAATCTCCTTTTACCCTCGAGTTGCGAAAGGCAAACTTGCCAATCTAACTCTTCAGGTTCAAAAAGATTGAACAGGGGCAACTGTTGTACCCCAAAATTTGCCCTCCTCTTTTTCCACAAGAAATCACAGCTTCGGGCTTTTCCTGATTTTTCAGATTGGCATAAGAATCAGTCAAACAGACTTTTTCTTATCAGTCTATCCAAATTAGGGTTTTCATGGCTCTGGAACAGTTCAAACAAATTATTAGGGTCTGGTTGATTTCGGCTCAGGTTCTGATTAGGCGGACGCTTCTTTGACATTTAACCAAGAATCAGGGTTTTGTGCGTGCTTTCTCAGAAAGAATTAATTCTATCAGTGCTTTTCAATTTACTGAGATATGGGTTGAGGCTGTTGATTAAGAATTTGCAGTGTTTGGCTTAATCAGTAAAGGCAAAGGAATATGGACATTTATTGTGATTAACTGTGCAATGTTTTGGATTATTCGGAACGCCGGACGTTTATTAATTATTTATTTTTCTAAGTCAGAATAATTGGATTTATGTCCAATTGTTTTAATTTAAGAAACTCAAATGATTAAATAAACATTGAAGTGAAAAAAGGACATGTGGACGTTTGTTGTTTAGCTGTGCAATGCTATGATTATTCGGAACTCCGGACGTTTATTGATCATTCTGAGTTAAAATAGTTGGGATTTATTTCCAGTTATTATAATTTTAAGAATTATAAATAATTAAATAAACAGTTGAAGAAGAAAAAGAATTAACTGACAAAAGTGGATTTTATTCATCTTTAATTATTCGTTACAATTATTATTTGTACACTGTAAATTTATTTACAGATGTTTACATTTATAATGTTACGATGATTAAAAGTAAAATAAAGCTATCCTAATTTCCTAAATCTTCATTCTTCTACTGATGCTCCTTTGCTCAAGTGATTTTATCTGCAAAAACAAGAAAAGAAGAAAAGTCAAAAGCAGATGAAATGAAATTAAAAGCAGACAGAAAAAATGGACTCATCATTAAAAGCGACTGGCCGGAATCAATTTTCCCTCTCTACAAATCACGAGATTACTCTCGGTTCACAAAGAGGGATAGAAAAATGTCTTGCAAAAAGGCACAAAAGCAAACATACTGCATTGTCAAACAAATTGCCCATTTCAAAAATTCCAAACAGCATGTACAAGTATAAAGTCCAAACTGAACTGCCTAACCAAATCAAAAAGGCAAACTGAAAGTCACAAGTTCAAACTATCCAAACTGTCCAAAGCTGTCCAAGAGATATAGAAAGATATCAAGCTATCAAACAAGTACAAAAATTGTCAACAATGTGCAGGAAATATGGAAAGTATGTAGAGAAAGAGATTAATGCAAGCAAGGTTCAAAGATACATCATTTTCCTAGGCCAGTTGCTTTTTCAGCATAGTACAGTTCTAAGCAATATTTTATGCTTTTAAAAACTGTAGAGAGAGAAGAGAGAAGAGAAATAGGCTTACAGCAGGCTTAGGCTTGAAAGAAAAAAGATATAAACCAACATACCACAACACAGTAGAGGGGGCAGAAAATACAAAAGCAATACAAACTGTGTAAAACATCAAAAACACCTCAGAACTGCCTTCCACAAAAACCAGAAGCCTTAAGCCTTAGCCTTCATCAAGCCAAAGCCTTACCTGCTTCAAACCCAACCTGTCAAAAGCCATAACCTCAAAGCTGTAACATACAAACAGCCTAAAACCTTCATTCAAACCAGTAAAGCCACAAACCAGAAAAGCACGCAAATCTGTGTTCAAGCCTAAAAGCCAAGCCTGCCTTAAACTGTAATAAAACATCAACCTTAAACCAGAAATAACAAAAACTTGTTTCAAGGCCTAAGTTTCAAAACAAACCCCAAGCTTCAAAGCCTATAATCTGTTTTCAAACATACAGAATCCCTCAAAGAGCCCTCAGAACCTAGGTTCATCATTGAGCAATCAATAAGCATAACAACTCAGAATAAAAAACAACATACTCAGATATTAAAATCATCAAAGCCAGCCTACAGAAGAAAAAGAGCAAGCAAGCATATCAAGCATATCAGAGGGCCATCAAGCAAGCATCTCATCAGAGGAAAAGCAAGCAAAACAGAAGAGGAAAAGAAAATCATCCAAGGGTTTTTAGCATGCATCATTAAACCATAAGAAGCGAAATACAGAGTACCAGGTTTTCCAGCAAGAGCAACTCTCAGCATCGCGTTCCCCGTCCGGCCACCCTAGACGCCTCCAGCTCTCTCCTCCTCTCCTGGCCACGATTCCTCCAAAGGTAGTATTTCTACTCCTTCTTCTCATACCTCATGCAAACAACGATAACATACATAATCAGAATTTGTCAAGATCAAAAATATGCCAAAGCGTAAAACATATAAAGCATCAAATCAAACCTTTTTTCGTAATGTCGCCGTGCTTGACTGTGGAGGAAGGAGAGAGGGATGATGGCGCTGGTTGGCCTCAGGCGAAGAGGAGGTGTTCAGAAAGCTTCTTGAGAAGACGAAGAGGACGAAAGTGATAAACGGCGCCGCGCCTCTGTTTTGCCTAACCCTAATCCCAAATGCACAAAACCAATTCAAACCCTTACAATTTTGTGTCAAATACGTTGGGCTTCAACCCCATACAAAATCAGCCTAAGCCCAACAAATCTGGATGCACCCCCTCTTTTGTTTCAATCAGCATGTGTCATTTGGGCCATGAATTTCCCTTAGCCCATTTAATTTTAAAACTAACCCTTTTTTTTTACATATATCATATCATTTTTTTTAATAACTTACATACTAATTTTTTTTTACATTAAAATTTTTATACTAATACTATCTTATTTTCTTTATAACATAAATTGTTTCTTTTGTAAATAAAAACACTTTAACCTTTTTTTATATACGTATACAAAATTTTCTAGGATAGTTTATATTTTATTTTTGAACAATTAAAAAGACATAAAAACTTAGTTCTATTAAGTTTAACTTTTTTTGTTTTATTAAAACTTTGTACATAAAAAAAAATACTAACATAAAACATTAATACATAAAACTTAAAATATTTTCTTTTTCTTAAACTTAAAACATTTCCTTTTCTTTTCTTAAAATATTTTGTTTTGTACCTAATTAACAAAAATACAAAAAGAATAAAATACTTAATTTTGCATTAAGTTAAACATCATTATCACTTGTAAATAAATCATACACTTACACAAATACATTGATACATTTACATTACTCTATTCTTATACATTGCTATACACTACATATTACATTTGCGATTGATTCGATTTGGTTGTAAATTTATTTGGATACTACTCTCCTATTTAAGTCTCATCCTTATTTGTAAATATTTGTACCCCCATTCCCGGATACTTATTTGTAATAGCGTAGATTTTAAATTCCCGCAATTTATCGCTTTCAAATATACCATGGTTAGACCTAGGATTTGTATGTACATAAAATCAAACGCTAGACAACCTAAACACAAGACAAATGCATGACAATCAATACACAATCACACTTGCACCCCTAGGGCAATCCCACTCGTTGCCTTCCAAAATGGGCCATGCTTGCACGTTGAGTTTCTTTGGCAAAACAATTCAAATGATCATAGTCCCTCGATGACGCTTTCGAAAGTTGCCTAATCAAAATGATCATAGTCCCTTCAAGCAAAATTTCCCAAGACACTTGGCACCATTGCATTCATGGTCCATACAATGACCCGCGCCTGTCCCGTTGACATCCTAACGCAAGATTGCCCACCAACTACAATGGTGGAACAAAATTGTTAAAAGGGTTAAAACATGAGAAAAACCTTTGAGTAAATTTAGGGGTAGACAACTCTTAGTTACTTGATCAACTTGCAAAACACGCTTGCCTACTTTTCAAAATCCACTCCACAAACACTTTCAAAAACAAACTTCCAAAAACATTTGAAACATCTTTTCGAAAAGACACACACCTTTGTAAAACATTCGAGTAAAGAATTGTTACAACGGTTTCCTAGACAAGGCCTCTTTTTCAAAACATTTTCAAAACACACACACACACACACACCACCATTTCAAGCAATTGAAAATCAAAGGCAAGTGATCTAAACCAAGTAACTAAGAGCCCATGGATAACCATGGATGAAAAGGGTGCTAATACCTTCCCTTTTCATAATCTACCCCCCGAACCCACGAAACATCTCAAAAGGTTTTTCCTGTGCTTTTTAACCTTTCCTTTAGGATAAAATAAAAAGTCGGTGGTGACTCTTGCTAAACCGAACAAGTGCGAATACAAACGCAAAACCTCAAGTCAGTTCTCCCACCGTATCACAATGAGACTTCCCCAAATAGTGTTGGGAAATGTAGTTCTTTTCATGGTGAGGTGCATCTACGAAAGACATACTCAAAGATACCGGTGAAAGAGTTGATCAACCTAAAACGATGGAGATTGAGGAGGATGAAGATAGCCCCTAATAAAATAAACATGATGAAGATTAAAAATAAAATGATGGTCTTACTTTGGAGTGGAGAACCTCCAAAGATCATCCACTTACAACATTATAGGTGATATCAAAAGGGGGGGGGGGGTAACAACTCGCTCTAAAATAAGTAGTCTTTGTTGTCATCATGCTTATGTATCACAAGTTGAACCTAAAAAAACTAACGATTCCTTACTTGATGAGCATTGGATTATTGCCATGCAAGAAGAATTAAACCAATTTGAAAGAAATGACATTTGAGATCTTGACTCTCGTCCTTTAAATCGTCAAATCATAGGCACCCGATGAATATTTAGGAATAATCTTGACGGACATGGTGTGATAACAAGAAATAAGGCCCGTCTAGTGGATCAAGGGTATAACCAAGATGAGGGCATTGACTATGAGGAAACTTATGCTTCAATGGACCGACTTGAGGATATACACCTTTTATTAGCTTATGCCTGTTCTAAGAACTTCAAATTATTTCAAATGGACGTAAAAAGTGCGTTCCTTAACAGATACATAAGTGAAGAGGTGTATGTTTCTCAACCTCCCGGTTTTGAAAATAATGAGTTTCCTAATCACGTTTTCAAGCTTAAACGTGCATTGTACAGTCTTAAACAAGCCCCTAGAGCATGGTATGATATACTTAGCAAATTTTTACTTGAACAAGGATACTCTAGAGGGAAAGTTGACACTACTCTCTTTATTAAACGTCAAGGAAAGCATATTTTATTAGTTCAAATTTATATAAATGATATCATTTTTGGATCGACTAATATGCATCTTGTCAAGGAGTTCTCTAAGCTTATGCAGGGAGAGTTTGAAATGAGCCTAATGGGGAAGTTAAATTACTTTCTCGGGCTACAAATTAAACAACTCAATGAAAGAATTTTTGTATGTAATACCAAGTATTTTCTCGAATTACTTAAGAGATTTGGAATGGATAGTGCCAAGGAAATTGACACTCCCATGGCAACAAACGGTAACTTAGACAAGGATGATAAAGGTAAGGATGTTGAGGTAAAAATGTATAGAGGTATGATTGGTTCTCTTCTCTATCTCACAAAATCTCATCCCGATATTATGTTTAGTGTTTGTATGTGTGCACGATATCAAGCGGTTCCCAAGGAATCTCATCTAAAAGACGTAAAACGAATTTTTAGATACCTCATTGGTACCTCAAAATTCGGGCTTTGGTATTCTGAGGGAACCGGTTATACTTTGGTTGGCTATGCTGATTCTGACTTTACCGGTTGCAAATTGGATAGGAAAAGTACTAGTGGCACTTGTCACTTATTTTCAAAATCCTTGGTAAGTTGGTATAGTAAAAAGCAAGTTTCCATGGCTTTGTCAACTGCCGAGGCAGAATACGTGGCAGCCGGTAGTTGTCGTGCTCAAATATTGTGGCTCAAACAACAACTGTTGGACTTTGATATCAAACTATCATGTATTCCTAGCATGTGTGACAACACTAGTGCCATAAATCTAACCAAAAATCTAGTTCTATATTTAAGGACTAAACACGTTGAGATACATCACCACTTTCTTCATGATCATGTTGAAAAAAGAGATGTTGCATTTGAGCATGTTGATAGTAAAAATCAACTTGCTGATATTTTTACTAAATCACTTGCAATCGAATCTTTTATCAACATACGTGGAGAATTGGGGATAATTGATATCTCAAATGTTGTCTAGTTCTACCTCATTACTTGCATGTTAAGTATTCACTCTAACTATGTGTTTGAGTGTGTTACGTTTTGTGAGTACAACTTCCAATCCTTCAAGAGTGAGGTAATTTCGTTTTAATTTATCCTTGAATGTAAGCTTTGCTTTAATTCATATCTCTAGGTTTATTTAAAAAAGACTTAATATACTCTCAAGTGATGGAAACCATGAATGTTTATTTCCAAAAATTTACGATTAATAACCATTGTGTGTTCTTGATATATATGTTTACAATGATTTCATGTATTAATTCTTTCACGTTTGTATAAATTTATTCTTAATATGCAAGCACATGTTGTGGTTATTTCCCTTATCTTATGTTTCACTATGTGGTTCATGTTGTCATAGTTACTTTGCATGATAGACATTTTCATTTTGGCGTTAGTAGCAATATTGTATTATAGCTATAGTTGGCACATGCATGTGCGACATCGGGAGTTCCATTATGAAGTGTTACATGATCGTGACGCTACAACTTGCTGTCATTGCTTTTTGCATGTCATTAAATTTGTTGTGATGTCTGTTTCCCGTCATTTAAAAGTCTGCATCATTACATATATATGGGGATATGTAGTTGTTTCTCTTATGTGCAAAATTTTCCTCTGATTGGTATTTGTTAATTGCTTTATAAACTTTGGTACTTCTAATCATTTGCTTTCTTCTTTTTGATAGTGTCAAAGGGGGAGAAGCATATGCAATATGAATATAGGAAGCACAAAGACAAGAAGAGCCTTTGAAACTTACCATAAATGCATCATCGAAAGTTTTGCCATCATCAAAAAGGGGGAGTTTGTGAGTACAACTTCAATACAAGGTGTTTTGCATGATGTCAAAACTGCGAAAGATGGAACATCGGTAAAATGGATGGTATCTCGATGTCTTGTGGCACTACTTTGCATTATAGGTATTAGGAATCATCAAAAAGTACTTTTAAATTGACCCAACATATTGAAAAATAGTTTATGCATATTTTCTTATTGCATGTGTTGACACACTCAATTTTCAGGTTGACACATGTAACATAGTTTTTAAGCCTGTAAGCTTCTGTAAGTCACATGTCGACACATATAACCTTCATGTCGACACATACTGAAAGATTTATGAAATTGTAGAATATGTTGACACATCCATATTTTAGGTCAACAAATTTACTCACGTTTTAAAGCCTGTAGCTTCTGACTTGTTCAGGTTGACACGTAGAGTCCTTCAAGTCGACACATGCATTCATTTTATAACTGATGTGTCGACACATATGAATTTGAGGTCGACACATGAAATCTGTTTTGGTCATATTTTCAATTTCTTTTATTCCAAATGTCCTTTTTGCCCTAAGTATTTCCAATCTATAAATACCTATGTATGCATCATTCATAACTTGATGATACAATAAAATTAGCCTACATTTCTTCTTCCTCAACCTTCCAGTCTATGCATACACACCAATATTACATTGTGATGATGTTCCATCGGTGTGCCATCTATACAAATAATTATGGATTTCCAATTGGTTTGGATTTAGATTTGTAGGGGTCTTCATCCGGGAAAAACCATCAGGTTTCTCCTCTAAAATCATTTGTTGAATTAGGGGTTTTCTTGCAAGATCATGCGATGGAATCGTCCACGTGAAAAATCCCTTGAAGCGTGTTATTTCTCTAGTTTTAGGATTGACATTAATTTTTGTAAAACAAATAATAGCAGCAATATGATAGGAAGGTTGCTAACAGGAACAGGTTGAGCAACAAGTCCTATCTAATTATGGAACATGTTGAGTTGAAGAAGTTTCAACATTTGGAATAACATGTTGAATATGATGTCCTATGGAGCAACATACGACATCGCGCCTGAGCTAAAGAGAATATGTTAAATTAGTTAACAAGTGCAGAACATTCAGGGAATATTATGCAATCCCATGTGGTGCTAAATTCAAGGTCAAAAGAATCAAGTCAGATATTCGAAGAATATACCATTTTTAAATATGGAGTTTATTTAGGAAACTAATGATTGAAGACCTTGCTTAATGCAGAAGTTTATGCTGATTAGTAACATCCATTAGTTGTTATTAGTAAGACCAAGTTTAGTTAGGAATAAGTTATAAAAAGAAGGATTTATAACCTAGTTTGGCACGAGTTCAAGATGTAGAATCCTAGGGCTTTGTCAAGGTGAACCACCTGGGTTGTGGGATGGTCACCATGCTCCTCTCAAAGCTTTGAAGCAAGAGTTGATTATTGTTCTTGGAGGAAGCTTTAAAGAAACTCTAGGATTCTGGTCTGGTTGGAAGAAAGGTTGTAAACGTGCGAGTTTAACCTTGAGTCTTAGCTAGGTTCATGGAAGTGTGTCTTTGTAGTATTTTAGAATTGTGTTGATCTGATTGTTGTCTGTAATCAAAGATGGATTGAGGAGAGCCTCATATCTTGAGTCTTAGATAAAAATCTAGCGAGGGTAGTGATAAGTTGTAAACGAGGGAGTTTAGCTTTGAATTGATACTACTAATAATGAATTTGTCCCTGGCTTGGTATGCCCCTAGAGTAGGCAGTTAGACCAAACTGGGTAAACAATTATGTGTGTGTGTTTATTGCTTTTCAATACTGTTCTTCATTTTATACCTTGCATGTGTTGTTTTTTCAGACCATATGTCTCGACATCCTCTTAGGATATCTTGGTACTGACCTACCAAAATTTCAATTGGTATCAACGCAGGTGTTCTGTTCTGTCTCTGGATAAGATCCTAGGATGATACTTTCTAGTCATGGGCAAGGAAGGTTTTTAGTGAAAAGTTGTTTGAACGGTATCTAGAAGTGGAGGATGGGTTGTTCTTGACCAGGAAGTGGAATAGGCCTGTCTATATTATTCTCAAGCATGTATCTTTGGAGGAGAGATCCTAGTATTAAGGTTTGATTTATTTTCAAACCTATGTTAACCTGGTGCACCTAGAGTTGATGTGTTGTGCAAGGGTTACTATTTTTGCCTGGAGGTGGTGAAGGATGTTTCCTGTTTGTGTTCCGCTGCTCATACACACACACATACACACACACACATATATATATATATATATATATATATATATATATATATATATATATATATATATATATATATATATATCAGATGCTCGGGTGCTAAACAAATATGTATTTTTACATATGTTTGGAACCTGCTCCTGATCTGGAAGAGGAGGCATCTGGTTCTAAGATGGATCTCTGCTGAGAGACATGTCTTAGATTAGTATGTTGATCAAGACACGATTAACATATGGTGTATTTCTTGGATGAGTTTATTTATGATCCAAGAAAGTGGAAGTGCACTGGCAGTGTTGAGTTCTATAAAACCTTGATAAGGGTATCTTATTCAGATCCTTATATGTGGAGGTCAAGCTAAAATGTCGAGGAAATTTTCTCTGAACATTTGAAAGACCGTCTAATCAAAGGAGCCAGATGTATGAAATCTTGTTTATGACCATTCAACAAATTCTATTTGGAGGAGAGGTTCTTGCATGTACCAATCACAAAAAGTACAACATTTGGAGGGAGAATGTATAATTCTCTAAAAATGCTCTAAGCATTTATTAAGGGGGAGACCTTAATGTGAAGACTGGAAGACCTTGAAGGCATTTCATATGGAATGTCTTGACATTTATATATTGAGATTTTATTTTTCTCAGTGTATCTTATGATAACAAGATGAATGTCATTTACTCAAACTTGATATCTCTTATCAAGTCTATGAGAGCATGAAACTCTTGTTCTGGTGGAAATCCTCAAGGGATTATTGAGCATTGGAGGTGGCGTTGTCTTCACTTTGGAGAGTCATATGAATCACCTAAGATGAGTATCTCAGTTGGTTGACACAAGGAGGATTTACTTTGTGAAGTTCCTTTTTGAGTTAAAGTTCAGTAAGTGGTGTCCTCACATGATTGAATATTGGTGTTTTCAAGGATTAATGGGGATCCTTATGTATTGGAAGATGCAGATTAAGTCTGAATAGTCTGCTTGTGTTGGTGGAAGATCATTCAAGGCCATGACTTTTGAAGTCTGCTTCAGATACCTGTTAGAGGCAATCTCTTTTATAGGTACATATAGATGGAATTTATCTCCTCAAGGTCAGACAGGAGGTCTGTATTTTGTGGTATACATGCTCAACATATATGGATGATCAAGGTTGATCAACTACCGATGGTTGATCTTCTTGTACCCCTTACAAGAGTTATGGATTACTATGGTGTATCCAATCCATAGTTAAGGATCCATAGGTTTGAGATTGATGTCGGATCCAATGTTAGAACATCATCTTAAGGTGTAAAACTTCCCCATCCACGAAAGTTTGTCTAGGGAAGAGCATAAGGTCAAGCCATTAACCTATTATGGATTATGTTGAGAATCAGCTGGTACCAGACATTTGCAGAAGAAGACTGCCAGATCATCTGTTCTACCTTGTGTGAAAAGGCGGTCTTTATCTGACAATTGGTGAATACTATGATGGGAGCTGAGTATTTGTCTAACCTCTGGAGAGCTAATGAATGGGAATGATAGTGAATATCTTGATGGGAGACTAGGTATTTGTATAAAGGAGCTATGCAATTCTGCATTCTGAACTTCTGGTTCATAGGGTATGTAAGAGTTTATTTCTTTCCATAACATTAAAGTGTATGGAAGAACTTGGGTGAGGTACACTAGCTATGCTCGGTTGGGAACTTCTTGAAGGATTTTTTGCATAATGAATCCTTTGGTCCTTATTGATAAAACCTGGAATCTTGGGTTTTATTCTGAAGACGATGTCCCACATAATGTTGTAACATCATGATTGTTGGCTATATTCTTGCTTGAGATTGTGCAGATGAATGCTCAAGCATCACTGTCAGAAGTGGCGTTTTTGACTACTTAGATTAGAAATTGGAGATTCCAATCCTATCCACAGTAGCATGTTTGATGAATGCGTGACTACTTGGTTGAAGACCCTACTAGTATCAGCAAGTACTAGTAGATGCAAGAGAAAAAGAAGTTGTCAGATACTGAAGTCTGGTCAGTCTTTTTGATCTCCTTATTCAAGAACTCAAGGAGAGATATTTGAGGAGATGTGTGTTTTTCCTTCTACTAAAAGTCATTCCAGAAATTTTTTGATTGGATCTTAGTAAATCTTTTAAGCAAGCTAAAAATATTTGGAGTTTTTTAAGTGACTTTAAACAAGTATGCATGATATATTGCCTATTCAAAAGGTGATGATACTATGTGTGGATCTACAAGGAGCCAAGAAGCTTGGATATATTCTCAAGGAGTGAGGATATCTGACTTAGAATAAACTCTACTGATGGAGTTGAAGTTCAACAGGTAGAAGATATTGGTCTTCCTCATGAAAGCATGAAAGCCTTTCATGAATATTCATTAGGTGCTCAAGTTCTCATCTTCAACTGGAGAATTGGTTAACCATGACAGGGGGAGTCATGAGTTTATCTGTGGATTGTTGCTGTAATGGTACATGTATCAATAAGCTATCTAAGCTTGTGAAGGTCTTATTCTTCTCATGAGGTTGTGATGTCGAACAAACATGTTGTGACATTATGAATTATTAGTGATCTTAATAAGACATGGTTGATCTTAGCCATGTGAAACTGGACAAGTCAGAAGTTCACATATCTCTCATGTATTTATTGGAATGTTCATGAGAATTTATTTTTCTCTACAAATATTCAAAAAGACTCTTCAGGTCTATAATTTTGAGAGATGTCACACATGTGATATTCTGATATCTTGGTGTATATCACTAAGATTAAGTGAAAGGAGAACACTTAGAATCCAGTGGAAGACAATAATCAATGAAGATGTGTTAGTCAAGGCTGTTAAACAAAGACAAATGTATGACTATGTGCCTGGACATTATTCAGGACATGTTCCTGTGTGACGAACAAATAAGGCTATGACTTGGCTATTCAAACACGTGTTAGAAGGTGTGTTTGACGGTACATGTGCAAGTATTAGGACTTTTTTTTCTCTCAAAATAAACATTTAAGAGAAATTAAAGGAGTTCAACGAATCTCTTGGACGATGCACATTGATTCATAGCAGGTTTTCTCTCATAAATTATCTTTCCTTTTGACCAAGAAGGCATAATTCTTTCAAGGATCTTTAATATCTATGTAACTTCTCAGATATTTATAGAGGGATATTCTGTCCTCTTTTATCAAGAGTACTCATCATCACAATGAGTTTTGTTCGGGTATGGGTATGTTGTGCCTGGGAATGGTGTTGTGAAGGTTTCCTTTTCCAAGTTTTGGCTAAAAAGGGGGAGAAAGGTAAAGGTGATGCTCAATTGGAGATTGCGTCTCAGGATCTGCCACAAAGATGTTGGATAGAATGTCGTATCTCATGTCTGCTTTGGCTAAGCTTTGTGACTTGTGATATGAGTTATAGACACAGTTGTGACATGTGTTCTGAGTTACTTGGGGTGTTTTCTAGATACTTCTTAAGTTTCCTCTTATGCCACAAATTGACTGGTGGTTACTGCTCAAGAGGTCTATTTTTCTCCACGGTCCTTATTTTCCACCACCTGAAGGGAAGATTTATCCCTTTGTGACAAGAAATGGTTCCTGAGTTAAGGGGGAGTACAGGCTATCATATTCCTTGTCTGAATCAAGTGCATCAAACAACTTTAGGACTTTCCTTCCTTTTACTTTGAGGTTGTTGTTCTATGATGCTGATATTCTTGTTACTGTAGTGGAGCTCATTCGAAATGCTGAAGAGAAGATGTCGAACGAGATCTCCTGACATCTCATATGAAGACCGACTCTATTGTGTTATTCTACAATGTTCATCAGTTACTGAAGACTAGTGTTAAAGAAATGTAATTTCATATTGCTTTAATTTGATGTAACTTTATAAGTATTTGTTTTAACCAAATTTTCCAAAGGGGGGATTGTTATTTCTCTAGTTTTAGGATTGGCATTAATTTTTGTAAAATAAATAATAGCAACAATATGATAGGTAGGATGTATAGATTGCTAACAGGAACATGTTGAGCAACAAGTCCTATCTAATGATGGAACATGTTGAGTTGAAGAAGTTTCAACATCTAGAACAACATGTCGAATAAGATGTCCTATGGAGCAGCATACGACATCACACCCGAGCTGAAGAGAATCTGTTAAATACGTTAACAAGTGTAAAATATCTAAGGAATATTATGCAATCCTATGTGGCGTTGAATTCAATTTCAAAAGAATCAAGTCAAATATTCGAAGAATATACAGTTTCTAAATATGGAGATTATTTAGGAAACTAATGATTGAAGACCTTGCTTAAAGCAAAAGTTTTTGCTGATTAGTAACAACTAGTAGTTGTTATTAGTAAGCCCAAGTATAGTTGGCAATAGGTTATAAAATGAAGGATTTGTAACCTAGTTTGGCATGAGTTCAAGATGTAGAAGTCTAGGGCTTTGTCAAGGTGAACCACTTGTGTTGTGGGATGGTCACCATGCTCCTCTCGAAGATTTGAAGCAAGAGTTGAGTATTGTTCTTGGAGGAATATTTGAAGCAACTCCAGGATTCTGTTTTGGTTGGGAGAAAGGTTGTAAATGTGCGAGTTTAACCTTGAGTCTTAGCTAGGTTTATGGAAGTGTGTCTTCCTGGTTTTTCAAAATTGTGTTGATCCGATTGATGTCTGTAATCGAAGAGGAATTGAGGAGGGCCTCATATCTAGGTGAGTCTTAGATAGAAACCTAGTGAGGGAAGTGGTTAAGTGATAAGTTTTAAATGAGATATTTTAGCTTTGAATTGATACTACTAGTAGTGGATTTGTTCCTAGCTTGGTATGCCCCCAGATAGGTAGTTAGATCGAATTGGGTAAACAATTTTGTGTGTGTGTATGTGTGCGTGTTTATTGCTTTTCAATACTGTTCTTCATATTGATACCTTGCCTATGTTATTCTGTCAGACCAGATGTATCGACATCCTATTAGGACATCTTGGTACTGACCTACCAGAATTTCAGAGTGTTTGAAATCTTTTTAAGAAACCTTAGAGTGTTTGGAATATTTTTAAAGAAGTAGCAAGAATTGGATGATAGAATCAGTGATATTATATTGATAGTTTGCAATCGGATTTACTCGAGTGAATAACCCCTTGGAGTGTTTGAAATCTTTGCAAGGAACCTTGAAGTATTTGAAATGTTTTCAAGGAAGTAGCTTAAGCGGCGAATAGGTTGCATCTATCAGTTGATTTGATCTTGTTTAAGATCAAAGGTTGCAAGAAGTAGCATCAACACCAAATTAGAGAATTTTGTATTGTTGTTCTATCTCTTCCATTTGTATTAAACAATTTTGCATATAAAAATCATCCTAATTACATTGGAATTAGGCACAGACGTACCCACACGCGAGGACGACAATGGGGAACTGTGTAGACAAATTCCTTATGTGTTTTTACTTTTCCGCTTTTACTTGCTTTCAATTTCATAAATCGTATTAACAAATAACATTGTGCTAGTAATTGAATTATAAGAATTTTCCTCTCAAAATATGTTTTTGAATTAGGTGTGGATATAACTTATAATCATTTTTGATTATAAGTGATTTTGTATATCAAAACCACACAAGGAAAAATTCTGAAAATTCACTTGCACGCTAAGTGTTTGATAAAATGATCAAGTTTGTTCTTTGATTATTTAGCCTTGGAAATAGCATTAAAAAGTGATTATGTTCAAACAATAGATAAGTGGATTGTTGAATTAAGTTTGTGTTAATCGATTATTCAATTTTGTTTCATAGATTTAACGTTAAAAATTTGTATATCCGAATTTCCAATGAGTTGAATTTTAGACGACTTATCCAATGATTTGCTTTCGCATTAAAAAGTTTTGAAAACAAATAATAAGGAGATATCGAAAAGGGGGCGAGGGCGTCCAAAATCTACGGTGCCGACGCCAACCGGAACTCAGAACTCACCGCAACCACAACCAGAGATGTCAATAGACAATCAAGCCGATCAAGAGGAATTGTAATGGGGAAAAATACTGAATACTGAATGCTGAGAAGCTGACAGAGAATGACCTAAAAGAGACAAATATCAAAAAAGAAGATCATAATGAGAATCAAGCGGTGATAAGACTATGGGTTGATGTGATAAGCGATAATCGAAACCCAACAAAAGGAAGATCGATGACTTATGTGGCACCAATGGTGGTAGAGGGACAAATTGAAATATAAATTGAGGAAAAAGATATCGAATATGAAATTAGGTTATGGGAAAATTCCCTTATCATGTACGTGCTTGGGGATGATCTCAGTATAAATATGGTAAAGAGTTTCATGGAGTGGAGCTGGAACTCTGTGCAATTGCCAGACTTATATTACCATGACGACGACTATTTTTTCCTATGATTCAAATCACATGAGGATATGGAAGCGGTGATGATGAAGGGTCCGTATACAATAAGAGGAATACCCATGATTCTTAAGGAGTGGCAAACAGATTTTAACATGAAGCGAGACATGATGTGAACAATGCCGATATGGATCAAATTTCCCAAGCTCCTATTACATTTATAGGGGAAACGAAGCCTGAATATGATTGGAAGTGAAATTGGGGTTCCTATGGTTACCGATGAGTGTACTACTCATAAGCTTAGAGTTACATATGCCAGGATATTGGTGGAGGTGGACATCATAAGAAAATTGCCAGACGAAATAGCCATCAAAGATAAGGATGGGAGGAAATTGATTCAGCCAATTGAATATGAATGAAGACCCTAACTTTGTGATAAATTCCAGAAGGTCGGACATCGAAGTGGAATGGGAATTACAAAGCAAATATGGAAGCCAAAACCACGAAAAGAGGAACCCAAAACAGAGATCCCTGTTGAAGGTTCTACACCAAAAAGAGACATAATGAAGAATACATCTGCTGAAGAAGAAGATGAGAACTGGACCACAGTGGGAAAAGCAATTAGAGAGAGGTAAACCTATTTCATATGTTGAATCTTCTGTGTATTGTACCAATGGTTTTAGGGTGTTAGAGGTTTTGAATGCCCCACAAGCCTTTGAAAGGGGGCCATGATTACATCATGGAATGTAAGGGGGTTTAACCAGGATGGTAAGTTAAGGGAGATAAGTTCATATCTTCTAGAGCTTCAGCCATAAATCATGATTTTGATAGAAACAGGGGTCAAAGAAAACAAAGCTGCAAAAATTAGAGAGAAACTAAACCTTAGGGGGAATTATCTTGACAGCTATGCTAACCATGCTAATGTGAGGCTTTGGTTGAATTGGGATATGAACAAAGTGGATGTGAAATTTATTACAAGTACAAGTCAACTGTTACATTGTGGAGTATATGATTTAACTGGTAGATTCAAATTCTGGCTAACGACTATATATGCTAGCAATGATCTGGATAGAATAAGACTTTTATCGAAATATATCGAGAGAATCCATATGGGCCAACAAGGAGCTTGGTGTATGGTGGATGACTAAAAAAATTTAGCCAAAGCTCAGAACAAAATAGGAGGTAAAATGGTTACTGAATTAGAATTTGTTGACATGAAAAATATGATGGAAACTACTGGTTTAAGTGAAATGGATATCACTGGGGACTTCTTCACTTGGTCGAATAAACGAAGTGTGGATCCTATATACTATTGAATTGATAGAGTGCTGTAAAATGTAACCTGGTTTCAGAATAATGCTGACATGGTCCTGAATGTCTTACCCCCAAGTGTCTCGGATCATGCACTCTTGTACCACAAACCGGATCGTGACGTGAAGGCAACATGGATTTTTAGGTTCAATAATTACCTGGTAGATATAAAAGGGTTTGAGGAAGTAGTGAGGAATATATGGAACCAACCAATAAAAGGTACTCCCATGTGTGTTTTGTGGCACAAGTTGAAAAGGTTAAAATCTTCTCTCAAGAAACTCAACAAAGCAATAAACGATATTAGGAAAAATATTGTGAATGCTAGGCAAGACCTCCATGATGCATAAATGATTTACATAACCATAGGTTTGATGGTCCATTAATGGTGAAAATAAAGAAGCTTACAGAAGAAGTTATTAAATGGAATTCCATGGAAGTAAAAATAATGTTGCAGAGGTCAAAACTGGATTGGGTGAAAACATTACTTTCTTTCATGCTTATGTTAAGTCGAAGTAGAATGGTAAAAGCATGAGATGATTCAAAATAGTGATGGAACTGTATTAACAGCCCAATCAGATATTGAACAAGAGGTCATGGATTTTTACGAAAAACTCACAGGGACAACAAATCATAATTTAAATCACATTGATATTGAGGTAATGAGAAAAAGGATGCAGGTAACCATCGTGCAGAGACAACAACTGGTCAGAAGATTGACTGTCAAAGAAATTAAAATGACACACTTTGGAATAAGGGACTCAAAATTTCCTGGTTTAGATGGATATAGTGTAAAATTATTCAAATCCTATTGGCACATCATAAAAGGCGATGTTGTTGCAGCTACTATGGAATTTTTTAATCATGGCAAAATCTATAATCCTTTAAATAAAACTACTGTCACTTTGATTCCCTAAAGTGATAGTGCAAAAGAGGTGAGGGATTATAGACCAATAGCCGGTTGTACTACTTTCTATAAAATTATTTCTAGAATTTTAACCGCAAGATTGGAGCTTGTCCTGAAAGATGTTGTCAGCTTAAATCAAGCAGCATTTATTCCCAGTCAGAATATTCACAATCATATAATGTTAGCATATGAGCTTATAAAAGTATATAGAAGGAATGGGGGACTCCAAGATGCATGCTGCAATTGGATTTACATAAGGCGTACAATATGGTCGATTGAAGGGTGCTAGAGACAATTATGCAAGAGATTGGCCTGCCCAAAATTTCCATCGATTGTATTATCACGGAAGTGAGAATGAGTTTCCTATAAATTCAACATTAATGGGTAATTGATGGAAGATTTGCAGGCATCCAGAGGTGTGATACGGTGGGAGAACTAACTTGAAGGTTTTTCGTTTGATTGCAAATGTTGCGGTTAGCAAGAGTCGCCATCGACTTTTCTTTTATCCAAAAGGAAAGGTGAAAAAGCACAGGAAAGACCTTTGAGATTATTTCTTGAGTTCGGGGGGTAGGTTATGAAAAGGGAATGTATTAGCACCCTTTTCATCCATGGTTTTCCATGGGCTCTTATTTACTTTCTAGATCACTTGCTTTTTTTTGAAATTGTGATTTGTGTGGTTTTTGAAAGTATTTTTGTAAAGAGGCCATTGTTTAGGCAATCTTTGTAATGATTATCGTTCGTAAGAATGTATACAAAGATGTTGATCTTTTGAAAATGTTTTCAAGTTTGTAAGATGTTTGAAAGTGTAGGTGTTTTTTTGAAAATAACAAGGATGTTTTGTTTGAGATTGATCAAGTAATTAGGAGCATTCTACCTACTCTAAAGTCTTTCTTGTTCATTTTCTTTTCCTTTGACATTGTTGTCTTACCATTGATTTGGTAAGCAACCCTATCTTTGGATGTAAACGGGACGGGCGTGGGTCATCGTATAACCATGATTAGCAATATTGCAAGGTATCTAAGAATTATCTTTTTAGGGACTAAGATCATTTGAAAGGCAACATGGATAACGTCATCGAGGGACTATGATCTTGTATTTTGCTTATTTTTGCTAAGATACCTCGCATGCGTAATATGGCGATTTTGTAAAGGAAACCAAGTGGATTTACCCTAGGGGTGCTTGTGTGCAAATGTATTGTTTTCATGCTTGATTTTGTCTTTGTTGTACCCCAAAATTTTCCCTCTCATTTTATCAAGATTTCCCCTCACAAGACTCTTTGGACTTCAGACAGAATTAGGGTTTGCTCTACTCAAGACATCTCCTTGCACTGTTGACCTGAAATTAGGGTTTGAAATTGCACAAGGATTTTTGGACTATCAATGCTCAATGTGACTTTCATACTTCATGTTGGACTTACAAGATTTCCCCTACCAAGTTTCAAGCCTTGAATCAAATTTTTGCCCAGTCAATTGAACCGTTGACCTAGAAATCAGCTGTATTGGGGAAAAAGTCAACTGTGGCCAATTTACAGTCAAACCTCATGATTTTTGATCCACATCAACATTATATGCTCATATGAACCATTTGTTCAAGTTTGGACCACAACTCCTCAAGAAATTTGATCAGATCATCAAAAGGGCAAAATGGTCATTTTTAGGGTTTTGACTGTACAAGGGCAATTTCTGATTTTTCACCTAGCCAATTGCAAATTGGGTTCAAGCGTAGATTCAAGGACTAAATGGAATCATCTTGATCTAATCACAAGGTTCAAAAGATCTCAAAAGCATTGGATTGACAGATGAATTTTCCAGTCAATTGATAAAAAATCAACTGTACACTGAAAAGTCAAACTTTGACTTTTTGGTCAAAATCAAGTGCCAAGGGTTATTTTCATCAAGATGTGTCAAAACATGAAACTTTTTCATCAAGAAACCTAATTTTGCAAATTAGGGTTTTAAAATGAAAATTTTCATAACTTAGAAATTTTCTAAGTTATGAAATTTTCTCATTTTTCCCCAACTTTGCCCAACTTTTTCTCCATGATGCAATTGGATTCAAACAAATCTTACAACATGAAAGTTGTAGTCCTCCACAAAATATACAACTTTTATTCACAAAGTTTTCCCAAAGGATGCTTGGATCTCAAGTTATGATTTTTGGAATAAGGGTCCATGAAACTTTTAACTTAGTGAAATTTTGCCCTAGTTTAGGCAGGATTTTGACCTATCTTCATATGGTTCCACTTGGAATCTAAAAATTCATTTCAAATAAGGATTGTAGAGAATTTTACAAGCTTTCCAAAATTTCCAATAACTCTCCAAAATCATTTGTGGTTAGGGAGAATCGAAGGTTTGAATTTGGCAAAAAATCACTTTGGTCCATGGCATTTTTCACTATGCTACAAGTTGCAATTTCTGTCCAGCTTCATTTGTACTTGTTTACAGGTATCTAAATCCTTCCACACTCAAATATTGAATGCAAACTCAGTGGATTAAAGCATTTTTCTAATCAATGGAAGTTTACACAAGGGTTTAATCCATTTTTGGCAAAAAGGTAACAATGCTATTTTCATAAAGCACAACTTTATGCAGTTTTGTTTCACTTGAGCATTGGACCATTCTTTCACAGCAAACAAAGTCCACAAAGATAGGGAAAAGTATACCAACTCTTGGCAGACCCTAAGCTAGATGGTACAACTATTTGCATTGTCATTTCACACTTTTCTTAAAAGCCAAGTCAACTTGCAAAAACAAAGAGAACTCATGTATCTGTTATAACCAAGCTTGGAAACCATTCCAAACAAGTTTTGCATATTGCCTTAAGTCAGAAGCACGAGCTAACCACTTCTCAAGCCTTCCAAAACACCAAAACACCATCTTCTTGCAAAACAAGGCAGCTTCTGCAGTTGCACCTCCATCTCACAAACCACTCGTGCGTTTTGCCCCAAACCTCTTCCAACACAATCCATACAACCCATCTAAGCTCTCCCAACCATTGGCCAGTGACTGTAACTCCATTTACAAGCTTCACCATTTTTAAATTCTGCTTGTGCAGGTTGACTTCTACAGGCTCATTCAAGCAAACTCAAAGCAAAGTAAGCATTGGGGAAGGTCAAAGGAAGTTCAAGCAAGATCCCAAGCATCTCATGCCTCATTGAAAACCTCCACATTGCCATACTCGAGTTCACCTGAAGCAGGTATTTTCCAACTTTCTATCTCTCTATTTAGGAATCATTAGGCTTAGGTTTGTGAATAAAAAATGTAGTACTCATTGCCCTTAAGCTGTACATATGCATAGATTTCATTTTAGTTAACTGTGTTGAGAGAATTTGATTGATGAACTTTATGAAAAAGTTAGGTTAGAAATTAGGGCCAGAGAAATTCTCTCTGGTCTTTGAGAGTTAGATTAAGTTCTTTACATGGTTGGAATCATGTTGAAAAATGCTATAACTTTTGTGTTGTGAGTTTTTGCTTTAGAGCACGTATGCAGGATTTCCAGATTTGTACACAGCGCGCAATTTTTTTTGTTTAAAGGTTGAAGACGAAGCTGGATCTGGGATGGGCCTTGGCATTTCCTTGCTTTTAACACCCCCTGACTTGCTTCTCACACCCCCTGGCCCATTTTCATTATTTTTTTTTATATTTTTGAATTTCATTTTTAGTTTCTGACTTTATTTTATTTTTCTTAAACATTAAAAATACCAAAAATATTTTCATAAATTTTCATATTTTATTTTATTATTTTTATTATTTTTTTTTGGACATAGAAATAATTATTAAATAATATATACATTTATTTTCTTAATAAAAAAAACTTGTAAATACTACAATAAAAATATTATATTTTTATTTTTTATTATTTATATACTTAAATAATATTTTTCTAACATACTTTTATTTTTTTGACATTTGTATATATATTTTATTTTATTGTACATAAATAAATAATACATAATATATATATATATATATATATATATATATATATATATATATATATATATATATATATATATATATATATATATATATATATATATATATATATATATATATATATATATATATATATATATATATATATATATATATATATATATATATATATATATATATATATATATATATATATATATATTCTTAAAACAAATTAGGGTTTCCACCCTTAATAAAAATAATCTTTCATTTTATTATTTTTAATGCATTAAATAGTTTATTTTACATATATAAAAATAATACAAAAACATTTTTTTGCATATTTATTTAATTGTCCATTTAAATATTTGCTTATTTATCTTGTACAATTAATTCAATTTGGTTGTAATAGTTGACTTAGGGTTTTAATTTCTTGTAAATAATCCCCTATTCAAAATTGTATCCCTCTCCCCATATCAATGTTGTAATAGCTTAGATTACTTTTACGCATTTATTGCTTTCAAATATGCCATGATAGAGATTAGGGTTTGTATGCAATATCCAAAATCAAAACAAATAGCTAGACCTAATACAAGACATAAAAGCATGTAAATTGACAACACAATGCACACAAACACCCCTAGGGTTTCATCCACTTGTTGCCTTAAAAATGGCCATGGTATGCATGCTAGTCATCTTGGAAAAACAAAATCAAAACAAAAGATCATAGTCCCTCGATGACGCTATCTTGGTTGGCTATACAAAAATGATCTAGTCCCACAAAAACTCGCTAAAGATACTTAGCACAATTATTATCATGGCCATACGATGACCCACACCTGTCCCGTTTAACATCCAAACACAAGATTGTTTACCAAATGCAATTGTAAAACAACACTGCAAAAGGGTTAAAAATGTGTAAGAAAGATCTTTGAGTAGATAGGGTAGACAACTCTTAGTTACTTGATCAAAACTTGCAAACATCCTTGATAATTTCAAAACACACAATTTCAAAACATTTTCCCAAAACAAAACTTTCAAACATTGAAACATTTTTTCAAAAGACAAAACATCTTTGTATACATTCAAACAAGAATCATTACAAAGGTTGCCACAATGATGGCCTCTTTTCAAAATACTTTCAAAACCACACACAAAGCACCATTTCAAACAATTGAAAAGCAAAAGCAAGTGATCTAAAACAAGTAACTAAGAGCCCATGGAAAACCATAGATGAAAATGGTGCTAGCACCTTCCCTTTTCATAATCTACCCCCCAAACCCAAGAAAACATCTCAAAGATCTTTCCTATGCTTTTTGACCTTTCCTTTGGATAAATAAAAAGTCGGTGGTGACTCTTGCTAAACCGAAACATTTGCGAACAAAAAACACAAAACCTCAAGTCAGTTCTCCCACTGCATCACAGAACCGGCGACTCTGTTGGGGAGAAATCTAAAAGTGGGGTTACCTTAGGGTTTTAGATTACCTTTGCATGCTTATATTGCTTGACTTGATTGCTTTACATTTTGTTCTATTGTTTGGGTTTGAATCCTCTACCCAGATTTGGGAAACATTCATAGGTAAATAGCAATACGTTGTGGAAACTGTGCGGGGTATACCGACATGGTTGAAGCAATAGCTATATTAGTGCGACATATCTGTGGGTACCGGTAGCCTTTGAGTTAATCAAAGAGAATACGGGGCCGCTGAGTGATGTCATGAAGCACTAATGGACTTTTAGAACCTTTACTTGACCATCTTGGCCTTTTTAGGGGTAGTGAGATGACTGACTTTGGTGCAGTCCAAAGTTGGTAGATACTCGATACTACACTCATTGAGGGTTGTTTTCTTGGAATAATTTGGTTGCCAGTTAAGTGGCTAAACTGAAACAATGAACACAGAAAATAATCCAGTGATATTGAGCTCCTTAGAACCCGGTTACTATTTATAGGACATGTTGAGCCAACTAAACTTCAAGAGGGTACTTACCTATGAAACCCCAAGCAAGCCTGAAAATAGGATCTTGTGTGACTTACTTGTACATATATACTTGTGCATAAACGTCATGAGCATCATAAAGCATCATGTGCACCCACTAACCATTTCAAGGGTTTGGATCTTCATCTTTGTTCCTGTTTTGTAGGTAATGGATTCACTCCGCAGGAAAATAATTCAAGTCAACCTTGTGAGAATTCCTCCTCAACTCAAGGAGCTTGCATCCAGGATTCCAGAGAACTCTCCATTCACCGAGAGGCATGGTCGTCTTCTCAACTTGGTCAACTCCAATATTGAAGAAGACATGGTGAAAGTTCTCTTCCAGTTCTTTGACCCCCTACACCACTGTTTCACATTTCCTGATTACCAGCTTGTGCCCACTTTGGAAGAATTTTCTCAACTCCTGAGGATTCCTATTCTCCATCAACTACCCTACAACGGTACGGAAAGAGATCCAAAGCCTGAAGATGTTGCTCAAGCCCTACACTTGCAACCATCTGATGTCAAAGGTCATTGGGAAACCAGAAGTGGTGTCAAGGGTTTCTTGGCAAAGTTTCTGTTTGAGAAAGCTCAAGAATGTTGGAATTCATTGAACTTACAAGCTTTTGAGGAGATCGTAGCTCTTCTCATCTATGGGTTGGTCTTGTTCCCGAACCCTGACCAGCTTATAGATATAAGTGCTGTCAAGATTTTCATGTCCCGGAATCCCTTGCCTACATTGCTTGGGGATATCCTCCACTCATTTCACACACGAACAATGAGAAAGAGAGGTGTTCTCATGTGCTATACTCCTCTCCTAGCAAGGTGGTTTATTTCTCACCTTCCCCAATCAGTCTTGAAGAATGAGTAAGGCTTGAGGTGGTCACAACGATTGATGACTCTTACACATTCTGATGTTCATTGGTGTTCTCGATCCAGAGAAAATGTCATCATCATTGATCGTTGTGGGGAATTCCCTAATGTCCCTCTAATTGAAATTAGGGGAGGCATTACCTACAACCCTTGCTTGGCTCTAAGACAGTTTGGGTATGCCTGAAGGGATGGTCCTCATGACATGCTGATTCCAGACTTGGTTTTTGAATTCGACAACGATGATCAAGGACTTCGACAAAGGTTTATCCGAGCTTGGAGGATGCCCAACAAAGTGGACAGTAAGACCTTGGGACACAAGAATTCCATCCCCCTTGAGCCTTACCTCAAGTGGGTACGAACTCGCGCCCAAAGTCTTATGATGCCTTACCCCTACATTCTGCCTGTGATCAAAGAGTCTGTTTTGGAAGGAGAGGTTCCATACACCCTCCTACATCCTGACATGCCAACATCACTTGAAGATTTGCAAAGGAGTTGGATACAACTCAAGGGAGAACACGATACTTTTGAAGCCCAATTCTACGCCAGTGAGAAGAAGGTTTTGAAACTTACTCGCCAACTTCACGAAGAGCAGAATCTCAACACCTACATAGCACCGAAGAGGATGCGCAACGTCTTTTTACATTAGAATTTTGTATTATTATTTTGCCCATGGGGTGTTTGATGTACTAACAAATTCTTCTTATTAATATGACGTGTGTTCTTTTTTGTTTAAAACAACTTTGAATTTCTGAATCCTTGAATGCATTACATGAATACATCTCATTCATCATATGCATAAGCAGGTCTTCACACCAGGTTTCCTTATCTCTCTGCTGTTTATTTCAGCAAGATGGATATATAGCAGACGGTTAAAGACTTACAAGCGCAGAATTCACAGTTCCAACAACTACTCATGACCTTGGCTAAGGGTCAGGAGGATCTCAAAACCTTGATGGAAAAGGAAAAGGAGAAAAAGAAAAAGAAAAGAGTTGGTGTGGCCACTTTGGGTGGAAGATTTGAAGGCCAAGCTAGAAGAGTCCTTGATTTCCCCTCAACATCTGATGAAGGGGCAGGAAAGGGAGCTGCAGTGCAACCTGAGTCTGAGGAAGAAGAAGAAGATGAAGAGGATGAAGATTATTCTGAGTAGCAGTACCCACCTGCAGATGACAAGTATAAGAACCTGGAGGAGCGTCTGGCTGCCATGGAAGTGTAGAGGGTGCCTGGGTTAGACTTTGAAGATCTAGGGCTGGTCTTTGGGATTGTCATTCCCCCTAAGTTCAAGGTGCCTATATTTGCTAATTACGATGGCCTGTCTTATCCAAAGATGCATCTGCGATCTTACGTCAGAAAAATCCAACCGCATTATTCTGATAAGGATATGTGTGTCCATTTCTTCCAAGACAGTCTTTCGGGGACGCAGTTGGATTGGTTTTACCAGCTAGAGAGATCTGATGTGCACAACTGGGAGGATTTGGCTGCTGCCTTCTACAGGCAATATCAATATAATGTGAATTTAGCACCAACCCGTACTCAATTACAGAGTATGGTCATGGTCTCGAATGAAGGTTTCAAAGAGTATGCTCAAAAATGGAGACACTTGGCGGGAAGGGTGCATCCACCATTGTCTAAGAGGGATCTTGTTGATATGTTCTTGGGTACACTGTCAGGTCCATTTTTAAATCACCTGATTGGAAGTTCGTCTGCGAGGTTCACCGAGTTAATTCTGACTGGCGAAAGGGTTGAAGAAGGAATCAAGAGCGGAAAAATTCAAAAGGATGCATCTGCTTCCGCTGCCATCAAGAAGACCTTTCCAGCCAAGAAAGAGGTCTCATCCGTCTACTCCCAAAGAAGTCAAGGAAGAGTTGAGGGCCGGCCAACGGTGGGGGCTGTAATGATTCAGAAGACTGCAGCTGATCAGCCTAGAAACAATCAACCCAGAACCAACCAAGCAAGGGTGGAAAGGCCTGCACGACAATTCACCCGAATCAATATGACACCTGCTCAGGTTCTCCCTCATCTGTTGAAGTTAAACTTTGCAAGTTTAAAAGAAGCGCCAAAGAATCCGAATACATCTTCTCCTTACTACCATGCAAATGCTAAGTGTGCTTATCATTCTGACAGCCTGGGGCATGACACCAACAATTGTTGGGCCCTCAAAAATAAGATTCAGGACTTGATAGATGCTAAAGAGGTGGAATTCAACGCCCCTGAAAAGCCTAATGTGATATCCGCTCCAATGCCAAAACATGGTCACAATGTCCATGATGTTGAAGAAGATCTTTATGTTGCTACTGTTGATGATTTGATGACTCCGCTACTGATAATCAAGTTGAATTTGCTGAAGGCCGGGATTTTCCCAGACTGTGAAGAAGATTGTTGTATCTGTTCCTCCTTACCGACCGACTGTCCGTTGTTGAAGTTAGGCATCCAACGCCTAATGGATAATCAAGAGATCCTTTTTGAGAAGACTCATGTTACTCCGACTCCTTTCAATGATGTTTCGATAATTACTATATCCACCAATCTTTCCAAGGTCTCCAAAAGACCTGTTAAGATTACATCCAATCCGAAGATTGTACCGCTGAAGATAACTATGTCGGGGACTATCCCATACAAGTCCAACAAGTCAATACCGTGGAATTATGGAGGAGAGATCTTCTACCACGGTGTTAAGCAGATTGAATCAGTTAAAGAAAGTTCCGAAAGTTCTGATGAAGAGACTTCCGACATTGGAAACATTGCCGGAACGAGTAAAATCACCCGCAGTGGAAGAATTTTCTCTCCGGAGATTGCGCCACCAAAGGCAATTTCGGACCCTCAGCCGCTCCTGAAGTTACCCCTGTGCCAGTCAAACTATCTGCACGAACTCCAGTTATTGAAGAAGTTGTGACTCCTGTGGTTGTCCCCTCTGCTGTTACTGATGATAGAGGGAAAGGGATCCAAGAAGAGCCTGTCATGACGAAGGCTCAGCCGTTGACCATCCCTGAAACCACTCAAAAGGAAATGGAGGAGATTTTAAAAATAATCAAGAAAAGTGATTATAATGTTGTGGAGCAACTGGGGCAAACCCCCTCAAAAATCTCTATGCTGGCCCTTTTGCTCTATTCCGAAGCCCATGCCAAAGCTTTGATCAAATTCTTGAAGACGGCCCATGTGCCCCAGGAAACCTCCGCGGATCAGTTTCAAGAATGTGTAGCTAGCCTGACAGTAAACAACGGTTTAGGGTTCTCCGACGCTGATCTAACAATCAAAGGGAGAATGCATAATGACGCCCTGCATGTCTCGGTGGAATGCAGAGGGACTACTCTGGCACATGTTCTGGTAGACACTGGTTCATCGCTGAACGTCCTACCAAAGAAGGCATTGGATAGGCTAGATTGTGAAGGTCTAACTTTGAAGCCCAGCAACATCATTGTCAGAGCCTTTGATGGTTCTAAGCGGATGGACCACGGGGAGGTGGACATCCTGATTAAAGTGGGTACTGAAAATTTCAATTCCATATTCTATGTCATGGACATCCGTCCCTTCTACTCGTGTTTGTTGGGAAGACCCTGGATTCATCATGCTGGAGCCGTTACTTCAACTCTGCACCAAAAGCTCAAGTACCCTGTTCAGGGGAGAATTGTGACTGTTCTCGGTGAGGAGGAATACATGATAAGCCATCTTAATTCTTTCCGCTATGTGGAATTGGATGGTGAGTTCATCGAGACTCCCTTTCAACACTTCGAGCAAGTTTCTGAAGAGGTTGCGGCAACCAAAGCAGTGCCTTCTGTACCCATAATTACCAGGACTCCGCCTCGGATGTCTTCTTTGAAAGATGCAAAGGCTGTGATTGAAGAAGGAGGAAGCACGATTTGGGGGAAACTACCCGATTTTCCTTTCAAGTCTGATAAATTCGGCTTGGGTTTCACTGCTACTAGTCAAAAGGATGTGCGTCGCTCCCGGGCTAGAAGACCACCAGTAAAGATCACTCATCATGGGGTCAGTGCTTTGGAGGATGGTGAAGAGGAGAGCAACCTAGAAGACTGGATTTTCCCTACTGTTGAAGGAGGCTTATGCAATTGGGAGGCAAAGGACTTTATTCCCATTACTTTCATCAATCAGTAATTTATCTTTCAAATATTTCTGTTGGTTTGTAATAATTCCTAAACAATTCATACACTTTTTACCTTATGCCTTACCCGAGGCATATAGGTTCATTTGTAAGGGTTTGATTTTTCATCTTCATATGCCATTTTAATGAATCATGGACGTTTTCACATATAAACTTTTGTGTTCATTGTCTTTCTTTTTGCATTTTATCTGTTTAAAGGTGGCTATCCCTTACACACACCCACACTCACCAATGCAGGTACCCGTCCACTCCGGATTCCATGGGTAACAATTCTGCTATGACCTTTAGTGACTCTGAAGATCTGGTCTACCATGCCGAGTACGAAGGTGATGAAGACTGTGAAGTGCCTGGAGAATTGGCTAGACTGCTACAACAGGAAGAAAGGGTTATTCTACCTCACAAGGAGATGTTAGAGACAATCAACTTGGGAACAAAGGAAGACATAAAAGAAGTTAAAGTGGGTGCCAACCTAGAACCAAGTGTCAAGGAGCGTTTAGTTCAACTGTTGAATGAATATGTTGAGATCTTTGCCTAGTCCTATGAAGACATGCAGGGACTGGATACATATATTGTAGTTCACCGTCTCCCCACCAGAGAAGACTGTCCACCAATCAAACAGAAAGTTCGTCGCATGAGGCCCGACATGTCTGAATAGATCAAAGATGAAGTGATGAAGCAGTTCAATGCTGGCTTTCTGGCAGTTACATCCTATCCACAATGGGTTGCTAACATTGTGCCCGTGCCTAAGAAGGACGGCAAAGTCAGGATGTGCGTGGATTACAGAGACTTAAACAGGGATAGCCCTAAAGATGACTTTCCCCTACCGCACATTGACATCTTGGTTGACAATACAGCTCAACACAAGGTATTTTCTTTCATGGATGGATTTTTAGGGTACAACCAGATCAAAATGGCCCGTGAAGACATGGAGAAAACTACCTTTGTTACACAGTGGGGTACGTTCTGTTATTAAGTGATGCCGTTCAGACTGAAGAATGTCGGGGCAACCTATCAACGCGCCATGGTGGCTTTGTTTCATGATATGATACATCATGAGATAGAGGTTTACGTAGACGACATGATAGCCCGTTCACAGACAGAAGAAGAACACCTCGATCATCTACAGAAGCTGTTTGTCAGGTTGAAAGAGTACAAGCTTAGACTGAACCCTAACAAGTGCACTTTCGGAGTCAGGTCCGGTAAACTCTTGGGTTTCATAGTCAGCAACAAGGGCATCAAGGTTGATCCTTCCAAAGTCAAAGCTATACAAGAAATGCCTGCCCCTCGCACTGAGAAGGAGGTCAGAGGTTTCTTGGGACGCCTAAACTACATTGCAAGGTTCATTTCTCACCTAACATCTACCTGTGAACCAATCTTCAAGCTGTTGAAGAAAGATCAGGTGGTTAAATGGAATGATGAATGTCAAGTTACTTTCGATAAAATCAAGGAGTACTTGCTGGAACCTCCTATCTTGATGTCACCTGTCGAAGGAAGGCCGTTAATCATGTATCTGACTGCCCTGGAGAATTCAATGGGGTGCGTATTGGGCTAACATGACGAGTCTGGCCGAAAAGAGCATGCCATTTATTACCTTAGCAAAAAGTTTACCGACTGTGAGACCCGATACTCACTGCTCGAGAAAACTTGTTGCACTTTGGTATGGGCTGCTCACCGGCTAAGGCAGTATATGTTGACTCATACCGCTTTGCTGATCTCTAAGATGGACCCGATCAAGTACATCTTCGAGAAGGCTGCTCTATCCGGAAGAATCGCTAGATGGCAGATGATCCTCACCGAATATGATATATAGTACACGACCCAAAAAGCTATAAAAGGGAGTGTGCTAGCTGATCATCTGGCCCATCAAGCTGTCGAAGATTATCAATCTATGAGGTTCGACTTCCCCGACGAGGATATCATGACTTTGAGCAACATTGAAGAGAACATACCGTATGATGAACCTGAACAAGGATCCTGATGGACCCTGTACTTTGATGGTGCCTCTAATGGACTTGGCAACGGTATCGGCGCGGTACTTATCTCTCCAGAAGGTTGCCATACACCTTTCACCGCCAGACTCTGCTTCAGCTGCACCAATAACATGGCCGAGTATGAAGCTTGTATCTTTGGTCTCAAGGCTGCTATTGAATTGGGAATCAAATCTTTGATTGTATTTGGGGACTCGACTTTGGTTATTAGTCAAATCAAAGGAGAGTGGGATACTAAACATCCTAACCTCATCCCTTATAAAGAGCACGTCCTGACATTGCTACCTTATTTCGAGCAGATTACCTTCGAGCACTTCCCTCGAGAAGAGAATCAGCTAGCAGATGCGCTAGCTACAATGTCATCCATGTTTAAACTTAACTGGGATAAGGAGGCTCCCAAATCACCATTGAGCGGATGGACGAACCTGCACATTGTCATGAGATCAATACCGAAGAAGTAGTGGACCGACCATGGTTTCATGACGTCAAAAGGTATCTCAAAGCACAAGAATACCCTGAAGGAGCTTCAGTCAATGACAAAAAGTTCCTAAGGAGGTTCTCAGCTAAGTTCTTCCTGAGCAATGGTATCCTATACAAGCGCAATCACGATTGCATTCTGCTCCGTTGTGTGGACAAGGTGGAAGCTGAACAAATTATGGCTGAACTGCATAATGGTACCTTTGGCACCCATTCTAGCGGACATACGATGGCTAAGAAGATTCTACGGGCAGGCTATTACTGGTCTACCATGGAAGCTGATTGTCATCAACATTCCCGTACTTGTCACAAATGCCAAATCTATGCCGACAAAGTACACATACCTCCAGTTCCTCTTAATATCTTAACAGCTCCTTGGCCATTCGCGATGTGGGGAATCAACATGATTGGAGAGATCAAGCCTACAACATCCAATGGACACCACTTCATCCTGGTGGCCATTGATTACTTTACCAAATGGGTCGAAGCAGCTTCCTTCGCCTCCGTTACAAAGAATGTGGTTGCCCGCTTCATCAAGCAGAATCTCATCTGCCGGTATGGTATCCTTGACAGGATCATCACTGACAAAGGTACAAACCTGAACAACACTATGATCACCGCTCTGTGCTAGCAGTTCCAGATTCAACATCACAATTCATCTCCCTATAGGCCAAAGATGAACGGTGCCGTCGAAGCTGCAAACAAAAATATCAAGAAGATCATTCAAAAGATGACAGTCACCTACAAGGACTGGCATGAGATGTTACCGTTTGCTCTGCACGGGTACCGTACCACGACACGCACTTCAACTGGGGCAACACCCTATTCTTTGGTATACAGCATGGAAGTTGTTTTACCTATCGAGGTTCAGATTCCCTCCTTGAGAATCATGAAGGATGCTGGTTTGAGTGAAGACGATTGGATTCAGACTCGGCTTGATCAACTTAACTTGATTGATGAAAAGCGACTTACTGCTGTTTTCCATGGTCAAGCGTATCAAAAACGGATGATCAAGGCATTCAACAAGAAAGTCAGACGCCAGACATATCAAGTCGGGGATCTTGTAATCAAGCGGATCATCTTGCCGCAAAGTGATCCCAGGGGCAAGTGGACTCCTACTTACAAAGGACCATTTGTGATCAAAAACATCTTTTCTGGTGGGGCAATGATCCTGACCACCATGGACAGCGACTACCTGCCGCACCCTGCGAACGCCGACATAGTCAAAAGATACTACGCATAAACGACCCGACAAGTTGAAAACCCGAAAGGGAGACTTGGGCAAAAAAGGGTTTCCCGGTGAATCGAAAACCCGAAAGGGCGGTTCAGGCAAAAATTAGTGATAAAAAAAAATCTGTACACCCGGGAAGTTGAAAACCCAAAAGGGCAACTTGGGTAAAAAAGGGTTTCCCGGTGGACTAAAAACCCGAAAGGGCGGTCCAGGCAAAAGTTAGGGAATTAAAGCGTATGACTATGTCTCGTCGGATCACTTTAAGGACAATATCTTCACCAGACAAGCTCCTGGCTTCTGATCAATCCAGTCATCTTCGGACGAAGCAGCGAATGGACAAGATATCCAGAGTTATGAAGGCTATAGCAGAATGAGAACCCCATGGAATTTTACACATATCCATCTTTCTTTGTATACAATTTTCTCAATTTTTTATGACAACATTCTCTTACTAGGATGTCTATCTCCTTTGTACAAAATACTTACACAAAGTTAATACAAAGATACTTCAAAGTGCAGAAAACTACTTGCCTTTTCTTTTTCTTTATACTTATGTTTTATTTGAAAACGTCCAATGGTTTATTAAATGAGCATATGCATTTGAATATAATCACTGTTTACAAATAAACGAAATGTGAAAGAATAATTACTAACAGGTTGAAAGGATAGGAAAACGTCTTTAGGCTATTCCAAGAGAGACCCCCTGCAGTACATCATCTGGATCCCCAGTGGAGCTAAACCTTGAAAAACATATCCCCAGCGCAATTAAATTTCAAAATCCTCGCCAGAGTCGAATCTTCAAACTCCCAATCCCCGGCGGGGCCATATTTCAAACCTCTAATTCCTATCAGAGTTAAAATCCCCAGCGGAGAAAAAAACTTTGGGTCATGGATCCCCAGCGAAGATGAAACCTTCTTCCCCAGCGAAGTCAATTTTCCAACTACCAATTCACAACAGAAACCATCCAGTTTCTCCAGGCTCCCCAACAAGTTATCTTAAAATCTGAGAAATCCCCCCAGATGAATGTTAAATTTTATCCCCAACTAAGGATAATCCCCCCAGTAGATTGGCATACAACCCAAACTCCTGAACTTTTTCAAAACAGGAATAAAACCTCTTCCCCCAGAGTCCTGATCTCCCCAGAAGAATAGCTACTCTCCAGCAGTATAGCTATTCCCTGCAGAGTTCTGAATCCCCAACAGAATGAAGATCCCCATTCTTAACTCTCTGATTGGAAGTCCCTAGGAACTTATTTTTCCCTAGCAGATTGAAGATCCTCAGTCTGGATTCCCCAGTAAAGTTACCTGAGTATCCATGACTCCCCAGCACGAGCTTATCAGAATTTTTAATCCCCTACAGATCGAAGATTCTCATTCTCACTTCTCCAGTAAAGCCTCCAAGATTTCAATTCCCCAGAAGATTGAGGTTTCTCATTCTTATTCTCCGCAGAAGCCATCAGAGTTTTCCTTATTCTCCAGCAAATCAAGGTTTTCTTTTGTCTGATCCCCAGTAGAGGTCTTCAGAGTTTCCCTATTCCCCAGCCGAGTAAGGATTCCCATTGGTGTACTCCCCAGCTATAGTCATCAAAGTTCTTCTGATTCCCCAAGCAGTTTTCTCAAGCAGACTTAATGGATTCCCACATCCTCGCAGAGTTTGTCAAAGTTCTTGTTAACCCCCACAAGTTACCAAGGATTTTCTATCCCCAACATTGGTCCAAGGAGTTCTCATCTTCAGCAATCAAAGATTTTGATTCTTCAGCAGCGGTCACATATTTATTTTCCCCGGCAGCAGTCAAGGATTTTATTATCTCCAACTATCAAGGATTTATTTACCTCAGCAAGGCAGCTAATTAGCTTACATGCGCATACATTACATTCATATATCATAAACATTGATAAAATATATTTTATTGCATCACACATGTCATGCAACATAACTTTGTGTTTCAGCTAATATTTTACCCTTTTCAGGATAAGATTAAAAGCTACCTTTAACAAATATTCAAAGATTTCAGATACAGTACAGATACACTCCATATGCGGAAGTCATTCTGTTACTCATTCAGATCTCTTATTCAGATACAGTATGGATACACCCCAGACACGGAGGTCATTCTATTACTCATTCGGAATTCAAAGTCAAGTTACAGTACGAATACGGACCAGACACGGATGCCATTCTTCCACTCATTCAGACTTCAACAATCAGATACAGACTAGATACGCTCTAGACCCGTAAGCCATTCTATTTCTCATTCAGATTCAACTATTAACTTCAAGCTCAGATACACTCCAAGACATGGAAGTCATTCTGCTACCTTTTCAGATCCCAGTTACAGTACGGATACACTCCAGACACGGAAGTTATTCTGCTACTCATACAGATCTCAACTTCAGATACAGTCTAGATACGCTCCAGACACGGTAGCCATTCTGTCACTCATTCAAGCATTTCCCCAGCCCAGAGATGCTCCATACGTGGATGTCATTTTGTCGTTTATTCAGATTTCAGATTCAGATACAGTACAGATACACTCCAGACACGGTAGTCATTCTGATATTCATTCAAGAATCAAATACAGTTACAGCTCGGATACGCTCCAGACACGGACGCCATTCCCTTACTCATACATATTCAATCTCCAAATACAACTCAGATACGTTCCAAATACGGATACCATTCTGATGTTCATTCTCCCGATTTTCAACAAATAGTCTTGGATGGCATCTCTAAGCCCATCTCTAGCAAGATTCTACCATCTCCAAATGGCATCTTTAAGCCTATTTCCTCAGCTACATCTTGACGAGTGCAAATTTACGGGCACTCTAGTGTCCAAAACCACGAAAAGAGGAACCCAAAACAGAGATCCCTGTTGAAGGTTCTACACCAAAAAGAGACATAATGAAGAATACATCTGCTGAAGAAGAAGATGAGAACTAGACCACAGTGGGAAAAACAATTAGAGAGAGGTAAACCTATTTCACATGTTAAATCTTATGTGTATTGTACCAATGGTTTTAGGGTGTTAGAGGTTTTGAATGCCCCACAAGCCTTTGAAAGGGGGCCATGATTACATCATGGAATGTAAGGGGGTTTAACCAGGATGATAAGTTAAGGGAGATAAGTTCATATCTTCTAGAGCTTCAGCCATAAATCATGATTTTGATAGAAACAGGGGTCAAAGAAAACAAAGCTGCAAATATTAGAGAGAAACTAAACCTTAGGGGGAATTATCTTGACAACTATGCTAACCATGCTAATGTGAGGCTTTGGTTGAATTGGTATATGAACAAAGTGGATGTGAAAATTATTACAAGTACAAGTAAACTGTTACATTGTGGAGTATATGATTTAACTGGTAGATTCAAATTCTGGATAACGACTATATATGCTAGCAATGATCTAGATAGAATAAGACTTTTATGGAAAGATATCAAGATAATTCATATTGGCCAACAAGGAGCTTGGTGTATGGTGGGTGACTACAACAATTTAGCCAAAGCTCAGAACAAAATAGGAGGTAAAATGGTTACTGAATTAGAATTTGTTGACATGCAAAATATGATGGAAACTACTGGTTTAAGTGAAATGGATATCATTGGGGACTTCTTCACTTGGTCGAATAAACAAAGTGTGGATCCTATATACTATTGAATTGATAGAGTGCTGGAAAATGTAACCTGGTTTCAGAACAATGCTGACATGGTCCTGAATGTCTTGCACCCAAGTGTCTCGGATCATGCACTCTTGTACCTCAAACCGGATCGTGACGTGAAGGCAACATGGATTTTTAGGTTCAATAATTACCTGGTAGATATAAAAGGGTTTGTGGAAGTAGTGAGGCATATATGGAACCAACCAATAAAAGGTACTCCCATGTGTGTTTTGTGGCACAAGTTGAAAAGGTTAAAATCTTCTCTCAAGAAACTCAACAAAGCAATAAACGATATTAGGCAAAATATTGTGAATGCTAGGCAAGAACTCCATGATGCATAAATGATTTACATAACCATAGGTTTGATGGTCCATTAATGGTGAAAATAAAGAAGCTTACAGAAGAAGTTATTAAATGGAATTCCATGGAAGTAAAAATAATGTTGCAGAGGTCAAAACTGGATTGGGTGAAAACATTACTTTCTTTCATGCTTATGTTAAGTCGAAGTAGAATGGTAAAAGCATGAGAATTCTTCAAAATAGTGATGGAACTGTATTAACGGCCCAATCAGATATTGAACAAGAGGTCATGGATTTTTACGACAAACTCACGGGGACAACAAATCATAATTTAAATTACATTGATATTGAGGTAATGAGAAAAAGGATGCAGGTAACCATAGAGCAGAGACAACAACTGGTCAGAAGATTGACTGTCAAAGAAATTAAAATGACACTCTTTGGAATAAGGGACTCAAAATTTCCTGGTTTAGATGGATATAGTGCAAAATTATTCAAATCCTATTGGCACATCATAAAAGGCGATGTTGTTGCAGCTACTATGGAATTTTTTGATCATGGCAAAATCTATAATCCTTTAAACAAAACTACTGTCACTTTGATTCCCTAAAGTGATAGTGCAAAAGAGGTGAGGGATTATAGACCAATAGCCGGTTGTACTACTTTCTATAAAATTATTTCTAGAATTTTAACCGCAAGATTGGAGCTTGTCCTAAAAGATGTTGTCAGCTTAAATCAAGCAGCATTTATTCCCAGTCAGAATATTCACAATCATATAATGTTAGCATATGAGCTTATAAAAGTATATACAAGGAATGGGGGACTCCAAGATGCATGCTGCAATTGGATTTACATAAGGCATACAATATGGTCGATTGAAGGGTGCTAGAGACAATTATGCAAGAGATTGGCCTGCCCAGAATTTTCATCGATTGTATTATCACGGAAGTGAGAACGAGTTTCCTATAAATTCAACATTAATGGGTAATTGATGGAAGCTTTGCAGGCATGTAGAGGTGTGATACGGTGGGAGAACTAACTTGAAGGTTTTGCATTTGATCGCAAATGTTTCGGTTAGCAAGAGTCGCCATCGACTTTTCTTTTATCCAAAAGGAAAGGTGAAAAAGCACAGGAAATACCTTTGAGATTATTTCTTGAGTTCGGGGGGTAGGTTATGAAAAGGGAAGGTATTAGTACCCTTTTCATCCATGGTTTTCCATGGGCTCTTATTTACTTTCTAGATCACTTGCTTTTTTTTGAAATTGTGCTTTGTGTGGTTTTTGAAAGTATTTTTGTAAAGAGGCAATTGCTTAGGCAATCTTTGTAATGATTATCGTTCGTAAGAATGTATACAAAGATGTTGATCTTTTGAAAATGTTTTCAAGTTTGTAAGATGTTTGAAAGTGTAGGTGTTTGTTTTGAAAATAGCAAGGATGCTTTGTTTGAGATTGAGCAAGTAATTAGGAGCATTCTACCTACTCAAAAGTCTTTCTTGTTCATTTTCTTTTCCTTTGACATTGTTGTCTTACCATTGATTTGGTAAGCAACCCTATCTTTGGATGTAAACGGGACGGGCGTGGGTCATCGTATAACCATGATTAGAAATATTGCAAGGTATCTTAGCATTATATTTTTAGGGACTAAGATCATTTGAAAGGAAACATGGATAGCGTCATCGAGGGACTATGATCTTGTATTTTGCTTGTTTTTGCTAAGATACCTCGCATGCGTAATATGGCGATTTTGTAAAGGAAACCAAGTGGATTTACCCTAGGGGGGTGCTTGTGTGCAAATGTATTGTTTTCATGCTTGATTTTGTCTTTGTTGTACCCCAAAATTTTCCCTCTCATTTTATCAAGATTTCCCCTCACAAGACTCTTTGGACTTCAGACAGAATTAGGGTTTGCTCTGCTCAAGACATCTCCTTGCACTGTTGACCTAAAATTAGGGTTTGAAATTGCACAAGGATTTTTGGACTATCAATGCTCAATATGACTTTCATACTTCATGTTGGACTTACAAGATTTCCCCTACCCGGTTTCAAGCCTTGAATCAAATTTTTGCCCAGTCAATTGGACAATTGACCTAGAAATCAGCTATATTGCGGAAAAAGTCAACGGTGACCAATTTACAATCAAACCTCATGATTTTTGATCCACATCAACATTATAGGCTCATATGAACCATTTGATCAAGTTTGGACCACAACTCCTCAAGAAATTTGATCAGATCATCAAAAGGGCAAAATGGTCATTTTTAGGGTTTTGACTGCACAAGGGCAATTTCTGATTTTTCACCTAGCCAATGGCAAATTGGGTTCAAGCATAGATTCAAGGACTCAATGGCATCATCTTGATCTAATCACAAGGTTCAAAAGTTCTCAAAAGCATTGGATTGACAGATGAATTTTCCAGTCCACTGATCAAAAATCAAATGTATATTGAAAAAGTCAAACTTTGACTTTTTGGTCAAAATCAAGTGCCAAGGGTCATTTTTCATCAAGATGTGTCAAAACATGAAACTTGTTCATCAAGAAACCTAATTTTGCAAATTAGGGTTTTAAAATGAAAATTTTCATAACTTAGAAATTTTCTAAGTTATGAAATTTTCTCATTTTCCCCCAACTTTGCCCAACTTTTTCTCCATGATTCAATTGGATTCAAACAAAACTTCCAACATGAAAGTTGTAGTCCTCCACAAAATATACAACTTTTATTCACAAAGTTTTCCAAAAGGATGCTTGGATCGCAAGTTATGAGTTTTGGAATAAGGGTCCATGAAACTTTTAACTTAGTGAAATTTCGCCCTAGTTTAAGCAGGATTTTGACCTATCTTAATGGCAATTTTTCACATAGTTCCACTTGGAATATAAAAATGAATTTCAAAGATGGATTTTATAGCATTTTATAAGATTTCCAAAATGTCCAAGAACTCTCCAAAATCATTTGTGGTTAGGGAGAATCGAAGGTTTGAATTTGGCAAAAAATCACTTTGGTCCATGGCAGTTTTCACTATGCTACAAGTTGCAATTTCTGTCAAGCTTCATTTGTACTTATTTACAGGTATCTAAACCCTTCCACACTCAAACATTGAATGCAAACTCAGTGGATTAAGGCATTGTTCTAATCAATGGAAGTTTACACAAGGGTTTAATCCATTTTTGGCAAAAAGGCAACAATGCTATTTTCATAAAGCACAACTTTATGCATTTTTGTTTCTCTTGAGCATTGAACCATTATTTCACAGCAAACAAAGTCCACAAAGATAGGGAAAAGTATACCAACTCTTGGCAGACCCTAAGCTAGATGGTACAACCCTTTGCATTGTCATTTCACACTTTTATTAAAAGCCAAGTCAACTTGCAAAAACAAAGAGAACTCATATATCTGTTATAACCAAGCTTGGCAACCATTCCAAACAAGTTTTGCATATTTCCTTAAGTTAGAAGCACGAGCTAACCACTTCTCAAGCCTTCCAAAACACCAAAACACCATCTTCTTGCAAAACAGGGCAGCTTCTGCAGTTGCACCTCCATCTCACAAACCACTCGTGCGTTTTGCCCCAAACCTCTTCCAACACACTCCATACAACCCATCTAAGCTCTCCCAACCATTGGCCAGTGACTATAACTCCATTTACAAGCTTCACCATTTTTAAATTCTGCTTGTGCAGGTTGACTTCTACAGGCTCATTCAAGCAAACTCAAAGCAAAGTAAGCATTGGGGAAGGTCAAAGGAAGTTCAAGCAAGCTCCCAAGCATCTCCGGCCTCATTGAAAACCTCCACATTGCCATACTCGAGTTCACCTGAAGCATGTATTTTCCAACTTTCTATCTCTCTATTTAGGAATCATTAGGCTTAGGTTTGTGAATAAAAAAATGTAGTACTCATTGCCCTTAAGCTGTACATATGCATAGATTTCAGTTTAGTTAACCGTGTTGAGAGAATTTGATTGATGAACTTTCTAAAAAAGTTAGGTTAGAAATTAGGGCCAGAGAAATTCTCTCTGGTCTTTGAGAGTTAGATTAAGTTCTTTACATGGTTGGAATCGTGTTGAAAAATGCTATAACTTTTGTGTTGTGAGTTTTTGCTTTAGAGCACGTATGCAGGATTTCTAAATTTGTACACAGCGCGCATTTTTTTTTGTTCAAAGTTTGAAGACGAAGCTGAATCTGGGCTGGGCCTTGGCATTTCCTTGCTTTTGACACCCCCTGACTTGCTTCTCACACCCCTGGCCCATTTTCATTATTTTTTTATTTATTTTTGAATTTCATTTTTAGTTTCTGACTTTATTTTATTTTTCTTAAACATTAAAAATACCAAAAATATTTTCATAAATTTTCATATTTTATTTTATTATTATTATTTTTTTGGACATAGAAATAATTATTAAATAATATATACATTTATTTTCTTAATAAAAAAAACTTGTAAATACTACAATAAAAATATTATATTTTTATTTTTTATTATTTATATACTTAAATAATATTTTTCTAACATATTTTTATTTTTTTGACATTTGTATATATTTTTTATTTTATTGTACATAAATAAATAGTATAATTATATATATATATATATATATATATATATATATATATATATATATATATATATATATATATATATATATATATATATATATATATATATATATATATCCTTAATAAAAATAATCTTTTATTTTATTATTTTTACTGCATTAAATAGTTTATTTTTACATATATAAAAATAATACAAAAACATTTTTTGCATATTTATAATATATTGCATATTTATTTAATTGTCCATTTAAATATTTGCTTATTTATCTTGTACAATTAATTCAATTTGGTTGTAATAGTTGACTTAGGGTTTTTATTTCTTGTAAATAATCTCCTATTCAAAATTGTATCCCCCTCCCCATATCAATGTTGTAATAGCTTAGATTACTTTTACGCATTTATTACTTTCAAATATGCCATGATAGAGATTAGGGTTTGTATGCAATATCCAAAATCAAAACAAATAGCTAGACCTAATACAAGACATAAAAGCATGTAAATTGATAACACAATGCACACAAACACCCCTAGGGTTTCATCCACTTATTGCCTTAAAAATGGCCATGGTATGCATGCTAGTCATCTTGGCTAAACAAAATCAAAACAAAAAGATCATAGTCCCTCGATGACGCTATCTTGGTTGCCAATACAAAAATGATCTAGTCCCACAAAAACTCGCTAAAGATACTTAGCACAATTGTTATCATGGCCATACGATGACCCACACCTGTCCCGTTTAACATCCAAACACAAGATTGTTTACCAAATGCAATGGTAAAACAACACTGTAAAAGGGTTAAAAATGTGTAAGAAAGATCTTTGAGTAGATAGGGTAGATAACTCTTAGTTACTTGATCAAAACTTGCAAACATCCTTGCTAATTTCAAAACACACAATTTCAAAACATTTTACCAAAACAAAACTTTCAAACATTGAAACATTTTTTCAAAAGACAAAACATCTTTGTATACATTCAAACAAGAATCATTACAAAGGTTGCCACAATGATGGCCTCTTTTAAAAGTACTTTTAAAACCACACACAAAGCACCATTTCAAACAATTGAAAAGTAAAAGCAAGTGATCTAAAACAAGTAACTAAGAGCCCATGGAAAACCATGGATGAAAAGGGTGCTCGCACCTTCCCTTTTCATAATCTACCCCCCAAACCCAAGAAAACATCTCAAAGGTCTTTCCTGTGATTTTTGATCTTTCCTTTGGATAAATAAAAAGTCGGTGGCGACTCTTACTAAACCGAAACATTTGCGAACGAAAAACACAAAACCTCAAGTCAGTTCTCCCACCGCATCACAGTCTTGAATTATGGTTTTCTAAGTATTGGTTTTAGTCTTTCCATACAAACCCTAATTACTAGCATGTTATATATAAAGCGATAAATTGCGGAATTTAAAGTTACTATGCTATTACAATACTTGTGGGAGGGGGGTGTACAAATTGTAAATGGGGATTGCAAGAATATAAACCTAATTAATCTATTACAACCAAATTAAATTTGTACAAGAATTGAAATAAATAATGTACAAGAATGAATAAATATGCAAGAATGCAAATATAAATAAAATGGATATTTTTGTTTGGATTTTTTAGGAAAAGGGGATTTGTTTTAACCTAATTAATTAAAATAAAATAATTAATTAAAATAATAAAAGTAAACCTAACTTAATAAGAAAATATTTTAAATAAAACCCTAAGTCTATTAACTGATTCAAAGGAAATTAAGTTTAAGAAAAGTATTTTTGTATTTTTGTCTTGAAAATAATTTATAATATTATAAAATATTTTTGGCCTTTTTTATATTAAAATAATATATTTTAATTGGTGTAAAAGAAAATAAATAAAACCTGTTTTTTAAATTAAATTTACAAGATATTTAGTGAAATGAATAAAGTATTTATTAAATAAAAATAATTTTATGAGAAAAAATAAATAAACTATGTCAAAATGAAAATCTAATATTTTTGTATTTTTTATGATTTTTTTAGTATTAGAAAAATAATTAAGAAAACAAATAAAAAGAAAATAAGAAAATAAAATAAAATTGGGCCAGGGGCGTGTAAATGAAATAGGGGGGTTAACAAGTAAAGATAAAAACAAAAAGGCCCAAGGAGGCCCAACGCCTGCAAAAAAGAAGTCAGAATTGGAAAAAATATGAAAAAAAACCAAAAGGGTACCACTGGGGCTCGAACCCATGTCTCAAAGGTTACAGGCGCACGCTTCTACCACTGGGGGTGGCTATACATCCATTAACATAAGAAAAACAATAAATATATGATACAAAACGCGTCCAGATTTCTACTTCATCTTCAACCTCCAGCCAGACCAACTGTAACTTGTTCAAATCTCAACAAAAATGAAAACTGTAAACATGAAACTTGTAGCAAATTTCCTCATAATTTCAGAAATGTAAAGCATTAAAACTATAGCTCAAAGATAAACATGAATATTAATGGCCCTATTCTGAATCCTAAAAATCTCAGAAAATTCAATCTCAAAATTCTCTAAGCTCAAGCAAAATTAATGGAAACTATGAACATGGTTAGCTTTAGGGCAATGATATTTACATGTTTTGTTCATAAATAAATCATTGATGATGCATGTATGAAAAGTTCCAAAGTTAGAAAACTTACCTTGAAAGAGGGTATCGGGTTTAAAGTTTGAGCAACTTTCAAGGAGTTCCAATGGTTGGGTTAGCTTCCTCAAGTTCCCATGAAGCTAATGCAATGCTTAACTTGAGCTGAAAGTACCTGAGGAGTTATGGAGAAGTCCAAGTGCAAAGCTCTGTTTATGAAAATGGAGGATGGTGTTAATGGTGTTACAGTTCTGTAACAGGGTGTGGGATCAGTTCTAAATGATGTTTAGAAGCTTTAGAAACCAAAAGGCTTGAAAACGCACGAGGGAGTTATGAGTTTCAAGTTTTTGGTCAGTTTATGTGAAAATGGAGGTATGAGATGTGATTCTGAGTTCTAGGTATTTTCAGGGCTTAAGCATTCGCGTCTTTGAGGCAAATAGTTTGTGCATCTATAAGCAAAAGGATTGGAGTGCATTGGCAAGTCAGAAGTACAAGTTACATGCTTTTAGCTAAGTTACTTGATTTTCAAGAAAAGAGGGAAACTAAGTTTCAATGTGTAGTACAAGCATTGGCTGGGTGATTGTAAGTGTCTAAACCATTTATCATGTGTTATGAGGCATGTATGATCATAAGAGAACAAGTGCAAGGCTCAAGAACAAGTTTTGTGCAAAAAAGCACTTTATCAAAATGGCAATGTACACTTTCTTCCAAAAATGGATATAAAGCATGTCCATGCATTGAATGCTTGAAATGAGACCTCTAACAACTGTGAAAGAAATTAATTATGGAGTGCCTAACAAGTTTGAGGCCTACAAAGTAGAGTTTCTGCAACATAGTTTGAATTTTGAATTTGGTTCATCACAAAATGACTTGTAATTCAAGTGATAAAACCCTAACTTCATCTCTTCGATTCTCCCTACTTAAGAATGATCTCAAGGAGTTCTTGGACATTTTGGAAAGCTTGTAATGCTCTATACAACCTTTGAATTTCTTTTGAATATTCCCCTTGGAACTATATGAAAAAGTGCCATGAAGTTGGGTCAAAATCCTGACCAAATTAGGGCAAAGTTTCACTAAGTGTTTTGTTTCATAACGACATGTTCTTAAAATTATAACTTGAGATCCAAGCACTTTTGGAAGAAGTTGTGTGAAGAAAAGTTGTAGATTTCATGGATATCTACAACTTTCATATTGGAAGTTTCTCTTGAATCATCTTGCATCATGGTGAAATTATTTCTCAAAGTTATGAAAAATAAGAAATTTCCAACACTTAGAAAAATTTCTAAGTTTAGAAATTTTAACTTTTCAAAATGAAATCTTGATTTTTGATTTCTTGATGAACAAGTTTCATATTTTTACATGTTTTGATGAATTGTGATCTTTGGCATTTGAATTTGACCAAAAATTCAAAGTTTGACTTTTCAGTATACAGTTGACTGAAAATTCATCTGTCAATCTATTGGACTTTAGAAATGTTTTGAGCCATTTCATTAGGTCAAAACGATGCAATTGGACTCTTGATATCATGCCTTAAACCAATTGATCATTTGCTAGGTCAAAAATCAGAAATTGCCCTTTCCCAATCAAGATCCTAATTTTGACCATTTGACCCTTTTGGGGATTTGATCAAATTTCTTGGGGAATTATGGTCCAAACTTGATCAAATGATACATATGAGTCTAAATTGTTGATGTGGATAAAAAATTATGAAGTTTGACTGTGAATTGGCCATGGTTGACTTTTTCTCCAATATAGTTGATTTTTAGGTCAACTGCTCAATTGACTGAGCAAAAGTATGGTCCAAGGCTTGAAACTTGACATGAGTAATCTTGGGGGTCCATAATGATCCATGAAAGTCATATGGGGTATTGAAAGTTCAAATATCTTTGTGCAATCTCAAACCCTAATTTTGGTCATTAGTGCTTAAGGAGGTGTCTTGAGCTGATCAACCCTAGTGCAGTCTTGACCAAATTCTTGATAAATGAGAGGGAAAATTTTGGGGTACAACAGCTGCCCCTGTTCAATCTTCTTAAACTTGAAGAGTTAGATTGACGAGTTTTTCCATTTGTGACTCGAAGGTGGAAGATGATTGGACACTAGAGTGCCCAGAAATTTGCACTCGGTAATGTGAAGGTTGATGGTATATGGAATGGGCTTAAAGATGCCATTTAGAGGGATGATGGAAAGTTGTTGGAGATGGGCTTGTAGATGCCATCCAGAAATGATTGTTGAATCATATTTGTAAATTGAAACTGAATGAGTATCAGAATGGCGTCCGTGTCTGGAGCGTATCTGAACTGTATCTGAAAGTTGAATCTGAATGAGTATCAGGATGGAATCCGTATCTGGAGCGTATCTGAACTGTATCTGAAAGTTGAATCTGAATGAGTATCAGGATGGCATCCGTGTTTGGAGCGTATCTGAACTGTATATGAAGATTGAATCTGAATGAGTATCAGAGTGGCATCCGTATCTAGAGCGTATTTGAACTGTATCTGAAGATTGAATCTGAATGAGTATCAGGATGGAATTCGCGTCTGGAGCGTATCTGCACTGTATCTGAGACTTGAATTTGAATGAGTATCAGGATGGCATCCGTGTCTGGAGCGCATCTGAACTGTATCTGGAAGTTGAATCTGAATGAGTATCAGAATGGCATCCGTGTCTGGAGCGTATCTGAAATTTGAATCTGAATGAGTATTAGAATGGCATCCGTGTTAGGAGCGTATCTGAATTGTATCTGAAATCTGAATCTGAATGAGTATCAGAATGGCATCCGTGTCAGGAGCGTATCTGAACTATATCTGAAATATGAATCTGAATGAGTATCAGAATGGCATCCGTGTCTGGAGCATATCCGAACTGTATCTGGAAGTTGAATCTGAATGAGTATCCGAATGGCATCCATGTCTGGAGCGTACCTGAACTGTATCAAAAGTTGAATCTGAAGAACCCGTACTGGATTACTTCAGTTGGTCGTGTAGATAATTGTACTGGCTTGTCTTAGGTATCAATTTCCGACCTTTGTAATTCGTTAATGATAGTCATTTGATTAATCTTTTCATGAAAAGGGTAAATACATTAGCTGTATGCAATGTCATGATGTATGAAATGCATGGTACAATGAGATTGTGATATATACATTCGTGTTATCAATGTTTATGATATATGGATGCGATGTATGCGTATTTGAGCTAATCTGCTGTACTGCTGTTGGATAGGGGGAAATAAAATCCCTGACTACTGCCGAGGATATAGAGGGTAAGTCTTCATGTTGTGAAGTTGAAGTGTTGATGAATTTCCGTTTAGAGAAATAAACTCTGTTGTAAGGGAAACACCGTGTGTTGCTTGTGAAATCCTGTTGGGAAATCCTAAGAAATTGGACGACTTCTAGTGGGAATTGATAACTGGAAGCTCTGTTCCGCTGGGGATTAAATTGCACACTGCGGGGGATTTCCTGGAAATAACTTAGAGAGATTTCTCTATCTCTTAAAGCCATTAGTGATTGTCTTTCTATTTTGTTTATTTGTAAACAGTAATTATGTTCAAATGCATATGTTCAAAAATAAATCATTGGACGTTTTTGTAAACAAAACACAAGAGTAAAGAAAAACAAGTAGTTTTACACTTTCAAAGGGATGTCTTTTTATTGACTTTGAGTAAGTAATTTTGTACAATGAGACAAACATTATAGTAAGAGAATGCCGTCATAAAAAAATGAAAATTTTGATACAAAGAAAAGATAGCTATATGCAATAATCCCATGGGGTTCCCATTCTGCTACATCCTTCGTGTCTATGAGAATCTTGTCTGTTTGTTGCCTTGTCCGAAGCTGATTGGATTGATCAGAACCTCTAAGTTTGTCAGGTTGTCCATAAGGTGATCCAACAGGACATAGTCATACGTTTTAAATCCCTAACTTTTTCCTGGACCTCCCTTTCGGGTTTTTAGTCCACCGGGATACCCTTTTTTGCCCAAGCTGCCCTTTTGAGTTTTCAACTTGCTGGGTGTACAAATTTTTTGTTTTATCCCTAATTTTTTCCCGAACCCTTTTGGTTCGCCGGGATGCCCTTATTTTGCCTAGGTGTGTCACCTAGCGGGTCTCTTATGCATATTATCTTTTGACTATGTCCGCATTCACAGGGTGCAGAAGGTCATCGCCATCCATGGTGGTCAAGATCATTGCTCCACCAGAGAAAATGCTTTTGATTACAAATGGTCCTTCGTATGTTGGAGTCCATTTGCCCCTGGGATCACCTTGCGACAGTATGATACGTTTGATCACCAAATCCACGACTTGATATACTTGGCGTCTGACCTTTTTGTTGAAAGCCTTGATCATCCATTTTTGATACATTTGACCATGACAGACAACAATAAGCCTTTTCTCATCAATCAAGTTCAGTTGATCAAGTCTAGTCTGGATCCAATCTTCTTCATTCAGCCCTACATCCTTCATAATTCTCAAAGAGGGGATCTGGACCTCAATAGACAAGACAACCTCCATGTCGTATACCAGAGAGTAGGGTGTTGCCCCGGTTGATGTGCGCGTTGTGGTACGATATTCGTGGAGAGCGAATGGTAGCATCTCATGCCAGTCTTTGTATGTGACTGTCATTTTCTGTATGATCTTTTTGATGTTCTTATTTGCGGCTTCGACAACACCATTCATCTTTGGCCGGTAAGGGGAAGAATTATGATGTTGGATCTTAAATTGCTCACACAGGGCGGTGATCATAGTATTATTTAGATTTGTACCATTGTCTGTGATGATTCTCTCCGGGATACCATACCGGCAGATGAGATTTTGCTTAACAAAACGGGCAACAACATTCTTGGTGACGGAAGCGAAGGAGGCTGCCTCAACCCACTTTGTAAAATAATCAATGGCCACTAAGATGAAGAGGTGTCTATTAGAGACTGTTAGCCTGATTTCCCCAATCATATTGATGCCCCACATAGCAAAAGGCCAAGGAGCCATCAAGACATTTAAAGGAACTGGAGGCACATGCACCTTGTCAGCATAGATCTGACACTTGTGGCAGGTTCGAGAGTGTTGATAGCAATATGCTTCCATGGTAGACCAGTAATAGCCTGCCCGTAGGATCTTCTTTGCCATCGTATGTCCACTGGAATGGGTGCCAAAAGTGCCTTCATGTAACTCAACCATGATCTTTTCCGCTTCAACCTTGTCTATGCAACGGAGCAAAATAGAGTCATGGTTGCGTTTGTAGAGAATTCCATTACTAAGAAAGATCTTAGAAGAGAATCTCCTTAAGAATTTCTTATCATTGACTGAAGGTCCTTCCAGATATTCTTAAGCCTCGAGATACCTCTTGACTTTGTGAAACCAAGGATGGTCCATTACTTCTTCAGTATTAATCTCGTGACAGTGAACTGGTTCATCCATTCGTTCAATGGTGATCTGGGGCGTGTCATTATCCCATTTAAGTTTAAACATGGATGACATTGTGGCTAGTGCGTCTGCTAGCTGATTTTCTTCTCACGGGAAATGCTCGAAGGTAATCTTCTCAAAGTGTGGGAGCAATGTCAACACATGTTCTTTGTAGGGGATAAGGTTAGGGTGTTTGGTGTCCCATTCCCCTTTGATCTGGATGATGACCAAAGATGAATCTCAAATACATTTAAGGATTTGATCCCCAAATCTATGGCAGCTTTGAGACCAAAAATGCATGCTTCGTATTCCGCCATGTTGTTTATACAATTGAAGAAGAGTCTTACCGTAAAGGGAGTATGACATCCTTCAGGAGATATGAGTACAACACCAATACCATTGTCGAGTGCGTTGGATGCCCCATCAAAAACCAGGGTCCATCAGGATCCTTGTTCAGGTCCATCATATGGTCTGAATTCTTCACAGTTGTTTACCATCATGATGTCTTCATCTGGGAATTTGAACTTCATGGACTGGTAGTATTCCACAACTTGGTGAGCAAGGTGATCAGCCAATACACTGCCCTTTGTTTCTTTCTGGGTAGTATATTGTATGTCATATTCTGTCAGGATCATCTTCCATCTCGCTATTCTCCCAGAGAGAGCAGGTTTCTCAAAGATGTATTTTATTGGATCCATTTTAGATATCAATAAGGTAGTATAGGCCAGCATATACTGTCTTAGTCAGCGAGCAGCCCATTCCAGAGTGCAACAAGTTTTCTCGAGCAGTGAATATCTTGTTTCACAGTTGGTAAACTTTTTGCTCAGGTAATAAATAACATGCTATTTTTGGCCAGAGTCGTCATACTTCCCCAACACACACCCCATTGAATTCTCAAAAACAATTAGATACATGATCAATGGTCTTCCCTCGACTGGTGGCATCAAAACAGAAGCTCTTGTAAGTACTCTTTGATCTTGTCGAAAGCAGTTTGGCACTCGTCGTTCTATTTGACTACTTGATCTTTCTTTAGTAATTTGAAGATTGGTTCACAAGTAGTTGTCAGGCGAGAAATGAATCTGGCAATGTAGTTTAAACGTCCCAAGAATCCTCTGACTTCCTTCTCAGTACGAGGAGCAGGCATCTCTTGAATCGCTTTCATCTTGGCGGGATCCACTTTGATTCCTTTATTGCTGACAACAAAGCCTAGGAGTTTACCTGACCTCACTCCAAACGTGCATTTATTTGGGTTTAACCTCAGCTTATACTTCATTAGTCTCTCAAAGAGTTTATGTAAATGGTCAAGATGCTCTTCTTCTATTTGAGATCTGGCTATCTTGTCATCCACACAGAACTCTATTTCGTGATGTATCATGTCGTGAAATAGAGCTACCATGGCACGCTGATAGGTTGCCCCAGTGTTCTTCAATCCAAATGGCATAACCTTGTAGCAGAATGTGCCCCATTGTGTGTCAAAGGTTGTTTTCTCCATGTCCTCAGGCGCCATTTTGATTTGGTTGTAGCCTGAGAAACCATCCATGAAGGAAAACACTTTATGTTGTACCGTATTGTCAACTAGAACATCAATGTGGGGAAGTGGGAAATCATCCTTAGGGCTTGCCCTATTCAAATCTCTGTAGTCCATGCACATTCGTACCTTGCCGTCCTTTTTGGACACGGGAACAACGTTGGCAATCCATTGCGGATAGGAGGTGACGGCTAAGAATCCGGCGTTAAATTGTTTCATGACTTCTGCTTTGATCTTCTCTGACATGTTTGGTCGCATGCGACAGGCCTTTTGTTTTACCGATGGATAGTCTTCTTTTGTTGGTAGATGATGTACCACGATATCTGCATCAAGTCCTGACATGTCTTCATACGACCAAGAAAAGACCTCAACATACTCGTGTAGCAACTGAATCAGACTCTCTTTAGTACTGGGCTCCAGATTGGCACCCACCTTGACTTCTCTTTTATCTTCTTCGCTACCTAGGTTAATTGTGTCCACTGTAACACCCCAATTATACCCCGGCAAATTATATAAATAAACTAGAGTTATAAAATTCAATCATACAAACGAACCGAGACGTCACAAATTCTTCTATCAAAAATTCATTGCATTCATCATGGATATATAACACTTTAAAAACATCGGATGAACCATCATAACATCTTTAATTAAATAACTCAACATCTACGCAACGAAATTCTTAATAACATCTCTAACAACAAAACAACAACTTCGAAACATCACATATTTAATAATAATCAATTTAAAGTTTAACAACAGAAAATCAACAATCAAAAATAGCAAGCGTTCATCCCCCCGAGTGTTACATATCAGAGCAATGACACCGACTCGAACTATTGAAGGAATACAACCTCCACTCTCGATTACCTGCACGTTACCAACATAAGGGCAACATTCAAACAGAAGGGGTGAGATATCTAACAATATAATAAAGCACATGATAATTAATATATTAAATTAGATCAATAACATCACCACTTCTCATCTCATAATCAACAACAATTACAACACATGTACACATTCATCAACATCAAAATACACTTCTTTATACAATCATCTAATGCGACTCAATACTATGCAAATGCATGTGGTACCATTGGAGCAGAACTCCCATCTCAAAAATTTTCCAATTAATAGAGGCATCAACAAGGCATAGCCTTCATCTCAAAATTTTCCAATCCAGGCCATCTCAACGAGCATAAGCTCCATCTCAAAAATGCAATGTATGCGACTCAACCATGAATGTAATAACAACACCCAAGTCAACAACATCTAAAATCATCTCAAAACATCTCAAATTAACATCTCAAAATACATCTCAAAATAACATCTCAAAATACATCTCAAATAACATCTCAAAATAACATCTCAAATGCATATCAACATCTCGTCACCAACTTCTCTTATCATCAAAATAATTCAGTAAACATCGTTTATTCATCAACGTTATTTATTCATCATAAATTATCAAACACAACTTCGTTAATAACATCTCACTACCAACTCAGCTGTACATTAATACTACAGTAGTCCATACTGTTATTCTGCAATTTTACATTGCTACTGTCACTAATCCTACTGTCATAATTCGAACTGCAGTCTCTAAACATTTCACATTCATCATTCTGTTCAAAAGTCAGCACAACGACCAACACGTGAAATAATTCTAAATCCTAAATTGGCTACTAGGATTACACTTCTTATTCATCATTTTAATCATCTAGATTAAAGGTCATCGTGTTAGCTATTCAACCGTTCGAACGACATCTCAAACAGCATCGTAAAATTCAAGTTACAACACTTTAAAACTGAATCTATCAAAAATCATCCATTATGGGTCGACGCAAAACCCTTTGGATCGACGCGCACTGCTTCATCTGCATAACATGAGTCGACACATCCTCCTTATGGATCGACTCATCCTGGTCTCATAAACAACATGTATCGACACATGTATCTCTCCGATCGACTCATCCTGAGTCTTGCAACCTTCATGTGTCAATGCAAGCCCCTTTCGTATCGACTCATCCTGAGTCTTACAACCCTCATGTATCGATACATCAAGTTTGAGGTCGACACATCCTGACCCTTCCTGCATAATTTCACGTTTTCCTCTGCATTTGTACTACGGGAATCATATTCTTAACCTTACAAACCTTATTATAATCATGATAAATCATCACCTAACATTATCCTATATTACTACATCGATCAAACAACATAATGACATCATTATTCATCTAAAATTCATCAAATCTTCATCATACATCATCATATACATCCAATTCAAGAACAAAACAGAAGTCCCCTCTAACCCCACATATCAATCATCATGAGCCCAATTATAAGGTAAGAACCCCACCCTTACCTTGGATTGAAGGTCGCTCTACAATTTCCGGGTTGAGTTCAAGTTCTTGCCGTTTTCTACTATTTCCAGCAACTTCACGTTCTCCTCCAAATCCTTATTTCTTTCTACTGCTTCCTTCTTTCTATTCTATTCCAACAAATAAAAAAATAACCCTATTATTCTATTATTCCTTATTGGGTTTAAAACCTGCACCCCCCTTATTACTTCTACTTCCTCAAAATAAGCCCACATTAAATGATATTACACTTCTACTATTAATTCTCCACATAATAAAATAAATCCAATTAATCACAACACAACTTCTCAAATATTCCAAAAAAAGAATTTAATTAAATAATTAATTAAATTATGGGCGTTACAACTCTCCCCCACTTATAATATTTTCGTCCTCGAAAATTTACCTCAATCAAACAATTCAGGATAGGAGTCTCGCATCTTGCTCTCCAACTCCCAAGTCATGCTTTCTCCGGCAGCTCCTAGTCAAACCACTTTAACTAAGGCAATCTCTTTGCCCCTCAGAGTCTTCATTTCACGATCCGTGATCCGTACAGGCATCATCTCCACCATAAGATTATCCCGTACTTGCACATCGTCCTTATGAATCACATGAGATAGATCTAAAATATACTTCTGAAGTTGCGACACATGAAACACATCATGCAAATTCGAAAGATTAGGCGGTAAAGCCACTCTATAAGCAATATTCCCCACTCTCTCCGAAATCTGATACGGTCCAATAAAACGAGAAGTGAGCTTCTTAGACTTCAATGCTCGTCCAACACCAGTCACATGTGTAACTCTCAAAAACACATGATCACCAGCTTGAAATTCTAAATCCTTCCTTCACTTGTCATGATAACTCTTCTGTATACTTTGAGAAGCTTTCATCTTCTCTCGAATCAACTTCACTTTCTCAGTAGTCTCACGAACAAGTTCAGGTCCAAGTACTACATTTTCACCAGATTCATGCCAACATAACGGAGTTCTACATCTTCGACCATACAACGCCTTAAAAGGTGCCATCCCAATACTAGAATGGTAACTGTTATTATAAGTGAACTCTATCAACGGAAGATAAGTATCCCACGAACCTCCCTGCTCAAGAACACATACCCTCAACAAGTCTTCCAACGATTGAATCGTCCGTTCAGTCTGACCATCTGTCTGAGGATGACACGCTAAACTCAACCTCAACTTAGAACCCAACGATTCTTGCAAACTCTTCCAAAAATCAGAAGTAAATCTTGGATCTCTATCTGACACAATGCACAAAGGAATACCATGCAGCTTCACAATCACACTAGTATAAATCTCAGCCAATTTTGGCACTGGAAAACTGATGTTAATAGGAATAAAATAAGCTGACTTCGTAAGCCTATCAACAATCACCCAAATCGAATCATGTCCTCTTAAAGTATTAGGCAACCCCGTCACAAAGTCCATTGAAATGCTATCCCATTTCCATTCTGGAACTTCCAACGGTTGCATCAATCCTGTAGGCTTCTGATGTTCAACTTTCGACTTCTGACAAGTCAAACATGCATACACAAACCGAGCCACGTCACTCTTCATCCAAGGCCACCAAAACAAACCTTTCAAATCTTGATACATCTTTGTAGCTTCTGGATGAATACTCAACTTAATTCTATGACTCTCCTCAAGTATCACTTTCATCTCAGCATCATCGGGAATACAAATCCGGTTACAAAATCTCAACACACCTTGCGCATCTAGCTTAAAATCACTATTCTCAGATTGATCAATCCCAACCATCAAATCTACCAGTTTCACATCCAACTTCTGAGCTTCTCTGATATTGTCTAGAAATTCATTATTAATCTTCAACATACCCAACATAACACTCTTCAGAGTAACCTCGCAAACTAAGCTCATATCTCTGAAGTGCTCAATCAATTCCAACTCTTTAATCATCATTGCTGACATATGTAAAGTCTTTCGACTCAATGCATCAGCCACCACATTTGCTTTTCCTGGATGATAATTCAAACCAAAATCATAATCCTTTAGCAATTCTAACCATCTTCGTTGCCTCATATTCAGCTCTTTCTGATCAAACAAATACTTCAAACTCTTATGGTCACTAAACACTTCAAATCTAGAACCATAAAGATAATGCCTCCAAACCTTCAATGCAAAAACAACTGCACCAAGCTCTAAACCATGCGTATGGTAGTTCTTCTCATGAGTCCTTAACTGCCTTAACGCATAAGCAACTACCTTACCATTCTGCATAAGCACACCTCCTAAATCCATCTTAGAAGCATCACAATACACCTCAGAAGGCTCTCCTGGATTAGGCAACGTCAAAATCGGAGCCGACGTCAACCTCTTCTTCAATTCCGTAAAACTTTCTTCGCATTGAACATCCCAAACAAAAGCTCTACCTTTACAAGTCAACTTAGTCAACGGAAGTGACAACTTAGAAAACCCTTCATAAACCTTCTATAATAACCAGCTAATCCCAAGAAGCTTCTAATCTCAGTAGTTGACTTTGGAGTTTCCCATCGCAACACAGCATCAACCTTCGATGGATCTACAATAATGCCCCTACCTGAAATCACATGACCAAGAAAACTAACCTCTTTTAACCAGAATTCACACTTGGACAACTTTGCATACAACTTCTTCTCCTTCAAAACTTGCAACACTACTCTTAAATGTTCAACATGCTCTTCTTCTGTCTTAGAGTAAATCAAAATATCATCAATGAACACCACTACGAACCGATCCAAATAAGTATGAAAGATACGATTCATATATTCAATGAATACTCCCAGCGCATTAGTAACACCGAAAGGCATCACTGAATACTCGTAATGTCCATAACGCGTTCTGAAAGCCGTCTTATGAATATCTTCATCCTTCACTTTAATCTGATGGTAACCCGACCTCAAATCAATCTTACTAAACACACGAGCATCCACCAATTGGTCCATCAAGTCATCTATTCTTGGAAGCGGATACTTGTTCTTAATCGTCTCCTTGTTCAACTGTCTATAATCAACACAAAGCCTCATACTTCCATCTTTCTTCTTTACTAACAACACTGGAGCACCCCACGATGATACACTTGGTCTTACAAACTTCTTCTCAAGTAACTCTTCCAATTGCTTCTTCAACTCTGACAATTCAGATGCAGACATCCTGTATGGTGCCATAGACATAGGTCTGGTACCAGGTACAAGATCAATTGCAAATTTAACTTCCCTCTCTTGCGGTACATCAGGAATCTCGTCAGGGAAAACTTCAGGAAATTCACACACCACCTGTAATTCCTCAATTATAGCTTGAGTCTCTACAGATAGTGACGCCATCAACGAAAACATCTGTACTTCCTGTTGCATCAATTTCCTAAATTGTCTAGCAGACAAAAGACCTTCTTCTTCTTCAGGAGTAGAAAACTTCACCGACTTGTCATAACAGTTAATATGAACACAATTATGCTCTAACCAGTTCATACCCAGAATTACATCCAAACCTCTTAACAGTAAACAAACCAAATCAATAACAAAGTCTATGTCGAAGATCGACAAAGGACACTTAGCACACACAAAAGAAGTAGTCACCGACCCCTTGGCTGGAGTATCGACGACCATTTCTCCATTCAAAGAAGACAACATAAGACCCAATCTTCCAACACAATCAGCCACAATAAAACAATGTGTAACACCAGTATCAATAATAGTAATTAAAGGAGTACTATTAATGAAACATGTACCTCTAATAAGTCCGTCCTCAACAGCTGTCTGATCCTCCACTAAAGCAAACACTTTACCACGTGACTGAGCCCTCTTCGGTTTCGGACACTGACTACCAATGTGCCCTTCTTCTCTACAGTTGAAACAAATCACATTTTTATGTTCACACTCAGATACGACATATCCGTTCTTACCACAACGGTAACATCTCTTTACTTCAGCAGTGCACACATTGAACGTAGGTGGATTCTCTCTATGGAAGGTAGCCAAGCTATGAGATCCAGCATTCTCGTCAGTATTCGACTGATTTTCCATCGCATGAGCCATTGCTTCTAGAGCAGCAGCAAGTGCAACATCATTCCTTCTAGCCATCTCAACTTCTCACTACAACATAAACAACGATTAGAACTCAAATAATAATACTCGACTGTTAGACAACTACGACTCGACGACAAGGTCAGACCAACCTTTTACTCTGATTCCAACTTTGTAACACCCCAATTCTACCACGGAAAATTATATAAATAAATTAGAGTTATAAAATTCAATCATACAAATGAATCGGGACGTCACAAATTCTTCTATAAAAAATTCATTACATTCATCATGGATATATAACACTTTCAAAACATCGGATGAACCATCATAACATCTTTAATTAAATAACTCAACATCTACGCAGCGGAATTCTTAATAACATCTCTAACAACAAAACAACAACTTCGAAACATCACATATTTATTAATAATCAACTTAAAGTTTAACAACTGAAAATCAACAATCAAAAACAGCAAGCGTTCATCCCCCCTAGTGTTACATATCGGAGCAATGACACCGACTCGAACTATTGAAGGAATACAACCTCCACTCTCGATTACCTGCACGTTACCAACATAAGGGCAACATTCAAACAGAAGGAGTGAGATATCTAACAATATAATAAAGCGCATGATAATTAATATATTAAATTAGATCAATAACATCACCACTTCTCATCTCATAATCAACAACAATTACAACACATGTACACATTCATCAACATCAAAATACACTTCTTTATACAACCATCTAATGCGACTCAATACTATGCAAATGCATGTGGTACCATTGGAGCAGAACTCCCATCTCAAAAAATTTCTAATTAATAGAGGCATCAACAAGGCATAGCCTTCATCTCAAAATTTGCCAATCCAGGCCATCTCAACGAGCATAAGCTCCATCTCAAAAATGCAATGTATGCGACTCAACCATGAATGTAATAATAACACCCAAGTCAACAACATCTAAAATCATCTCAAAACATCTCAAATTAACATCTCAAAATACATCTCAAAATAACATCTCAAAATACATCTCAAATAACATCTCAAAATAACATCTCAAAATAACATCTCAAATGCATCTCAACGTCTCGTCATCAACATCTCATATCATCAAAATAATTCATTAAACATGATTTATTCATCAACGTCATTTATTCATCATAAATTATCAAACACAACTTCGTTAATAACATCTCACTAACAACTCAGCTGTACATTAATACTACAGTAGTCCATACTGTTATTCTGCAATTTTACATTGCTACTGTCACTAATCCTACTGTCATAATTCAAACAGCAGTCTCTAAACATCTCACATTCATCATTCTGTTCAAAAGTCAGCACAACGACCAACACGGGAAATAATTCTAAATCCTAAATTGGCTACTAGGATTACACTTCTTATTCATCATTTTAATCATCTAGAATAAAGGTCATCGTGTTAGCTATTCAACGCTTCGAACGACATCTCAAACAACATCCTAAAATTCAAGTTACAACACTTTAAAACTGAATCTATCAAAAATTAGCCATTATGGGTCGATGCATAACCCTTTGGATCGACGCGTACTGCTTCATCTGCAAAACATGAGTCAACACATCCTCCTTATGGATCGACTCATACTGGTCTGATAAACAGCATGTATCGACACATGCATCTCTCCGATCGACTCATCCTGAGTCTTGCAACCTTCATGTGTCGACGCAAGCCCCTTTTGTATCGACTCATCCTGAGTCTTACAACCCTCATGTATCGACACATCAAGTTTGAGGTCGACACATCCTGACCCTTCCTACATAATTTCACGATTTCCTCTGCATTTTTATTATGGGAATCATATTCTTAACCTTACAAACCTTATTATAATCATGATAAATTATCACCTAACATTATCCTATATTACTACATCGATCAAACAACATAATGACATCATTATTCATCTAAAATTCATCAAATATTCATCATACATCATCATATACATCCAATTCAAGAACAAAACTGCAGTCCCCTCTAACCCTACATATCAATCATCATGAACCCAATTATAAGGTCAGAACCCCACCCTTACCTTGGATTGAAGGTCACTCTACAATTTCCAGGTTGAATTCACGTTCTTGCTGTTTCCACTATTTCCAACAGCTTCACGTTCTCCTCCAAATCCTTATTTCTTTCTACTGCTTCTTTCTATTCTATTCCAACAAATAATAAAATAACCCTATTATTCTATTATTCCTTATTGGGTTTAAAACCTGCACCCCCCTTATTACTTCTACTTCCTCAAAATAAGCCCACATTAAATAATATTACACATGTACTATTATTTCTCCACATAATAAAATAAATCCAATTAATCACAACACAACTTCTCAAATATTCCAAAAAAAATAATTTAATTAAATAATTAATTAAATTACAGGCGTTACATCCACTAGTTCCTCGTGGGGATGAATGACCCTCTCTTCTTGTTGTAGTAACCTGGCGAGTTCCCCTGGTACTTCACAATCTTCCTCACCTTCGTCTTCGGCTTAGTAGATTAGATTTTTAGAGTCACAGAAGGCCATAGCATAATCGTTACCCATGGGATCCCGAATGGATGTAGACATGCATTGTGAGTGTGTGTGTGTAAGAGTATAGCTATCTTTGAAAGAAATGAAAATGTAACAAGAAAAAAATGAGCACAAAGTTTGTATGCAAAAACGTCAATGATTCATTGATGTCATATGGAAATGAGATAATAACCCTTACAAATGGACCATTTTGCCTCGGGTTAGACACAAGGTTTTAAGAGTCTGAATTGTTTTAATGTTACAAATCCTACAAAATGTAAAGACAAATTACTTTGGGATAAAAATGATCGGGACAAAATCTCTAGCCTCCCAGTTTCTGAGCCCTCCACTGACAGTTGGGAAAATCCAATCCTCCAGGTTGTAGCTGTCTTCATCATCCTCCACGATGCTGACTTGGTGGTTGCTGGTCTTCAAGGGTGGTCCTCCGGCACGAGCGCGACGTACATCCTTCTGGGCACCTGAAGTGAAACCCAGACCAAATTTGTCAGATTTGTATGGGATATCTGGGAGTTGTTCCCAAATAGTGCACCATCTTCTTCTATCACTGACTTGGCATCCTTTAAAGACGACATCTTGAGTGGAGGTCTTGTGATATTGGGAACTTGAGACACAACCTTGGTTACCGCCACAGTCTGCGGGACTTCTTCAAAGTGCTGGAATGGAGTTTCAATAAATTCACCATCTAGCTCCACATATCTGAAGGAATTTAGATGGTTGACCATATACTCTTCTTCTCCATGAACTGTGATGATCTTCCCTTGAATTGGATATTTCAGCATTTGATGCAACGTAGAAGTAACAACGCAAACATTGTGAATCCACGGTCGGCCTAGCAAGCATGAATATAAAGGGTGAATATCCATTACATAAAAAGTTGAGTCAAATGTTTGGGTACCAACCTTTATGGGGATATCCACTTCCCCATGCACCATCCTTTTTGAGCCGTCAAAGGCCCTCACTACTATGTTTCTTGGTTTTAATGTCAATCCCTCACAGTCAAGCCTATCAAAAGCCTTTTTAGGCAACACATTCAGAGACGAACCAGTGTCCACCAAAACATGAGCCAAGGTCGTGCCCCTGCATTCCACTAAGACATGCAATGCCTCATTATGCTTCCTCCCCCTTGGCGTTAAATCAGTATCTGGAAAACCTAAACCATTATCTGCCGTCAAGCTAGCTACGCAGTCTTGGAACTGACCGACAGATGTTTCTTGGGGTACATGGGCAGTTTTGAGAAATTTTACCAAGGCCTTTGCATGAGCCTCGGAACACAGTAATAAAGCCAACATGGAAATTTTTGATGGAGTTTGCCCCAGTTGCTCAACTACATTGTAGTCGCTTCTTTTTATGATCTTTAGAATTTACTCCATCTCTTTTCGGGAGGTCTTAAGGATTACTACTGATTGTGCCCTCATCCGGACAGGCTCAACCAGAAATCCTTTACCTCGATTCTCAGTTGACTCGGCAGCAGGAATGTCAGTAGGGGTGATAACAGGGATTGTAACAGTTTTGTCAATAGGAGTATTATCAGAGATGATTGCAGGACTGGGAATAGCCTTTGAAGGAGCAACAACAACAGGAATGATTACAGGTCCAGAAATAACCTTTGAAGGAGAAATTTCTGGAGAGAAAACCCTTCCACTTCGAGTGATCTTACTAGTCCCTGCGATATTACCGACATCAGAGTCAACTTTCTTGGAACTTGAATCTTCAGCAGCTGGCCAATCTTGCTTGATACCGTGGTAGTAAACATCCCCTCCATAATTCCATGGTACGGTTTTTTTTGACGAATACGGAATTGGTCCAGGCATTGTAATTATCAAAGGAGCTACTTTAGGAACGGATGTAATTCTAACGGGTCTTTTGGTGGAGACCCTAGAAGAATTGTCGGAAATGGTCACGATGGAAACATCATTATAAGAAAAAGTTGGAACAAAAGTCTTTTCGAACAAAATTTCCTTGTTATCTATTAGGAACTGAACGCCTGCTTTCAACAAGGGACAGTTGGTTGGTAAGGATAAACAGAAATGACAGCTTTCATCACAGCCTGGGAAAACACTGACATTCAATAAATTCTCTTTGATAGTCAGGAGTGGCATCACAAGTTCATCAACTGAAGTAACAAACATATCTTCCTCAGCGGTGTTGAAATCACGACCGTGTTTGGGCATAGGGGTAGTAATGACATTGGGCTTTTCTGGCGTGTCGAATTCAATCTCTTTGGCTTCAAGCAAGTCTTGCACTTTGTTCTTTAGAGCCCAACAATTGTTAGTGTCATGACCGGGACTCTCAGAATGGTATGCACAACGGGCATTAGGATGATAGTGAGGAGTGGTTGTGTTAGGATTCTTTGGAGCTTCCTTCAAAGTCACTAGATTAGATCTTAACAAATACGGTAATACTTGAGATAGTGTCATATTAATTCGGGTGAATTATCTGACTGGTCTTTCCATTCTTGGTTGGTTGTTTCTTTGCTGAGCAGGCTCTGGTTTAGGAATCATGATAGCCCCCACCATAGGACGGCGTTTAGCCCTATCTTGATTTCTCTGAGGATATACAACAACAACTTCTTTCTTTCCAATGAATGGTTTCCTTACAGCAGCAAAGGATGCATCTTTTTGAATCTTCCCGTTCTTTATCCCGACCTCTACTCTTTCTCCGGTCAATATCAATTCAATAAATCCCGCTGATGAACTCCCAATTAAGTGATTGAAGAAAGGTCCAGACAAGGTGCCCAAAAACATATCAACTAACTCTCTTTCAGATAGAGGAGGCTGAACTCTTCCTGCTAAGTCCCTCCATTTTTGCGCATAATCCTTAAAGCCTTAACTTGAAACCATGGCCATACTCTGGAGTTGAGTACGGGTGGGCACAAAATCAGCGTTGTATTGGTATTGTTTGTAAAAGGCAGCAGCCAGATCTTCCTAGTTATGAACATTGGCTCTCTCCAACTGATAAAAAACCAATCAAGTTGGGTTCCAGATAGACTGTCTTGAAAGAAGTGTACCCATAAATCCTTATCAGTGGTATGAGGCTGGATTTTCTTACATAAGACCGAAGATGCATTTTGGGACATGAAACTCTGTCATATTTGGTGAACACAGATGCTTTGAATTTTGGAGGAATGACAATCCCCGATACTAATCCCAAATCCTCAAAGTCCAATCCAGGAACTTTTTGGATTTCCATTGCACTTAACCGTTCTTCTAGATGCTTATACTTATCGTCGGCTAGAAGATATTGTTCTTTAGAATAGTCTTCTTCTTCCTCTTCCTCTTCTGAATCAGACTGAACAACTGTTTCCTTACCTTTCCCATCTTAATTGTCTTTCTCACCGGATGTCGTTGCAAAGTCTAGGGTCCTTCTTGCTTGTCCTTGGAATATTCTTCCCATGTTTAGAACTCCGTTATTTTCTTTTTCTTCTTTTTCTCTTCCACCATCAAAGTCTTCAACTCTTCTTGTCCTTTGGCTAGAGTTAAGAACATCTGTTGAAACTGAGCATTTTGAGCTTGGAGGTCCTTCATCGTTTGCTCGAGATCCATCTTACTGAAATAAATAGTAAAAATATGAGGAGACTTGTTGCAAGAGACATTCTTATGTTATGATGAATGGTAAATGCATATGCAATGATTTCAAGGATTTTAAAGATTCAAATTTGTTTTAGACAAAAAGGAAATACACGTTATATTAATATATTAAAGCTTGAGTACATCAATGCCTCTTTGGGAAAAATAATACAAAAAACTTTAAGATAAAAAGGTAGTACGCATCCTCTTTGGTGCAATGTAGGAATTCAGAGTCTGATCCTCATGAAGTTGCTTAGTGAGTTCCAAAACCTTCTTCTCGCTAGCTTAGAATTGGGCTTCGAAAGTATCTCGCTCCCCCCTTGAGTTGTATCCAATCTCTTTGTAAGTCTTCGAGAGAGGTGGGCATGTCAGGATGTAGGATAGTGTATGGAACATCTCCTTCCTTAACAGGTTCAATGATTACCGGGAGAATGGAAGGATAAGGCATCATAAGACTCTGAGCACGAGTTCGTACCCATTTGAGGTAAGGCTCAAGAGAGATGGAATTCTTATGCCCCAATGTTTTGCTATCTACTTTGTTCAACATCCTCCAAGCTCAGATAAATCTCTGGCGAAGACCTTGATCGTCGTTCTCGTAGTCAAATACCAAACCTTGAATGAGCATCTCATGTGGGCCATCCCTTCGGGCGTAACCAAACTGTCTTAAGGATAATTAGGGGTTGTAGGTGATACCTCCCCTAATTCCAAGTAAGGGGGCATTAGGGAATTCTCCATAATGGTCGACAATAGTAACATTCTCTAGGGATCGGGAACACCAATGAATGTCTGAATGCTTGAGCGTCATCAACCTTTATGACCACATTGAACCTTGCTCGTTCTTCAATACAGATTGGGGAAGATGCGAAATAAACCATCTTGCCAAGAGAGCAGTGCAACACATAAGGATACCTCTTTTCCTCATAGTGCGAGTGTGAAAAGAATGTAGAATGTCCCCTAGCAAAGTAGGCACCGGGTTACGAGACATGAAGATCTTGACAGCGTTCACATCTATGAGTTTGTCAGGATTTGGGAACAAAACCATCCCATAGATGAGGAGAGCTACAGTTTCCTCAAAGGCTTACAAATCCAAAGAGTTCCAACAGTTTCGGGCTTTCTCAAACAAGAACTTTGCTAGGAATCTTTTGACACCACTCTTTGTTTCCCAATTAGTTGTGACATCAGATGATTGCAAGTGTAGAGCTTAAGCAATATATTCTGGCTTTGGGTCTCTTTTCGTACCATTGAAAGGTAGTTGATTGAGAATGGGAATCCTCAAGAGTTGGGAGAATTCTTCCAAAGTTGGCACAAGATGATAATCGGGAAATGTGAAGCAATGGTGTAAAGGATCAAAGAACTGAAATAGCACCTTCATCATGTCTTCATCAGTGTTGGAGGTTACCAAGTTGAGAAGGCGACCATGTCTCTCGGTAAATGGAGAGTTTTCAGGAATCCTTGAAGCTAGCTCTTTGAGTTGAGGAGGAATCCTTGCAAGATTGACTTGAATAGTTTTCCCGCGAATAGAATCCATGTCCTACAAAACAGAACAAAGATGAATCCCAAGATCCTTGAAATGGTTAGTGAATGAGTATGATGTTATGATGTTCATGATGTTATGTACAAGTAAATATACACAAACAAAGCAAACAAGTCCTTAGGTTTAGGCTTGCATGGAGTTTTATAGGTAAGTACCCTCTTGAAGTTTAGCTGGCTCAACCTGCCCTAGCAATAGTAACCGAGTTCTAAGGAGCTCAATATCATTGATTTGTTTTTTTTAGCATTGTCTCAGCACAAGCCTCTTTAATGGCGACCGAAATATCTCAAAAAACCAAACCTTAATGAGTGTAGTATCGAGTATCTACCAACTTCGGACTGCACCAAAGCCGGTCTTCTCACTATGTCCTAAAGGCCAAGTTGGTCAAGTAAAGGTTCTAAAAGTTCATTAGTGCTTCATGACATCACTCAGCGGGCCCGTATTCTCCTTAATTAACTCAAGGTCTACCAGTACCCACAAATATGTTGCACTAACGTAGCTATTGCTTAGACCATGTTGGTATACCCCATACAATTTCCACAACGTATTGCTACTTACCTATAAGGTATTCCAAATCCGGGTAGAGGATTTAAAACCCAAACAAAGAACCATAGTGTAAAGCATACAAGTCAAACAATGAAATCAAGTAAATGTGATCTAACCCTAAGGTAACCCCACTTTTAGAATTTTCCCTAGCAGAGTCGCCAGTTCTGTGATACGGTGGGAGAAATGACTTGAAGGTTTTGCGTTTGATTGCAAATGTTGTGGTTAGCAAGAGTCGCCACCGACTTTTCTTTTATCCCAAAGGAAAGGTGAAAAAGCACAGGAAAGACCTTTGAGATTATTTCTTGAGTTCGGGGGGTAGATTATGAAAAGGGAAGGTATTAACACCCTTTTCATCCATGGTTTTCCACGGGCTCTTAGTTACTTGCTAGATCACTTTCTTTTTTTTGAAATTATGCTTTGTGTGGTTTTTGAAAGTATTTTTGTAAAGAGGCCATTGGTTAGGAAATCTTTGTAATGATTCTCGTTCGTAAGAATGTATACACAGATGTTGATCTTTTGAAAATGTTTTCAAGTTTGTAAGATGTTTGAAAGTGTAGGTGTTTGTTTTGAAAATAGCAAGGATGTTTTGTTTGAGATTTAGCAAGTAATTAGGAGAATTCTACCTACTCAAAAGTCTTTCTTGTTCATTTATTTTCCGCTGACATTGTTGTCTTACCATTGATTTGGTACGCAACGCTATCTTTGGATGTAAACGGGACGGGCGTGTGTCATCGTATAACCATGATTAGCAATATTGCAAGGTATCTTATCATTCTCTTTTAGGGACTAAGATCATTTGAAAGGAAACATGGATAGTGTCATCGAGGGACTATGATCTTGTATTTTGCTTGTTTTTGCTAAGATACCTCGTATGTGTAATATGACCATTTTGTAAAGGCAACCAAGTGGATTTACCCTAGGGGTGCTTGTGTGCAAATGTATTATTTTCATGCTTGATTTTGTCTTGAATTAGGGTTTTCTAAGTATTGGTTTTAGTCTTTCCATACAAACCCTAATTACTAGCATGTTATATATAAAGCGATAAATTACGGAATTTGAAGTTACTACGCTATTACAATACTTGTGGGAGGGGGTGTACAAATTGTAAATGGGGTTTGCAAGAATATAAACCTAATTAATCTATTACAACCAAATTGAATTTGTACAAGAATTGAAATAAATAATGTACAAGAATGAATAAATATGCAAGAATGCAAATATAAAGAAAATGAATATTTTTGTTTGGATTTTTTAGGAAAAGGGGATTTGTTTTAACCTAATTAATTAAAAGAAAATAATTAATTAAAATAATAAAAGTAAACCTAACTTAATAAGAAAAGATTTTAAATAAAACCCTAAGTATATTAATTGATTAAAAGGAAATTAAGTTTAAGAAAAGTATTTTTGTATTTTTGTTTTGAAAATAATTTATAGTATTATAAAATATTTTTGGCCTTTTTTATATTAAAATAATATATTTTAATTGGTGTAAAAGAAAATAAATAAAACCTATTTTTTTTAATTAAATTTACAAAATATTTAGTGAAATGAATAAAGTATTTATTAAATAAAAATAATTTTTATGAGAAAAAATAAATAAACTATGACAAAATGAAAATCTAATATTTTTGTATTTTTTACGATTTTTTTAGTAGTAGAAAAATAATTAAGAAAACAAATAAAAAGAAAATAAGAAAATAAAATAAAATTGGGCCAGGGGCGTGTAAATGAAACAGGGGGGTTAACAAGTAAAAATAAAAACAAAAAGGCCCAAGGAGGCCAAGCGCCTGCAAAAAAGAAGTCAGAATTGTAAAAAATATGAAAAAACCAAAAGAGTACCAATGGGGCTCGAACCCAGGTCCCAAAGGTTACATGCGCGCGCTTCTACCACTGGGGTGGCTATACATCTGTTAATATAAGCAAAACAATAAATATATGATACAAAACGCATCCAGATTTCTACTTCATCTTCAACCTCCAACCAGACCAACTGTAACTTGTTCAAATCTCAACAAAAATGAAAACTGTAAACATGAAACTTGTAGGAAATTTCCTCACGATTTTAGAAATGTAAAGCATTAAAACTATAGCTCAAAGATAAACATGAATTTTAATAGCCCTATTCTGAACCCTAAAAATCTCAGAAAATTCAATCTCAAAATTCTCTAAGCTCAAGCAAAATTAATGGAAACTATGGATATGGTTAGCTTTAGGGCAATGATATTTACATGTTTTGTTCACAAATAAATCATTGATGATGTCTGTATGAAAAGTTCCAAAGTTAGAAAACTTACCTTGCAAGAGGGTATCAGGTTTGAAGTTTGAGCAGCTTTCAAGGAGTTCCAATGGTTGGGTTAGCTTCCTCAAGTTCCCAGGAAGCTAATGGAATGCTTAGCTTGAGCTGAAAGTACCTGAGGAGTTCTGGAGAAGTCCAAGTGCAAAGCTCTATTTTTGAAAATGGAGGATGGTGTTAATGGTGTTACAGTTCTGTAACAGGGTGTGGGATCAATTCTAAATGATGTTTAGAAGCTTTAGAAACCAAAAGGCTTAAAACTGCACAAGGGAGTTATGAGTTTCAAGTTTTTGGTCAGTTTATGTGAAAATGGAGGTATGAGATGTGATTCTAAGTTCTAGGTATTTTCAGGGCTTAAGCATTCGTTTCTTTGATGCAAATAGTTTGTGTATCTATAAGAAAAAGGATTGGAGTGCATTGGCAAGTCAGAAGTACAAGTTACAAGCTTTTAGCTAGGTTACTTGATTTTCAAGAAAAGAGGGAAACCAAGTTTCAATGTGTAGTACAAGCATGGGCTAGGTGATTGTAAGTGTATAAACCATTTCTCATGTGTTATGAGACATGTATGATCAGAATAGAACAAGTTTTGTGCAAAAAAGCACTTTATTAAAATGACAATGTACACTTTCTTCCAAAAATGGATATAAAGCATGTTCATATATTGAATGCTTAAAATGAGACCTCTAACAGCTGTGCAAGCAATTAATTTTGGAGTGCCTAACAATTTTGAGGCATGCAAAGTTTATTTTATGTAGCATAGTTTGAATTTTGAATTTGGTTCATCACAAAATGACTTGTAATTCAAGTGATAAAACCCTAACTTCATCTCTTCGATTCTCCCTACTCAAGAATGATCTCAAGGAGTTCTTGGAAATTCTGGAAAGCTTGCAATGTTATATAAAACCCATCTTTGAATTTATTTTGAATATTCCCCTTGGAACTATATGAAAAAGTGCCATGAAGTTGGGTCAAAATCCTGACCAAATTAGGGCAAAATTTCACTAAGTGTTTTGTTTCATGACCACATGTTCTTAAAATTATAACTTGAGATCTAAGCACTTTTGGAAGAAGTTGTGTGAAGAAAAGTTGTAGATTTCATGGAGATCTACAACTTTCATGTTGGAAGTTTCTCTTGAATCATCTTGCATCATGGTGAAATGTTTTCTCAAATTTATGAAAAATAAGAAATTTCCAACACTTAGAAAAATTTCTAAGTTTAGAAATTTTAACTTTTCAAAATGAAATCTTGAATTTTTGATTTCTTTATGAATAATTTTCATATTTTTACATGTTTTGATGAATTGTGATCTTTGGCATTTGAATTTGACCAAAAAGTCAAAGTTTGACTTTTCAGTATACAATTGACTTTGATCAGTTATTTGAAAATTCATCTGTCAATCTATTAGACTTGAGCAATGTTTTGAGCCATGTCATTAGGTCAAATGATTCAATTGGAATCTTGAGATCATGACTTAAACCAATTGATCATTTTCTAGGTCAAAAATAAGAATTTTCCCTTTCCCAGTCAAAACCCTAATTTTGACCATTTTGCCCTTTTGGGGATTTGATCAAATTTCTTGGGAATTGTGGTCCAAACTTGATCAAATGATACATATGAGTCTAAAATGTTATGTGGATAAAAAATTATGAAGTTTGACTGTGAATTGACCATGGTTGACTTTTTCCCCAATACAGTTGAATTTTAGGTCAACTGCTCAATTGACTGAGCAAAAGTGTGGTCCAAGGCTTGAAACTTGACATGAGTAATCTTGGGGGTCCATAATGATCCATGAAAGTCATATGGGGTATTGAAAGTTAAAATATATTTGTGAAATCTCAAACCCTAATTTTGGTCATTAGTGCTTAAGGAGGTGTCTTGAGCTGATCAATCCTAGTGCAGTCTTGAGCAAATTCTTGATAAATGAGAGGGAAAATTTTGGGGTACAACAAGAGGTATTAGGAAAGGGGATCCTATTTTCCCCTTTCTCTTTGTTATCATGATGGAATACCTCAACATATTACTCCACAAGATGCAAAAGATCCCAAATTTAACCATCACGTGAAATACGAGAAGCTAAGCCTAACACACCTGACTTTTGCAGATGATGTGCTTTTGCTTTATAGGGGAGACTCACAATCTGTGGATATGATTATGCATACAGTTCAAAGGTTTTCTAATACCACGAGTTTAATGATTAACCCAAGAAAATGTAAAATATTTTTGGGGAATATATGATGAAACCATAATTGATATGAAGATATCTACTAATTTTGAAGAGGGAAATTTCCTTGTTAGGTGTCTAAGGGTACCACTTACAAGAAAAAAAGCTTACTATATCCCATTACTTGTCGCTAATAGAGAGGATTGTTAGTAGAACTACACACTGGACAATAAAGTTACTCAGCCATGCCAGTCGTATCCAACTGGTAAAAAGTATTTCCTTCATAATTACTCAATATTGGATGCTTTATTTTCCAATACCAAAGTTCGTGGTGAAGAAAATAGAAGCTATTTGTCGATCGTTTATTTGGTCAGGATGCCATGAAGCGAAAAAGAAAATTCTCTTGGCATGGAGTAATGTTTGTAAGCCTAAGTGCCATGGAGGTTTGGATATTGTTAACTTGACATTCTGGAACCACGTGGCCATGATAAAGTACCTCTGGAATCTATGACGGAAAAATGATAATCTTTGGGTGAAATGGATACATATATACTATATAAAAAAGAAGGATATCATGCAAGTGGATAACAGTACTAGTTGGTCTTGGATGTTCAGTAATGTCATGGTGCAAAGGGACACAACAAGTCAATTACAACAAGAATGTCACAAGAAGATGCGAAATGATAGGTTCTCGATGAAAAGTGTATATAGGTTATTGATTGAAGATAACATGCGGGTTCCTTGGAGATATTTGTTAAACCACAACTATGCGAGACCCTGAGTGATTGTGAATATTTGTGTTGTGTGTCAAGGTAGAGTGGAAACAAAGTATACACTCCACAAGTTCAAAATGATTCAAGAGATTGCATGCGACTTATGTAAGGAAACTGAAGAAACTTTTAGTCACATTTTCTTTGGTTGCAAGAGTACTACTCCTATTTGGAACCAGGGTCAAAAATGGCTTGGCGTTCAGCATGAGCCAAGAATATGGACAGAGGAACTCAGTTGGGTAATTCGGAACACTAATAAGAAGGGATGAAGGGCTAGTCTCCTTAAACTAGCTTTTACTTAAACACTTTATGGTCTTTGGATTTATAGAAATGAGGTAGTTTTCAAAAGCACTATAAATAGTAATATAGTTGGAGGAATAATAAATAACATAGTTTACAGGGGGTGGTATACCAATAGACTTAGAGAGCATGTAGCAAAGCTTTTACTTTAGGGATCTTTAGTTTTTCCTCAGTTGTCTGTTTTGTGGGCTGAATCCAAAGCGATCGCCATGTTTCTTCTAGATTTTTGAATTAATATATTCTTCTTTGATAAAAAAAAAGGTTTTGAAAATAATTTAAATTCTAGATTTGTGTATAGAATTATTTTTGCACCTCTATTCACCCCCCTCTAGATACGCATCATCGTCTAACACACTGCAGTGAAAAATAGTTTTACACTTCCATCTAATGAAAATTTATCGTTTAGAAATGTCATATAACTTATTTAAAAACAACAATATGACTTGACGCTTAACATAGTTGTGATTAGTTGATACTGTAAAGTTATTGTACACTGTCGGTGCATATCCCTTTTTCTCTATTGTTTGTTAAATTTTTTGAGGCAAGACAAATTAATATTTAAATTTTTTGTTACTAAGGTGGAAAAATAAAATAGTTCATTTTCCTGTTTATTTAAATCCAATCTAATTTATTTTTCACTCTCCTCTCTGGTGACATTCCCTGAACGAAGAAACATTATGAACACATGTTGGGATTCAAATCTCGATCCGAACCGATACAAATTAGCAATGAATCACCCCATACAAGTTGCCATTCTTAGAGCAGGCACATTCGTGAAGAGTTAGTATCTTCTAAGGCTCTCGTAGATCTCTAATCTCTTCCATATCAAAGCTATTTAGAGCTGCACCGAGAACTCTGTGAGTAATACTGTTGAAATATCGAACAAATAGTTTGGTGAGGTAGAGTGTAAATGGAGAGATAACGGTCTTGATGATATCATTTAAGTTTCGTCTAGGGGTGTTCAAAATCGAACCAACCCAATAGAAAACCACAAACCAAACAAAACTAAACCGAAATTGTAAAAAACCGCATTTGATTCAGGTGTGTTTAAGTCATTTTTTAACAAAACTGCACGGTTCGGTTCAGTTTATGATTTGTATTTTGCAAACCGAACCAAAACTAGTCAAAACGCATTATGTTACCACCTAAATTTTACTTAACTCACATCCAACCCAAACTTAAACCTATTATACATTACACTTATGTTTATGAACAATTTTCTCATCCTAACACTTATGGTTCCAGTTCTAGTCTTCTCAAATCTCCCATAGCATTTTTGCTTCTTCTTCACCATATACATCTTGCCTCTTCTTCTATAATTTCTACTCTCTTATATTATTTCTTTTTTACCTTCTCATTTTTATGCAAATGTTACATCTTTTAATTTTGTTTTTATCGCACATCTTCTTCTCTAATATATCATTTCTTATGTTCTTCTTTTTCATCTTTACTAATCTCTCATCTCTTCTATTTTTTTCATTATAATATTTTTAATATTGATTTATGCTATTATTTGATGTTTATTATTCCACTTTTTTCTAATCTAATTTTTACATATTAAACGGGAAGTTGTCCAAATATGATGAGTTTTGTTGTTATTTGGAAGTGTATGAATAACTAAATACAAAGTTATGTTGTCATCTATATGTGTATGTATGGTTCAATAAAATATTTGCAAAAAACCGAACCAACCAAACCAAACCGAACCAAACCGCATTGGTTTGGTTCAGTTTTTTTTAAAAGCCAACCGAACCAAACCAAATCGCATGTTTTTTCTCTTACGGTTAAGATGACTTTTAGCGTCAAAACTGCATTGTGAACACCTCTAATGTCCATAATTTCCGTTATTGTTGTTGTTGTTGTTGTTGTTGTTTTGGCTGGACAACATCAGGTCTATTTCTTTTCGATAACTCATCATTGGATTTATAATTGATTCTGAACATGTAGAATTGATTTTGACATGTATGGTTGTTTAATTAGAATTGATTATGCTTTCGAGAATTGATTATGCTTTAAGTTAATATTTGTATATAACTGATGAGTTTAATGGTAGTGCACTATCAGTGTAAATAAATATTACACAGACATCCAATCAAAATATTTTTTTCATCAAAAGAAGAAATTTTATTTTCAAAAAATTACGAGAAAGTACAAAGCCGATCAAAACGATCCACGCGTCAAAGTGACAAAGAAAACCTACCAGATAAACAAACTTACCAATTAATCTCTATTAAAATATTTGTTCAGCTTCCTATTACTTATAGATATCATAAGGATAACATCAATCACATCACTGATGTGGAGAGAATTAATAGTCATGTTCTGAAAAATAGTCTTGTTTCGAGTTGTCCAAATAGCATAAATAACCTCAGCTATAACAATTTTTATAGACTATTTTTGATACCTTTTTCACGTGTCATCTGGCACGCCCAATTCAACTTTGAGTTCCAATTCCTTAGAGTATGCAACACGTCAATCCAATTGAGATTATTAGACCACAGTTTTTTAGTAAAATTACAACCAAAGAAGAGGTGGTTACCACTTTCTTGTAACCCACAAAACACACATTTACCATCAATAACAATACCAAAACGATGAAGCCGATCTTTGGTGGGCAACCTACCTAGGCTAGTTAACCACAATATAAACTTTGGTATTGGTCTAGCAAGATTTCCATAAAAAAGCTTTCTCCAATGCACTTTAGGTTTTACCCCTCTCATCATAAGATAAATCTTTCTCGTAACATATTTACCTGTAATTTGGAACTCTTTCCACTCTTCAGATTGCATGAAGGTACCCGATGTTTGAACATAGCTTTGAGAATCAAAGAGCAATGGGTACCAGGGCATAAGCTCACAAGATCCGAGTTTTTTAAGTAGTATGAGTGTATCCAGTTAATCCATAACTTATCCTTCTTTTCACAAACATTCTAAAGGAGCTTACCAATTGTTGCTTTATTTCACTCAAGGAGAGAAATCAAGTTCAAACCACTTGTAGAGATAAGATCACTAATATGATCCCAGGCTACCGAAGCTTTTTTGGTTATGTTTTCTTTACCATTCCAAAGAAAACTCCTGCAAAGACTATTAATGTGAGAGATAACCTTTTTAGAGAGAGGAAAAATTTGCATCCAGTAACTAGCAATGGAGAAAATAACAATATTCATAAGTTGGAATCTGCCCGCATAAGAAAGAAGTCTCGTACTCCACTATTTTAACCGAAACAACATTTTCTCAATTAACGGTTGACATTGATAGACAATCAATTTTCTACTAGCCAGTGGAACTCCAAGATACTTGAAAGACATTGATCCGATAGCAAAACCATTTTCCTATTGAATAAGGTTGGTAGTAGCATCGTCAACACCCCAAAGTATGTTTTACTTTTAGGGATGCCAATCTTCATGCCCGTAGAAGTTGAGAAGCCTCTAACTTTGTTCATAATCAACTTTATAGATTCAATGTCACCTGTCACAAATAGTAAAATATCATCAGCAAAATAAAGATTAATAATATTCAATCTCTCACACTTGAGATGAAAATTAAAATTGGGGTTTTGATTTAAATCTTGAAGGATCCGATGAAAGTATACTATAATAAGAACAAAAAGAAGGGGAGATATAGGGTCTCCATGTCTTAGTCCACGCTTAGCCTTAAGGATCTTTGATGGAACACCATTAATAGAAAATATATACGAAATTGTTGTCACACAAGCCATAATCCAATTGATATAGATATGCGGGAAACCCAACTCAATCATAATACGGTGGAGGACTGACCATTCCACTGTGTTATACGCTTTATGAATATCCATTTGCACCATACATCAAGGAGAGATATGCCTTCTGTTGTAACCCCTGATCATCTCTTGTGCCATCATGATATTGTCATGAATAATTCTGCCAGGGACAAATGTTGATTGATTTTCATGGACCATATAATTAATCACATGACCCAATCTAGTAGTAAGAATTTTAGAGATGATTCTATACACCGTGGTACAACAAGCAATAGGACACATGTTTTTAATAGTAGTCTCATCCCGAGATTTTGGAATTAACATAACAAGAGAGCAATTCACCGCCAAATGCATTTTGCAAGTACTAAAGAATCCCAAGATTTCTTCCTTGACATCCTTCTTAACAATGTCCCGAGAAGATTTAAAGAAGAAGACATTAAATCCATCTACCCCAAGTAGGGGTGTTCGCGGTGCAGTTTGGACGGTTTTGAGGCAAAAAATCATTCGAACCGCAAAAGAAAAAACATGCGGTTCAGTTTGGTTCAGTTGGCTTTTAAAAATAAATCTGAACCAAAGCAAACCAAGCTAATGTGGTTTGGATTGGTTCGGTTGGTTCGGTTTTTTACAAAAAAAAATATTAAGCCATACATACAAATATAGAGGAAAATATAATTTTGTGTTTAATTGTTTATACATTACCATAAAAATTTTTATAATTGTCAAAATAAGTTTATAATTTGATACATAAAATTGCGTATTATTATTTTATCTAAATCTAAAGAATGATATAGACAAGATTGCATTCTTAAATAAATATTATACAAAGAATACGATAAAATATATTTTGTGAAACTAGTATTTATAAATGAATAATATTTTATTTTTTTATGATTTGTAAATTAAAATAAATATAATACAAAGTATGCTAAAATATACACATAATACATGTTGATTTATCTAAAGAATTAAAGAAATATATATTGGTTAGTAAGATTTTATAACATAATGCGATTTTGTTTGGTTTGGTTCGGTTTGTAAAATACAAACTCTAAACCAAACCGAACCGCGCGGTTCCGTGAGAAAATAACCCAAACACATCCAAAACAAATGCGTTTTTTTGCGGTTTATGTTTGGTTCGATTTGGTTTTACAATTTTCTATTGGGTCGGTTTGGTTTTGAACACCCCTAACCCCAAAGCCTTATTATCTCCTATACTATTCAAAGTTGTCCAAAGTTATTTATCCTCAATAGGTCAAATGATACGCTGAGTTGCAGTGGCAAAAAGCATCTTACCTTTGCGGATAACTAGTATATCAATGCTATGCAATTTTGTAGTGTTTATGCCAACCAAAGAATTATAAAACTTCATTATTTCGAGTTATGTTTCTTCTTGAGTACACAATAACCTACCCTTCAATGAATTTAAACTGTGGAGACCTTTGTTCTTATTTCTATCTTGTACAAATACATGGAAAATGCGTTATTGCCGTCATTATGATTGTTCATGGTACGATTCTGTTAGAAAATTAAATTGAACTGAACCAAACCATTATATAAGGTTATCTGAACCGAATCGAACCGTTTCATTTTTTTTAGAACCGAACTGAACCAAAAGTTTTGGTTTGATACAACGGTTCAGAATTCCGAATTGTACCAAACCATTATAAATCAATTTTTTTCAAAATCAAACCATTTGTTAAATAACTGAATGGTTATACCTGATTTTGTTAAATCTTTTTTTTTTGAAAAAATCAACTTTATTTTATTTTAAGAAAAAAATGACTTTTTTTTTTAATTTCTGCTAAAAATCGACATTTTTATTTTTCGAAAATAATTGATTTAATTTTTTTCGAAAAAAAGTGACTTTTTTTTTATTTCCCCCAAAAAATAAGTTTTTTATTTTCACAAAAATCAACATTTTATTTTTTAAATAATTTTATTTGATTTGATTTTTGGAAAAATCGACTTTTTTTTCGGAAAAAAATTGAGTTTTCTAATTTTTAGAAAAAAATGATTTTTTATTTTCGGAAAAAACAGCTTTTTTATTTGGGAAAAAATCGGCTTTTCAATTTTGAGAAAAATTGATTATTTTGAAAAAAAAATCGATTTTTTTTTTCCGGAAAAAACTGACTTTTTTTCCCCGACAAAATCAACTATTTTTTATTTTTAGAAAAAAACAATTTTTTTTTTAATTTTCGAAAAAAAGTGACTTTTTTTTAATTTTAAAAAACAATTAACTTTTTTATTTTCGAAAACAATTTACTTGTTTTTTTTATTTTCGAAAAAAACTTACTTTTTTTATATTTGTGAAAAACTAGATTTTTTTTAATTTCTGAAAAAACTGACTTTTTTATTTTCGAAAAAATAATTTTTTTATTTTTGAAAAACAATTTTTTTTTATTTTCTAAAAGAAAAATCAATTCAGATATTAAAGTAACAACAATTTGGTTCATAACTACTTTGAAATTGGTTGATTGCTTAACGGTTCAGTTATAGAACCATTACTAAAATATAAGTTCAGTTCACTAAACATTAATAATAGTTCAGTTATTTTAACTCCAATTCTGTTCTGTTCGACGGTTTAGTTCAGTTCTATGACTTTTTTGAACAACCCTAGTCGTCACCTAACTTGAGTCAAGTTTCTTTCAATTTCTGCATTAACATGGTTTTTCTCGAGTTGATTAAGATGGGTGATTTGCTCAGTGCACTGTTTAACATGATTAATGGCTTGAATTGGAATTGAGTTTATCTTGTGCCTGTTCCAGATTTACTCTAGCTTGCTGAATTTGTAGTTGAGTATTAGTGTACCTCTTGTTAAATGTTTGCGAAATAGGTTGCAATCGTTTGATTTTTGTCCAGAGCTTAAACATTGTCGTGCCTGTTCACCGTGTTTTCTGGTAAACAACCGCTGATCTTCCAAAAAGGGTAACTTTTTGGTTACTCGCAGGATCAATCAGTTTGATCCTAGGACATATGCTAATTTGTGATGTTGTTTGGACATAAACGTTAATGTGGATGAAGAACACATGTTCGAATGGGAAAGGGATGAGTTTGAGTGCAGAAAGTAAATAGAACAAAGGGGTCGAGGAGAGTTTAGGTAGAGGAATCTGGGTAAAAGTACGGATAAAGTACAAACAAGATAAAAAGGAAAGAAATGTAAGAGAGAAATAAAAGACTTTGATTGTAAAATGTGGTGTTTCAAACGTATATTTTTCAGTATTCTTTCTCACGCAACAAGTACTTGAATAGTATTGAATAATTTGTACGATCAGTTGAACACACAGAAATCTATATAAACTTCCTATATTTATACTAAAACTAGGTAACTGTCGAGGAGTTGCCTTGCTCTAGGATGAAGACACGTGTCTTCTGCATGTGCTTCGACCCCTCTTTTCACGCTACGTTGCTTTCCTCAACTTCCAAGCGAACTGTTTTTCCCTCCTTTCTTCAGATTCAAAATCTTCTAGGGCAGATACGAAGTTCCCTTTTGGTCGAAGACCTTGGAGTCTCTTCAGTCGAAGACCTTAGAGTCTCTTCAGTCGAAGGGATTGAGAACCTTCTGGTCGAAGACTTATTTTAACTTAGAATTTCTCTAAGTACTTTTCTACTTTGTCGAAGCCTTTCCAACTTAGACTTGTTCAATCTATTTTTGGTCCATAAGGCCAACTTGTTGTAGGTGTCGAATTTAGGAGCTAACAAATTGCCCCCCAAGAATATCATTTTCGACGCGAGGAGAGATGATTATTATTTGAGACTCCCATTCGACACCTGTCTTTCTCTTTGACCACAGAAATTGCTTGTGTGCTTTTCGCCTTCTACTAACCCCTGCTGGTATTCAGAGTCATCATTACCTTTTTCTCAACACGTCACTGTCAATCAATCGTTACCACGCTACCATGATGGCCATTATCCCTACAACCTAGGAAAGTATGGCAAACTTTTTCATTTCTCGTACGATAACTGCTTTAATGTTCGCCACGTGCCCCAATAACTCTGCAACATTAAATGGTCTAGGGATAAACACTCTTTCCTGAACACTATAAAAAGACGAATCTTCTTTTGGGAATTCTTTTACAACTCCTAGTATTCTTCACTCTCTTGAAAATAAAAAACCTTAACAACTTTATCTTCTTCGCTCTTTCACTACTACTTCCAGTCATGGCTTTCCTTTCCAACGCACCCAATAACCCAAAAACTAAGAACATTTATGATCTCCAAAGACAACCAGAGGTTTTCTCCACTAACCCTGTACCTGTTTCGACTGGAGAACGAAGGGTCGTATCTGAACCCATGGACAAGGAGTGGCGTGATGCTTATGATTCCTAGTTGCTTATCCCTGTTAGGTATTCTGGGCAGATGTTTGCTATGTCTGGCCCATTGTCTAAATGTTTCGAGAATCCAAAAAAAAATAGCAATTTCTTCCCAACTCACCCTAGGCTCAGGCCTATAGGTTGTGCGAAGAAACTCATGGATGATCCTGAAGATGCAACTCCTGCCAACCAACAACATTCTCAGACGAAGGAAGATATCAACCTTCAGTTCATGAACAAGGGCAATAGGATCTTTTGATCTTGCCCTAGTCTTACTTCAGAATAATCAGAATGGCTGAACAAAATGGAAAAAGTACAAGCCCAAATCTGGAAAGATATGGGGATCTATGACTTGATCATGCTGTCGAAGACTGGGTTAGCTTTGTTAGAACATAGTTTGATTCTACAACCCTTAATTAGAGTTTTGATGATAACAAACACAAAGAACAAATATGCACTCTAAAATTGTGTTACTGTGTATGCAGAAGTTCTGACCAAAGGAGCATCAGAAGTTAAAGCTATAAAAGCTTTCACGCTGAGGTGATCAGAATCTGCACTGAAGAATGATGATAAGAACATGCGCTGAAGTGAAGAATACTCTGATTCTGAACAGAAGGTTCAGATACAATCAGATTCTCATTAATGTTCTGAAGCAATTGTGGCATACAAGATTGTAAGATTCTGAAGTGTTACTATTCAATCAAGACAACATCACTTGTAACGGCTTCATTCAGACAAGATCTTCTCAATATGGAAACTGCTTAAATGTCCATTATCATGCTTAATGTTGGACAAGATTCCTTTGCCTATATAAACAAGCTAAGAGATCAAATCGTTCACGATTTTCCACGACTGCAATTCATCTCAAAAGGCTACAAGCTTACATACTTACTTTCTACGCTCTAATATGTGTAAAATATCACAGTTGCGGTAACTGTTTTTGTAACGAAAAACAATCATACACAGAATTCTTGTATCTTGATTTAGACAGTTTTTCCTTGAGATTAACCGGATTGTGGTTGTATTCAAGAGGAATTTGACAATTGTAAAAAGTAGTGATTGTAATGAGTTTTTGATTAGTGGCTTAAGTCCTCGTTGGAGAGAGGCGAAATCACCTTGACGGGTGGACTGGAGTAGTTTGAGATCAAACGAACCAGGATAAAAATACTGTGTCATTGCGCATTTGATTTTAAGTTTTCAATTCAACCCCCCCCCCCCCCCCCCTCTTGTGTTTTTTACTTCTTCAATTGGCATCAGAGCGCCTGGTTCTGAGTTAATACACTTAACCGTTTTAGTACAAGATCCAAGCTTTAGAAAAACACTATGGTGGGACCAAGCCAAAACATCAGCAATGACTATCATGAATACAAGGACAAAATCAATGGCAAACCTCCAGTCTTTGATGGAGAAAATTTTGACTAATGGAAAGATAGAATTGAGAGCTTCTTTCTGGCCCATGCTGCTGATCTACGGGACATGGTAACTGATGGATACACACATCCAATGGATGGAAGGGGTCAGAAGATAGACAGAAAAATGATGTCTGACCAGCAAAAACGTGAATTCAGAAACCATCATAAAGCCAGAACAATACTCCTCAGTGCTATCTCATACTCAGAATATGAGAAAATCTCAAACAGAGAGACAACCAAAAACATGTTTGACTCTCTGAGAATGACGCATGAAGGCAACATACAAGTCAAATAAACCAAGGCCCTTGCGCTCATTCAGAAGTATGAGGCATTCAAGATGGAAGATAGTGAACCCATAGAAGCAATGTTCTCAAGATTCCAGATACTTGTTGCTGGACTGAAGGTTCTTCACAAAGGATATTCTACTGCTGATCACGTAAAGAAGATCATCAGAAGTCTACCCAAGCAATGGAGGCAAATGGTCACAACACTTAAGCTAGCCAAAGATCTCAACAAGATATCTCTGGAGGAACTTGTCAGCTCCCTCAGAAGTCACGAGATAGAGCTAGAAGAAGATGAGCCTCAAAAGCAAGGTAAGCCACTAGCATTAAAATCTAACAGAAACTATGATTCTAAGGTTTTCCAGGCTATGAAAGAAACCTCTGATGGATCCTCATCAGAAGAAGATGAATTGTCTCTCCTCTCCAGAAGGGTGAATCAACAGATACAGAAAGTCTGAGTCTTCCTCTGGATATAGAAGATCTGAAGGCTCCTCAGGACACAGAAAATTAAATAACAAGGACATCATCTGCTATGAGTGAAATGAGAAAGGGCACTACAAAAGTGACTGTCCAAGGCTTCAGAAGGAGAAGCCCAAAAATAAGTTCTTCAAGGAGAAGAAGAAAAGCCTCATGGCAACATGGGACGATTCAGACACCTCTGATGCTGACTCAGAGTCAGATGATGAAAGAGCAAACATAACTCTCATGGAAAATGTGTCAGAAGACAGTGAAGCTTCTAGTTCAGACTTAGAATCAGACACTAAAGAGGTATTCCCTGACTTCTATAAATTTTACTAAGGATGAACTTGTAGAAAGTCTAAATGAAATTCTGGAAAGATACCAGCAAATCAGAGTCAAATTCAAGAACCTGAAAAGGGATCTTGTCTCTGACTCTGAAAAGACTGAGAGTCTCAGATTAGAAAATTCTGAGTTAAAAGAAAAAGTTTCAAAATTAGAAAACGATTTGCAAAACTCTCAGAAGGAAATAATGTCAGAGACTCCCAGTAATGCTGATGAGATCATCAAAGAGTATGATCACAGCTTTCAGAAGTTTCTGGCTAAAAATATAGATAGAAGTAAGATGGCTTCAATGATCTATGGAGTTAGCAGGAATGGCAAAAAAGGGATAGGATATCAAGGTAAGGTATCTACACCTAAGAAAGTCATGGAATTAGTCATAAAACGAACACCACTTAAATCACACTTCATATATGGGCACACACACGACCTAAAATACACTAGTAATGATTACTCTGTCAAACCAAAATTCAATCAGAATTTTGGTAAAACTAACAAACCAGGACCCAGGAAGATATGGGTACCTAAGGATAAAATTATATATGTAGCAGATATCTTTAGCAGCAAGGCTAAAACACCAGTCATGGTACCTGGACTCTGGATGCTCTCGACACATGACGGGAAGAAAGCATATGTTCCAAAGCCTGGAACTTAAACCTGGAGGCTACGTGGGCTTTGAAGGCAACCAAAGAGGAAAGATCATTGGCTCTGGAATAATAGGTAATGGAAATCTTCCCTCTATAAATAATGTGCTATTAGTTGATGGATTAATGCATAACCTGTTACCCATAAGCCAATTAAGTGATGACGGTTATGATATAATATTTAATCAAAATTCATGCAAAGCTGTTAGTCAGAAAAATGGAACTATCCTTTTTAATGGAAAGAGGAAAAAAAACACTTATAAGATAAAACTTTCTGAACTAAAAAGTAAGAATGTAAAATGTCTTCTCTCTATTAACAACGAGCAATGGGTCTGGCACAGAAGATTGGGGCATGTTAGTATGAGAAGAATATCTCAGATTAACAAACTCAATCTGCAGAGGACTTCCTAATTTGAAGTTCAGCTCAGATGCTCTGTATGAAGCATGTCAGAAAGGAAAATTTGCAAAACCTGCTTTTAAATCTAAAAATGTTGTTTCCACCTCTAAACCATTAGAACTTCCGCACATAGACTTATTTGGACCAGTAAAAACTACGTCTGTTAGTGGCAAGAAGTATGGGTTAGTGATCGTAGATGACTATAGCAGATGGACATGGGTAAAGTTCTTAAGACACGAGGACGAGTCACACTCTGTGTTCGTTGCGTTCTGTAACCAAGTTCAGAATGAAAAGGATCTTAGAATTGTCAAAGTCAGAAGTGATCATGGTGGAGAATTTGAAAATAAATATTTTGAATCATTTTTTAATGAAAAGGCATCTTGCATGACTTCCCTTGTCCTAGAACTCCCCAACAAAATGGAGTTGTAGAACGAAAGAACAGAACATTGCAAGAAATGGCCATAACCATGATCAATGAGACTAACATTTCTAAGATCTTCTGGGCAGAAGCAATTAACACAACGTGTTACATTCAGAATAGAATCTCTATAAGACCTATTATGGAAAAGACTCCATATGAACTGTGGAAGAACAGAAAGCCCAACATTTCTTATTTCCATCCATTTGGATGAACTTGTTTCATTATGAATACTAAAAATTATCTAAACAAGTTTGACTCTAAAGCACAAAAGTGTATTATGTTAGGATACTCTGAACGCTCAAGAGGGTACAAAGTATACAATATAGAAACACAAATTATTGAAGAGTCAATCAGCGTTATATTTGATGATAAGCTTGACCCTCAAAAGTCAAAGCAGAATGAATTCTTTGCAGATATAGAAGTTGAATTCACAGGTACTGAAGACAACTCATCAGAAGTTCTCAACAGAGACGCTCCAACAACGTCAGAAAGAAATGTTACAAGCAATCCAGCACCTTCTGTTGATCAACTCCAGAAAAGGTTTTCCAGAAGCAGCATAGCTCACCCAGAAGATAAAATCTTGGGAAAGAAGGATGATCCAATCAGAACAAGATCAACATTCAGAAACTCTGAAGAATCCCTCATGGGACTGGTCTCTCTGATTGAACCAACAACAATTGATGAAGCTCTTCTGGATAATCACTGGATTCTAGCAATGCAGGAGGAATTAAATCAGTTCACCAGAAATGGTGTATGGGATCTGGTTCCCAAACCAAAAGGATTCAACGTCATTGGAACAAAGTGGGTGGTCAGAAACAAACTGAACGAGCAAGGAGAAGTCATCAGAAACAAATCACGACTGGTGGCACAAGGTTATAGTCAGCAAGAGGGGATAGAATATACAGAAACCTTTGCTCCAGTTGCCAGGTTAGAATCTATCAGACTCTTAATCTCCTTTGTTGTAAACAATGGCATCACTCTGTATCAGATGGATGTCAAAAGTGCATTCCTAAATGGCTACATAGATGAAGAGGTATATATGCACCAACCCCCTGGGTTTGAGAATTCCAAACGCCCATAATATGTTTTCAAACTAAAGAAGTCACTCTATGGTCTGAAACAAGCTCCCAGAGCTTGGTATGAAAGACTAAGTAACTTCCTGTTAGAAAAGGAATTCACCATAGGGAAAGTGGACACAACCTTGTTCTGTAAGACATTTAAGAATGACATTTTAGTGTGTCAGATTTATGTAGATGACATCATCTTTGGATCCACTAAACCTTCTCTGGGAAGAGAGTTTGCTAAGTGCATGCAGGCAGAGTTTGAGATGAGTTTAATGGGGGAACTAAAATTCTTTCTGGGTACTCAGATAAACCAAACCTCAGAAGGAACTTACATTCATCATAGAAAATATGTCAGAGAACTTCTGAAGAAATTTGATCTCTCAGAATGTAAGCCCTCAAAGACTCCAATGCACCCCACGTGCATTCTGGAAAAGGAAGAGGTAAGTAAAAAGGTAGAATAAAAAGTCTACAGAGGTATGATTGGCTCTCTCCTTTATCTGACGGCTTCAAGGCTTGATATTTTATTCAGTGTTTTCTTATGTGCTAGATTCTAATCATATCCTAGAGAATCTCACTTAACAGCAGTTAAGCGAATTTTCAAGTATCTGAAAGGTACTACTAATCTGGGTTTGTTTTATAGAAAATCCAATGAATACAACTTAGTAAGATACTGTGACGCTGATTTTGCTGGAGACAGAGTAGAGTGTAAAAGCACTTCTAGAAGTTGCCAGTTTCTGGGAGACAATATCATCTCATGGACCAGCAAGAGACAGTCCATAATAGCATTGTCAACAGCAGAAGCCTAATACATAACAGCTGCTGGATGTAGCACTCAAATGCTCTGGATGAAAAGTTAACTTGAACACTTCAACATATTTGAGAGTAACATTCATATCTTCTGTGATAACACTTCGGCTATATGTCTCAGTAAGAATCTTATTTTGCATTCTAGGGCTAAGCATATAGAAATAAAACATCACTTTATTAGGGACTATATTCAGAAAGGAATTCTTACCTTAAAATTTATTGACACAGACCATCAATGGACTGATGTATTTACAAAACCTCTTTCTGAAGATAGATTCAATTTCATTCTGAAACATCTCAGCGTGAAGTTATGCCCAGAATAAAATGTTTTATTTTCATATCTTAATCCTCAGAACTTTATTGTTTTCTATGAACATCTGATCAACTTGTTTTCTGGATGCATTGAGACACTTGTCAGTGGTAACCGTTCAAATATCTTTCTAAATCCCCTAATCTCAGGTTTCATTAATGCATATAATCATTACTTATTTTCTTACTTAGTGTTTACGTTTTCAAAAACCTATTTAAACTCAATTTACTATTTCATTCATTCACTTTTACTCTCTTCTAAATTCTCTTTTGTTTCAAGTTTCGTTTTCAAAAACCCTTTTTATCTTCTTCAACAAACCCGTGTGAACAATGGCATCATCATCAAGCCTCGAGAATCTCAGTGCTCCTGAATATTCATCAACGGAACAATATGAAGAACCTATTAGAATGCTTCTCACTCCTGTTGACAACCTGGAAGTTCTCTCTAAACTGATCATTGATTTTGAGAGTTTACAAGAAAATGGGTTTAATCTCTATGAAGACGTAACTGCCCAGGGATGGAACAAATATTTTGACCGTTTGTTGGGTCTAACGTTTCCAATTCTTGTCAAAGAGTTCTGGGTTCATGCTACCTCATCGAACCACCAGGTTACTTCATATTTTATGGGAAAGAAAATAGTGATAACAAAAGATCTTATTGGGAAACTCATTGGATATAATGGTGGTGGAGTCAGATGCATTGATATGGCTGATAGATGTTATGAACTAAAATATATTGCCAAGGAAATTTTCACTTCCTGACAGCCATCCAGTAAGATCAGAGACTTGAAGGATCATCACAAAATCTGGGCTAGAATGATTCTGGGATATATCAATCACAAGAAGCCTACAAGCTCTCATGATTACATCAATATTTATCAGTAGTTTCTGATCTACTTCATTGCAAAGAAGACCAAGATAAACCTTCCACACTTGCTCTTCAACCATTTGAGAATAAGTGTGAAAGAGACAAGAGAAGAAGAAAGAACTAAGAGGGATTGGATTCCCTTAGGAAGACTGATATCAGATATTCTAACAGAAAACAGGCTGATAGAACATCTGACAGAGGCTCAAGAAATAAGCACTCTGGAAGCAACCGTTGGGAAACCTCTGAACGCCAAGAATCTGAAGAAAATGAAGATTATTGAGAACATTAAGAGGGAACCAACTATTTCTTCTCATGAGACCATTACTTCTAGGAGAATCCCTCTGAATGATTTTCCACTATTTTCTGAAATAGATGCCTCCCCAGAAATCATAGTCAGATACCTTGAAGCTTGCAAGGCTGATGGGACTGCTCCAGAAATTAACATTTAAGATCTGCACAGGCCAGCTCCAGAGGTTGTGCTAAAGAAATCCAAGAAGAGGAAAGCAGCAGGAGAAGGATCCTCTCAGAAGGCACCTAAAGCTGCAGAAAAAAGGTAATCCATCTTCTATTCCTGTTATAGAATCAATAACTATTACAACATCTAAAACCATTCCCCCTCAACCAACAGAAAATCCTTCACCCCAAACCTTTGAAGATTTTGACATAGAGTTTGATCCATATGTAACTCTAGGAAACTTTTTAAATGAACCTCACTCCCCTAATCAAAATCCAAATCCATAACATCATCAACCAGAACTTGCCAAAGTTCTATCTGACATTGAACTGTTTGACCAAGACTTTTTCTCTCCTCAACCAGAACATCTGAACCCCAACTCACCACAACCAGAAAATAGACACTCTCTCTCTCCACCTTCTGAAAACCCATCTTCTGAAATTTCTGAACAAGAAACTCAACATGCTACCACAAACCAATCTGAAGACTCTCCTTCAGATTCTGATACCACTATCCCAATCCCTGGAATAACAGAACCTCTTACAGTTCGCTTACCTCTCACTATTCATGATATTCCAGAAATCCCTTCACCATATGAATCTACACCACCAAACACCCCTAACACACCAATTCTAATTTCTTACTCTTCCACTCCTTCACCCATCAACCATCCAGTTGACAACCTCAGAATTGTCATTGATCCACTAGTGCTGGACCATCTAGCTTCCACCTCAAACAAAATTGCCATTCCCAAACCTAAACCAACCGCAACTAAATCAGATGTTGGTAAGAGTCTGTTGATTTTTCAAACAGAAATGCAGGAATTGATCAATTCTTTGTAGCAAGCAAGCCTAGAGATTTCTAATCCTACTGCTTCTGATTCTCTATGGGAAAGATTCAGAAAATGGCTTAACTCTGAAACTCTGAAGCTGAAGGAATTGGGTTATGAAAGGGCTCAGTAGAACTTCAGTGATTAGCTAAAAGCCTTCCAAGATTAAGTTCTGAGCCAATGGTGCAAGAAAGAAATTCTTCCGTTGGATAAGGCTCTCTGAAAAGAGCACCATCCTTCAGAAGTTGCTGAACCAGATTTTGATAGTCTCTCTCTCTGACTACTGCTCCAGAAAACATGATTGTAGCAGAAGAAGTGGTTCAATCAGAAGAGGCTGTAAAATGTTCTGAACAACATGCAACCCCTGAAGAGACACCAACTTCCTCTCTAGTCATGCAAACTCTGGAAGAGTTGAAGAAAGAGAATGCATTAATCCATGCCAGAATGGATAAGCAAGAGGGTACGAACAAAGAGATCAAGGGTATTCTGGATAAACAAGAAGTTACTACAAAAGAAATCAAAGACATTCTGGGAAAGCAGGAAGAATCAAGCACTCAGATCAAGAGCTTGTTGGAAGCGTTGTTCACACGTCTTCCCCCTCCTTCTTATATTTTCTTTAAAACTGTTTATCTATAATCTTTTATCTTTACCTCCTTGTTTCTGAAACTTGTCATTGAATTTTGATTTCAATATAATTAATATTTTTGACTCTGATTATATTGTTTTTTGATACCTGACAAAAAAGGGGGATAAAGTAAGATATTTTCAATAACAGTATACCGGGACAAGGTCTCAAACATTCTGAATATTTTAACCTCTACTTTCTGAAAAGCTTGAACAGGAACACATTTTGATAAGAACAGAAGGAGATGCATCAAAAGCTCTGACAAGAAGGAACTTCAGGGAAGTAATCAACTCAGGGGGAGTCTCTCTTAAGCTTTTTGTTCTATATTTTTCATTAAAAATCCTAGTTTTTGTCATCATCAAAAAGGAGGAGATTGTTAGAACATAGTTTGATTCTACAACCCTTAATTAGAGTTTTGATGATAACAAACACAAAGAACAAATATGCACTCTAAAATTGTGTTACTGTGTATGCAGAAGTTCTGACCAAAGCAGCATCAGAAGTTAAAGCTATAGAAGCTTTCACGCTGAGGTGATCAGAATCTACGCTGAAGAATGATGATCAGAACATGTGCTGAAGTAAAGAATACTCTAATTCTGAACAAAAGGTTCAGATACAATCATATTCTCATAACTCTAAGTCATCAATGTTCTGAAGTAATTGTGGCATACAAGATTGTAAGATTCTGAAGCGTTACTATTCAATCAAGACAACATCACTTGTAACGGCTTCATTCAGACAAGATCTTCTCAATATGGAAACTGCTTAAATGTCCATTATCACGCTTAATGTTGGACATGATTCCTTTTCCTATATAAACAAGCTAAGAGATCAAATCGTTCACAATTTTCCACGACTGCAATTCATCTCAAAAGGCTGCAAGCTTACATACTTACTTTCTATGCTCTAATTTGTGTAAAATATCACAATTGTGGTAACTATTTTTGTAATGAAAAACAATCATACACGGAATTCTTGTATCTTGATTTAGAAAGTTTTTCCTTGATATTAACCGGATTGTGGTTGTACTCAAGAGGACTTTGACCGTTGTCAAAGTAGTGATTGTAATCAGTTTTTGATTAGTGGATTAAGTCCTCATTGGAGAGAGGCGAAATCACCTTGACGGGTGGACTGGAGTAGTTTGAGATGAAACGAAGCAGGATAAAAATACCGTGTCATTGCACATTTGATTTTAAGTTTTCAATTCAACCCCCCTTCTTGTGTTTTTCACTTCTTCAAGCTTATTGCCCTCTCATGCTGGTGTCTTCATTATATTTCTGGGACATCACACATTTTACCTTCCATTTTCCTTTTGGAATGGTAACTCCAACCCTCTTTGATATAGCCGCCATTACTGGTCTTCGACCAACGGGTGACTACTTCCACCCCGAGGATCTGTCTGAAGATTCTATCGGGTTTTCGGCCACTAAGCCCACATATACCATATTCATTAATCATTTCCACGACAAATCGAGTACCACTGTCTCTGAAGTGGAGCACATAGCTTTTCTGGCTTTGTGGTTATCTCATTTTGTTTTTTGCACCAAGTCACTTCAAGTGACTAAGAAAATGCTTACTCTTGTAACACAGCTTCACCATGGCTATCCTCTCTGTCTGGATGAGTTGATTCTAGCCAACCTGTATGAGTCCATCAACAATGGTGTGACTCAACTTAAGGTTATTGGAGACAAGGCGAGCTTACTCCTTTCTGGCCCCTTTTGGCTTCTGCAACTTTAGCTAAATGCCACATTTGAATCTTTTCTTCCGCAGAAGAATAGGATTAACGAGACGACTCTAGAGGTCCTGAATAGAAGGGTCGAAGGGACTAGACTAGTCCCGTTAACTCCAACTGACGAAGGTCAACAATTCCAAAAGGCGTTTACCAACTTTGTAATGATGTTTGCAAATCGGAAGGAATTTGTTTCGACCATGGCTCCCTTTGCTAGTAGAAAGGTTGGTCCGGAATAGTTCATTCGACCATATCCCTTGTCTGACGAAGATGACTATGTGGATGAATATGTAGCTATCTGGGAATCGTTTCTTCAACCAAGAATCATGCCTATGAGATTCAAGAGTTAGAAGAATCAACTTATCTTAATTTCTTATCAACTGAATCTTGTCTCTCGACAATTTGGTATTATCCAGACGCTCCCTTCACCAATCTACTCTCGAGAAAAGCTTCTGCTGTTTTATAATACAGACTACTCAGAGGATGCTGCTACCAAGAATATTGGTAGGTACGTTGTTCTAACCGTACTAACTTTTTTCGACTTCAATCTCAATTTCCCGTGTTCGCCTCTTTTTGAGGACTGGTGGAAGCAGTATTACAATGAAGAATTTTTCGACGAAAAAGACTTTGCTGCTCACCTTCAAGAGGCGTTTTTGCTAGTATCTGACAAGATAAAAAAGGGTAATCTTCTTTCTCAAAGAAAATGTCTTTATCGTCTTCAATCTGATCATTTGACACCTAATTTATCTTTGTTCATTTTCTAGCGGTCAAGAGGACCGTCACCAAGAAAGTCGCTGAAAACACAAAATGAGGAGACCCTTCTGTGAAACCTTCTCCCAAGGTAAACATTTTCTGCTGTTATATCTTTCTTTCTGACATATTACTTTTGACACTAATGCTTTCGACTCCTTTCTTTCTGGGCATTTGAAATCAATCTGCAGAAAAGGAAAGTTTAAGAAATTGAAATTTCCAGTGATGAAGAGGAAGAATCTCCTCATGTCCCCTTAAAAAGGAAAAAGTTAAAGAAAGCAACCCATATTCCTGAGCCTCATCCAAAAACCAAGGTCAAGGTTAAAGTTATTGGGTCGAGACCTCCTCTTGTCTTCATCAGAGAACCAACAGAGCAAGAGATAGCTGATAGGCTAAACAATCCTAGTGAGAGTGACAACTCAAGTCCTGGCGCTGAGATTCCTCCTAAGGTAATTACTTCGACCCCTCACGATTGTTTGCTGACTTCGACTTATTTTTCCTTTTTCAATAGTTCTGATAACAATCTTGTAATCTTCAGGACACTGATGGTACTTCAAAACAGAACCTCGTAGAAGAATCCGCCACCTTGATAAACAATGAGGGTGATCCTACTTACAGGCCAAAAGGATCTTTAGTAAGTTTTTCTAGCGAAGTGAACCAAACTTCTGGGCACGAAGCTGTTGGGAAGCCTAATGAAGAAGTTCCTAGTGAAGAGCATGTGAATCCTGGGACTCCGCAAGATAATGATGATGAACAGACGGATGGGTAAGAAGAGGTTGCTGACGATGTGATCGAAACAGAGAAGGAAAACACGCCAGCAGTAGGAAATCAGACTGGAGATATTCCGACGACTGATGAGAGGGAAGACCTCACAGGGGGAGCAGGAAACTCTGCGTGTGTTGAAGATGTCTCTGTGCAGATGCCTGTCGAAGCCAATGTGGCTTGTATTGTAAACGAGAGGTTTACTTCGACAGGGTCTCATACCAAAGAATATTTGGCATTGCTAAAATGTCAAAATCCTCTTGGCTACCTGACTGCCATTCTTGAGGGTAGAGAAAGTTCTTCTGATCAGAGTGCTTCGACTGCATCTGGAAAATCCACTTTAACATTTCCTCTTGAAGAAGCACTTGATAAAGTTAAGGCACAACTTTTCAAAAGAGATTTAATGCTGACCTTAGAGGGGGAACCTACAACTCCTTCCTTTTTGAAAACTACTTTAAGAGTTGTCAACCTTCTTTCTGCTTCGTCTGACATTGCCAGTGTTATCTTGGATCTGATTTCCATCATCGATCAGGTTTCAGCTGACTACAATCGTCGAAGGACTCTTACTCGTGAAATTGAGGAGGCCAATGGCCATGTAACTGCTGCCTGGGGTGCTGCTGCTGAATCAGCTTCGAAGCTGAAGGAGCTGTCGAAGGCGCAAGAAGCTAGGCAGAAAGAAGTAGAAGAACTTGATCATAATACGGCCAGTATGAAGGCTCAGATCAGAGAGTTAGAAGCCAAGATTGCTTCCAACAATAAACGAAAGGAAGAACTTCTCGTTGTCAGCATTGATTCAGAGAGTCAAGAGGAACTCAATGAGGGATTCTCATATGCCGAACAAGCCCAAGCATCGGATGTCAAGATCGAGGATCTTCATCAATCGAAATCCCTGTGCGAAAGACGCTTGAAGTTGTAGAAGATAAAATACCTCCAAATCAAGGCCAACCTCCCATTTTGACTTCGACTTTATTTTTTCGTTGTATGCTTATATATTTTGTAATGACTTTCAACCATTTTGGCTTTATAATATATTTTCCATCTTGGCTTTTTAACTTGATTAAGATCAAGTATTGGTTACTCTAATCTCTTGAAGTGCAGGTCTATACTTTTTCAAGTATTTACCATTTACTCTCAAGAGCCTTTGCTCTTCATTTAATTCTTCGACCTCATATGCGCCACCAGATAACGCTTGGATGATCTTAAAAGGTCCTTCCCATTTAAGAGACCATTTTCCCATATTTCTATCTTTTCGATCCATTGGGAGGATTACTTTCCATACCATATCTTCAGGAATGAATGCCTTGGGTTTTACTCTTTTATTGTAAGATCTTTCCACTCTCCTCTTTTGTAACCTTAAGAGATCCAAAGCTCTCAATCTTTCTTTGTCCAAATCAATCAATTCGTATAACATCATATTCCAATAAACTTCAGAAGGGATGTTTTGATGTTTCTGAATTCTTATTGTCTGTAGACATATTTCTACTGGCAATACTGCGTCATGGCCGTAAGTTAGTCGAAAAGGCATTGTTCTGGTAGCTTCCTTAGGAGACGTTCGACAAGCCCATAAAATTTGATCTAAAGTCTTGTGCCAATTTTTTGGCTTCTTTACTACATGCTTCTTTATTAAACTGATTATTACCTTGTTTGCTGCTTCGACTTGACCATTTTCTTATGCATAATAAGGTGTAGACGTTAATAATTTGAACCCCATATCTGCAGCGAACTCTTGCATTTTTCGACCAATAAAGACTGACCCTTGATCAGTTGTTATTGTCTCAGGGATTCCAAACCTATATATGATGTGCTTTTGAATGAATTCAATGACATTTTCCTGGTCTACATTGACTAAAGGAATTTCTTCAATCCACTTAGTAAAATAATCAATGCCCACCAATATATACTTCTGGCTTTTAGATGACGCTGGTCGAATCTCTCCAATAAGATCCAAGGCCCATCCCCTAAAAGGCCAAGGTTTCAAAATTGAGTGAAGTTCGCTTGCAGGTACATGTTGGATACTTGTATGTGAAACAACCGACTGAAAATCATCAAAACAATGAAGTCACCATCGAACGTCTTTTATCCCATACGTAGGGAAAGGTAAACATCGAGAAAACCTGAGAAGGGAGAAGTTACGGTCTTGCGACCGAGAGATCGAGTAATGCAGTTTGTTACGCGAGGGGAAGGTATTAGCACCCCACACGCCCGTAGTACTCTACGGTATCCACTCTTGTTATCTATCTTATGGGTGTGTTTAATCTACGCTTACTGTTTACTATACTACTGAAGGGAGAATGCATGTTAAAGAAAAGGGAAAAGAATGTAGCGAAAATAAAATTGTGCTCGCTTGGGCCCTACCCCAATGCCTACGTATCCGTTTTGAGGAATCAGAGCTACCGTAGTTCGGCTCATATGTTTTTGTTTGTTTGTGTTTTTTATGGACGAAGTTAATCCCGCCTTCTTTCGCAGCTCTACCTTTGGAGACTTATGCGTTGGCACAGAAGTAAATTAATCATGTCTTTACCTGAAAAGGGTTTCTAAAGAAAGGTGCTCGAGCGCACAAATGGTTTAAATTGGTTTGTATTTTGTTGCAGATAATGACTAGTCGACCTCAAGAGAGAGATATTAGACACTTTTCTACTTAGCCATGAAAGGAGTCTTTGAGAATTGAACCACACCTAGGCTTGAGATGAAGAACAATAAGATCGAGAAGAGACCCGCTTATCATTTCCCGTACTAAGCAAAGGCATGATTCTCATCAGTAGTTTTAAAGTATTTTGAATTTTGAAAGAAAAATAAGTTTTTGTTTTAGATGCATATGCAAAAGGGAAAGAAAAGTTAAAAGGAGACTAGGCTATTTCCAAACCTAAGTTTATCATGCGTTGTTATACCTAAAGTTAAGGATGAATGAAAGGGAAACATCTACCTAATGTTAGCATGCATATGGATTATGGTAAAGTACGGAAATGAAGAATAAAATAGGGTTGTGACGATACCGAATGGAGGAGGTCCGTTGCCTCTTCGAAACTGTGCAAGCGGTAAGAAAATTCTACCAAAGTTTCCTTGAACGAGTGATTGAAGAATTAACCCCGAGCATTCCACATTGCAAGAGTTACATCGATACTATCACAAAAATCTTGACTAAAAATGGCAATAAAAATGATTACCAAATATGAAAAATAAAATAGTAAAAAACTCTAATCGAAATTCTAAAAAGAAATTCTTAAAGAGTTCTAAAATATTCTATTATTTTGTATCATTCTATCGCCAATTAATCAACAATTAATAGGAGAAAAAAATAAACCAAATATTTAAATGAGAGGTGAAGTCAGGGGGTATAGTGCTGAAATCAGGGAGTGTGGCTAGGCGCTAGCCCATTAGAAGAGTCCAGCAAAACCTTATTTTTGTCCATTGGCAACAGTCCATAGCTTATTCTTTATTCTTCTTCATTTTACTAAAAATAAATAAATAAAAAAACAAAAGAAAACGAAAATTGAAAAGAGGAATAACAACGTGAAATCAGGGTTGCCATGTCTTCCACTTCACAAACCCTTCTCTTACGACTTCCGATGGCGATTACCGGTGAACCTTCCGCCACGAGCACCACCACCAAACAGCCTGAATCACCCTTATTTTTACGTATACCTACCTTAAAACAACGCCCTGGATCCAAACTCACCGTCAATTTCTCGTGAAACTTCTCCCATGGCCAGGTCGACGAAGAAGCAAAAGGAACCCTAACTTTCCAAACAGTGCGTATTCCAAGCCGGTACCAACCATTCAAGTTATGGAATCTCCAGAAGTCATCAAAGGAAGCTATAACATTCAAGATTGAGCAAGAATCATGTATAGATGGACCTGATTGGAGCCTCTGACGTCCCGGTGTAGTGGCGCAATCTATGACCGTCGCCACTAAGGTATTCCCTTCCTCTTTCTGTTATCCTTCCTCAATCTTCTTATTCTTATACTTTCTCGCGTTTTTGTCTTCTTCTCTGTGTGCACTATGAGCTTTATTATTGTTGTAAATCGTATGTGGTTGTGAATGCGAGGATGCGATCGAAGATTTGAAAATCTTGCACAACATGGTGAAATTGCTTGCTGATGTCGATTGAAGGTTGTGATATGATGCAAGTTATGAAGTGTTGAAGATGCTTATGATTATTGTTGTCGAAGCTGTAGAAAGTTCAGGTTGAAGATGATGAAGGATCTTTTGGAGATTATGCAGAGGGAGTGAATTGAATAGTTTTTTGGTGAGTTTTCCTATATCTAATTTTTCTGACTTTTATGGTTTTTTCAATTGAAAATCCCTGCAATCTGTTATCCTCTCTTCTGTTGTGAATCTTCTCCTTATATCAGTTGGAGCTGTTCTATTTTATAAGGGTTAGATAGGTAGTTAGAAATGGTTAGGGTTTGTTATGAATCTGTTAGGAATTCTGTTTGACAGTTGGTTAAATTCGGTTAGGGGTTAGTTGGAGTTGGTTAGAAGTTGTAGGTTAGGGGGTTGAGTTCTGAACAATTCTGTTATGCTTGGTTTAACTGTTAGGAGTTTCTGTTACAGGTTTGGTTAAAGAATTCCAGTTAGAGGTTTTGAAACTTTTCGTTATGGAGAATTGGAATCAGTTATAAGCTTAAAGGGGTAAAAAACTGTTAGGGTATGAGATAGAATTTTTGTTCCAAGGGTTAGTTGTTAATTACTGTTAGTTAACTGACTTTGTTATAAATATTAGAAATTATGTTATTTCTGTTATTGGTTGTTTCTCCGAGTTGGAATTCTGTTTGGACAGTTAGAGAGGTAGTTAGAAGTTTTGCAGGGCTGTTTTGGAAGGTTGGGATTTTGCAATTTTGTTTTGGTTTTTGTGTTTAATTAAAACAGAGGTTAATTAACTGTTATGCTGTTAGGAAAGTGGGATTGGTTTGTTAATCGATTATAGGTTAGTTAAAGGTTTGTTAAGAGTCTGTAGGAATTGGTTAAGTTAGTTGGGCTTGGCTAGGAGGTTGTTAGAAGGTTAGGGAGTTAGAATTCTGTTACAGGCTATGTTGCTGTAAGTTGTTTGGTTATAAACTTTTTATGTGCAGGGTTGTGGTTTATGAATGGAATATGTTTGGATTTTTTGAAATTTGTTTGATATTGGTTTGACGTTGCAAGTTTGTGTACTAGCGATAGTGTAATCGATTCATGCTTATGACCGTTTATTCAATATTTTTGCAGGTTTGGTTTATATCATAGCAGCTTGGACACGGTAGCTTGGAACATGGGGCATACTAGAATCATGGAAGATTATAAATGAAGCAAGACTTGAGGATTAGGACAATTAGTTTAAAATGAACCTTTTTGAAGTAACTTTCTATGTATGTAATGTAGTGTAGTATAATGGGAAATGTATGATTGTAATGATTATGACTTTTCAAATTTGATTCAAATATATATCTTCCCTCCATTGCTTCAAATTTAAATTTCCAAAATATTATTTAATTGGGATATTTGAATGAGCACAAATGAGGTAAAGGACCAATGAATGGGTTAAGAAGTGCTTTCGGTGAATATCTTCATTGTTCGAGAATGATCTCCTTAATATGCTGAACTAAACCTCAATGATAATTATGGCTAGACAAAAATCGAATTTACTCGATAACATAAGCACGTTGAAAAGAACCCCAATCCAACTGGTGTTTGTGACACAGGTACTGCTTCTCAAACCCCTGGTCCTTACGAGTTTCCATACACAATGTAGGGTCTCCTGAATGAAATCCAATTGAATGAATTGTACAAGAAGCCACAAATAACAACAACATCTTGATCACCATATGATTTCACAACAACAACTTTGTGTCATAACTCAAAGCTTTTGCACCTCAATCTTCAGAGATATCTTGACTTGCAGGGCCCATAATATAATTGGCTTAAAGAAATCTTGGAGATGGATGACAAGGCTCAGAATAGTGAAGAAGACCCAAACCCTAGCTCAAAGCAAAATCTACTAAAAACCGATATTGAAACCCTAATTCCTGAAGGTTCTCGCCCCCTTGCGAAGTTATGTTGTTAGCGAATGTATGCAATGTTAAATGAACTAATGGAGTTATGTACCTGAGAAAAGCACGGCAATGCATAAACCAGATACAAGTAAGAGGGTAGGATAAATTTGGGGTATTACAGTATGTACTTTACATTCCTGACATCCTTTTGCAAACTCAACGCAATCTTTCAACATAGTGGGCCAATATAGTCCTTGTCGAAATAATAACCATTTCATTTTATGGCCCACTTGGTGTTCTCCACATGCCCCAACATGTGTAGTTGAAAGGGCTATGTATGCCTTTGTTTCATTTAGGAATTTTAATAGCACCCCTCCAGGCGTCTTTTTAAATAACTCGTTTCCCATTAGGGTATAACTCAGCGCCCTGTACTTTATCTTTCGTTCTGTCTAAGCTAGGGGATTTTGAAAATAATCCACTATAGACTTTCTCCAATCTTGTTCTGTTAGATTATCTATGAATGAAATTTCAAAGTTTTCGTGATCAGCGTACCCCAACTTTGTTATTTTCAAATCTGTTGGAGACAACTTGGTCAATGTCACTCTTCCTCTAACTTCGATTACCTATTGTAATTTCTCTTTCGAAATTTTGTACCCGGATGTAATTTTTGCTAAGTCATTAGCTACTTGATTCTCCAGTCTTGGTATATGTCGGATGTTGATCTTTTTAAAGTTTTTCAAAAAACGATTGAATATTACAAAATACATGATAATATTTTCTCTTATGCATTTATATTCTTTTGTAACTTGTTTTATAACTAACTCTGAGTCTCCCATTATTTCAACTCGAGTTGCCCCCAATTCCAACAATATTTCAAGGCCTACGATTAGAGCTTCGTATTCAGCCTCATTGTTCGAACAAGAACCTTCGATCTTGTACTTGAATGTTGTTGGAATTTTGTTTGGAGAAATAATTAGAACCCCTACCACAGTTCTGTCTTTATGACTAGAACCGTCGAAGTATAACTTCCAAGGTTAGATCTCTAAGTAGTTGATTGATTCCTCATTTATTGAGTGGTTAACTATAAAATCTGCTACCACTTGACCTTTCACAGCCTTAAGAAGCGTAAAAGTTAATGAATACTCAGTTAATGCAAGTGCCCATTTGCCAATTCGACTGTGTAAGATGGGTTTCAACAACATATATTTGAAAACATCAAAATGAGACAAAACAAAAACATCAACTGGTTTAATATATTGCTTGAGCTTTGTACATGAGAAGTAAATACATAAACATAGTTTTTCACCTTCGCTATATCTAGTTTCTGCATCGTTTAAAACTCTACTGAGGTAATAAATAGGTCTTTCGACACCATTCTCATCCTCTTGAGCTAACATGCTTCCTAAAGTTTTATCGGATGCAACAACTATGTACAATCTCATACTTCTATTTCTACAAGGAGGTACCATAATGGGTGGTTTGGCGAGGTATTCTTTGATCTTGTCGAAAGCCTCTTGTTTTTCTTGCCCCCACTCGAAGCCTCCTTTGTTGAGTCGAAGTAATGGTGAGAAGGCTTGCGTTTTCCCACTTAAGTTGGAAATAAATCTCCTCAGGAAATTTATCTTACCAAGCAGAGATTCAGAGATTGCAACTCCTTCTTGTTAGTTGGCGCTTTCGCTTCCAAAATGGCTTTGGTCTTGTTCTGGTTTACTTCAATTCCCTTCTTGTGGACCACAAAGCCTAAGAAATCCCCTGCTTTTACGCCGAAAGCACATTTTAGAGGATTCATTTTTAGACCATAGCGTCTCATCCTTTCAAAGGATTATCGAAGATGGTCTATATGAGTCTTCCCTGAAACAGATTTAACAACAATATCATCAATATAAATCTGCATATAACTGTCGATGAAATCATGGAAGATTGAATTCATTGCTCTTTGATATGTTTCCCCTGCGTTTTTTAGGCCAAAAGGCATCACTACCCACTCGTAAGTTCTTAAAGCTCCAGGGCATCGAAAGGCTGTTTTCGACACATCCTCTTCAGCAATGAAAATTTGATTATACCCTGAGTATCCATCAAGCATACTCATGTATTCGAAGCCAACGACATAATCGATAAGCATTTCTGCCACAGGCATTGGGTATTCATCTTTGGGCGTTGCAGTGTTTAAATCTTTAAAATCAATGCACACACTTAAGGTACCATATTTCTTTATAACAGGTACTATATTTGCAATCCATTTGACATACCTGGTTGTTCAGATGAACTTGCATCTCAGTAGTCTTTCGGCTTCAGTCTTGATCTTCGACAAGACCTCTGGTGCAAAACTCCTTGGAGTTTGCTTGATAGGCTTTTTCCCAGGTCTTATTGGTAGTTGAAGCTCTAGCACTTCTCTGTCGAGACCAGGCATTTCATCATAATCCCATGCGAAGCAATCTTTGAATTCCTTCAACAATTGGATTATTTTGATCCTGATCTCTGGATCTATCTTCATGCTAATGTATGTTGGCCTTTTCGCCAATCCTTCGCCCAAATATATTTATTCTAAAGGATCTTGCGCTAGCATTTTAACGTTGTTTGCTAACGGATCCTTTTCAAAACCTAGAGGATCATCATCATAAATAACATCTAGCCTCTGGTTTTGCACTTCTTCCTCCTTTGCGTCAGGTGGTTCTGGATCGAAGTCTTTCCCAGGACCCTCTGGAAGAAATACTTGTTCATTGGCTTCAATAGCCATGTATTTGACTTCAGCCTATAAGGCCGTTATCATTCTACTTTCGGCTACATATGCCGAAATCCTTTGCAAGGCTTGTGATTCAGTCATCATCACCAAATTCACTTCCCCATCCAGTTGGCCGTATGTCATCAACTCCTCCATAGTCAATGTTTGATAAGTCTTCTCTATCCCACTAGAAACCATGGTTGGAATGCAGGTAGAGGGAGCAAAAGGCATTTAGTGTTGGTGCCAAATCGAACTCTGGAGGATTACATGGCCCTATATGAGCCAAGTTTCAGTCGAAGCTATTTTTTCCAACGTTATTAACTTCACCCAAGTAATAACTTTGGTCAGCTTCTATATTCTCTACAATGCCATCAGGGCATGAAATCGTGACCCGTTGATGCATCGAAGATGGAACTACACCTATGCCATGTATCCACTCTCTACCTAAGAGTAGATTGTAGTTGGGCTTCGCTGAGATGACCATGAACATAGTTGGTCGAAGTATTGTTCCCACTTTGAGGTCTAATTGTATCACCCCCATAGTGGTTCCAATACCTCCCTCATAGTTCGACAGAACCATGTTGTGGGGTTTGATATCCCCATCTCCATTGCCCAATTTCCTTAGCATAGATTGGGGAATTATGTTGATTGTAGCTCCACAATCAACCATAATTTTGTTGATTGTTATTTCCCCTATCTTTGCTCTAATGAACAAGGTTTTTAGGTGATTTTTCATCGCCTTCATAGGTGGCTCGAAGAATGCATTTTACTCCTCGACGCAACCATTGTTCATTACATAATAGCACATTGCCCTATGTTTGGCCATTTCTTGTTCGAATTCCCAGTCGGTCTCTTCGACTTCGACTTGGCGATCATATTCTATGGGTAGCACTAATACTACATTTACCATAATGTTAAAAGTAACATCAGACTCAGAGTTACCTTCGTCATCTGATTCACCTCGATCTAGCCACTCCAACCTTCTGGCAATTGGTTTCCTTTCTAAAGGCTTTCGTTGTCTGCCTTTGTCCATTTTTTGTGGCACGTTGGTGCTTGACTCTGGTTGAGGCTCTTCTGTAGCCTCCCTTTCGGCTTTTCGCCGTCTTTGGAATCTCCTCCACTGGGAGCGAGACATGGGGTTCTTCCCATTATAGTTGCTCGACATGTGAGCCACTTTGTTTGTAGTCGTAGTTTGGGATTCTTTCCTATATGCCAAGGATGATCCTCTTGGCACATCGAATGATCTCCGTTTCTCTTCACTTGGCCTTTTCCTATTTGCTGTCTTTAGCCAAGTATCCACAGGGACATTAGTTGGAGGCCTGAAAGTTGATGGCCTCTTCACATGGTTCATTGGTCCTCTTCTGGGATCGTATCTAACTTCAGGAACCATGTTGGGTTGGGAATTGGTGGCCCTTTTCTCTTTCATTACCCTTATTCCCTGTATGTGTTCTGCAGCCTTTTTATCGAAGATGGAGCTGCATCTTGGACACAACATCACTTTAGACTTTTTCTTCTGGCATCATTGTAGAAAGTTAGCCAGATTCTCATTTTCTTTCGAAAATGCAGTTTTATTCACATCCTCTTGTCCAATTGCTTCCTCTGAAGCCTTTGCCTCAGATACTTCGACCATGTTACTTGCACGTTACTCTTGGCAGCGAGATTCATTTTTTGCATTTTGGCCTCAAGGTCCTCTGTCGAACCCTTGACAGCAGCCACATAAGAACTTACAGTAGTCCTTTTGCTGGAGTCTTCAGCAACTCCTTTGTTTAGGCATTCAGTGGCCTTTCTTACCGCTTCTGCAGTCTTTCTGGAGATGTTCCCAGTAAAACTGCCAAAGACCGACATATTGACGAAGTCTTCAGAAGTTTCGACCATATTAATGCCTGCTGGCTCAGCATAGTGGGCATCAACTCTCAGTGGGTCTGCATCAATTTTCATTTGGGGTTTGTCAACAAATTTGAGTCTGCCTTCTTTGATCTCTCCTTAAACGAGATCCCTGAAAAGAAAACATTGTGAAGTTTGATGGCCCAAAAAATTATGATACTTACAAAAACCTCTTTTATTTCTTTGTTCTAAAGGAGGCATTTTTTCCCCTGGGGGCACTATCATTTGGCCATATTTTACTAATAAGTCGAATATCTCATCACATTTTATGACGTAGAAACTATACATTTTCTTTGGGAATCTATCGCTGTTCTTTTCAGACTCAGTAGGATTCTTTCCGTCTGAGGGTAGTAACACTCTACAAGAGTATGGAGGCCCATGTTTTAACTCTTCTAAATCTATTCCGCTCTCTTCGACGGCTATACGATTACTAGATGTCTCTGGATCATCATCATCCATTTCGATATAGGCTACCTTTTCTCGTCGATGAGTCTTAGTTGCTTTAGCTTTTTTAATTTTAAGGCGTTCTACCTGTCGAACTCTATCGGCCAATTGGGCCATGTCCTTCAGATATTGGGTATCTAGTTTTTTCCTAATAGAATAGTCTAGGCCCCCTGCAGCCATTTCGACCAATTCATGCTCAGGCACTTGTGTAAAGCATCTAGCTTTGAGCAGTCGAAACCTATTTAGATATTCGTCTATTGGCTCGGTTAATCTTCTTTTCACACTTGCCAGTTCTTTCAGACTTATTTTGATTTACCCCATGTAAAATTGTTCATGGAACAATCTCTCCAATTGATTCCAATTGTGGATCGAATTGGCTGGGAGGGTGGTAAACCAAGTAAAAGTGTTTTTTGTTAGAGAACTTGGGAAATATTTAATCCTAAGGCTCTCATTATTTGATATTTCCCCAGCTTCTATCAAATATCTCGCTATATGTTCAACAATTAATTCCGTCGTATCCCCTGAAAACATAGTGAACTTTGGAACCTTCCACCTAGGGGGTAAATCTGTTTGCAAGATATATTCTGACAGTGGGGATGTAAAGTTTGGCCTACGAAAGCCAACGTACATTCCATTTTGTATTATGATCCATTCGATCATGGCTGTCAGATTATTTTTTGTGCCATAATGATGGTGTCGAACTTGCTATATCAGTTCGTCAGCATTTTGATTTCTATTTACCATCATTACACCTTGATCACCATCTCTAAGGATCTGCGGGGGAAGTCTGGGTATTTCGACCCTAGGTTGTTCGACCCATTGGTTAATAGTTACATCTTCTTCTAAGACTACACCTTGATCCTCTCTCATAGGAGCTCTATGGGGTTGTCGAATAGGTTGTGGAACCCCAAAAAATTCAGTCATGCGCGCCATTTGCGCTGTCATTTATTGGTTTGACTGAGTGGTATTTTGTATTAGAGGGTTCAATACTATACTTAGAGTTTGGGCCAACATTTGCACCATGTCATGGTTGCTTTCATCCATCTGTTGCCTCAAAATTACTGTGGAAGGGTTTGTGAGGCTTGGCATTGCATGGGATATCCCTCCTAAAAGTTAGTTCCTACCCATACCAGTTCCAGATCCCTGTAATGGCGAAGACGCACTTACCAAAGGTTCTGAAAATGTAGACGCAGCGTTCATAAGGCTAGCCATTTAAGTATTTGGCATGCCATAAGGCTGGTCTCGACCCATCCAGGCTGTCGAAAATCCTGGGGGAGCATGTGGTCGAAATCCAGAATTCACCCTTGGTGGGGGTGTTCCTGTTGGACCTCTGGGACCTGCATACGAAAGTATTGGTCCCGTTTGGGTTGCTGTCAACGTTGGTATCGAACCAATAGTTGACGAGACAATTTCACTAACAGTTGGTATTACCGCTGTTCCCGTAGTAATTGGTGGAGGTATCTCTCCATTATTTGGATGATTAGCCATATTGCTTTCACCATTTCTCTTTCTAGTTGTACACTCGTTGGTGGTTATTTTACCACTTCTTAATAGCATGCAAAACTTTATAAAATAAATAAAATCATGCAAAGCATTTATATTAAGATTAATAAGCAAAAACGGAAGACAAAATAAATAAAACAATAGTAATTAGCAATGTCCCATCAGGTGTGCCAATTTGTTCACCGTGTTTTCTGGTAAACAACCGCTAATCTTCCAAAAAGGGTAACTTTTTGGTTACTCGCAGGATCGATCAGTTTGATCCTAGGACATATGCTAATTTGTGATGTTGTTTGGACATAAACGTTAATGTGGGTGAAGAACGCACGTTCGACTGGGAAAGGGATGGGTTTGAGTGCAAAAAGTAAATAGAACAAGGGGGTCGAGGAGATTTAGGTACAGGAATATGGGTAAAAGTACAAATAAAGTACAAACAAGATAAAAGGCAAGAAATGTAAAGAGAGAAATAAAAGACTTTGATTGTAAAATGTGGTGTTTCAAACGTACATTTTTCAGTATTCTTTCTCACGCAACGGGTACTTGAATAGTATTGAATAATTTGTACGATCACTTGAACACACGAAAATCTACATAAACTTCCTATATTTATAATAAAACTTGGTAACTGTCGAGGAGTTGCCTTGCTCTAGGATGAAGACAAGTTTCTTCTGCATGTGCTTCAACCCCTCTTTTCACGCCACGTTGCTTTCCTCAACTGCCAAGCGAACTGCTTTTCCCTCCTTTCTTCAGATTCAAAATATTCTGGGGCAGATACAAAGTTCCCTTTTGGTCGAAGACCTTGGAGTCTCTTCAGTCGAAGGGATTGAGAACCTTCTGGTCGAAGACTCAATTTAACTTAGAATTTCTCTAAGTACTTTTCTACTTTGTCGAAGCCTTTCAAACTTAGACTTGTTCAACCTATTTTTGGCCCATAAGGCCAACTTGTTGTAGGTGTCGAATTTAGGAGCTAACAGTGCCCTCTACCTTTTGCTGCCAACTACTATTAATCAGCTGTATATAAGACTCATCTTTAATTATGCAGTTGATGAACTCAAACAAAGTATTCCTCTTGACATAGTGTTGCTTCGAATTCACTTTCAACAGAGCAGGGTCGAATATGTTTGGCAATAAAACCTAAACTGTAACATCATGGTATTTTTGAAACCAATGAACATTTCCGATCATCCTGTCAATACCATGAATATATCACACCAGTCGTATGTTTGTTCGACCATGTGAAGTGAGAGCCTTTGGAGCTAGCCTTAAACAAGCCATTATTTTGCATCATGTTGTGAAGATTTTTATATTCTGATTCTGTGATAGTTGTTGCACTCCAAATTTTACCCTGAGCTTTCTCATTTAGCATTCATAAGTTAAATTCATTTTTCATTCGAATTATCACATTTTTACTCGCATTCGCATTTATTTTTGATTTATTTTTTATCCATTTTTATTTTCCTTTTACTTTTAGAATAATAATATTTAATTTCCTTTTTTAGTATTATTTTTATTTTATAAAAAATATCAAAAAAAGTATTTTTATTTATTTTTAATTTGAAATTTTTTGTTTTAGTTTAAAATTATAAAAAAAATGTATATAAAATTTTGTTTGTTTTATTTACTTTTATTTACTTTTTAATTAGTATATAGTTTAATTTAATTATTATATATAAAAAATGTTTATAAAAATGTTTTATTTTGTTTTGATTAAAAGAAGAAATATCACAAAATATTTCAAGGGGGCTATTGGTCATTTGACAAAACCAAAATATGTTGGGATAAGGTTTTGAGTTGTTATACAAGAAGTGGACCGAGAGAAGAAAAAGGGAGGAGAATGCATCAGAAATGAAAAAAAAACATAGAAGCAGCGCTAAAAAATCGTTCTTCATCAAACACGCCCTCCATCTTTGTCGTTCAACATCACCACCGTCAAACAACTCTCTCAACGCCCTCCATCTTTGTGATTATTAGTCGTTTGTGTTGTCTGGTTTAAATCTAAGTTTTGAATGTTAAATCTGGATGATTGATTTTAAACTGTGACAAATTATCACGCCATCGTTGTTTTGTTTGTGCTTAAAAACTGATCAATGGTTTGCCATAATGTTGTGTTGAATCTGAACATTGAGGTTTTCGATTTTGTGCTGTTACTTGAATCAAATCTGAATTTTATTAGAGGGTAATTTAGTATTTGTCATTTGTAGGATATTCTCATTGGTCCCTATGTGGCATTCTTATCTTTACTATTTTTGTGTGTAAATAGGTGTACTAGGTTTACATTTAATACAATCAATTTCCTTCAATCATTAGTGGCAGCTTTTAGCATTTATTCCTTTTATCTCATCTTCCTCAATTTCATCACTTTGCACTAACAAATTGGTATCTAGAGCTCTTGGTTTGTTCTGAAATTCTGGGAAACATGAGTGATAATGAGCTGTGTGTTTGATTTTTGAATCTTGAACAAAAATCTGAAATAGAATCACACTGATTCTGTGGGTTTAGGAAACACCTAGTGAGAAATCTGAGATCTGAGTTTTTGTGCAAGGTTTAAGATGAATGGAGGAAGTAGTTTGAACACTAAACTTCCAGTTTTTGATGGAAAAAACTGGAACAGATGGAAGATACAAATGCGTGTGCTGTTTGGTGCGCAGGATGTTCTGGACCTTGTTTCTAAAGGTTATGTTCCAGTTGCAGCAGATGCTACTGAAGAACAAAAATCAGAAGAAAGAGCTACAAGGAAGAGGGATCAGAAAGCTCTATTCTTTATCCATCAGTGTGTGGATGAAAATGTGTTTGAGAAGATTGTTGATTCGACGACGTCGAAAGGGGCATAGGATATACTGACCAGATGTTATGGTGGTGACGTGTCAGTAAAGAAGGTAAAGCTTTAGTCCCTGCGAAAACAATATGAAAATCTCAGCATGAAGAACAATGAGAAAGTTTCTGAGTACATCTCCAGAATGATTCTGATCACTAATGAGATGAAGGCTTGTGGAGAAACACTTTCTGAACAGGTAATCATAGAAAAGATTCTGAGGTCACTTACTCCTCAGTTTGATTACATTGTTGTTTCTATTGAACATTCTAAAAATATGGAAACCATGAGAATAGAAGAGTTGCAAAGCAGTCTAGAAGCGCAAGAGTTACGTCTGACTGAAAGAACTTCTGAGAGGGAAGTGGAGCAAGCTCTGAAAGCTTCTTATGCCAAGAAGGACCAGAAACAAAATAGACATGGTGATAAATTCCAGAAGTCAGAAACCTCAACTTCTGATGAAAAGAAATATCAGAAGGGAAAGGAAAGGCATGACAAGAAGAAGGTTCAATGTTACTGTTGTAAACAGTTTGGCCATTTTGCCAGAGATTGTAGAAACAGAGGAAGGAAATCAGAAGAAGCAAATATAGCCAGAGGAGATTCTGATGATGAACCTGTGCTACTGATGGCTTCTGATTCTGATGGAAACTATTCAGAAGATTGGTGGTATATGGACATTGGTTGTTGAAACCACTTGACTGGGAACAAACAATGGCTAATAGACTTTGACTCCAGAAGGAGAAAAAAGATCAGATGTGCTGATGATAAGTATCTTAATGCAGAAGGTGTGGGAAATGTCAGAGTCAGAGTGAAGAATGGAAAAAACATTCTGATCAAAGATGATTGGTATGTTCCTGGAATTAAAAGCAATCTGATGAGTGTGGGTCAGCTTATTGAAAAAGGTTTTTCAGTGGTTATGAAGGACAACCTCTTGACGTTGTATGATTCTAATCAGAAGTTTATTATGAAGTCTGAGCAGGGAAGCAACACAAAATTCAAGGTGAATGTAGAAACTTCTGAAGTGGAGTGTCTTAGTGCAGAAGGCGCTGAAGTTGACAGTAAGCTGTGGCACAAGAGGTTGGGGCACTTGAACTATAGAAGCTTAGGGCATCTAAGTTCTAAGAAGCTCATACATGGAATTTCGAAGATTGTGGAGCCTCAGAAGTCATGTGAGATATGCATGAAAGGCAAGCAACCCAGATTTCAATTTGCATCAGAAGTAGCCCCCAGAGCAAAGCATGCTCTGGGAGTAGTACATTCTGATGTGTGTGGACCATTTCCAGTACCTTCACTTGGAGGAAACAAATATTTTGTGTCTTTTGTGGATGAGTTCACAAGAATGATATGGGTAACACTCATCAAGTTCAAGTATGAAGTGTTTATTGAGTTCCAGAAGTTCAAAGTGAAGGCTGAGAAGCAGAGTGGTCAGAAGCTGAAGATTCTGAGACTAGATGGTGGAGGTGAGTATAACTCTACAGAGTTCCAGAAGTTATGTGAGGAGAATGGAATAGAACATGAGGTTACTGCTCCATATACTCCTCAGCACAACGGTCTTGCTGAAAGAAGAAACAAAACTTTGCTTGATATGACTAGAAGTATGCTGAAAGAGAAGAAGTTACCTCACATGTTATGAGGAGAAGCTGTTGCCACATCAGCATATGTTCTGAATAGGTGTCCAACAAAGAAGCTGAAGGAAATTGTTCCTTTAGAAAAATGGACTGGAGACAAGCAAAGTGTTAGCCATCTGAAGGTGTTTGGTTCTGTATGCTACAAACACGTTCCAGAGGCTAGAAGACGAAAACTGGATGATAGAAGCAAAACAATGTTACTGGTGGGGTACCACAGTACAGGTGCCTATAAGCTTTATTGTCCAGAAACCAACAAAGTTGAAATCAACAGAGACGTCATTGTGAAAGAGTCAGAAACATGGGATTGGAACAAGCTTTAATAAGATTCTGGTGTAGCGCCAACACCAGGGTTAGTTTTTGAAGATCCTTCAGAAAGTTCTGAAGACGAGTCAGAGTCAGAAGATGAAGACGAGTCAGAATCTCAGGGAGATTCTGATAGTGGATCTGATTCTGATCCAAATTCTGATGATGATCCAGAATCTGGTGGTGATTATACTTCTGGAAGAGAAAACTCTGAAGACATGGGGTCTAGAGAACAAGTTTCCAGAAGTAACTCTGAAGGTGGTAATTCTGAAGGAAATAATTCTGGACAAAGTCCAGAAACTAGCATCGTTCCGAGTTCTGGAGAAGCTTTAGAACAAGATCAGAGGCCACAGAGAATCAGACAAATACCAAGTAGGTTTGCAGATTTTAGCATGTTGCATGATACTGAAGTAGATTATGAAGGAGAAATCGTTCAGTGTGCCATGCTAGTAGATTCTGAACCAGTGGGTATTGAAGAAGCTCTCAAAAAGAAAGTATGGCTGAATGCCATGAAAGAAGAACTTGAGGCTATTGAAAGAAACAAGACTTGGAAGCTGACAGAACTTCCAAAAGGCAAGAAAGCCATCAGCGTCATATGGGTTTTCAAGCAGAAGCTAAAGCCAGATGGATCAATTGGAAAACACAAAGCGAGACTAGTGGCCAGAGGTTTTCTTCAGAAACCTGGACTAGATTACTTTGAGGTGTTTGCGCCTGTAACTAGACACGAAACAATCAGACTGGTGATTGCTTTAGCTGTAAACAAAAATTGGCCTTTGATACATCTGGATGTAAAGTCTGCATTTCTGAACGGTCCATTACAGGAAGAAGTTTATGTGGCACAACCTCCTGGATTTGTGAAAAAGAATCAGGAAGGGATGGTATACACGTTAAATAAAGCTCTGTATGGACTGAAGCAAGCGCCCAGAGCTTGGAATTTGAAGATTGATTCGTTTTTCAAAGAACAAGGGTTTCAGAAGTGTGAGATGGAGTATGGTGTTTATGTTCAACACACTTCAGAAGGTAATATGATTCTGGTATGTTTGTATGTTAATGACATATTACTCACAGGAAGTTCCGAACAAGAAACAGCTGAGTTCAAGAAAGTTCTGATGAATGAGTTTGAGATGACAGATCTTGGAAAAATGAGTTTATTTTTAGGGATGGAATTTATGTACTCTGAGAAAGGAATCATTTTACATCAGATGAAGTATAAACTAGAGCTTCTGAAGAGATCCGAGCTAGCAAACTGCAAGGTTGCTATCACACCTGCTGATACGAATTAGAAGTTAGACTTTGATTCTGATGGAGAGGATGTGGATGCTACAACCTTCAAACATATGGTTGGTTCTCTGAGGTATTTGTGTAATACCAGACCTGATATTTGCTATGCAGTTGGAATGGTCAGCAGATACATGAGCAAACCAAAATGGTCTCATTACCAAGCTGCTGTCAGGATTCTGAGGTATGTAAAAGGAACTCTGAAATATGGAGTATTATTTCCTTCTGGAGGAAAGATCAAATTAGAACTTCTGAGTTATTCTGATTCTGATTGGTGTGGCGATAGAGTTGACAGAAGAAGTACTTCTGGGTACTTGTTCAAGTTTCTGGAAGGTCCAATTTCTTGGAGTTCCAAGAAACAGCCTGTTGTGGCTTTGTCAACATGTGAAGCTGAATACATTGCAGGTGTTGTAGCTGCTTGTCAAGCAGTTTGGCTTCTGAATCTGCTGCATGATCTGAAGGTTGAAGTTGAGGAACCTCTGAAGCTGATGATTGATAATAAGTCTGCAATTAATCTTGCAAGGAATCCAGTGCTACATGGAAGAAGCAAGCATATTGAGATGAAGTATCACTTTCTCAGAAGTCAAGTGCAAAAAGGAGTGTTAGAAGTTTTGCACTGTAGCACTCAGAAGCAGCTGGAAGATGTTCTGACAAAGGCGACAAAAACAGACCAATTTCTTCGCTTGAGAGATGAAATTGGTGTTGTTAACTTTTGATAAGCTACTAAATTACGGGATGGTATTAGAGGGTAATTTAGTATTTGTCATTTCTAGGATATTCTCATTGGGCCCTATGTGGAATTCTCATCTTTACTATTTTTGTGTATAAATAGGTGTAATAGGTTTACATTTAATACAATCAATTTCCTTCAATCATTAATGGCAGCTTTTAGCATTTATTCCTTTTCTCTCATCTTCCTCAATTTCATCATCTTGCACTAACAAATTTTGAGGTCATGCTATATATCGATGCAATTTTGTTCGTGTTAGTATCAATACCATGTTTATGCGCGCTTTAATTTCAATTGAAGTTGTGATAAATGTATTCGTGTTTAGATTGTGTTTCAGTTTCGTAATTATGGCATGAGCTTAGATTTTGGTTTTCGTATGTGATTTGAAACATTTGAATAGTTCATTGGATCTATTTGTTTGGATATGTTTAGAATACGCGCTATGCTGATTTTTTGAACAATTCATTGAATATTAGCGTGAATTCTCGATCCGTGTTTGAAATTAATGTTTACTTTTGGGTTGCTTGGATGATAAACATGTTTGAAGTCAAGTTTTGGATGCTGATTTTTTCGTGATCATTTTTGAATCTTGCTTCATTTGTAATGTGAAAATCATGTTTATCTTTGAATTGATCAATGTTGAACATGTTTGAAGTGATAAATGCATTGTTGATTTTTGTTTGCATATTGAGCCATGACATCAATTGTTTATGTTAAATTTATACGAACTTCGTTTGGTTCGGTTTCCAATTCATTTGTGTTTTGTTTCAAAAAAGCTCAAGTGCTCACTTCCTCAATTTCATCTCATTTTTTCTTTTATAATCTATTAATTAATTATTATTTTAATTAATTGATTTGTTAATTAAAATTAATTAGTTTACTAATCTATTTTTCTTAACCCGATTAATTAATTAGATCAATCTTTAATTAATCGATTCACATTTACCTCTATTCTTATGATGTTGTAATTAATTCCTATTGCTCTCTTTTTATTGTACCTTTCTTAATTTCCATTCCCCATTCGATAAATTGTATTCCACTCTTTCGTTGTGATGTAAATAATTTATCACTTTCTCTTTTATCTTTTAATCTCCATTCATAAATGTTGTATCACTCTCCTATTAAACTTGTAATAATTTATTTAGTTGTTTATGCATAATTATCAATCATCAATTGCATGTGCACAACCAAAAAGCACTTTTCAAATTAATAATTGACTGTTAATAATTTTAATCTCATAAGTCGACAAAGCTTGTAAGCGTTGCAATGACCACACAAGCACACTTCCATACTGGTTTCTGAGCCTTCTTACAGTATGTCCTACTCGATCAATTGTTCCAATTGGTCGTTTAGGGGCTAGTTCACTTTGCTAGCTTACACGTATAAACTAGGGCATGCGTTTTACAACTTATTCTTGTGTGGGCAGCTATGTATAGGCTTTTATTAGTTTATTTACTATACTTTTAGGTTATTCACAACTATTCACTTCTCTTCCATCTCTGACGCCTTGGTCCACATACCAAGTTCTTCCATTAGGGTTTCATGGTAGAGAATAGGCTTGGCTATTCTCCCGAGGTTAATCAAGTCACGTGGCTTGGTTAATCATGACCCTAATCCTTCTAAATCCATTCACAAAGCATCTAAAACACTTTGCTAATAAAATTCCAAACCTCAATCCTATGTTGAGTGCATTTTCTCAAACAAATAAGGGTCTCATGATAGTGGATAGGCATGTGGCTATTCTCACAAGGTTAATCGTACTAGTCACATGGCTTGTATTGATTAATCATAGCCTGATTAAAACACCTAAATGGAAGGGATAATAAACTTCTCTTACACCTTCCCAACTTAATCAAGGACAAGTAACTTAGCTTGGATTCGATTTCTCACTTTTTCATAAAGAGGACTAGATGGGATAGTTAAGGTACCCACCTTTTCTTTTCCTAAGTGTGAAGTTGGCCAAGAACTTCCTTGGACATATCCAAGCGCTCATGTCCTATAAAAATAATCCAACCTCATTCAAACAATTTTGCCGTTTGGCTTTTACACTTTAAAACCTTTTCGAAGGGTGATTTTTCTTCCATCAGTGACGATGAAACAACGTTTCTTACACATGTGAATGTTGAGTCTTTTCCACTCGAATAGGATGATGGAAAGAGTTCGTGCATAATCTCGACCCAGTCATTCATTCTTGAAGTGATGCAAACGTTCCATTATCCATGTTTCAAGTAACAATGTTTGTGTTCGAATTGATTGAGTGTCTCTCACTAAAACAAACCAACAAACCAACATTTTTTACCCAAACTACGACACTCATATTTCCTTATTGCATCATTGGGATACGTAGGCACTATGCTGCAAAGCTGAGGCGAGCACAATAATAAAAAACAAAAATATTTCTCCTTTATCTCTTTCTCTCTTTCTCTTTAGAAGATAGCAAACTTTTATACTAACATTCAAACACATGATTAACTAAATGGATAACATCGAGTACGGTGGATGTGAGGGGTGCTAATACCTTTTCCTTGCATAACCGACTTCTGAAGTCGTTCACGGTTGTGATATCCGTCTTATCCATTCTTCTTGGATTTTATTCAATATTTTCCCTTTCCTTCTTGGAATAAATAATTCCATGGCTAATTCATTGAATCAAATGAATATTTTTTTAGGCGCTACAGTTTGGCGACTTCATTAGGGGGAAATCTCTAAGCGAGTCCACCCTAGTTTAGTTCTTTGTGTGTTTGTATGTTTATGTATGTTTGCTTTCTTATTATTTTCTATTATTATTTTGCTTCTATCATGCTTTTATTCTTATGTTGTGATTTTGGGATATTCTTGGGTGATTCATTATGAGTGAGACCCAATACACAAGTCTGAGGATACCGTTGGATTAGAGGGTGCAGTGTAGCGGCCAGACTTGCAAGGCATCTGTCTTGCGAGTCTACATAAACACCCTGCCTAGAGTAGATTTTGATAGAGATTTTAATAACTTGCACACTTGTGTCCGTCATTAGCATTGTCCAAAGGAATCATTGAGTCTAGTTTCCTTTAAGGAACCCGATACTAAAACCACTCAGAAGAGAATCTCTTTGAGTGTTGTCACCTTGATTGATGACATTATTTACAAGATGAGGATCGTTTATCAAAACTCTTAGAGATTTCATGTGAGGGGCTAATGGGTAGATGTTACCTTACAACTTTTCAACCTCAAAATTTACCCGTGTGTTGTTCGAAGCTTTACCTTTGAACCTTGTACGTTGCATCCTTGCATTTGATGACATTGACTTTTGTTGCATTCATGTGCATTCATTCCCAGTTGTTAAAGAACTCATTTCATTTGTCTTCGTCTTCAATTGGTTGTCTACCGTCAAGCTGATTCCTCTACACAATTATGGAACTAGAGCTGCCGTCAGACTGAGAATGGAAAATCAAGAACAAAATAACATGGAAGTCAGAATGGAAATCAATGATTTGAAGTCAGACATGACTATACTTACTAAAATAATGCAAGTTTTGGTTGTCATAGGCGATCCGCCTCAAAGGACTATGATATATGAAGTCTCAGTTGTTGTTGTGGATCCTTAACCTTCTCAGATGCTAACTACTACTTGGCCAGAATTTGGTATGCCACCTATCTACATTCCTTTGTCAGAGGTTACTCTAGGAATAAGTAGGTCTACTCAGTATGTGGTTCAAATTCCCTTGACTACTGAGACTCAACCAATTGTTCATACTGCTCCTCCACCTTTTGTGCGTCCTGTTGCATAAGCTGCTTATGGAAATCCTCTCTTCGAGTATCCCGCTGTTGGTTCCCAAAGTGAAAGCAAAGGAGATGTTTGTGAGATTGAAGAAGTCCGCGAGAAGTATCCGACTTTAGAAAGAAGGATGAGAGCTATGGAAGATAATGATTTCTTTAATATTATTGTCGAGAACATGCGCCTAGTTTCCGATCTGGTTATGTCTGCCAAGTTCAAGACTCCTGAATTTGAAAAATACAAGGGGTACACCTGTCCAAGAAGCCATTTGGTGATGTACTATCGCAAGATGACTGCCTACTCCAAGAATGATAAGCTAATCATCCACTTTTTCCAAGATAGCCTGAGTAGAGCATCATTGAAATGGTATATGAGACTTGAGAAGGGTCGTATGCAATTCTTTTAGGACCTGATTGATGCTTTTATGAAGTAGTACACGTATAATCTACACATGGCACCTGATCTATGTGAGCTTTAAAACATGTCTCAGAAAGAAAGATGAAGGTAGATAAAACACGAGAAATGAGGGGTTTGAATTGTGTTCATAGAAAACATTCCATATTAAAATTCTAAGCACTCAAATGATAATAGCAATAAAGACAATGAGGATAAAGGACAAAAGTATTTTATCCAGGTTCACCGTTAACTAGGATACTCCTGTCCACCCTCACAAGGATGGTTTCGCCTTATCCAAGGACTTAATCCACCATAATCAAACTGATTACAATCGCACGGGAAACCGCCTGTGACTAACACACAATGAAATGTTCAAGGATCCAACCAGATATAACATTCATTGACCAATAGAATATGATCCCTCAAAATCTCCTACCAGGATTTCCTTACAATGATATCTATCAAGGATCTCATAAGAGTATGACATTCACTCAGTGCTCTTTGAGATATGACTACCATTGACCCAACAGAATCCGATTCCTCAGAATCTCCTATCAGGATTTCCCATAATGACCAACAACCATTACCTTCTTGAGATCATACCTTCACCCAGTCTCTCAAGGAACCTTGCAATGATATGTTTAGTGATCCAACCAGATATAATAATCATTGACCCAATAGAATTTGATCTCGCATAATCTCTTATCATAATTTCCCACAATGACCACCAGCCATTGTCTTCTTGAGATTATACCTTTACTCAGTCTCTCAAGGAACTAATCAACAATAATTGATGGGGTTTCTTGTGTTTACATGAATGCTTCTTTTAAGCAGATACACAAGTGTTTTGAGCACATATTGTTTTACACTTCTTCGAGCAACAACTCAAGTGTTGAAACAATTTACATGAAGAGGTATGAACAAAAATACTATTCGAGTAACAAATCTAGTGTTCATTACAATGTTCTACAAAGATGTATATGATCAGAAGTTTGAGTATCATCTTGTAGTGCTCTTCTTCATCTTCTTGTTGAGAAAGCTACGAGGAACAACTCCTTGCTTCTTCTGAGATCTACAAAGATGTATGTGATTGGAATTTTAATAACATATTATAGTCTTCTTCTTTCTTTTCTCTCTTCTTAAGTGGTCTTCAGTATGTAAAGCATTGCAGCTTTAACATCTTCAGAGTCCACTGTTTTCCTTCCACGGGATGAAGCTTATTATCCAATGGAAACGTTTAAACCGCTAACCAACCATTTATCTTTGAAGCTTTGATATTATTTTATAGCCCTTGACAAAGAGAGAGGTTGTGAGGATAGAATAGACTTTTCCTGCACCAACAGTTAGTTCCCAACAGATAGAATAAGGTGTAAGAGTTTAGACAGTATAAAATAATATTTATATATCCTGTCACTGTTTAATGATAGCTTTCCCCGTTTTTATCTGAATAATATTTTTCTATTAAGCTTGTAAACAGAGATCCATTAAGTAAACAAAGATAGCTGTAAATTCAGCTGTTTGTTCCCAACGGTCACAATGAGAGTGGTTGTCAATATAGTATAAAAGATTGTCCTTACGCCACCCTAGAGGGTAGAGGGCACAAACATTTTATGTACCTTTTGCACAACATAAAATGTTAACCATTTGAACTTTCTTCTTATCTTCATAGGCTTCAGATATTTGAATGTTGAACGTTGAAGCGTGTTGTAGAAGAATATTTCTTATGAGCCTTAGAACCTAAGTCTTGGAGTCTTCAGAACTTGTCACATAGAATGTTGTTCTTCAGAGTCTTCAGCACCTGGTTGTAAGAACTTTCTTTTCTTCATATCATAAGAACTTGTTCAACAGAACCTTGTCTTCATAATCTTCATAACTTGTAACACAGAAGTAAAGCTTTAGAAGGCCTCCAAAGCTAAACCACAAAGCCACAATCAAAATTTCTTGTACTAACGTTCCTAAGACATATTGTATAAGATCAATTCAGAACCTTGACTTTAATGAAACATATAACCACATGTTTTATTCCAGATTGTATGTTTAGAACCTGATGACGTTACACGCCTTGTACCAGAGTCAACATTATAGCAGCAACTACACACTAGACGAAACCATTAGTGTATACAAATGTTCTCTAAGATAACATGTGAAGTTATCATCAAAATCTCAAGGTAAGATGTAGGAAACACTTCTTGTTCTTACAATCTCCCCATTTTTGATGATGACAAAACCATGTATTTTGATAGAACAATTTATACATGGTAATCAATGTAACTGATAAATTCAGAGTTAAGCTCACATCTCCCCATGAATCTGTTAAACCCAAAATTATATTTAAACTTGTTCAGAGTCTCCACATGAGCCCAAGACTCACAAAATAAATTGAGTAGTAGAACATAAGAATAGATAAGTAACACTTCCCTACAATAACTCATCAGAGTCTGACTAGAATGCTTGGTCTTCATCTCAGAATCTAGTTTCTATCAGCACTTGATGAAGAATCAAAACTTGATTTGAGATTGATTAAATAATGCCAAACATTATGTATCATCACTTCTGCACCATGATTCTGATATAACAACCAAAACACTATGCTTCTCAAGCATCAACATTTGATCTGATATTCTGTATTGCATCAGACATTCAGACATATCACAACTTCTGAATATAGTGTACGTTTCTAAAGCACACATATTAGAGCATGCATTCTGAGTGGCATCTCTGTATGAGAGCATGCATCAAAATGTTGACTTGACTTCCTTTCAGGAGAGCACAACTTCTGAGCTTTGAGTCTAAATTTCATATTTTCAAAAAGTTAACAACTTCTGAATACTATGATATCAAGCAATATTACTTTACTTTTAGTAAGTTTATAACTTCTATATTGTGTTTGATATATATGTTTGAATATTATTGTATTCATAATATGTACAACATCTTAGATATGAGATCAGAGTTAACTTTATCCATGCATCAAAATCTTCTTCTTCAGTCTGGATTTCATACTTTCAAAAAGTTAACAACTTCTGAGCAATATGATATCAAGCAAGATTACCTTACTTTCAGTAAGTTTATAACTTCTGAATTGTGTTTGATACATCTGTTTAAATATTCATATATTCAAAAAGTGTACAGCTTCTTAGATATGAGATCAGAGTTGATATCATCCATAGGGTTTTCAACCTTAGCAATAGGATCTTCATCTTTAACATGTCTTAGAATACTTTGGTGAACTTGTATAGAGTTCCCAAAATGAAACATCAAACAAACTGTTAGTAGCAACTACAACATTATACATGTTTTTTATGTGTTATCAAAATCATATTTTACTTTCTCCCCCTTTGCCAGGAATCAAAAAAGGTGATAAGGGACATAGAAATGATCTTTTAAGAAAAACATATTCAAGCCAGTTAATTGTTTGGATAATAGTTAAGTTAAGTTATGTCTTTAAACATGAGATACTTAAAAGAACTTGTTTGGTAATATTTTATGAAAATGTTATTTTATCACGCATATATCCAATGCAATCATGCAACAAAATAATTTTATTGATTAACCAGGAAAAAGTATTGAAATACCAGATGAAGAAAATATGTGATAGAGAGACTAGATAATAATTAGAGAAGATATGCAAAGAGAATTTAAATCACACAGATTAAATTAAAATACTAGAAAGGTAGTAAAGGTAAAGAAAATTTAAACAATGAAGATAATCAACACATGAAACATAATTCATTAATTGAAAGGGAAAGTACAGACAAATAGGGAAAATGGACTAAGGCAAACAAACACAAGGAAACTTAAACACTAAGCATACATCATTCAATCCTCAAGGACTTCACACTCTTTCTGCACCATACCATTTGCATGACTAGTTCTTTGGGTACCCAAAAAGAGTCCTTTCCTAAAGAATATTTTAGATATAACTATTCCAAAAGGTATGAAGGTTAGACAAATATATCCATATTTCAAAAGGTAACAAGTGACATACAAGTAGTTATCATGATACAAGAAGGATAACTATGATGAGAGGCTTGAGCTAATCAACATATCTTAACATGCATGACGAAGGTTTAAGGTAAATGATTATCTTGGTTGTTTTGATCAAATTTCCTAATAAACTCCTTAATCAAGTTATTGAACTCCATTTGTTTTGAAATAAACTCTTTAACTGATTCTTGTTCCTTCTGCATCTCCTCCATAGACTTTAGAAGCTTGGGAAATGGGCCAGAACTTCTGATGGAGAATTCTTCTATCTCAGCTTGATCCTTTCTGGAAGCTTCTCTTTCTGCGACCTTCTTTTTAGATGTTTCCTTTTCAGTTGCTCTTTGAGCTTTCAGGACTAAAGCCTTTTCTGTTGTCTCAGTCAAATACTCTTCCTTGGTCTGATTGGACAATTCTTGTAATCTTATAAATTTAGCATTCATCCACTTGCTGAACTCATTCCAGTTGTTACTTATAAGAGTTGAATCAGTGCTTGATCCAGATAGGTTTCGAAGTTTCCCAATTTGTATTAAAGCATTTTCTGTGAACAATGAGATACTTTCTTCAAGATCTAATTTTGTTACATCAGAACTTTGATAGAGTGGGGAGGTAACATTGGTTGTGGGGAACACCATGGAAGATGAGGGAAGAGGTAAGACAGTTTTCCTAGGATCAGAGCTAGATTAAGGGACATTAGATTCATTCATATCCATAGATGAATATTTCCTTTTCTTTTTTTTTCCTGAGATGTTTTAGGTTCTTGAAACATGGCATTTATGGTTGACCTTTTCTTGCTAGATAAATTCTCTTATGGGGAAAAGAGATGTGGTTTCTTATAACATCGCCTTCTTTCTTCTTTACCATCTGCTTCCATGCAGGAGTTTCTAAAAAGAAACATTTCCCTTAGACTTTCGTTTTGATTCTAAATTTTGAACTGAGGGGTTTTTCTTGGTAGGATGACATTCATAGCCTTTTCTTCAGATGGTTTGGATACCTTTTTCAGAATTCTAATTTCTACTAGGTTCACAGAGTTGAAGGGTTCACTAATGGTCATCTTAAGGTCTCTTTCATATAGATCCTTTAGATCGATACTCTTAGTGATGATACTGGATAAGAGTCTTCCTGGAGGAATATAACTTTTCCTTCTATCACTTCTATCTCTAGTTGTTCTCACATTATCTCTCAGATGATGGAATATAAGAGAGTGAATATTTATATAAAGGCCTAAGGAGAGGAAGTACATTATGTATAACAAATCTTCAGGAACAGTTGATGCATTCTTCCTTTGAGGTACTTGCATTATTGATGATTCAAAGATTTTGGCCTAAATCTTTAGATAATCATGAAGACCATCACTCTTCGAGGCTTTCTAGAACTTAAAAATGACTTGATAGACTTCCAACATTTCTGACGATCGACTATTTGCCTCATAACATCTTATTTATTTTCCATCAAGATTAAGAAATTTGGCAATGATTTGTTCATTAACGATACCCTTATTTCCTTTAACAAATGATACCACTTGGAAGGTTGATGACTTTGCATGTATCCAAAAGTCTTTCACAAGGTGAGGAAGAACAAGTATATTGAGAAGGTTTAAGTAGTTTTCCCATCCTTGGTTTGTAACAACAACCAAAATATAAAAGCCATTATCTTTGATGCTTTGAAAATCTACTAAGGGTTCACAAAGAACTTTTAAGAAATCCAAATTTGTTGACAGAGTAATTTCAGGAGCATCATATGGTTTTTCTTCTAAAATATTTTGATCATTTCAATATTATAAAGAGAGAAGATGAGGAAAGGGTTTTCAGTTTGGAGGAGAGAGTATTTCAAGAGAATTTTTAATTTGAGAGTTCATAACTAGTTTTGGGAGCTTAAGGTTTAAACTAGAGAAAGTTATTTAAAAGACATATAGAGAAAGTTATGGAAACGTGTACGCGAGGAAAGTAATTATGACCTATTCCTATTTTCAAGAAAACACTATAGCGCATGCCGTGACGTATTATAGAGAAATGAAGAGACAACGCACATAAATGTCTAAATTAAAAATTAAAAAAAATATAATAAGAGAGAGGTAGAGTTTAGATGACACTCGTTGATGCTTTACGAATTTGATCCTAGGTATTTCTTTAAGGGATTCTTTGAGAATCACATGATTCTATTCATACTTCTGACAACTTGCAACTTCTTGGTTTGTGCCTTCTCTAGAGCTTGAAAGTAAGAACTTTTTGGATGATCATCTTCTGAATTCTTCATTTTTTCTTCTTCAATAACTGCTTTATCTTCTTCAGAATCTGAAAGTAGTTTCCATATACATCAGAGATGTTCGGATTTGATCTGCTCCTTAGTGAATTGCATTTTCTCCTTTTGACTTCCCATGGTTCTGCGTAACATTTCTTCAAAGCTTTTCAGGAAACTCCTTTATCTATCTTTTGGAGTGAATATTTGAGAGACAATAGTCTTCTTTATGGATCTCCATAAGGTGGCGTTGAATAGATCCATTTCAGATTGCAGAAATAGTTATTTGGACGACAACTTCAGTTGAGTTGAAGTGCTGAAAGTTGACCTTTGCTTATGATGGAAAATTCTGTTGATTGAGAAGATAAATCAATTTCCATCAGGTACTTGAGCCTTCAGATTCCTGAGAACTTGTTTTAGGGATTCTATCTTCATAATTCTGATTCTAGCCCAAAGTTTTGGATCCTCTGTAGAATGAGTTTTGAATCAGAAAAACTTTCTATCATTTGAGTAGCAGACAACTACATAATTTTCTCTAATTGGACATCTCTATGCGGTTAAGTGTTTGATCTTAAATGAATAACATAGCTGGGGTCTGATACCAATTGAAGGTAAAGAAAACACAAGAAATAAGGGGTTTGAATTTTGTTCATAGAAAACATTCCTGTGATACGGTGGCAGAACCGACTGTTATACTGGTTTGCGTTTTGCGTTTTTTGTTCGCAAAATGTTGCGGTAAGCAAGAGTCCCCACCGACTTTTATTTCATCCAATCATGGAAAAGGAAAAAGAACATAAATTTTTTTTTGAGATTTATGAGTACGTAGATTATAGAAAGGGAAGGTGTTAGCACCCTTTCTATCCATGGTTTTCCATGGGCTCTTAGGTACTTGCTCATCTTTTTTAAAATTGCTTGTGTATGTGTTTGTTTGAAAAAGGTTTTACTTCGTGATAACCCTTGTATCAGTCCTCAAGGGTGTGTCAAAGTTTGTTTTAAAAATTGTTTTGAAAGGTGTTTGTGTGAAAAGTTTTGTTGAGCAAGTACTTAAGATTCTACCTACTCGAAAAAAGATTGTTTGTTCTCGTTTCCTTTAGACAGTGCTATCCTACTATTAAGGAATAGGTAGCCCCGTCGTTGGAGTTTGTAATGGATGTTCGAAAGGGACAAGTACAGTCACCAGAGCAATGGGTAGGAAACTTTAGTAGTAACCCTAGAGTATTAAGATCTTTCCGAGGCAACCTTTCCGAGGCACCATTTCCGAGGCAACATTCGAATGGGACATTTGATCTTTTAGACAGGAGGGCAACCACCAAAATCTCCTATGCTTAATGACTGTTTTACCCAAGGCAACCGAAGTGAGGCAAACCATAGGAGTGAATATGTGCGTGTGAACTTTTCAGTTAATTTAGTTTTTGCACATTAGGTGATCTACCGTTTTAATTTTTCAAACATCTTTCCATACAATCCTATTAGCCATGCATCTAGACAGTTAAAAATTGTGGAAATTAAAAGTGCGAGAAAATAAACCTATCTATTACAAGGTTTCGGGGATGGGGATTAATTACATAACCAAAAATCGGGGATTAAACGGTAAATGAAACCCTAGTTTAACTATTACAAACCATCAGCAGTTAATAAATAATAAAAAAAATAATTAACATGCGCGCGGCGAATTAAATGCGAGGGCTAATTAAAACATAAAAACCCTAATTGAGAGAAAAATGTTTTGTGCATTTTTATTTGAGAAAACAATTTAATTGCAAATTAAACATAATTTGTCTAATTAATTTTAATTAAAACAAATAATCAAATAAAACTAATTAATCTAATTTATTTTCAATAATATTAAAATAAATAAAACCTAATTCTATATTTTTTTTGTGATTTATTGATTTTATGATTAATAAAAAAGGTAATTAATTTTTTTGTAGAAAAATAATTAAACAAATTAATCAAATAAGAGAGAATAAAAGAGAATTAGAATGGGCCTGTGTTAAATATCCCAAGGGGGTGTATTTATGAATTAGTCTTGGGCCCAAGGTTGATGGCCCAATCCCTGCGCTAAACCCCATGTGCTGATCCTCTGATGGTGCACCATGGTCTCTCAATGGTAGGCGTTAGATCTGATTGATGATGAATCCACTGGATGGATGATGGAGGCGCATGGAAGGTGTTTAGACAAATGAAGCACCGGATCTTGTAAGGGGAAAGTAAAACAAAGAAAGTTTTTGGGACCTGGGGTCGAACCCAGGTCCTTATACTCACCACCAACGCGCCTCACCACTGGGCCAACTTGCTTTATTGAATAAATACTAAAAACAAGATATAATATAGAAAACAAAATGGTTAGAGGAAAACACGCGCGAAATTTCAAATGGCCCAATGGTTGGCTGCCACATAATCTCTTTCTACCTTCCTACGTCACATTAGATAACGACCCTATACCCACGAACATCTTCCATGGCTAGAAACCTGTAAGTATAAAAAATCCAACACAAGCATGATAAATCACTTATGAATACATTAATCAATTCGTTTTGACCTCACGAACGCGACGGTACCCTTTATTTAGGCCAATTTCACCTGTGTCAAGAAGCCCCAAAACGTGACTTCAAACCCTAGCTATGGCATTCATCAGTATGTGTGTAACAATGTTAATTAAATCAAACCAACATATTGCAAGCATGATAACAAACACATATATGCCATTAAAACATGTTCATAATGCAGGAATCATAGTAATCGAATTTGGAACAACAGGGCAAATCGTGTGAGTGTTAGCTTGTGTTTCTTATGGTTTGATGACTTGGGAGTGATGGGAATAACTTTAGTGCACGCCCGGGAAGAGATTGCTGGCCTTAAATTGCTTTGAATCGTCCCCTAACCTGAAAACCGAATCACACTTTTTACCAACTTTTTTGAGTTTGTTCTCTGCCTTTCACGACTCCAAAAATTCTATTTTTATGCTTGGTTCTTGTTCATTATATACCCTTGAGAGAATTAGGGTTATAAAATTGGCTTAAATCTTTTGGAATTAAGAAGATTTGATATGATTTTCATGCCATAGGTAATATTTCTAAATTGAGCCAGATCATCCCTTTCTTGTACCAATCAGCCCTGATTCGTTTTGGTCTTGATATCTCTGCATAATTTGATTGAGATCCTGTCCAAAAATCAAATCAAAACATATCTTTGCTATTATTTACCAATTATTTTATTTAATTCAATTTTTAATTAATAAAAAATAAAAATAAAATGGAAAATGAAGCAAATAACATGTGGATAAGTAATTGGGTCGTGGACCATGTTATAAGTGAGGTGCAATCATGAAATGCTAGGCCCATTTGGTATAAAAAATGCATTTTTTAGCATATTTGACTTTTGGCAATTTTGCAAAAAAAGGTCAACTTTGACAAGGCATATCTCTTCCCATTTTAACCCTAGGGAGGTGTTCTTTGACTTTTTAGAAAGCTTAGGATGTCCCCTAAGCAACCCTTTTGGTCTAATTTCAATTGGGTCTTCCATGTTCATGTAAGAAGCTTTGACCCAAAAGGTGTTTTTTGTTGACTTTTCAAAAGGACCTATAATGTAGAAATTCATATCTTTTTATGAGTGCAAATTATGGACTTTTGGGCTGAAGATGAGTTGTAGGGAATTGCCTCCTCTTCAAAACAAGCCTTGGATGAAAAATTTCTGATAAAGTATGTGGAAGTTATGCTTGGTCAAATGTTGGTTGACTTTTCCTAAGAAACCCTAATTTAGCAACTTTTGGGTTTTGATGAGTTTAGGGCATTCCTTGAAGAATCATGATCAACCCTTGATCATATGATGGATATCACTTCAAAATGTTGATGTTGACCAAAAATCTTGAAGTTTGACTGTATGTGGGCCACAGTTGACTTTTGACCTAATACAGTCGATTCTCAAGCATCTAAGCAGTTGACTAAGCAAACTTCTTGTGCAGTGCTTGAAATTTGACATGGAGGGCCTTGAGAACATATTCGGACCATGGAGAGCATATGAGGTATTTGGGGTTCACTCATCTTGATGAAAATGGAAACCTAATTTGAGACACACTACCTTAGGAGAGAGTTTGTCTGGTAAACTCTTGGGCAAACTTGAGCAAATTGAGGATCTCTAGGAGTATGTTTTGAGTAAAATTAGAGGGAAAATTTTTGGTTACAACAGCTGCCCCTGTTCAATCTTCTTAAACCTGAGGATGTAGATTGGCTTGTCTGCCTTTCGTGATCTGAAGGTGGAAGATGACTGAACACTAGAGTGCCTAGAAATTTGCACTCGCATGAAGTGATACTTGATTTGTGATATCGGAAATGGTATTATAGATGCCATTTGGAAGTTGCTAGAGAATTGTAGGAGATGGGCTTAAAGATGCCATCCAAGATGTGACGGAGTACCTTCGAAGATGGGCTTAAAGATGCCATCTAGAGGATGTTGATTTCCTGAAATATTCCTTTGATGAGAGTCCCTGCTCCTGTCATTGAGGAGGAATCTGTTGAGGAATGTTGGTATCTGTCTTGGGAGAAATAGAATTTTAGGAGCTTAAGTTGTCCGTTACTCTACTGGGGAATTAACTCCGGAGGTGAACTGCATATCTGGTCAGTCTACAGGCTGCATCGCGACTTACTGGGGAAAGGTGAAATTGACCGAAACTGGTAAGGTCCAGGTTTTACCGTGTTATAAACTGTCGTCTGGAGGTAAGAGAAATATAAACCTGGATGGTGAGGTTATGAGAAGGAACCTGGATAATAGGGTTACTTCGATATGGAAGCCTGGATAGTAAGGCTGTCAGAAGGAAGCTGGGTAGTAGGGTTTCTTCGAAATGAAAGCCTGGATATCAGGGCTGTGAGAAGGAACCTGGATAGTAGGGTTACTTTAAAATGAAAGCCTGGATAGTAGGGCTGTGAGAAGGAACCTGGATAATAGGATTACCTTGAAATGATAGCTTTGATAGTAGGGATGTGAGAAGGAACCTGGATAGTAGGGTTACTTCGAAATCAAAGCCTGGATAGTAAGGCTGTGAGAAGGAACCTAGATCGTAGGGTTACTTCGATATGAAAGCTTGGATAGTAGGGTTGTGAGAAGGAACCTGGGTCGTAGGGTTAATTCAAAATAAAATCCTGGATAATAGGGCTGTGAGAAGGAACCTGGGTTGTAGGGTTTCTTCGAAATGAAATCCTGGATATTAGTGCTATGAGAAGGAACCTAGATAGTAAGGTTACTTCGAAATGAAAGCCTGGATAGTAGGGCTGTGAGAAGGAACCTGGATAGTAAGGTTACTTCGATATGAAAGCCTGGATAGTAGGGCTGTAAGAAGGAACCTGGGTCATAGGGTTTCTTTGAAATGAAAGCCTGGATAGTAGGGCTATGAGAAGGAACCTGGATAGTAGGGTTACTTCGAAATGAAAGCCTAGATAATAGGGCTGTGAGAAGGAACCTGGATAGTAGGGTTTCTTCGAAATGAAAGCCTGAATAGTAGGGATGTGAGAAGGAACCTGGGTCGTAGGGTTACTTCGATATTAAAGCCTAGATAATTGGGCTGTGAGAAGGAACCTGGATAGTAGGGTTACTTCGAAATGAAAGCCTGGATAGTAGGGATTTGAAAAGGAAACTCGATAGTAGGGTTACTTAGAAATGAAATCCGGGATAGTAGGACTGTGAGAAGGAACCTGGATAGTAGGGTTACTTCGATATGAAAGCCTGGATAGTAGGGTTGTGAGAAGGAACCTGGTTCGTAGGTTTCTTTAAAATGAAAGCCTGGATAGTAGGGCTATGAGAAGGAACCTGGATAATAGGGTTACTTCGAAATGAAAGCCTGGATAGTAGGGCTGTGAGAAGGAACCTGGGTCGTAGGGTTACTTCAAAATAAGAGCCTGGATAGTAGGGCTGTGAGAAGGAACCTGGGTCGTAGGGTTTCTTTGATATGAAAGCCTGGATTGTAGGGTTATGAGAAGGAACCTGGGTCATAGGGTTTCTTCGATATGAAATCCTAGATAGTAGGGCTGTGAGAAGGAACCTGGATAGTAGGGTTACATCGATATGAAAGCATGGATAGTATGGCTATGAGAAGGAACCTAGGTCGTAGGGTTTCTTCGATATGAAAGCCTGAATAGTAGGGTTGTGATAAGGAACCTGGATAGTAGGGTTACTTCGATATGAAAGCCTAGATAGTAGGGCTGTGAGAAGGAACCTGGATAGTATGGTTACTTCGAAATGAAAGCCTGGATAGTAGGGCTATGAGAAGGAACCTGGATAGTAGGGTTACTTCGAAATGAAAGCCTGGATAGTAGGGATATGAGAAGGAACCTGGATGGTAGGGTTACTTCGATATGAAAGCTTGGATAGTAGGGCTGTGAGAGGGAACCTGGGTCGTAGGATTTCTTCGAAATGAAAGCCTGGATTGTATGGCTATGAGAAGGAACCTGGATAGTAGGGTTACTTTGAAATGAAAGCCTGCATAGTAGGCTATTTAAAGGAACCTGGATAGTAAGTTTTCTTCGAAATGAAAGCCTGGATAGTAGGGCTGTGAGAAGGAACCTGGATAGTATGGTTACTTAGATATGAAAGCCTAGATAGTAGGGCTGGGAGAAGGAACCTGGGTCGTAGGGTTTCTTCGAAATGAAAGCCTGGATAGTAGGGCTATGAGAAGGAACCTAGATAGTAGGGTTACTTCGAAATGAAATCCTGGATAGTAGGGCTGTGGGAAGGAACCTGGATCATAGGGTTACTTCGATATGAAAGCTTGGACAGTAGGGATGTGAGAAGGAACCTGGATAGTAGGGTTACTTCCATATGAAAGCCTGGATAGTAGGGCTGTGAGAAGGAACCTGGATAGTAGGATTACTTCGAAATGAAAGCCTGGATAGTAGGGTTATGAGAAGGAACCTGGATAGTAGGGTTACTTCGAAATGAAAGCCTGGATAGTAGGGCTTATGGGAAGGAACCTGGGTCGTAGGGTTACTTCGTGGGGAGTTTGGGTAAAATTGCATCTGAACCGAGAAGGAACCTAGGTAAGGTTGCTTCGTGAGGAGTTTAGGTAAAATTGTATCTGAACCGTGAAGAAACCTAGGTAAGGTTGCTTCGTGGGGAGTTTGGGTAAAACTGCATCTGAACCGAGAAGGAACCTAGGTAAGGTTTCTTCGTGGGGAGTTTGGGTAAAAATGCATCTGAACCGAGAAGGAACCTAGGTAAGGTTGCTTTGTGAGGAGTCTGGGTAAAACTACATCGGAACCGAGAAGGAACCTAGGTAAGGTTTCTTCGTGGGGAGTTTGGGTAAAACTGCACCTGAACCGAGAAGGAACCTAGGTAAGGTTTCTTCGTGGGGAGTTTGGGTAAAACTGCATCTGAACCGAGAAGGAACCTATGTAAGGTTGCTTTGTGAGGACTCTGGGTAAAACTACATCGAAACCGAGAAGGAACCTAGGTAAGGTTGCTTCGTGGGGAGTTTGGATAAAACTGCATCTGAACCGAGAAGGAACCTAGGTAAGGTTTTTTTTTCGTGGGGAGTTTGGGTAAAACTGCATTTGAACCGAGAAGGAACGTAGGTAAGTTTTCTTCGCGAGGAGTATGGGTAAAACTACATCAACACTGAGAAGGAAACTAGGTAAGGTTGCTTCGTGACGAACCCGTGTAAAGCTGCATTTGGTCGCGCAGATAATTACTCTGTTTGGTTTCAGGAGCTAATCTTGGACCTGTTGGAAATTATTGATTATAACCACCTTTCCTGAAAAGGTACATGATTAATTGTATGTGATGCATGAAATGCATTGTATGACGATGTTCTCGAAATAAATGAGATTATGCTGTATGCAATATGTATGCGCACGTCATGATGTATGAACATGAAATGCTATTGTGACATATCCGAGTGGGAAAATAAATCCCTGACCGCTGCTGGAGAGTAATGGAAATTGAGTTTCTGACTGTCGTAGAAAAAGTGTTTCTTCTACTTCCGCTGGAGATGGTGAACCAGAGATGACTATGCTGGGGATTTGACCCTTGTTTATGGATATTTTACCGAGGAGAGACTCTACTTGAGAACAACTCTGCGGGGGAATAATTTTGTTGGAGAGGGAAGCTTTCATAACTGAAGGGATAAACTCTGTCGGGGATGAGCTTCTGTATTAAGAGAAATAAACTCTGTTCGGGAGAAAACTGTATGACCCGCTTGCGATTATGAAATTCGGTCGGGGAATATAGATGTCGATTCTCTGAAGGAACTTTGATGGGGAACGTAGCTCCTGTTTGGGGAAGCCGATGTCAAAGCTTTAGTTGCCTCTACTCTGGGAATGTAGATGTCACAGGGTCGTATGCTAAGGATACGACAATGACTTTGCATCAGGACTTTTCTGCCCCTGTACCTGCTGGAGAAAGTACCCGCGGAGGCTTTGTGGATGGCTTGAGTGTTATCCCAACTCTTGGAGTCCTTGGTGAATGCATATCAGGGTAATAAAACTTCTACTGTTTGGACAAGTGACAAGATGACGGGACGTAGTCGTACTCTTCAAATCCCTAACTTTTGCCTAGACCGCCCTTTCGGGTTTTCAGTCCACCGGGATACCCTTTTTTGCTCAAGCTGCCTTTTCAGGTTTTCGGCTTGCCGGGTGTACATTTTTTTTTTGTTTTTATCCCTTATTTTTGCCCGAACCTTTTTTGGTTCGCCGGGATGCCGTTATTTTTTCCTAAGCCAGTCAACCTAGCAGGTCTTTGTTCATGCATAGTATTTTCCGTCTATGTCCATGTTCACCGGGTACAGAGAATTGTCACTGTCCATAGTAGTAAGTGTTTCCACACTGCCAAAAGATGCTCGTTTGACCGTACATGATTCGTTGCTGGAATTCATGTCCAATGCCCCAAGTAATTTAGATGGAGATTTGTCCCTGGATACTTGGCATCTTTGAGAGATTCCTTGAATCTTGACTTGACTGCCCCAGATGATGGACAATGATCCTGCCGTGCCCCTTGGTTGGAAGTGTTTTTCCGCTTAAGGTGATCCTTTTCATTGAGAAGGTTTTTATTCATCGAATATCCTTCGTGTGGATTTCTCTGCTGTTGAACAAATAGTCATATGCAAACAATGGTATTTTAAGAATGCAAAGCTTATGTCAGTCTTGAAATTTTTTTTTTTGAAAATGCAATTTTTGAGTAAAACAGATTTTGCAAGAGAGTGATATCAACTCGTGATTTATGGAAAACCTTATAGGAGTCAAGATACCTTTTGTAACAGTATGCTTTCGAACTAATCCATGCTTCAGCAAGGACTTTTACGGGTTATAACGTGGCCTGGTTCACGGTTCAAGAAACAAAGGATAAAGGCTCAAAATTTATTTGTACCCACCCGCTCTTCGTGATGTTCTTCAGTCCTATGCTCAGTTAATTGCATGTTTAGAATCCCATTTGAGTTTTAGAATATTGTCCTTGATGTTCTGGTGATGGTTCGGATACTGATAGTTTATTTTGAATAGGCAGTCATCTTTTTTGTCGAGGATTTGTAGGACCTCTTTCTTTACTATCCTTGTCTTTTGCTTGAACTGTTTCTTTTTATGGTTACAATCAGCGGATGCCCCAGTTTTTTCCTTAAGTTTCCTTCATAGGTTTTAACTTAGAGGGATTTTCTTTTGAACAATAATGACTACCTCTTCTTAATGATTATGCGGAACCATCACCATCTTCTGATTTGGAAGGACGTCTTCGATGCCATTCATTATGTATGAAGTAGAATATTGCGACTGAATGCACATCCGAATTAACTGAGCAAACCGCCCTACCCCAGGTTATGATTAAGGGTTTTAATTTGTGTGAAAATAAAAACTCCTACTTCTTAGGCTCAAAGGGGTTGACTAGGGATTATCTTCCTTATTACTCCACTGTTAAGGATTTGAAACAACGCCTGTACATCGTCAGCAAGGTCTGTTCAAAAGAACACTGTATAGATTGTGGTATCATTGTTGTCCGTTACTCTACTGGGGAATTAACTCCGGAGGTGAACTACATATCTGGTCAGTCTACAGGCTGCATCGCGACTTATTGGGGAAAGGTGAAATTGACCGAAACTGGTCAGGTCCAGGTTTTACCGTGTTATAAACTGTCGTCTGGAGGTAAGAGAAAATAAACCTGGATGGTGAGGTTATGAGATGGAACCTGGATAATAGGGTTACTTCGATATGAAAGCATGGATAGTAGGGCTGTCAGAAGGAAGCTGGGAAGTAGGGTTTATTAGAAATGAAAGCCTGGATAGCAGGGCTGTGAGAAGGAACCTGGATAGTAGGGTTACTTTAAGATGAAAGCCTGGATAGTAGAACTGTGAGAAGGAACCTGGATAGTAGGGTTACTTTGAAATGAAAGCTTAGATAGTAGGGCTGTGAGAAGGAACCTGGATAGTAGGGTTACTTCGAAATCAAAGCTTGGATAGTAGGGCTGTGAGAAGGAACCTGGATCGTAGGGTTACTTCGATATGAAAGCTTGGATATTAGGGTTGTGAGAAGGAACCTGGATCGTAGGGTTACTTCAAAATAAAAGCCTGGATAATAGGGCTGTGAGAAGGAACCTGGGTTGTAGGGTTTCTTCGAAATGAAAGCCTGGATATTAGTGCTATGAGAAGGAACCTAGATAGTAAGGTTACTTCGAAATGAAAGCCTGGATAGTAGGGCTGTGAGAAGGAAACTGGATAGTAGGGTTACTTCGATATGAAAGCCTGGATAGTAGGGCTGTAAGATGGAACCTGGGTCGTAGGGTTTCTTCGAAATGAAAGCCTGGATAGTAGGGCTATGAGAAGGAACCTGGATAGTAGGGTTACTTCGAAATGAAAGCCTAGATAATAGGGCTGTGAGAAGGAACCTGGATAGTAGGGTTTCTTCGAAATGAAAGCCTGAATAGTAGGGCTGTGAGAAGGAACCTGGGTCGTAGGGTTACTTCGATATGAAAGCCTAGATAGTAGGGCTGTGAGAAGGAACCTGGATAGTAGGGTTACTTCGAAATGAAAGCCTGGATAGTAGGGCTTTGAGAAGGAACCTGGATAGTAGGGTTACTTCGAAATGAAGTCGGGGATAGTAGGGCTGTGAGAAGTAACCTGTATAGTAGGGTTACTTCGATATGAAAGCTGGATAGTAGGGTTGTGAGAAGGAACCTGGGTCGTAGGTTTCTTTAAAATGAAATCCTGGATAGTAGGGCTATGAGAAGGAACCTGGATAGTAGGGTTACTTCGAAATGAAAGCCTGGATAGTAGGGTTGTGAGAAGGAACCTGGGTCGTAGGATTACTTCGAAATGAGAGCCTGGATAATAGGGTTGTGAGAAGGAACCTGGGTCGTAGGGTTTCTTTGATATGAAAGCCTGGATTGTAGGGTTGTGAGAAGGAACCTGGGTCGTAGGGTTTCTTCGATATGAAATCCTAGATAGTAGGGTTGTGAGAAGGAACCTTGATAGTAGGGTTACATCGATATGAAAGCTTGGATAGTATGGCTGTGAGAAGGAACCTGGGTCATAGGGTTTCTTCGATATGAAAGCCTGAATAGTAGGGCTGTGATAAGGAACCTAGATAGTAGGGTTACTTCGATATGAAAGCCTAGATAGTAGGGATGTGAGAAGGAACCTAGATAGTAGGGTTACTTCGATATGAAAGCCTAGATAGTAGGGATGTAAGAAGGAACCTAGATAGTAGGGTTACTTCGAAATGAAATCCGGGATAGTAGGGCTGTGAGAAGTAACCTGGATAGTAGGATCACTTCGATATGAAAGCCTGGATAGTAGGGTTGTGAGAAGGAACCTGGGTCGTAGGTTTCTTTAAAATGAAATCCTGGATAGTAGGGCTATGAGAAGGAACCTGGATAGTAGGGTTACTTCAAAATGAAAGCCTGGATAGTAGGGCTGTGAGAAGGAACCTGGGTCGTAGGGTTACTTCGAAATGAGAGCCTGGATAGTAGGGCTGTGAGAAGGAACCTGAGTCGTAGGGTTTATTTGATATGAAAGCCTGGATTGTAGGGTTGTGATAAGGAACCTAGGTCGTAGGGTTTCTTCGATATGAAATCCTAGATAGTAGGGATGTGAGAAGGTACCTGGATAGTAGGGTTACATCGAAATGAAAGCCTGGATAGTATGGCTGTGAGAAGGAACCTGGTTCGTAAGGTTTCTTCGATATGAAAGCCTGAATAGTGGGGCTGTGATAAGGAACCTGGATAGTAGGGTTACTTCGATATGAAAGCCTAGATAGTAGGGCTGTGAGAAGGAACCTAGATAGTAGGGTTACTTCGAAATGAAAGTATGGATAGTAGGGATATGAGAAGGAACCTGGATAGTATGTGTTGTACCACAAAATTTACCCTCCCATATTTCCCAAGACATGTCAAGAATAATCTCCAAGTGGCTCAAGTTAGCTCAAGAGTTAGACAGTCAAATTACCTCCTAAGACAGTCCATTCAAAATTAGGGTTTTGTGTTGCACCAAGGTCCTTGCATCCAAATGGCCTCAAATGCTCCCCATTGTCCTAATATGTTCTCAAGGTCATCCATGTCAAATTTCAAGCCTTGCAGAGGAAGTTTGGTCAGTCACTTGCTCAAGAGGTCCAAAAATCGACTATGCTAGGGCAAAAGTCAACTGTGACCTACAAATAGTTAAATCTCAAGATTTTTTGTCAACATTCTCATTTTGAAGGATAATTCATCATTTTATCAAGGGTTGATCATGATTCATCAAGGATTTCTCAAGATTCATCAAGATTCAAAAGTTGCTAAATTAGGGTTTTATAGGAAAAGTCAACTCAACTTTGACAAAGCATAACTTTCTCATACGTTATAATAAATGACCCATCCAAAGCTCATTTCGAAGAGTATGCAATATTCTACAATCCATATTCACATCCCAAGATCAAGAAATGCTCTCACAAAAAGTTATAAATTTGGACATTATAGGTCATTTTTGAAAGTCAACAAAAACACTTTTTTTTCCAAAACTTATAACTTGAGCATGGAATATCAAAATGAGATGATACCAATAGGGTTTGTTAGAGGACATCTCAAGGTTTCTAAAAAGTCAAAGAACACTTCCAAAAGTTCAAAATTGAAGAAGTTATGGATTGTTGAAGTTGGGCATTTTTCCAAAATTGCCAAAAGTCAACTATCCCCAAAACTTCAAATTTTGCCAAATGGGCCCACTTTTTTCCACTTGATTTGATCTTGTCATACAAAACACGTGTCCTATCTTCAGTTTCATATCCATTCATTAATTTTTCAATTTTATTAAATTTTTATTGAATTAATTCATTTTAAATCAATATTAATTAAAATAAAATCCAAAAATTGATGGAATAAGATCTTTTTGATCATTACAGGTTTTAATTATCATGATACACCCAATAAAATTCGTGGCAAGCCATATCATGCACAAAATCTATGATTTGGAACAATTTTGGAAGCTTTGTTAATGGTGATCAAATCATATCTTCAATCTTCAATGCACATGGATTCAAGCCCAAAGATTTAACCTAATTCATTTCAATATACTCACACAATCTAGACATACAAAGGACACGACCTGAAGCTGCCCAAAATCGAAAAACCAAAACTGAAAAAAGCTTGGAAAAAGTGGAGATCAAAACCTTGGTTGGAGGCGAATTCAATCCAAAAACTCAACACCATCTCCTTGCCTGACGTCCACTGAAGCGATTACAATCAAAATCAAGTCCTGAAACCACCTGAAAAGCGCTGTAAGTGTTCTTGAACATAGCCCTGTACATGAAATCGTGAATCCATGTTCTTGCATCTTTTTGCCAATTTTTTTGTACAATCATGCTTAACATCCAATTTCCAACATTTCTACATTATTTGATTTTGTTTTCATGGCCTGTAACGTGACACCCGAACCTAGGGTTTCCATTCCTTGTTTTTAGGCGTTGGCTATGCAGGAAAAATTGGGAGAAACCATGGACATGGTTGTATTCAGGGAGGAGGGACGAACATGATGATGGTCCCCATTTGCATTTTTATGGCCTGTAGTGCATTTTAGGACGAACCTGGGAATTTAGCTGCGGATAAAATCCGCAGGTAAATGTCCAGGCTTTTCCAACGAAGAAGACAATCACGTGTCTTCTCCTGATTGGTTGATTCAAACAGCACGCCACTTTTTTTATTTTTCCAGCATAATAATTGAATTTCCAATATAATATTCATTGTGTGTTCCACTAACAATAAAACACGTTGGTTGAGTTGGCAAGCAGGTTAGTGTATTGTCTAATGGGACCTAGGTTCGAATCCCAGGTCCCCCAATGCCTTTGTATTATTTTGTTTCAAATTATTCCATGCAGCATACCAAGCTTAGTACACCATGCATCATCGCCTGATCTTCTGCCAGATGGCCTTCAGGCCAAATCCAAGGGTCTAGATTGAGCAACCACCATACTCTCCAGTCAATGCATGCGCATGGGATGGTGAAAGTCAAAGCAGGATGGTTTGGATTGGGCTTCAGAATTGTTATCCTCACCTTCAAATCAGGCCCACACCCCCTGGGTTATTTCTTTTCTCTTTTATATTTCTATTTATTTAATTGATCTATTAATTATTTTTTTACCAAATAATTGATTTTCCCTCATAAAAATCAGAAAATAAAAAAATATTAATTTATTAAAATTAAATTCACTTTTATTTTTGTAAATAAATATTAATCAATTAACTTAGTTTTAAATAGGTTTAACATTTAACATTTTTTGCAATAAATTAAAATTATTTTAGAATATTAGGTTTTAACAAGTTTAATCAATTTTATTTTATTTCCTTAAATAAAAAAAATCCAAAAATGTTTTTATTAATTAATTAATTAATTTTGACCTAATTTAATTCCCATTTAATTCAAAAAATAACCAAAACATGCTTTCTTTTCAAAAAGGGTCAAAACCCTAAAAAATGTGCCGTCTTAATTTCTTGCACGCGATCTAATTTTATTCTAATATTGTAATTGCTTCCGGTATGTAATAGCTTTTAATTAGGACTTTAATTATTTATCGCTCTATTTTACTTCCCGCAATTTAAATTAAAGGGTTTATTTTTGGCGATGTAAATACCCGACGCCTTGTAATATTTTAGATTTAATTTCCGCAACTATACACTGATAGATGTTTGATAATAGGGAATGCATGACAAGATCCAATGTATGACCTTAAAATCAACATAGATAACCCATGACATGTACAAAGATAAATAACTGAAAAACAATACACTCGCACATGTGCACTCTTAGGGTACACCCCACTTGGTTGCCTTCAAAAGTGGCCATTGAGTATAGGAAGTTTTAGAGGTCGCCCTCTTGTCCAAAGATCATAAGTTGCCTTGAAACGGTTGCCTCGGAAAAAATGATCTAAGACATTAGGGTTACCGCTAAGGCATTCTAACATTGCTTTAGTGACCACACGTCCCTTAATCGAATTGACCCTTAAAACTCCAACGACGGTGCTACCTACTCATCAATAGTGGGATATCATTGTCTTAAGGACATTTGCACAGATTAATTCCTTTTTCAAGTAGGTAGATGGTTCTTAAGTACTTGCTCCTTTTAAAACAAAACAAAACTTTTCGCACTTACACCTTTCAAACAAAAACTCTTTCAAACCCACAAACACAAAGAAAAGCAAAATTTTGAAAACATTTTGAGCAAGTACCTAAGAGCCCGTGGATAACCACATATAGAAAGGGTGCTAACACCTTCCCTTTCTATAATCTACCTCCCGAGCCCGAGAAACATCTCGAAAAAGGAATTTTTCTGTGCTTTTTTCCTTTCCTTGTTGGATAAAATAAAAGACGGTGGCGAATCTTGCTCACTGCGACATTTTGCGAAAACAAACACAAAACGTGAACCAGCATTCCAAAATAGTCAGTTCTCATTCCCACCGATCACAGAACTGGAGACTCTGCTGGGGAATTAATGAGTGAGGTGTACCTTAGGATTAGATCATTGTGTTTTCAATTGTATGCTTTGTATGATTTATATTTATGGGCTTGTATCGGAGTTCTATAGATCCTAACCCGGATCTGGGGATACCCTTTAGGTAAGTAGCAATAAACTGTGAGGGAACTGTCTGGCGTAGACCGACACGATTGAAGTAGTAGCTACGTTGGTGTGGCACTTTAGTCTGTACCGATATCCCTTGTGTTGGAACGAGGAGAATATGGGTCTTCTAAGGGGTCATTAAGCACCAACTGACCTTAGAACCTTAAATTGACCAACTTGGCCATAGAACAGTAGCAGTATGCTACACTCATTGAGACCAAACTCTCGCGATGATTCCGGCCGCAAGAAAAGGTTGCTAAACTGGAATTATGACCGATCGAGGGTGGTCAGTGATATTGAGATCCTCTAGAACCCGATTACTATTACTAGGACAGGTTGAACCAACTAAACTGAAAGAGGGTAATACCTAAACTCCATGCCGGCCTGAAATGTAAGGGCTATTGTGTGACTTGTGTGCCTTCAAAACTTGAACTACTTGCACATTCTTGGTATCTGACAACATGAGTTCCTTGCAGGTTTTGTTTACAGTCCTTATCCAATAATTTGGATTTATTGCAGGGTTTACTTACATCACCTCACACTTTTGCTTAAACACATAGCATACACATCATAACATCATGCCTTAACATTTCCTTAACCATTTCAAGGATCTCAAGGGTCTGTGATGCAGGTTATGGTAAATCAAAGGTCTAGCAAGGGGCAAAGGGATTTATTTTCCTCTAGCCAAGGTTGTCTAGAAATCAAAACACGATAATTTGAGTCAGGGGCTATGACCCACTCGATATGGTGAGCTTGACTCTTAAAGAAGGACTCTTAACAACATGAAGTTTCTTCAATCAAAGCTGCAAAATTCAAATTCTAACAAGTTTCTTGTTTACCCCGAGAGATTCTTGAAAACATGCATCCACATAACATACATCCACATCTTGACAGATTTTCCCTTTCAGGTTTCCTTATTCTCCTACTGTTTATTTCAGTAGAGATGGCCCTAGAGAGAACTGTCAAAGATATCCAGGCTCAAAACGCTCAACTTCAAGAGATGTTCTTGAACCTATCCCAGGCGGCATCAGGAATGATCAGTTGGAAGGGCTACAAATTGAGTTGGCAACAATGAAGATTCAGATGATGGGACAGCTGGTGGGCCAGATGGCTCTCATTCAAGACCTGACTCAAAGACAAGAAAAGCTCAAGGTCCTCGTCAACAAACTACTTAAAAATAACCAAGTGGGGAAAACAACTAGGGTTGAAGATCAAGTCATCATTCAACCTCCTTTGAGACAAGAAGACAAGGGAAAAACTCCCCAGCTTGCTTCAGGGTCACAAGCCCAACAACAACCTCGCCAGCGTCAACGGGGTAATCGGCGTAAGCAAAATACATCTGGAAGACATTTCACTGAGACTGATATACCATCATCTCTAATACTGAAACACTTGTTGGAGGTCAATCTGATTCCTTTAAAGGATCCTCTCCGGAATCCCAATACCTCGGCTCCTGGCTATCACCCCGATGCATTTTGTGTATACCACTCCTATAGTCCTGGACATGACAACGACGACTGTTGGGCTTTGAAAAACAAGATCCAAGACTTGATTGACAGAAGAGTGCTAGAATTCATGCCGGATGGTGATATGAAAATCTCCCGCTGAGGGTTCTCCACCTCAAATGACTAGTTCAAACTAAGAGACTTTTGCTCATTAAAATTTTCAAGTTGTAATTTTCTTTTGACTGTTCGAACATTTATTCATGTCAAACTTTATTACTTTACCAATGCATTGCATATGTCTGTTTTGAATCAATCCATTCGTATTTCACTATATTCAAATTGCTTTCATTTTTTGTGATGATCAACTCTCGATTAAAAAAATTCTAAGCCTTTAGAGGGAGGATGACAAAAATGATATCAAAATCTCTACAGTATGCTTTTGAACGGACCCCGCTGACGAGGTACATGCATTGTTTCAAATCCCAAACAGTGGAGTTATAAGGAAGATAATCCCTAATCAACCCCTTTGAGCCAAAGAAGTTGGAGTTTTTCTTTTCACAAATTAAAACCCTTAATCACAACCCGGGGCAGGGTAGTTTTCTCAGTTAATTCAGATGCACAATGAATGGCATCGAAGACGTCCTTCCAAAACAAGAGACGGTGATGGTTCCTTATAATCGTCAGGACAAGCAGTCGTTATCTCTCAGAAATAAAAGCCCATTAAGTCAAAACCTGTGAAGGAGACTTAAGAAAAATGGGGCATCCCGCTGACTGTAATCACAAAAAGAAACAGTTCAGGCAAAAAACAGGGATAATAAAAACCAAAAAGAAAGAGATCATGCAAACTCTCAGCAAAATGACTGCCTGTCCAAAATAAATTGTCAGTATCTGAACCATCACTGGTATATCAGAACAAAGACTCAAACAAGATCTAATGCACGATTAGCTGAGTTTAGGATCGAAGAACATCACGAAGAACGAGTGGGTACAGATAAAATTTGAGCCTTTATCCTTTGTTTCTTAAACTGTGAACCAGGCCATGTTATAACCCTTAAAAGTCCTAGCTGAAGCATGGGTTAGTTCGAAAGCATACTGTTACAAAAGGTATCCTGACTCCTGTAGGGTTTGCTGTAAAATCCTGAGTTGACATCACATTTTACAAAAAAATTCGCTTATTTTATTGAAAACTGCATTTTCAAAAACTTCAAGACAGACATAACCTTTGCATTCTTAAAATAACATTGTTTGCATATGACCATTTGTTCAAATAGCAGAGAAATTCGCGCGACGAATATCTAATGAACAAAAAACCTTCTCAATAAAAGGATCACCTCAAGTGGAAAAAAACACTTCCAACCAAGAGGTACGACATGATCATTGTCCATCATCTGGGACAGTCAAGTCAAGATTCAAAGAATCTCTCAAAGATGCCAGGGGAAAATATCCATCTGAGTCACTTGGGCATTAGACATGAATTCCAGCAGCGAATCTTGCACGATCAAATGAAGATCTTCTGGTAGTATGGCAACACAACACTACCGACAGTGACGCCTCCCTACATCTTGAGAGCATGGACATAGTCAGAAAATACCACGCATGAATAAAGACCCGCTAAGTTGACTGGCGTAGGCAAAATATAAGGGCTTCCCGGCGAACCAAAAGGGTTCGGGCAAAAAAGGGATGAAAATGAAAAAATTGTACACCCGACAAGTCGAAAACCTGAAAAGGCGGCTTGGGCAAAAAAGGTATCCCGGTGGACTGAAAACCCGAAAGGGCGGTCCAGGCAAAAATTAGGGATCAAAGCGTACGACTATGTCTCGTCATCTCGTCACTGGCTTACCAGAAGAAGACTTGTCATTTTGACCGAAAGATACCAAGCACCTCATAGGTGGGGATAATACTCGATCCACAGGGCCTCCGCAGGCACCTTCTCCCGCAGAAACAGGGGCAAATAAGAATTGTCTGAACTGTATAATTGCTCTGTCCACCAGGTACTAAGGTAGTTTCAGCTGAAGAGTATGGCTAAGATACCTTCACTCCCCGCAGAGTAAGGAAGTAATGGTAGCTCTCCCCAAGCAGAGTTAGTCTACCATCAGCCCTAAAAAGGCTTGGCATCCCCAGAAGGTCTTAATATTCCCCAGCGGAGTATAAGAATATTCTCCAACAAATATAAAAGTATCCCCGACAATCTTAATGTTCCTCAGCGGAGTATAAAAATGTTCCCCGACAGAATACAAGATACCTCAGTGGAGTTAATACTTTCCCAGCACGGTCTGAAAAAACTTCCCCAACGGAGTTGAGGCATCATCCCCAGTTGACTTTGGAAGCTTACCCCCAGCAGAGTACAAAATAAATCTCCCCAGCCAAATTCAGAGGGTTATCCCCACAAGAGTCTAACAGGGTTATCCCTAGCAAGTCGCAACTGAAAGATCATCCACAACGAAGTTCTTTCTTTCCCCGAACAGGAGTTCAATCCTCAACAGATTCAATATCACCAGCAACGGTAATCCATCCCCAACGGAGTTTATCAGCAGAATCCCCAGCGGAGTTTATCGTTAAAAGCTTCAGCAGAATATCTCTCCCCACAGAGTAATTCCCCATAGAGTAATCTCTTCATCAGTTTATTCCCCAACGGAGTTATCCTCTCCTGCAGGTTTATTCTCACAATCATCTCCATTCATCATACCCAGCAGAAACGAAGAACTCAACTCTATTCTCCAGCAGCTCTGGGATTTATTTTCCCCAGCTAAAACATCACATTTTCATACATCATGATACATGCATATACGCATCATACCATACAATCTCATTTATGTTGAGAACATCATTGCTTGATCCATCTCATGCATTGCATATGACTGACCTTTACCTTTCAGGAAAGATGCAGTTAAGTTCTCAACTTAATCGAAGACTTGACCGGTTCTTAAATCTCAACTGAATTATCCTCGGTTGAATTTCAGATAAGGTTCTCAATCTCGACAATTTTCCTTCATGATAGTGTGGACGAGTTCTACAATCTCAACGGTATACTATGTTGAGCACTAGTCAGTTCCTAGATCTTGATGTTTTCCTCCATTATAGTGTGGACGAGTTCTGTAATCTCAACGGTATACTACGTTGAAGACTAGATAGTTCCTAGATCTTGATGAAGATGTTTCCCTATGTCATAGTATGGATGAGTACTATAAACTCAACGGTATACTACGTTGAGCAATAGTCAGTTCCTAGATCTTGATGTTTTCCTCCGTCATAGTGTGGACAAGTTCTCTAATTTCAACGGTATACTACGTTGAAGACCAGACAGTTCCTAGATCTTGATGAAGATGTTTCCCTACGTCATAGTATGGACGAGTGCTTTAACCTCAACGGTATACTACGTTGAGCACTAGTCAGTTCCTAGATCTTGATGTTTTCCTCCGTCATAGTGTGGACGAGTTCTACAATCTCAACGGTATACTACGTTGAAGACCAGACAGTTCCTAAATCTTAATGAAGATGTTTCCCTATGTCATAGTATGGGCGAGTGCTATAACCTCAACGGTATACTATGTTGAGCACTAGTCAGTTCCTAGATCTTGATGTTTTCCTCCGTCATAGTGTGGACGAGTTCTCTAATTTCAACGGTATACTACGTTGAAGACCAGACAGTTCCTAGATCTTGATGAAGATGTTTCCCTACGTCATAGTGTGGACGAGTGCTATAGCCTCAACGGTATACTACATTGAGCACTAGTCAGTTCCTAGATCTTGATGTTTTCCTCCGTCATAATGTGGACGAGTTCTCTAATTTCAACGGTATACTACGTTGAAGACCAGACAATTCCTAGATCTTGATGTTTTCCTCCGTCATAGTATGGACGAGTGCTATAACCTCAACGGTATAATACGTTGAGCACTAGTCAGTTCCTAGATCTTGATGTTTTCCTCCGTCATAGTGTGGACGAGTTCTCTAATTTCAATGGTATACTCCGTTGAAGACCAGATAGTTCCTAGATCTTGATGAAGATGTTTCCCCACGTCATAGTATGGACGAGTGCTATAACCTCAACGGTATACTACGTTGAGCACTAGCCAGTTCCTAGATCTTGATGTTTTCCTCCATCAAGGTGTGGACGAGTTCTCTAATTTCAATGGTATACTCCGTTGAAGACCAGACAGTTCCTAGATCTTGATGAAGATGTTTCCCTATGTCATAGTGTGGACGAGCGTTATAACCTCAATGGTATACTACGTTGAGCATTAGTCAGTTCCTAGATCTTGATGTTTTCCTCCGTCAAAGTGTGGACGAGTTCTACCATCTCAACGATATACTACGTTGAAGACTAGACAGTTCCTAGATCTTGATGAAGATGTTTCCCCCCAATTGAATTATGGACAGGTTCTTAAGACTCAGCCGAGGCATTCTCTCAGTTGAAGTATAGGCAAGTTCCTAAATCTCAAACAAAAGTTAGACTTCCCCAGCGGAATCTTCTACAACAACAGGTATGCAAGTTCTCGCTAAGGAATTTCTTATGCGATCGACACTCCTGCAGATGGCATCTGTAAGCCCATCCTCCTACCAACAATCTCCAAATGGCATCTATAAGCCCATTCCCGACATCACAATGCTGATACTACACCATGCGAGTGCAAATTTCTGGGCACTCTAGTGTTCAATTATCTTCCACCTTCGGATCACGAAAGGCTCGAAAGCCAATCTATATCCTCAGGTTTAAGAAAATTGAACAGGGGAAACTGTTGTACCCCAAAATTTTCCCTCCCATATTTCCCAAGACATGTCAAGAATAATCTCCAAGTGGCTCAAGTTAGCTCAAGAGTTGGACAGTCAAATCACCTCCTAAGGCAGTCAATTCAAAATTAGGGTTTTGTGTTGCACCAAGGTCCTTGCATCAAAATGGCCTAAAATTCTCCCCATTGTCCTAATATGTTCTCAAGGCCATCCATGTCAAATTTCAAGCCTTGTAGAGGAAGTTTGGTCAGTCACTTGCTTAAGAGGTCCAAAAATCGACTGTGATAGGGCAAAAGTCAACTGTGACCTACAAATAATCAAACCTCAAGATTTTTTGTCAACATTCTCATTTTGAAGGATAATTCATCATTTGATCAAGGGTTGATCATGATTCATCAAGGATTGCTCAAGATTCATCAAGATTAAAAAGTTGCTAAATTAGGATTTTGTTGGAAAAGTCAACTCAACTTTGACCAAGCATAAATTTCTCATACTTTATGAGAAATGACCCATCCAAAGCTCATTTTGAATAGGATTAAATTTCCTAAAATCCATCTTCACACCCCAATATCAAGAAATGCTCTCACAAAAAGTTAAAAATTTGGACATTATAGGTCATTTTTGAAAGTCAACAAAAACACTTTTTTCCAAAAACTTATAACTTGAGCATGGAATATAAAAATGAGATGAGACTAAAAGGGTTGGTTATAGGACATCTAAAGGTTTCTAAAAAGTCCAAGAACACTTCCAAAAGTTCAAAATAGAAGAAGTTATGCATTGTTGAAGTTGGACATTTTTCCAAAATTGCCAAAAGTCAACTATCCCCAAAACATCAAATTTTGCCAAATGGACCCACTTTTTTCCACTTGATTTGATCTTGTCACACCACACACGTGTCCTATCTTAAGTTTCATGTCCATTCATTATTTTTTCTATTTTATTTAATTTTTATTGAATTAATTCATTTTAAATCAATATTAATTCAAATAAAATCCAAAAATTGATGGAATAAGATCTTTTTGATCATTACAGGTTTTAATTATCATGATACACCCAATCAAATTCGTGCCAAGCCATATCATGCACAAAATCTTTGATTTGGAACAATTTTGGAAGCTTTGTTAATGGTGATCAAATCATATCTTCAATATTCAATGCACATGGATTCAAGCCCAAAGATTTAACCTAATTCATTCCAATATACTCACACAAGCTAGACATACAAAGGACACGACCTGAAGCTGCCCAAAACCGAAAAACCAAAACTGAAAAAAGCTTGGAAAAAGTGGAGATCAAAACCTTGGTTGGAGGCGAATTCAATCCAAAAACTCAACACCATCTCCTTGCCTGACGTCCACTGAAGCGATTACAATCAAAATCAAGTCCTGAAACCACCTGAAAAGCGCTATAAGTGTTCTTGAACATAGCCCTGTACATGAAATCGTGAATCCATGTTCTTGCATCTTTTTGCCAATTTTTTTGTACAATCATGCTTAACGTCCAATTTCCAACATTTCTACTTTATTTGATTTTGTTTTCATGGCCTGTAACGTAACACCCGAACCTAGGGTTTCCATTCCTTTTTTTTAGGCGTTTTCTATGCAGGAAAAATTGGGACAAACCATGGACATGGTTGTATTCATGGAGGAGGGACGAACATGATGATGGTCCCCGTTTTCATTTTTATGGCCTGTAGTGCATTTTAGGACGAACTTGGGAATTTAGCTGCGGATAAAATCCGCAGGTAAATGTCCAGGCTTTTCCAACGAAGAAGACGATCATGTGTCTTCTCCTGATTGTTTGATTCAAACAGCACGCCACTTTTTTTATTTTTCCAACATAATAATTGAATTTCCAATATAATATTCATTGTGTGTTCCACTAACAATAAAACACGTTGGTTGAGTTGGCAAGCGGGTTAGTGTATTGTCTAATGGGACTTGGGTTCGAATCCCAGGTCCCCCAATGCCTTTGTATTATTTTGTTTCAAATTATTCCATGCATCATACCAAGCTTAGTACACCATGCATCATCGCCTGATCTTCTGCCAGATGGCCTTCAGGCCAAATCCAAGGGTCTAGATTGAGCAACCACCATACTCTCCAGTCAATTCATGCGCATGGGTTGGTGAAAGTCAAAGCAGGATGGTTTGGATTGGGCTTCAGAATTGCTATCCTCACCTTCAAATCAGGCCCACACCCCCTGGGTTATTTCTTTTCTCTTTTATATTTCTATTTATTTAATTGTTCTATTAATTATTTTTTTACCAAATAATTTATTTTTCCTCATAAAAATCAAAAAATAAAAAAATATTATTTTATTAAAATTAAATTCACTTTTATTTTTGTAAATAAATATTAATCAATTAACTTAGTTTTAAATAGGTTTAACATTTAACATTTTTTGCAATAAATTAAAATTAATTTAGAATATTAGGTTTTAACAAGTTTAATCTATTTTATTTTATTTCCTTAAATAAAAAAAATCTAAAAATGTTTTAATTAATTAATTAATTAATTTTGACCTAATTTAATTCCCATTTAATTCAAAAAATAACCAAAACATGCTTTCTTTTCAAAAAGGGTCAAAACCCTAAAAAATGTGCCATCTTAATTTCTTGCACGCGATCCAATTTTATTCCAATATTGTAATTGCTTCCGGTGTGTAATAGCTTTTAATTAGGACTTTAATTATTTATCGCTCTATTTTACTTCCCGCAATTTAAATTAAAGGGTTTGTTTTTGGCGATGTAAATACCCGACGCCTTGTAATAGTTTAGATTTAATTTCCGCAACTATACACTGTTAGATGTTTGATAATAGGGAATGCATGACAAGATCCAATGTATGAACTTAAAATCAACATAGATAACCCATGATATGTACAAAGATAAATAACTGAAAAACAATACACTCGCACATGCGCACTCTTAGGGTACACCCCACTTGGTTGCCTTCGAAAGTGGTCATTGAGTATAGGAAGTTTTAGAGGTCGCCCTCTTGTCCAAAGATCATAAGTTGCCTCGAAACGGTTGCCTCGGAAAAAATGATCTAAGACATTAGGGTTACCGCTAAGGCATTCTAAAATTGCTTTAGTGACCACACGTCTCTTAATCGAATTGACCCTTAAAACTCCAACGACGGTGCTACCTACTCATCAATAGTGGGATAGCATTTTCTTAAGGACATTTGCACAAATTAATTCCTTTTTCGAGTAGGTAGGTGGTTCTTAAGTACTTTCTCCTTTTAAAACAAAAAAAAACTTTTCGAACTTACACCTTTCAAACAAAAACTCTTTCAAACCCACAAACACAAAGAAAAGCAAAATTTTGAAAACACTTTGAGCAAGTACCTAAGAGCCCGTGGATAACCACAAATAGAAAGGGTGCTAACACCTTCCCTTTCTATAATCTACCTCCCGAGCCCGAGAAACATCTCGAAAAAGGAATTTTTCAGTGCTTTTTTCCTTTCCTTGTTGGATAAAATAAAAGACGGTGGAGACTCTTGCTCACTGCGACATTTTGCGAAAACAAATGCAAAACGCGAACCAGCATTCCAAAACAGTCATTTCTCATTTCCACCGATCACAGTAGGGTTACTTCTAAATGAAATCTTGGATAGTAGGGATGTGAGAAGGAACCTGAATAGTAGGGTTAGTTCGATATGAAATCCTGGATAGTAGGGCTGTGAGAAGGAACCTGGGTCATAGGTTTTCTTCGAAATGAAAGCCTGGATAGTATGGCTATGAGAAGGAACCTGGATATTAGGGTTACTTCGAAATGAATGCCTGCATAGTAGGCTATGAGAAGGAACCTGGATAGTAAGGTTTCTTCTAAATGAGAGCCTGGATAGTAGGGCTGTGAGAAGGAACCTGGATAGTAGGGTTACTTAGATATGAAATCCTGGATAGTAGGGTTGTGAGAAGGAACCTGGGTCGTAGGGTTTCTCCCAAATGAAAGCCTGGATAGTAGGGCTATGAGAAGGAACCTAGATAGTAGGGTTACTTCGAAATGAAAGCCTGGATAGTAGGGCTGTGGGAAGGAACCTGGATCGTAGGGTTACTTCGATATGAAAGCTTGGATAGTAGGGATGTGAGAAGGAACCTGGATAGTAGGGTTACTTCGACATGAAAGCCTAGATAGTAGGGTTGTGAGAAGGAACCTGGGTCGTAGGGTTTCTTTGAAATGAAAGCCTGGATAGTAGGGCTATGAGAAGGAACCTAGATAGTAGGGTTACTTCGAAATGAAAGCCTGGATAGTAGGGCTGTGGGAAGGAATCTGTATCGTAGGGTTACTTCGATATGAAAGCTTGGATAATAGGGATGTGAGAAGGAACCTGGATAGTAGCGTTACTTCGATATGAAAGCCTGGATAATAGGGCTGTGAGAAGGAACCTGGATAGTAGGGTTACTTCGAAATGAAAGCCTGGATAGTAGGGTTATGAGAAGGAACCTGGATAGTAGGGTTACTTCGAAATGAAAGCCTGGATAGTAGGGCTTATGGGAAGGAACCTGGGTCGTAGGGTTACTTCGTGGGGAGTTTGGGTAAAATTGCATCTGAACCGAGAAGGAACCTAGGTAAGGTTGCTTCCTGAGGAGTTTGGGTAAAATTGTATCTGAACCGTGAAGGAACCTAGGTAAGGTTGCTTCGTGGGGAGTTTGGGTAAAACAACATCTGAACCGAGAAGGAACCTAGGTAAGGTTGCTTCGTGGGGAGTTTGGATAAAACTGCATCTGAACCGAGAAGGAATCTATGTAAGGTTGCTTTATGGGGAGTTTGGGTAAAACTGCATCTGAACCAAGAAGGAACCTAGGTAAGGTTGCTTCGTGGGGAGTTTGGGTAAAACTGCATCTGAACCGAGAAGGAACCTAGGTAAGGTGTCTTCGTGGGGAGTTTGGGTAAAACTACATCTGAACCGAGAAGGAACCTAGGTAAGGTTGCTTTGTGAGGAGTATGGGTAAAACTACATCGGAACCAAGAAGGAACCTAGGTAAGGTTGCTTCGTGGGGAGTTTTGGTAAAACTGCATCTGAACCGAGAAGGAACCTAAGTAAGTTTGCTTCGTGGGGAGTTTGGGTAAAACTGCATTTGAACCGAGAAGGAACGTAGGTAAGTTTTCTTCGTGAGGAGTCTGGGTAAAAATACATCGGAACCGAGAACGAAACTAGGTAAGGTTGCTTCGTGACGAACCCGTGTAAAGCTGCATTTGGTCGCGCAAATAATTACTCTGTTTAGTTTCAGGAGCTAATCTTAGACCTGCTGGAAATTGTTGATGATAACCACCTTTCCTGAAAAGGTACATGATTAATTGTATGTGATGCATGAAATGCATTGTATAACGATGTTCTCGAAATAAATGAGATTATGCTGTATGCAATATGTATGCGCACGTCATGATGTATGAACATGAAATGCTATTGTGACATATCCGAGTGGGAAAATAAATCCCTGACCGCTGCTGGAGAGTAATGGAAATTGAGTTTCTAACTGTCGTAGAAAAAGTGGTTCTTCTACTTCCGCTGGAGATGGTGAACCAGAGATGTCTATGCTGAGGATTTGCCCCTTGTTTACGGATATTTTGCTGAGGAGAGACTCTGCTTGAGAACAACTCTGCGGGGGAATAATTCTGTTGGAGAGGGAAGCTTTCATAGCTGAAGGGATAAACTTTGTCGGGGATTGAGCTTCTGTATTAAGAGAAATAAACTCTGTTTAGGAGAAAACTGTATGACCCGCTTGCGATTATGAAATTCGGTCGGGGAATATAGATATCGATTCTCTGAAGGAACTTTGATGGGGAACGTAGCTCCTGTTTGGGGAAGCCGATGTCAAAGCTTTAGTTGCCTCTACTCTGTGGGAATGTAGATGTCACAGGGTCGTATGCTAAGGATACGACAATGACTTTGCATCAGTACTTTTCTGCCCCTGTACCTGCTGGAGAAAGTACCCGCGGAGGCTATGTGGATGGCTTGAGTGTTATCCCAACTCTTGGAGTCCTTGGTGAATGTAGATCAGGGTAATAAAACTTCTACTGATTGGACAAGTGACGAGATGACAGGACGTAGTCGTACTCTTCAAATACCTAACTTTTTCCTAGACCGCCCTTTCGGGTTTTCAGTCCACCGGGATACCCTTTTTTGCTCAAGCTTCCTTTTCAGGTTTTCGGCTTGCCGAGTCTACATATTTTTTTTTGTTTTTATCCCTAATTTTTGCCCGAACCTTTTTTGGATCGCCGGGATGTCCTAATTTTTTCCTAGGCCAGTCAACCTAGCGGGTCTTTGTTCATGCATAGTATTTTCCGTCTATGTCCTTGTTCACCGGGTACAGAGAATTGTCACTGTCCATAGTAGTAAGTGTTGCCACACTGCCAGAAGATGCTCGTTTGACCGTACATGATTCGTTGCTGGAATTCATGTCCAATGCCCCAAGTGATTTAGATGGAGATTTGTCCCTGGCTACTTGGCATCTTTGAGAGATTCCTTTAATCTTGACTTGACTGCCCCAGATGATGGACAATGATCCTGTCGTGCCCCTTGGTTGGAAGTGTTTTTCCACTTGAGGTGATCCTTTTCATTGAGAAGGTTTTTGTTCATCGAATATCCTTCGTGTGGATTTCTCTTCTGTTGAACAAATAGTCATATGCAAACAATGGTATTTTAAGAATGCAAAGCTTATGTCTGTCTTAAATTTTTTTTTTTGAAAATGCAATTTTTGAGTAAAACAGATTTTGCAAGAGAGTGATATCAACTCGTGATTTATGGAAAACCTTATAGGAGTCAAGATACCTTTTGTAACAGTATGCTTTCGAACTAATCCATGCTTCAGCAAGGACTTTTAAGGGTTATAACGTGGCCTGGTTCACGGTTCAAGAAACTAAGGATAAAGGCTCAAAACTTATTTGTACCCACCCGCTCTTCGTGATGTTCTTCAGTCCTATGCTCAGTTAATTGCATGTTTAGAATCCCAGTTGAGTTTTAGAATATTGTCCTTGATGTTCTGGTGATGGTTCGGATACTGACAGTTTATTTTGAATAGGCAGTCATCTTTTTTGTCGAGGATTTATAGGACCTCTTTCTTTACTATCCCTGTCTTTTGCTTGAACTGTTTATTTTTATGGTTACAATCAGCGGATGCCCCAGTTTTTTCCTTAAGTTTCCTTCATAGGTTTTAACTTAGAGGGATTTTCTTTTGAACAATAATGACTGCCTCTTCTTAATGATTATGCGGAACCATCACCATCTTCTGATTTGGAAGGACGTCTTCGATGCCATTCATTATGTATGAAGTAGAATATTGCGACTGAATGCACATTTGAATTAACTGAGCAAACCACCCTGCCCCAAGTTATGATTAAGGGTTTTAATTTGTGTGAAAATAAAAACTCCTACCTCTTAGGCTCAAAGGGGTTGACTAGGGATTATCTTCCTTATTACTCCACTGTTTAGAATTTGAAACAACTCCTGTACATCGTCAGCAAGATCTGTTCAAAAGCACACTGTATGGATTGTGGTATCATTTTTGTCATCCTCCCTCTAAAGGCTCGAAGCTTTTGATTGAGAGTTGAATATCACAAAAAGGAAAGCAGTTTAAATATAGTGAATACTAATGAATTGATTCAAAACAGACATATGCAATGCATTGATAAAGTAACAAAGTTTGACATGAATAAATATTTGAACAATCAAAAGAAAATTACAAATTGAAAATTCTGATGAATGAAAAGCCCTCTTGTCAGAACTTGTTACTTCAGATGGTGGGCCTTGGAGGAATGACAGAAAAATTCCAGTTGACCATCTTGTGTGAATTCCAATGCTCCTTCATCAACCAGGTCTTGAATTTTGTATTTCAACCTCCAACAATTGTCAGTATCATGCCCCGGGCTGTTGGAGTGGTATGCACATCTTGTATCAGGATTGTAGTTAGGGGAAGAAGTCTTGGGACTTGGATGAGGTCCTATCAATATAATCAGATTCATCCTCAACAAGTGTTGCAAAGCTTGAGACAACGACATGTTGAGTTTGGTAAACTGCCTTTTGGGTATATCTGGCTTACTTTGATTAACCCGTTGTTTTTGGAGAGGTTGTTGTTGGACCCGTGATGTGGTAGCAATTTGGAAAAGTCCACTCTTCACAAAACCAGCCTCTTGTCTTCTCGGGAGTTGATCAATGACTTGGTCCCCAACCTCAAATGTTTGCGTCATACGGCTGCAGCCGTCTTGATGAAGTTTCTTGATAATGGCTCTCATCTCTTCTTGTCCCTGGGCTAGGCCTTGGATAAGAGCCATCTGCCCCAGCATCTGGGTTCTCATCGCTTCTACCTCAGCTTGCAGTAGTTCCAACCGTTCGTCCTTATTGTCTTCAGGACTTTTCTTAGCCAGGTCTCCAGCGAGGAATGCTTTCAACTCTTCCTGCCCCTTGAATAGGTTTAGGAACATTTGCATGAATTGAGCCTCTTGAGTTTGGAAATCTCTGTTATCTTGTTGGAGAGCCATTTTCCTTGCTGAAATAAACAGCAAGAAAATGAGAGACCTGTACTGGAAGACCTGTTATGCAAATGACGTGTATGATATATGTATGCAATGTTTTCAAGGATCTCGCGGGGTAAACAAGAAAAGGTTAGAAGTTGAATTTTACAGCTTTGATTGAAGAACTTTGTATCATTGAGAGTCCTTCTACGAGAGTCAAGCTCACCATATCAAGTGGGTCATAGCCCCTGACTTAAGTTGTCATGTTTTGGTCTTTTGATGACATTGGCTAGAGGAAAATAAATCCCCTTTCCCCTTGCTAGACGTTTGGTTCATCATAACCTGCACCACAGGCCCTTGAGATCCTTGAAATGGTTAAGGAAATGCTATGGTATGATGTTATGATGTGTATGCTATGGGTTTAAGTAAAGGTGTGAAGTGATGTAAGCAAGTAAACCCTGCAATAAATCCAAGTTATTGGATAATAACTGTAAACAAAACCTGCAAGGAACTCATGTTGTCAGGTAATAAAACTTTGCAAGTAGTTTCAGTTGAAAGCACACAAGTGACACAAATAAACTTAGATTTAGGCTTGCATGTGTTTTAAGGTCATACCCTCTTGAAGTTTAGTTGGTTTCAAACCTGTCTTAGAAAAGTAACCGGGTTCTAAAGATTCTCAATATCACCGATCATCCTTTATTGGGAATTGTTTTAGCTCAAGCAATCTTTTCTTGCGGCCGAGATATCCTGAAAGTCTTATCTCAATGAGTGTAGCATCAAGTATCAACCAATCCCCAGCTTTATAACGAGGCCGGCTATCTCACTACTTTCTAATGGCCAAGTTTGTTCAACTAAGGTTCTAAGGTTCGTTAGTGCTTCACGACACCACGCGACGGCCTCGTATTCTCCTCGTTTCCACATGAAGGATACTGGTACCAACCAAAGTGTCACACCAACACAGCCATCGCTTAAACCATATCGGTCTACACCGTACAATCTCCATGATCTATTGCTGTTTACCTAAAAAGTGTCCCCAGATCTGGGTGTAGGATCTTTAACAATGCCCAAGCAAAACCCTTTAAGAATAAAGCATACAAAACAAACAAGAAAGTAATTAAAAAAATGATCTAGATCCTAAGGTATACCCCACTTATTTAGTCCCCAGCAGAGTCGCCAGTTCTGTGATACAGTGGTAGAAATGACTGTTATACTAGTTTGCGTTTTGCGTTTTTTGTTTGCAAAATTTCGCGGTAAGCAAGAGTCGCCACCGAATTTTATTTCATCTAATCATGGAAAAGGAAAAAGAACAGAAAAAACATATTTTCGAGATTTCTGAGTACGGGGGGTAGATTATAGAAAGGGAAGGTGTTAGCACCCTTTCTATCCATGGTTTTCCATGGGCTCTTAGGTACTTGCTCATCTTTTTTAAAATTGCTTGTGTATGTGTTTGTTTTAAAAAGGTTTTACTTCATGATAACCCTTGTATCAGTCCTCAAGGGTGTGACGAAGTTTGTTTTGAAAATTGTTTTGAAAGGTGTTTGTGTGAAAAGTTTTGTTGAGCAAGTACTTAAGATTCTACCTACTCGAAAAAAGACTGTTCATTCTCGTTTCCTATAGACAACGCTATCCTAATATTAAGGAATAGGTAGCCCCTTTGTTGGAGTTTGTAAGGGACGTTCGAAAGGGACAAGTACAGTCACCAGAGCAATGGGTAGGAAACTTTAGTAGTAACCCTTGAGTATTAAGATCTTTCCTAGGCAACCTTTCCGAGGCAACATTTTCGAGGCAACATTCGAATGGGACATTTATTCTTTTAGACAGGAGGGAAACCACTAAAATCTCCTATGCTTAATGATTGTTTTACCGAAGGCAACCGAAGTGAGGCAAACCCTAGGAGTGAATATGTGCATGTGAATTTTTCAGTTAATTTAGTCTTTGCACATTAGGTGATCTACCGTTTTAATTTTCAAACATCTTTCCATACAATCCTATTAGCCATGCATCTAGACAGTTAAAGATTACGGAAATTAAAAGTGCGAGAAAATAAACCTAGCTATTACAAGGTTTCGGGGATGGGGATTAATTACATAACCAAAAATTGGGGATTAAACGGTAAATGAAACCCTAGTTTAACTATTACAAACAATCAGCAGTTACAAAAAAAAAAAAATTAACATGCGCGCGGCGAATTAAATGCGAGGGCTAATTAAAACCTAAAAGCCCTAATTGAGAGAAAAATGTTTTTATGCATTTTTATTTGAGAAAACAATTTAATTGCAAATTAAACCTAATTTGTCTAATTAATTTTAATTAAAACAAATAATCAAACAAAACTAATTAATCTAATTTATTTTCAATAATATTAAAATAAATAAAACCTAATTCTATATTTTTTGTGATTTATTGATTTTATGATTAATAAAAAAGGTAATTAATTTTTTTGTAGAAAAATAATTAAACAAATTAATAAAATAAGAGAGAATAAAAGAGAATTGGAATGGGCCTGTGTTGAATATCCCAAGGGGGTGTATTTCTGAATTAGTCTTGGGCCCAAGGTTGATGGCCCAATCCCTGCGCTAAATCCCATGTGCTGATCCTCTGATGGTGCACTATGGTCTCTCAATGGTAGGCGTTAGATCTGATTGATGATGAATCCACTGGATGGATGATGGAGGCGCATGGAAGGTGTTTAGACAAATGGAGCACCAGATCCTGTAAGGGGAAAGTAAAACAAATAAAATTGTTGGGACCTGGGATCAAACCCAGGTCCTTATACCCACCACCAACGCGCCTCACCACTGGGCCAACTTGCTTTGTTGAATAAATACTGAAAACAAGATATAATATAGAAAACAAAATGGTTAGTGGAAAACACGCGTGAAATTTCAAATGGTCCAATGGTTGGCTTCCACATAATCTTCTTCTACCTTCCTCCGTCGCATTAGATAACGACCCTATACCCACATACATCTTCCATGGTTAGAAACCTGTAAGTATCAAAAATCCAACACAAGCATGATAAATCACTTATGAATACATTAATTAATTCGTTTTGACCTCACAAACACGATGGTACCCTTTATTTAGGCCAATTTCACCTGTGTCAAGAAGCCCCAAAACGTGACTTCAAACCCTAGCTATGGCATTCATCAGTATGTGTGTCAAAACGTTAATTAAATCAAGCCAAACATATTGAAAGCATGATAACAAACACATATATGCCATTAAAACATGTTAATAATGCAGGAATCATAGTAATCGAATTTGGAAAAACAGGGCAAACCGTGTGAGTGATAGCTTGTGTTTCTGATGGTTTGATGACTTAGGAGTGATGAGAATAGCTTCAGTGCACGTCCCCTAACCTGAAAGCCGAATCACACTTTTTACCAACTTTTTTGAGTTTGTTCTCTGCCTTTCACTACTCTAAAAAACCTTGTTTTATGCTTGGTTCTTGTTCATTATATACCCTTGAGTGAATTAGGTTTATAAAATTGGCTTGAATCTTTTGGAACTAAGAAGATTTGATATGATTTTCATGCCATAGGTAATCTTTCTAAATTGAGCCAAATCATCCATTTCTTGTACCAATCAGCCCTGATTCGTTTTGGTCTTGATATCTCTGCATAATTTGATTGAGATCCTGTCCAAAAATCAAATCAAAACATATCTTTGCTATTATTTACCAATTATTTTATTTAATTCAATTTTTAATTAATAAAAAATCAAAATAAAATGGAAAATGAAGCAAATAACATGTGGATAAGTAATTGGGTCGTGGACCATGTTATAAGTGAGGTGAAATCATGAAATGCTAGGCCCATTTGGTAAAAAAATGCATTTTTGAGCATATTTGACTTTTGGAAATTTTGCAAAAAAATGTCAACTTTGACAAGGCATATCTCTTCCAATTTTAACCCTAGAGAGGTGTTCTTTGAATTTTTAGAAAGATTAGGATGTCCCCTAAGCAACCCTTTTGGTCTAATTCCAATTGGGTCTTCCATGTTCATGTAAGAAGCTTTGACCCAAAAGGTGTTTTTTGTTGACTTTTCAAAAGGACCTATAATGTAGAAATTCATATATTTTTATGAGTGCATATTTTGGACTTGTGGGATGAATATGAGTTGTATGGAATTACCTCATCTTCAAAACAAGCCTTGGATGGAAAATTTCTTATAAAGTATGTGGAAGTTAGGCTGAATATGAGTTTTAAAATCAACAATGCCTCACTCAGCACCCAAGTGGAAAATATCTCTCTTCACTATATATTTTAGAAGTATAGTTGTTTGCATCAATACAAGGATTCACAAGAGTCTAATCTTTTAAGAAAGATTTTGAAATAAAAAGCCAAAGTGGCAAAATGGTTTGAAATGAGATTGATTGACTTTTAGTGTTCTCACAAAAAATGTCAAGGTATTATTAAATTGATTAGAGTTTATTTATGAAATGGTTTTGAAAATGCATGGACCTATGTCCAAGTTTATTATGAAAGTGGTTCAAGTTAAAAAAAAAGAAGAGTTTTCAAAAGAAGGAAGAAGATTTTTGAAATTAAATAAAATGGGAGGAGAAGAAGGGACTACCCTAAAGCACAAGGTAAAAGTTAGGGATAAGAACCATATAACCAACAAGAAGCCAATACTTGACATTATGAGTCAAGATAGAAATCCCATTCTTTGGATTGAAACCAAGAAAGCAAAGATAGTAGACCTCTTGAGAGAACTAAGCTTCAAGTGTATTAAGTCTTCATAAAAATTGGGCAGAGTAACGACTGTATACGGGTGAATTCCAGATTACAAACAAAGAATATAATCATAATAACCTGCACACAAAACAAACAAACAACCCAATGTCTTGAGGTAAACCTCAAGAACTCCAGACAAAATATCAATTAAGGTCACAAGGTCTCCAATATAGGCCAAGGTTTCTAATCCTAAGTCCAAGAAGTCCAATGCTCCATAATGCGAAGGATAGTATCCAAATAGTCCAAGCATTTTAAAGATTTTTATGGTTCATGTTGATTATTAGGTGCCTTAGAAGAGGAAAGAAAAGGCCCAAGTGAGAAAAATAAAAATGACATGAAATGTAATGCTTAAAGTAAATGATACATAAGGCATAAAAAATAAAAGGGCATAAAGTAAAAAAAATTTAATAATTAGTGGTTAGTTGGATGACCATCTTGAAACTTGCATTTGGAACTCATTAGAGGATTGGTAGAACCAAAGCCTGCACACAACAAGTTGCATTTGCTTTTTGTCAAGTATATCATCCATTTGGAATCCTCAGAAGTACCATTTAATGATCAACAATGTTTAAGTGATCCACGTTGACCAAAAGCGTTGTAGATCCATTAGAGGATTGATAGAACCAAAGCCTCCACACAATGAATCTCAAGGTTATTGGATCAAAGGGATCAAATTAACATACTTGGGCTTGCAAACATAGGTTTGGGCCACGAATGATCATTTATTCGAATCGGGACAAAATTTAGTGCTATGTTAAGCAATCGTAAGTGGACTTATATAGAAGTCGCACCTATTTTGAGGCCGGTCTATAGCAATCTATGCACCATTTATTTTGAGACATGATATAAAGATCATGCTCCAACAACACTTAGTGCAATAAGAAAGAGACAAGATGAAGAGGGGTGGGAAAGAATATACAAACCATATTTGAATTAAACTTAAACAAACTATTATTAAAATCATTCATCCATTTTTATGGAGTTAGACTCAACACCACGGATCCAATGATGTTAATAAAGTTTATGATCAAAATTCAACCCAATCTCAGTCAGAAAATATTCACAAAATAATATTGCATTTAATATATACATTAAAAAAGGTTTTAAAAATGTTTTAAAATGGAAATAAGAAAGAAAAATATCAACTATATTCAAATTAATCAAGAAAAATTAAGTAAGACCATAGAAAAATCAGAAAAGAACTCAAATATTTTTATAAAAGTTTTGGAAATTTTTAAAAGTCAAACTATTTTAAAACTAATTAAATTTTTTCAAACAAATAGAAAATAGATCATAAATAGTAAACATCAATATAAAATTCCATAAAATTTTCAAAAAAGTCAGAAATATGCATAATGATATTTTTGATTTTTTTTTAGAATTAAGAAATGTGAGAAAGTATTTTTTAGGTGATTAAAACAAAGCAAACAATGCAAAAAATATAAAAAATATCATTTGTCAAAATAAAAATATGAAAAAATATTCATGAGATCAGAAATAATTCAAAGTATTTTTGTGAATTTTTTCATAATTTTTGGATAAAAAACAAAAGAGTTGTGAATTTTTGAAAATTAAATCAATTAAAATATAAGATCAGAAAATAAAATAAAACCAAAAAGATATGGGCCATCAGATCATAGTCAAAACGCGTTAGTAAGCTAATCCAATGGACCAGACGCACTGTGCTTGATATGGACCTTAGTAAGATGCGCAGGGAATCAGAAAAAAGGCAACCAATGAAATTAAAACGTTTGGCACGCTATCATTGGCTGAGACGAGACATGTCATCATCTTCAACCTCCAGCCATCCTAAAATTGAGATTTTGTGAGATCTTTCAAATGGTAAAATTAGGATCCCAGACCAGTATCATTGCATTCATCTCTTCAAGATGATCATAACACCACCATCGCGCCAAATTTATATAAAGTATACAAAGAGATATGAATCAAAAACCCAGAAAATAGCGAGCACCTTCAATTTAAGATTTCTCTCTCAATTCTCAATAGATTTAAAAATTGTAAGAAGCACTAGAATCAGGAGAAGGAGTAGAACAGGTTAGTGCTTTATTTGGATCCAAATGGTGGAGAATTCTACCTTTTAGAAGTTCAAGAAAGAAGCTCTGAAACTGGACTTTTGTAGCTTGAATTATAGCTCGTTTTGCTTGGTTTAAGTGCTGGAGAGTTTGTATGATGCTTAAGGAAGATGAATGTGCAAAGAATTTTGGAAGAAAATGATGGAATCTCAGAACCTGATTTCAAAAATTTGAAGTTCGTGTGAGGTTTTGACAGAGTGTTTTTGGCTCTCAAAGCTTGAGGAAATGAATGGGGGATGACCCTCTATTTATAGGGAATCAAGTGGAATGTCCAAGTGTGTTAAATGATGAAGTTTAGAGGGAAATCGTGTGAACCTGATGCACAAGCAAAGTGTGATATGATTTCTATCAAAAATTATCCAATCCTTGTGTTTTAAGACTCTAATCCACTTTGGTAACTTGGTTAAACATGTTTAGATCACAAACGTGTTCTAATATGATGTTTAGAGGCCAAAATATGAATTTCAAATTCTGACTTATGAAGACACTTCAGTTCCAAGTTACCAAGTTCAATCCAATGGCATTCTCAGCTCAAGGGGTCTTAAGACATGATTCTTGATGCTTTAGAAAGATGAGTTTAGAAGCTTTGCAATGAAAAAAGAATGTAATCAAATGGATGCTTGAGCTGAAAGTTGCATTGAGTCAAAGTTGGGGAAAAAAGGTTGACTTTCCATACTTAGAAATATTTCAAATTTTTCTTCAAAAGTGACCTATAATGTTTTGCATCCAAACATGGCCTTCCACTTGGAATTTGCTCTTGAACAAAAAATATGGCATGAAATAGACCTCTTGAATGACATTTTGAAATTTGAACCATTCAAAATCTACAAAATTTGAGAGAGTTATGAATTGTTGAAGTTAGCAAAAAAACCATGAATTGATCTATAATCTTTTGTATCCTTAGGGCATCTTCCATCCATTTTCTCACTTTGCACACAAAATAAGGCATAAATTTCACACCATCAAGATAATTATGGAAAAAGAGTGGGCTAAAGGTGATACAAATTGTCCAAGTTATGATCATTTGAAGTCACACATGAGAAATTGGGGGTTCATCTGGAGGACTTGTGATATTTCTTCATCATTAAGTTTCTTCCACATGAAAACTCCTTGAAACTTTTGAAGTGATTTATTAATAACCCTTTGAAGAGAAGGATGTATTTGGAATAATTCAAAAGTACCAAAAGATGAGCAAGATATACTTCTTTGAAGTTCAAAACCCTAGCTCCTAGATCAAGAAAAATGCTTTGAGGAACCTTGACAAATTTGAATCACCTTCTTATACCAACACCCTTGCTTTGTAAATAGAAGTTGTTGAGGATGAAAATGAGAATTCATATCCACCAAAACCACTTTCATATCTTGATAATTGATAGAAATATGTACTTGTGATCAATGGGAACAAGACCTTGTCCAACCATGACAACTTCTCCAATCAATCCCTTGCACTTTTAAATCAATTTTGACATCTTAGAAATGTAGTGAACCAAAATAACCTTGCCATGCTATCCCTTCCAAAACAACCTCAATGGTGAGGTTTGGACTTCTCAAGCTTTATTGCCTAGGGCATGGAAATAAACTCATGAACCCATGGAGCAACTTGCTAAATCTCATTGCCTTTACCTACATTAGTAACAAGCAAGACAAACAAACATTGAATTTTATTAATTAGAATAAAAATCAAGACAAAATATTCATGGTCACAAAATAAAACAAGTCAAGGTGCTTGGTGATTCCTCAAAGAGCAAAGCTAAAGGTAGGGAGGAGAACCAAGAACCCTAATGTGATCTTGTTGTGATTGAATCAATATGGTATGATGAAGGGATCTTATGGGCAAAAATTGGGGTACAACAACTTCCCTTATTTAAGTTTCTTCTATTCGAAGATACAAAGGTTAAAAATCTCCGTGTCGACACGATCGAAGATACTTAAATATAAAACAAACCCTATTTTTGGCCCTAAGATGCCATGCACTGCTTATGAATATGAGTGCACATGGACAACTTCAAAGAGACGCAAAACACCACTGAGGATGTAGCAAAATAAAGAAATAAGAGAGAAACCCGACCAGGAAAATAAATCACTGGTGGATCAAAAGACCTGACTCATAGAGGATGACAAAAAGTCAAAGGATACACCAACTCCTACTGAAGGCGAAACTACCAACGTTCATTGGAGGTAGAAAGGGAGAAGAAAAACAATACTGACGTTTACTAGAAGGAGAGTTACCAACGCTTACTGAAGGTAGAGAGAAGAAATCATCGATGTTTACTGCCGATGAACTTCCAGCTTTCACTGAAGGTAGAGAGAAATAAAAAAAATCATAACACTGTCGTTCACTGACAGTGAACTACCAACGTTCACTGAGGGTATCAAAAAGATAAAAATCACCAACTTTCACTGAAGGTGACCTACCAACTTTCACTGAAGGTAGAAAGAGAAAATATCAAAGCACCACCGTTCACTAATGATGAACTACCAACGTTCACTGAGGGTAGCAAAAAGATAACAATCACCAACTTTCACTGAAGGTGACCTACCAACTTTCACTGAAGGTAGAAAGATAAAATATCAAAGCACTGCCGTTCACTGACGATGAACTACCAAATTTCACCGAGGGTAGCAAAAAGATAACAATCACCAACTTTCACTGAAGGTGACCTACCAACTTTAACTGAAGGTAGAAAGAGAAAATATCATAGCACCTCTATTCACTGACGATGAACTACCAACAAAAGATAACAATCACCAACTTTCACTGAAGGTGACCTACCAACTTTCACTGAAGGTAGAAAGAGAAAATATTAAAGCACCGCCGTTCACTGATGTTGAACTACCAACATTCACTGAGGGTAGCAAAAAGATAACAATCACCAACTTTCACTGAAGGTGACCTACCAACTTTCACTAAAGGTAGAGAGAATTATCATAACACCTCCGTTCACTGACGATAAACTACCAACGTTCACTGAGGGTAGAAAAAAGATAACAATCATCGACATTCACTGCCGATGACCTACCAACTTTCACTGAAGGTAGAAATTGAATATAAGTTTCCCCAAAATTCTGGCGTTTCACCTAGAACGGGTCTCAACTTCTTCTTTAACCAAGGCACTCCGCCTGGAAAGGGTAATATATAATCTGTCTTAAATAAAGAGACTACCACTTGCAAAGATTTAACAATGAACTGTCTCTGCGATATTGAAAGCCTTGCCATCCACTGGAGTAATTTGACAATACACTGCAAACTATCCACTCATAGAGAAGATAACAAAAAAGTTACATCGACTTTCACAGGGAAGTACAAGTTGCTCAAATAAAGAGACATGCTACTTGTTGTTATAGGAAGGATTGTAAAAAAATGATTTTCGGGGAAAGCAATATGACTTCCTGGGGGAATGCCAATATATTCCTGTTGATGAGATAAAGGTTTTCTTATGCAAAATAAATGCACATTCTCCAATCAAAACTCGAAGCTTGCGGAAATCCAAAGTAATAATATTGTTGGGCAACAAAGATTCAATCCAGAAATAAACTGGAGTAAAACAGTCTACAAAAATACATTCTTTGAGAAATAAACTCAAGAGGGAAACCTAATTTATCCAGACAAAGAGCTGTATAGGAAGGCTAAAGCAAAAATCTTCCAAAAGGGATAAATCAGCGGGGAAATTGAAAGAATATACGTTTTCTGCTTAAGGCCGACACTATATTGGAGAGAGGATAACATAACTTTGCAAAACAGGGTAATATGTCAGCAAAATATTAACGAATGTGAATGAGCAATGATATTCCAATTTTAGCTACGCATGATGTATGTATGAATGTATGAGTGTTATCATGCATATGCTAACAAAACAAACATATAACACTGGGAGTAACCAGGCAAAACCATCTCGAGCACAATCAACACTCGGCTAAATCACATCCAAAATGAACATTCCATAAGAAAAAAAAAGACGCCAACTGAGGAAACAAAACCTACTGCCTGGCTTAACTTTACTGGGGAGAAACGTAATTCGGAAGTAAACAAAACATAGCGACCAAACAGTACAGATACAAAGATACAACATCCTCTCCCAGGCTTTACCAGGGAATAACACTCAGACTTCAATGGGGAATCAAATGTTTTCAAAATTAACGCTTCTACTGGGGATTGCAAAATCAATTTCAAGTAGAACAGACGGACATCAAATCATCAAAACATTCACTGGGGAATTTGTGCCGACTTCGTTAGGGAGGTCAACACCATATTCACAAAGGGAAAACCGGTATACATCCTTCACTAGAGAAACTAGAGGCTCGTGTTCTTTAAGAGTAATTATTGTACCAACTTCTTTGGGAAGAAAGAACTTCTATTAAACAAACGAAACCTTCACTGGAGAAATCTTGGATTGAACTTTCATATCATGCAAACTCAGAAAAGAGGAGAAATGAACCAAAACTTGACTGGGGACACTGGAGTCACAAACCCAATACAGCGAAAACATCTTGAGAAAAACTTCTCCGGGAAACAAAACTTCTTAAAACAACTGGAGTTCGTCCATTCCTGGGATCACCACTTTTGTTTTTTTCTCTTGCGTCACAAATTTTAAAGTAAAAACAAATTGTAAATTCTTTTTGAAAATCAATTTTTTTATTTAATATTTTCGCTTTGAAAGTTATTATCAATAATAAATGGAGTCTTTGCAAGCTAAATAAAATAAGAAATACAAAGAATTGGGTAAACACTCAAATTTCATTAATAGAATGGTAGTCTGCGAATGGCGAGACTCCATGGATGATTACAAAGTTCGGAAAATGGTAATATATAATGGAAAAGATACATTGAGATACAATGACCACTATCCCCTCTAGCAACTCTTGAAATCTTGAGCAGCAACTTCCGTTGAAGTATGATGAGGATCCAAGAAGATTTTTGCTCCAACGATCAAGTCTTGTCTGATGTAGTTACTTGCCAAGAAAGTCCCTTACTTTTTCCTAAGCTGCCTTTATGGGTTTTCAACTTAGCGGGAAATTTTATTCTGTTTATGTCTCTAATTTTTGCCTAGACCTCCTTTCGGGTTTCCAGCTTACCGAGATGCTCTTTTTTTCCTAAGCCGCCCTTTTGGGTTTTCAACTTAGCGAGCTGTTCTTTTATTTCTTTAGGCGAAGTATTTCTTGACTGCATCAGCATTCACAGGACGTGGGAACTCCTCGCCATCCATAGTTTCAAGAATTAATGCACCGCCAGAGAAGGCTTTCTTGACAACATATGGGCCTTCAAAATTGGGAGTCCACTTTCCCATAGAATCAGTGTTAAAATACATGATCTTCCTGAGCACGAGGTTGCCTTCTTTGAATTCACGAGGTTTGACCTTCTTATCAAAAGCTTTCTTCATTCTCTTCTGATATAACTGTCCCATAACACAAAGCAGTCATTCTCTTCTCTTCGATCAAATTCAATTGGTCAAACCTGTTTTGGACCCATTCAACCTCTGACAACTTGGTTTCTATTATCACACGCAAAGAGGGAATCTCAACCTCAATTGGGAGCACCGATTCCATTCCATACACAAGGGAGAACAGGGTTGCTCCTATTGATGCAGACAAATGTTCGATATCCATGCAAAGCAAAAGGGAGCATGTCATGCCAATCCTTATAAGTAACAACCATCTTCTGGATAATCTTCTTGATATTCTTATTAGCAACTTCAACAACCCCATTCATCTTTGGCGTGTACGAAGATGAATTGTGATGGAAAATCTTGAATTCTTCACACAGTTTTGTCATCATCTTATTGTTCATATTTGAGCCATTGTCTGTGATAATTCTGCTCGGCACACCATACCGACATATAAGATTATTCTTAATGAAGCGCAGAAACACTTGCTTAGTAACATTAGCATATGAAGCAGCTTCCACCCACTTGGTGAAGTAATCAATTTCTACCAAGATAAAACAGTGTCCATTCGAAGCTTTGGGTTCTATCATTCCAATCATGTCAATACCTCACATAGAGAAAGGCCACGGGGAAGAAATAACATTGAGAAGTATTAGAGGCACATGAATCTTGTCCGCATAATTCTGGCATTTATGGCACTTCTTTTCAAATCTGTAACAATCAGATTCCATTGTCAGCCAATAGTAACCTGCCCTTAGCATCTTTTTATCCATCAAATGTCCATTGTCATGAGTTCCAAATGAGCCTTCATGAACCTCATGCATCAACATGTCTGCTTCGTGTCTATCCACGCATCTGAGCAAGACCATGTCTTGATTTATCTTGTACAACACATTTTCACTGAGGAAGAAACTGCCAGCCAATATTCTCAATGTCCTTCTATCTTTACTCGATAGACCAATCGGGTATTCCTGAGTTTGGAGAAAATGCTTGATATCATGATACCAAGGTTTCTCATCTGCTACCTCTTCTGTTGTAAACACATGAGTGGGCCTATCCATTCGCCGAACCATAATTCGAGGTATATCATTCCAAGTATTCACTTGATACATAGAAGCCATAGTTTCCAGATCGTCTGCCATTTGATTTTCATCTCTAGGAATGTGATGGAATTCAACTTTATTAAAGAAGGGTAACAATCTTATAGCATAATCTTTATAAGGGATTAAGTCGGGGTGACGAGTATCCCATTCTCCTTTAATCTGATTTATTACCAAAGTTGAATCACCATACACATCTAGAATTTTAATTCTGAGATCAATAGCTTCCTCGAGATCCATGATGCAAGCCTCATATTCTGCCATATTATTAGTACAATCAAATGTCAACCTTGCAGTGAAAGGAATGTGCGATCCATGTGGAGTGACAATCACATCACCAATTCCTTTACCATAAGCATTCACAACTCCATCAAATATCATACTCCAACGAGATTCAAGATAAAGACCTTCCTCAGGCAATGGTTTATCACAATCTTTCACTTTCAGAAATATCACATCCTCATTAGAAAAGTCATACTTCACAGACTGATGATCATCAACTGGTTGGTGAGCAAGATAATCTGCCAAGACGCTGCTCTTAATAGCCTTTTGAGTGCGGTATTCAATGTCATATTCAGATAACAACATCTGCCAACGGACAATTCTCCCATTAAGAGCAGGTTTTTCAAAAATGTACTTGATTGAATCCATTTTTAAGATCAACCAAGTGGTGTGATTCAACATATACTGCCGCAAACATTTTTCCGCCCAGGCCAGAGCACAAAATGTCTTTTCCAGCATGGAATACCGCGACTCACAATCAGTATACTTTTTACTGAGATAATAAATGGCATATTCTTTCTTCCCCGTTTCATCTTGTTATCCTAGAATATAACCCATGGAATTATCTAACACTGTCAGATACATAATCAACGGTCTTCCTTCAACAGGAGGGAGTAAGATAGGAGGTTCAAGCAGATATTCTTTAATACTTTCAAATTCCCTTTGGCATTCATCCGTCCATACACAACCTTGATATTTCTTTAACAACTTAAAGATCGGTTCACATGTTGCAGTCATGTGGGAAATGAATCTGGAAATATAATTCAAACGCCCGAGGAACCCTCTGACTTGCTTGTCAGATCTTGGCGATGGAATCTCTTGAATTTCTTTGACTTTATCAGGGTCAAATTCAATCCCTTTCTGGCTAACAATGAAACCTAACAACTTCCCTGATCGAACACCGAAGGTACACTTATTTGGATTCAAGCGGAGATGATACTTCCTCAAACGCTGAAACAACTTCAACAAATCTTCTACATGCCCTTCTTCAGTCCGAGATTTAGAAATCATATCATCAACATATACCTCGATTTCCTTGTGCATCAGATCATGGAATAGGGTTGTCATAGCCTTTTGGTACATTGCACCAGCATTCTTCAACCCGAAGGGCATCACTCTGTAACATAATGTTCCCCAGGGTTTGATAAGCGTTGTTTTTTCCATATCCTATGGAGCCATTCTTATTTGATTATACCCGGAAAATCCATCCATGAATAGAGAATACTTTAAATTTTGCTGTGCTATCCACTAACATATCAATGTGTGGCAATGGAAAATCATCTTTTGGAGTATCTTTATCTAGATCTCTGTAATCTACGCACATGCGAACTTTTCCGTATTTTTCGATACTGGGACAATATTGGCAATCCACTAAGGGTACACTGACGTCACAAGAAAACCGACTTTAATCTGCTTTAGAACCTCCTCTTTGATCATTACTGCCATATCTGGGAGAGTTCTTCTCAACTTCTGTTTGATTGGCGGACACTCTGGCTTCAACGACAAATGTTGCTCTACAATATCTGTATCTAGACCAGGCATATCTTGATAATACCAAGCAAAAATACCCACATACTCTTTCAACAATTCAATTAACTTGCTCTTCACATCAGGATGCAGCAACGCTCCGATCTTGACTTCTTTTGGATCTTCTTCTGAACCCAAATTGATTACTTCCAATGGCTCTTTTTTATGGCTGAATGGCATTTTCCTCGCACTCAAGCAACCGTGAGACCTCTTCTGGAATCTCATCATAGTCTTCTTCTTCGGCTCCATACACAGGACATTCAAAGTTGGGAGAGGGTGCAGGGTCATTGTATTCAATGGGTTTTTTAATTAATCTGCACATATGATTTATGATTGCATTTAGAAACTGACACATATAACAAGTGATCATGTAAATTGAATTTAGGTTATTATTTATTTTGAAAGGTCTTCTCTGATTACCATTTTCCAAGAAAAAGCAGAAAATAAAGACACAATTTGGGGAACAAAGACAACTTTTATTATTGATTTTAAAAGTCACAGCAAACAGATAAGCCCATACAATATATTAATACTTCCACCTTGGGCAGAGTGAAAGCTTTTCAAAAAGATTAACAAAACAAATTACTTTGAAACATGTATGCAAGAGGGAACATTAATGGTGATCCAGTTCTAAACCCTAACTCCGTGCGTCACGTAATTTGGCATTTCCTGCTCTGCTTCATCTTCCACAATGGCATTAATCCCGAAGACATTTAGGTGAAGATAACCCCCGCTATGGAAGATGTCTTGATACTTTCTTGCAGCAGACTTCGACTTCATGATCTTACCTCTGTCATTCTTCAGAGAGAACCCCAAGCCAGCTATGTTCTTGTTTACAGGTGGATCCACAATCTTCCCCCATACTTCACTATGACCCTTACGCACAACCTGTTGCGCATCCTTAAGCGAGACCATGAAATTCTCAATTCCTCTTATATTATCAATGGATAAGGCTTGGAACTGGGTTCCAACAGCAGCTTCATCCGCCTCCACAATGATGAAAGAGGACAAATGAGATATCAATAATGCCTGTTCTCCATGTATGATTACCACTTTTCCTTTTGTACAAACTTCAGTTTCTGGTGTAAAGTTAAAGTGACAGCCCCTGCCTCATGTATCCACGGTCGTCCTAGCAAAAAACTATAAGCGGGCACAATATTCATGACCTAGAAAGTAATCTGAAACAAATGTGGGCATATGTGAATAGGCAAGTCCACTTCACCAATAACAAATTTCCTTGATCCATCAAACGCTTTCACAATAATGCCATTTGGGCGCATGGGCGTTCCCTGATATTTCAATTTCATAAGCGTGCTCCTCGGTATAACGTTCAATGCAGATCCATTGTCAATAAGAACATTGGATAGTTAATCATTCTTGCAATTCATAGAAATATGGAGGGCCAGGTTGTGATTCTTTCCTTCATCTGGAAATTCGTCATCACAGAAACTCAGGTTATTACATGACGTAATATTCCCTACTTCACTTCTGAATTGGTCTACATGCATATCCCTTTCCACAAAATCTTGGTCCAATACTCTCATCAAAGATTCTCTGTGAGTAGAGGAGTTCATCAATAAAGCCAAGATAGATATTTTCGAAGGATTCTGTAGTAGCTGATCTACAATTCTGTAGTCACTCATCTTGATTATCTTTAAAATATCATCCACTTCTTTCTCTAACTTAGCACCACTAGTTTCACCCGTAACCTTCTTGGGTTCAACATTCTCAGCAATTTCCTTTCCAGCGCTAATATCTCCACGAACAACTGGTTCAAATACACGACCGCTGCGGGTCACTCTGCTAGTTTTAGTGATATTTGCAACATCAGGAATTGGCTGGATGGGAACTTCCACACCATCCTCTAAGATTGTAGCGTTATATTTGTAGGGTACAACCTTATCTGACTTATAGAAGACAAGACCCAGAAAACTGATAACCAATGGAGTAATAACCGGCTTGCTATGATACTCGACTTCAAAATGGGCAGGTGCACCAAAACAAGGCACAATAACGTTTACTCCCTCTTCAACATAATCAGTGATTATTGAGTCATCTCTAGAAAACAAATCCTTATCTGAGGAGAAATACTCATCTGTCGAGGCATATTCATCATCTGACTCTTCTTCAGCCAAACAAAACTCAATCATATCAACTTCATGGTAATCATCCCTTTGACCTGTAACTTTGATAGTTCCATTATCCAACAATAAATTAACACCTTTCCTCACAATAGAACATCCTCGTGAGTCTCGATAGCAAATTCGGCAAGATCCATACTGATGTTCCACATGACCAGCCAAGTGGCAGAAAGTAGCATGAAATTGCACAAGGTCTTCATTCATATACTCCACATCAAAAATTCTGAACTCTCCAGGACATCCAGAAACCATATTCACCTCCTCTTCATAATCTTCCCTAGGCCTAATTAAGTGGATGAGGCCCTCATCCATCATCTCCTGCAAATTAGCCTTTATCTTATCGCAACCCTGTATGTCTGTACTGCAATAGCACAACCGGAATTGTCATGTGTATAGCAGCTAAATTCATAGAGGTATGCATGCATTTTCACCAAATCTCCTCTAACTAGATGAATATAAAAAATCCGGAAGTCGCCTGGACAACCGACCACCATATTCACAGTGTTTTCTTCTTCATGCTTGGGTAGATGATTGTCTTTCACATTAGGGCCCACATCTTTGAAAGATAGAATACCAGACTTCACCAATTTTTGCACCTCAGTCTTCAAAGGATAGAATTCTCAACATTATGCCTTGGTGCTCCCTGATGAAAATCACATGTTTGGTTTGCTTTGTAATACCAAGGCAATGGTGACGGTACAACGGGAGGTGGTCGGGTCTGAAACAACTTCTTATGAATCAATGCCGGTAGTAACTCTGTATAACTCATAGGAATATGGTCATAACTCACCCTTCTCTGATTATACCCTTGATTCCCTTGCTGGGATGGTCTCTGATAAGCAACGGTGGTTGGAGTTACACCAACAACTGGAGTAACTGAGGAGACTTGCTGATAACGCTGATAATTTCTTCTAGGAGGATTAACCCTCCTTTCTTGCATAACATCATTTGTATCCCCTTCCTTCTTCTTGGTAAACCCATAAGATGGCTTCTTTGCACCTCCAGATCCTTCACTGTTCATTAAACGACCCTCTCTTACAGCCTCTTCTAAACGAATACCCATGCCTACCATTTCAGTAAAGTCACTTGGCGCACTTGCTACCATCCTTTCATAGTAGAAAGCACACAGAGTATTCAAGAAAATCTTAGTCATCTCCTTCTCTTCCATGGGAGGAATCACTTGGGCGGCTACCTCACGCCATCTCTGTGCATATTCTTTGAATGGTTCCCTATCTTTCTGAACCATGGCCCTGAGTTGATCACGGCCAGGCGCCATATCCATGTTGTATTTGTATTATCTGATAAATTCTTATCCCAAGTCATTGAAAGTATGGATATTGACGCTGTCCAAGCTCATATACCACTTCAGCGCAACACCAGTCAAACTATCCTGAAAAAGTGAATCAGCAGACGCTGATCATCAGTATGGGTAGACATTCTCCTTACATACATTACTCGATGAGCACGGGGGGAAAGTGTTGCCCTTGTACTTCTCAAACTCCGGGATCTTAAACTTTGCAGGTATCTTAACATTCGGGACCAAGCATAACTCATTCACATTATGCCCAAATAACTCTTTTCCTCTGAGGGCCTTCATCTCCCTCTGCATTTTGTCAAACTGCTCTTGAAAATCATCCATTCTGTCATAGAGACCCAAGTCTTCACTTGGTGGAGGAAAAGTACGACACACATCATCATTAATAAATGGAACCAAATTCACCAAAGGAGGTGCAGTAGGAGCAACATGCACCACAGGAGGTGCAGGAGTAACAGTAGTCTGAACAATTGGAGTATCTTGAGGACCAAGATTGAAACCTTCGAGTGCAACATTCTCTGGCATTCCCCATGGATAACCCTGAGGCATGTGATTCTGAACAACAGCTAGGGTAGCAGACACAAGAACAGTCGGAGCTTCAACAGTAGCCCTTGTCGGTTGAGGTTGAACACTTGGTGGCTGATTCTGAGCAGCCACCAGAGATTCCATCAGAGCAGTAAGATTGGCCATGTCGGCCTTCAAAGCAGAAACCTTCTCGCGCAGCTCGCGATTCTCTTGTTCTAAGTTGTCCATCTTCCTTCTGAAATTAGCCCGAGGGTTGTAGTGGTGAGTCAGCTTGCTGAACGAAGTAAAGAAGTTTGGTAAGACACTTGGATATGCATAAAAAATGCAAGAAATATGTGCAATATGATGCATGATATGCAATGCACATGATTTATTATTTTATTTAATATTTCAAGGGATTTAAAGATTTATAGACACATTGCAAATATCAAAGTAATAACGCATTTAAAATACTGAAATTTTTTATTATAATAACTTCAGAATAGGTTACAAGTCTCAACAATCCCAAGTACAAGATAAAAATAGAGTCTAAAACCCTGAGAAGTAAAGCTGTCGAAGATCATTCTATACGTTGGTGCTTCCCTGTAAGCCTGGAAATCTGAGCCTTCAACCTCTGGTTTTCTTCTGCATACCTGGTGGAAACCTCCTTCCAATCTCCTGAATCAGGAAGTGAGTAATCAGCATCTGACTGAGGCTTAGGAGAAAATAAATTCCCTTGCCTCTCCATCATCTCTACAGCCTGACTCTCAAGAATCTCAATCAAGTCGTCTTTCTCCTTCAAGTCTGCTCTATAGGAAATCTCTAGAGTTTGGCACTTATTCTTCGAAGCATCCTTTTCATGCGGCATCTTGACCAAAGCAAGTTGTAGCTCTTCTATATCATCCAATAAGGGAGGAGTGGTCTTCACAAACAAATCAGGCATAGGTGTTTCCCGGGAATACGACATCTTCAACTGAATAGCTCTCGCTTGAACCCACTGAAGATATGGCTCCAAAGAAACAGCCCCATAGGTCCCAAGTCTTTCCTACTCTTCTTATGAATGTGACGCCAGGCCTTCATATTCTGTTCCCTAGCTTCCTTATGGTCTCCTCCCTTATTCAGAAAGAAACTACTCAAATAAATACTATTTGGTTTGTACCTCATCAGATAACCGAGCTGTCGTCGTGCAAGAACATGGTTATAGTTAATTCCTCCCTTTGTACCAAGAAGAGGTACATTGGGGAAACTACCACAACTGTCAACAATCTCTATTTCCTGGTAAGCTCGACAATACCAATCAATATCCGAGTGAGTAAGTGCCATGATCTTAGGAGCCCAACGAGGTTCCTTCCTGACATGCCAGAAAGCATTAGACTAAGGCATATGAGAGATAAACCACAGGTACAACAAAGGCGTGCAACATATAATCATCCCTCCATGATAATAATTCCAAAGATGAATAGAGTAATAAGCATCACCCAACAATGTAGGAAATGGGTTTCCAATGATGAAGATACTGATAGCATTAACATCAACAAACTTGTCCACATTAGGAAATAAGAACAACCCGTAAGCAAGTAGAGAAAATATGGCCTCAAAAGTGACTATACTCTTCATCCTGGGAAAGTAACGAGTTTTCTCCAATAAGAACTGGGTCGGTAATCCTCTAATCCCTCCTTTAGTAGTCATATGGGATTCCACCTCAGACTTCCCCAGATGGATCAAAGCAGTAATCTCATGTGGTTTTGGCTCACCCTTCAAACCAGTAAAAGGAACACGACCGGTAACGGGTAAATCCAGCAAATAAGAATACTCCTCCAGTGTAGGCATCAACTGATAGTCGAAAAAAGTAAAGAAATGATACATCGGATCATAGAACTGGACCAAGGTCGAGAGAATACCCTCCTTCATCCTAAGCTTCATAAGAGGAATAATGGATCCGTAGTTCTTCCGAAAATCTGCAGAACACTCGATCTCGGGAATTAGACTGATCAACTCATCTATCTTGGGATCCTTGAAACTGTACTTCCTGGTCTTTCTTTTTCCAGAGTCCATGGTTAAAAAGTACCTGAGATATTCATAAATGGTCAACTTTTAAGTCCCTTGAAATAAAATTTCTTCAAAAGATGCTTATGAGTGCATGGATGCATGATGCAACAATCACACACAAGATCACACATATAGGGTTCATAGGTTCAATGTCACGAGCATGAGGTTGAAGGTACTACCCATAAGGTGTTGGTTTAAAAGTTATCACCTGCCGAAAAAGGTTCTAGAGGTTCCCAGAGTCTACATCCTTCCTTCGGATATTTCTAACTTCTCGATTAACTCAGTAATTAGTAATATTCTCAAGAAAAACTCGTCCAAGTGTAATATCGCGTGACAACTATTTCCAGATTACTCCATCATAGCTTCTGCGCTACACCTAAAAGGCCAAGATGGGTTTGGTATTCTAAGGTCCTCAGCTTCAGCAGGCTCCCAGGTCGAAAGCAGTACTGTGATACGATGGCAGAACCGACTGTTTAATACTGGTTTTGCATTTTGTATTCGCAATTGTCGCGGTAAGCAAGAGTCGCCACCTACTTTTATTTCATACAACAAAGGAAAAGGAAAAAGAATAGAAAAAACCTTTTTTCGAGATGTTTTTGAGTACGGGGAGTAGATTATAGAAAGGGAAGGTGTTAGCACCCTTTCTATCCGTGGTTATCCACGGGCTCTTAGGTACTTGCTCATTTATAAAATTTCTTGTGTGTGTTTGTTTTGAAAAAGTTTTGTTTACTTCGTGATAACCCTTGTATCTGTCCTCAAGAGTGTGACGAAGTTGTTTTGGAAAACTGTTTTGAAAAGTGTTTGGTGTGAAAGAGTTTTTGTTTTGAGCAAGTACTTAAGAGTTTTCTACCTACTCGAAAAAAAAGTCTGTTTTTTCTCGTTTCCTTTAGACAGTGCTATCCTACTATTAAGGAGTAGGTAGCCCCGTCGTTGGAATTTTAAGGGAAATTCGAAAGGGACGACATGGTCACTGAATGCAACAAGTAAGGATACCTTAGCATTTTGAAGGGACTATCGTCATAAGATCATTTCTCGTAGGCATCTCGAGGGACAAGTAGGGACTATGATATTTATGACCACTTAGAATTACGGGTCATTGTTAAGGTATCCCCACGTTTGAGGGACACGAACATTATTTCTGAGGCAACCAAGTGAGGCAAAACCCTAGGAGTGAGCATGTGCAAGTGTGCTTTTTTCAGTTAATTATCTTTGCACAATTAGGGTTATCTATCTTTTTAATTCTTGGTTTCTCTTTCGCATACAATCCTAATGTCCATACATCTAGCAGTTTAATAGTTGCGGAAATTAAAAGCAGAAAAGAAAATCTACGTTATTACAAGGCTTTTGGACAGATACACAAATATTTGACTGAAAAATAAAGATGCGGAAATTCAAAATCCTAATTAATCTATTACAAACTCAAAGAAAATACAATAATTTGAATTAAAAGGAAGTAAAGGCACGCGCGACGAATTAAATACGAGAATGAAGTCTAAGTTTGGAAAAAAATTAATTTGGGAATAAAGAAAAGATATTTTTGGATTTTTATGAAAAATAATTAACTTTGCAAATTAACCTAATTTCTATTAAATTCTAATTATGGAAAAGAAATTTAAGTTAACCTAATTTCTATTAAATTTTAATTACAAAAAAAGATTTAAGTTAACCTAATTAAAATAATTAATTAATGCCAATAAATATTTTTATGAAAAAACTAAACTTAATATTTTTTTTTATTTTCTGATTTAATTAAAAAAACCATGATTCTTTTTGTAAAATAATTAAAACAAATGATTTTGTAAAATAATTAAAACAAATAAAGAAATAAAGGAAATTAAAAGAGAATTGAAACTGGGCCTGGTTGATGAGCAATCTGGGGGGTATACTGCCAAATTTCTGATAGGCCCAGGATGATGGCTCAGAGTCTAGCGCATGATCCAGTGCATCCTTCTTCTGATGGTTCATAGTGGACCCTCAAGGCTGGGGCGTGAGATCTACATGATGATGGATCCCAAGGATGAGATCTGGGGCGTATGGTGGACACTGGACAGTGAGGCATGCTAGATCTGGAAAGTAAATTGAAGAAAATGCAAAAGATACACGTCTGGGATCGAACCCAAGATGTTTGCTTCAAACCCTCCATCCTTAACCATCTGCGCTAGCTGCTCAATTGTTAATATAATCAAATAAAAATAATATAAGCAAAACAAACACTTGATGTCCAGCAAACACACCAATATTCAAATGGCCCAATGGGAGCTTGCCACCTAGCCTTCTTCTTCTTCAGCATCGTCGTTTTAGGTTTAGACTTTTACCTACGGTTCCATGCTTGTAACTACAACCATGCGTTATTCAAAAATCTAGAACAAGCAATATAAATTACAGTGAAGACCATGAATCAACTGGGCTTGAAGCCTTGAACATCTTGGTATCCACGCCTAGCCCTAATTTTTTTTGTAGAAGGAAGCCCTAAAACGAGCTCAGAAACCCTAAGAATGGCAAACCATGATTCCTGCACTTAAAACTCAATTAAACGATCCAGAAAGCATTGATAATTTGTAATAAACAATAATATATGATTAAATTTCATCAAAAAAGCATGTATGCACGTAATCATAAATAAAAAATAGTTGGATAACAGAGTTGCGGACTTTACGACTCAAGGCGTTTTGGTGCGTGCAAAAGGTGCAATTAGCTTCAGCAGATTGTTAGGAACGTGTTGCAACCCTTAAATCTCCTTGAGGATGGCTAGTATGGAATTTGATCTGAGATTTTTGACAAACAAATACAATTTGTTCTTGCTATTTCACCTAATTAACCCCTCTGCTTGTGCCTTGGAATTGTTGTATATATGTATGAGACTGAATTAGGTTAACAAAAAACATGCATATCTTTGCCACTTATCAAGATTTGATTTGATTCCATCCTTGCATTATTTCTTTATATATCAAGCCAAATCATACCATTTTCATCCTAATCACCCTTGACACGATTTGATTTGGTTTGACAGCATATTTGCATTGTAATTCCATTCAAAATCAGATCAAAAACAAATCTTCCATATTTTATATCATTTATTTGATTTAATTTGACTTTTAAATGAATAAAATCAAAATAAAATTAAATAAATAAAGTCAATAATATATGAGAGAGTGTTTGGGTCGTGGACATTTCTAGAAGTAAGATGCAAGCATAAAAAGTTAGGCCCATTTGACAAAAAGTGCAATTTTGGGCATTGTTGACTTTTGACAATTTTCCAAAAATGGCCAATTTTGACAATGCATATCTCCTTCAATGTTGACCCTAAGAGGATTCTCTTCAAAATCAGCCTTGGATGGGAAATTTCTGATAAAGTATGAGAAAGTTATGCATGGTCAAAGTTTGGTTGACTTTTTCCTGACAAACCCTAATTTAGCAACTTTTGAGTTTTGATGAATTAGGAGCATTTCTTAGGGAATCATGATCAACTATTGATCAAATGATGGATATAACTTCAAAATGTTGATGTTTACCAATTTTTTTGAAGTTTAACTGTATGTGAGTCACAATTGACTTTTGACCTAATACAATTGATTTTCAAGCATCTGAGCAGTTGACTGAGAAAACATTTTGTGCAAGGCATGAATCTTGACATGGATGGTCTTGAGAACATATTAGGACAATTGAAATCATTTAGGACTCTTGGAACTCAAACATCTTGATGAGGAGTGAACCCTAGTTTGAGGCTCATTGTCTTAGGAGGAGGATTTGTCTGGTCAATCCTTAGTCAACTTGAGCAATTGAGGACCTCTAGGAGTATGTTTTGAGTAAAAATGGGAGGTAAAATTTTGGGGTACAACATCTTCCCCTATTCAATCTTCTTAAACCCGAGGATGTAGATTGGCCGGTCTGCCTTTCATGATCTGAAGGTAGAAGAGGATTGAACACTAGGGTGCCCAGAAATTTGCACTCACATGAAGTAATACTGATTGGTGATATCGGGAATTGGCTTACAGATGCCATTTGGAAGTTGATATAGAATCGTCGGAGATGGGCTTAAAGATGCCATCCAAAAAATATATCGGTTGCCTAAAATATTCCTTTGCGATAATTCCTGTACCTGCCGTTGAGGAGGACTTTGCAGGGGAATGTTGATTTACGTCTTGGAAAATAGAGTATAGGAGCATCGATTGTCCATTACTCTACTAGGGAGTTAACTCCTGATTGAGGAGGTGGAAATGAACTGCATATTTGGTCAGGGTCCAGGCTGCACAGCGAATTACTGAGGAAGTGTGATATTGACCGTATCTGGTCTGGTCTAGATCTTACAGCATTGTAAACTATTGTCCGGGGATAAGAGAGAAGGAACCTGGATAGTAGGGTTGCTTCAAGATGAAATCCTGGATAGTAGGGCTGTGAGAAGGAACCTGGATAGTATGGTTACTTCGAGATGAGAGCCTGGATAGTAGGGATGTGAGAAGGAACCTGAATAGTAGGGTTACTTAGAGATGAGAGCCTGAATAGTAGGGCTGTGAGAAGGAACCTGGATAGTAGGGTTACTTCGAGATGAGAGCCTGGATAGTAGGGCTATGAGAAGGAACCTGGATAGTAGGGTTACTTCGGAATGAAAGCCTAGATAGTAGGGCTATGAGTAGGAACCTGGACAGTAGGGTTACTTCGAAATGAAAGCCTGGATTGTAGGGCTATGAGAAGGAACCTGGATAGTAGGGTTACTTTGGGACAAGATCCTGGATAGTAGGGCTATGAGAAGGAACTTGGATAGTAGGGTTACTTCGAGATGAGAGCCTGGATAGTAGGGCTATGAGAAGGAACTTGTATAGTAGGGTTACTTCGAGATGAGAGCCTGGATAGTAGGGCTATGAGAAGGAACCTAGATAGTAGGGTTACTTCGAGATGATAGCCTAGATAATAGGGCTATGAGAAGGAACATGGATAATAGGGTTACTTTGGGATGATAGCCTGGATAGTAGGGCTATGAGAAGGAACCTGGATAGTAGGGTTACTTCGAGATGATAGCCTGGATAGTAGGGCTATGAGAAGGAACCTGGATAGTAGGTTTACTTCGAGATGAGAGCCTGGATAGTAGGGCTATAAGAAGGAACCTGGATAGTATGGTTGCTCCGGGATGAGAGCCTGAATAGTAGGGCTATGAGAAGGAACCTGGATATTAGGGTTACTTCAAATGAAAGCATGGATAGTAGGGCTATGAGAAGGAACCTGGATAGTAGGGTTACTTCGAAATGAAATCCTGGATAGTAGGGCTATGAGAAGGAACTTGGATAGTAGGGTTACTTCGAAATGAAAGCCTGGATAGTAGGGCTATGAGAAGGAACCTGGATAGTAGGGTTACTTTGAGATGAGAGCCTGGACAGTAGGGCTTATGGGAAGGAACCTAGATAGTAGGGTTACTTCTAGATGAAATCCTGGATAGTAGGGCTATGAGAAGGAATCTGGATAGTAGGGTTACTTCATTTGGTCACTTGGCTTAGTTGACCTATTTGGTTTCGAGAACTGATTTTTTTCATTAGCCATCTGCAGATATGACCTGTATAACTGTTGGAATTGTTGGTGATAATTGTCTTTCCTGAAAAGATAACAGGGTTAATTATATGTGATGCATGGAATGCATTGTGATATGATGTTCTCAAAATAAAATGAGACTATGATGTATATGATATGTGTGCGCATGAACATGAAATGCTATTATGACATGTCCGAGTCTAGGAAAATAAATCCACGACTGCTGCTGGAGAGTATAGCATTCCTGGTTATTATAGAGAACTATGGCTCTTTTACTTCCGCTGGGGATGGTAAACGAAGATGACTATGCTGGAGATTTATTCCTTGTTGTTTGTGAATATTTTTCCTGAGAGAGAATCTTATTTGAGAATAGCTTTGTGGGGGAATAATTCTGTTGGAGGATGAACTTCCATAGCTGAAGGAATAAGCTCTGTTGGGGGTTGAGTTTCTGTATTCAGAGAAATCAACTCTGCTTGGGAGACACATTTTATGACCTGTTTGCGATTATGGGATTCGGATGGGGGATATAGATATCAGATTTCTGAAAGACCCTGGCTGGGGAGATTACTTCCTGTTTTAGGAAAGCTGATATTAATGCTTTGATTTCTTTTACTCTGTGGGAGTGTGGATGTCACAAGGTCGTACACACTGATGTCTGTGTTTCAAAACTGTCTCTGCCCTAGTACCTGCTGGACGGAGTAATTGTCGGGTTTAACATTTCTTGTTTTTGCCCATGTTTCTCAAGTTACGAGCAATGATCTTTCCATTTCTTATGTAAATATTTATGAACAACAATCATATTCAAATGCATATGTCAGGAATAAATCATTGGACGTTCTTGCAAAACGAAACAGAAAAAGAAAAACAAATAGTTTTGTAAAAATGATTTGTATTGATTTTCGAAGTTGGCCTATAACAGACGTTTTTTGTACAAGGAAGTTGACACTCTAGTAAGAGAACACCGTAAAAAAAATTGGAAATTTATACAATATTGTGTAAAAAGAAAACAACTATGTGCAACAATCCCATTGAGTTCCAATTCTGCTATTGTCGCTCTGTCTTCAAGCGTATCATCACTTTGCTGCTTGTCCGTAGCTGATTAGATTGATTGGTGCCGTTCGAGCCTGAAAGTTGATACTGAGGTCTGATCGCAAGGTGATCCAATGGGACATAGTGATATGCTTTACATCCCTAACTTTTTCCTGGACTTCCCTTTCGGGTTTTCAGTCCACCGGGATACCCTTTTTTGCCCAAGCCGCATTTTCAGGTTTTCGACTTTCCGGGTGTACAGATTTTTTCATTTTCATCCCTTATTTTTGCCCGAACCCTTTTGGTTCGCCGGGAAGCCCTTATTTTTGCCTAGGCCAGTCAACCTAGCGGGTATTTTATCCTGCATAGTATCTTTTCACTATGTCTGCATTGACAGGGTGAGGAAGGTTGTCACCATCCATTGTGGTTAAAATCATGGCTCCACCCGAGAAAATGTTTTTAATCACAAATGTCCCTTCGTACATGGGAGTCCATTTTCCCCTGGGATCACCTTGCGGCAGTATGATGCGTTTGACTACTAGATCCCCGACTTGATATTCTTGACATCTGACTTTTTTGTTGAAAGCCTTGATCATTCGTTTTTGATACGTTTGACCATGACAGATAGCAGTAAGTCTCTTCTCATCGATCAAATTTAGTTGATCAAGTCGAATCTGGATCCAGTCGTCTTCGTTTAAACCCGCATCTTTCATAATCCTTAAAGAAGGAATCTGGACCTTAATGGGTAGGACTGCCTACATGCCATATACCAGAGAGTAGGGTGTTTCCCCTGTCGACGTCCGTGCTGAGGTACGGTACCCATGAAGAGCGAATGGTAACATCTCATGTCAGTCTTTGTACGTCACTGTCATCTTCTGTATAATCTTCTTGATGTTCTTGTTAGCCGCCTCAACAACGCCATTCATCTTCGACCGATAGGGAGAAGAGTTCTGATGCTGTATCTTGAATTGCTTACAGAGCTCGGTGATCATCATGTTGTTGAGGTTCATACCATTGTCAGTAATAATTCTCTCTGGCACACCATACTGACATATCAGGTTATTCCTGATAAACCGCGCCACAACGTTCTTGGTCACAGTAGCAAAAGAGGCCTCCTCAACCCATTTTGTGAAGTAATCGATGGCTACCAGTATGAAGCGATGCCCATTGGAAGCGGTAGGCCTGATTTCTCGGATCATGTTAATGCCCCACATTGCAAAGGGCCACGGAGCTGTCAAGACGTTTAAAGGAACCGGAGGCACATGCACCTTATCAGCATAGATTTGGCACTTATGACAAGTTTGGGAGTGCTGATAACAATCTGCTTCCATAGTGGACAAGTAGTATCCTTCCCGTAGGATCTCCTTAGCCATGGTATGTCCACTTGAATGGGTTCTGAAGGTACCTTCATGTAAATCTATCATAATCCTCTCTGCTTCGCTTTTGTCTACACACCGCAGTAAGGTAGAGTTATGATTGCGCTTGTAGAGGATTCCATTATTGAGGAAGAATTTTGCGGCGAACCTTCTTAGAAACTTATTATCGTTGACAGATGCCACTTCAGGATATTCTTGAGTCTAAAGGTACCTTTTTACTTCAGGAAACCAGGGTTTGTCTGCTACCTCTTCAGTATCAATATCACAGCAGTGTGCTGGTTCATCCAACCTCTCAATAATGATTCGGGGAGCTTCGTTGTCCCACTTGACTTTGAACATAGAAGACATGGTGGCTAGAGTGTCTGCTAAATGATTCTCCTCTCATGGGAAATGTTCAAAGGTTACCTCCTCAAAATGCGGGAGTAATGTCAGTACATGCTCTTTGTATGGGATGAGATTCGGATGCTTCGTATCCCATTCGCCTTTGATCTGACTTATCACAAAGGCTGAATCCCCAAAAACGCTCAAGAACTTGATCCTCAAGTCAATAGCAGCTTTGAAACCCATGATGCATGCTTTATACTCCGCCATGTTGTTGGTGCAGTTGAAACATAGTCGGGAAGTGAAAGGAGTATGACATCCCTCAAGAGATATGATTACGACACCAATGCCATTACCGAGTGCGTTCGAAGCTCCATCAAAAACCATAGTCCATCGGGATCCTTCCTTAGGTCCTTCATTCAGTCCAGGTTCTTCATAGTCAGTCACTAGCATAAAATTCTCGTCCGGGAACTCAAAATTCATGGACTGGTAGTCATCCACGGCCTGATGAGCCAAATGATCGGCCAATACACTCCCCTTGATTTCTTTTTGGGTCGTATATCGTATATCGTATTCAGTTAAGATCATATGCCATCTCGCTATTCTTCCGGAGAGTGCAGGCTTCTCGAAGATGTATTTGATTGGATCTATCTTAGATATCAACAAATTAGTGTGAGTCAACATATATTGTCTCAGTCGGCGAGCAGCCCATGCCAAAGCGCAACAAGTTTTCTTGAGCAGTGAGTATCTTGTCTCACAGTCGGTAAACTTTTTGCTAAGGTAGTATATTGCATGCTCTTTTCAACCAGACTCATCATGCTGCCCCAGCACACACCCTATTGAATTGTCTAGCACTGTTAAGTATAATACCAAAGGTCTTCCTTCAACCGAAGACATCAAAATTGGTGGTTCTTGGAGATATTCTTTGATCCTTTCAAAAGCTTTATGGAATTCGTCATTCCACTTTACCACTTGATCTTTCTTCAGAAGTTTGAAGATGGGCTCACAAGTAGCAGTCAGATGTGAAATGAACCTTCCAATATAATTCAAGCTTCCTAAGAAACCCCTAACTTCCTTCTCAGTACGGGGAGCCAAAATCTATTGTATGGCCTTTACCTTTGCGGGGACTACCTGAATACCTTTGTCACTGACGATGAAACCCAGAAGTTTACCAGACCTTACTCCGAAGGTGCACTTGTTTGGATTCAACCTCACCTTGTATGTCTTGAACCTGTCAAACAACTTTTGTAGATGGTCGAGATGCTCTTCTTCGGTCTGAGACCTGGCTATCATGTCATCAACATAATCCTCGATCTCATGATGAATCATATCATGGAACAAGGCGACCATGGCTCGCTGATAAGTTGCCCCAGCATTCTTCAACCCAAAAGGTATCACCTTGTAGTAGAAGGTGCCCCACTGTGTGACAAAGGTTGTCTTCTCCATGTCTTTAGGAGCCATCTTGATCTGGTTGTATCCAGAGAAACCATCCACGAAGGAGAAGATTTTGTGTTGCGCGGTGTTATCAACCAGAACATCAATGTGGGGAAGCGGAAAGTCATCCTTGGGGCTTTCCCTGTTCAGGTCTCTGTAATCCACACACATCCGTACCTTGCCGTCCTTCTTAGGTACCGGAATGACGTTAGCAACCCACTGTGGATAGAAGGTGACAGCTAATAACCCTGCGCCAAACTGCTTCATGACCTTTCCCTTGATCTTCTCTGACATTTCAGGGTGCATACGACAAACCTTCTTTTTAACCAGAGGACAATATTCTTTAGTCGGCAGACGGTGTACCATGATATCAGTGTCTAAACCAGGCATGTCTTCATATGACCAGGCGAAGATCTCAATGTAGTCGTGCAACATCTGTATCAACCGCTGTTTGATCTTAGTCTCCAAATTTGTGCCGATCTTGACTTTGTTTCTGTCCTCCTCCGTGCCCAAGTTTATCGTCTCAACGGGCTCTTCATGAGGCTGTATAGCCCTCTCTTCCTGCTGTAATAGTCTAGCAAGCTCTGCAGGAACCTCACAATCGTCCTCACCTTCGTCCTAGGCTTGGTTGATCGGATTTTCAAAGTCATGACTGGCAATAGCAGAACTGTTATCAATGGGATCCAGCATGGATATGGATCTGCAGTTTGATACGTGAGTGTGTGTAAGAGCATAGCTGTTTTGATAAAGTAAAAAACAGAAAAGAAAAACAGAGAGCGCAAAATATGTATTCAAGGAACATCCAATGTTTTATTGATGATATATGAAATGACATATAATAACCCTCACAGGTAGGACCATTGTGTCTCGGGTAAGACACAAGGCCATAAAGTTTAAATTGTTTATTACAAACTTGGACAACAAGTAAGATAATTACTGCGGAATAAAAGAAAATGCTATAAAATCTCTGGCCGTCCAATTACTCGGTCCACCATTGGTGGTCAGGTAGATCCAACTGTCAATATCAGAGTTGTCCTCACTGTCTTTAATAGCATTGACCTGACGGTTGTTGATGCGTAGGGGAGGTCCTCCAGCTCGTGCGCGTCAAACAGCCCTTTGAGCTCCTGAAGTAAAGCCCAAACCAAATTTGTCAATTTTGTGAGTAAAATCAGGGAGTTGTCCCTAGTTGGTACACCCACCTTCTTCGACCATAACTCTGGCGTCCTTGAAGGAAGCCATCTTCAAAGGAGGTTTGTTGCTGGTGGTAGTCTCGGTTGACGCCAAAATCTGGGGAACCTCTTCAAAGTTTTGACAAGGTGTTTCTATGAACTCCCCGTCCATCTCCACATACCTGAAGGAGTTCAGGTGACTCACCATATACTCCTCTTCGCCATGCATAGTGACAATCTTCCCCTTCACCTGATATTTCAGCATTCGGTGCAGTGTAGAAGTAACGGCCCCAACTTCATGGATCTAAGGACGACCCAACAAACAAGAGTACGATGGCCTGATGTCCATCACATAGAATATGGACCCAAAGGTTTGAGAGCCTACTTTGACAGGGATGTCCACCTCCCCATGCACCATTCTCTTCGACCCGTCAAAAGCCCTTACCACAATGTTACTAGGCTTTAAGGTCAAGCCTTCACAATCCAGCCGATCAAGAGCCTTCTTAGGCAGAATATTCAGTGAAGACCCAGTATCCACCAGCACATGAGCCATAGTGGTTCCCCTGCATTCGATCGAGACATGCAGAGCATCTTTATGCTTCCTCCCTTTCGCTGTCAAGTTGGCATCTGAAAAACCCAGCCCATTGTCAGAAGTCAAGCTGGCCACACAATCTTTGAATTGATCAGCTGAAGTTTCCTGCGGCATGGGCCTCGGAATACAACAACAGAGACAACATTGATATCTTCGAGGGGTTCTGCCCCAGCTGCTCGACCAAGTGGTAGTCTCTATTTTTGATTATTTTAAATATTTCCTCTATCTCTTGCTTAGAGGATTCCCCAACAATCTTTCTAGGTGCCTCCGTCCGGGCAGGCTTACCTATAGCTTCTTTTCTTCGAGTCCCAGATGACTCAGGGCAGGAGTAACAATTGGAGTAAGAACAGGAGTAGTAGCTGAAGTACTAGTAGGAACAATGGATGGAATAACAATATGCTTATTAATAGTCTCCGGGGAGATCTCAGGAGATAAAACCCTTCCACTTCTGGTAATCTTGCTGGCCCCGGCAATGTTACTGACATTGGGATCATCCTCTTTATTCTTCTAATCTTGTTTAACGCCGTGGTAGTAAACATCGGCGCCATAATTCCACGGGACAACTTTGTCCGATGAGTATGGTACGAGACCTGGAGAAGTGATTATTAGCGGAGCGACTCTTGGAGCAGGTGTAATCCTAATAGGTCTTTTAGAGGAGACCTTGGAAGGATTGGCAGAAATGGTTATAATGGAAATATCTTTAAACATAACAGTTGGAATCAAAGTCTTTTCGAACAAAATTTCTCTTCTGTCCATCAGACGTTAAACACCTGCTTTCAAAAAATAGCAACCAGTGGGCAGAGATGAACACATGTGGCAAGCTTCACCATAACCCAAAAATAAACCGGCCAACAACAGATTCTTCTTAACAGTCATAAGAGGAGTAGAAACTTCATCAACATAGGTAATAAACAAATCAGTATCAATAGCATTAACTCCACGATTGTGCTTAGGCATGGGAGCAATTATGACATTGGGCTTCTCTGGAGAATCAAAATCAATATCCTTGGCTTCAATTAGATCTTGTACTTTATTTCTCAGAGCCCAGCAATCATTTATATCGTGGCCAGGGCTCTCAGAATGGTAGGCACACTAAGCGTTTGGATTGTAGCGAGGAGATGTGGTATTAGGATTCTTGGGAGCCTCTTTCAAGGTTGCCAAGATGGATCTTAGCAGATGGGGTAGAACCTCAGTCAATGTCATGTTAATCCTGGTAAACTGCCTTTGTGGTCTTTCTACCCTTTACTTATTGTTGCATTGTAGGGCAGCCGTAGGCCTAGGTATCATTATAACATTTACCGTTGGACAATGTTCAACTCTACTCTGACCTCTTGGGCTATAGATAACACTTACTTCCTTTTTGCCTGGGAAAGGCTTCTTTACTGAGCTTAAAGAGGTGTCTTTCTGTATTTTTCCACTCCGGATCCTAACTTCTACCCTTTCTCCTGTTAATATCAGCTCGGTGAAACCAGCTAATGAACTACCAATCAAATGATTAAAGAATGGACTAGAAAGTGTCCCAAGAAACATGTCAACCAACTCCCTCTCAGATAAAGGGGGATGGACTCTCCCATCCAAATCTCTCCACTTCTGCGCATAGTCCTTAAAGCCTTCACCTACACCCATGGATATACTCTGGAGTTGAGTACGAGTAGGGGAAAGGTCAGCATTGTATTGATACTGCTTATAAAAATCAGCAGCCAAATCCTCCCAGTTTCGAACATTGGTTCCCTCCAGTTGGTAGAATCATTCAAGCTGAGTCCCTGACAAACTGTCTTGAAAGAAGTGAACCCACAAGTTGCTATCAGCGGTGTGGGGCTGGATTTTCCTTACATGGGAAAGGAGATGGATATTTGGGCAAGACACCCCATCTACTTTGCGAAAACCGGAGCCTTAAATTTTTGCGATATGACCACTCCCGACACCAATCCCAGTTCTTCAAAGTCCAACCCAGGTATTCTCTGGACTTCCATAGCGCTCAACCGATCCTCTAACTGCTTGTATCTGTCCTCAGTGGGAGGATATTGCTCATCATTGTAGTCTGTATCATTGTCAGAAACTTCAGGGATAGGGTCCTTCTCCCTTATCTCCCTCTCTTGATTCTCCCCTTCCTTGGACAAGGAGGTCAGATCGGCTGGTTGCTTTAACGACCCCCTGAACCTTCTGCCCAAATTCAGAACACCAGAGACCTTCTTCTTTTTCTTCTTTTCCTTCAGGATGAGGGCCTTCAGACCCTTCTGCCCTTTTGCCAGAGTTATGAACATCTGTTGAAATTGGGCATTTTGTGCCTGAAGATCTTTGATGCTTTGTTCATAAGACATTTTTGCTGAAATAAACAGTGAAGAAGATGAGAAACCTGTAATGGTACCTGTTTATGCAATGCCATGGATGGTATGCATATGCAATAATCTCAAGGACTTGTAAAGGCTCAAATTTGTTTAACCAAAAAAGAAACACACATTAATCGTATTAATAAGTTCAGACTGTTACAAAGAATGCCCTTTAGGCTTACAATTAAACAAACAAAAATTAAAACAAAAAAAGAAAACTAAGTCTCCCAGGAGCACATCCTCTTTGGTGCAATGTAGGAGTTTATGTTCCTTTCTTCATGAAGTAGCCTAGTGAGCTCCAGGACTTTCTTCTCGCTGTCATAAAATTGAGCTTCGAGCGTATCCCGCTCCTCTTTAAGTTGAACCCAGGATTTCTGTAACTCCTCATGATCAATTGGCATGTCAGGATAATGAACAAGAGAAGAAGTGTCTCCTTTAGCAATTGGTTCCAAAATTATTGGTAGGACAACAGTGTAAGGAATCATAAGACTTTGGGCGCAGGCTCGTACCTATTGGAGATAGGGCTCAAGAGGGATGGAATTATTGTGCCCCGGTGTTTTGCTATCAATTTTATGTACCATGCCCCAGGCTCTCATGAACCTTTTGCGGTAACCCTGAGCATCATTTGTATAATTAAAGGCTATTCCTTAGATAAGTGTATCATGAGGACCATCCCTTCTCGCGTAACCAAATTGTCGCAGTGCCAAACAAGGGTTATAATTGATTCCTCCCCTAATGCCTAAGAGAGGGACATTAGGGAATTCACCACAGCGATCAATGATGATAACATCTTTCGAGGACCGTGAACACCAATGAATGTCTGGATGTATAAGGGACATCAGCCTATGAGACCATTTCATACCCTGCTCATTCTTCAAAATAGACCTGGGTAGATGCGAAATAAATAACCTAGCCAATAGAGGAGTGCAACATTGGAGGGTCCCCCTTCTCTTTAGAGTGAGAGTATACAAAGAGTGTAGAATGTCCCCAAGTAATGTAGGTACTAGATTATGATACAGAAACACCTTAATAGTATTCACATCTACGAGTTGGTCTGCATTAGGGAAAAGTACCATCCCATAGATGAGGAGTCCCGATACCTCTTCAAAATCTTGTGAATCTAGGTGTTGTACCCCAAAATTTTCTCTCTCACTTTACTCAACATATGTTCATTGAGATACTCAACTTGCTCAAGGATGCTCAAGAGTTGACCAGACAAACTCCCTCATAAAACAATGAACCTCCAAATAGAGTTTCCATTTTCATCAAGATGGGTGAACTCCAAAGACCTCATATGCTCTCCATGGTCCTGATATGTTCTCAAGACCCTTCATGTCAAATTTCAAGCCTTGCACAAGAAGTTTGCTCAATCAACTGCTTAGATGCTTGAGAATCGACTATATTAGGTCAAAAGTCAACTGTGGCCCACATACAGTCAAACTTAAATATTTTTGGTCAACATCAACTTTTTGAAGTGATATTCATCATTTGATCAAGGTTTGATCATGATTCCTCAAGGAATGCTCCTAATTCATCAAAACTCAAAAGTTGTTAAATTAGGGTTTCTTAGGAAAAGTTAACCAAACTTTGACCAAGCATAACTTTCTCATACTTTATAAGAAATTTCTCATCAAAGACTCATTTTGAAGGGAATCCAATTTCCTACAACTCATCTTCAGCGCTCAAGTTCAAGAAATGCACCCATAAAAAGATATGAATTTCTACATTATAGGTCTTTTTGAAAAGTCAACAAAAACACCTTTTGGGTCAAAGATTCTTACATGAACATGGAAGACCCAATTTAGATGAGACCAAAAGGGTTGGTTAGGTGACATCCTAAGCTTTCTAAAAAGTCAAAGAACACCTCTTTAAGGTCAAAATTGGAAGATTTATGCATTGTCAAAGTTGACCATTTTTGGAAAATTGCCAAAAGTCAAATATGCCCAAAATTGCATTTTTTGACAAATGGACCTAACTCTTTATGCTTGCATCCCACTTCCAACATGGTCCACGACCCAAACATCCTTCCACATGTTATTAGCTTTATTTATTTAATTTATTTTGATTTTTATCATTTAAAAATCAAATTAAATCAAATAAATGATATAAAATATGGAAGATTTGTTTTTTATTTGATTTTGAATAAGATACAACCCATTTATGCTGTCAAAACAAAATCAAATCGTGCAAGGTTGAAAAGAGAAGAAATATCTACATTTGGAAAGATTAGATGCAAGAATTTAAATTCATTATTCTATGGATTCATTCCAATTTTATTAACCTAATTGATTCACATACATATAGAAGATGATTCTAACCCTAGAGAGAAGGTTTTTTCGTGCGCAGCCTGCCTCCAAAGCAAGAAACAAAACTCAAATTTTTGTTCGAAAGTGAGAGACCTATTCTTCCACATGCCAATTCAAGACGTGCTGAAGGCGAAATCGTGTTCCTGGGTATCCTCTGAAGCGATTGCAATCATCACCAAGTCTCTACAAGCCTAGAAACATGTTGTACGATCATCACGGGTTGTCTTTCTTTCCAAAATCGATTATCATGATTCTTGCATCATAAACATGTCTTAATTGTATGGTTGTGCTTAAAATCGTATTTGCAATGTACTGGATGGGTTTGATTGAAGTTTAAGTGCAAGAATAGACAGTTTCTATGGCTAGGGTTTTAGAGCTCCAAGTTGGGGAACTCTAGTTAGAAGAAAAATTAGGCCAAATTAAGGACCTCTTCATGTGCAGGGATTGGTTTGCAATCAATCCATGACACTGGATGGGATTTATATTGCTTGGTTTGTATTTTTGATGTTTGTAGGTTTGTAGCCACACTTAAAAACTGTCACTATAGCCTATAGTGATGAGTTTGGCCGTAGGTAAAAGTTCCCTCTAAGACAACAGTCCCTGGGGAAAAGGATGAAGGTGTGTCAGTGCATGAGTGGACAATTTGAAATTCACGCGTTTTCTTAGGCCAAGTGTTCAGTTTGTATTATATTTATTTTGTTTGATTATATACATGACTAACGAGCTAGTGCAGATGGCAAGAGAAGAAAGCTTGTGAGAGGGAGGACCTGGGTTCCATCCCAGGTCCAGACCTTTTGCATTTTTCTGAAATAATATTTCTAAATCCAGTGCGCATCATGTTCTGAAGGCCACCACACACCCTCAGATCTAGTCCCTTGGATTAATCTCCATCACAGATCCAATGCACAGTATACGCTTATCCACCGTCAACCTTCAGAAACTAGTCCCACTAGATCAAGCGTTAGTCTGGCCCAGCTTTGGGCCCAACCAGCTATTTCGCAGCACACCCCCCTTATCACCAAAAAAGACATCAAAAATCTTTTTTTCATAAAAAATATTTTGTTAATTAATTAGTTTAATTAACTTAGGATAATTTAATTTTTCATAAATTTTTTTTTAATTAATTAGTTTAATTAACATAGGATAATTTAATTTTTTCTTTTTATAATTCAAAATAATTAGATTTAGGGTTTAATTCTACATTTGACCTAATTTTTTCCTTAAAAAAATAACATAAATATTTTCTCAAATTTAGATTTTTAGGTCGTCTAATTATTTCTCGCATCTAATTTGCCGCGCGTTTTTAATTTTCCTTTTTTATTATTTGTAACTGCTCCAAGTTTGTAATAGTAATTAGGTTTTCTTTTAAATACTGCATTTTATTTTCAGTCAAAATAATGATGTATCTGCCCAAAGCCATGTAATAGTTAGGACTCTAATTCTCGCTTTTAAATTTCCGCAACTATGAAATGTTTAGATGTATGGACAATAGGCTTGCATGTGAAAGATAAACGCTTAATACAGTAGAAAACCCTAATTGTGTAAAGATAATTAACTAAAAAAAATACACTTGCACATGCTCACTCCTAGGGTTTACTCCACTGAGTTACCTCAGAAATAATGGTCGTGTCCCCTCGAATGTAGGGATACCTTAGCAATGACCCACGATTCAAAGTCGTCATAAAGATCATAGTCCCTACTTGTCCCTCGAGTTTCCTACAAATTGATCTTATGACGACAGTCCCTTCGAAACGCTAAGGTATCCTTACTTGTCGCCTTCAGAGACCATTTCGTCCCTTCGAACGTCCCTTTAAAACTCCAATGGTGGTTATACCTATTCCTTAATAATAGGATAGCGTTGTCTAAAGGAAAATGAACAGACCTTTTTCGAGTAGGTAGATTAGTTCCTAGGTACTTGCTCAAACAAAACTTTTTACACAAACACTTTTCAAAAGAATTTTCAAAACAATTTTCAAAACAAACTTTGTCACACTCTTGAGGAATGATACAAGGGTTATCACGAAGTAAAACTTTGTTTCGAAGCAAACATACACAAGAAATTTTAAAAATGAGCAGGTACCTAAGAGCCCGTGGAAAACCATGGATAGAAAGGGTGCTAACACCTTCCCTTTCTATAATCTACCCCCTGTACTCAGAAACATCCTGAAAAAGGTTTTTTCTGTTCTTTTTCCTTTTCCTTTGTTGGATGAGATAAAAGTCGGTGGCGACTCTTGCTTACCGCGACATTTGTGAATACAAAACACAAACCAGTATAACAGTCGGTTCTGCCACCGTATCACACCAGAGTATCACAAAAATAATAAGCCTTCTTGAATATAAATTTGATCGGGATTCCTTGTACATTTCCTGTAGTTTCCTAATTTGTTACTACGTCGGACCGTTGTAAGGACAGAGCTCGAGAAATCTCCTCAGGCTTTGGGTGTTCTTCCGTACCATTGAAAGGTAACTGGTCAAGAATAGGTACCCCCAACAACTGAGAAAATTCCTCCATAGTAGGAACTAGCTGGTAATCTGGGAAAGTGAAATAGTGGTGCAAAGGATCGAAGAACTGAAATAACACTTTTAACAATTCTTCATCTGGTTTTGAAGTGACAAGGTTGAGAAACCGGCCATGTTTTTTAGTGAAATGAGAGCTTTAAGGAATCCTTAATGGCAAGTCCTTTAGTTGGAGAGGCACTTTCACAAGGTTAATCTGGATAGTGTTCCTACGGGCGGATGCTATGTCCTACAAAACAAAGCAAAGATGGGCCCTAGAGAGTCCTTGAAATGGTCAGTATGATATGTCGTTCTTAAGATGTCATGATTATGCTAGAAAACACATGTATATCAAGCAACAAACAAGTCACACCAAGTCCTTAGGTTTAAGGCTTGCATGAGTTTTAAGGTCATACCCTCTTGAAGCTGGATTGGTTCAACCTGTCCTATAAATAGTAGCCGGGTTCTAAGGGATCTCAATATCACCGATCTTTCCCCCAAGCTTCGTTCAATAGGCGATTGACTCGCAACCGAACAAAAATCAAGAGTCAAACCTCAATGAGTGTAGCATCGAGTATCTGTCGACCTTGGGAATACACCAAAGTCGGCCATCTCGCTACGTTCTACTGGCCAAGTTGTGCAATTAAAGGTTCTAAGGTCAGTTGATGCTTTATGACACCACACGATGGCCTCGTACTCTCCCTGATTGACTCAAGGGTTACCAGTACCAACCAAAGTGCCACATCAACGTAGCTACTGCTTCAACCGTGTCAGTATACCCCACACAATTCCCTCACAGTTTATTGTTACTCACCTAAAAGGTGTCCCTAGATCCGGGTGTAGGATCTACATAACCCCAACAAAACCCTTGAATATAAAGCAGGCAAAGCAAAAAACAAGCAAGAAATTTTAGAAGTGACCTAGATCCTAAGGTATACCCCACTTATTAATTCTCCAGCAGAGTCGCCAGTTCTGTGATACAGTGGCAGAAGCGACTGTTTAATACTGGTTTTGCATTTTATATTTGCAAATGTCGCGGTAAGCAAGAGTCGCCACCGACTTTTATTTCATCCAACAAAGGAAAAGGAAAAAGAACAGAAAAAACCTTTTTTCGAGATGTTTCTGAGTACGGGGGTAGATTATAGAAAGGGAAGGTGTTAGAACCATTTCTATCTATGGTTATCTACGGGCTCTTAGGTACTTTCTCATTTATAAAATTTCTTGTGTGTGTTTGTTTTGAAAAAGTTTTGTTTACTTCGTGATAACCCTTGTATCTGTCCTCAAGAGTGTGACGAAGTTGTTTTGGAAAACTGTTTTGAAAAGTGTTTGGTGTGAAAGAGTTTTTGTTTTGAGCAAGTACTTAAGAGTTTTCTACCTACTCGAAAAAAAAGTCTGTTCGTTTTCGTTTCCTTTAGACAGTGCTATCCTACTATTAAGGAGTAGGTAGCCCTGTCATTGGAATTTTAAGGGACATTCGAAAGGGACGACATGGTCACTGAATGCAACAAGTAAGGATACCTTAGCATTTTGAAGGGACTATCGTCATAAGATCATTTCTCGTAGGCATCTCGAGGGACAAGTAGGGACTATGATATTTATGACCACTTTGAATTACGGGTCACTGTTAAGGTATCCCCACATTTGAGGGACACGACCATTATTTCTAAGGCAACCAAGTGAGGCAAAACCCTAGGAGTGAGCATGTGCAAGTGTGCTTTTTTCAGTTAATTATCTTTGCACAATTAGGGTTATCTATCTTTTTAATTCTTGGTTTATCTTTCACATACAATCCTAATGTCCATACATCTAGCAGTTTAATAGTTGCGGAAATTAAAAGCAGAAAAGAAAATCTACGCTATTACAAGGCTTTTGGACAGATACACAAATATTTGACTGAAAAATAAAGATGCGGAAATTTGAAATCCTAATTAATCTATTACAAACTCAAAGCAGATACAATAATTTGAATTAAAAGGAAGAAAAGGTGCGCGTGACGAATTAAATACGAGAATGAAGTCTAAGTTTGGAAAAAAAACTAATTTGCGAATAAAGAAAAGATATTTTTAGATTTTTATGGAAAATAATTAACTTTGCAAATTAACCTAATTTCTATTAAATTCTAATTATGGAAAAGAAATTTAAGTTAACCTAATTTCTATTAAATTTTAATTACAAAAAAAGATTTAAGTTAACCTAATTAAACTAATTAATTAATGCCAATAAATATTTTTATGAAAAAACTAAACTTAATTTTTTTTTGTAATTTTCTAATTTTATGATTTAATTAAAAAAAATGATTTTTTTTTAAATAATTAAAAAAAATGATTTTGTAAAATAATTAAAATAAATAAATAAATTAAAAGAGAATTGAAACTGGGCCTGGTTGATGAGCAATCTGGGGGGTATACTTCCAAATTTGTGATAGGCCTAGGATGATGGCCCAGAGTCTAGTGCATGATCCAGTGCATCCTTCTTCTGATGGTTCATAGTGGACCCTCAAGGCTGGGGCGTGAGATCTACATGATGATGGATCCCAAGGATGAGATCTGGGGCGTAAGGTGGACACTGGACAGTGAGGCACGCTGGACCTGGAAAGTAAATTCAAGAAAATGCAAAAGCAACACGCTTGGGATTAAACCCAGGACGTTTGCTTAAAACCCTCCGTCCTTAACCATCTGCGTTGGCTGCTCAATTTTTAATATAATCAAATAAAAATAATATAATCAAAACAAACACGTGATGTCCAGCAAACGCGCCAATATTCAAATGGCCCAATGGGAGCTTGCCACCTAGCCTTCTTCTTCATCAGCACCGTCATTTTAGGTTTAGACTTTTACCTACGGTTCCATGCCTGTAACTACAACCCTGCGTTATTCAAAAATCTAGAACAAGCAATATAAATTATAATGAGGACCATGAATCAACTGGGCTTGAAGCCCTGAACATCATGGTATCTACGCCTAGCCCTAATTTTGTCTGTAGAAGAAAGCCCTAAAACGAGCTAAGAAACCCTAAGAATGGCAAACATGATTCCTGCACTTAAAACTCAATTAAATGATTCAGCAAGCATCGAGACTTTGTAATAAGAATATATGATTAAATTTCATCAAAAAAGCATGTATGCATGTAATCAGAAATAAAAAATAGTTGGATAACAGAGTTGCGGATTTTACGATTCAAGGCGTTTTGGTGCGTGCAAAAGGTTCAATTAGCTTCAGGAGATTGCCAGGAACGTGTTGCAACCCTTAAATCTCCTTGATGATGGATGTAGTATGGAATTCGATCTGAGATTTTTGACAAAAAAATATAACTTGTTCTTGTTGTTTCACCCGATCAACCCCTCTTCTTGTGCCTTGGAATTATTGTATATATGTATGAGGCTAAATTAGGTTAACAAAAAAATGCATATCTTTGCCAATTATCAAGATTTGATTTGATTCCATCCTTGCATTGTTTCTTTCTATATCAAGCCAAATCATACAATTTTCATCCTAATCACCCTTGGCAGGATTTGATTTGGTTTGACAGCATATTCGCATTGTAAATCCATTCAAAATCAGATCAAAAACAAATCTTCCATATTTATATAATTTATTTGATTTAATTTGACTTTTAAATGAATAAAATGAAAATAAAATAAAATAAATAAAGTCAATAATATATGAGAGAGTGTTTGGGTCGTGGACATTTCTAGAAGTAAGATGCAAGCATAAAAAGTTAGGCCCATTTGACAAAAAGTGCAATTTTGGGCATTGTTGACTTTTGACAATTTTCCAAAAATGGCCAACTTTGACAATGCATATCTCTTTCAATTTTGACCCTAAGAGAATTTTTTGGAATTTTTAGAAATCTTAGGATGTCCCCTAAGCAACCTATTTGGTTTCATCTCAATTGGATCTTTCATGTTCATGTAAGAAGTTTGACCCAAAAGGTGTTTTTGTTGACTTTTTGGAATGACCTATAGTGTCTAAATTCATATCTTTCCATGAGTGTATTTTTTGAGCTTGAGGGCTGAAGATTAGTTGTAGGGAATTGGATTATCTTCAAAATGAGCCTTGTATGGGAATCATTTGATAAATTATGAGAAAGTTATGCCTGGTCAAAGTTTGGTTGACTTTTTCCTGAGAAACCCTAATTTAGCAACTTTTGAGTTTTGATGAATTAGGAGAATTTATTGGGGAATCATGATCAACCCTTGATAAAATGATGGATATAACTTCAAAATGTTTATGTTGACCAAATTTTTTGAGGTTTGACTGTATGTGAGTCACAATTGAGTTTTGACCTAATACAGTTGATTTTCAAGCATCTGAGCAGTTGACTGAGCAAACATCTTGTGCAAGGAATGAATCTTGACATGGATGGTCTTAAGAACATATTAGGACTATGGAAATCAGTTAGGACTCTTGGAACTCAAACATATTTACTAGAAGTGAAATCCTAGTTAGAGGCTCATTGTCTTAGGAGGAGGATTTGTCTGGTCAATCCTTAGTCAACTTGAGCAATTAAGGACCTCTAGGAGTATGTTTTGAGTAAAAATGGGAGGGGGAATTTTGGAGTACAACAAGTACGTTTTCCCGATTACTCGGTAAATGACACTACATTCAAAGGGGCCTCCACTGAGTGGGGGATCTCATGCCTCCTTTTTTGGGATTACTCCCACAAAGTTAACATGACTATACCGCCCGTCCTATCTTAAAGTTTGCCCAAGTCCGGGTATATGACTTATAAGTAATCACCAAGCACCCTGAAAACCAGGAAAATCCAGACAAACATATATACAACATATAATATATAACAAACAATATCACATATACATATATAAACAAATTTAGGTTTAACCCACTTAGGGATGGACCAGCAAGAGGTCAATCTTTCCCTAGTGAAGTCGCCATTTTTTCTGTAGCGGTAGAAATGTTTAAGACTAAGCCATTGGATTGACTAGACTTATACAGATCAAAATAAAAATCGCCACCACACTTTATTGTTTCCAAAGGAATGGGAAAAGAGCGAGTAACCCAAAAAGAGGGGGGAAAGATTCAAGGTAAGGGGGTTGGTTATGTAAAGGGAAGGTATTAGCACCCTAAACATATACGGTACTCCGCAGGAACCTCTTTGTAAAATCTGTATATTTTGTCTATAAATGTTGTATATAAATGGATGATGGAGGTGAGAAAATAAATATATTTTTATGGTTTTTGCACCTGCTGCAGTTGCGAACCTTTAATGCCTATGTACCACCTTTTCGGGCAATAGGGGATCAGGGTACACGTAGTTCCTCTTTTAATTTTTTTTTAAAACACAAGTGTGTTGGTTGATTTTATTAGATAAGACATCATCGTCATTGTCTGTGTGGAAAACATATTTACTACCCACAATCATGAGAAAGGAGAATTTGCATCATCTCAAAGTGGAGGATATGGCTTGGATTTTAAAATCAACAATGCCTCACTCAACACCCAAGTGGAAAATATCTATCTTCACTACATATTGTAGAAGTATAGTTGTTTGCATCCCTACAAGGATTGACAAGAGTCTAATCTTTTAAGAAAGGTTTTGAAATAAAAAGCCAAAGTGGCAAAATGGTTTGAAATGAGATTGATTGACTTTTAGTCTTCTCACAAAAAATGTCAAGATATTATTAAATTGATTAGAGTTTATTTATGAAAAGATTTTGAAAATGCATGGACCTAAGTCCAAGTTTATTATGAAAGTGGTTCAAGTTTAAAAACAAGAAGAGTTTTCAAAAGGAGGAAGAAGATTTTTGAAATTAAAGAAAATGGGAGGAGAAGAAGGGACTACCCTAAAGCACAAGGTAAAAGTTAGGGATAAGAACCATCTAACCAACAAGAAGCCAATACTTGACATTATGAGTCAAGACAGAATTCTCATTATTTGGATTGAAACCAAGCAAGAAAAGATAGTAGACCTATTGAGAGAACTAATCTTCAAGTGTATTAAGTCTTCATAAAAATTGGGCAGAGTAACGACTGTATACGGGTGAATTCCAGATTACAAACAAAGAATATAATCACAATAACCTGCACACTAAATAAACAAACAACCCAATATCTTGAGGTAAACCTCAATAACTCCAGACAAAATATCAATTAAGGTCACAAGGTCTCCAATATAGGCCATGTTTTCTAATCCTAAGTCCAAGAAGTCCAATGCTCCATAATGCCAAGGATAGTATCCAAATAGTCCAAGAATTTTAAAGGTTTTTATGGTTCATGTTGATTATTAGGTGCCTTAGAAGATGAAAGAAAAGGCTCAAGTGAGCAAAATAAAAATGACATGGAATATAATGATTAAAGTAAATGGTACATAAAGAATAAAAAATAAAAGGGCATAAAGTGAAAACAATTTAAAATTAGTGGTTAGTTGGATGACCATCTTGAAACTTGCATTTGGAACTCATTAGAGGATTGGTACAACCAAAGCCTCCACACAACAAGTTGAATTTGCTTTTTGTCAAGTATATCATCCATTTGGAATCCTCAAAAGTACCATTTAATGATCAACCATGTTTAGGTGATCCACGTTGACCAAAAGTGTTATAGATCCATTAGAGGATTGGTAGAACCAAAGCCTCCATATAATGAATCTCAAGGTTATTGGATCAAAGGGATCAAATTAACATACTTGGGCTTGCAAATATAGGTTTGGGCCACGGATGATCATTTATTCGAATCGGGACAAAATTTAGTGCTATGTTAAGCAATCGTAAGTGGACTTATATAGAAGTCGCACCTATTTTGAGGCCGGTCAATAGCAATCTATGCACCATTTGTTTTGAGATATGATATAAAGATCATACTCAAACAACACTTAGTGCAATAAGAAAGGGACAAGATGAAGAGGGGTGGGAAATAATATACAAACTATATTTGAATTAAACTTAAATCAAACTATTATTAAAATCATTTATCCATTTTTATGGAGTTAGACTCAACACCATGGATCGAATGATGTTAATAAAGTTTATGATAAAAATTCAACCCAAGCTCAGCCAGAAAATAATCACAAAATAATATTGCATTTAATATATACATTAAAAAAAGGTTTTAAAAATGTTTTAAAATGGAAATAAGAAAGAAACATATCAACTATATTCAAATTAATCAAGAAAAATTAAGTAAGACCATAGAAAAATCAGAAAAGGACTCAAGTATTTTTATAAAATTTTTGGCAATTTTTAAAAGTCAGAAACTATTTTAAAATGAATTTTAAAATTATTCAAACAAATAGAAAATAGATCAAAAATAGTAAACATCAATATAAAATTCCACAAAATTTTCAAAAAAGTCAGAAATATGCAAAATGATATTTATGATTTTTTTTTTAAATTAAGAAATATCAGAAAGTATTCTTTAGGTAATTAAAACAAAGCAAACAATGCAAAATATAAAAAATATAAATTGTCAAAATAAAAATATGAAAAAATATTGATGAGATCAGAAATAATTCAAAGTATTTTTGTGAATTTTTTCATAATTTTTGGATAAAAAATAAAAGAGTTATGAATTTTTGAAAATTAAATCAATTAAAATATAAAATAAGAAAATAAAATAAAACCAAAAAGATATGGGCCACCAGATCGTAGTCAAAACGCGTTAGTAAGCTAATCCAATGAACCAGACGCGATGTGCTTGATATAGACCTTAGTAAGATGCACAGGGAATCAGAAAAAGGCAACCAATGAAATTAAAACGTTTGGCACGCTATCATTGGCTGAGACGAGATATGTCATCATCTTCAACCTTCAGCCATCCTACAATGGAGATTTTGTGAGATCTTTCAAATGGTAAAATTAGGATCCTAGACCAGTATCATTGGATTCGTCTCTTCAAGACGATCCTAACACCACTATCGCGCCAAATTTCTATAAAGTATACAAAGAGATATGAATCAAAAACCCAGAAAATAGCGAGCACCTTCAATTTGAGATTTCTCTCTCAATTCTCAATGGATTTAAAAATTGTAAGAAGCACTAGAATCCGGAGAAGGAGTAGAACATGTTAGTGCTTTATTTGGATCAAATGGTGGATAATTATACCTTTTCGAAGTTCAAGAAAGAAGATCTGAAACTGGACTTCTGTAGCTTGGATTATAGCTCGTTTTTCTTGGTTTAAGTGCTGGAGAGTTTGTATGATGCTTAAAAGAAGATGAATGTGCAAAGAATTTTGGAAGAAAAGGCTGAAATCTCAGAAACTGATTTCAATAATTTGAAGTTCGTGTGAGGTTTTGACAGAGTGTTTTTGGCTCTTAAAGCTTGAGGAAATGAATGGGGGATGACCCTCTATTTATAGGGAACCAAATGGAATGTTCAAGCGTGTGAAATGATGAAGTTTGGAGGGAAATCGTGTGAATCTAATGCATGAGCAAACTGTGATCTGATTTCCATCAAAACTCATCCAATCCTTGCGTTTTGAGGCTCTAATCCACTTTGGAAACTTGGTTAAACATGTTTAGATCACAAACGCGTGCTAATTTGATGTTTAGAGGCCAAAACATGAATTTCAAATTCTGACTTATGAAGAAACTTCAGTTCCAAGTTACCAAGTTCAATCCAATGACATTCTCAGCTCAAGGGGTCTTAAGGCATGATCCTTGATGCTTTATAAAGATTAGGTTACAAGATTTGCAATGGAAAAAGAATGGAATCAAATGGATGCTTGAGCTGAAAGTTGCATTGAGTCAAAGTTGGGGAAAAAAGGTTGACTTTCCATACTTAGAAATATTTCAAATTTTCTTCAAAAGTGACCTATAATGTTTTTCATCCAAACATGACCTTCCACTTGGAATTTGCTCTTTACCAAAAAAGATGGCACAAAATAGACCTCTTTAATGACATTTTGAAATTTGAACTATTCAAAATCTCCAAAAATTGAGAGGGTTATGAAATGTTGAAGTTGGTAAAAAATCATGAAATGACCTATAATAATTTGTATCCTTAGGGCATCTTCCATCCATTTTCTCACTTTGCATATAAAAGAAGGCATAAAGTTCACATCCTCAAGATCATTGTGGAAAAAGAGTGGGCTCAAGGTGATATAAATTGACCAATTTATGATCATTTGAAGTCACACATGAGAAATTGGGGGTTCATCTAGAGGACTTGTAATATTTCTTCATCATCAAGTTTATTCCACATGAAAACTCCTTGAAACTATTGAAGTTATTTGTTAATAACCCTTTAAAGAGAAGGATGTCTTTGGAATAATTCAAAAATACCAAAAGATGATCAAGATATACTTCTTTGAAGTTCAAAACCGTAGCTCCTAGATCAAGAAAATGCTTTAAGGAACCTTGACAAATTTAAATCACCTTCTTGTACCAACAACCTTGCTTTGTAAATAGAAGTTGTTGAAGATGAAAGTGAGAAATCATAGCCACCAAAAACACTTTCATATCTTGAGAATTGAGAGAAATATGTACTTGTGATCAATGGGAACAAGACCTTTTTCAACCATGACAACTTCTCCAATCAATCCCTTGCACTTTTAAATCAATTTTGACATCTTGAAAATGTAGTGAACCAAAATAAACTTTCCATGCCATCCCTTCCAAAAAAAATTCAATGGTGAGGTTTGGACTTCTCAAGCTTTATTTCCTAGGGCATGGAAATAAACTCATGAACCCATGGAGCAACTTGCTAAATCTCATTGCCTTTACCTACATTAGTAACAAGCAAGATAAACCAACATTGCATTTTATTAATTAGAATAAAAATCAATACAAAATATTCATGGTCACAAAAGAAAACAATTCAAGGTGCTTGGTGATTCCTCAAAGAGCAAAGCTAAAGGTAGGGAGGAGAACCAAGAACCCTAACGTGATCTTGTTGTGATTGAATCAATGTGGTATGATGAAGGGATACTAGGGGAAAAAATTGGGGTACAACACTAGGCTACTACTGTTCATCCTCACAAGGATGATTTCTCTTTATCCAAGGACTTAATCCACTATAACCAAACTTATTACAAACACACGGTCAACCACCGGTGACTAACATACAATGACACATTCATGGATCCAACCGGATATAATATTCATTTTACAAATAAAATCTGATCCCCCAAGATCTCCTACCAGGATTTCCTTGCAATTATATCCATCAGGGGTCTCACTAGAGTCTGACCTTCACTCGGTCCTCTTTGAGATATGACTACCATTGACCCAACATAATTCGATACCTCAGAATCTCCTATCAGGATTTCCCATAATGACCAACAACCATTATCTTCTTGAGATCATACTTTCACACAGTCTCTCAAGGAACCTTACAATGATATGTTCAGTGATCCAACCAGATATAACAATCATTAATCCTATAGAATTCGATCCCACAGAATATCCTATAAGGATTTCCCACAATGACCAACAACCATTATCTTCTTGAGATTAGACCTTCACTCAGTCTCTCAAGGAACTAATCAACAATAGTTGATGTGGTTTCTAGTGTTTACACGAATACTTCTTTTAAGCAAATACACATGTGTTTTGAGCACATATTGTTTTACACTTCTTCGAGCAACAACTCAAGTGTTAAAACAATTTACATGAAGAGATATGAATATATATGAACAAAAACACTATTCAAGCAAAAACTCTCGTGTTCATTACAATGTTATACAAAGATGTATATGATCAGAAGTTTGAGTATCATCTTGTAGTGTTATTCTTCATCTTCTTGTTGATGAAGCTACGAGCAACAACTGCTTGCTTCTTCTGAGATCTACCAAGATGTATGTGATTGGAAGTTAAATAACATCATGTAGTCTTCTTCTTTCTTTTCTCTCTTCTTAAGTGGTCTTCAGTATGTATAGCATTGCAACTTTAACATATTCATAGTCCACTACTTTCCTTCCATATGATTAATCTTGTTGGCCAATGGAAACGGTTAAAATGCTAACCAACCATTTAGATTTGAAGCTTTGATCTTCTTTTATATCCCTTAATAGAGAGAGATGTTGTGAGGATAGAAAAAACTTTTCTTGCACCAACAGTTAGTTCCCAACGGCTAGAATAAGGTGTAAGAGTTTAGACAATATAAAATAATATTTCTATATCCTGTCACTGTTCAATGATAGCTTTCCACCTTTTCCTCTGAATAATATTTTTCTATTAAGCTTGTAAATAGAGACTGTTAAGTAAAGAAAGATAGCTGTAAATTTAGCTGTTTGTTTCTAACGGTCACAATGAGAGTGGTTGTCAATATAGTATAAAGGATTGTCCTTACGCCACCCTAGAGGGTAGAGGGCACATACACTTTATGTACCTTTTTAACAACATCAAACGTTAACCATTTTAACTTTCTTCTTATCTTCAGAGGCTTCAGATATTTGAATGTTGAACGTTGAAGCTTGTTGTAGAAGAATCTTTCTTATGAGCCTTAAAACATAAGTCTTGGAGTCTTCAGAACTTGTCACATAGAACCTTGTTCTTCAGAGTATTTAACACTTGGTTGTAAGAACTTCCTTTTCTTCAGATAATCATAACTTATTCAACAGAACCTTGTCTTCATAATTTTCAAAACTTGTAACACAAAAGTAAAGCTTTAGAAGGCCTCTAAATCTAAACCACAAAGCCACAATTAGAACTTCTTGTACTAACGTTCCTAAGACACGTTGCAGAAGATCAGTTCAGAACCTTGACTTTAACGAAACATGTAACCACATGTTTTCTTCCAGAGTGTACATTTAGAACCTAATTACGTCAAATGACTTGTACCAAAGTCAGAACATTATAGCAACAACTACACACTAGACGAAACCATTAGTGTATACTATTGTTCTCTAAGATAATGTGTGAAGTTATCATCAAAATTTCAAGTCCAGGTGTAGGAAATACTTCTTGTTCTTACAAAAGAGTCTTTCAAAGAATACTCACAGTGTTGGAGAGAGTTAGCTTCTCTTGTAGAGCCACCCTTGGCAGAAAAAGAGCTGATCGGTTTGTTCATGGATACTCTTACTCCTTTCTTTTGGGAGAAAATGTTTGGAAGTGTGTCATCAATTTTTACATAATTAGTGACCGTTGGCCAAATACTGGAAGAAGGAATCAAGAATTGCAAAGTTGCTAATGTTGTTGAGTCCTCTAGTGGGAAAAGAAGTTCTTTAGGAATTTCCAGAAGAGGAAAAAGGTGAAAGCTAATGTTGTCTCAACTGAGAAAGGAGGACCTCTTCGTAGGCCTCAGTATTATGATCAACCATAAGTAGATGTTATTACTCATGTGTTCAATGCTCAACTAATTCAGATTCCCCAACGTCAGGATGTTAGACAAAATCAGAACCACAGTCCAAGGACTAGGACTCATTTTAACCCTATTCAGATGACCTACACTGAACTGTATCATCACTTGGTCAAACTAGGTTTGACCACAACAAGGTATTTAACTCCTCTAGATCCTCTTCCATTCGTATTCAAGTCGGACCTCCATTGTGAGTTCCATCAGAGAGTTGCAGGCCATGATTTGGAACATTGTTATGCACTGAAGGCTAGAATGCAAGACTTGGTCAGAGGACATATAATCAATTTTGAAGCTCTTACTCCAAATGTTGTCAACAATCCTTTTCCATTACAAGTGAAGCTTCAATCATATACATATTATCCTCTTAAATCCAGTGTTTCAGACAAGACAACTCATCCTTGTTGTTGATTAGTCACTAGGCCATGTTTCTTTCTGTTTGCATTTTCCCTTGTTTATGTTGAATTATTGCATTAAAATTTTGTTTGTACTTTCATGTTAATTTTAATGAAATGAGCATTGCAATGTTTTGATTCAATTCATTTTCATTTACTGCTTTCTTTTAAAAAAAATATATTTTTTGTTTACTTTCTTCATCCAGCTTTTGTTTATGCAAAGATTGGAGGAAGGATGATGAAAATGAAATACCCATAACTATTGTTGGTATACTTTCAAATATATTTTTTTGATGATGTACAAGCATTGTTTCAACTCCCAAACACTAGAGAAATAATGAATTTAATCCCTTGTCAACCCCTTTGAGCCTAGAAGTTGGAGTTTCTTTCTTTATAAAAATACCCGTTGTGATACGGTGGGAGAAATGACTTGGTTGTTTTGCATTTTATCACAATTGTTGCGGATAGCAAGATTTTCCATCGACTTTTCTTTTATCCAATAAAGGAAAGGGTGAAAAGAACAGGAAAGACCTTTTGAGAATTTTCTTGAGTTCGGGGGGTAGGTTATGAAAAGGAAAGGTGTTAACACCCTTTTCATCTGTAGTTATCTACAGGCTCTTAGTTGCTAGCTCACTTTTTGTAATGCTTTGTGCTTTGTGTATGTTTGAAAATATTTTGAAAATGCCTTGGTGCGGAAATTTTGTAATGATTCTCGTATCGTTGAGAATGTATACAAAATGTTTGTCTTTAAAGTATTTTGAAAGAAATATTGTTTTGTGAGAAATGTTTTGAAGATGCCAATGTAAGGAAATTCTACTTTATAATAACCCTTGTATCATTTCTCAAGAGTGTTTATAAAGTGTTTTGAAAATATTTGTTTTGAAAGTGTCTGTGAGCAAGAAACTACGAGCGTTCTACCTACTCAAAAGAAAGTCTTTGTTCTTTTCCTCCTCCTTTAGACAGTGTTAGATTAACATTAATTGGTAAGAAAACTTATCATTGGATATGAAGGGACGTGCGTGGGTCATCGTATAGTCATAAAAGTCAACTTGTAGAATTTTCTAGCAATCTTTGTAAGGGTCTAAGATCGTTTATCAAAGGCAAGATCGAAGGGTCATCGATGGACTACAATCTTTTAATCAAGGGTCTTTGCTAAAGCATCTCACGTTCGAGGGACATGACTATTTTATATGAGGCAACAAGTGTGGGGTTAACCCTAGAGGTGCATGTGTGCAAAGTGTATTATTTTCATTTAATTTGTCTTGAATTAGGGTTGTATATCATTTGGTTTTAAGTCTTGCCATACAAACCCTAATTACTAGCAATAATATGGAAAGTGATAAATTAGGGAATTTAAATGTCCTACGCTATTACAATACTTTGGGGGATGTGGGATACGAATTTACAAATGGGGATGACAAGTAAAAATAAACCCTAATTACTATTATAAAGCTTTGACAATTACATAATTTATAATGCAAAATAGTAAAATGCGCAAGAAAATGTAAAGTGAAAAGAAATTGTTTTTTAGGGTTTTTTTTTATAGAAAAGGTTTTGTAGTTTTAATTATTTTAGAAAATAACTTGAATGTTTTATCTTGAAAAAAGGTTTTGTATAGTATTAGGCCATCTCCAAGCAATGCAATATGTCAAAAGTAACTTTAATGATCCAAAATCATAGCAAGAATGTTAAAAAATCAGGATTTCTTACGCCTAGGCTGACACGGGCCGTGTCACCGGACACGGGCACCCGTGTCAGCATCTGCCCACGCCTCTCTGCATATTTTTTGTTCCATCCAAATTGACACAGGCTGTGTCATGTGACACGGGCACCCGTGTCATCCCCTGTCCTGCCTGTTTTGCCAAATTCAACCCAGCTGAATTGACACGGGCCATGTCGTGTGACACGGGCACCCGTGTTAGCCCCTGGCCTGCCTTTTTTCTAAGTTTTCTCTTTGATCCATCCTGTTGTATCCTTTTGAAAGAAAATAAAATGATGTATGGGTAAAGATATTACAGTTTGAGAAAATTTACCTCTTGAAGCGAAAACTTTAGAACACGTATGGATGTTTCCGGGTGCAAAGTGGTGATTGATCGAGCTCCTTTGGATCTTCTTGAAGCTAAGCCAATCCTCACTTTATGCTGAAAATTGTTGAGTCACTCCAACCAAGTTAAGTTGCAAGGTGCTGTTTTTGAGTTTAGAAGACAGTGATAATGAGGTTACAGAAGTTGTTCTTGTGTTTGAATAACTTCTATATGATGTATGTGAGGTATTTGTATGATTTGTTTGGGTAAAAACTTGGAAGGTGTGAGAGGTTCAAAGATTTGGACTTCAAAGCTCAAAAATGGAGGTTTTATGGACAATTAAGGTTTTTTGAGAGTATAGGGGTTTTGAGTGCTTGTTCATCTCTTTCTATCTTTCAAATTATCTCTCTATTTATAGGAAAGAGGTTTTAAGACAAGGATTGATCATATTTTCAAGATCACATGTTGTGGCTAGGTTGGATTGTAAATGAAGCAAGCTTGCAGGTCATAGTTCCGATGCTTTGTACTTTGCTTCATAGAGTTTTTGGATACTTTAAGCATGCTTATTTGATTTTGTGTGTTGAGTGTGTGTAGAAGGAATAAGTTAGAGGCTCAAGAAGAGCTGACTTTGTGATTAAAGATACTTTTCAAGAATGGCAATGTTAACTTTGTGCCAAAAATGGAGATATCACTTGGACAATGCTTAAATCAAATGGACCATAGCTCAAATGTTTGTGTAAAAAATTAAATTATGGTGATATTTTCAAGTTAGAAGCCCTGCAAAACAAGACTATGTAGCATAGCATGTAGATTGGATTATGTGTTCTTCACCAAATGACTTGTAATTCAAGAATGGATGCCCAACTTCATGCCTTTGGATCTCCTAGCTCAAGTATGATAAATTCATGCTCTTGGATGTTTTGGAAAGCTTGAAACATTGTCTACAACTTTCATGTTGACCAATTTGGCTAAATCAAGCTGGAACCTGATGAAAATTGGCTAAGAAGTTGAGATAAAAACTGACCAAAACCTGTTGAAAATTTCCCTAAGTGTTAGATAAAAATGACATGACTTCACGGGCTTATATCTTCAAATCTAAGCATTTTTTGGACATCAACCCTCTAATACAAAGTTTTAGATATGATCAAGATCTACAAATTGAGTGTAATACTTGATAAATTAAGTGCTTTTCTTGAGGGATTGTGATCAATACTTGATAAATTGGTCAAAATTAGGGTTTTGACTGTAATACATGATCTAATGGTCAAAATTAGGGTTTTGACTAATCAATGATTTTTGACCTAATACATGATCTAATGGCTTGAAGCATAATCTCAAGGAATCAAACACAAAATGTTTACCTAATTTCATGGCTCAAATCAATTCTCAAGATCAATGCATTGATAGTTGAAATTTGATCAATTGATGAAAAGTTAACTGATGCACAAAAAGTCAAACTTTGACTTTTTGATCAAAATTCAATTTCAAAGATCATAATTCATCAAGATATTCAAAAATATAAAACTTGATCATCAAGAATCAAGAAATTCAAGAAATTCCATTGAAAAGGAAAACTTTTCAATACTTAGAATTTTTCTAAGTGTTTTAAACCTTATTAATTTCCTAACTTCATGATATTTTTTCACCAAGATGCAAGATTATTCAAAAGAAACTTTCAACATGAAAGTTGTAGATCTTGATCATATCTAAAACTTTGTTTTAGAGGTATCATATCCAAAAAATGCTTAGATTTTGAGTTATCAACCCATAAAGTCAACATGAAGGTTGTAGAGGATATTTCAAGCTTTCCAAAATGTCCAAGAACTTGAAGAGATCGTGCTTGAGATAGAATTTTCGAAGAGATGAAGATGGCCTCATAAACTTGAATTATAGGTTATTTTCTTAATGAACATTTGATCCAATCTCATAGCCATGCTGCATAATCTTGCTTTGCAGGCTTATAACTTGTGTTTCACTCCATAATTAACTAATTACACAACTGATAGAGCCATTGTCCAAGCATTTGAGCCATTATCCAAGTTGCATTTCTATATATGGCAAAAAGTTACCATTCCATTCTTGAAAAGTTGCTTTAATCACAAAGTCAACTTGTCTTGAGCTTCTAACTTGTTTGTTCAGCACAAACTCAATATAAAAAGTCATATAAACATGTTTAAAGTTTGCTAGCCACTCTACAAGCCTTGTACCATGCCTTGGAACAATGCTTGTTAAGCTTTCTTCAAAAACAAGTCAAGAAACCAAAACATGTGATCTTGTATTTCTGATCACCTCAAGCTCTCAAATATTTTCCTATAAATTTAGGCATTGTTTGTAAGCCTAGGACACAAAATTAGAAGCCTGAAAACTCCCTCAAACTCCCTCCAACCAGAAATTGCACAAAAACTCCATTTTTACCACAGTTCTGCCCTTGAACTTGTATCTTCCATTTCCATCGTGCGTTTTCCCTCAAAATAATTTTCAAAGCTTCCATAAATCAAATATAGTTCACCCCTATCCCTATTTTAGAACTGTAACACCTCAATCACCATTGTCCAAACTCAAAAACAACCACCTGCAACTTGACTTCTCCAAAACATTTCAGCCACCCTCAACTCAAGCTAAGCATTGCATTAGATTCCTAGAGGTCCAAGAAAGCTAACCAGATCATTACAGTGCCTTGAAGCAAGCCCAAACTCAAAACACGAGTTCCATTTTCAAGGTGAGTTTTCTAACTTTTGAACTCTTCATATAGGCATCATTTGGTTTCAATTTTCAAAGATAAAATGTAGACATCATAGCCCTGAAACTGACCATATCCTTGTAATTCATTTATATTGCTTGAGTAGTGAGAATTTTGAGTTCGAAATTACTGGAAAAGTTAGGTTAAATTTGGTACCAAACAAAACTCATGCTCATATTTGATTTATAAATTTAGTTATTTATATGACTGAACTCGTAATGAAATTTGGAGCAAGTTTCATGTTTATACTTTTGCAAATGGTTGAGAAATAAAGGAGATAACATTTTCAAAAATGGTGTTGTAACTTCTGGCGCGATGAAGAAGATGAAGTCTGTTGTACCCCAAAATTTGCCCTCTCATTTTACTCAATACATACTCCTAGAGATCCTCAATTTGCTCAAGTTTGCCCAAGAGTTGACCAGACAAACTCTCTCCTAAGGTAGTGTGTCTCAAATTAGGGTTTCCATTTTCATCAAGATATGTAAATTCTAAAGACCTCATATGCTCTCCATGGTCCTAATATGTTCTCACGACCCTCCATGTCAAATTTTAAGCAATGCACAAGAAGTTTGCTCAATCAACTGCTCAGATGCTTGAGAATCGACTATATTAGGTCAAAAGTCAACTATGGCCCACATGCAGTCAAACTTCAATATTTTGGGTCAACATCAACATTTTGAAGTGATATCCATCAATTTATCAAGGGTTGATCATGATTATTCAAGGAATGCCCTCAATTCATCAAAACCCAAAAGTTGCTAAATTAGGGTTTCTTAGGAAAAGTCAACCAAACTTTGACCAAGCATAACTTCTTCATACTTTATCAGAAATTTCCTATCCAAGGATCATTTTTAAGAAGTTGAAATTCCCTACAATTAATTTTCATCCCACAAGTTCAAAATATGCACTCACAGAAAGATATGAATTTCCATATTATAGGTCCTTTTGAAAAGTCAACAAAAACATTTTTTGGGTCAAAGCTCCTTATATGAACATGGAAGAATCAATTGAAATGAGACCAAAAGAGTTGCCTAGGGGACACCATAAGATTTCTAAAAAGTCCAAGAACACCTCTCTAGGGTTAAAATTGGAGGAGATATGCCTTGTCAAACTTGACCCTTTTTGCAAAATTGCCAAAAGTCAAATATGCTCAAAAACGCATTTTTACCAAATGGGCCTAGCATCTCATGATTGCACCTCACTTGTAGCATGGTCCACGACCCAAATATCCATCCACATGTTATTTTCTTCATTTTCCATTTTATTTTGATTTTTTATGAATTAAAATTTCAATTAAACCAAATAATTTGTAAATAATAACAAAGATATGTTTTGATTTAATTTTTGGACAGGATCTCAATCAAAATATGCTGAGATATCAAGACAAAAACGAATCAAGCATGATTGGTACAAAATGGGATGATTTGGCTCAATTTAGCAAGTTTGTATATGGCATGAAAATTAAATCAAATCAAATCTTCAAAGCTTTCAAAGATACCAATCAGTTTTATAACCCTAATTCGTTCTAGGATATATATTGAACATGTACAAGGCATAAGACAAGGGCTAGCAGTCGTGGAAGAGGAAGGAAAAACTCCAAATTTTCAAAGAAAAGTGTGAATCGGTTTCAGTCCTACAGGCCATCTCAAGCCAACCTAGCATTGCCAATCAATTGTTGGACGTCTCAGGAAGCTATCTCAATCAATAGCAAGCCCTCTTACACCCAGAATCCGCCTCAAGGCATCACACAGTTTTCCATATTTTTCAAATTCGATTATCACGATTTATACATTATGAGCATGTTTTAATGGCATATATGTGTTTGTTATCATGTTTGCAAGCTGACTGAATAGTTTAATTGTATTTTTGAAGCCTATACGTGTCTGCCATTGCTAGGGTTCACCTTTCATTTTTAGGGTTTTTGTATGCAGGTAAAATTATACCACAAACAAGGTACCATGATGACCATGACATCATAACCAGTGGAACCCTGGTCTTCAATTTCATTTATATTGCGTTTTGTGAATTTTTGAGTTGCGCAAGGTTATAACAACGGAAAGTGTCTGTAGGTAAAAGCCCATTATCTAATACGACGGTTCCCTAGAGAAGACAGTGGCGTGGCAATCAACCATTGGGTCATTTGAATCTCGAGCGCATTTTTTAAGTTAACCACGTTTTTGTATATTATGTTTTATTCTTATATTGTTAACAAAGAAGCCAGTTGGCCAAGTGGTGAGGCGCGTTGGTGGTGAACATAAGGACCTGGGTTCGATCCCAGGTCCCAGCAACATTGTTTTCTATTTTTTCCCTTTACAGATCATATGCAGTTCTCATCCAAAGGCCTACCGTGCGCTTCTAGTAGCCAACCAATGGATCCATCCTTCAGCCAGATGTACGCCTCATCACTAAAAGACCATGATGCAGCCTTAAGTCAACGCCCCATGGGATCAGGCGCGTTGACTGGGCTCAACAACCTTTGGGCTTGGGAATTTCAACTTCACACCCCATCCTTCAGCAATGCAAACATGCCCATTTTTAATTCATTTTTTTTCTCTTTTGTTTTAATTAATTTGTTTAATTATTTTTCACCAAAAACTAATTACCTTTTTTATTAATCATAAAATAAATAAATCAAAAAATCACAAAAAGATAATTTTTTTCATAAAATATTTATTTTAATTTAATTAGAAAATTAGGTTAATTTAATTTCTTTTTTTCATAATTAAAAACAATTAGAAATTAGGGTTTAATTAATTTGCAATTAAATTGTTTTCTTAAATAAAAATGCACAAAAAATATTTTCTCACTCTATTAGGGTTTTAGGTTGTTTTAACGTTCTCGAATTTAATTCACCGTGCGTTTAATTATATCTCTTTTTATAATTTTGTAACTGCCAAGGGTTTGTAATAGCTTTAAACTAGGGTTTTATTTACTGTTTAATCCCCGATTTTTGGTTATGTAATTAATCTCCCTCCCCGAAGCCTTGTAATAGCTAGGTTTATTTTCTCGCACTTTAAATTCTTGCAAATCTTTAACTGTCTAGATGCATGGCTAATAGGTTTATATGGAAAGAATACTTGAAAATTAAACGGTAGATAACCTAATGTGCAAAGACTAATTAACTGAAAAATTCACATGCACATATTCACTCCTAGGGTTTGCCTCACTTCGGTTGCCTTCGGTAAAACAATCATTTAAGCATAGGAGATTTTAGTGATTGTCCTCCTGTCTAAAAGATTAAATGTCCCATTTGAATGTTGCCTCGGAAATGTTGCCTCGGAATGATCTTAAGACTCTAGGGTTACTACTAAAGTTTCCAACCCATTGCTTTGGTGACTGTACTTGTCCCTTTCGAACGTCATTTACAAACTCCAACGATGGGGCTACCTACTCCTTAATAGTAGGATAGTGCTGTCTAAAGGAAATGAGAACGAACAATCTTTTTTCGAGTAGGTAGAATCTTAAGTACTTGTTCAACAAAACTTTTCACACAAACACCTTTCAAAACCAATTTTCAAAACAATTTCGTCACACCCTTGAGGACTGATACAAGGGTTATCACGAAGTAAAACTTTTTTTTTCAAAACAAGCACACAAAAGAAATTTTAAAAAGATGATCAAGTACCTAAGAGCCCATGGAAAACCATGGATAGAAAGGGTGCTAACACCTTCCCTTTCTATAATCTACCCCCCGTACTCAGAAATCTCGAAAAAAGGTTTTTTCTGTTCTTTTTCCTTTTCTATAATTGGATGAAATAAAAGTCGGTGGAGACTCTTGCTTACCACGACATTTTGAAAACAAAACACACAAAATGCAAACCAGTGTAACAGTCGGTTCTGCCACCGTATCACAGAACTGGCGACTCTGTTGGGGATAATAAAGTGGGGGTTTACCTTAGGATCTAGGTCATTTCAAATTGCTTTCTTATTTCTTTGATTTATTCTTAAAGGGTTATTGCTTGGGTTACTATAGATCCTACACCCGGATCTGGGGGCACTCATTAGGTAAACAACAATAGATCGTGGAGACTGTACGGCGTAGACCGATATGGTTTAAGCGATGGATGTGTTTGTGTGGAACTTTGGTTGGTACCGGTATCTTTTGTGGGGAAACGAGGAGAATACGGGGCCATCGCGTGGTGTCGTGAAGCACTAACGGACCTTAGAATCTTAGTTGAACAAACTTGGCCATTAGAAAGTAGTGAGATAGCTGGCCTTGGTGTAGAGCTGAGGATTGGTTGATACTCGATGCTACACTCATTGAGATCAGAATTTCAGGATATTTCGACCGCAAGAAAAGATTTCTTGAGCTGAGACAATGCCCGATAAAAGATGGTCAGTGATATTGAGATCTCTTAGAACCCAGTTAATTTTTAAGACATGTTTGAAACAAACTAAAGTTCAATAGGGTATGACCTTTAACCTCATGCAAGCCTTAAACCTAAGAGCTTGGTGTGATTTGTCTGCGTTTGCTATACCTGTGGTTTATCATGACATCATGCATCATAACATAACATTCATTCTTATTGCACTAACCATTTCAAAGAACATGGGAATTTATCTTTGTTCTGTTTTGCAGATTGTGGCTTCCGTTCGTAGAAACACTATCCGAATCAGCTTTGTGAAGATACCTTCCTAACTCAAAGAGCTACTATCAAGGGTTTCTGAAACTTCAGCGTTCACTAAGAGACATGGTCAACTTATCAGCCTGGTTACTTCAAACTTTGATGAAAAGATGATGAGTGTACTCTTTCAGTTCTTCGATCCCAAGCACCACTGCTTCACCTTTCCAGACTATCAGTTGGTTCCTACCTTGGAAGAATTCTCTCAGCTGTTGGATATACCCATTCTTGAACAATTGCCCTTCACAGGTCTAGAAGAAGTTCCTAATCCAGAAGTCATTACCTCAGCTTTACATCTGAAACGGGCCGACGTGGTATCCAATTGGGAAACAAGAAGCAGAGTCAAAGGTTTTCTAGCTAAGTTTCTGATAGACAAAGCCCAGTTGTTTTGGGATGATATGGATTTTTAGGATTTTGAGGAGGTTTTGGCTCTTCTAATCTATGGGTTAGTCCTATTCCCTAATCTGGACTCATTCATAGATATGAATGCTATCAAGATCTTCCTCTCCCGCAACCCTGTGCCTACCTTGCTCGGAGATATTTTGCACGTTCTCCATACTCGTACCATAAAGAGAAGAGGGGTTCTTATGTGTTGCATGTCGTTGCTGTCGAGGTGGTTTATTTCTCACCTCCCCAAGTCCGTACTGGAGAATGAAGAAGATTTGGGTTGGTCGCAAAGGATAATGTCACTCGCTCACATGGATATTCTCTGGTGTTCCCGAGCTACGGAAAACACTACTATTATTGACTGCTGTGGGGAGTACCCTAATGTTCCGTTACTTGGCATCAGAGGGGGCATAACCTACAATCCTTGTTTAGCTCTGTGACAATTTGGTTACGCTCGAAGAGATGGTCCCCACGAGTTACTTATTAAGGGCATTATATTCAACTATGAGGATGATGTTCAAGAGTATCGACGGAGGTTCATATGAACTTGGGGCATGGTAAACAGATCTGGAGCCAAGGCTATGGGGTCAAAGGCTTCCATTTCTATGGAACCTTACCTCCAATGGGTACGAGCTCGTGCCCAGATGCTTATGATGCCCTATGTGGCCGTTTTACCAGTGATTGTGGAACCCACTACTGAAGGGGGTATTCCTTATATGGTTCTCTATCCTTATATGCCCACTGATCTTGGGGAATTATAGAGGTCTTGGATTCAGTTGATGAAGGCGCGGGATACTTACAGGGATTAGTTCCATGCTAAGGAGAGGAAGGTTTTAGAGCTCACAAAGCAACTCCAGGAAGAAAGAGGACTCAATGATTATCTCGACACAAAGAGGAAACATCCATGGGAATTTTGATTTCTAGTTTTAGATTTATTTTTAATTGTAATGCCTAAAAGGCATTTGAACTTTGAATTCAGCTAATAAAATCTTTGTTTTATTTTGGTTTGCAAATTTAAATTTCCCAAAGTCTTTGAAATCATTGCATGTGCATCCCATTCATAACATTGCATGTACAGGTACCATTACAGGTTTCTCATCTTCTTTGCTGTTTATTTCAGCATGAAATGTCTTCCGAATAGAGCATCAAGGACCTTCAGGCACAAAACGCCCAGTTCCAACAAATGTTCATAAGCCTGGAAAAAGGGCAGGAGGATCTGAAAGCCTTCATCCTGAAAGAGAAAAATAAAAAGAAGAAGGTTGTCGGTATTCTGAATATGGGCAGAAGGTTTGGAGAGCGTTTGAAGCGACAAGTCGATCTGACCTCTTCATCTAAGGAAGGGGAGAATCAAGAAGAAGAGATAGGGGAGAAGGACCCTAGTCCTGCAGTTTCTGACAACAATACCGACTACAATGATGAGCAATATCCTCCTGCCGAGGATAGATACAAGAAGTTGGAAGATCGTTTGAGTGCCATGGAAGTTCAGAGGATACCCGGACTGGATTTCGAATAATTGGGATTGGTGTCAGGAGTGGTCATTCCGCAGAAGTTCAAAGCTCCAGTTTTTGCTAAGTATGATGAGGTGTCCTGCCCAAAACTCCATCTAAGCTCTTATGTCAGAAAGATCCAGCCCCACACCGCTGATAGAAATCTGTTGGTTCATTTCTTTCAAGATAGTCTATCAGGGACTCAACTTGAATGGTTCTACCAGCTGGAGGGAGCCAATATCCGGAATTGGTAAGATCTGGTTGCTGCTTTTTATAAGCAGTATCAATACAACGCCGACCTTGCTCCTACTCGTACTCAACTCCAGAGTATGTCCATGGGTGCAAGTGAAGGCTTTAAAGACTATGCACAGAAATGGAAAGACTTGGATGGAAGAGTTCAACCCCCATTGTCTGATAGGGAATTGGTTGATATGTTTCTGGGGATGCTATCTGGTCCATTTTTCAATCGTTTGATCGATAACTCGTCAGTTGGTTTCATCGAGCTGATTCTAACTGGAGAAAGAGTAGAAGCTGGGATTCGGAGCAGCAAGATATAGAAGGATGCCTCTTCAAGCTCAGTAAAGAAGACTTTTGCTGGTAAGAAGGAAGCGAGTTCCATCTATAGCCCGAGGGGCCAAAACTGGGCTGAACATCGTCAGACAGTAAGTGTCGTAATGATACCTAGGCCTACAGTTCCTCCACAATGCAACAATAAACACAGGGTGGAGAGACCACAGCGGCAGTTTACCCGAATCAACATGACATTGGCTGAAGTTCTACCTCATCTGCTGAGATCCAACTTGGCAACCTTGAAAGAGGCTCCCAAGAATCTGTAATTGCAAGCTTCTCAAGTCATATTTAAAGCATGTGTTTTGATGAAGACAACATGGACATCAACATTCAAAGGATGTGCAAAAAGCTTATCAACATCATATAAAAGCCTTGAAGATTATTGAAGAATTATTGAAGAATCATCAAAATGTCAAATGGTATAAATAATTCTTAATCTTGAATATAGATGTTCACAAAAATATGCATTCATCAACATATACATATCCAACATGTTTTCACTTAAGAAAAACTTTGTTTGAAATATTTTTCAAAAAGTATTTTTGAAAATAACCCTTTAGGAACCGGTTCCTCCCTAACAGGGAACCGGGTTCCAGACTTTCTCAAAAAACATGTCCCTGGAATTTGTACCAGGAACCGGGTTGTACCAATAGGGGAACCGGTTCCTGCATGATATTTTTGAAATCTGACTTATAACGTTCACTAAGAACCGGGTTCTGTCAGTGTCGGAACCGGTTCCTAGCGAACCAGTGCAGCTTTTCTTTTGTTTTTTAAACATTTTTCAAGTGGTATCTTTTCATGAATGCATTGCAAATTTTCATATGAGTTGGCATGAATGAAGAGGTTCTTATGACTTTATAAAATGCTGCAGATTTTCTTATTTCAAAAACAATGCTTCAACTTTCAAATTAACAAATATACTTCTTTAATAAACAATTTTCTCATTCATTCACATTTGAAATCATACTTTCATGTGTTCATAATTTTGTGAAACTTGCCATATACACTTTCATTATCATTACAAGTTTCATACATACATTGTGAACATTTATATACATTGTTTGAGAATTGTTTTTATCTTGAAGAAGAAGATCATTGAAGATTGATAGTGCTATCCATCTACTTCAAATAAATCATTGTATTACTTAAAGAAATTATTCCCTTACTATCCAGGATTGTTGGAAGTAAGTGTTGTGATTTGAAGAGGATTGTTCTTCATTCACATTAGTGTTTGTTTGGTCTTAAAGGTGTTAAGAACCTTTGATCACCCTATAGGTTAGATAGTAAGCATGGGCTGTACAATCATTCTAACTATAGTGAAATCTCTTTCGTGTTGGAAAGGGGACTGGATTACTCTCGGATTGTGAGGGGAACCAGGATATATCACCGTGTTCTTTACTTTTCCGCATTTATTGCTTTCATCACCATAATCAGGAAAAGATAAAGATATAATCAAAACCTTCAAACACTTAACCAAAAATTACTACCAAGCATTCTCATAAAACCGAATAAATTTTTATAAGACCTAATTCACCCCCCCCCCCCCCCCCTCTTAGGCACTCTGAGACTTACAGAATGATCTCCCCGATATAATCCAAATGCTCGGTGTGCCTATCATTCTGAGAGTCCTGGCCACGATACCAATGATTGCTGGGCTCTGAGAAACAAAGTACAAGACTTGATTGAAGCCAAGAAAATAGAGTTTAATGCTCCAGAGAAGCCCAATGTCATAACTGCTCATATGCCCAAACACGGTCGTGGAGTTAATGCTATTGATACCGACTTGTTTGTGACCTTGGTGGATGAAGTTTCTACTCCTCTCATGACTGTGAAGGAAAATTTGTTGTTGGCCGATTTATTTTCGGGTTGTGGTGAAGGTTGCCACATGTGTTCGTTTCTACCTTCTGGTTGCCGTTTGCTGAAGTCAGGTGTTTAACGCCTGATGGACAGCAAAGAAATTTTGTTCAAGAAAACTTTGGTTCCTGTTGTTTTGTTTGAAGACATTGCCATTATAACCATTTCCGCCAATCCTTCCAAGGTTTCCTCGAGAAGACCTGTTAGGATTACACCTGCTCCAAGAATTTCTCCGTTGATAATCATTGTTCCTGGTCCTGTCCCGTATGTCTCGGACAAAGCTGTCCCCTGGAATTATGGTGCCGATGTGTACTATCATGGCATCAAACAAGATTTGAAAGGCAAAGAGGCTGATCCTGATATTGGTAACATTGTCGGAACCAACAAAGTCACCCGAAGTGGAAGGGTCTTCTCTCCCGAGATTTCCCCTAAGACTGTCAACAAGCCTATTGTCATTCCATCAGCTGTTCCCGCTGGTACATCAACTACTGCTCGTGTTCTTACTCCAGTTATTACCCCTATCGGTGAATCGTCTGATACCCGCGGAAAAGAGGTTATAGGTGAGCCTGCCCGGATGGAGGCACCTAGAAAAATTGTTGTGGAAGTCTCTAAGCAAGAGATAGAGGAAATACTGAAAATAATTAAGAAGAGCGATTACAATATGGTCGAGCAGCTGGGGAAGACCCCATCAAAGATATCCATGTTGTCTCTGCTGTTGTGCTCCGAGGCCCATGCGAAGGCTTTGATTGCATTCCTCAAAATTGCAGATGTGCCGCAAGAGACTTCAACTGATCAGTTCAAAGAATGTGTGGCCAGCCTGACTGCTGATAATGGGTTGGGTTTTTCAGATGCAGACTTGACACCAAAGGGAAGGAAGCATAATGATACTTTGCATGTCTCGATTGAATGCAGGGGAACCACTATGGCTGATGTGCTGGTAGATACTGGGTCTTCGCTGAATGTTCTGCCGAAAAAGGAGTTGGACCGGTTGGATTGCGAGGGTTTGACTCTAAAGCCTAGTAACATTGTGGTAAGGGCTTTTGACGGATCGAAGAGAATGGTGCACGGGGAGGTGGACATCCCTGTCAAAGTGGGTTCTCAGACTTTTGGGTCCACCTTCTATGTGATGGATATTAGGCCGTCGTATTCTTGTTTGCTGGGTCGCCCTTGGATCCACGAGGCTGGGGCAGTTACTTCCACACTCCACCAAATGCTGAAGTATCCAGTAAAAGGGAAGATTGTCACAGTGCGGGGTGAAGAGGAGTATATGGTGAGCCATCTCAATTCCTTCTACTACGTAGAGATGGACGGGGAATTTATAGAAACTCCTTGTCAGAATTTCGAAGAGGTCCCTCACATCTTGGCATCAACTGAAGCTACTATCAACAACAAACCTCCTCTAAAGATGGCTTCCCTCAAGGATGCCAGAGCCGTGGTTGAAGAAGGTGGGTGTGCCAATTGGGGTCAACTCCCTGATTTCACTCACAAAACTGACAAATTTGGTTTGGGCTTTACTATAGGGGCTCAAAAGGATGTTCGACGCACTCGGGCTGAAGGACCTCCCCTACACATCAGTAATCAGGGAATTAATGTCATTGAAGACAACGAGGAAGACTCAGACATTGACAGCTGGATCTACCCGACTACCAATGGTGGATCGAGTAATTGGACGGCTAGGGACTTTATACCAGTTTCTTTTATTTTGCAATCCATATCCACTCTGGATCCCATTGATAACAGCTCTGCTATTGCCAATTATGACTTCAAAAATCTGATCAACCAAGCCGAAGGCGAAGGTGAGGATGATTGTGAGGTGCCTAGAGAACTTGCTAAACTACTACAGCAGGAAGAAAGGGCCATACAACCTCATGAAGAACCGGTTGAGACAATGAACTTGGGTACCGAGGAAGACAGAAAAGAAGTTAAGATAGGTGTAAATCTGGAGCTTAGTGTCAAGTAGAGGTTGATACAGATGTTGCACGACTAGGTTGAGATCTTCGCCTGGTCCTATGAAGACATGCCTGGTTTGGACACTGATATCATGGTGCACCACCTGCCGACTAAAGAAGACTGTCCACCGACTAAACAGAAGGTCTGCCGTATGCGTCCCGAAATGTCAGAGAAGATTAAGGCAGAGGTCATGAAATAGTTCGATGCAGGATTCTTAGCTGTCACTTCATACCCACAGTGGGTTGCTAACATCGTTCTGGTACCTAAGAAGGACGATAAGGTATGGATGTGTGTGGATTACAGAGATCTGAACAGGGCAAGCCCCAAGGATGACTTCCCACTTTCTCACATTGATGTTCTGGTTGACAACACCGTGCAACATAAAATCTTCTCCTTCATGAATGGTTTCTCTGGATACAACCATATCAAGATGGCTCCTGAAGACATGGAGAAGACAACCTTCGTTACACAGTGGGGCACCTTCTGCTAAAAGGTGATGCCTTTTAGGTTGGAGAATGCTGGGGCAACTTATCAGCGTGCCATGGTCGCTTTGTTCAACGATATGATTCACCATGAGATCGAAGTCTATGTTGATGACATGATAGCCAGGTCTCAGACTGAGGAACAACACCTTGATCATCTCCAAAAGTTGTTCGACAGGTTAAAGATGTATAAGCTGAGGTTGAATCCGAACAAGTGCACCTTCGGGGTAAGGTCTGGTAAACTTCTGGGTTTCATTGTCAGCGACAAATACATCCAAGTAGATCCTGCAAAGGTAAAAGCTATACAAGAAATGACAGCTCCCCGTACAGAGAAGGAAGTTAGAGGTTTCTTGGGACGCCTGAATTATATCGCCCGGTTCATTTCACATCTGACTTCTACTTGTGAGCCAATCTTCAAGCTTCTGAAGAAAGATAAAGTGGTAAAGTGGAATGATGAATGCCAGTCCGCTTTCGTAAGAATCAAGGAATACCTTCAAGAACCATTGATTATGATGCCTCCAGTTGAAGGAAGACCGTTGATATTATACTTAACAGTACTAGATAATTCAATGGGGTGTGTGATGGGGAAGCATGACGAGTCTGGTAGAAAAGAGCACACAATATACTACCTTAGCAAAAACTTTACCGACTGTGAGACACGATACTCATTGCTCGAGAAAACTTGTTGCGCTTTGGCCTGGGCTGCTCTCTGACTGAGACAGTATATGCTGACTCACACTACCTTGTTGATATTGAAGATGGATCCGATCAAGTATATTTTCGAAAAGCCCACTCTCTCCGGAAGGATAGCAAGATGGAAAATGATCTTAACTGAGTACGACATACAATATACAACCCAAAAAGCAATAAAGGGGGGTATATTGGCTGATCATTTGGCTCATCAGGTCGTGGATTACTACCAGTCCATGAATTTTGAGTTCCCGGATGAGAATATCATGTTGGTAACTGACTATGAAGAACTTGGACCGGATGAAGGACCTGAGGAAGGATCCCGATGGTCTATGTATTTTGATGGAGCCTCAAACGCACTGGGTAACAGCATTGGCGCTGTAATCATATCTCCCGAGGGCTGTCATACTTCAATCACTTCCCGATTATGTTTCAACTGCACCAATAATATGGCGGAGTATGAAGCATGTATTATGGGTCTTCGAGCTGCTATTGACCTAAGGATCAAGTTCTTGAATGTATTTGGGGATTCCGCTTTGGTGATAAGTCAAATCAAAGGCGAGTGGGATACGAAGCACCTGAATCTCATCCTGTACAAAGAGTATGTACTGACATTGCTCCCACATTTTGAGGAGGTAACCTTCGAACATTTCCCACGAGAGGAGAACCAGTTAGCGGACGCGCTAGCTACCATGTCTTCTATGTTAAAGGTTAGGTGGGACAATGAAGCTCCCTAAATCACCATTGAGAGGTTGTACGAACCAGAACACTACTGCGAAATTGATACCGAAGAAGTGGCAGACAAACCCTGGTTTCACGAAGTCAAAAGGTATCTCGAGACTCAAGAGTATCCCGAAGGCGCATCTGTCAACGATAAGAAGTTTCTGAGAAGGTTCGCTACAAAGTTCTTCCTCAGTAATGGAATCCTCTATAAACACAACCATGAATCCACACTACTATGGTGTGTAGACAAGAGCGAAGCATAGAGGATCATGACAGATCTACATGAACGCACCTTCGGAACCCATTCCAGTGGACACACCATGGCTAAGAAGATACTACGGGCAGGATATTACTGGTCCACTATGGAAGCCGATTGTTATCAGGACTCTCAAACTTGTCATAAGTGCCAAATCTACGCTGATAAGATGCATGTGCCTCCGGTCCCCTTAAACTTCTTGACAGCTCTGTGGCCCTTCGCGATGTGGGGTATCGACATGATTGGAGAAATCAGGCCCACCGCTTCCAATGGACATCACTTCATCCTAGTAGCCATTGATTACTTCACGAAGTGGGTTGATGCGGCTTCTTTCGCTACAGTAACCAAGAACATCGTGGCACGGTTTATCCGACATAATCTAATTTGTCGATATGGTATGCCATAGAGAATTATTACTGACAATGGTACGAATCTCAACAACACAATGATCACTGAGCTCTCTAAATAGTTCAAGATACAACATCATAATTCTTCCCCCTACCGGCCGAAGATGAATGGCGCTGTTGAAGCAGCTAATTAGAACATCAAGAAGATTGTACAAAAGATGACAGTGACATATAAGGAATGGTCTGAGATGTTACCATTCGCTCTTCATGGGTACCGTACCTCAGCACGAACGTCGACAGGGGAAACCCCTATTCTATGGTATATGGCATGGAGGAAGTCCTACCCATCAAAGTCTAGATACCTTCTCTCAGGATTATGAAGGATGCGGGTTTGAACGAAGACGACTGGATCCAAACCCGACTTGATCAGTTAAATCTAATCGATGAAAAGAGACTTACTGCTATATGTCATGGTCAGACGTATCAAAAGCGAATTATCAAGGCTTTTAACAAGAAAGTCAGGCGTCAAGAATATCAAGTCGGGGATCTAGTAATCAAATGCATCATACTGCCGCAAGGTGATCCCAGGGGAAAATGGACCCCCACGTACGAATGGCCATTTGTGGTTAAGAACATTTTCTCGGGAGGAGCTATGATTCTAACCACCATGGATGGTGACGACCTTCCTCACCCTGTCAATGCAGACATAGTGAAAAGATATTACGCCTAATCAAAGAACCGCTAGGTTGACTGGCCTAGGCAAAAATGAGGGCTTCCCGACGAACCAAAAGGGTTCGAGCAAAAGTAAGGGATGAAAATGCAAAATAATCTGTACACCCGACAAGTCGAAAACCCGAAAGGGCGGCTTGGGCAAAAAGGGGTATCCCGGTGGACTGAAAAACTGAAAGGGCGGTCCAGGAAAAAGTTAGGGATATAAAGCGTACCACTATGTCTCATTGGATCATCTTGCGAACAGACTTCGACATCGACTATCAAGCTCGGACGACGCCAACCAATCTGATCAACCTTCGACCAAGAAGCAAAGTGATGAGACGTTGAAGATATAAAGGCAATAGCAGAGTTGGAACCCAATGGGGTTGTTTCACATAGTTATTTTTCTTTCTTTTACACAAATTGTATAGTTTCTATTTTTCGGCGGCATTCTCTTACTAGAATGTCAGCCTCTTTGTACAAAAACGCTTATTACAGGCCAACTTCAAAAATCAATACAAATCATTTTCACAAGAAACTTCAATCTGTTTTTTCTTTTTCTGTTTTGTTTTGCAAAAATGTCCAATGACTTATTTTTGATATATGCATTTGAAAATGATTTCTGCTTATAAATATTTACATAAGAAACAAAAGACAATTACTCGTAATTCCAGAAACAGGGGCAAAAACAAGAAGTGCAAAACCCGACAGTTACTCCGCCCAGCAGGTACCGAGATAGAGCCAGCTTGGGAACATAATTATTGGTACATACACTCCCCACAGAGTAAGAGTATCCTAAGGCATTGATGTCAGCTTTCCCGAAACAGGACGTAACCACCCCAGCTGTGGTTCATAGTCGCGGGCAAGTCAGTAAATTTCATACCCCAAGTAGAGTTTATTTCTCCAGATACAGAGGCTTAATCCCTGACAGAGTTCATCACTTCAGCTACAAAAATTCATTTTTCTAAGTTCGTTCCCTACAGAGTTTATTCTCGAGCAGCATCTCTTCCCAACCGAATATTTACAAATCTCCAGCAACTGTCAGGGATTTATTTTCCCAGATGCGAGCATACCCCGATAGCATTTCATGAACATACATCATGACATACGCATACATATCGTATACAGCATAATCTCATTTATTTTGAGAACATCATCTCACCTTGCATTTCATGCATCACATATAACTAACTCGGATATCTTTTCAGGAAAAGACGTTTAGCTTCAACAAATCCAACAGTTATGCAAGTCACATCTGCAGACGACTAATGGAAACTCAGTTCCTGAAACCAAACAGGTCAACTAATCTACACTATCGCTTCAAAGAAACCCTACGACCCAGGTTCCTTCTCACAACCCTACTATCCAGGCTCCCATATCGAAGAAACCCTACGACCCAGGTTCCTTCTCACATCCCTACTATCCAGGCTTTCATTTCGAAGTAACCCTACTATCCAGGTTCCTTCTCACAACCCTACTATCCAGGCTTCCATATCGAAGTAACCCTACTATCCAGGTTCCTTCTCACAACCCTACTATCCAGGCTTCCATATCGAAGTAACCCTACTATCCAGGTTCATTCTCACAGCCCTACTATCCAGGCTTTCATGTCGAAGTAACCCTACTATCCAGGTTCCTTCTCACAACCCTACTATCCAGGCTTTCATATAGAAGTAACCCTACGACCCAGGTTCCTTATCACAATCCTACTACCCAGGCTTTCATATCGAAGAAACCCTACGACCCAGGTTCCTTCTCACATCCCTACTATCCAGGCTTTCATATCGAAGTAACCCTACTATCCAGGTTCCTTCTCACACCCCTACTATCCAGGCTTTCATTGAAGGAAAATTGCGACCAAAAGCGCAGCGGAATTTAAAATTTTCCTTTAGCGATCCTTACGAATGAGCATGGTCAGTGATAGAAATATTTACCTCTTGTGGCGATTCATACCTTTGATGTTGTGATCACGAGCGTTGATGAAGAACAACGCCTCTACTCAGTCCATACGAACAGATCGCTTCCGGTCACAGTGCTAGCTGATCACGACCGGAAACTTTGAGTGAGAGAGAGAATCAAAAACGAAATTGCATCAAGTGAAATTGCTTCATCACAAAGGATCTATTTATAGAATCACTCGTGTGGGCTACAAGCTAAAAGCCCAATTAAGTCTATAAGCTAAAAGCCCAATTAAGCTTGTGTACATCATACCTTATGATGTACCATATATCACTTATCCACGTGGTACCTTACCACTTTCCATATTACACTTAAGTGCACCGTACCTTACGGTGTTCCTTATTTATTCTATCTCTCATCAACCTGTCCTTATGTGTGTGACCCTGTAGGTTTTCGCGACATTGGCAATTATGTTAAATCACACATTTAATATAATAAATAGTGAGCGGTATCTAGCAACACATCACTGTTACCCAAGTCACGAAAATGTCATGTGATCTGACCAAACCTTTTCCGTGATAATATTTGTGTTGTACAATTACCCTTTTGCCCTCATGTCTATATTGAACACAAGGCATACACTGTGTCACCCTTGTCCAGTTCAATATTGGGCCCTTAGACATTTATCCTGTTATGCAGGAGGAGAAAATTCCATCTAGGTCACTCATGTCCCATGGCATGCTTTGTGAAGTACCCATCAACCGTCTTTATAGTCATCCAGTTACGGTTAAAGTTTGATCAGCAATAAAGTACTTGACTCTACATCTAGGATCCATAGTGGTTTCAGGTCGAAGGGTGGTATACACCACTATCATCATGAGAATAACTTATGACACTTTGCATAACATTCTATGTAGTATTCTCATAGCGGGTCAATCCAGTATAAATATTACTCCTAATATTCATACCTATGTCAAGACTTGATAACTCCTTATCTATGATCCATGAGATGTGATCATCAATCTATCTTCATAATAATATTAATGCTTTAATGTTATCCCACTTCACATTAAAGCTTGACTACGGATACTTTAAGAATAGTGTCTTATGTTTAATGGGATCTCATGATTAAGTCACACTTAACATTTCATTAAACCAATAAACCATTCTAGGGACTTTATTATTTTGGAAAGCAAACATAATAAAGAAATGCCTTTTATTATTAATAAATAATTCGATACAAGTACCAAAAGTATTGGCCTCTAGGGCTTACACCAACATTCATATCGAAGAAACCCTACGACCCAGGTTCCTTCTCACAGCCCTACTATCCAGGCTTTCATATCAAAGAAACCCTACTATCCAGTTTCCTTCTCACAACCATACTATCCAGGCTTTCATTTCGAAGTAACCCTACTATCCAGGTTCCTTCTCACAGCCCTACTATCCAGGCTTTCATTTCAAAGTAACCCTACGACCCAGGTTCCTTCTCATAGCCCTACTATCCAGGCTTTCATATCGAAGTAACCCTACTATCCAGGTTCCTTCTCACAACCCTACTATCAAGGCTTTCATATCAAAGAAAGCCTACTATCCCGGTTCCTTCTCACAACCCTACTATCCAGGCTTTCATATCAAAGAAACCCTACGACACAGGTTCCTTCTCACAGCCTTACTATCCAGGCTTTCATATCGAAGTAACCCTACTATCCAGGTTCCTTCTCACCAGCCCTACTATCCAGGATTTCATATCGAAGTAACCCTACTATCCAGGTTCCTTCTCATAGCCCTACTATCTAGGCTTTCATATCAAAGAAACCCTACTATCCAGGTTCCTTCTCACAGCCCTACTATCTAGGCTTTCATATCGAAGAAACCCTACGACATAGGTTCCTTCTCACAACCCTACTATCCAGAATTTCATATCGAAGTAACCCTACTATCCAGGTTCCTTCTCACCAGCCATACTATCCAGGCTTTCATATCGAAGTAACCCTATTATCGAGGTTCCTTCTCACAACCCTACTATCCAGGCTTTCATATCGAAGTAACCGTACTGTCCAGGTTCCTTCTCAAGCCCTACTATCCAGGCTTTCATTTTGAAGTAACCCTACTATCCAGGTTCCTTCTTACAGCCCTACTACCCAGGCTTTCATTTAGAAGTAACCCTATGACCCAGGTTCCTTCTCGCAGCCCTACTATCCAGGCTTTCATTTCGAAGTAACCTTACTATCTAGGTTCCTTCTCACCAACCCTACTATCCAGGCTTTCATATCGAAGTAACCCTACTATCCAGGTTCCTTCTCACAACCCTACTATCCAGGCTTTCATATCGAAGTAACCCTACTATCCAGTTTCCTTCTCAAGCCCTACTATCCAGGCTTTCATTTCGTAGTAACCCTACTATCCAGGTTCCTTCTTACAGCCCTACTACCTAGGCTTTCATTTTTAAGTAACCCTACGACCCAGGTTCCTTCTCGCAACCCTACTATCTAGGTTTTCATTTCGAAGTAACCCTACTATCCAGGTTCCTTCTCATAACCTTACCATCCAAGTTTCTTTTCTCTTACCTCAAGACGACAGTTTACAACACTGTAAGACCTGGACCTGATCAAACACGATTGGTTTCGCATTACCCCAGTATGTCGCGGTGCAGCCTGTACACTGACCAGATGTGCAGTTTACCCCCGTAGTTAATTCCCCAGTAGAGTAACGGATAACTGAAGCTCCTAAAATTCTATTTCTCCCAAGACAAATTCCAGCATTCCTCAGCAGATTGCTTCTCAAAGACAGGAGCAGGGACTCTCATTAAAATAATATCTTAGAAAATCAACATCCTCTAGATGGCATCTTTAAGACCATCTCCGACGGTACTCCGTCACATCTTGGATGGCATCTGTAAGACCATCTCCGAAAATTCTCTAGAAACTTCCAAATGGCATCTATAAGCCCATTCCCGATATCACCAAATCAAGTATCACTTCATGCGAGTGCAAATTTGTGGGCACCCTAATGTTCAATCATCTTCCACCTTCAGATCACGAAAGGCAGATGAGCCAATCTACATCCTTAGGTTTAAGAAGATTGAACAGGGGAGGCTATTGTACCCCATAATTTTCCCTCTCATTTTACTCAATACATACTCCTAGAGATCCTCAATTTGCTCAAGTTTGCCCAAGAGTTGACCAGACAAACTCTCTCCTAAGGTAGTGTGTCTCAAATTAGGGTTTCCATTTTCATCAAGATATGTAAACTCCAAAGACCTCATATGCTCTCCATGGTCCTAATATGTTCTCAAGACCCTCTATGTCAAATTTCAAGCAATGCACAAGAAGTTTGCTCAGTCAACTTCTCAAATGCTTGAGAATCGACTGTATTAGGTCAAAAGTCAACTATGGCCCACATACAGTCAAACTTCAAGATTTTGGGTCAACATCAACATTTCTAAGTGATATCTATCATTTGATCAAGGGTTGATCATGATTCTTCAAGGAATGCCCTAAATTCATCAAAACCCAAAAGTTGTTAAATTAGGGTTTCTCAGGAAAAGTCAACTAAACTTTGACCAAACATAACTTCTTCATACTTTATCAGAAATTTCCCATCCAAGGCTCATTTTGAAGAGGATGCAATTCCCTACAATTCATCTTCAGCCCACAAGTTCAAAATATGCACTCACAAAAAGATATGAATTTCCACATTATAGGTCCTTTTGAAAAGTCAACAAAAACACTTTTTGGGTCAAAGCTCCTTATATGAACATGGAAGACCCAATTGAAATGAGACCAAAAGGGTTTCCTAGTGGACATCCTAATATTTCTAAAGAGTCCAAGAAAACCTATCTAGTATTAAAATCGGAGGAGATATGCCTTGTCAAAGTTGACCCTTTTTGCAAAATTGCCAAAAGCCAAATATGCTCAAAAATGCTTTTTTTTACCAAATGGGCCTAGCATCTCATGATTGCACCTCACTTGTAGCATGGTCCACGACCCAAATATCCATCCACATGTTATTTGCTTCATTTTCCATTTTATTTTGATTTTTATTAATTAAAATTTCAATTAAATTAAATAATTGGTAAATAATAGCAAATATATGTTTTGATTTGATTTTTGGATAGGATCTCAATCAAAATATGCTGAGATATCAAGACCAAAACGAATCAAGCATGATTGGTACAAAATGGGATTATTTGGCTCAATTTAGCAAGTTTGTATATGGCATGAAAATCAAATCAAATCTTCAAAACTTTCAAAGATACCAATCAGTTTTATAACCCTAATTTGTTCTAGGATATATATTGAACATGTACAAGGCATAAGACAAGGGCTAGCAGTCGTGGAAGAGGAAGGAAAAACACCAAATTTTCAAAGAAAAGTGTGAATCGGTTTCAATCCTACAGGCCATCTCAAGCCATCCTAGAGTTGCCAATCAATTGCTAGACGTCTCAGGAAGCTATCTCAATCAATAGCAAGCCCTCTTACGCCTAGAATCCGCCTCCAGGCCTCACACAGTTTGCCATATTTTTCAAATTCGATTATCACGATTTATACATTATGAGCATGTTTTAATGGCATATATGTGTTTGTTATCATGTTTGCAAGCTGACTGAATAGTTTAATTGTATTTTTGAAGCCTATACGCGTATATGCCATTGCCAGGGTTCACCTTGCATTTTTAGGGTTTTTGTATGCAGGTAAAATTAGACCACAAAAAAGGTACCATGATGACTGTGACATCATAACTAGTGGAACCCTGGTCTTCTATTTCATTTATATTGCGTTTTGTGAGTTTTTGAGTTGCGCAAGGTTATAACAACGGAAAGTGTCTGTAGGTAAAAGCCCATTATCTAATACGACGGTTCCCTAGAGAAGACTGTGGCGTGGAAATCAACCATTGGGTCATTTGAATCTCGCGCACATTTTTTCAGTTAACCACGTTTTTGTATATTATGTTTTATTCTTATATTGTTAACAAACAAGCCAGTTAGCCCAGTGGTGAGGCGTGTTGGTGGTGAACATAAGGACCTGGGTTCGATCCCAGGTCCCAGCAACATTGTTTTCTATTTTTTCCCTTTACAGATCTTATGCAGTTCTCATCCAAAGGCCTACCGTGCGCTTCCAGTAGCCAACCAGTGGATCCATCCTTCAGCCAGATGTATGCCTCATCACTGAAAGACCATGATGCACCCTCAAGTCAACGCCCCATGGGATCAGGTGCGTTGACTGGGCTCAACAACCTTTGGGCTTGGGAATTTCAACTTCACACCCCTCCTTCAGCAATGCAAACAAGCCCATTTTTAATTCATTTTTTTCTTTTGTTTTAATTAATTTTTTTAATTATTTTTCACCAAAAATTAACTACCTTTTTATTAATCATAAAATCAATAAATCACAAAAAGATCATTTTTTTCATAAAATATTTATTTTAATTTAATTAGAAAATTAGGTTAACTTAATTTCTTTTTTTCATAATTAAAAACAATTAGAAATTAGGGTTTAATTAATTTGCAATTAAATTGTTTTCTTAAATAAAAATGCACAAAAATATTTTCTCTCTCAATTAGGGTTTTAGGTTATTTTAACATCCTCGCATTTAATTTGCCGTGCGTTTTAATTATGTCTCTTTTTATTATTTTGTAACTGCCAAGGGTTTGTAATAACTTTAAACTAGGGTTTTATTTACTGTTTAATCCCCGATTTTTGGTTATATAATTAATCCCCCTCCCCGAAGTCTTGTAATAGCTAGGTTTATTTTCTCGCACTTTAAATTCTTGCAAATCTTTAACTGTCTAGATGCATGGCTAATAGGTTTGTATGGAAAGAATACTTGAAAATTAAAACGGTAGATAACCTAATGTGCAAAGACTAATTAATTGAAAAATTCACATGCACATATTCACTCCTAGGTTTTGCCTCACTTCGGTTGCCTTCGATAAAACAATCATTTAAGCATAAGAGATTTTAGTGGTTGTCCTCCTGTCTAAAAGATCAAATTTCCCATTCGAATGTTGCCTCGGAAATGTTTCCTCGGAAATATCTTAAGACTCTAGGGTTACTAATAAAGTTTCCAACCCATTGCTTTGGTGACTGTACTTGTCCCTTTCGATCATCCCTTACAAACTCCAACGACGGGGCTACCTACTCCTTAATAGTAGGATAGTGTTATCTAAAGGAAATGATAACAAACAATCTTTTTTCGAGTAGGTAGAATCTTAAGTACTTGCTCAACAAAACTTTTCACACAAACACCTTTCAAAACCAATTTTCAAAACAACTTCATCACACCCTTGAGGACTGATACAAGGGTTATCACGAAGTAAATTTTTTTTTTCAAAACAAGCACACACAAGCAATTTTAAAAAGATGAGCAAGTACCTAAGATCCCATGGAAAACCATGGGTAGAAAGGGTCCTAACACCTTCCCTTTCTATAATCTAACCCCCGTATTTTTGCTTACCGCGACAGTATTTTTGTTCTTCTCACCCCTTTTATTTCTCATGCTAACAGGCCCATCCTTTTTTATTTTATTTTATTTTATTTTTTAACTCAACAAAAACACACGTTTGGGCCTAGTGCCGTTTTTGCTACTTTTTACCTCCCTTTTGCTGTTTTAACCCCCAAGCCCTATATTTTTCACATTTCTTTATATTTTCTATACTTTACTTATTTATTTATTTTTATTTAACCCAAAAATATAAAAATATATTTTCTTAAATAATTAAATTAAAAATATTTTAATGTAAATATTTTATTTTATTAAATTAGTTTTATTATTTCTTTTACAAATTGATATTAATATTAACAAAAATCATTTTCTAAACAAATTAAATTAGGTTTAGGTGTTTGTTTCAATTGAACTAGACTTAGGTTTTGTCATTTTAATAAACTTAAATATCATCTTTTGATAATAGTCAACTAAAACTTCTTTTGTGAATAAAATCAATTAGTTCAATTAGGTTAAACTCTTTTTTCTCCAAATAAAACCCTAAAAAACAATCTTCTTCCTCTTCATATCTGGTACATAATTGTTCTTATAATTCATATTCAATTGCTTGTAATAGTAATTATGATTTACTTTTCTTGTTATCCCCATTTGTAATATGTATCCCCATCCCCTAAAATGATGTAATATCGTAGAACTTTAAAATTCCGCAATTTATCCCTTTCCTTATTATTGCTAGTAATTAGGGTTTGTATGGAAAGACATAAAATCAACAAATATATAACCCTAAATTCAAGACAAAAATGCATGAAAACAAAAACTTTGCACACTTGCACCTCTAGGGTTAACCCACACTTGTTGCCTTAGAATAAAACAGTCATGTCCCTCGAACGTGGGATTCTTTAGCAATGACCCTCAAATACAATATCATAGTCCCTGGATGACCCTTCGACATTGCCTTTGGTAAATGATCTTAGACCCTTATGACAAATTGCTAAGGTATCCTACAATGTTTCCTTCTATGACTGTATGACGACTCACGTTTGTCCCTTCACATCGAATGATATGGTTTCTTACTAACTAAGTGCAAGATAACACCATCTAAAGGAGGAGGAAAAGAACTAAGACTTTTTGAGTAGGTAAAAAGTTCGTAGTTGCTTGCTCACAAACTAAAATAATTTCCACACTCACACTTTCAAATTATCATTCCAAAAATAAACACCTCTTTGAACTATTTTCAAAACCAATACTTTGTATACATTCTTATAAAGACGAGAATCATTAGAAAGTTTACCGAAACAAAGGCGTTTTCAAAATATTTTCAAACTTACACAAAACACAAAAACATTTACAAAAGAATTTCAAAGTGAGCTAGAAACTAAGATCCCATAGATAACTACGGATGAAAAGGGTGCTAACACCTTCCCTTTTCATAACCTACCCCCCGAACTCAAGAAAATATCTCAAAAGGTCTTTCCTGTTCTTTCCCCCCTTTCTTTTATTGGATAAAAGAAAAGTCGGTGGCGACTCTTGCTATCCGTAACAATTGGGATAAAACGCAAAACACCCAAGTCAGTTCTCCCATCGTATTACAGAACTGGCGACTCTGCTGAGGAATATTGATTTAAAAGTGGGGTTACCTTAGAGATTAGATCACCTTTAAAATACTTTCATTGTTTGACTTGGTTGTTTTACATTATGGGTTATGTTTGGGTTTTGTATAGATCCTCTACCCGAATATGGGAAAATTATTAGGTAAGTAGAAAAGATCATGGAGACTAAACGGCATAGACCTATATGGTTAAAGCGATGGCTACATTAGTATGACACATTGGTTGGTACCAGTATCCCTTATGGCGAATCGAGGAGAATACGGGGTCGTTGTGTGGTGTCTTGAAGAACTAACTGACCTTAGAACCTTTAGTTGAATAACTTGGCCATTAGGAAGTAGTGAGATAGCTGGATTTAGTGTAGTCCGAAGTTAGTTGATACTCGATACTATGCTCATTGAGATCAGACTTTCGGGATATTTCGGTCACCAATAAAGAGGATTGCGCTAAAACAATGCCCGATGAAGAAAGATCAATGATATTGAGATTCCCTAGAACTTCGATTACTTTTTAGGACATGTTGAACCAACTAAACTTCAAGAGGGTACTTACCTATGAACCCCATGCAAGCCTAAACCTAAGGGTTTGTTTGTTTTGCTTGTATATGATTATTTGTACATAACATCATGACATTATACCATAGAATTTGCACTAACCATTTCAAGGACCTAGAGATTTATCTTTGTTCTATTTTGTAGGATATGGCTTCCATTCGCAGAAATACCATCCGAATCAACCTTGTGAAAGTGTCTCCTTAATTCAAGGAGTTAGCATCAAGGGTCCCTGAAAATTCTCCGTTCATCAAGAAGTATGGTCGACTCCTCAACTTGGTTACCTCAAACTTTGAAGAAGACATGGTACATGTGCTTTTTCAATTCTTTGACCTTAAACATCACTGTTTTACATTTCCTGATTACCAATTAGTACCTATCATAAAGGAGTTCTCTCAACTATTGGGAGTGCCTATTCTTGATCAATTACCCTTCACCGGTATTGACAAATACCCAAGACCTGAGGAGATTGCTCTAGCCTTACATTTGCAATGGCCCGACATTGTGGCTAATTGGGAAAATAGAAGTGGTGTTAAGGGTTTTCTAGCCAAGTTTCTGTTTGAGAAGGCTCAACTATTTTGGGATGCTCTGGATCTGCAAGCTTTTGAAGAAGTTTTGGCCCTTCTAATCTATGGGATGGTACTGTTCCCTAATCCAGACCAACTTATAGATGAGAATACGATCAAAATATTCCTATCTCGTAACCAAGTGCCTACCTTACTCAGAGACATTTTGCATTATCTCCACGCATGTACCATGAAGAAAAGGGTAATTCTTATGTGTAGCATTCCTTTGAGTGCTAGGTGGTTTATTTCTCACCTTTCTTGGTCAGTTTTGAAGAATGAGCAAGGTATAAAGTGGTCTCAAAGGTTGATGTCACTCTCGCATTCAGATATTCATTGGTGTTCTCGATCTTTGGAGGATGTCACCGTCATTGAACACTATGGGGAATTCCCTAATGTCCCACTCCTTGGCATTAGGGGAGGTATAACTTATAATCCTTGCTTAGCTCTATGATAGTTTGGTTACGCTTGGATGGATGGTCTGCATGACACGCTTGTCCAAGGTATTGTGTTTGACTATGAGAACGATGTCCAAGGTTATCGTCAAAGATTTATACGAGCTTGGGGCATGGTGAATAAGGTCTATAGAAAAAATTTGGGGCATAAGAACTCCATTCCTTTGGAACCTTATCTCAAGTGGGTGCGAGCTTGCGCTTAAAACCTCATGATGCCGTATGTGGCCATCCTACCAATCATTATGGAGCCTATCTCCAAAGGAGACACTCCTTACACCATTCTTTATCCTGACATGCCTACTACTCTCGAGGAGTTGCAAAGGTCATGGATTCAACTCAAGGGGGAGCAAGACACTTTTAAAGACCAATTCTACTCAAACGAGAAGAAAGTGTTGGAGCTCACAAGGAAAATCCATGAGGAGCAAAACTTGAATGCCTACATCAGTCCAAAGAGGAAGCGTCCATGGGAGACCTAAGTCTTTTGTTATACAATTTCATTTGGTTGTTTTTATTTCATTGTAAGCCCAAGAGGCAGTTTGTAACCTTTGAACTCATTAATACAATTAATGTTTTTGTTTCCTTTTTGTTTAAGCAAATTTAAATCTTAAAGGTCCTTGAAAGCATTGCATACGCATAACATACATCATATCATATGCAGGTTTTTCGACACAAGTTTCCTCATATTTCTACTATTTATTTCAGTATAAGATGGATCTCGAGCAAACCGTGAAGGACTTGCAGACTCAAAACTCTCAGTTTCAAGAAACTCTGCTCCACTTAGAAAAGGGGCAGTAAGAAATGATGTCATTTCTTGTCACAAAGAAGAAAATCAAGAAGAAAGTTGTAATCAACATGAGAAAGAGATTCAAAGGCCTCATCCGACAAGTTCAAGTTGAACAAGACTCCTGCGAGGAAGATGAGAATAAAGATGCAGATGCCAGGAGCACCCGTGCCGGGGGTGGAAACAATCAAACCTCTAAAGATGAAGATTATTTTGATGAGCAATATCCACCGGCCGACGACAAGTATAAGCAACTAGAAGACAAATTGAAGGCTGTAGAAATCCAAGTTGTGCCTAGCTTGGACTTTGGTGACTTGGGTTTGGTGCCTGTGGTAGTCATTCCCCACAAATTCAAAATCCCTGATTTTTCCAAATACGATGGTGTCTCATGTCCGAAGCTTCACCTAAGATCTTATGTCCGTAAAATTCATCCGCATACAGCTGATAAGAAACAATGGGTGCACTTTTTTCAAGAAAGTCTATATGGGACGTAGTTGGAGTGGTTTTACCAATTGGAAGGGACTAACATTCATACTTGGGAGGACTTGGCCACTGCTTTTTACCGCCAATATCAATATAACGATGATCTTGTACCAACTAGGGCGCAATTGCAAGGAATGACCATGGGATCAAATGAGGGCTTCAAAGAATACGCTAAAAAATGGAGAGACTTGGCTGGCAGGGTGCATCCACCTTTAACTGATAGAGAGTTGGTAGATATGTTTATGGGAACATTGACTGGACCATTTTTCAACTTGTTAATTGGAAGTTCATCGTCCGAATTCACTGAATTGATCTTGACTGGTGAGAGGGTTGAAAGGGAGATTAAAAGCGGGAAGATACCCATGACCTCCACTTCAAATGCTATGAAGAAGCCATTTATTGGTAAAAAAGAGACTAATGTTGTGTACGGGTCAAGAATCCTTGCTAAGAATGTCTATCATCATTCAGTAGGGTCTGCATTGATTTCTAATCCGACTCCTACTTAACGACCGCGTCAACAAAATTGTCAACAAAGACCAGATGTCCAAAGAAGACAATTTACTAAAATTAATATGCAACTATCTCAAGCTCTGTAAAACCTATTGAAAGATGATTTGGTGACCTTGTGAGATCCCCCTTCCAACCCTAATACTGCTTATCCAAAATACAACCCCAATGCCAAATGCGCTTACCACTCAAACAGTCCCGGACATGATACCAATGATTATTGGTCTCTAAAGAATAAAATCCAAGACCTAATTGATAACAAGATTGTGATACGGTGGGAGAACTGACTTGGGTTTTGCGTTTGTGTTCGCAAATGTTTCGGTTTAGCAAGAGTCGCCACCGACTTTTTATTTTATCCTAAGGAAAGGTCAAAAAGCACAGGAAAGACCTTTGAGATGTTTTCTTGGGTTTGGGGAGTAGATTATATAAAGGGAAGGTATTAGCACCCTTTCTATCCATGGTTATCCATGGGCTCTTAGTTACTTGCTTAGATCACTAGCTTTGCTTTTCAATTGTTTGAAATGGTGCTTTGTGTGTGGTTTTGAAAGATGTTTTGGAAAGAGGCCATCATTGTGGCAACCTTTGTAATTATTCTTATTTGAATGTATACAAAGGTATTTTTGTCTTTTGAAAGTTTTCAATGTTTGAAAGTAGGGTTTTGAAATTGTGTGGTGAAGTGTGTTTTGAAGATAGCAAGGATGTTTTTTGCAAGTTTTGATCAAGTAACTAAGAGTTATCTACCCTATTTTGCTCAAAGATCTTTCTTATGTTTTTAACCCTTTTAACAGTATTGTTTCACCATTGTATTTGGTGAACAACCTTGTGTTAGGATGTTAAACGGGACAGGCGCGGGTCATCGTATAGACCATGATAGCAATTGTGTCAAGTATTTTTGGCAATTTTCTTGAGGGACTTGATCATTTTGTTTAGGCAACTCAGATAGCGTCATCGAGGGACTATGATCTTTTGTTTTTGTTTTTGTTTTTGTTTTGCCAAAGTACTTGACATGCATACCATGGCCCATTTTTGAAGGCAACAAGTGGATTGTAACCCTAGGGGTGCAAGTGTGCATTATGTTTGTTTTTTTCCATGCATTTTTATCTTGGATTAGGTCAAACTATTTGTTAATTTGATTTTGCATACAAACCCTAAGTCTAATCATGGCATAATTGAAAGCATTTAAAGGTGCGAGAATTTAAATTCTACACTATTACAACATGATATAGGGAGGGGGTACAAATTTGAATTGTGGATTATTTTGTAAGAAATTAAATCCTAAATTATTACAACCATATTGAATGGGTAAGGCACGATATTTGAATGTACAATATTTAAATAAAATACAATAAATAAATATTAAATAAAATGTATTATGCAAAAAAAAGTTTTTTATTTGTTCATGTATGCAAAAAGTATTTTTAATGTGAAGAAATGTAAATAAATAAAAAAGGGTCAATTTTAATTATTTTTGTTTTTTAGGGCAAAAACCCTAATTTCTTAAAGAAAGTAAATGTGATGTATTATTTATATACAAAAATGTATCAATATTTTACAAAATGAAATATATTAAAAAAAGTATTTTTTAGTATAAAATGTCAATAAAATAAAATGTATTATTTTTGTGTTTTTATTCTATACTTTTAACAAAATAAAAATATATATATATATATATATATATATATATATTTAAGTGTAATAAAATAAAGTATTTAAAAAAATGGATATATTTCAAGAAAATATTTTCAAATGTGTATAAAAATAATAAATGAAAATAAAAGTATTTTTTACATTATTTTTTAAGTTTAAACAAAATAAATATAAAGTATTTAATGTATTAATGTTAGAAATAATTAAAACAAATACCAAATAAATATAAAAAATTATGAAAATATTTTTTTAAAATATTTTTTATGTTTGGAAATAAAATATCAAAGTCAGAAATAAAATAAAAATGCAAAAATGACAAATATACAAGAAATGGGCCAGGGGGGTGTGAAACTGAAAAATGGGGTGTGAAAAGCAGGACCAAGCCAACCCAGCGCAATAACTTCATCTTCTTCCTCTGTTCAAACACCAAAACGCGCGTTCTGTGTACAAAATGCTATCTCCTGATTCTGTGCTTTTTTGACAAAACTCATAACATGAAACTTATAGAGCATCAAACAACGAATCTAACCATATAAAAAACTTAAGCTAACTCTCAAAGACCAGAGAGAATTTCTCTGGCCCTAATTTCTAACCTAGTTTTTTCAGAAAGTTAATGGATGAAATTCTCCTAGCACGATTAATATAAATGAAAACTAAGCACATGTATGGTTTCAGGGCTATGAATACAATATCTTTCATTCACAAACCTAAGTCTAACTATTCCTAAATAGAGAGATAGAAGTTCATGAAATACCTGTTTCAATTGAGTTCGAGCTGGACAATGCAGCAACTTCCAATGGTGCTTGAGGTTCTTTTGAGCTTGCCTGATGTCCACTGAAGCTTTCCCAATGCTTAGTTAGTTTTGAAGTGGCCTGAATCGTGCTACAAAACTCAACCTGCAAAGCTTCCAAACAAAAATGGCAATGTGTGTTAATGGAGTTACAACAACTTGTGAATGGTCTGGATAGCTCAGGTATGTTGATTGGAATGTGTTTGAAGTAGATTTGGACAAAACGTACAAGGGAATTTGATGATGGCTTGCAAAATGCATAACTGGCCCTGCTTTGCAAGAAAATGGGGTTTTGGAGTATGAGGGTGCTTTAGGGGGGAAAGGTTCGTGCTTCTGACTTGTTAGGGTATGAGAAACTTGTTTGATAACTTTGCTTGAGTTGTTTTTTGTGAGATATCAAAGATGCCTTGTGTTTGACAAGTTTCTTCCTTTTGAAGCGAGAAAGTGGAAGTGAGGTTATAGGCTTGTACATGCCATCTTATCACCTTGCATAGCATCCTCTTGGCCCCTCTAATTAGTGGATTTGTTTAGCTGCAAGATATTTGGCTCTATGCTCAAGGATTAGTGGTTTGACATAAAGCAACCTTTTGCAAAAATGGAAATGTGCCTTTTACCATTTAGGGATTAAACTTGTGTACAATACCCTAATGACCAAGATAATGCATTATCTCAATGGATTTGCATTAAATTATGGAGTGTGAAATGGTTTAGAGGCCTGCAAACAAGTAGAAAGCCTGCTGGTTTTAAAATGAAACTTGTATGAACATGTATTGGCCATGGATCAAAGTGAGATTTTGCCAACTTCAAGCATTCGATTCTCCCTAAACAAAAAGGTGTTTGAGGAGTTCTTGGACAATTTGGAAAGCTTGCAACATGTAATATAATCCATCTTTGAAATGCAACTTGAAACTACAAGTGTAAATATGTGAAAAATGGCCAAGAAGATGGGTCAAAATCCTGCCTAAACTAGGGCAAAATTTCTCTAAGTTAAAAGTTTTAGGTACCCTTGTTCCCAAAATCATAACTTGAGATCCAAGCTTCTTTTGAGAAAACTTTGTGAATCAAAGTTGTAGACTTTGTGATTGACTACAACTTTCATGTTATAAGTTTTGTTTTAATCCATTTGCATCTTGGTGAAAAATTGGGACAAATTTAGGAAAAAATAAGAAAATTTCATAACTTAGAAAATTTCTAAGTTATGAAAATTTTCCATTTTGAACCCTAATTTGCAATTTTGGGTTTCTTGATGAACAAGTTTCATAATTTGACATGTCTTGATGAAAAATGACCCTTGGCATTTGATTTTGACCAAAAAGTCAAAGTTTGACTTTTCAGTATACAGTCAAATTTTGATCAGTTGACTGAAAAATTCATCTGTCAATCTTATGCATTTGAGATCTTTTAAACTTGTTGAATGGGTCAAGACAATGTCATTGAGTCCTTGTGTCCATGGTTGAGCTTAATTTTCCATGGGTTAGTTCAAGCAGACAAAAATTGCCTTTGTATAGTCAAAACCCTAAAAATGACCATTTTGCCCTTTTGGTGATCTGATCAAATTTCTTGTGGAATTGTGATCCAACCTTGATCAAATGGTTCATATGATTTCATAATGTTGATGTGGGTCAAAATTCATGAGGTTTGACTGTCAATTGGCCACAATTGAATTTTTCCCAATACAGCTGATTTCTAGGTCAACTATCCAATTGACTGGGCAAAAATTTGATTCAAGGCTTGAAACTTGGTATGGACAAACTTGTGAGTCCAACATGAAGTATGAAAGTCACTTTGGGCATTGTAGGTCAAAACATCCCTGTGCAAACTCAAACCCTAATTTAGGTCAACAGTGCAAGGAGGTGTCTTGAGCAGAGCAACCCCTAGTTTGATCTTGAGTTCCAAGAGTCTTGTGATGAGAAAATGTTGGTGAAATGAGAGGGAAAATTTTGAGGTACAACAAAGAAAATTGAACTCGACTCTCCGCCAACTCCCAATATAATCACCGCACCTATGCCAAATCATGGTAAGGGTGTCAATGTTATTTAAGATGCCTCTTTTGTTGCCTCCATCAATGACTTGAACACTCCTTTGAAGACTGTTAAAGAGAATTTATTGAAAGTCAGGGAATTCCTTTGTTGCCTTTAAGACCGTTGCTACTGTGCTGTACAAATTAATGGTTGTGAATGGCTAAAGAAAGGTGTCCAACACCTGATGGATAGCCATGAGATTCTATTTGAAAGAACTTTGTGATACGGTGGGAGACCTTTGAGATATTTTCTTGAGTTCGGGGGGTAGATTGTGAAAAGGGAAGATATTAGCACCCTTTTCGTCCATGGTTTTCCATGGGCTCTTAGTTACTTGCTAGATCACTTGCTTTTGTTTGAAAATATGCTTTGTGTGGTTTTTGAAAGTATTTTTTAAAAGGTGCCATCGTTTAGGCAAACTTTGTAATGATTCTCGTTCGTAAGAATGTATACAAAGTGTTTTGATCTTTTGAAAATGTTTTCAAGTTTGAAAGATATTTTTTGAAAGTGTTGTTGTTTGTTTTGAAAAATATCAAGGATGTTTTGGTTTTGAAATTGAGCAAGTAACTAGGAACATTCTACCTACTTAATAAGTCTTTCATGTTCATTTCCTCTTTCATTTGACATTGTTATCTTACAATTGATTTGGTAAGTAACCCTATCTTTGGATGTAAAAGGGACGGGCGTTGGTCATCGTATAGCCATGATTAGCAATGTTGTAAGACATCTTAGCATTTTCTTTAGGGACTAAGATCATTTTGAAAGGCAACATGGATAACGTCATCGAGGGACTATGATCTTGTATTTTGTTTGTTTTTGCTAAGATACCTCACATGCATAATATGGCCATTTTTGTAAGGCAACAAAGTGGGTTTACCCTAATGGTGTTTGTGTGCAAGTGTATTGATTTACATGCTTGATTTGTCTTTGATTAAGGTTTGCTACTTGTTAGTTTTAATCTTTCCATACAAAACCCTAATTACTAACATTTGTATATAGAGCATTTAAACTGCGGAAAATAAAAATACTAAGCTATTACAGCATTTAGGGGAGGGGGTGTACAAATTACAAATAGAGAATTGCAAGAAATTAAATCTAAATAATTATTACAACCATATTGGATTTGAATAAATGTACTAAATTGAATAGATAAAAATGCAAGAATGTAAATGAAAAAAGAAATGTGATTTTTTTTGTTTGGTTTTCATGAAAAGGGGCTTTTGACCTAATTATATAAAATAAAATAATTAATTAAAAATAAGAAAATTAAGATTGAGTTAGTAAAATAAATTAATTTAAAGAAAACAAGTTTTTTAGGGTTTTTGTGAATTTAATTAAATTAGTAAATAAAAATAACTAAATAAAAGTCATAAATTCTAAATTGATTTTAATTTACAAGAATATAATATAATAATAATTTAAAATTTATTATCTAAGTATTAAAAAGAAAGGAAATTTATTTATTAAAAAAATGCTTTTTTTTTTGTTCTTTTAGTTTTATGAAAAATCAACAAAATAAATACAAATAATAAAACATAAATATTTTTTGGATTTTTTTGTTAATGATAATAATAATAATAATAATAATAATAATAAATAAAATGTAAAATGAAAATAAAATAAAAAAGAAAGAAAAATAATAAAGAAAAATAAATGAGCCAGGGGTGTAAACAACAAGGCAGTGGGTCAAAAGTAGCAAAAAAATAAGGCCCAATCACTTGGAGGCCCACGCACTGTAAGGGTCAAAAAATGTAAAGAAAAATGTGAAAAAAGTAAAAAGGCAGTGCGCTGAGGTTCGAACCCATAACCTCTTGGTTACCAGCGTGCTGCCTTACCACTAGGTGGCTGTACATCCATTAATATAACTGAAATGATAAATGTATAATGCAAAATGAGTCATGAATACACTCCATCTTCAACCTCCAGCCAGACTACCTGTAACTCATTCATTTCTCAACAAAAATGGAAAATGTAAACATGAAAGTTGCTCCATTTTTTCATACGAATCCAACCATATAAATATTATGAACTATAAATCAAAGATTAATGAGAATTTTTGAAAGTACCAAACTATGACCTAATTATTTTCAGAGATTCAATCCTAAAATTCTCCTAGCTCAATCAATATAAATGAAATCTATGGACATGTACAACTTCAGGGAAATGATGTCTACATTTTATCTTCAAAAATGCAAGCCTGACAATGCCTAAGTAATGAGATAGAAGTTCAAGAAAAATACCTCAAAACTGGAAATCGTGAAATGCAAATGATCTTGATTCAAGGTGCTGCAATGATCTAGTTAACTTCCTTGAGTCTCTAGGAAGCTAATGCAATGCTTAGCTTGAGTTGAGGGTGGCTGAAATGGCTTGGAGAAGTCAATGTGCAATGCCCTATTTTTGGTTATGGAGGTTATGGTAAATGATGTTACAGTGATGAAACAGGGACATAGATAGGTTACACTTGATGTAAGGAAGGTTTAGGAACTAAAAGGCCAAGAAACGCACGAGGGAAATATGAGTTTGGTGTTCAAGGTCAGAAACTATGCAACAATGGAGTTTTTGGGCAATTTCTGATTTGAGAGAGTTTTGGTGTATTTCAGGGTACTTCAACTCTTTCTCTAACTCACAAATAGTGCCTCTGTTTATAAGCAACAAGTTTGGAAACTTGTTGTTGATCAGAATTCAAAATCACAAGTTAAGCATAACATGTGATTTTTGAGAAATCCAAGTTTCAAAGCTTTGTGTACTTGATAAGATAGAGTGGTTATGCTTTAAACACACTTGCTTCTGACTTTGTAGATGGAGTGTGATCACAGGGAACAAGTTAGAGGCTCAAGAATTGACTTTGTACATAAAGCTTGCTTTTCCAAAATGGAAGTGTTCACTTTGTGCCATTAATGGAAATGTGAATTGGATAAAGCTTAAACCACTTGGATTAAAGCTCAAAAGTTTGTGTAATCCATTAATTATGGATAGATACACAAGTTATAAGGCCCACAAATCAATATTATGCAGCCTAACATTGAAATTACATTTTTTTCATCATGAAAATGACCTATAATTTTAGTTTGAAACCCTAACTTCCTCTCTTTGATTCTCCTTGATCAAGAATGATCTCAAGGAGTTATTTGACATTTTAGAAATATTGTAATATGATCTACAACCCATCTTTGAATCACTTTTGAAAATTCACCTTGGAACTATATGAAAAATTGCCATGAAGTTAGGTCAAAATCCTGCCTAAACTAGGGAAAATTTTTCACTAAGTGTTTAGTTTCATGACCACGACTTCATGGATTAATAACTTGAGATCCAAGAATTTATAGGAGATGTTGTGTAAAGAAATGTTGTAGATATCATAGATATCTACAACTTTCATGTTGAAAGTTTCTTTTGAATCATCTCGCATCATGGTGAAAAATTGGCTTAAAGTTGTGAAAAAATATGAAGTTTTCAACACTTAGAAAAATTTCTAAGTTTGAAAAATTTGACTTTTCAAAATGAAATCTTGACTTTTTGATTTATTGATGAACAAGTTTCATATTTTGACATGTTTTTATGAATTGTGATCTTTGACACTTGATTTTGACCAAAAAGTCAAAGTTTAACTTTTTAGTGTACAATTGACTTTTGATCAGTTGACTGAAAATCCACTATCAATCAAATGACTTTGAGCAATGTTTTGAGTTATGCCATTTGGTCAAAATGATTCAATTGAACTCTTGATATCATGCCTCAAACCAATTAACCATTTGCTAGGTCAAAAAATCAGAAATTGCCCTTTCTCAATCAAAACCCTAATTTTGACCATTTTGCCCTTTTGATGATTTGATCAAATTTCTTGAGGAATTATGGTCCAAACTTGATCAAATGATACATATGAGTTTATAATGTTGATGTGGATAAAAAATTATGAATTTTGACTGTAAATTGGCCACAGTTGACTTTTTCCCCAATACAGCTGATTTTTATGTCAACTGCTCAATTGACTGAGCAAAAATGTGATCCAAGGCTTGAAACTTGACATGAGTAATCTTGGGGTTCCATATTGATAAATGAAAGTCATATGAGGCATTAAAAGCTCAAACATCCTTGTGCAATCTCAAACCCTAATCTCAGTCATCGGTGTTTAAGGAGGTGTCTTGAGCTGATCAAACCTTGTGCAGTCTTGACCCCAAGAAGATCTTGTGAGAAAATATTTGATAAATGAGAGGGAAAATTTTGGGGTACAACAAAATCCATCTGTGAAGTTTGACCAAAGTTGTATCTCAAGAATTTTAAGACGTGTCCATCATTACTATCTCAAACAAACCTATTAGGATCACCTCAAAAGATCTTATTAGGATTCCCATTGAACCAAGAATAGCTCCACTAATTATCACCACACCGGGGCCAGTCCCCTACTCTTATGATAAGGCTGTGCCCTGGAATTATGGGGCGGAAGTGTACTACCATGGTATCAAACAAGATTCGTGGATTGATGAAGATGAAACTGTTGACATTACAAACATTGATGGATCAAGTAAAGTTACTAGGACGGGGAGGATCTTCTCTCCAGAAATTTCACCTCCGACAAACACTACTACACCCATTCGTATTACTGCTGTTAAACCTGTTGTTGATACTCGAGGAAAGGAAAAAATGTTTGAGCCTACCTTGACAGAGGCACCCGCAAAAGATATTACCATTGAGGACCCATCTACCAAAGATATGGAGGAGATTCTAAAAATCATCAAAAAAAGTGATTACAAGATAGTGGAACAGTTGGGGAAAACACCCTCGAAGATTTCTATGTTGTCTTTGTTGATATGTTCTGAGGCGCATGCCCAAGAACTGATAAAGTTCCTAAAAAATTCACATGTCCCACAAGAAACTACGACCAACCAATTTGAAAACTATGTAGCAAGCTTGACTGCCGACAATGGTTTAGGGTTCTCTAGCGCAGATTTGACCCCGATGGGGAAGAATCACAATAAAGCTCTCCATGTCTCCATAGAATGCAAGGGCACTATCATGGCACATGTATTAGTGGATACCAGATCTTCTCTCAATGTCTTACCTAAAGGAGCTTTAGATAGACTAGATTGTGATGGACTGGTGTTGAAACCTAGCGACATTGTAGTAAGGGCTTTCGATGGTTCTAAGAGGATGGTCCATGGAGAGGTTGATCTCCCTATCAAGGTTGGGTCTCAAGTCTTCAACTCAACATTTTATGTGATGGCTATCTGTCCTGCTTATTCTTGCTTGCTTGGACGCCCATGGATACATGGGGCAAGTGCGATGACTTCCACACTACATCAAAAGTTGAAATATCCAGTCAAGGGGAAAATTGTTACTGTCTGTGGTGAAGAAGAGTTTATGATTAGTCATCTAAATTCATTCAAATATGTTGAAATGGAAGGCGAGTTCATTGAAACTCCTTGTTAAGCCTTTGAAGTGGTCTCTCTTATAGTTGTTGTTACCAAGGCCACTCCAAACACTCCCGAAGCTTCTAAAGATATACCAAGGATGGCTTCTCTCAAAGAAGCTCGTGCTGTTATTGAAGAAGGAGGTTGTACCATTTGGGGATAACTTCCTGATTTCCCTTTCAAGTCAGACAAATTTGGGTTGGGCTTCACTTCCAAGGATCAAAAGAAGGTTCGACGTATTCGTGCAGGGAAACCACCTCTTCGCATTAGTAACCATGAGGTTAATGCCCTTGAAGACTTTGATGCTGACTGTGACTTTGATGATTAGATCTACCCGACTGCTGACGAAGGGCTCGACAACTGGCAGACCAAAGACTTCATTCCAATCTCGTTCAACCAGAAGTAGTTGCCATTTAATGTTTTTATTACTTTGAGAACTTTGTATGTAATTTCCATTAAAACAACGACTTTAATCCATGTTGAAATTCTGGCAGCAGATACTCAATGTCACAGTGAATGTTGTGACACCGTATCTGACTTTCTATAAGACAGTAAATAAAAACAGTAAAAAACATAGTCAATTGTTTACCCAGTTCAGTGTGAAACAACACCTACTCTGGGGGCTACCAAGCCAGGGAGGAAATCCACTATAAGAGATATTAATTCTGGAATAAACCAACCAGTTTATCTCCTTCACTTAAGACCTACCCAATGCAACTTCAATCTAAGTTCTACTTAAACCTGAGTTCTTACTCACTCCCCCTCAATCACAACAGTGATACTTAAAACAATTGACTAATGAATTAATGAAGACACTCTTCAGAACATACACTTGATTATGCTTCACAACTTTTTAATCAAGTAACGCAAACACTCTTGCTTCACATCTTTGAGTGATACATAAACCTAACTTGACTTTGCTTCAAAGGTTTAGTCAAGAGATACAAAACACTCTTGCTTCAAAGCTTTGAGTGGTACAAAAACCCTTACAAACAAAACCTATTCCAAGTCACTTGATAATTGCTTGGATTACAACAGTTAAAACTATACAGTTTCTAATTGATCTTCAGTCCAAAAAAGATGCTTTCCAAACAGCAATCCTGTTGAATATATAGCAGTTGTTTCTTCAGTTAGGATTTCCACAAAAAGCTAGGGTTAATTAGGTTTAACCTTAAGACTTGGTCACAAGACTTTATCAACCAGATTAGGGTTGAGCTAGGTTAACCCAAAGTCCACGCAGGATTCTGTTCTGGAAGGAATGACTCAACTTCCTGAAAAAACTCAGAATTAACCAAACTGCAAAACTGTTAGATCAGTACAGGATGTCTTAACATTTGTTATGACATCAGCATTCCTGTTTACTGATTTTGGTAGAAGGCAATAAATGTGATCTTTTGCAAAATGCTCAGATACACACTCATACACAGTAGCTACTGTATGCCATAATTTTTCTGCATAAAGTACCTAAAACACCAGAATGTTATGACATCAGTCATGACATTCACACACCTGGTTTTACCAAAAATACATGCCAATAACTAAACACTTACAAACTCCCCCTTTGGCAGATTTTTGGCTAAAGCCCCTAAGAAATCAGAGAATATAGAGCAGCAGAATGAATATGACTGCAGAAAAAATATGAGGTCTACCAAGTGATTAACACAGAAAATATCTCCCCCTCTTTAGCCACAAATGGGCCAAAGAAACATGTACTTAAATGTTATACAGTTATCCAAAATAGGTAATAAAAACAACAAATAAAATCTGAAGACACTTGCATCAACAGCATCAGCATCAGTGGAGCTATTTTCTTCAGCATTGAGCTGATCTTCAGCAGCAACCTATTCCCTTCTGATTCGTTCAGTCTCCTCCTGTTCCAACTAGAGGGAGAACTTTGATTGAGAGAATGGGATTTGTTGCAGAGATGAGAGAGGAAGGAGGAAAATGAGTGTCTATTATGAAAGAAATGGGAAAGCATATGATTAACCCAATCAAAATAGACTTAACAAAAATAACACCTTCTACCCTTGTTTCAAGCAAAGTTAATTGCTACAATTCCTCCTGTTGGCAAATACCCAACTTGCCCCTCAAGTTTTCAAATTGATTTGCATCAAGTGCCTTGGTAAAGATGTCAGCCAGCTGTAGCTCAGTGGCAACATGTTCTAGTTTAATCGTCTTCTCTTCTACAAGGTCTCTGATAAAGTGATGTCTTATGTCAATATGTTTGGTCCTGCTATGCTGAATAGGATTCTTGGAAATGTTGATTGTGCTCAGATTGTCGCAGTACAATGTCATAACATCTTGTGTGACATTATACTCAGTAAGCATCTATTTCATCCAGATCATTTGAGAACAGCTACTACCAGCTGCAATGTATTCAGCTTCAGCAGTAGAGAGAGACACACAGTTCTGTTTCTTGCTGAACCAGGAGACCAGATTATTTCCTAAGAAGAAACATCCTCCAGAGGTGCTTTTTCTATCATCAGCACTTCCAGCCCAATCAGCATCACAATAACCAGTCAGAGTTGGTTCACAACCATGAGAGTACAGCAAGCCATAGTTGTAAGTTCCACTTACATACTTCAAAATTCTCTTTACTTGGTTGATATGACTGACTTTAGGATCAGCTTGGTACCTTGCACAAACTCCAACTGCAAAAGCAATGTCAGGTCTGCTGGCTGTTAAGTACAGTAAACTTCCTATCATGCTTCTGTACAGACTTTGGTCCACCTTAACCCCACTTGAATCTTTGGATAGCTTTAAATGAGTAGGTGCAGGGGTCCTTTTGTGACTGGCATTCTCCATACCAAACTTCTTGACAATGTTCTTTGCATACTTGCTTTGAGATAGAAAGATAGAGTCCTCCATCTGTGAGACTTGCAGACCAAGAAAATAAGTCAGTTCTCCCATGAGACTCATTTCGAATTCAGCCTTCATCTGGTCAGCAAAATGTTTAACCATTTGTTCTGACATTCCCCCAAACACTATGTCATCAACATATATTTGAGCTACCATTAAATTCCCTCCTTCATTTTTGACAAAGAGGGTTTTATCCAAGCCTCCTTTTCTGTATCCTTTGTCTGAGAGAAATTTTGTTAACCTGTCATACCATGCTCTAGGAGCTTGTTTCAGGCCATACAGAGCTTTCCTCAATTTGTAGACATGATCAGGGTGGTTTGGATCCACAAAACCTTTAGGCTGTTCCACATAAACTTCTTCACTTAAGTACCCATTTAAGAAGGCACTTTTTACATCCATCTGAAACAGCTTGAACTTCAGGAGACAAGCAATTCCCAACAAGAGTCTGATAGATTCCAGTCTGGCTACAGGGGAAAAGGTCTCATCAAAATCAACCCCTTCAACTTGAGTGTATCCTTGGGTAACAAGTCTTGCCTTATTCCTAGTGACAACTCCTTCAGCATCTGATTTTTTTTTGTATATCCATTTTGTGCCAATGATGTTTGTTCCTTCAGGTCTAGGAACTAACTCCCAAACTTCATGTTGCTTAAAGTGGTTCAATTCATCTTGCATTGAACCAATCCAGTATTCATCAGTTAAGGCCTCCTTAACATTTCTTGGTTCAATTTTAGACACAAAACAAGAGTTTGAGATGATTTCTCTAGATCTGGTAATGACTCCACTATTTGGATCCCCTATAATGAGTTCTTTAGGATGATCTTTCTGAATTCTGATGGAAGGGATTTTGCTAGCTTCCTTGGATTCAGAGTCTGCTGTAGTGGTGTCAGGAAGGTAATTCTGTTGAGTTGGAGTCTCAAAGAATGTCTCAACATTACAAGGGACATCTGTTTCTTCATGATAATCATCAATTATGACATTTATTGATTCCATCATGACTTTGGTCCTGGAATTGAATACCCTATAAGCTCTGCTGTTGGAGGAGTATCCTAGAAATATACCTTCATCATTTTTAGGGTCCAGCTTTCTCCTTTGTTCACGACCTGCCAGAATATAGCATTTGCTTTCAAAAACATGGAAGTACTTCACAGTTGGCTTTCTTCCTTTCCAGAGTTCATAAATGGTGGATGAGGTTCCCTTTCTCAAAGTGACTCTGTTATGGACATAACAGGCTGTATTCATAGCTTCAGCCCAAAAATGAATAGGAAGTCTTTTGGCATGTATCATAGCTCTGCCAGATTCCTGTATGGTCCTATTTTTCCTTTCTACAACTCCATTTTGTTGGGGAGTTATAGGAGAAGAGAAATCATGACTAATTCCTTCTGAGGAACAGAACTCATTAAACTTATTGTTTTCAAATTCCTTGCCATGATCACTTCTGATTCTGACAATACACCCTTCCTTTTCTCTTTGAATTCTTCTGCACAGTTCTTTAAAGACTTCAAACACATCAGATTTTTCCTTAATGAAGTTAATCCAGGTGAATCTGGAATAGTCATCCACAATAACATAGGCATATCTCTTTCCACCAAGACTTTCCACCTGCATTGGTCCCATCAGATCCATATGTAGAAGTTCCAGAACCTTAGAGGTGGTCAGATGTCTTGACTTTAGATGTGACATCCTTGTCTGCTTACCAACCTGACATTCACCACAAACTCTCCCTTCATCAATTTGCAGTCTTGGAATCCCTCTGACTGCTTCCATGGAGATAATTCTTTTCATTCCTCTTAGATGAAGATGGCCAAGTTTTTGGTGCCACAGTTTCACCTCTTTTTCTTCTTTGGCAATAGAACACATAGTGGAGTTATTAGTGTTCTCAGGCTCCCACAAGTAACAGTTGTCTTTAGATCTGACTCCTTTCATTACAACTTCTTGTTTTTCATTAATTACAAGACATTCAGATTTTGAGAAGTTGACCTTGAATCCTAGATCACATAATTGACTGATACTAATGAGATTAGCAATCAGACCTTTTACCAATAGAACTTCATTCAGATTTGGAACTCCAGGGCAGTCCAAATTACCAACTCCTTTGATTTCACCTTTAGCACCATCTCCAAAGGTCACATAACTAGTGGTGTGAGGTTTAACATTATTGAGAATGTTCTTGATTCCAGTCATGTGCTTAGAACACCCACTGTCAAAGTACCAGTCTTCCTTTGCAGAGACTCTCAGGGAAGTGTGGGCTATCAGGGCAGTAGCCTTTTTCTTCCATTGAGGAGTATGTGGTACCTTGTTAGCCTTAGGTTTGACACCTGGGTTCTGATTAGGGTATCCATATAATCTGAAGCAGAAGGGTTTTATGTGACCAAACCTCCCACAATGATGACATCTCCATCTTTGGTACTTCTTCTTCATATTATCCTGTTTCCGATGTTGAGAGTTATGTTGTGACATCTTCTTTGACATTTGTTTATTAGACCTGATCTTTTTGTCTGCACCAGATTTCTTTGCTCCCACAAATCCTAGTCCAGACTTGTTTCCCACATTCTGTCCAACCTGAAGGATTTCTTCCAATTTGTCAGTTCCATTTGTCAGCATCTTGACAGATTTGGTCATCTGGTTCAATTTTGAGTTCAGCAGTTAAACTTCTCCTTCTAGATGACTTATAGTTTCAAGGTCTGCCCTTTTTTCAGCCTCCAACTTTGTGATGAGTTTTGTTTGTCTCTCATTTTGCACACAGACTTCAGCACTTCTGATACACAATTTCTTGTAAGTATCAGCCAGTTCTTCAAATGTTACTTCCTCATCACTAGTGTCACTTTCAGAGGTACAAACACCAGTTAGAGCAGTAACTAGTTTGGTAGATTCTTCTTCAGAATTACTTTTTGAATCATAGTCAGACCAGGTAACAGTCATTCCTTTCTTTTATTTCTTAAGAAAGGTAGGGCATTCAGCTCGAATATGCCCATATCCTTCACAACCATGGCATTGAATTCCTCTGCCTTGATTTCCCTTCTCTTCATACCTTGGTCTTCTGCTGGAGTCATAAGTTCTGTTAATGTCAGAGGGAATGTTATCAACATTTGACCTTGACTTTGGATCCATTCTCTTGATGAGTTTGTTAAATTGTCTTCCAAGCATGGCAATAGCTTCTGAAATATTTTCTTCTTCATCCTCCTTGTTTTCATCTTCAGTGTTGGATACAAGTGCTATGCTCTTGTTTTTCTTGTCAACATTGTCACTGGTCCCCATCTCAAAAGTCTGAAGAGACCCAATGAGTTCATCCACTTTTAAGTTGCTGATGTCCTGGGCTTCCTCTATAGCAGTTACCTTCATTGCAAATCTTTTAGGCAGGGATCTGAGAATCTTTCTCACCAGTTTTTCTTCAGACATCTTTTCACCCAATGCTCCTGAGGTGTTGGCAATCTCCAAGATGTTCATGTGAAACTCATGAATGGTTTCATCTTCCTTCATCCTTAGGTTCTCAAACTTTGTAGTCAGCATCTGAAGCCTTGACATTTTTACTTTGGATGTGCCTTCATGGGTAGTTTTGAGAGTGTCCCACACTTCCTTGGCCAGTTCACATTGATGTACTAATCTGAAAATGTTTCTATCAATTCCATTGAACAGGGCATTTAAAGCTTTGGAATTTCCCAGGGCTAACTCATCTTCTTCTTTGCTCCATTCTTCCTCAGGCTTCAGATTGATTGTCCCATCTTTCTCAGTTATGGTGGGATGGATCCATCCTTTGTCAGCAGCTCTCCAAGCCTTTTTGTCCAGAGATTTTAAGAAGGCAATCATACGAGGTTTCCAGTAGTCATAATTTGTCCCATCCAGAATGGGTGGTCTATTTCTAAAAACTCCTTCTTTGTCCATAGTGTCAGAAAGTGATATCCCTAGATCTCACCCAGTAATACAGGCAGGGTGCCTGCTCTGATGCCAATTGAAATTCTGGCAGCAGATACTCAATGTCACAGTGAATGTTGTGACACTGTATCTGACTTTCTATAAGACAGTAAATAAAAACAGTAAAGAACACAGTCAATTGTTTACCCAGTTCAGTGTGAAACAACACCTACTCTGGGGGCTACCAAGCCAGGGAGGAAATCCACTATAAGAGATATTAATTCAGGAATAAACCAACCAGTTTATATCCTTCACTTAAGACCTACCCAATGCAACTTCAATCTAAGTTCTACTTAAACCTGAGTTCCTACTCACTCCCCCCCAATCACAGCAGTGATACTTAAAACAATTGACTAATAAATTAATGAAGACACTCTTCAGAACATACACTTGATTATGCTTCACAGCTTTTTAATCAAGTAACACAAACACTCTTGCTTCACAGCTTTGAGTGATACATAAACCTAACTTGACTTTGCTTCAAAGCTTTAGTTAAGAGACACAAAACACTCTTGCTTCAAAGCTTTGAGTGGTACAAAAACCCTTACAAACAAAACCTATTCCAAGTCACTTATCACAATGATAATTGCTTGGATTACAACAGTTAAAACTATACAGTTTCTAATTGATCTTCAGTCCAAAAAAGATGCTTTCCAAACAGCAATCCTGTTGAATATATAGCAGCTGTTTCTTCAGTTAGGGTTTCCACAAAAAGCTAGGGTTAATTAGGTTTAACCTTAAGACTTGGTCACAAGACTCTATCAACCAGATTAGGGTTGAGCTAGGTTAACCCAAAGTCCACGCAGGATTCTGTTCTGGAAGGAATGACTCAACTTCCTGAAAAAACTCAGAATTAACCAAACTGCAAAACTGTTAGATCAGTACAGGATGTCTTAACATTTGTTATGACATCAGCATTCCTGTTTACTGATTTTGGTAGAAGGCAATAAATGTGATCTTTTGCAAAATGCTCAGATGCACACTCATACACAGTAGCTACTGTATGCCATAATTTTTCTGCATAAAGTACCTAAAACACCAGAATGTTATGACATCAGTCATGACATTCACACACCTGGTTTTACCAAAAATACATGCCAATAACTAAACACTTACACATGTACCTTGCTCGGGGCACAGTGGTCTATTTGTTAAGGGTTTGTCATTATCATATGCCATATGCTCATTTTAATGAAAAACATTGGACTATTTTGCATTCAAATTTTATGCTCTTTTCTTTTCTTTACTTTATTGCATTTTTAAATAGCCATGTGATCTTACATTCACACACACACACACACACACACACACACACACACACACACACACACTTTTGCAGATCCACATCCACTCCGGTTCTCATTAACAATGACTCTGCTATTTCCATCTATGACTTTAAAAATCCAATCTATCAAGCCGAAGACGAAGGTGATGAAGATTGTGAAATACCAGGGAACTTACCAGACTTCTGTTACAAGAGGAAAAGGCCATTCAAACACAAGAGGAATCAGTTGAACTGATAAACCTGGGTACTAAGGCAGACAAAAAAGTCAAGATCGGCGCCAACTAGAAAGACTGTGTCAAGAGAAGATTGGTCCAGATGTTACACAACTATGTTGAAGTGTTCACTTGGTCATATGGAGATATGTAGGTGCTTGATACTGATACCGTAGTTCATTGTCTACCAACTAAGGAAGATTTTCCTCCGGTCAAGCAAAAGGTTCATCGCATTCGGCCAGACATGTCCGAGAAAATAAAAGTTGAGGTAATGAAACAGTTCGATGCAGGTTTCCTGGAAGTGATGTCATACCCTAAATTGGTAGAAAATGTTGTTCTAGTACCGAAGAAATATGGTAAAGTCCGTATGTGCATAGACTACATGGATTTGAATAGGGAAAGCCCCGAAGATGATTTCCCATTACCTCAAATCGATGCCTTGGTTGACAACACTACTCAACACAAAGTTTTCTCCTTCACGGATGGATTCTCCGGTTACAACCAAATCAAAATGGAACCCGAAGACATGGAGAAAACCACTTTTTTTACACAGTGGGGCACCTTTTGTTATAAGGTCATACCTTCCGGTTTGAAGAATGCAGGGGCAACCTATCAACAGGCTATGGTAGCTCTATTTCATGATATGATTCATCATGACATAGAAGTTTATGTTGATGACATGATTACAAGATCACAAACTGAGGAAGAACACCTTGATCATCTCCACAAGTTATTTGAGAGGTTGAAGAAATACAAGTTGAGGCTGAATCCCAACAAGTTCACCTTTGGAGTGAGGTCTGGAAAACTCCTAGGCATCGTTGTCAGTGGAAAAGATATTGAAGTTGACCCTGAAAAAGTCAAAGCCATGCAAGAGATGCCAGCTCCCTGCACTCAGAAGGAGGTCAGAGGTTTCTTAGGTCGACTCAACTATATTTCCCGGTTCATATCTCACTTAACTGCTACTTGTGAGCCAATCATCAAACTGTTGAAGAAAGATCAAGTAGTCGGATGGAACGACGATTGCCAAGCAACTTTTGACAAGATCAAGGAGTACCTATAAGAACCTCCAATACTTATGCCTCCAGTTGAAGGAAGACCTCTAATTATGTACTTGATTGTATTAGATAATTCAATGGGGTGTGTGTTGGGCCAACATGATGAGTCTGGCCGAAAAGAGCATGCGATATATTACCTTAGCAAAAAGTTTACCGACTGTGAAACCAGATATTCACTGCTCGAGAAAAATTGATGCGTTATGGCATGGGCTACTCACCGGCTAAGATAGTATATTTTGACTCAGACCACTTTATTGATTTCTAAGATGGATCCCATCAAGTATATCTTCGAGAATCCAGCTCTCTCCGGACAAATAGTTAGATGGAAAATGATATTGACTAAATACAATATCCAGTACATTACATAAAAAGCAATAAAGGGAAGTGTATTGGCTGATAATTTGGCCCATCAAGCTATTGAGGACTACCAATCCATGAACTTTGAATTCCCGAACGAGAATATCATGCTGATAACGGAATGTGAAAATCCTGGACCGTATGACAGACCTGAACAAGGATCCCGATGGACTATGGTTTTTGATGGAGCTTCCAATACATTGGGTAATGGAGTTGGTGTTGTGATCATTTCTCCCGAAGGTTGCAATACACCTTTCACTTCCAGACTTTGTTTCGACTGTACAAATAACATGGCCAAGTATGAAGCATGCATCTTAGGTCTAAAGGCTGCCATTGACCTAAGAATAAAATTTTTGAGCGTGTACGGAGACTCAGCTCTGGTAATCAGTCAAGTTAAAGGAGAGTGGGATACTAAACATCCAAATATGGTCCCCTATAAAGAGCTTGTGCTAACCTTGATCCCATAATTTGAAGAGGTCACCTTTGAACACTTTCCAAGGGAAGAAAATCAGATGGCAGATGCCTTAGCAACTATGTCGTCTATGTTCAAGGTCAATTGGGACAACGAAGCTCCCATAATTACTATCGAAAGATTTTCCGAACCTGTATACTGTTATGATATCGACACTGATAAAGTGAAGCCATGGTATCATGAAGTGAGAAAGTACCTTAAATCACAAGAGTATCCTGAGGGAGCCTCAATCAACAACAAGAAATTCCTGCGAAGGTTCTCAGCCAAATTCTTCCTAAGCAATGGGATTCTGTACAAGCGCAACCATGATTCTACTCTGCTCCGTTGTATGGACAAGAATGAGGCAGAGAAAATAATGGAAGACATGCATGAAGGTATCTTTGGAACTCACTCTAGCGAGCACACTATGGCCAAGAAGATTATGAGGGCTTGTTACTATTAGTCGACCATGGAAACGAATTGCAAACATCACTCGAGGACTTGCCATAAGTGTCAAATTTATGCTGATAAGGTTCATGTGCCTCCAATTCCTTTGAATGTCATAACTTCTCTGTGGCCATTTGCCATGTGGGGAATTGACATGATTGGAGAGATCAAACCCACTGCCTCTAATGGACATTGTTTCATCCTCGTCGCCATTGATTACTTCACCAAATGGGTCGAAGCTGCTTCATTTGCCTCAGTCACTAAGAACATTGTAGCCCGATTCATCAAGCATAACCTCATATGCCGATACGGCATCCCTGAAAGGATCATCACCGACAATGAAACCAACCTCAACAATGCCATGATTACTGAACTCTGTACGCAGTTCAAAATCAAGCATAACAACTCTTCTCCTTACAAACCTAAGATGAATGGTGCAGTGGAAGCCGCCAATAAAAACATAAAGAAGATTATGCAAAAGATGGTGCTAACTTATAAAGACTGGCATGAGATGATTCCATTTTCTCTTCATGGCTACCGTACTTTGGCTCGAACATCAACAGGGGAAACCCCTTTCTCTTTAGTCTATGGCATGGAAGTTGTCTTGCCTGTTAAAGTGCAAATTCCTTCTCTGAGGATTATGAAAGAAGCGAGCTTAGGTGAAGATGAATGGATTCAGACAAGATTGTATCAATTGAATTTGATTGATGAAAAGAGATTGGCTGCTGTTTGTTATGGTCAAATGTATCAAAGGCGTATGATCAAGGCATTCAATAAAAAGATCAAACCTCGGGTATACCAGGCTGACGACTTGGTAATAAAGCGCATCATTCTACCACAAGGAGATCCAAGGGGAAAATGGACTTCCACTTATAAAGGGCCATTTGTTGTCAAGAAAGTATTCTCTGGCGGTGCCATGATACTAACCACTAAGGACGGTGAAGATTTCCCACACCCTGTGAATACAGACATAGTCAAAAAATACTACGCATAAAGAATGACCCGCTAGGTTGACATACCTAGTCAAAAATAAGGGCATCCCAGTGAGCCAAATGGGTTCGAGCAAAAATTAGGGATATATACAAAAGATTGTACACCCGGCAAGTCGAAAACCATGAAATGGAGACTTGGCAAAAATGGGTATCCTGGTGGACTGAAAACCCGAAAGGGAGGTCTAGGAAAAAGTTAAGGATAAAAAGCGTACGACTATGTCCTGTTGGATCACTACAGTCAGCGTTATTACCAAAATCAAAAGTTCAAATGGTACGAGACCAATTCAATCAACTTCTTCCGACGGCAAGGGATGATGTTCGAAGACATAGGGGCAATAGTAGAGTTGGAACCCAATGAGATCACTACCACATGGCTATACAATTTTTGTTTTCACTTTGTATTCTTTTCATTTTTCGACGACTTCTTCTTACTAGGATTTCTGTCTCCCTGTACAAAATGCTTGTTTTTAGGCAAATCATCAATACAAATATACTTTGAAGTGCAAACGTTTTGGTTTTTTCTGTTTTGAGTGAAAAAACGTCCAATGACTAAAATTGAATGAACATATGCATATGAACAGGATTAACTGTTAACAAATGTATGCACAAGAATAGTAATAAGCATTTACTCAAGGATTTAGGATATCCCCATAGAGTTACTTCAATAAAATTATCCCTACAGAGTGAATTCATACATTCTCCATCCAGAGTGCAAATCAGTATATTTCCTAGAAAAATTCTTCCGAGTTTGGTTTTCCAAAGCTGAGAAAGAAACCCTGCAAATAGTTCTTCCATAGATGAATACATTTCCCCAGTAAAGTCTTTAGAATACCTTCCTCGACAAGGTTTATTTCCCCAACGAACTACAATCTCCCCAGCTTGAGTTTACTTCTCAACGGATAACACCCCTTGTCCCCAATAGAGTTGATACTATCACCAAAATGTTGTCGTGAAGCCTGTAACCCGACCATATACCAGTTTAACCCATCTTCTCCATACAATCAGAAGTCTTATCATCTCTTTTATCCCCAGTTAGGGCATATGAGAATTAAATTCCCCAATAGAGCAATGGATAATCAAGGTTCCTAAACTCTACTCCCCAAACATAAATCAACACTCCCTGCAGAGTTTCCTCAAACAAAAAACAATAATTCCCAGTGGAAACATTCTAAATAAAGGTTAAAGAGATACATACTCTACATCTAGAGCAGTAGTTCAAGATTTAGCTTCTCAAAAACTCTCCAGCAGTTGTCAAGGATTTGTTTTCCCAGATAAAGATACACTTCAAATAACAGTTCACATCCATACATGATGAAATATGCATACAAAATGCATATGGCACAATTTCATTTATTTTGAGAACATCATTACACAATGCATGCATCATGACATTGCATTACAACTAATTCTTTACCTTTTCAGGAAAGAGCAGTCACTAGATGAATACCATCAGCGACAAACATTTTATCTGCTGGTTCAGTTTAAAATGACCAATGATTTATCCTGATTCTGTTCCGGTATACACTTTCTCTGGTTCATTTAAATCGCTCTGAAGATTTATACTGATTCGTTATCCAGTTAAAGATTATTCAAGACCTCTGCTGGTTCAGTTTAAATCGACCAATGATTTATCCTGATTCTGTTCCGGTAGACACTTTCTCTGGTTCAGTTAAATCACTCTGAAGATTTATACTGGTTCGTTATCCAATTAAAGATTATTCAAGACCTCTTCTGGTTCAGTTTAAATCGACCAAAGATTTATCCTGATTCCGTTCCGGTAGACACTTTCTTCGGTTCAGTTAAATCGCTCTGAAGATTTATAATGATTCATTATCAAGTTAAAGATTATTCAAAACCTCTGTTGGTTCAGTTTAAATTGACCAATGACTTATCCTGATTTTTTTTCGATAGACGCTTTCTCTGGTTCAGTTAAATTGCTCTGAAGATTTATACTGATTCGTTATCCAGTTAAAGATTATTCAAGACCTCTGTTATTTCAGTTTAAATCGACTAATGATTTATCCTAATTCCGTTCTGGTAGACACTTTCTCTGGTTTAGTCAAATTGCTCCGAAGATTTATATTGATTCGTTATCCAGTTGAAGATTACTTAAGACCTCTGCTCGGTTCAGTATAAATCAATCAAAGATTTATTCTGATACTTCTTCCAATCAATAGTCACTTTGGATGGCATCTATAAGCCCATCTCTGGAAATATTCCATCACTCCCCAAATGGTATCTTTAAGCCCATTCCTGAACCAATCAACCAACAACATTATTTCATGCGAGTGCAAATTTCTGGGCACTCTAGTGTTCAATCACCCTCCACCTTCAAGTTACGATTGGCAGACCCGCCAATCTAACTCTTCAGGTTTAAGAAGATTGAACAGGGGAAGTTGTTGTACCCCAAAATTTGCCCTCTCCTTTCTCAATACATTTCTCACAAGATCTCCAAAAGCTCAAGTTTGCACTAGTATTGACTAGGTCAAACCATCTCCTAAACACTGATGCCTCAAATTAGGGTTTTGATTTTCAAAAGGATAATTGGAATTATAATGCCTCAAATTACCTTCATAGATCATTATAGACCTCCAAGAATACTCATGTCAAGTTTCAAGTCTTGAATCACAAATTTACTCAGTCAATTGACCAAATTACTGAAAATCAACTGTATTGGGTAAAAAGTCAAATATAGTCAACCTACAGTCAAACTTCATGATTTTTGGCCAACATCAACATTTTAAAGTCATGTTCATCAATTGATCAAATATTGACCACAATCCCTCAAGAAAAGCACTCAATTTACCAAAGGGGCAAAATGGTCAAAATTAGGGTTTCGATTGTAATTGACTGATCAATGATTTTTGACCTAATACATGATCTAATGGCTTGAAGCATAATCTCAAGGACTCAAACACAACATGTTGACCTAATTTCACGGCTCAAATCATTTCTCAAGATTAATGCATTGATAGTTGAAATTTGATTAACTGATGAAAACTGAACTGATGCACAAAAGTCAAACTTTGACTTTTTGATCAAAATTCAATTTCAAAGATCACAATTCATAAGGATATTCAAAAATATAAAACTTGACCATCAAGAATCAATACAGTCAATAAATTCCATTGAAATGTCAATCTTTTTAATACTTAGAATTTTTCTAAGTGTTTTAAACCTTATTAATTTCCTAACTTCATGATATTTTTTCACCAAGATGCAAGATGATTCAAAAGAAACTTTCAACATGAAAGTTTTAGATCTTGATGATATCTAAAAATTTGTATTAGAGGGCTCATATCCAAAAAATGCTTAGATTTTGAGTTATAAGCCCATAAAGTCATGCACTTTTTCAAAAACACAGTGAAAATTTGACCAAGTTTAGGCAGATTTTTTACCTAACTTCTTGGCCAATTTTCACCAAACTCCAAGATGATTTTGTCAAAATGATCAACATGAAGGTTGTATAGGATGTTTCACACTTTCCAAAATGTCCAATAACTTGAAGAGATTATGCTTGAGCTAGAAGTTTCGAAGAGATGAAGATGGCCTCATAAACTTGAATTATAGGTCATTTTCTTGATGAACTTTTGATCCAATCTCATAGACATGCTTCATAATCTTGCTTTGCAGGATTCTAACTTGATTTTTCACTCTATAATTAACTAATTACACAACTGATAGATCCATTGTCCAAGCATTTGAACCATTATCCATGTTACATTTCCATTTATGGCACAAAGTTACCATTCCATTCTTGAAAAGTTGCTTTAATCACAAAGTCAACTTGTCTTGAGCTTCTAACTTGTTTGTTCAGCACAAACTCAACATATAAAGTCAGATAAACATGTTTAAAGTTTTCTAGCCACTCTATAAGCCTTGTACCATGCCTTGTAACAATGCTTGACAAGCTTTCTTCAAAAATAAGTCAAGAAACCAAAACATGTGATCTTGTACTTCTGATCACCTCAATCTCTCAAATCTTTTCCTATAAATTGAGGCATTTTTTGCAAGCCTAGGACACAAAATTAGAAGCCTGAAAACTCCCTTAAACTCCCTTCAACCAGAAATTGCACAAAAACTCCATTTTTACCACAATTCTGCCCTTGAACTTGTATCTTCCATTTCCATCGTGTGTTTTCCCTCAAAATAATTTCAAAGCTTCCATACATCAAATATAGTAAATTTGTGTCCCTGTTTTAGAACTGTAACACCTCCAT